>CM024567.1:8188584-9466084 GCA_014182515.1 Eucalyptus microcorys | reverse complement strand
CACCTTATCACAGTCTTTCAATGACGACTATAATTTCTTCTTCTTGTCCTTGATATTCATGCTTGAGATCCATCTTCCCATCATGTTAGAGTAGCAACAACCCGTATCTCTTAGGTAACCAACAAGTCAAGACCCAACAACCATCTTGTCCTTGATATTCATGCTTGAGATCCATCTTCCCGTCTTGTTAAGAGTAGCAACAACCCGTATCTCGTAGGTAACCAACAAGTCAAGACCCAACAACCATAGAGGAGAGAGTTTCTCTTACATTTATAAACTGACCGCCAGAGCCCGAGATAACCTCAACAGAATATAGTCAGATAGACCAAGGTTCCATACTTGATAAGTAGATATTAATCACGTTATTCATGAGCCAAGAGGCCTTCCTCAAAAGGCCCAAAATCGTATAGTCATATATACGATTATAATGTTGCCATTGCACTTTACGATATCTGATTTAAATTCTTTTTTGCACAATTGTCATGTTTTAGGAAATCATAAATCTAAAGTATATTATAAAACAAGGAAAAATTTAGATAAACAACAAAATTATATGACGGTTGATTTGGAAAGGTTGAAAACTTGTGACATATATATGTTTATTTTGCCCAAAATTTATTTGGGGGTGATTGCCTTCCCATCCCGACTTATAAATCCATAACACCAAGGTTCTCGTCAATTATCATAAGCACAATTGTTAAACGAGTTAAATTATTGTTATTATCATTGTTGTTGGTAGTAGTTGTATTTGAAAGATATTTGGTCGACTTTTCAGTAAAATTTAGGGAAAATTCAAAATAAGAGTCTGACATCATTTTATTAAATAAAGATATGAAGTTGACATTTTCAAATAAAGTCAAAAGTGCTATCATTTTTTCAAATAAAAGTCTAAAGTAAACATTTTTTTTCAAATAAGGATCTTAAATGACTATATTAGTCTCAAATAAGGGCCTTAACTTATTATTTGATAAGGGTAATTTTGTCTTTTAAATTTTATAATTTTTTCTATTTTTCCATAAAAAACTAAAAAACTAAAAATAAAATAGGAAAACATAATAGAGATAGGAAGGAGGGCTCCCTCTCGCCTATGGCTGTCACCCCATAATCGGTGGGGCGGCGATAATGGCCGACTGGGTCATTGACACCTAGGTGAAGGCGAACAACTCTCACCAACTAGAGGGGAGGCCCTTGCTAGAGGAAGGAGAAAGCAATGACCCTCTCCTAGATTTGGGCGAGGGTCGCTCGCCTTCACTTAGGCTTAGGCAAGGGACGCCAGCCCTTGCCTAGGTGTTGGCAATCTCTCTGGCTAGTGCTATTGCCCCAAATGGGGTGGTGGCTAGAGATGGGAGGAGCCCCTCTCGCTTCTTTTTTTTTTTTTTTTTTTAATTAATCTAATTTTTAGACAAAAAAATATAATTTAATCTAAATTTAAATTATGTTTTGACGAAAATATCTCTGATTCATCGGAATTTTTTGCTAGCTGGTGAGTCGGTGAGTCAGTGAGGTTATGATCATTTCAAATCTTTATTTGAGAAAATGAGTGTATTTGACAATTTTATTTTGGAAATTTTTCTAAAATTTATTATATATTTTTCGGCTTTTTCCCCCCACACAGAAATCCCTATTTGCTGATTCGATAAATGAACCGGTCCACCTGGCCCAACCAAACCGGGCACGTTGGCTCGGCTTCATCTTCCTCGCCACTACCCTTCCTCCTCCCCAGGATTTCGACCTCCGAGCTTCACTCCCAACACAAGCATACGGTAATGGCGTACTGCAACTCTCGCCAAAATCACTGCTGAACGATCGAAGCATCCTCAGATTCATCCTAACACTCACTCTCCTCCTCTCTCTCTCTCTCTCTCTCTAGAGAACGGCAATGGCGAGTTCGCCGGTGGTGGCGCTGAACGGAGCGTTGGCCGGACGAGCGTCTCGGGGCTACCTGGAGAGGAAAGCACCGGCGAAGGCTAGGATTCAGGCGTCGAAGCTCTGCCGCCGGCTCTGCACCCTCGGATGGGCGTCGAGCGCCGGCGGAGGCATCGCCGTTGAGGTTCGCCGCGACTCCGTTCCGAGGTCGAACCGCCTCATCGCCGCGGGACGTCGTCCTGGTGATTTTCCCCTCATCTGCTCGTTCCGATTACTTCGCCCTAGCATTTCGCTCCGTACCCGCTTCCAGTTGTTTCGCTTTCGCAGCTGATGGAGTTTTGGCGACTAGTGATTGGCGTTGAAGTGGAGAGCGTAGTCGTTTGTGGTGCGAATTTTATTTAGTGTACGCAATGTGACCAAGAAAGGTTAGGAGGTTGGAGGATTGATGTCGATGGAAGGTTGGAGCAAGTGAACAGAATGCTTCTAAGTGAAGGAATGGTTCCAATCCTAGACGTATGAAGAAGGAATACCGATGAAGGATGTATGGTGAATCAAAATTGAGAGCTTTGGTTCAGATACATATTTGTTGTCGATGGTTGCAGTGCTCGCTGTAACTATTGAAGCTTAACTTGGTCTCTATGCTTGTTTTGATTATGTGTGTATGATTGCAATGAATGTGATGCGGGTTTATGCATTCTTGCTTTACAGTCAGGTTTACTTATCTGTATTTCCTTAGGTGCTCGGAAGGACAGAGTAATGCCAGATTACATGTATGGATTGTCTGCTAATGGATCGATCCTGCCTTTGCCGTCTCCTAAGCTGTACTCTAGTAAACCTCCCAGGTGTATGAGTTGCCTTTCTTTTTGCACAAAGGTAGTAATCATTCGAAATTTCCGAGACCAAGACATGGACATTTCTGCCATTCTTGTTATAATTTGGAGCTGATAATTTGTTCTTTTGCATCTCAAGGTCATTATCCTCACTTATGAGAAAGTAGGAATGCTTCGGCACGTTTGTTAAATCAGCATTTAACTATTATCTCAGTGTTCACTGGCGTTTGAAAGATCTTAGTTTCCTCTTGAAATGTTAATCCACCTCTAAGCATTAACAAGAGCGAAGAACTTCCTGAATTTCTCAATTTCTTGTTTTGATCTGTGATGAACTTAGCATTTAGCTGGGATCCAATGATCGATTCTAATGCTTCCGTGCTATAAATCTTTGTACTCTCTGCAGGAATAGAATACTTGTCTGCTTTTGCTATCATGCCTGCTAAATCAGTTCTGCTCCCTCTCTTTTGTGTTGTTTGTTTGTACATATCTTTGCAGTAGTGTCACACATGAAATGAATGAAAAATATTAATTAATTGGTGAGCATGGGAGAAGATTTTATATATTCCTCCAGTTGTTGAGTTCTCTCATCCATTAACTTGCCCATAAAGATAGTAGAACTTTTTCTTACTTCATTTCCATAGCTTGTATCTTTCAGGCCGAGGGGTACCATTTCCTCTTTAATGATGTTCTTGAGCTTCATCATCTGGGCCTGAATAATTTGATTCCAAACCATGGTCTGCGGCAGACTGGCAAAGGAGCTGCAAGTTATGCAAACATAAGGACATCTGTGAAGGCTGGGGCTCTTAATTCAGATAACCGCACTGAACCATTGCCAGTATGTCTTTCTTCCCTTTGTTAATTTGTTGGATTTTGCAACAAGTTGTACATTCTTTCAGTGAAGATAATAGTGATTGCTTTTTCTGATTTGTAAAATTGCGTCACTTGCAATATATCCTTGTAGACCTATTACAAGGAGGGATTGGCATGACTTTATATGAGTTTTTAATTTCTTCAAATATACTTTAATTGAGAAAATAGTATAAATAAATTTAACAGCTCTCTTTGCTTGCAGCGCTGTGTTGTTCTAGACATTGAGGGGACCACCACACCGATATCATTTGTCACTGATGTTCTCTTCCCATATGCTCGGGATAATGTTGGGAGACATTTGTCTGCGACATTTGAAACTCCAGAGACTCGTGATGACATTAAGTTACTTTGTTCCCAAGTAAGATGCTCATTTCACAATTTTTGGTTTGCTTACATTACTTGTCTGCAAAATAGTTTCGACTTTCAGTAGGAGCTTTACCTTTTCTGCCGCTCTGGGGAATTATTTCTCCAATTTTGAAATGATGAATCCAGTGGATCTTTCAGCAGTGAATAGTTTCTCGTACCATTCTCAATGGTCTGGATGATGGAGGACAACTTTAAAGAACGGCTGATAAAAGCACTAAAGCAATATAAATTGGCATGAATTGTTCAGATATTGAATTTTTTGTCTGAGTTGCTTTGGCAAATTGGGCTTTTCTCCCAGTTTCTGTGACAATCTTTTAGGATATTCTTCACTTGGATTATATGTGCTTCTGTAAACCTTGTTTATATCTTGCTTCTATCCCCCATTAGAATGGGTTATGCAATTTGCATCTGGCTATCTAACTTTGACCTTTGTGCCTGTGGAAGAACCTTGATCGTTTCACATTACTGTGCAGAGGAGAATAAACATTCATCAACTGAAAGTAAAAAGCAGACAGAAAAGAAAGGAAAGGAAAGAAAAAGGAAAAACTCTGTGTGCCAAAAACTGGACATGAAGGAACTGTTTATAAACTTGAGCGTGCAACTGTTTGTTCTAAAATGTTAAACTGTTATAGAATGACTTGGCACATATTTTATAGTTTAACACCCCCTCATGTGAAGATCAGTAGGATAACAATTGGTTGAAGCATTCAAAGTCAATACATGTGGGTTCAACAAAATATTGAAACCTGCGCATGCAAAGGACAAATCCTGAATGGGTGAAAGGAAGGTGTGAGAATCGAACTCAGGCCTCTGGCCTTGACTCGTGTTAAAGTTGATTGTGCAGCTTTTGTTATACAAGTCTGAAACAGTTAAGAGACTGGTGTGATATACACTTTACATCTTAATAGGTACAATGTACAATAACATGGAAGTTTGCTTTTTCTAAATGGTCAGAGGCATCTGTGTTTAGATGCCCTGGAGATCATGAACCTGTGCTCCTTTTATCTTAGATAATGAATGACTATACCTACAATGAGTAAATTATGCTACTTTCGCAGAGGGTATCCTTGCACATCGTAAAAATGAAAACAAAAAAGGCCATTTAAATTTTGAAAATGAAAACAAAAAAGGCCATTTAAAGTTTTGAATATGTAAGAGTTGACGATGTTACTATACAAATGTCAATTAACCACTCTAACAGAATTTTGGCAAGCATGTCTGTTTCAACAGAAGCTTTTGCTCCATGCAAAATCAGACTTAATTGGAACTCAAATAATTACCATATTATTTAGCTGGTTAAATTGTAGGGTTTTACAAGCCTGTGGCAGAAGTGCAGAAGTGTAACATGAGATTGCAAGGAGAAGATTGCTTATCCTTGTGAAATGATCTTTTGCCATTGGCCTTCCTCTGGATTAACCAATTAATTCTTGTCATGCAAAGTATTTCAAACCAAGAGAGGAACTCTGTTCTGCTGTTGAATAGTCCATCGGAGCCTCAATAGCTCTCTCTTTATTCCCAGATTCTTCTGTTTACCTTGTAGGTCGAAGATGACTTAAAACAAGGTGTTCAAGGTGCTGTGCCCATCCCAGGTGATGAGGCAGGGAAGGAACAGGTCATAGCAGCTTTAGTTGCTAACGTGGAAGCTATGATAAAAGCTGATCGCAAGATCACTGCTTTAAAGCAATTGCAAGTAGGCATACAAACTTCTAGACGTGTGCTAAAGTGGAGGCAAGCCTAACTGGCCCTAAATAGCTAACACTTTTCCATGCAGGGTCATATTTGGCAGACAGGCTTTGAGAACAATGAATTGGAGGGAGTGGTTTTCGAGGATGTACCAAAGGCTCTCACGAATTGGCACAGTTTGGGCATAAAGGTTTCTTTTTGGTTAACGAGTCAAATCTCTGTTTCTGTTTCTTTCTTGCAAAGCCCTTCCGAGAAAGAAAATCAGCGGTATTCTGCAGATAATGCTCATGTGTTTATTTGTCTTACTTTCATGGACACACTTAGTTTACGGGAGGTTATTTGGAAAGATAGTGAACCAAGAAAATTGAACATGTTAATTTTTAGTGTGGCTATGTTTCTTAAGTCAAATGGATAAAGTTATTTCAGATCCATATATCGTATCAATGTTGTCATTAATGTTAGGATGGGCTTTTGCTTTATGTTCCTGTGACATTACTTTGTTGGAGGATTCTACCATATAGTTTCCTCTGCAAGCAGTTACATATGAACTTATTTTCTAATTCATATGTTTTACCATGAGGTGAAGGTGTCAAAGGAGAAATTCTGTTATAAATATTATAACCTGTCTATACCCAGTGAGGTCTTGGGTAGAACATGGTGCATACATAAAATGGAAGCAAGTTGGTAGTACTGTATGGAATCTGTGATGGCTTCAGCAATGTCACACCATTTAATTAGCAGTTTTAATGTAATTTTTGAAAAATTATCAAGCTTCTCTCTCTCTCTCTCTCTCTCTCTCTCTCTCTCTCTCTCTGTGACGCCCACACCCACACATGCACCACCCACACACGCAAACAGTTGTCAGCTTGTGAGCTTCAATGGGTATGTTATTTGTTGTGCAACAGGTTTATATATATTCCAGTGGTAGCAGGTTGGCACAAAGGCTTATATTTGGCAAAACCAATTATGGTGATTTAAGAAAGTACTTGTGTGGATTTTTTGACACCTATGTTGGGTAATCTTGTAGCTTGATTATTACTCTCTTTAACAGCTTTCAAGTATACCATATATAAATTGGACTCTCTCTCTCTCTCTCTCTCTCTCTCTGTGCAGGAATAAGAAGGAAACACGAAGTTACATTGAGATCTCAGAGTCATTGGGAGTTGATAAGCCTTCGGATGTATTATTTCTTACAGATGTCTATCAAGAAGCCGTTGCTGCCAAGGATGCAGGTAATTAGCTGCATTTAGTATCACCCTTTCCTGCACTGGCTGACAGAACCATTTTGCATTTGCCTCCGATTGTCATCTTTTCTCTTTAGGGCTTGCGAATCGATCCTTGATCTTTTTATTAAGGCTCTGTTTTGGAAAAAGGAGGAAAATGAGAGGAATGAAAATGGTCGTGTAAAATTGGAGAAACTTTGAGATTTGAATGAGAAGAATATGGTCTCGATTCTTAAACATTGCATAAGAGTTTCTAAGATGTCCAAAAGGTGAACATAGTCGAGGATATTAAGTTAATCTTTCATGTTCTGCTTTTCAATCACTAGAACAGAGTTGAGCAATCAACTGGGTTGTATGATTGGTCTTTTGAAACCAAGTACAACTCCCAGTTGAACTCAACTAAAGAAGTTATCATTAGAAAATCCAACCCAAAAGCTTGGGCTAAATAGGTGGATGGAGACCCAATGATATAAAGTGCATTTTGGACCCGTTGTCGCTACGCACCTTTGTGAAAGGGATAGCATTGGCTTTGATACCATGTTAGAAAGTCCAATCCAAAAGTTTAAACTAATAAGTGGAAGGAGACAACATGAATATAAAGAGCATTTTGAATCCATTGCCAAGTCATGTGCGATAATATTTCGACAATTACCTTTAGGAGGAAACGAACATCTCACTTCAAAGTGACTTTTGCTCATTACATTCTTCTTTTGTGGAAGATCTAGTTTGAAATTCTAGGTTTGAAAAAGATCTCACTATCTGCATTTATTCTTGTCTTCAATCACTTAAAATACATGTTGCCTAGTCCTTTTGAGGCTTCAATTGGTTTTCACTGTCAGATATCTTGTAATCTTGAAAACTGAGGAATACATAGTTGCACTTCTGAAAATTATCAACCCGTTTCTGGAGATGTGGAGCATAACCTGGCAAAACTTTCACATTTGCACGACATTCTGGTGCATGATTAGCTGTGTGTGCCTGGTTTCCTTTAGGCATTCACTTAATTATCTGCCCAAAAATGCTCTCGCACTTTGCTTTGACATCTTTGCATTAGTTCTGGGTTGCTATGATGACATCTTTCCTGTTGCTGTTGGCATGTTCTTTCTCAATTGGCACTTCATCGACTATAAATGTATAGGATTGAAGGTGCTGATCTCAGTCCGACCAGGAAATGGACCTCTTCCAGAAAATCACGGTTTCAAGACAATAAGTTCATTTTTGGAAATCTGATGGCACATGAGGAGTTGTAACTATATCACATGTTACATGAATTACTGGCAATTGTCTGTGCTAATATCAAAATAGATGTTTAATTGTTATTTTTTCTTTTGCTGTGTCATTTTCTTTATCAGTAGGTATAAGGAGGCCGTTTTTCAACGGAGGAAAATATATAAATGTATAGACGCGCGTGCGCACAGTCGGTGCCGGGAAGATTTGCTCTAATTATGTAGTTATTTCCAACATGGACGGTTCCTTTGAGAAGATGCTCATAACCTCCAAAAATACGCAACATGAAGTAAACATGGAACCGACAAAAAAAGAAGAAGTAAACATGGTAAGATCCGATGTATGCGCGGGTAGCAAAAGAACCGTATTACCTCTATGGAAATACGAAAAGAAACTGATCAAAGTAGATCTGAAAGAGACTGATTAAACGTGGTTAACTTCAAGAACTGTTTCCTACTGCATTATCCACGTCTCTTGGAAAGAAAACCACATCAGGTCCAAACTCCATCCATTTATATACATATCTCAGAATTCATTTAAGCAGTATAAGACATGGAAGATCACATAAACACATGTCGTCGTCGGATTACCGGGAAAACAGAAGCGATGTCTCTCATGGACAATTGACTCGTATCCCAGAGAATGGGGCAGCGAGGAAAGCCCTCGGCGCTTGCCAAAAACAATCAATTTGCCTTCTGATCTATGCCCCGTAACAAGATCCTAGCATCCCGTCTATGCAAGGCTTGTCGTCCCGTGAAGAATGTGGACGCCTTCATCGCATTGATTGGGTCTGTCCGTTGCTGAATTTGCAACGGACTTTTCCCTTCTGTACAGTGGCCCTCGACTGCTCCATGAAATGTCCCATGTGTTTACGCTTGGAAAGTGGGCCAGGTCCTGTCCGGGAACCTTCCCGGCAAAGCCTTCATTGTACCGAACTTAGAAGCTGACCCGACCCATCATCGATCAGCTTCTGGACCACCGAATCCGATGCATATATACTCACTCATTCACTCACAGACTCACAGCTTGAGATATGACATTATCACCTTATCATGACTCATCATGTTTGAATTGAATTTTCAAACATGTCTCCAGACAAAAACCTCTTTATCCGGTTGACTTTCTCTCTGACACGCAGTAAAAGCTGAAAAAGAGAGAGCACGCCCAATTTCTTTTCTTTCCCTGCTTTTTACTTGGAATCTGCTGATCAGAGAGAGAGAGAGAGAGAGAGAGAGTATGTGTGTGTAAATAGGGGAGTCCTGTAGATCTCACCGGTCACACCCAGCGATCCTTTTTTCGGGTTCATCAAAGTACTGCCTCCGCCTGACAACTCACGCATTCTTCCAAACATTTTTAACGTCAACTTGACATATGCTTGGTGCCAATCAAGCACCAGTCGCATTCTCTCTGTCAAAGACTCCACTGACTTCCCTGTTTATTGCGAAAAAGAGACTTTGCAAGAGAAAATTTCTTACCTCAGAGAGAGAGAGAGAGAGAGAGAGAGAGAGAGATGGCTGGATTTTGAATTGTTTGTTGGTGCTAATTGTGCTACTCTGAAAGAAGTGGATCTAACAGACAAAACTAAACTCAGTGTGCAAATTAAGCAAATAGATGAAGCAGTGGGACATCAGATAACAGAAATTGGGTGCCTATGAATAGTGAAAGGGAGACTTTCTTTTTTTTTTTGCCATTTTTGCTGGGAGACTTGACTTGCTTGGAGTCAGGGTTAACGAAGTTGAAGCAAAAGATATTAACTCTCACGAAATAAAGATCCTCTTTTTTTCTTCCTGAATAGCTTATAGAAGAGTGATCATCAAATTGTACCTACAATTGAAGCATGACCTCCTCCAACTCAACCACATGCGACTGAAAATCATGTTAGGACATATAATACACAGAGAGACCCCTCGCTCTCTCCCTCCCCCCTCCCTATTCACGAGGAGGCGCCGGAGACGCGGGGCGAGGTCACCGGGAACAGCGGCAAGAGCTGCGGCTCGGCGTCCCTCGGCGTGTTGATCGGCGACGGATGCAAGTAGAAGCCCTTCTCAGCTATGGCCCTGTCCTCCTCAGAAGAACTCCCCAGAGAAGGTGAGGACCTGTAGAAAGGGTCTTCATTGAGTGGAGTGACGGGGCTGAGCGCCAGCCGGGGGAAGTCAAGCATGCTCGGCGACAAGATCTCTTGTTTCCTCGGTGAGAACCCAGAATTGGGACCGAAGCCCGGGACCAGAGTGTTGATCATGAGGCTGTTCTTGAGGCTGTTCCTCCTCTCATAGAGCTTGAAACCTTGTTTCTTGGGAGGAATTGCACTCTTGGAATTATTAGGCGGGAGTGATGGTGGATCTTGAGGAGAGGTGCTCCCGCTCCGCGGCTTCGAGGCTTGCTTGTTCACGGTCTCGGATGAGCCGGTGAGCATTTGGACCACTTGCTTGAAGTTGGTGGTGTCCGCCTGGACGAAGGTGGTTGGGTAAGGGTTGGTCTCAGATCTGGTGATGGTTTTCGGGGTGAGCGGGTGGGGCGTCGTGGGAATCTCCGCTGCGCCTCCATTGCTGCTCATTGGGTGATCACTGCTGGCGCTGTTCCTGTGGCCATTGATGATGCAGCTCGAGGAGGAGCTCATGGGCGGGTGTGGGCTTTCTCTCTCCTGTTGTTTAATGGCAGCCTCCATTGACGGGGGGTAGAGAGACAGAGAAAGAGAGAAGGGACTGGAGTGGAAGAGACAGAGAGACAGAGAGACAGAGAGAGAGACAGAGAACTTGAGTTTGGGTGGAGAAGAAAGAGGTGGGATGAGTGAAAAACAAGGGCTTTGTTTTGTTTTTGTTGAATGATGATGTGGTGAGAAGAGAGAGGGGGTTGCTTATTTGCATTATTTTGTTTTTGTCCTGCTACTTTCCATGTCAAGACTTTTCTTTTTAAATTATGAGAGAGATATTAAAATAAATTCATTAGTTAAATAATATAACAACAGATTCCCATTGAACGCTTGAAAAAGTTTATAATATCACATCATTCGGTAAATCAATTTAATTCACGGATCTTAATTTATCTCTCATGTTAGATAATTTTTTCACACCCTCTCTCTCTCCCTTTCTTGAATTTCTTGTGGGTGTGGGGTAGGGATTTGATGGGGAAGTGTGATAATGAAGGTTGGTGTTTTTGGGGGGGATTGAAAAGATGAAAGAGCCATTGGCTGTGTTAGGAATTTAGGCTCAAGAGCATATGTGCCTCCATTATAGAAAAGGCCTTTTCTCTTCCCCCTCTGGCTCTGGCCATTTGAATAAAGACTATATTTTATTTTATCATTCAGTGGCAAAAGCAATCATTAAAAAAAATAAAAGAAATTATTCTATATGTTGGGTTTGATTGGGAGCCATTGACTCGATCGCCCGAGGTCCTAATGGACTCTTTGTAAGGTACGATGGGATTGGAGGTGTAATATGATGGCAACGTTTGATCAGAACTGCACCGTTGATTCTGTCTCCCTTGACGCGCGTGTCCAGATCCTCAATCATTTGACAGCATCGCCCATTGTAATGGGCAACTTCTATGAAAAGATTTTACATTGAAAACAAAGTTTCATTTCGAATTCAACAAAATTAAAGTAAAAATTTGTCACTGTAGTTCTTTATAATAAGTGGATTGCAAAAATCTTGGCCAATGAGCTAAGTAAAAGTGTTGCCTTCTTTTCATTAACGTGAATCGATTTGCACTTGTGTAGAAGGTAGAAATATTCGAGTAGATAATGTTTTGAAAGTCTTTAAATTAGTCAAGCATCATCGTAGGATTGACGTATCTCCGAGATACTTGACAGAGACTCTTAAGGGTAGGGTTTTTGACTCCTTAAATTGGGATTTCCTCTTGGAAATTCTGAAATCTACCGGGGTTTCTGCTTTGTTTTGTCAAATTGGGTCAAGCTTTGCATCACAACTCCTAACCTTCCCGTAGAAGTAAATGGATCCCTGGAGGGGGGGGGCAGGGATCCTCTCTCCCTATCCTCTTGTAATTGCAATGGAGGTGTTGATCCAAGAGGTTGAATGCAGCCAATCGGACCGGGAAGATTAGGTGTCATCCTTATTGTGCCAAGATTCAACTCAACCATGTGTTTTTTGCTGGTGATCTGATGTTGTCTTTTAAGGGTGATGCGTCTTCAAGCTTTAAGGTTCTTTGGGGAAATGTTTGGTCCTGAAGTGATTTTACACATCTGACATTCTACATGTTAGGTATTCAGGTATTCCGGATTTATGTGGGTTTCAGAGAGGTCATCTACATGTTAGGTATTCAGGTATTCCTCTAATGACTGAGGTCAACAGACAGATTGCAAGCCACTAATTGATCGAATTACTGCTAGATCTAATTGTTAGAGGTTTTTTTTTTTTGTAATCAAAAGAAAAATTGCATTCCTTTCTCAGAAGAATACTCAAGAGTTACATAGAAGATTTCCAGGCCTAGTAAATTCCAAATAACTATGGAACAAAGCAAACACCAGAATTATGCCCGTGGATTATAGTTAATTAGGGTTGTTGATTATATAGTCTTATTATTTTACGGTGTATTAACTTCATTCTCCCAAAATAATTAACAAAATTAACTTAAATTAACAGAAAAGAATCATGGCGACTTTAAACGTTATGAGGTACTAACATTGAATAACTTATTAGCTCTGAATAAAATAACTGAAAAATTGACTGAAAGTTAAAACTGTTTTAAATCTTTTGATTGTTGCATTTGTACCTACCATTCGACCAAAAAATATATATATATAGTGACATTTTTCTTTTTTACACCCACAAATAGGCAGCGGTCTCTTTGGCCAACGAAGTAGCATCGAGGGTTTTTCGGATTAATCTCTATATGGCATCCCAAATCTACATTGAAATCCTATTTTAGGTCTGTTTGATTGAAGGAAAAATGTTCCTGAAAAATTATTTTTCGACTTTTCAGTGTTTAGTTGACAGAAGATTAATCAATTTATGTATAAGTGAACTGAAAACAAGCTTAGACTTGGGGAAATCAACTTTTTCTTTTGGCAAAAAGGAAATCACTTTCCCTAAATCACCAAAAAAAATGAAAACTAACTATTTTCTTTAAGAATGATTATCATGAAAAATATTTTCCTTTATTACGAAGTTTTCAGTAAAATAAACACACCCTTTCATATTACAAAATTATACTTATGACAAGTCATCTTGTGATTACGTGACAACCAAAACTTTAGGAATCTTTGAGTACTTATAATGCAATTCATCAATGCCTGGTTGGGAAGTGCAAATAGTTTGCAGCCCAAGTGGCTCATATTGTATGCAAGACCCTAAGACGATCCATATTCTCCTTAATTTGCATCACTAAAGAGACTACTTTGTCTATGTAGAGTTTATAACAAAAAGCCAGAATCTTAAAAGTGATGTGTTCACATTAATTAAAACCCCATCCAGCCAAACAATAATATGCCGTTAGAGACCTTGTCCAAGAATAAAGAATAAAGCTTACGATTATTGTACCCCGTTCACAGAATATTACAATTTCAACGGGTGTCATTTCATCGCCTTTTAATTTGAGAGAATTCTTTATGGAAAATCATCCCGCTATACATGCATAGAGGTCGAACTAGCGGTCGCATCCATAATTTAGCAACTTTTATGTCGAATATATGCTTCTTCTCACGACGTAATTCTATATCCGCAATTGGGTCATTGATTCCATTTTTTTTTATCATGAATTAATTTCTGAAAATGGAATAAAAAGAGACGAAAAGGGGCAAATTAGAATAAAGCCTCTTGTAAAATAGATAAATTAAAAGGGGGGAATAGAGGAAAAGAGAATAAGATGTTGGAAATATGCGGGGGACCAAGTGCACCATCGAACGCCATTGCTGCTCCGAAAAAGCTTCATAAGCGCAATGATTGATGTCTCTCTGCAATTCGGAAGTGCTGCAGCCTCGCTGCAAAAGATACTTCATACGAATCACCAATGGAATCCCAGGATTGCAGAGACCGAACTGATGTGAAGCAAAAGAGTGGAGGGGGGGATATAATGCGAGGGAGAGATCAAGTCATCGATGGAATTGAATATGGGGATCTGTGGAGCGAAAGGGACGCGAGGAGAATGAAGAGGAGGAAAACGAGAGATTGGGGGAGGGCGTAACTTGTCGGGTCTAAATAGCCATCGATGACCACATGACACACATGGCAAGCACTGTCCTCCCATTGTTACTGCTTGAAAACGATGAGTTGGTCTTCCATCACTTGCTCTTTAGACTTTAATGCCTCCCCGGTCCAAAAGCTCATCGATGCCTTCTCTCCCCTCTTCTCTCTTCCTTTTTCTCCTTCTGCCTTTTGGACTTTTTACCTTTCTTTTTTTTTCCTGCAAGACTCCATTTTTATGCATTCAATTTTCTTCTTCACTCGCCATATCCCACATCCCTCCTCTCATACGCTTTCGGCTAACACACGCCATGTACAACAATAGACGTAGCACGACTTCTATGTGTCAAAAAGAGGGGGCGGCGAAGCCTGATGATCCATCGGGTCCGGCGACAGTAAATATGCGTGCACCGCCGCCTCAACTTTACGACTAAGTAAAGTGGTTAACATTGACGTTTTCTCCTTCATCCTCATGCCTATGAAAAATCTTTGGAAGTAATTGAAAGCTCCAATTTATGGTGCGTTTGTTTCACAGAATACTCAAAGTGTGGACAATATTTTCGAAAAAATAATCGCTCATATCGCTTACAAAAATGAATAGATAAAAAATATTTTCACCACTTACGAAAATAGTTAGTCAAAAACTATTGTCAATAATAAAAACACTTCATTAATTAATTTTTCTAATTAATTTAACCAATTATTCTTCAAAAAATATTTCTCAAATATTGAGTTTTCCGTGAAGCAAACACAACTTTATATTCTTTCATTCACAGCTGTAATTTTAATAAAATAATGCAGTTTATTTATCTGTATAGAATACAAGATGACACTGTTGATCTCCTGCCATTATTGACTATCTAGCTACGGACGCCCCAAAGTTCTATTTTCGTTCTTTCTCAACATGGTCAAAGCTAAATTTGCTAACTAATCTGTCGTTCAAATTATGCTTACGCAGCGTAATGCTAAAGAAGTGCAGTCGTCTAACTTTGCATTTAAACGACAAAGTACGTCGCATAGGTAGACGATTCTCTTGCCTCTATCCATGATTATGCAAGCCTCGACTTTAACCCTAATTTATAAAACGGCGACTTGAGTGGCGGTGGGGTCACGACAAGACAGGAGATAATAATAAGATATTCAACCTTGTTAGACTTTGAGACTGAGGAGGTGGAGAGAAATTTCCTTCGTCGTCATTAACGTTGAAAGATAAAGAAAAATGGGGGGAAAAATAAACAAAAGAAAACTCGTGGTCGGCACAAGAATTGTGTCTTTTGGCCGGCATGAGTGGGCATGTGTTCTTAGGTTAGTTCTTGTTGCGGGAATGGTTGGACATAGATGTGTTTCGAGGATGATTCCTTACTTTGCAGCTTCTGCGTTGCTTGCTGACTCGGGACTTCGTTGCATCCGCGTTCCAATCTCAAATTAATTAAACAAAACAACCTCGTCAAATACTATTTTTATCCTTGGCGTTGCTACTTGGATCTTTTAATCGAAAGGCATTAATCTAGAAAATAAGAATAGTACCTAATCTCCAATCCCAATGGTTAATGATGTGCGTGAGTACGATGATATTAGGCTACGCAACTTTTTTATGCGGATTATTATTACCTGTGTCTTTCTAGTCATTGTACTGCGAAAAGTCATAGGGGTTCCTAGCTTAGAAGCTGCCGAGATTGCCAAGTACATGCATGCATCTGTATCTCGACGGTGCAATTCCTCTTGATTTGAAATGGTCATAAATTGGACTGATCCCAATCTACGAGCCTATATAAACAGTATGAACATGGGACTTCGTAGCATCCGCATTCCAATCTCAATTTATTTAAATGAGATCGCTCCAATCTCAATTTATTTAACGAGATGATCGCGTGGCTTTGCTATTCGGATCTTTTTAGTCGAAAGGTGTCAATCTGGAAAATAAAATAGTACTTAATCTCCAATCCCAATGGTTAATGATGTGCGTGAGTATGATGATATTAGGCAATGCGACTTTTCTATTCGGATTATTATTACCTGAGTCTTTCTTAGTCATTGTATGGCGAAAGTCATAGGAGTTTTTAGTTTAGAAGTTGTCGAGCATTGCCAAGTACATGCATGCATCTGTTTCTCGAGGGTGCAAATCCTCTTAATTTAAAAAGGTGATAAATCAGCCCGATCCCGATCTACGAGCCTATATAAACAGTATGAACATGGCTAGTTTTCCTCACATTTTAATTGAGTTGCTTGTTTACATGTGTAGCGGATGTAAGTATCCCATGTAGGCTAATTATAATTAAGGACATGTACTTTTTCATTGGAAAGGTAAGTACAGAAAGAAGAGAGGGGTCTTTCTAAATTAGTGTTCTATCGTCTCTGCTGTGAAAGCGACTTGGCTTATTTAAAGCATAGATCTTCCCCCAACTCCATCATAGTGATTATTAGTATTATCATTATTAGTTATTTGTGCGTGGAAATCAAAGCAATTTCATGTTGGTGGGTTTGAAAGGACGTCCACCGGTAGGTGATTTTCTAGATCAGTAAGTGCTTTGGTTGGACTTTTAGAACTGATCTGGTTGAGGAGCGAGAACAAGAAGAACCGTGACTGAACTTGCGTATCCCTATTATCTACCCTCACTTAATTTACAATGCATGCGGAGCAGATTCATAGCAGTCAAAGTTGCGTGGCCCTACACTAGAGACTTTCTTGAACTTATATAAGGTGATGTGCGTACGAGTCAAATGGTCTGGAGTAAACAACACGAATTCGGTTAGTTTAGTCTCGCCTGGAATTTGTTGAATTCACACCTTTCTTTTTAGCGTTATGTATACCCAATATTTTGAAAATCTCGATAATTTTTATTAAATATACTCGATAGATGTCCATTGCTAAGAAAACCCGCCTGGAAAATAGCCTAAAGGTCCAGAATATAAGAAACATAGCCACCGATCAATGGGTACGGTAGTACCACTCGATATGGCTATGTCGCACGTCGTTTTAGAGTATCGATCCTCCCGTTTTCCAGGCATATTAGTTTATGTTTATCTCGTCATTTTTTGACGTGGAATCCATCCTTTTCTTTTGCTTATCTCTTAATGACCGGCTAGAGAACCCTAACCCCATAGCCCAATGAATGAGCAGCATGTAGGTATTAAAGTAAGGTTGGCAGTGAGTAGAAGGCAGGTATTGAGTAAAATTTCTTAATTATATAGACTACAAAGTTGTTTTGTTTGACCGACTACTGGTAGGAGGATGTTACTTTCGGATAATGACAACAGTTTTACTTACCTAATTCGAGCGACTTTGCCTGCAGATTTACCTGTAGAGACAAGGGAAGAGCAGCAAATTCTTAGTCAATGGATATCCCACCTAAAGGCACACTTCAAGGTGATGTATGTCGTCAGCTTGTATGTTTTACGTCAAGATAAACTAAAACTAAATTCGTGCAGAGACTGCAAAGGAAAAGAAAAAGTTCAGTGGCTCAAAGCATATATCCACGTAGATATTCAAGCGAACCGTGGATTAATTATGCTTGTTTTTGAAAATTTCGGATGCCTTATTAACATAGAATAGAGACGTACTTACTTATAAACTGGGACATAAAAACTTTGGTCAAGCTTTTTATTAGTATATTGAGATGTGCAAGTAGAGGAGTGGCCATAATCAAAGGGGAAATTAATAGGCACCAAGAGTTCCCACCTGCTCAGGGCGCAGCAAAAGTTGAAAAAAAAGATCTTTGAATACTCCAAGAAGATGTGGTAATTCAATTTTCTTCAAGAAGAACCCAAACTGAGTTGACTAGAGGTCCCTGGGATTGAGTGACATCGAACTCGAGTGCGAAGAGCTGATAATAACATAACATGGACGGGACCACTAGCAAGCTACAGCCATGTTCCAAGGTCCATGAATGGTGTGTCCAGATATGTTGCTGACATACTACAGCTGTCCTGCTTTGTATCTTATTGCGTTCCTTTTCGTTTTTCTGCATATAATAAAAGTCCACAGGGTCATTTGATAGTATTTCCCTGAGTAACATCTAAGGAAATATCAAGTGACTCTCGATTAGGGTTTCTCTTTTCTTTTTTCACTCTAGTGATTAATTATAACCCCTTCACCTTTTCACGTACTGTTTCTCCTGCTTTTTCCAGGCATGATTATCTCGAGTTAATGACCTCTTTTTCCTTGCTTAACGTTTTCTCTTCATTTGAAAAGGAAGATCGGGAAGCAAGTCAGAGACGATTATTTGACCGTGTCATGGAGTTCCTTGAATCAGAAGAGAAGGAGGGGGTCTCTTTCGTGCAAAGAAAGCCATGCAAATAAATGCAGGTGGTGGCCAGAGATGAGTAAATTAGGTATGGGAAGAAATTCATCTCCATTGAAAAAGTTGTATTCAGATGATGATTTCATATGATTCAGTCGTGTTGAAAAGGAAGGTACTTCTACGACATATGAACATCGTGTTCATTTAGACAAGAAAAAAAAATTAAATTCAAATCAATTTGCCACCTCTCGTCTAGTTGATAAGTGTTTTTTTTTTCTCCCTCTATTTTTGTCAAGTAGTCATCGACGAGACATTTCCAATGAAGGGGAGAAGTCAAACATTTGAAGTGCATCGGGTTTCACAATTAAAGGAGGGAAAAACAACATCTATGGTGGGGGCATGAATCCTTTATATGGTTCAATATCTCTATCGAAGTCTCAACAAATCTCAACTGTTAATAAATCATTAAAAATTTTCGCACTTATCTTGATTCATATGAATTGATATATTATTGAAAATTTTCAAAATTATCCTTTCTTTGTATGGATAAATAGTGGGGCAGAATGGGGCACCGAAAGGAGGCACAAACGGGCACTAGACCCTTGTCTTTATGGTGGGAAAGCTATCTATTTCTTCCCCAAATATCAAGAAGAAGAAGGAGGAGGAGTAAAAAAAAAAAAAAAAAAAAGAAAGAGAAATGGCTTGGCGGACTAAAAGGGGCTAAGCCCAACTCGGCCCAATATTACATTTGTGTAAACCAGGAGATGCTAAAAATGGGCCAGGCCTCCCAATCCTCAAGGGCCATCTTGGTTACCTGCGTTTTGTAGGGACTTGACTCGAAATTGAATCAAGTTTATGGGTGAAATACTGGGGTCTTGTAAATTGGTTAGATAAACGTAAATTTAAATTTGCTTATATCATAATCAATTGTGTTTTGAGGCTGTCAAATTTCTTCTAATTTACTAGAATGGCCCATTAAAAGGATCGCGACTAGGAGGATCAATGCAATCTTTGAAGTCCCACGTCGAGCTCGCATGGATGGGTCAATTAACTTGTAATCACGATTCCCGGATTTATTAAGTGGGTGTTCTCGAAATTGGCATGCTAGACTCTATTAGCTATTGGCTTTTTTTTGTACTCGAGGTGCCTTACTTACTATAATAGCCTCGTGAAAATTACTGATTGTTTTCATTTTAAAATATGTAATTTCACCTCATTGATTCCTAGAATTTTCGAGACTACGCGAAATCAGCTTAACTCCATAACTTGTACTAAGATTAGGCAGCTTAAAATTGTTGGACTCATTCAAGCTAAACAACACTTAGACTTATTGTATAGATGTTAATTTAGTCATAAACTTTTCAATCCTATCGATTTAGTCTTAAATCTTTACACATAATTCAAATATAGTTATTATGATCAATTTTCAACGAAAATAACTGACATGACAACATCCCATATAGGACAATTGACAATGACTAGATTGTCATGTTATCCATTTTCGACGATGGGAGGACTATATTGGAATTTCATGCAAAGATTTACTACTAAATTAATAAATTTAAAATGTTTAGTACTTATTTGATATCAGTACAATAAGGTTAGGATCGACGAGTAATTTGTCCGGCATTTCTATACTAAATAAGCTTTGGATCTTGTATTGCTTAATAACTCACACCGGAGCTCTAGGACAGGTGATGTATTTAATCAAGACTTGACTCCTTATGCACGTCTCTGTCTGGCGAGTGTCTCTCGCATCTCTCGCATCTCCCGCATCTCCCAAAGCATTTTCACGTGCAAGCTAAGCAACCTTTCACTTTGTCCTTTTATTGCATTGGCTAGACTGACTTATTAAGCCAACCTTTTTGACGACCTGACCGCAGAGAAACTTCGTCGGTGTCCCTAGGAAAAATTGGCCATCACTCGAGCGATTCCAGGATATGAGGAACGATAGGAATCTGGCATATTTAGGTTGTTTAAAGCAGCAAAAAGCCTTGTTTTCCTCGGACCGGTTTAATAGACCTAAGTTCACAAGTCATCCACATCGCCTAGATTGATTTTATCTTTGGTTTTGATCTGCTAATGTCCTTTTCTTCTAACACACAGAATGTCCAAACACTAAGCAAGGTCGTGGGACTCGACCAGTCACTAAGGCATGTAGATATTGAAACATTGCACCCATCTCTCAGATAAACTTGAGGACTGGTGTATATCTACATATTATATTCACACATTCTTAGACAGAAGGTGATGATTTCGTTATTGACTACTATATTTGTTTTGACTGATGAAATGCAGTGAATAAAGTTTTCAATTGCTTTCCTCTATAATCTAAGCATCTATCCAAAATTTTAAAAGATAATAAAACATTATAAGCAAGTCTACGTATCGACATACGCATATTGTGAAAGTTTCATGTGCTTAAAATTACTTTAGAAAATCAAGCTTGCACCTTATGATTTGGAAAAACAAAAACAATGAAATAAAAGCCACTCCAAACACACTCAAAAGAGGGACTATGCAAATCTGCTTTCCCATCTATGCTATTATATGGTGAATTCGCAATTTAGCATCAATGACAACCAAACACGGATGACAAGTTTATTCCTTACGCATTTTTACATATTTAGATGCTTGTGTTCTAGAATTCCCAAAAAAAATTAATTTGCTTTTGAAATTCCCGAGCTTTAATTCCCTTTCTGACTCCATTTGTCTCCATCACGTGGTAGCAAAGCATGCACATGAAGAGTAAATGCATGCAAGATTTTAGGACCTGGCAAAAATTAATGAGTTCCTCAAAGACCTAAGCATTTGTTTCTACTCTTTCTTTTAATGGTTTTACATCATACTAATAATTTCATCCTCATAGGTCTGATCTAAAAATGTTTTTACACCCTTTCTTCACCACAGTAAAACCAAACTAAACATAAATTGTAAAGACGCATAAAAAATAATGTGATTTAGAACTGCACTATTCGACATTTTAACCAGAGCAACTTCTTTAGTGTCTTGATAAGCCAAGGCTAGAATCTTTCAAAGAACATAAAATTGGATCCAAAGACAGTTAGGTCTTCTGACTTTTCTCTTTTTTTGTGAACCGACAAAATTAGGGCATTCATGGCACATGTAGTGAATGATACAGCATTGCTTACACGAAACCAGGAAGCAAGAATAGAATATGTTATGTATATAGAAGTTGTAATTGGGTCAACACGGTTAACGCAGGATCGGAAATTAATGAAATCAAGACCTTGGATCTGAGTCATCGCTTAATTCCATCAAGATCTGCGCAGCCCAAAATTGTTAAATCCATTTTTTTCAAAACCTTGGATCCACCGAAGCGGCTGGGTACCATGTGGATTCAGTCAATGCTATTTAGGGTTATTTGATTCTAGTGCATCATATCATATGTGCACGATAGCCCACGAGAAAGTACACTGGTCAAGAAAAGGGCACATAGCAAATTCAACACATTTGCCGCCGGAAAAGAAGATCCGCACACGTGTCGCCGGCGACCGCCACTTCAAGGTCAAGCAAGATAACTAGTGCCCCCCCAGTGGAGGAATTAAAGTATATGCTTTGGTTTGGTTTTTTTTTTAAAATTCTTCCTCTATGCACATAAATCTAAGGGAAGACGCATAGCAATCATATGCAAGAGTAAAGAATGACTTTGGCATATTCTTGATCTGGCATAAGATCTGTCTGACTCTTTTTTCCCCTCCATATCTCTGGTGAATTGAGAAAGATTAAATGTATAGGTAGATGAGATTCGAATATCGGCATAGGAAAAGTAGTACTCTTTTCTACATGGCAATCGTATAGTGTCTTAGAGTTTCACGTCGAAGTATACAAGCACATTTTCCAACACCATTGTAGAAGTAGGGAATTCGTGCAGATTTAAAAGGCATTTAGTAGCTGGATCAACCTTCAATCATAGATAATCTTGAGCTCAAAACTAGTTTTATCGAGGTCCACTCACATATTTGAACAAATGGAGTTACTTTCTTTTGGACCTTTAGTTAAATTAATGGTATCTGTTCTTTGGGGTGATGAAAGGCCATTCATGTCTTTGCTATATTTGCTTACTTTCGACCCATATTAAAATGTCTTAAGAAACTGTTTTTTAACATGTTCAATTTGAGTATTTTCAACCCAAATGGAGGGAGAGCAGGCATTAGGAACTTAGAAGGATCAGATTTGAAATTACAAATAGTGCAGTTCCCAAGATTGCCATCTTCACAACATCTGAATTCAAGAAGATTTCATCTCATATGATCTGCAGAATCATAGAATTCACTTGTATCTACACAACACTTTTCATTAACATTGTAGCAGTAAACTCGCCAGAAATAAGCATCGAATAGTCATTTTCATTCGAAAGAAAACGGGAAAATGTTTACCGCTGGATTTTACTTGGCACCTACAGGTCGACGTGGTGCTTGATTTGGTACATTGAATTGCTGCATAATTCATGCAAATTGTCAGGCGTATATAATATTTAATGTGCCGAGAATCTAGAGCTCTTTCAAGCCAAGAAATCTTCTCCAAATTCAATTTAAGCAAATCTCGATTAATTTAAATGAAAAAGAACTACTGATCACATTCCCTTCTCATGCATCACCTAATATTTTATGAGGGAAGCTCACACTTTAAAGCATCCGTGCACTCCCTTGGCTCGCACTCTTGTAGGGCGCAGAAGCGAGAGAAAAATGGCTTCAGTTCTCATCAACCTCACCACCATTCTCTCTCTAACTCTCCCTCTAATCCTCATCTTTGCCCGACCTCATGTCGCACTCTCGACCGACCCTACTGAGGATGACGACGGCTTCTATGTGCTAGACGAGCCACTGCCGAACCTCCGCTCCAGAAGCCGATTCTTGGCAAGCATCATCAAGAAAGGCACGCACTGCGACCCCGTCAACAACGTCTGCAATGGGATCTCAGCGAACAACGGGACAAGCCTCCTGTACTGTTGCAAGACCCATTGCCGCAACGTTCTTGGGGACCGGAACAACTGCGGCGCCTGCAGCCAGAAGTGCAACCTCGGGGAGCTGTGCTGCAACGGGACGTGCATTAACATCGCGTACAGCACGGACAACTGCGGCAAGTGCAACAACAAGTGCTCGCCAGGGCAGACATGCCAATATGGGACTTGCGGCTACGCTTAGCCGGACGCTAGCTTTAAACGACGGACGTGATGGAGGTCGAGGTTTCGGAGATATCTGAGCATGGAAAGTGTAGGCTTAGGTATGAACGAGAGGGTTTGATTAAATACTTTTGTCTGCATTTATAAGAAGGTTCAGAGTCTGGGGTGTTTCATACATTGTCCAGAATTCCATTACTTTTAGGAGAGGAAATCAAGAAAGCTTTAAATTGTAATAATAATGATGAGATGAGTTTCATAAAGGTATGTACATCTTGGGTGCCAGTGTGGTGCTCAGATTTTCCAGTTTAATTCGTGCTCTCTCTCTCTCTCTCTGTGTGCCCTTTTGTATAAGTGCCATTTTGCCATCTTGACCGGTTTCAATTGCAAGTGAGAGAGGTGTTTGCTGTTAGTCACTCTCATATTTTATTAAGAGAATAGAAAATTGACATTTAGGAAGAACCCAGCATTTAATTTTTCTGTAAAGTATTTGGAGGAATTCACTCTACAAACATGTTATGTAGCTTCAAGGATATGTTAGGTAAATGACACATTGTGCGTGACATGCGTGGTTCTTCATTTTCCAGATACATATTTGCATACAAAGGATTTTAGTCGTTTCTTATCTGTTTGTGGTATCGTAAGGTTGGACCTAACAATGCAACAATGAAGCAAGTAGGCTAAGTAAAATCTTAGCTCAGGGCTGTCGAGAAGTGTTGGGGCTTTACCCCCCCGAGATTTACCTGGTGGTGGGGGCGTTCCCATGTTTTCGGCCTGGGAACCGAAGTCGTGAGTTCGATTCTTGTCCGGACCAGTCCAAATTTTAAGTGGAGGTTATCACGGTGAGTTGTTATGCTAGTTTTCCTCTAAATAATCAGCCAATTACGATCTTGTCTCTGATCACGGAAAAGAAAAACAAAAAGAAAAGAAAGGATGTTAGGGCCTAGCTAAGGATCCGGGACTCTTGAATGCTTTGAGGTCTTAGCTGCCAAAACTGGGGGCTCCACTGATGAAGGGTGGCGCCTAGTTAAAAGTCGTGAATCTTTTATAATGAACAATCAAATAAAAATAAGGTTCATCAACGAATTATAGTAATTAAATTTGAATTCCTGTGTCATCTTTTGTGAGGCAAATTGTTTCGTTACAGCGTCGTTTGAGTATCGTTCTTGCTACGACACTATAAGAGAGAGAGATGCTGTTCGGAAAGAATGCAGATGCTAGAAATGTCAAACGACTGCAAACACCAAACAGGGTACGCCATAGCAATAATCTCACAGCCCTGTGCTCGCCACTGCACTAGCAGAGCCCTAACACATCTCGCCATGGGCACAAGCTAGCGATACGCGCCCGAGACGGGCCCGGCGGGAGGATGGCCGTGGTCAACAGGTGCTGCTCGCCGGCGAGAAAGCGGAGCTTAGTTACTTAATCGTTGACCGCGTACTTTTCGGGCGTCCCGAATTCCTCTCATGACTCCCGAGAGGAAAGGGACTAGAGTCTTGGAGTCCTTAAGCCCATCAGCTGAAAAGGACTCAATCGAGGCGAGACCCTGGGCTCAGACCATTCCAACTTAAAGTCCTTAGAAAATTTAAGTACTGGTTTGGTGGGGTGCGCCAGGCCAAGGCAATAGTGCAACGCCAAGGCGACGCTCGAGGACCCCAGCAGCAAGCTATTGTGACAGGCCCTCCCCCTAGAAAAATTAATTTAATATCATGTGGACCGATGGCCCACGTATCAGATATTAAACTGATAAGAACAGATACTACACTTGATCTTAGCCAAAAGGCCGAGAAAGGTATGATTTCTTCGGGCTTCATGCCTCGCTACTTGTATGACGACCCGCCCGTCTCCCTGCTCTCCCTCCCGATGTGGGACTCATCAAAGCTCTCTATTGCATCTCACGCTCTCTCCCTCTGACCATCCGCCTGCGAGGGCTCACGGGTGTCTTGAATGTTTAGGCAGCGTTTCTTCACATTTGTTCAATAGCAGAACGCTAATCTGTGAAGAAAAACTTCAGACCCGAAAATGAAATGAGGGAGATGCTGCTAGTTCATGAATTATTTTTTTTTTTGGTAAGGACTAGTTCATGAATTCCTCTCTGGGATTTGCATTAATCGAGCAGAGCTTGCTGCTCCTGAATTATGTCTGTTCTGATCAACCCCAGTTGTCTTTACCGAGAGCGAGAGCCCTATATTTTTCACGTATTATTTTGGATTGCGGATGGATACAGAAGAGAATCATGTACTTCTCACAATTCTACAAATCGGCAAATGGATATGCCGATGAAGAGGTTTTCTCCATATGAATTTCTCCCTCGTTTTCCATAGTTAGAACCTTAGATAAGCAATGGAAAAAACTACTGGGTTAACTAAGTACAGACACTGGGAATCCATTTGAACATGCACTAGACACATGCAATCGTGACTCAAAAAATTGCTAATTCGGACCTGCACATTACACGTGCACATTCGCAATCTCATTGCCGGTTTGGTGGTCTGATTCTCCAAGACCTGAACATTTTTGCAGCTTGTGCGCGCGCCCCACCTAGCCCATGGGCTATCCAGATGAATTGAGTATCGAACCAACTTTTCGACGAGTTTCAGCTGACACAATCCTGTACCAACATAAAAATCTGGTTCTATCTTCTGTGTGGCTTTTAAAATATTGCTTGGAACATGGTGACTACTAGGCCTGTTAGGTCAGTGACTCGAAAAAACCCAACTTGTATGCGAAACTGATAAGCCCTAGATATTACGTCAGCACGCCAAAAGTTACAATCGGATAAAATGATGGAAAGGAAATTCAGGTGTACCATAAGCTCCAACCAATGAGCAACAATTGCCTCTGAATATATGGAAAAGCATCTGAATTGAATTGGAAAAGTTTCCCATCGAAAATAGTTATCACCATCAATGAAGCTTTTCCAAATGTCTAACATATAACATCAACCAATGTTACTCCATCAACACTCGACCGATACCCAAAACTCGAAATCTCAGGTGTACTCGAAGGATCAACTTTGGATCCTCTGCGAGGACAGTTTCTGAAAGACAATTTGCTGACAACGATACCGGCAATGTTGTTGCAGCTTACAGGTATCGAATGAGCTCCACTGCAAATTTACCCTTTCTCGTTGTGATGATTTCCCCTATCTGCACAAGAAAAATTCAGATGACCAAAATGTCCCGTGAAGGACTATAATGGGATTCACTAAACTCACATGTCATTTACTTTACATACCTTTAATCTCCCTTGACCACTAACAGAGACAATATCCCCACTCTTGAGTGTGGTTCCGTTTTTTGTTACAGTTGTCCAATTAACACGCACATCACCATTACTGCATAGAACAAAAGCGTTACTGCATTCTACCGCTGACCGATTAGTTAAAAGCAATTCTCCTGTCTATCAGACAGTATAAAAACTAGCCTTCTCTTGGCTCCAAACTTCATGTAGGCAACTAGATAACCAAAATAAAGCTAAGTTTTTGCCTGGTTATACTGTATCTTCAAACCAGCCATGTAACTTCCTAAGTACTGATGAAATCAAATGATAACCCACACAGCTTTTAACATTCTACAGTTCATCTTCAAACCAACATCAAATACATGAAGCAAGAGTTAGCCAAACCTAATGCAATGTCAATGATGATGGTTGGTAACAACTTTGGGACAACATAAAGTCATATCAGCTCAGGAAGGCAATGTGAAGGCCAGAAGTTTCCCCCAAATTTCTTCCTTCAAGGGGTGCATGAGCGTGTGCTCACATGTCTGTACACGTGTGTGAATGAGAGAGAGAGAGAGAAGGGCGGTCTTTAAAAGCTAGAGAAAATAAACAGATGCAAGATGCTTTTGCCACTTAGAAACGCTCAATTCTGTGGTATGACTGAGAGGAAAAAATAAAGCAGAAAGGTCAAATTGCAATTTCAGTCTCTATTAAATGATGAAAGAATTGGTAGTCTGCCTAATAGCAATGTAAACATCATGCTCCTATCTGTGCTCAATAGCACAGCATCATGTCCAAAGTGCAGTATGAGAGAATGGATCTGAAAGTTATACCTGATTAAAGCAGCTAGCTTTGACCGAGACATCTTAAATCCCGCACTAGCCAGAGCATCAACCCTTAACGATGCTTCCACAGATCTGAATGACTTGGTCCTGCAAACAAACATTCAGGCAATGAGCAGCGTTGCAAGTATGACATCCACAAGCATGCAAAACAGCACGCAGTGTGTGCGCAGACACAGACAGAGAGAATCAACCTTGGTGGTTCATATTCAAGAGCGAGCAGTGGTATTCTTGTGCAAGAGACTGGAACATTACCAACCTGCAAGAAGTTAGTATGAGTAATGCTGGATTAGTCGGAATGCCATGGTGTATATAACATACTCCTATGCAATTCATATATCTCAAGAAGCTCAACTCCACAACGCTGCACATTGGATGAAATCATATTTCACTTACTTTTGATGTGGTGTAAATTAATCCTTATTACACTAATATTAAAGACAATTTACCTTGGAATAACCAGAAAAGGAAATAAGAGTCAATGGATGTATATTTTCAGTAACTCATCAGAGGAATCTCTAAAAAGAGCAGGATGATACCCGGTTGCATCAGCTAAAGTAAAAAAAAGCATGAATATTATCAAGTAGACCCTCATTGTAATTCAGATATAGCATGAATGTCAACATGTCAAAGTTATGCCAGGGGAGATATCATGAAATGGCAATGAAAACTGCTCTGTATGCAAAAATCTTCACTACCTTATCCAGAGTTGCTGTGATAAAGTCCACAAGTTCAGGAACAATGAGGATTTGAGCCCCCCTTTCTCCCTTCAATCACCAATTTTAGCAAAGAATGAATACATTGCATGAAAAGAAGATGCAAAAAGATCTTCTTCCAGTAGAAAGGCTACGAAATAAACCACATCTGAGACACCTTGGATACAATACTAAATCATCTATCTTCAAGACAGCAAATGAAGAATCAGTGGTGATGACAATGCTATATTCATAGGAAGTCGTTAGCAGCGACGGGATAACTACTAACCGAACTTACAGACATACAAGAAAGCAAAAGGTAGAGGTAGAGACAGCCTGATGTTTTTAAACAGGTTCCATGTACTTCCACAATGGAAACACTAGTATGTTCAAATAGTATGTTCCAGAATCAACAGTGTTCTTGTTTATTAAAGCCTCATTTACCTGCAAGAGAACATCTCCAAGTTTTTCCCTTGCAATTCCAGTACCAAGAATTGCACCAAGGAAGTCTCCATGAGAACACGAGTCAAATGAAAAATTCCCTGTGATACTGGAGAAGTACTCATCCAGAAATGACAAAAAAGGGTTTGAAATACACTTTAAGATCACATAAAGGTAAAAATAGGAAGCGATATACTTGCATGCACTTCCTACCTTGCTGCTGCAACTATGTCAGGTTCACTGGTCAAAGTGTCAATATGCCCAATGGAAATCCTGCATCGCTCAGCCTGGGTGCCTTGTAGAGTATACAAAGTTATTGGGTCACAGAGTCCATGAAGGAAAGATGCAGGATCAAGCTCACAGAAGGAGAGTAAATTAATTTTTAGATAAAGACCTTTAAGAAAAACACAAGCTATAGGCATATGAAAGTGATTAACCTGCGGATATCCTCCTTGAGCTATGGCTTTGATGTCAGCTAGCTTTTCCAAGAGAAGCATAGACTCCTTCTGCACTGGAGGAGTAAGAAAATCGGTGTGCAAAACTATATTTCTTGATGATGCCCTTTTCGCCTACGTGAAAAACAAAACTTTCAGAACCTTATTTGCAATGAAGTTCATATTTGGCAATAAAATTCAAAGATCTTAACATCAGTAAAATTGGGAGGAAAATGAAGAGAAGGAACACATATTAGATCGAATCATTTCTGAGAAGTACCATTTCAAGAATGTGCTTCACTTCTTCGATGACATTCATGTCCCCCAGTCCTTTAAGTAAATCATCCTCGTTTCTCTTTACAGCTTGTGCCAGGTGACACATTTGTGAAGCTTTAATGCAATAATATAAAGCTTGGTCAAATAGTATAGAAAGCAGTAGATTGCCAGCAGGGTATTGCAAAAGCAAAATATTAAGGACATGGTGTGGAATGACTTTTATTTTTTGTTTTTTACTTAATCTAAATTCTTTTGGTTGTACCAAAATTTAGAAGAAAAAAAAAAATTCTTACAGCTCACGCATTATGACTTAAAAAAAAATCCAATATCACAATACTCAAATGCCAATGTAAATTTACATATTTTTTTAATATTCTGAAAAATTGAATAATATTTAAAACTTTAACACGAGAGCAAAAACAAGTGGTATTTCTTGTGTTTGCTTAACTGTAAACAAACATGCCAAAATAATAATAATAATAATAATAGTAATAATAATAATAATAATAATAATAATAATAATAATAATGACGATAAGAAATAAGAGTCACAGTAGATGCACTAGAACTTTATTGTTGTCCCATGTTATAATTGCCAAAAGGATAGCGTCCATGACTGATCGAATGCCTCCATACTCAAAGTTACTGAATGTTAAAAGGGACATCTGTTGGCTTATGTCCTGAAATGCCATTGCAAGAAAGAAAACCCGACTACCTTTACCCTAGTTATATGGTGATGGTTTGTCAGTAATATTCCTTTAAGGGGATCTGATAAATAAAGTCGCACTGCTACAGGTAGGTGCTGCCACCCAATAGCAGTACCATCAAGGAAACCTCAGAGAACAAGTTTTCGTATCATGAAGTGGCAAACGCAAATCTATATATCTATACTTTAATTAGCAAAAAAATAAAAACCTTTTAATCCAACCAGCAGCAAAGGATAGAAACATCAAGGTAAAACCTTTTTAACTTCTTTCTTCTGTAGATGCCTCTAAACTCTAAACAACCGATCGCTAGATTGTTTCTTTTTCAACATGTTAATTGTATTTAAGAAACTTCCTCGAAAGCGCTGGCAAGCCAATATTAACCAACCAAGCAAGTGAGCTTGGATTCAAGCAGTGTCAGAGGAGCCCAAGCATCAAGAGTGGAGACCATCTTCAGTATCTCACGCAAAACCTTCATCGTTCATTCTTTCATTGCAAAGAACAAACATGTCATACAACTAATTTGGCCGCTCATTTAGTTTCTTTCACTATGGTGCCCATACGCATTTAACACAACTTCAAGTGTTCTTCCCCTGCCCCATTTAGATTACCCAGAATCATCAACCAAATCTTTCCATGCACTTACCACCATATCTATAGTCAAGAAACCAACCGAGTCCACCCTACAGCAAAATTCCACGTTTCTTTGGATGATTAACAAGATTAACATTCTCTTCTGTTGCCCCTAGTAAATTTATTCTCTTCTATTGCCCTAGTAAATTTACTTCCGTAGCTCCAGTCAAAGTTTTATTTTAGTACCGTCATCTCATCACCCACAACGAAATCAGGCAATTTCATTGCCCATTTCCCTTTAAAATCGCACCTTTCACAGACATTCGCTCACAAAACAGGCCAAAATGCGTGGAGAACCGAAGATGAGTAATGAAAATTCTAATTTACTACCATCATCTCATTACCCACAACGAACTCGGGCAATTCCACGGCCCGTTTCCCCTAAAAATCGCACCTTTCACAGACATTCGCTCCCAAGATAGGCCCAAATGCGTGAAGAACCAAAGACGGGCAATGGTTCGGCCGAGCCGGAGGTACCTGAATGGCCATACGGCGAAAGGAGAGGCGCGAACCGACGAGCCGCGAGGTAAGAGAGGTGCTGGAAACAGATTGCGCGAGGCTGGGGACGAGGGTGAGGACGCGACAGGGCTTGAACTGCTCTTCGCGCAATCCACTGCGCTTTGCAGCTGGCGAGAGCCATGGCCTTCGAACCAGTTTCGCTAATCCAACATCTTGTTGTCCTACTCCTGCTTCTTTTCAAAACTCAGACTACATATTTATGAATTTCGTGGGATACATCCGCTTGGTATAAGAGATTAGTCTTTTTTTTTTTTTTTCCAAATTACTATTCTCGTGTTAATTAAAATATCGAGATATTAATTAAAAGATAAACTTCTATAAAGAAATGTGTGTAAAAAGGACGTACCGTGAATATTTATTTTTTAGGATAAAAAAAGCCATCGAGCTGAAAATAAGAGATCTAACTGACCTTGATAATTGATTTGATCGTAGGATCCAAATTTGATAACTAGATTGTTGTATTTCGATTGATGATTTTTGCTATTCACTATCGTTCACTAATTTAGAGAAATATTTGCTTAGTAATAATAACAACAACATCGATGTAAACATTGCATATTCAAGTAGGGGAAAATCATATATTATTAAGGGTAAAATCTCCTTTTATTGTCCATGGGAAATATATGCGCCATCTTAAAAAAAAATGTGACGTTGGGCACTAATGCATAAATTATCTTCTCGACGCTCGGTTTCGAGTTGTCCATAGCTTTCTCAGGTTTTTGGCTGTCGATTTGGATTGAAATGGCTGCGCCAGATTAATGTGCATACGCAAAACATGATTGGACCGTTCGTGGAGGACGATCCGTGCATGTGGTATGCGCTTCGCACTCGTCCTCATGAGGTACTCCTAGCGAACCACCACATGCATAGCGCACCGGCGAGCAACGATTCGACTCAAATGAACGAACGGAGACATCTTGCAAGACTAAATGCTTCTCAGCCTAGATAGGATAATAGAAGGAACATGATAAAACCCATTGCATGAGCAATACTGGAAAAAAGAGCGTTTGGTGCGTTCTATCCCAGACAAGTTCTCATATTTAGATGCTGATGAGAGATCTGAGGCTGGAAGCCTGACATAAAGAGTGTTTTAGGCCAAAATGATGCGGTTCCAATCCGGAACGAGGTATATACTGTCATGAAAAATCCATTTTCCGCTTCAAGTAGATCGACCGTGCTTAGCAGGACGTGCACTGGTTGACAGGAACTATATCACCCAATGATTAGTAGTACTGCATCCTTGCCTGTTTCGCCTTCCAAGGATGAGCAAACCAAATATCAATCACCAAGCCACACGCACACATCCCACAGAAAGAGAACCCATAAAATATGAGAGCAAGAGTACTATATTAAGACAACATTCCAGAATATCCGACCAGTCAAAATTTGAACAACTTTAACTATAATCCGCAAATCTACTCTGCCCGCTATCCGGAGGTCCTATGCCAAACTGAGTTTCTGAAAGTATTTTGAGTTAAAAGTCCCATTCCTTGTTGGGACTGAAAAGAACTAGGTTACCCCAAAGTTAAAGCTTTCTATAGGCAAAACTGCCCGTTTGCTAGGCCTCATCCATCCAGCGGTTCTACCTCTTCTTCCTCAGGGAAGAGAGTAATATGCATAAGCTAGGGCCACCAGAGCTCCCAAAACAGCAGCGGGAACGGCCCACATCCAGTAGGCCTGCGACCTCCTCCGCCTCAGGATGGCCTTTGGAACCGATTCGACTCCTTTCGTTCGAGTTTTCACTCTGTAAGCACTTTTCTTTTGAACCTTCTCCTTCGCAGGGGCCGGAGCCTCAGGAGCTTTCCCAACCTTCTCTGCTTCGGCAGCCTCCTCAGTCAGTTCCTCCTCATCAGGATTCCACGCCATCACTTTCTTCTTTTCCTTCTTTTCACGATCCTGAAGAAATAATTTTTCACAAGAAAAAATGAGCTTCTGCTAGTTTCAAAGCTAGAACCAAGTTGGTAAAGAATTGGAAAATTTATTAGGCATCCAAAGACAACATGTTAAGCTTCAACGTTCTGCTGCGCAATGGGAAAAGGTAGTTCTATCGTCACTTTCCCATAATGCATAAAAAATATGTTAAGGGATTCAATGAAAGGGGCAATTTCTAGTAGAAGGAAATATTAGATGATTACCTTGAGTTTCTTCTCAGCCTCCTTTTGAGCTTTAATTGCCGCTTTCAGTGCATTTTTCTCCGACAGCTTTTTCTTCCTTTCTAGAGCCTGCTTCTGCTTTTCAATTTGCTCCTGCCTCTTCATCTCCTTCAGCTTCTCTTTGTCGACTTCAGTCACTTTCGGAGCCTCCTGCTCCGGTGTCACCACAACAAAGTCCTCAGAGTCCTCTTTAGACTTCGTTCCCATAAGCTCAAATGTGGCAGCTGAATCAATCGCTTTCTTTACAGCTTTTTTCTGGTTATTCTTCACAGTAACAACATTGTCTTGCGGAGGTGGTTTGAAATCTTCTTTTGGCCCTTTCAATTCAGTTTTCACCGATTTTTCTTTTCTGGATACAGCAGTTGTTTCCTTGGTCACTTCAGTTTTCACCGTCGTCTCTTTTCTGGATACAGCAGTTGTTACCTCGGCAATTGCTAATGGCTTCTCGTTGGCATTCCTAATTCTTCCATCTCTGCTCAACAGTCGGACATCCAATGATGGCAACACTCTTTTGAGGTAATCATCTCTGAAACTCTTGCTGTTGTTCCAGAGGGAGAAAAACTTCTCAGCCTGAAAAGGAAGCAAAGGGTTAAAAGCAACGGATGAAAGCGTAACAAGCAATCTACATCAAATTAAGAATTAAGGATCACAAACCACATTCAGCGCAAGCTCCTCAAGAGCACTAACATCCTTCTTTGCAGCAAGGTCTCTTGCGATGTTCAAAATCGCACGGCTTTGGTAAAAAGGGGCATTCTGAAACAGGATGGAAAGTAAAATGTTATGAGCATCATCTACAGGAGAAAGTATCGTATCTCTGGACTTAATGCTCCTATAATGAAAAACATGTCGCAGTCCATTTCCTTTCAGCAGCAGAAAAGGTTATCCCATCAGTTTCTCAAATCACCAAGAAGGATCAAAATTACATTCGATCTTTAGAAACTGAGGAGCTTATCGATTTTGTGTGAAGTAGCTAGGCATTAATTCTAAGCACAAGAAAACAGCACAGCATCCAGAAGATTAAATTTTAAATGCTAGAAAGTTTATTTATTATCATCTAACGAATATAGTTAATACAGCCATACAAATAAATTTTCTAGAAAAATATTTCTGAGTATGCTGATCATAGACCAAGAAACCTGCTAAGTAAAATAAAACCCAGTAAATAACATTCTTCCTAATTGGCAAAATGTATACACAAATTCCCCACTAATCGCATTTTTGAGTCATAAACGGAAAACAAAAGCCTCTATTAGGCCATTGAGCATAAAAAAGACAGTAAAGGATAAGAAGACCGCCTACAGCTACAAATTGGAATAAAGGTACCAGTCGCCACCAGTCTGAGAGTAATTATTATATATTCTTCAAAGTACCATACTAAAACATATGGAGCTTTAAGTAAACCATACAGATCATGTCCAATACTGACCACACATTAGCTTTATTCACACACAGATGACTCGAAAACTAAGCTGCTAAGTTGGCAATCCATGTAGAAGCAATCTAAGAAAGGCCAGCACTAGGTGTGTATCTAAGAACATACCGCCTCATCACGCCGTTTCCTCAGGTCCTGCAAGTTTTCATATGCTTTGTCCCTCTTCTCAATGGTAGCTGACAGCTCATCTTGCAAAGACCTTATATCATTCTCTATACCCTCCAATTCTTCCCTGAGATTCTTAATTTTTCCCTTAACTGTCTGCTGCTCCTTCCTCACTCCATCCAAGCCAACTCCCATATGCTACAATAAAATAATGTTACTGTGGTCAGATAATTTCATTATTTCCTGCGTGTATCAAATCATAAAGAACAAGGGTGTGTTAAGCTGTGCTTTGAAAGTGCACACTCCTTACTTTAACCTGGTCCTGAATCTCTTCTCGCTGACCATATTTACCCTGCACATCAGCCCTCAGCGCAGCATTTGCAATAACCTTCTCCCGTGTGCCCTCAAGCTGTTTTAATTCCAGTAGAAGTTGCTTCTCTTCAGCCAATGGGATGCTCTCATGCTGTACGCGGTAATTCAAGCTCTGGATCTGCAACAACCAGTAGCAACCAACAAATCATAAATTAAAACAAAAGGCTAACAATGTATTAAAAATAAATAAGGACAATATAGAAGGTGGTCTATATGCTTAAAACTACCAACTTACGAGCTCATTAAGTTCTTCTTCTGATGAGCATATGCCACTACCATGACCAGCATTGTTCCCATTGCGGAGCTTGCCTAGAGCATCATGCAACGGTTCCATTTCCTTCCTCTTTTCTTCAGCAATCATATTAAACTTCTTGTTCTCATCGCCCAAAGCTTTCAGCTGAGTGATTATGTCTGATCGCTGGGACTGCATATGAAGAAAATATTGACAAATGAAATATGCTACCAAATTGATTGCACTACGTGTGTTCGTGGGAGAGAAGTGAGGCCGGTTGGGGGACCAAAGGGGTAATATGCCTTTGCTTTTTCTGTGTATTTTGATGTTTGGCATCGAAAGCCCAGTCAAAAAAAAAAAAAAAAATCAATTGGCCATAAGGAGAAACTGCTACCCTGAAATATATGAGCTTGTGCATTTTCTGAGTGAAAATAGATCCAAACAATGCCAATGTATTGATGAATTTGTGAAATAGAGGTGTACAACTTATTATGATTGACTCTTACCATTCTGTTTTAGTAAAAGTCAAACTTAAGAGTTTTGCACGAAAATTTGTAAGAATCACCCCCTGAAACCAGGAGACATACACTAGAGCCTGAACCACCTAAACAAGCTTTTAATGCCTTATAGAGCTAATTCCACGAAATGGCCCTTTCATGGTGGTCAAAGCAACAATCACCATATAAAAGATTCATCTATTTTTCCCTAAGCAACCTAATCTAACTGAAAGATATGCTTAACCAAACTAGAGTTTTGAGGTAACCAGTAAAGTTGACATGGACTACATTGGCATAAGACTGATTTCGACTGCATGGCATCTTAATTCAAGAACTCTCCTACATAAGGCATTAAAGCAATGATTTTGCTTCGGAATATGAATGTCACCCACCACCAGAGCAAGCCTTTTTGAGCATGGGGTACAATACACAATTGGTTAGTAATTATGTGCTAGCAATGCTTATTTAAATTATTCAACATTCATGGTCAAAGTTTGTTATATAAAAGCAGCTTTTGCATAGTGACATAACCTTTTTTTCTCAAATGACAAACGATGAGAAATGTTGACATCCATACTTAACCCATACGTACCCTTCAGCACGTCACATTCTAATATGCTTAACGTAAGGGTGACAATAAATGCACGAAGCCTGTTCAGTTCTCAACTAACATACTCAACCCTCGCGAAGTAAAACAACCATCAATGACTGTCGTTTTATTAAAAATGTAATTCACACATGTTTTGTCCTCAAAACTCTGGTGACCTCAAAAGTGATGGAAATTTTCTTCCATTTGTAACAGATTGAATATGCTAAGCAACAGGAACGCCCCCTACCCGTAGCTTGTCATTGGCCTTTCATATCAAGGCACTGGATTAGAAGAACGACAAGCCATGAAGCCCTCAACCCTGAGGTTTGACTATCTCGTCTACCATAATCATAACGATATAAAAAGGAAAGGATACCATTCTAGTACAATGATTGGTACTTGAAAAACCGCGAGTGTTTAAACTTACCCTTTTTGCTCTCAGTTTGTCAGTGATCTGGAACCTGGCTTGATTCATCCGTTGAATCTCCCTATCGGCCAGGTCAATTTTGACCTTTATCTGAGGATCATCCTGCGACCTGCACTTAGGAATATAAAAGGAGTGAATCTTATTCGGTGCCGGCCATTCATCAGCAGCATCCTTGGGTAAGTTGGCATCAGAAACTTTATTTGCTTCGCTGTTTGCCAATCCATCTCCATGAGAACCAAACTTTATGTCCGCATTGGGGATCGATCCATGTTCCAGCTTCCCATTCTCGTTCTTAATCAGCAAAGACCTGTCCGCCTCAGCTAAAGCCTCCACAGGTGGCGGTGCCACCTCAAATCCATTGACTTCAATAGCCATGTTTGCTACTGCACCAATTAAAAATCATGTGTGCAGAGCCAAAGACAAAAATTAAATAAACAGTCATCTAGCCACTTTCCCCCACATAACTCTATTACCATTGTTTCTGTTTTCATTTTGGGTTAGCCGTCTCAAATCCACAAGAATGTCAGACTTGAAAATTCATTTCGACAGCCATTATTTTCTTGTAATAAAAAAACTAAAGGAAAAAAAAAGAAAAACGAATAGCAGGCCCAGATCTTTTGATCGAAAACACCCAAGAAATGAATCTCCTTAGAGCAATTCTCAACAGCTCTTGATCATTTGCAAGGACAATGCATAAACACACCAAAATTTAAGCACAATCAAGGTAAGAAACAAAGCGCAAAACGAGCTCCATCAAAATGAATGTGACATAACTCTGCATGTTGATATCCGAATCCAAAGTAAAAAAAAAGAACCAAAAATCTGGGCAGCTTCATCTTCTATCAAGACCATCGCTCACAAACCCACGATCGGAAAGAAATGCAAGAAATCAAACGGGCACATCGCATCGTTCTAAAACATCAGATCAAACATGCATGCAAGATCAAACGAGAGATCAAACACTAGAACGACGGGAACCCCACAGGAGAAGCACGGCCAAGAAAAACAAGATTTTTAGGCGATGACACTCCGCTTTGCCTGATCAAGATTAACGCCCACTGAAAACCCAGAAAGAGAAAAAGAATTTGAAAAAAAAAAAAACGGCCGGGAAAGAAAGAAACACGATCGTAGCAACAGAGTCTGAAACGGGTCGAAGCAAGAAGATTACCAGGAATAGAGAGAGAAGCGACCAGAACTGGGTGTTCCGTCGACAAAGAAATCTAAAGAACTGCAAACGGGTCAGATCTCGGTCCCGTTTTCTCAATCTGACAAGCCTCTCTGAATCAACGAGTCAGCCGTTGCTCCTAAATTCGGGAGAGAGAGAGAGAGAGAGAAGGAGATGGTTTCGGTTCTTCTTAAATCTCTCGGAGCAGTGAGAAAAAAAAAAGTGCACTTTGGACTCGGGAGGACTAGCGCCTTTATAGGCAGTTTGCACAGCAAGGGCAATTTCGGAAACTTACTTTTGCATGCAAGGACATGGATTGCTCTTTCTTTTTCTCTCCGTGCCCCTCCTGAATCCAATTTTTAACTTTTTCGAACCTCATCCACATTGGAGTATTCCGACGTCATCTGTCTTTTGGAACTCTTGTAAGAAAATCTTTAATTATATTAGAGTCAATCAAGCACTTCAAGGAACCAAAAAAAAAAAAAGAGAAGAGACATTAGAGATGTTGACGGAGCAATATTATCTCGCATAGTCGCCTTCAGATGGTCTGAAATCTATCATAATTGAGACAACGGAATTATAAGAAAAGGCATTTCTATTTATATAGGTGCTTGTCCAAAAATATGGACTATCCGACTTTCTAAATAAAACGTTTGACCAATAATGATTTAGTTGTTTCCGTTTATATCTTCCTTAGTGTGCGGGATCATCCGAGATAATCATTAAAATATCATGATTTTTGTTGTCGGTATTGATTACGTATCAATTTTCTCTACTTGAACTAAGGTTCAGACTATCTATTGGCGTCACCAATCAATCGTGCCGCCAACTATTAAATCAATTTTGGTGAATTCATTGATTGCATTACGAAGGATACGACCGTAGCTTATCTTGGTAATTGAGAATGAATAACACAAAGTCTTGTCTTTTATTTCGTCTAAGCCAATTTAGCAACATATTCAACCGTCAAACAAATTAAAATAAATGGCACCATCTGCATGGAATCATCGAAGTAAAGGAAAGTTCACCAATTTTGTGTTTGACACATCGAAATTCTATGACTATTTGAAAAATTTCAATCCAGTCATTCTGGTGAATAAATAAAATTGCTTTGTGACACTCGAAATTACCAACGTGACATTCTTTAACTTAAGAATTTTCAATATTGATCTATGACTTGATTGCATATCTCAAAGAAATTTAGGATCCGATTGCATAAGCTAAAACTGTGCAAGATTTAATTGCAATTTGTATATGGATCTAAGGCTAATGATGTACCTTTCTGCAATAAATTTTGACCGGATTTCAAAAATAACAGATGATCTAAGTTATCAAATCAAACTCCATTCAAGAGTCCAGTCTAAATAGCACGTAATAAAATGGATATTTCTAATCAATGACTCGATCTGACCTATTTTTGCATCGTGAATTTATTGCAAATTGCCCCGCAATTGACAACCCTAATCCTACGCCCTTACGTGGATTTGCCATTTGGACTCTCATGTAAGAAAATCTCCCTCATGAGTGATGTGGAAAATGGGTCCAAAACGGATAATGCGAGTTTTTTTAATAAAGAAAGAGGGATGTGGGGGCCCATGCCACGTGGATTTGCATTTTTTGAAATATTTTTTCCTTTTCAATTTTTTTTGGGTTTTGTCGTCTTTTGACTTCCGATGCGGAGCTTCGGGCAAAATCCGTTCGGACGTGGACGTGAACCTTTGTGTTCGTAGGTGAATCTGCGGGTCACTTTTTGCATAATTACCATAATGCCCTCCAGTATTATGCTATTTCCCTAGAAGGCCCACTGCTTTGGCTTTTTCCATATTTGGCGCACAGCGAGTGGGGGAAAATTGGAAATTGATATCGGGGCATGCCCATTTAACTTCAAATTCCTTTTCAAGCAAAATTTGCCCTTTTTCTACACAAATGGTAAATGCAAAAAGCCATTTCCATCTGGCAAAGATGGTGAGTAATTTCCATAAACCGAAAGCATTTAATATTCAGAATCGGACATACTTTTAAGAAAGGGAAACAGTGAACAGATTAGATAGTAAATCAAATACTTCAATAAAATCTTACGTAAATGACATTCTAACATTAAATAGGACACCAAGAGATTTACTTCCTTTATTGACAAGAGACAAGATGAAGTCTTATTAGGAGAGAGTAATGGTGTAATTCTAGAGCTATGCCCTAGTATTTCTAACTAAAGAAAGAAAATAGTAATCCATTCAATTCTGGTAATAAGATATTATAGTAAGTACAAGATTTGTCTAAAGTTTCTCATGAAATATTGCAAATAGATACATCCTTTATATATCTATGCTGTTTTATAGAGTAAGGGGCAGCTATCTCTTTGAAGGAATATCAATTTTTTTCTATCTTTTCCTAGATATGCTCAATTACTCATTTACAAAATATTATAAACGTGGACAGATGAGTCAATGAATAATTTCATTTATCTCCCATAAATTTCAATGTTTATAGTCTTAATCAAAATAACCTTCTCAAGAAAATTTTCTTTCCAAGAATTAATGTAAAACTCTCTCACTTATAATCATTAAAATGTATTCCCTATTTGATTTTGATTTTGATTTTGATTTTGATTTTGATTTTTCTATCTCCACCCAAATGCATGCTTTTTTTTTTTCCTCACACGAACTGGTTTGGTCTCATTCTAATGTAAGAGATAATAAGCATTGCAAATGTGAATCCATCGTGAATTATAGTTATAAATATGATGATGATTATTATTATTAGTTGTCTGAATTGTGCTAACAAACGTTGGTGGGAGATGGACCCGGCCACCTAATTTTCTGAAATTATGTTTTGGGCCCGGTTTTGCAAAAATAAATAAATAAATTACATATCCACCTCTAAACCATGGGAGTGATTGGTATTGGCTCCCACCCTGAAATCGAATACCGCCTACCTAGTTCTGGACTCACCCGAAAACTAGATCTCGGCCTGGTTTCTGGATGGTTTCCGGGTGGATCTAGAAACCAGTTGTGACCTAGGAATGGGAAATGTTTTGGTGCGAAAAAGTGACCGGAAAACCATAAACAACATTAATGCGTCGCTTAATGAAGTGAATAAATATGCAAAGGTCTTCAAGGAACAGAGGAAAACTCACAACTCCCATGACCAAGGAGGTAGTGATGGTGAACTTGCGGTCGCTCTGGTAATCCTTGTAAAAGATCTGCACCACAAACAACCACAACAACGCACACGTCGGATAAAACAATCAACCGATTGAACAAAACAACGAACGAGAAAATCCGTGGGATGCACGCAAATGGAGATATGGGCTCGAGATTGATGAGGAGTGACCTTTGGCTTTTTTGCCGATGTCGGAGTAGAAATCCAGTAGAGAGAGAGAGAGAGAGAGAGAGAGAGAGAGAGAGAGGGCGTGAGTGATGATAACACCACTGTATGAGCGTGCTGCGTGGCTGAGAGGTGAGTAAAGTGAATTAGGGTACTCTAAATAGTGATGTGAAGTGAATTAGGGCATACTAGTAATCAAGTTTTTTATTTTTGTAAAAATAAGAAGTAAAAATTATGTATCGGTCTGGGTGGGGAGTCCACACCTGAAATCAAGCAATATTCACCAGTTTCCATTTGTAGAATTAGAACCGCCCAAAACCGACATGTTTGGCTTGATTCGGACAATTCTTTTTACTCACCTCGATTATACCAAAAGTTTTAAATTTCTCAACATGTATTGTTAGGATTTACAGAAACTTCTGATCTACAAAAACTTCCCATTAAGAGCACGCCTCAATTGCAAAATATGAGGAACGATGAATAATTAAATTCCTACTAAAGATATAATTCGATTTCGATATAAATAGAAGGATTGGATATGTTATTAGAATTATTTCTATTTTGACAATATCAAACGTAGGTTATATTAACTTATTATGAGATTTTTAATCTAATGTGCTATTGGTCCTAAAAAGTCACAAGCTAGGAATGTAAGGAGGAAAAAAAAACAAGGGGGATTGTACTGTTTATACAAAAATAATCTTATCTCAAAATCAAGATGGAGATTTCGACCAAAAAAATAAAATAAAAATCAAGATGGAGATTGAGAATGTTCACAAAGGAAAAAAAAAACAATTTTTCTTCTCTCTTTTTATTTTCTTTTTAGCCATTCACAGTCGCTACCTCTCAATAGCTGATATATGAGGTGTAGCTTCTAATCTAAAAGCAAAATAAAGAGAAAAGACCCAAAAAAAAATCTGATTTTTTTGGCTTTATCCACCAACAGTCTTCCTTTTGAAGACATATACATTTGATGCACCAAACAATTTTGTATCCATTCTACTTCAAAAGCTAGTAACACAAAAATATGCTTCTCTTTGTCTAGTACTTTGATAAACATGTCCGTTGGATTTTTCGAGCCATCAATCTTTTGTAGTTTTAACTCATTCTCCTTCAATGCTTACTAGATGAAATAATAATGTATCTTAATATGACTAGTCTTCACTGGCTATTTTCAATATAACTCATCCATATAATCTTGTAAACACATGATTTTCTTATAGGCTTCCGTGAGAGCCACGTACTTTGTTTTTGTCGTTGATAGAGTCACTACCTTCTGTAGTTGAGATACTTTATTTGTTATTGTGCCTACAATTGTAAAGACATATTCACCAATACTCTTAAAGCTATATTGATTACTCAAGTGATTTGCATTCACATAACCCTGCAACTCTAGAGATGTACTTTCATAACAAGTAAAGTAATTTGATATACCTACTAGGGCTACGTTTGGGAACTGCCTTCCCAAGGGACTTTGGAGGGTTAAAGGCCTTTGAGCCAAATATTTGATATTTGGCAAATTTTTTTCCACTTGCCTTTGCCAAAGGCAAGCCTTCCTAAGGTAGGTTGGGGGCTGTCTTGGGCTTTCTCAGCAGGCCTTTGAAGCTAATAAAATTTTTCTTCTGAAATTGTCCTCGTTAATTTTTCGTTTTTCCGGCTTTACCTCGACAACTGTTCATCATCTTCATCTTCTTCCCTTCTCTCTAGACCAGCATCTATGTGTGGTCGCTAGTAAAGAGTAGATGGTCCAGCGAAGGGTAGGCAGTGCGGCGAAGGACAAGTGGTCCGGTTAGGGTCCCACGACCCTCCAACGAGGGACGCAACGTGGCGAGGGTCATGGCAACCCAGATTGCACGCAGATCTGGGTCGCGGCAACCAGATTGTGGGCACCAACGACCTCTGCGACGCGGTGGGTAGTGTGACCACTCGGCAAGGGTCGCGGCACTAGCGATCTTCACACGGAGGTTGCGGTGCGGCAGGTCGGGGCGACAGTTCGGCAAGGGTCACAGCGACCTAGATCATTAGATCTGGGTCGCGGCAACTAGATCGCGAGCGTCGGTGACCTCCACGACGCAGTGGGTCGCACGACCCTCACCACGCTGTGTCCTCCGCACGGTGACCCTAGCCAAACACTGCCCTTCGCCGTGCCGCCTCCCCCTCGCCGGATTGCCTACCCTTCGCCGGCAATTGTTAGCTCTTCCCCGGTGGTAATCATCCAACTCTCCTTTTTTTCCTTTTTTTTTAATAACAAAATTCTTTTGCAAATTTAATTTATCCAAACACAATTTTGCTCAAAATTATAAAAATAATTCACAATTGACTTTCACAAATACGATTTACCAAACACAATTTATATTTTGAAAAACTCCTTTTACTCAATGGCCTTTACATTTTCTCAAGAACTTTCCCCAAAAGCCTTCCCAAACGCAAAAGCATTCCTAAGAAGACACTTTGCCTTACTATATTCAATAACTAAATATGCTGAAGACACTTGCTGAACAATCGAGCGAGAAAATATCATTAATTTCAAAGCATAATCTTTTCTTATGGAATAGGTAAGTAGTCTTTTGAAAATCGAAGGTATCCTTGTAAGGAAGTTTTGATACAAGCTATGGTGGTGTTCCTTGATGTATCTATGATCATGTCCCTATACAATGAGATGACTAAATTAGGAAAATCCATTAAAGCAAACGATTAGGAAAAGATGCTATGCGCATTAAATATGTCATTCACAAATATTCTATAATGAGATGACAAGTACGTCCATAATACATTTTATGGCTGCGTTTGGTAGTCGGGATAAAATTTGGGATAAAATATGATTTATCCTATTCTATGTTTGGTGCTCGCTCGGGATAGGATAAAGTCGGATATAATGGGATATAAGCGGGATAAAATTATCCTATGGGGGAGGCGAGATAAATGTGGATAAAATTTCTAATGTTCATAATAGAAAAGTTATTTTTCTCGAATAACAAACGTATTAAATTAACAAAATTGAAATTATATTTCAATATAAATAATATTTGAATTCTAATTTAAGAAATTAAAAATGAAAAAAATAGAAATTTATTTTAAATTAATCTTATTTTAATTTTTATATTCAACTTTAATTCTATCTTATAATAAATATTCAATCTATAAATTAAATATTTATATTTATTATATATTTTAGGTATTTTTGTATTTTAGGTATGTAAGTACAGTTTACTATTTGACAAAATTTTATTAAAGAATGGTAAAAGGGGAAAAAAAGAAATAATAAAGAAAATAATATAAAAAAGAGGAAAAATAAAATAAAAATAAATTAAGAAATAATGTCACAAGAGATTTTCACCATCTCCGTTTATGAACATTTAGGTTCATTTATAATGATATGCCATTTATATCAAAAAAATGTACATAATATGATGTAAATATATCAGATTTTAATACTACGATTCACTAAACAATGGACTGGATATAAAAAAATTCAAGGATTTCATATCATATCTTATCCAGTTCTATCATGATTAGAAATCCGGACGACTAAACGTAGCCTATATGTTATGTATCTCATTAGTCACGATACGACCATTCAATAGCATCTTTCCACGTGTCTCAATGTTGGAGAACATATATATAAATTTTAACTTTCCTAAATCCTATTAATTTCAACGTGACTAATATTTAGTTACATCGTGCTAGGAAAAACCATTATTCGATTTATTGATGGTTATTATTCTAGCGATTATCCATCATGGGTGTGATTTTCATTTGGTAATCATGTTTTACCTTCTTCTTCTTTTAATATTTATAATACAACTATATTGCGTGAAACACAAATGTAGGAGGATTAATTTTCAATGCTCGTTTTGCGTAAAATAAATAATTTTAAAAATAATTTTTGAAAATGATTAAAAATGATCACCTAATGAATATATGAAAAATATTTTCATTATTTACGAAAATATTTAAATAAAAATTATCATTGATAATTCTTATTAATTAATTATTTTAAATGATATAAACGATCATTAAATTATTGATAATTCATATCTCGGAAAACAATTGGAGTTAGAAAGCAAATTTGGTCATCTTGTTTTGGAAAATTACCCAAAGAGAAGAAAAATAAACGAAATCTAAAGCATGTATGGACAGTGATCGGCATTCTCGCTTCCGTCATTTCGCGTCCCTCTTCAGGTCCATGATCGCAGGCTGAAGCTCCGTCTCACTCGAGGCGCGACCGTCTCTCCGCTCCCGGCAAGTGTTCTCCACTTTGATCAGCGAAGAGTTTCGAAATTTTTCTGCTTTTCGATTCTTTCCTCCGCTGCTGACCGCCCCCCGGTTTGTTTGACGATAAGTCGGCGGTAGCACGAACTGGGTCGATGTTGCCCATGTCCGATTCCAGTTTCCTGGTTTTTTTCGGAAATACTAGCTGAATATATTGAGAAATTCGTCCATCGCGTAGCTGCGGGAGGGGGGCTTAGCTTCAGTCGTTGACAAGAGCTGCTTTTGTTGACTTGAGAAAGCTTGAAAGCTCAAAGTTTGCATTTTTTTGTTTTTTTCCTCTTCGTTCAGTTGATTGTGGAAGTGGGTAACTTGAGGAATGCTACTTGCATCAGTTCATCGAATTTGCGACCTCTCATGTTTGAAGTGGATCTAATTTGATCGCGAAAGAGAAGAAAGAGTCCCCCGTTCTGCGAAAATTGAGTGGCTATTGACGTTGTCTTTTAGTATGTAGCATTCGCGTGAATCTTGTTATCGTATTGAGGTTGTAAAATCCGCGCCGTAGTTCCTTATAGTATAGTTTGGAATAAGATTATAAATGCATTGGAAAACTCGGGCTGAAATCCAATCGGTTGGTTATGTTGGCCTTATTTCTCAAGAAATTTTATGCCATTTTGCAGGTATCAATTCTACTCAAGTGAAAAAAAAAAAATTTTCTACTCAAGTGAAACGAACAACTGCGACAATGAATCCTGGACAGCTTACTCTTCTTGGTTCCACAATCTGTGTGATGCTCACGACCCACTTTTCTGTACATTCTGAGCATTTCTTCTATTGGAAGAAGCCAAAGGAGCAGAAGGCCATAATCATCATCATCCTTATGGCCCCTGTATATGCTCTAGACTCGTATGTTGGTTTGTTAGACTATGAAGGAAGCAAAATGTCTTTCACATTCTTGGATTCGATAAAGGGGTGCTATGAATCTCTGTTAAGGACATGATATTTGAAGCCACATACTCCAACTCATTTGTTGATGTTTATTACTCAATCACAATGTTTTGCATTACTAGAGAAAGACTCATGCAGGTGGTGAAAGTCATCTAGATGGGTTGAGCATTTCTACCAATCATGCAGGTGATTGCAAAGTTCTTGGCACTATTATATGGCTACTTGAACATATCCATTAGCAAAAACATAGTCCCAGAAGAAATTAAAGGGAGAGATTCACCATTCATTCCCAATGACACTCTTCCAGGTAGAGTTTGTGCATATGTTCTCTTCTTGGGTTACTTTATGAATATCTGCACAGCCATGTGTTGCACTTTCAGTAACATTCAGTGTGGCTGGGGAAATAACATCAGTCAAGTGGCACATGCGTGTCCTTCAATCGTCATTCCAATAATTTGGATATCTATGTATCTGTCCTGAGAAATTTGTTGGAAATCTATAACGTTTTTCTAAACCCCTAATTCTCGGAAGGGGTCCCATGAGCTCAGGTTTTCAATTAATAGTGTGAAAAATTACCTGTGATATCCAACCTACATGATTGGATGTTATAAACTTCTGAACACTTATGAAGACGAGTGTGGCGGCCTTCTTTTTCTGTAGGTGCAGCTCTTGAGGGGTTAATATATCAACCTAAATGCTCTCGAATAGCATGTATGACGTGTCGATGTAATGAGAATGAGAAAGTTTCCTTACATATAATTACACTATAAATAGCAAAGTATTTCACGATACCACTGATGAGGCCCTTTAAAGATTGAGCGTATTATACATTCACTCTAACTATTATGGAATCACCTTTAGCATTGATAGTAAGAAGGTTTGTTATGCAAAGATTAAATTCTTGATTCATTAGTTTCCATTTGCATAATACACTAATTCAGGCAATAATACTGCTTTCTATTTCTCTACAGTTTGAGTCTTTGAGATATGTTTAAAAAAACTTGAGTTTAACCCATGGCCAATCTATCTATTGCAGCCCAAGATGGTTCGTTTGAATCACAGCACATTAAAGCTTCTTAAGTACTGGACATGGCAGTTTGTGGTGATTTGGCCTTTGTGCTCCATCCTAATGATCACTCTTCAACTCTTTGGAATATATCCAAGCTGGCTCAGCTGGACATTTACTATTGTTCTGAACATTTTAGTCTCGCTTGCTTTGTATTCTCTTGTGCTTTTCTACCATGTCTTCTCTAAGGAGTTGGAACCGCACAAGCCTCTTGCCAAGTTCTTGTGCATCAAAGGGATAGTATTTTTCTGCTTTTGGCAGGTAAGCTTAAATAGCCATACAGTTATCCAGTTTTTTGGTGAATGAGGCACGAGCCAAATGGATGCAAGTTCTGCTTTTTCTGCCACCGCCTCTTGCTTTGTTTTCTTTTAAATTTCTCCCCAATATTTCGAAATTTCATATGATATTTATCTTTAGGAAACTTTATTTGTAAGGCTATATGCTCAGGTCCCAAAGAACTTCCATAAACCTGTATGCTTTGCTTCCCAAAAAGCTCAACTTTTTATCATAATGGCCAACCTTATTGCAAAGCTACAGATTCCAAGTGAATTTTACATTCTCTGCGTGCAATTGTGTGTGTTGGGCATCAATTCACGTGATAGTTGTTGCTATCGATCCTGCAGGGAGTGGCACTTGATATTCTTGCAGCCGTGGGTATAATTCGGTCTCATCATTTCTGGCTGGATGTGGAGCACATTGAGGAAGCACTTCAGAATGCATTGGTGTGCATAGAGATGGTTTTTTTTTTCTGCATTTCAGCAGTATGCATACAGTGTGGAACCTTACAAAGACGATTCCACAACAGGTGCCAGCAAAAAGAGAGAGTGACTTCGGATACATCTCTAGCAGGGAAATAACAATTGCGTACTGTAATATATTGTAGCTGCCGCATGAGAAACGTTGATACCAGTTCATTGAGTGTATGTCTCTAAATAAAATATTGCTGAGCTTGTTTGAGTGTCCCAATGGAGGAACTTATTGCACCGAAAGGCGAGAACTGAAATTTTGGATGCCAGGTCCCCTGGGTGTAATGGTTCCTTTTCTTGGCCATCTTTTAGATTTTTGCCAATCGAAAGCTTCGGTTCCAATTTTTGTCGTTTTGCTTTTCTTGACTTCGTTAATGGTGCATGTACCTCAAAATGCTGATGCAGCGAAAAATTAGCCAATCTCACTCTCAGTACGAATGAAAAATTGAAATCATTGGATGGATGGAAAACAGCAAAAGAGATTAGGTGGCAACGGAAAGTTTTTCTTTTTTTCTTTTACTCAAGTATCATCCGTACAATGTATAAATGACACTAAAGTTCCATTATGTCATTCTGCATACCGTCAGCACTATTCTTCAATGAAGAGCAAATATTTATTTGGAATCGATCCATTGTAGACAAGGTTAGACTTAACCGTCAATGACACAAGTCTTACTTAAATCCATGACTGGAGATGATCCATCCATGCCCAAATTATGAGAGTTTCATGTTATCATGTAGATTTTTTGTTTGTTTGTTTGTTTGTTTTTTTTTTTTTTTTTTTTTGGGTTGGTTATCATCTAGGTTGACCTTGAGCAAATTAGGGTTTTATCTTTCAGCTGAATCATTTTTAACTTCTGCAGTTTCTGCTTGCATTGTTCTGGTTAGACTCAAATCCAAGAAGAGGGCTATACCACCCTCCATGTTTGGTATTTGCAATAAGAAGCCCTTGTTCCTTTCACTGTTTTAGTTATCTTCTTTATGAGCTTCAGCTTCATACACATGTATATGCTCCTAAATAGAAGCGCTAAAACACACGCAGGAAAGCAAAAGCTAAAACCATTCAAGGAGACTAATGCTGGAGACGAGTTTAGTGGGGTTTGGCCATTCCTTTCTCGGCGTAGCTCAACCCCTTACCCTCGGGTATTATTAATATTTTTTCGAAAAAGGAGACTAATGCTGGAGACGGGTCTAGTGGGGTTTGTCCCACGAAAGGACAAAGCCAAAATGAACTCTATTGCTTGGTCAAAGACGCTGAGTCCTTCGAGATATCACAGTAATAGCATCCCCCTCTCTCCCTGGCTATCTGAAACATGTATCTGCTTGTGCCTGCGAGGGAAAGATTCTGTTTTTTCATGCCCCTCTCTCTCTCACCCTCACCCTCACCCTCACCCTCACCCCGGGGTTGACCTTCTTGCGCAGATGTGTTTGCTTGTTTTGGCTAAGTCCAACGCAGAGAAAGAAGGCAAGCCAACTTGCGTGTTTGCTCTTCGCGTGTAAATGTCTCGTTTCTGGTGTCATGTATTGTTTGCACTCTTTTTCTATTTGTTCGCTTCATGGACGAGGTATGTACATGCCACGCATGTTTATCTTTTCTATGTTCGAAAAAATATTAATAATACCTGACGATACCTTTTTAGTTCATATATCTCTTAAGTTTGTGTATCTCTTAAATTATTGTATCTTTTTAATTCATGTATATCTTGAAATCACGCATCACTTTAGTTCATGTGTCTTTCCAATGCATGACTTCTCAAAATTCTATAAATTGATTTGGACTCTTCTTCATTCTAAGAAAAAAGAACGAGAAGAAGAAAAACCTTTTATTTCTTCACTTCAATTTTCTCTAAGCGTGTCCAATTTCGATAAGTGTTTGATAGTCTTATTTGCCATGTGCACCTTCTGATCTTGTACTTTAGTGTTTACTTTAAATGAATCCTCCATATGCTTCATGTGATTAATATCTCTTTATACTACTTGGTGACATAATCTGCATGGTTGTTATATTTTTTTTTGCCTAACGCTGTGTTTCTGTAAACAAAACATCCGGGAGCTTATCTTTAACAAAAAAATCACATTAGTTTTATCGTCTCATTTACTTGCTTTTCTAAGTACATTTTCAATATTGTCCTCTTTTAACAGTTCCCTTATTTATTTTCTTATCTGTTACAAATAATTCTTGATTATTGTAAGACATGGTCGTGTAATAACGATATGGTCATGTTCATTGGGTTGTTCCGATTGGGATGGAGCCCTTGAGAGTAAGGTTACAAATGCAACATGGTTTACCTCTTCAAGTCTACTACCCACATGGGCCAGAGCTCTTCCATGGCCTTATTGGACTTGAGATGCCAATCAAGCCCATATACAACTCTTCATAAGTGATTATTTACTTTGGTAAATTTTATTTTAATTATCTACAAAGAGAAGGACATAAGTCGATGAAGTGGAAGTATTATGTGCTTGTTTGTCTTGAGTTGATAAATGAAGTTGCATGACCTAGAGATTATCAAATATATTGCATAACATTAACAGTTGAAAAATAAAAAGTTTTTGCAATTAATGTGATAATAGATAATATAAAATCTTTAATAGGGTTTGGCCCAAGAATTACGAGGAAATGTGAAAAAGATTTGAAGGTGTTCAAGACTATTTATTTTTTCTCAATAAATATCTCAAGTCTCAAATGAATGTAATCCCCAAATATTGCGAATTTCTCTCACCAACTCTCATTCTCCATAGACCGTCGCGATGTGGCCTCACCCTAGTCACGGGGAATCTCGCCATCCATGGCCTTGCCAACCGTCATCGCCATCGCCCATCACTATTGAGGTCGCTGTGGATTCATTCGACTACTCTGAATTAACTAAATAAAATGGTATGGCCAAAAGATAGAAAAAAAAATTTAACGGAGGGTGTTCTTGATACCAAAAACTGAGGATATATGAACTAAGGATTTTATCAAAAAGTGGAGGTCCTCCGGTGCAATTGCACCTAACTTGAGAACTCAATTCAATTTTTTTTCTTTTTGCCCCCGAAAAATGGAACTTGCTTGGGAAAATCCCCGGGTGGCAGACACGCGGAATTCAAAAGCAACCCAAAAAGGGTAGAGCAACGGGAAATAAAGAAAGAAAAATACAGCAAGCCCGTCCATTTCCACCGTTAGAGCACTAGCCAAAACAAGCTCCCTCTCCCTCTCTCTCTCTCTCTCTACCCATTTTCAAAACTCGACCGTTGGCTCTCTGCGGAAAAACCCAAGAAGAGGCCAGGAACAATGCCGACGATGAGGAAGCGGGCGAGTACCCAGGAACCCATCTCGACCCCGACCTCGCTCGCCGGCGACGACCAGGCCGAGTCCAGGAAGATGTCCCTCTACGAGCAGTCCAGGTAGGAGCGGATCAAGGCGAACCTCGAGCGGATGCAGAAGCTCGGCATCTTCGACCTCTCCCAGAAGCTCCGGTTCTCCTCCGCGCCCCCCAAGCGGACCCCGAACCGCAAACCGTCCGAGAAGTGCGCCCCGGCCCCGCCGTCTGGCCCCGTCCGGCGGTCTTCCAGGTGGGTCGTTTGCGATGGCGCCGGTCCTTGCGGGGAAGCGTTTTGGGTTTTGGGTTTTGGGTTTTGCCTGATGGTTTGTTTGGGTTTGCTGAGGGAAAATGCGGGAGCGTGATGGGGTTGTGTGGTTTAATCAGAGATGCTGGTGCGTTTTGTTTGGTAAAAATGTCTCCTTTACGGTCTCAAAGTTTTGGTTTTTGCTCTGGTTTGGAGATGTTCTTTTTTGCTGACCAACGGGACTGTTTCCTCCTTCGTTTTGGCTTTCACGTGTGGGGGTGTGTGTGTTTTGTGTTAGATGTATCGTTTGGTTACCGATAAAATAGAGCTATAGGATGGAGAATGTTTTGCTTAGAAGTTAAGAACAAGGTCTTGGCTCGGATGCATGCCAAATGTATCTTGTGAAACTGGTTCCATGAAAATGCTTCACTAACCGGTGTCTTTCCTGCTATTCTGATTGTAGATGAAAAAAATGACAGACGAGAAATTGCGAGTACTTGGCTCGTAACCTGGTTTGACAATATGATGACTTTGACTGTAGCCTTGCAGAGATAATTCTCGTTTTTTCCTTTTTCTTTAGAGTTATTCTAGTAATGTATCTTTATTCATCCTAGGGAACCAAATCAACGTATTTCAATGCTGGTATAAGGTCACACATAGTTGATTTTCTAACTTTTTGTTAGTGTACTCTTCTGTCTGTAATGTTGTGGAGCTAGGTTGCTGAGCGTCACATATTGTTGGTTTTCTAATCTTTGCTTGCGTACTGTTGTGTCCATAATATTGTGGAGCTAGGTTGCAAAGGCTGGATTTTGAAGGACGACCAGACCTTGGCCAGCTACGGTACGTTGAATTTCGTCAGGTCGTTGTCATCGATTTTGTGAGGCTTCTGTTGGTATGGCGGTGATTGTTAGGCACATTTGGCTGTCTGGGTAGCTCTTTGCGGTTTGGTTCTGATGGTTACGCCATGCCCGGTTACTGAATGTGGAGGTTTGGGTTCTGCGTGTTAATGATGCGCGATGTTCTCATTCTAAAGGTTCCAGCGAAGAAGATGAGCGTTGATGAAGAAGAAGATTTGGATCTTCAATGGCAAAGAAGATGAGCGTCGGTGAAGAAGAGCCGAAGAAGAAGGGCGAGCGAAAAAGCGAAGGGAGAGTGAACATCGTACCTCAGAAAAAGCGAAAGAACCTGGAATCGTGTTGAGCGTCGTTGAAGAAGAGCCAGACCTTCAATGATGAAGAAGAAGATCTGGACCTTCAATGGCGAAGAAGATGTGTGTCGTTGAAGAGCCGAAGAAGAAAGATGAGTGAAAGAGTGAAGGGAGACAGTGGTGTACGGAGAGAAAAAGTGAAAGGTCAGATAGAAAAAGATGAAAAGGGAAAGTGTTTTCACCTTCTGAAGGGGAGGAATTGGTTTTCCTAAAATAATACATAATATTTGTGTTGACCGGAAAGTATTTTCCGTTGACCAAATCTTTTTTAGAGAACCAAACGGTTGAAAATCCAGAAAACACTTTCTGGTAAAATACTTTCAGTGAAACAAACACACCCTTAATTTTCATCAGCCATGAGATGCTTACTATTACACAATATTCATCCTTGTCTGCTGATTCTTGTCTTAGAACAGCTCTTAAATTATTTCTTCACTTAGCAGATCAACTATTTTTTGTCCCTTAGTACATAAAGTCTACGTGTAGTGGGTCCATATTCATCCTTGTCTGCTTATTCTTGTCTTAGAACAGCTTTTAAATTATTTATTCACTTAGTAGATCAACTTATTTTGTCCCATAGTACATATTGTCTATGTTTAGTGGTCCTCTCTTAAAGGGTGCATTATTTATTAGAACAAATTTCTGGTTCTCTCAACGGCAATGGTATATGTTATCAGCGACGTGAACACAACCACAGACTACATCTCTCTGAAATCTGAACATGTCTTCAGCATGGGGAGGAAGTTAAAATTTTTCCAATTATTAGCTAGGCATATTTTCAAATATGTAAATGTCAGTTATGACTTGCCTAGCCATTATTACTATAGCCGTGACGAGTATTTAGTAGAAATCCCTATTGCATCTTGCATGAAGACAAATATAGTGCTAGAACTTTTCTATGATGATTGATGAGCTCATACATTGCCTACACTAGATATCTGAATAGTTTCATGTTTACCTCAGCAGTCTTTCATAAGCTAAACTGAGATAGATTTTTCACTAGTGTACCCTCATGTCAAACATAAATCTTTTAGGCAAGATATGTCAAGCATAAGTTGCCAAAGCTCTTTGCTTCTTTTTGCACAGACACATGTAGTTCACAGAAGGTCCTCTCTCTCATGTTTATGAATCTGGAATGTCTTAGAGTGATAATACTTGAGGCCCTTGAGACCCTCGAGGCAGAGTTTTGAGCAGAGAGGACAATTCTCCTAGCAAACTGTGCTACTCTACTGACAAGTTACTGTCAGATTTCACCTATCTAGATCCTTCAAGATAATTCTGTGTTTCTTAATTGATTGGAATTTTCACAAGACATTAAATGGATTAGTTTACACCTGTCAATGGTTTTGCTCCCTTGCAAGTCCTTTGTCCAATTTGATGTTGCATATGATACTCTTAATTGTTCAATATGCAGCATCGATGTCTTTCTCAATCTCTTCATGGGGAGGAAATGGTTTTTCTTTAATGCAAATGTGGATACAATGATTTACTTGTCAACAGGATTTGGTCTCAGCAATGTTTGTATTTGGTGTTTACTTATTTGAATGAGCAATTTACGAATTTCCATAGGCATTGGATAAAGCTAGTCATGCTTCAGAAATTCCTCTTCATACCTCCTATGCCATGTTTCTCTGATAACTGTTAAATTATTCTGCAGGAGGTCCATGCACCTATTCTCAGTCTTTGGGGAGTTAAATTTCTGGTTGTCTCAGTTTTCATTGCTTTTGCAGTAGCTAGTATTGTGAGTAGCTCTGTTCTATCATGCAACTCTGTTTCGTACTTCTGGATTTTTGCCTTTGCATATGCAATGTTGTCTTACCTGTATAGCATCTAATTTTTTTCCTCCTCCACAGGCTTTGTGTACCAGGTTTGGAACAGAAGATTGTTCTTCCCCGAGATTCATACCTTCAGGTTTGACTTGTCAAAAAACATTTATGCAGAGAACTTATAATAATATGGTGTCTGGTACCTCAATCTTTTTTTATGCCCCACAGGGATACTTCAATAATGTCTCGGAGTATTTAAGGATTGGTGCACCTCTATATTTTGTTGTAAAGAACTACAATTACAGGTATCTTGACAAGCACAGACAATTTGTGCACGAGGCATTACGAATAACTAGCTTTGCAATTCTTAACATGTGGGTCGATTGATGTTACATCCCTAAAATTGATGGATATCATACTTAATAAAAACCTTAGTTCTCAGCTTTTCTGGACTAGAATATCATCATTTACTTTATGTGTGCACCAATACTTATGTAAGGCTGTTCTTGAATGCGCATTTTGCATGTTAACATACTTCTAACAAATTTTGGATGTTTCTTGTAGGAGATCAATCCTTTTTTTATTTTGCTCAACTTCTCAGCTCAGGGTCAAGACAAACAAATCAGTTGTGCTCCATCAGCCAATGTGATTCTAACTCTCTTTTAAATGAGGTAAAGGTTTTTTCTTCCACTTATACAATACTTTGTTAGGTGCTGATTATCCTTCGCTTTACATATTATGGTGCTCCCTTCATCCTTAGTCCATGCTGGTCTCTTTCCTAATGCACAAAATCAATTCCAAATTATCTTATGGCTGCAAGAGCTTCATGTACTTTCACAAGGGAGTTTCTTGTCTTCCTTTTCTTATTCTCGTTTTGGGTTTTCCTGTTCTTCTTGTCACAGAATCCTTTGTTGGTTTTCTTCCCACCATTGGAGATCAGGTGGCTGTATAATCTCATATTGTCTTTGGTGCCCACATCCTTTCAACTGTCATTTTGTGTTTGACAACAAGAAAAAATTAAGGTTTATCCTTCAAGTGGGTCTGGCTAGAGGAATGATTTTTATCCCATAGCATTCAAGAAGACGTGAAAGAGGGTGAAGCTGAAGATGAGGATGGGCTTCCAATCTACCCATACAATCGTCTTAAGACAACATCAACCGATCCTGTGGCGGAAATTGATGTTACCAAACAAGCCACAAATTGATGTTACCAAACGAGAGGTAGTAGCTTGAACTTGGATACACTACTTTATATCTTAGTACACCTGTTCAACCACCTGTTCAACCATGTTCTGAGATCGTCTTTGCATGAATTGTCGCAGACTTATTTGTCATCAGCGGAGTTCAGAAAGAAATTTGGGATGACAAAGGATGCTTTCTATAAGTTGCCCAAGTGGAGACGGAACAAGCTTAAAATGGCACTTCAATTGTTTTGATAGCTCTCGTTATTCTTTTGCTTTCTCCATTAATGCATGGCGAGCAGAAGGAAGCATTCCGGGATATCTGTAATAAAATCTTTCCTTGTCTCAGCTTTCTTCAATATTACTTTAAATATAGCTTCATTGAGTGTTGTCTAACCACCAATTAATTACTTTTCATCATGCAGTTTTTGAATTTGGAGCGGCATTAGTCAAAGGGACAGAAAGGTGCTATTTTTTTTGGGTTGCTTATGCTCCCAAGGAACTATTTTTGGCAATTTATGGACATAGAAGCTTTGATTTGTCTCTTTCCTTCTTCATGTTCAAATTTGAAAATGACAAAAAAAAAGAAAAGAAAAACTGTTGGAACTTAGAACCAACTTTGGAAGTTGTGACAGGGTAGGGTTCCAGGTTCTAGATGGAACCGAACTGAAATCGGGAACCGCTCACCCCTACTTAGGGCTAAGCAAGGATTTGTTTTGCTTTTTTTTTTTTTATTTTTATTTTTTATATTGAAATGTGCCCTAGAGCTAGGGGTTTGTGAACCAATAAGAATTTGTTTTGCATACCGGAGCGAATTAGGCCATTTCGGACAAAAAAACAAAGCACCTATTTTAGGTGTCTTTTACTAGAGGATTTTTCGTGAGACGCGCCTCGAACTCGCGAAGGCACTGTATTTCACGAAGGAGAGTGCAAGTATGAATAAAGTTTTGTTTTTTATGTTTTAAAATTGTCGACCGCCGCCGACGGTGTTAGCGCCTAGTGGTCCGGCAATGATTTCAGATTTCCTTAAGTTTTTTCTTTTTTGGTTTTAACGATGGCGTTAGTGCCTAGCGATCCGACAGTGATTTCGGATTTCGCTTTGATAGAGAGAAAATGTGTTAAATATACAGATAGAAAGATCATAATCCAAAAAACATTGCTACGGCTAGATGTTAAAAAAATCAAACTTGTGTAAGAAAGGACTAGGCTTAGTTGTATTTTCTTTTGCTTCTCTTTGGTGGAGATGGCACTGGTTGTTAGAGGAATGTCTCATTGTTTTAGATTATGTTTTAATGGTGTCAGGTTTGAAGGTGAATAGTGATGGCATGAAATTTCAATTGAAATTTGCGCATGTTTTTTTTTTTTTTTATGTTGTTAGGGGAGATGGCATGGCTGCAAAGGAGTGCCAAGTGGGGTTGGGTATTTGTTTATGGAGTTTCTTGGCAATGTCTATATTGTTTACGTTTTTACCGTCCTGGTGGCGCAAGCATTGCAAGGATTAAACAACATTTGTCTGGATTGCCGCATAGGCTAGGTGGCATCACATTTTGCGCAGCAATTGGTGCGCAGGCCGGGAGGCATTCCGAGTTGCATTTGGGATAGTTTATGAAGTTGCTGTAGCTCATGTAGTAGCTCCTGTTGTAGTGTAGCTCATGGAGATGAAGACTTAAATATATATATGACTATGCTGCAGTTGATGAGAATCTAGCAAATTTGCTTGGATTACCTGCTGTCAATGTTGTGGGACCATAATCGGGAGCACTGGGCAATACTGTTCTACTAGAAGAACAAGTCCTACCAAAAGAACAAGTTGAACAGCCTCTCGGAGGAGCTCAAGTTGACCAATAGCCGCAAGATTAGAAGAAATAGACTTTGGGGGGCAAGTTGATCAGCCGATATAGGACAAGAATGAATTATAGCGTGTAGAGATGCCTCGCAAGCTGTCATTGATGAGGTCAGAACTCAGATGAATAATCTAAAATTCAATTGAGATAAACTGATAGATGGAAACCACCTTCTGAACCGGGCCTTAACAGGTAGAGATCCTCCTACTCCAGTCGAAATAGACGGGCTTAATCAGGCCATGGATCATATCAGAGAGTATTTTGGGATCAATCAATAGTCGTTCATCATTTCAAATGTTCAGTAGCGCACTTGGTGTTGCTGCGTAGGCCGTCTTTATTTTTCTTTTCTCCCACTTGCAAGTGCGGCAACACCAAGTGTGCGACTGGACATCTGAAATGATGAATGATTATTGATTAATCTCAAAATGCTCTCTGATATGATCTATGGCCTGATTAAGTCCGTCTATTTCAACTGGAGTAGGAGGAACTCCACCTATTAAGGCCTGGTTCAGAAGGTAGTTTCCATCTATCAGTTTATCCCAATTGGATTTTAGATTATTCATTTGAGTTCTGACCTCATCAATGATAGCTTGCGAGGCATCTCTACGCGCTATAATTCCTTCTTGTCCTATACCCGGCTGATCAACTTGCCTCCCAAAGTCTATTTCTTGTACCCTTGCGGCTACTACTGGTTAATTTGAGCTCCTCCGAAGGGTTGTTCAACTTGTTCTTTTGGTAGGACTTGTTCTTCTAGTAGGACGGCATTGCCCAATGCTCCCGATTATGGTCCTACAACATTGACAGCAGGTAATCCAAACAACTGCAGCATAGTCATATATATTTAAGCCTTCATCTCCATGAGTTGCAGCTACAACAAAAGCTACTACAGTTGTTTCATGAGCTGCAGCAGCTTCATCAACTATCCCAAATGCAGCTCGGAAGACCTCTCTAGCCTGCACACCGATTGTTGCGCAAAATGTGATGCCACCTAGCCTATGCGGCACTCCAAACAAATGCTGTTTAATCCTTGCGCGCCACCAGAGTTGTAAAGACGTAAACAATATGGATATCGCTAATAAACTCCAAAGTCAAATACCCAATCCCACATGGCCATCTCCCCTAACGACAAAAAGAAAAAAACATGCGCAAATTTCAATTTCAATATCTTTTTTCAGTTCTACACTGCATCTCCACCATTCAACTTTAGACCCGACACCATTAAAATGTAATCTAAAACTATGAGACATTCCTCCTAACAACTAGCGACATCTCCATCAAAGAGAAACAAAAGAAAACACAGCTCAGCCCAATCCTTTCTTGTGCGAGCCGTAGCAATGATTTTTTTAACATCTAATCATAGCAATGTTTTTTGGATCATGATCTCTCTATCTGTATATTTAACATCACTGCCGGACCGCTAGGCAAACATAAAAAAAGTTTTCATACTTGCACTCTCCTTCGCGAAATGCAGGAGGAAATCCGAAATCATTGCCGGACCGCTAGGCGTTAATGCCGTCGTCGGTGGACAACATCTTTAAAACATAAAAAATGAAAACTTTATTCATACCTGCGCTCTCCTTTGCGAAAAGAGGCACGTCTCTCGAAAAATCCTCTAGCGGCCTCTAAAAGATGCCTAAAAGTGGCACTTTGTTTTTGTCCGAAATGGCCTAATTTGCTCCGGTATGCAAAACAAATTCTTATTGGTTCACAAACCCTAGCTCTACGACACGTTTTGGTAAAAAAAAAGCAAAACAAATCCTTACTTAGCCTCAAGACACGTTGGTTCACAAAACCCCCTTCCTATTCAAATTTCTCTCTCTGTGCGCGACAGACCAATAGAAGAAAAAAAAAGTTAGTATGGGTGAAAATATTTTTGTGAGCTGTTACATTGGTCATGGAATTGAGACAAGAGCACTGTCTTGGAGACACTGAGGCAATTGTATGGCGTGGCCAAAAGCAAAGAGGAAATGCAACTTCTTGATTGGCACTTTGCAAACTTGGAATATGCCAATGCTGGATGTCTTTCAAATTTGTTGGCAGCAGATCAGGATGATCCTTATGAAATGAGCGGGGATCATTGCTTTCTTGCTGGAGGGAATGGGAGATTGGTAAAAGCTTTGAGTGAAGGAGTTCCTATATTCTATAACAAGATTGTCAGTACAATAAGATACAACGATGATGGGGTTGAGGTAATTGCTGGGAATCAAGTTTTCCAAGCAGATGCGCAAACGAACCATAACATTTAAGCTAGAATTACCTCCAAGGAAGCTTGGATTATTAAATAAAGTGGCGATGGTTTTTCCTTATGTTTTTTGGGGAGAAGATCTGGATATATTTGGTTGTCTCAGTGAAGAGGGCCAAAACCGTGGAGAGTTCTTTCTGTTCTATAGTTATCACAGTGTCAGGTGGTCCCGTACTTATTGCACTTGTGGCTGGAGAAGCTGCCCAAGCATTTGAATGCATGGATATATGCACTTCACTCAGTCGTGTGTTGAGCATACTCAAAGGTACTTTATCTTCAAGGGCTTTTGACTTGCCTAGATAATTTTTATGCCACTGAAATTTATAGGGCTTCTTTTTTCTTTTTCTTTTTTTGCTTTTCAATCTGTTCGTTAAGAATGGACATCGTCCATTCCGTTGTTTTAGATTGTTTTTTTTTGGCCAGTTCTTGTTTTAGATGTTATTTTTGGTTCTTACAGGTATATATCATCCGAAAGGCATTGATGTGCCTCACTCCATACAATCTATATGTACAAGATGGGGAAGTGATCCTCTCTCTTATGGTAAGAGATTATGACATACTTGGAGAGAGTGTGGGGAATCGGCTTTTTTTTGCTGGGGAAGCCACAAGTACAGTACCCAGCCAGCATGCATGGTGCCTTCAGAAGCTTCACACATTTCTCATGCTGCCAGGGATTGGGAAACCACTCCAAGAAATATCGGGGCAAGCAGCGATTTGCTGGTGGATCTGTTCCTCAAGCCTGATTTAGCATTTGGGAATTTCATGGTCATTTTCGATCCTCTAAATGATGACCCAAAGTCAATGGCCATACTGAGTTAACTTTGACAATAATAAAATCAATTTGCCTAGCAATTTAAATAGCTTCCATGAGCACTCTACTAATGGACCGTTGCCACTTTACACGGTACTAACGCGTGTAGGGGATGACAGCAGATTATCGTACTTGACTAAGACACTCTGTTTGAAGTTAATGGGGCTTAGTGCAGCGGTAAATTTTGCTAGCTACTTGATTAGTAACATTGCCGGTGCTCGGAGAATTATGAGCAAGGGTCGTCTTTCCTGTGGATATAAGAACAATGTGCATACTTAGCTAGCCCTCGGTAGGATTTTATTTATTGATTTTAGGAGACACCAAAATTTGTTTGCAGTCTGAAGAACACTGATTAGGTCTACTAATCGATTTTTTGTGTTTGATTTCGAAGATGTAATCACCGAAAAACGTGCCTGTGAGGTGTTGTGGAGTAGCTTAGACGATGTATTACTCGCATTTGCGAGAGGAGAATTTTGCTGGACTCTCGGGGCACTTGTTCATCCTGGCCGGGCTTCACGAGGGTGCTTTTGTGCTTTTCTCTAGCCTTTTTGTCTCTGCAAAATGCAGTTGTGTGTACACTTTTGTATTTTGTTTGTAAAAGTGTTGATGGCTGATGCTTAAGAGACGGTTGATTTCTCACAATTTTTATGATTTGGTGAGAGAAATCTCCATTACGAAGGCTCTTTCTTCATGACTTGTTAATGTCCATTGAATGTCTCTCTGTTTCTACTGAATTGCATACTTGCTAAGTGATGATTGTGTTGAAGGAGACTAGACTTCCATTGAATTGGCAGCAGTGTTTGTTTGTGAGAGGGTATGCCTTAGATATCTTAATATCTACTGTAGTGCATTCAATGCTCTTTGCCTCGTTTTGCAAATATCAACTCACAACTTCCATTATCATGCAATGTTTGGCCAGCTTGATGTAAATCAGATATTGTCTTAAACCCAGATTTTCTGCTTTCTATTTTTCTCTTGTTATTGTTTCCTTTTTTGCGGCTATCTCTTTATATAGATAGTGAGAAACCTTATTTTCTCATATAACTTATCATATGAGCTCAAGTCCTTTTTGGGCTTGCAACTCATTGGGTCTCCTCCACATAGGAGTGAACCCAGCTAACAAAAGTTTGGTGTGGATCATTACCCCTATTGTTGTCGTGATGATCGATAAGGATAGGCGATCCTTATTGACAACTCTTTTGCTTTGACTTTTTAAAATATACGTGCTGCTGAAAATTACACTAGAATATTTATTAAGTTTTCATAGGATGACCGAATTGCATCAATAAAAATAGAATTATTCCCCACATAATATGCTCAAACACTAAGAGCGAAAGCACCTAAAATCAATGTCAACTAATCTTAGTACTATCCAAACAAACAAAAAAAATCAATTTTAGGACCACATCCAGTTGTGAGTTACAACTGGACTAGAATCCTACCTACGAAGGGTAAAGTATATTATGTATCCCTTTCACCACATGATCTTCCAAGAGATACTTGAATTCTAAGTAGTTCATGCGGTGGGGTGGGAATTCCACCACAACAGATATATAATTCGACAATTCGATTGCATGAAGAAAAGCTTCGTGTGACGAGATTTGAATAATTTTAAAGTGGGAAAAGAATTCACGACCCGCGTAACGCCTTTTTTATCTTCTATATTTGGTCAAGTCAAATCGATGAAAGTCCCCGAGATAAGTGTCCTAAAATGCGGAAGAACTAGGACGTTGACTGGCAATGCGATCCCTCCTCTGGAATCGAATTTGATAAGTCCTCTGTGCTCATCTCGGTCGTGTAAATCCCAACTTATGATCCGCCATTTTAGACTTTTCCATTCTTCCCTTTATTGGACTTTGGGTGGACACGTTCTGTGGTCCACTTCTTCCCTCCGTTCATACGGCAGCGCAACTTAGCTTTCGTGCTAGAGTTGACTATATAATATAAACACATACATATGGACGCACGTATATATTCATATGTATTAGTCCAGTCATGCTGGCGAGTATTGTCAAACCGCATGCCTCATCAGTGACGTCTTTTTTTTTCTTAAATTATTAGTTACACATTAATAAAAAAAGGGTTAATATCATTAAGAAAATCCCAGATTATATAACTATCTACGACATCGTGTGAGTAATATAATTACTGACCAAAAAAAAAAACATAATTTATTGGATATACCATATCAACTTTGTGGCTGAAATATAACATATATCTTTTCATAGCATTGAGGTACTTTGCAATGATAGTATAATTAGGCACCAGACTATTAATATTCTTTTTTTCTTTTGCACCTTAACTCTCTCATCCAACAAAATTTTTGTTACGAGGATACTATCGAAAGATACACCTATCTCATAGACATTATGGGTTTCCATGTGAATCACTATCTAGAGCCAAAAACCAAACCCGTGACTCTCAATCGGTCGGTTTTGGAATCGTCGGCTCCAAACAGGCCAAAGCATAGATTTTGAGCCCTACTTCCTCTTCGCCATTCTCGCTTTGCTCCACCACTATACTCTATATGATCTCTCCTTCATGAAGATCTATCTTTCCTCAAAAAAAAAAAAAAAAACATTCAATCTGAACTAGATTTCACCCGTGCCCTTTTGCTGATAAGCTCTCACTTGGCATAAATCTTTCAACTCACGCCACAATTAGACAATAGGAAAAAAAAAAATTAAACACAAAATATGAGAAGTCGATAAGGCGCGCCACCCCCGGCCGAGCAAACTCGCTCGCCAGCATGATGTGATGCGCCGCCTCCTCCTCCAGAGCAGCCGTTCTTGGAGGCAGGCGCACCTGGTGATTGATTGAGATACACGACAGCATTAGTCGGATTCATTTAGCTGGCTTCGTCAGGAAAATTTGGAAGTTCAGGGAGCGGGGAAGCTAGTTGCTTTGGCACGCCGTAAAATGGATTTTTAGTCATTAAAAAACAAAAGTGAACTTAAACCAATCACGGTTAATTAATCTAATCAATGATTACTTTAAACTAATCACGGTTACTTAAACTAATCATCCTTAATTATGAAAAATCTCCATTAGCCTTAATCTAATTCATACTTAATTATAATTAACTAAAACTAATCACCATTAACCATAATCTAATCTCACCCCTAAACGCAATTAACTTCCTAATCAAGGATTAAGAGTTAACTCACAGTTTTCAGCGACAACGGGCTCAAGGCGATGACGGCGCAATGGCATCAAGAATACAATGTTCCCGGCTTGAACGGAGACTTGAATGGTGGTGGCGACACCACTTGAGGCTCACGGCCACCAAGGGTGGTTTGGTGGTGGTGGGTGCTCGGCTTGGGCGGTGGCTTGGGGCGGTGAGGACAAGCAAGCGGTGGTGCGGCATTGAATAGCGGAGCAAGTGGCGGCAACGGCTCAACAGACGGCCTGTGAATGGGTAGTGAGAAAATGGTGTGGCTTGTGGCGGTAAAAAAATAAAATAAAAAGGAAAATGAAAAAAATTGGAAAATGAAGAAAATTGAGAGAGAGAGAGAGAGAGAACTTGAGATATTTTCCAACCATTTCTCTAAAATCCTCTCATCCTTTCATTTTTTTCTTTCTGCTTTATTTTGCTAAAAGTAGAAGGAGTTTTCAAGGATAATTCATTTTTCGAAAATTTCGGAATGGTTTTTAGGTGGGGGGTTAAAATAAATTAAATACGACTTTAGTACAACTTAAACTATCGGGGGGTGGTTGATAATTTTCGTTCCACGTTTATGCCTGGAATGGTTTTGTCGGTCTTTTGTCGTTCCACGCGAGTATCGTAATCGTGCAGAATCCCTTACAAATCGACTAAGTACTTCTGTTGAATCAATCTATATCCATTAACTAATTGACTTATAACAGTGTCGCATTAACCTTTGTTGATCCTTACGGTCAAGCGGTCGATCCTTGACTAAATTCTCCAATTTTTCGCGTTTTAACCCTTTATGACCTTATATGATAGATTAATTAACTCATAAGTGATCAATTAAAGTAAAATATCAATAAGTACATCGATGAAATAACCATTTTATATATTTTGAAATAATGACCAAATTTCGAAATATCACAAGAAAGATATGGAGAATCACAAAGCAGTGCGACATGAAGATGGCATGATGGCTCTTGAGTCTTTGATGCTGTTCACATGCAGTTCTAGCTGGCCAATTGATGAATCTCCAATTGCTTAAGCACATCGCAGTGAGAATGTCTACTCTTAATGCCCTATTGATGAATTGTACACTCTTGGAGAGTTTGACGTTGAAAAATTGTTGGAATCTCGAGCATTTGAGCATAATTGTGAGTCATTCGACGCTGAAGACATTCGTAGTTGATAATTGCATTGCTATTTTTATCAGGAGTGATTTGGGATTGAGGCACTGAACTTGAGATTTTTTCAAGTATTCAGGATCTACAGGTATTTTTGAGTTGCATTTGACTGGAGATTTGGAAGAGGCTGAACTTGACTTTGGATTCCAGTTAGAGTTCTATGAGGCGGTGGCGATTTTCTTTAGAGACTTTTATCGTACTTGGACTGCGTCAGGGTTTTGGAAGATTGTAGTTTCAGGCTTTAGATATACATGCCTGTTTCTTGAACTTTAGGGTTTACTATAGATGACACTATTTTCTTCAGAGAAATAAATCCTTCAACGACTTCATGTGATCAATTTTTGTTTTGATCACTTGGTGACATAAATCTTCGAGAATTCACATAGTTGTTTCATCTCTTTTACCGCACAATTAATTCCGAAAGAAATATGATGGAACTCATCTTTCAGCGAATGATCACGTGAGCATTTACATGCTGGTTCTTCTTGTATATTGTCGTCATCGATTCATTATCCTTTTTCCTCTATTACATTGAACTATATAACTTAGTAAAATGACTTTCAAACTTGCAAAAATTGATTATATAAGAAATAATATGCTCCTTACTTATTTATTAATCGCATGATACTCAGATATATTCTAAAAAAATGGACATTGGTCAACTTCTTTGATTAAAGGATAATCAACCGCCATTCATATTTAATCCAAGCAAATTTAGGTCCAGTGTAATTGTTAGACTTTACAAGTGCGTTATTCAGACATTGCCAGTTATGTGGTGATCATTCGATTTACTTACAAAGGGCTATGTCTGTGAGGGGCTTCCCAAAAGCGTCTTAAAATGTATCCTTAAAATGAATTGAGTTGTACTAACAAGATAGAGTAATAGAGTACTATTTTTCCAAGTGGCTTGTTGTGTTTTATTTGTTTGTGTTTGGTTTGCTTTTGTCCGTATCTTTTAACATATCCAAGAAAATTGTAACATTCGGATTTACTTGTAATGCATTTGACGATTTTGTTGCACAAGCAAGCAATCGAATAATTATTTAGACGGAATAAGAAAATAAATCGGATACCAAGTTTATGTGTTTATAATGAGTTACATGCACGGGAAGAGTAGCAACGAATTCCACAACCACACTTGCCTAAACTCTAATTACACCTAATAACTCATGTAGTGTTTAGCATTTCTCTCGAAATAATTAAGAAAATTAATCAAAAAGTCCTAAACCAATTATGTTTTTGCTAATTCAGTCATAAATATTTCAAATTTATTAATTCAGTCCTAAACATTTTGTACTTGTATCAATTTAGTCAATCCGACCAATTTTGGCTGGTCGGAGTTTGCTAATTCAGTTATAAAAATTTTGACTTTACTAATTCAATCATAAACCTTTTACATTTGTGCCAATTTAATCAATCCGACCAAATTTTCGTCAGTCAAAGCTGATGTGGATGTGGATGTTGACAGCCCACGCTATGTAGGATGGTCGGCATCCATGTCGGTGATTTTCAACCGAAATCGACCGGATGAAATGGACACAAGTGTAAAAAGTTTATGATTTCATTGGCAAAAAAAGATTTGGAACTAAATTGACATAATTGTAATATATTTATGACTTTTTTTTTTTAGTTATTCTTCCTATTTCTATTATATTTGAATGCATTAGATGTATATATTTTATATTATTTTCGAATGATATCTAGTATAAGTTTATAGACACTATATTTTCGGTCAGAATTATAGACACTCTTTTACGAGTACAAAAAATGCGTCCCTTTTTGTGGTTTCGCAATGTTGGTTTTTCATTGTGATATTCTTTATTACCTAGTAAGTCAATTATATATATTTGACAAGTTTTCGTACTTGCGAGTGAATAAGGGACGCTTGATTAGCCTCTCTGTTATTGGATATCGCATTTTTAGTGGAAAAATGAAAGTCACATATTTAAAGGACCAACTTTTTCGTATTTGTATAACTTTTGATAATGAGATTTTTGAAATGAATTATTTTGACTAATTTAAAATAGAGAATATGGACCTGCCATAAATAGGAATAGTTACAGCAAGTAAGATTGTGCCAACATAATCTAAATAAATAATACATACCGAAACTTACGCGATGGAGCAGATTGAAAGAATCACAAATTTTCATAGATCACGTAACTTTTGTAAAAAAATAAAAACAACATAAACATAAGAATGAAAACATGAGGCATGGCCCAAAACTTGCAAGTTATTGTATGGATAAGCATAAAGAAAACATGTCACTTTATGCATGGACATGCAGGTAGAGAAACTTCATGCATGAACTTGATCTAAAATGTGAGAACAACACAGAAAGGAGAACTTGTCAATCCGAACAATTCCAGGGGCATTTTCAATTAATTCAGTGTATGCTTTTAAAAAAAAAAATTCCATTTTCGTTATCATTTAAAAGATCATTACCGTGATTGTACTATCTCGTTATCTGTATTATTTTCTATAGGTGGCCATGGTCCAGATGGTCCTGTTCTTGAAAACTAGGACCTAGGCACCGCACGAGCCTTACCCCGAAATCGAAAGAGTTTATCCTTTCACATGTTTTTGTCTCGTATTAGACATTCCTTCGATAACTTTTGGTAACTGACATTTGTATTCGTAGCAGAAGGACTATTTTCGGCCATTATTCAAAAGTTAGTCCCAGTTGCCAAATTCCATGAATTGGAATGCTTGGTTGGGAGGTTTCGGGAGAAAATTGTCTAAAAAGTCTTAAATCTATTGCATTTTTGCCAATTTAGTTCTAAACCTTTTAACTTTGTCGATTGAGTCCTAAACTTTTTCACTTCTTGCCGATTCAGTCCATCTGGTTAATTTTGGCCGGAAAATGCTGACGTGGATGCCGGCAGTGCCACGTAAGACTGCCGGTGCTGACGTGGACAATTTTTAATAATATTTTAATATTTTTTGAATTTTTATTATTTTGTTTATGTTTTTTTTTTCTTTTTTTTTTTTCTCCGGCCTATTATTAAAAATTGTCCATGTCGGCACCGGCGGTCTTACGTGGCACCCGGCGTTCACGTCTTTTCCGGCCAAAATTAACCGGCTTTTTTCAATCTTGGCCTTTTCTAGTGGCTTTTTTTGGACAGTTTTCTTGAGGTTTCGGTAATGCTAGCATCTGTCATTTTCCAACCATCGTGTAGTTCCAATTTGTTTTTTGGAAAAAAAAAATGTCAAGTAATTGTTCTTGCTTTAGTTGTCTCATCGAAGGCGCACCTTTGAAACACATCGTCTAGCTTTGCGCCTTTTCGGTCCTTTCATATATGCATGCCCAGATAACAAACGAACAAGTGCATAAAGCTTTATGCTACTTGAAGCAAAAAAATCTTAATTGTCATGGACATGTTCTCCGAATTGACGAACGCTCCGATAGTCACTATCATTTCCTTTTTGCCCTTTAAAGAAACCGCAAGGATGAGTGTACTATTCCGGTGGCGTTGCATGTGGCGTTCAACGGTGAACATTGAGTTCGATGAGAGGTTTTTGTTAGAGACAATACACTTGTTGAAACCCAACGTGTTCAAAGACTCGATTTCGTCAACTTCGGTCGGCATTGGCTAAATGAATATGCCACCGAACTTGATCTGTGAAGGTTCAAGCTCTATATATCGAAGCCTCGCGAGTTCGAATCCGATGTGCAAAAGTGCATTTCATTTGCCATTTTCCATAATGTTGGAGAGCTTTAACTGGACTTCTCCGATCCGATGCCAGACAAGAACAATATGGAGAATCATAAACCGGAGTTCAATCTCTCCATGCAAGTTTATGAAAATGGCATGCTGGCTTGAGTCATCGACGCTATTCGCATGCAATTTCAACCTGACCTGGTTGATGAATCTGTGATTGCTTAAGCGCGTTTCGTTCGGCTGGATCGCAGTGAGAATGTCTACACTAAATGACCTATTGATGAACTGTACGTGCTTGGAGAGTTTGAGGTAGAAAAAATGTCGAAACCTCGAGCATATGAGCATTTGGTGCTGAAGACGTTGGTAGTCGATGATTGCAATTTCTATCGAGAGTGGTTTGGGATTGATGCACCGAACTTGAGGTTTTTCAAGTACTCAGGGTCTGTAGGGATTTTTGAGTTGATTTTAACAAGGCGTTTGGAAGAAGCTGAACTTGACTTTGGATCTGAGTTGGAGTTTGATGTATTCGGTGGCGATCTTCTTCAGAGACTTCGGATCACCTCGAGTCGTATCTTCATCAAGATTTAATTTAGTACCCCATTACTTTCTTCATGATAACCCATTAGGTTCCTGGAGGATATCTTTTGCCGCTTGAAGCAAGTCACATTGGTCTTTGCAGCCTTGCCGCAGTGAAGATTGGCGTTCACCAGTCCATCATTCAGTCACTTAAACTAGCATATGACCCCTAACTCAAAGCCTGTTAGTCCCGAATGAGAGGCATTGCTAGTGATCATGGATCCAATCCATTGACTCCGGATAGTAAGATTAACACAGGCGCTGTGGTCAATTTCTGCTCCCATTCCTAACAACTTCACTTGTCTACTCCTAGTATTCTTCGCATCAAATCACCTGTATCCTATAATAGGTCGTTAAAATTTGATGATCGCTGACAAAACGAACCAAATAAATCATGTAAATTCTTCACTATCCAAACTCCCAATAGAAAGAGAGCAATCACGGTGAGAAGGCGGCTAAGACAGAGTTGATCGAAACATGATTAATGCAAATGAAGACCAATCCACAGCATCGAACTTTATTGACAGAAAGCTCATGATGGACAAAACTATTGCCACACGCTAAGCAGTGGCTAAATCCACATACCAAGCTTTGGCAACACGTTATCGAGTCTCGGTTAAAAGACCCAAAGTAGCAAAGCCTTGGACTCTATGAGAGAATATGCACATGAAACTGAGCAGCACAACCATTAATGGGGCATTCTTACTAGATCAACCAGACCCAGGTTCACATGAATCGATCTATCTCCACTGCCAATCGTGAAGACTCGACATGTGAAGCACATGCAATTAACAGTGGAGATAGAGCTGATTTAATGAACCGGGTGAGAAGGTTTTACTCGTTCAACAGACGAGAGAGCATCGAGCAAAGCAAAACATACTCAAGTAGAACAGTGATAATGCCTGAATAAAAACAGGCAATGTACAGACTGTCCAAACTGAACCAGTTATACCAGCACAGCCAATAAAAAGTAATGTTACCAACGCCACTCCCATGACAAATAGAACAAACCATACATAGTTTCTTCCAAACAAGAGCCCGAAGTCCATGTGTTTCCAATTCACCCTGGACTTCATCTCATCTTTCCTCCAGGGAGAGAATGAAAACACGGGAAGGAGAATGCTAAACCTATCAACTCAGTTCACAGACAACCGGAGAAAACTAAACATAGACCTCGACGCCATTTACAACTGCCAAATGATGCTACAGAAACACAACACTGCTCGGACAAAGAGGGGGAGGGGGAGGGAGACTCCTAGTTAGACATGTGCGATGCTGCCATTTCGACATTAAGGTGTGAATGCATGCATTATCATGTCTCGTCACACCCACCAAATTGTTCCCCAGATATGACCATGGGAGCTTCGGCTCTGGCTTCTCGAGCTGATGCTGCACCTGGACATTTCCCAACGACGTGAGCAGACCATTATTCTGGTGGCCATTGCCTGGCGCTTCAGTGGCAACCACCGGCTGATACTCCCTACATGGGAAGGCCCTATTCTTGAAGCTGCACTCCAACGCTACCTTGCCCTATAAATAAATACAGCATCATCGAATATAGATCATTACACAACCATATACTTTCAATGGTTGAAGACAAAAATAAACAAAAACAAATTCTAGTTAGACAGGTTCTTCGAATGCAAGAAGCCATATTGACTTCAATGGGGATAATTAAGCCCTCTGTTAATTTTCGGGACAAATCCTTTATTTCAAGGATTATAAGGCAACTATCACAATATGCATAACAAACACCAACATCGTTTCAAATAGTACCCGAAGCAGAAAAGGTAATAACAACAGATAATGACTCATGACCATCCGCTCAAGCTCAGGACAAGAGCAACACGAAAAATGAAAGCAGATGCGGTCCATGAAAGCTTCACCTGAATCTTGGCGGGGCTGATTTCGCACATTTTCTTGCTCCTGAAGTTCAAATTCTTGATTGGCCCACCTGAAGTTGTGGTAAGCCCGGTACATCCTCAACACCTTGGTCGGGTTCATGAAGTTCACAAACGCATAACCATTGTTGGCCTTGGTTCTGATCATCAAAGTCAAAATCTAAAAGAATGGTCAAATGATGAATCAAACAGTGAACACAGGCAAGACAAAAGAGAACCAACTGTTAAAATATGTCTCGAGTTTAACTCTAATATGAAATTCCGAATATTCCGAAATAGATATGTTGCGAACGTTCGAAATTAAGCAAAGAAGATCCGACTATCAACTTCCAAAAATTTCGAATCTACGTTGGAGAATTTGGCCGCTAAAATAGGAAAGTCCAATTTTGACTTGGACTTGGATTTTGTTTAAAATATACAGAGATATGTTTTGGATAAAATTGTTTAAGATAGAAAATAGAATCTTATGAGAAATCGGCAAAAGAATAGGGTCTCACTTACATATATATAGACTTGTGGCCGTGGGTGGTAGAGGTTAATCATGAAGAATTAGTGTTGAAGCGTTGTCGACTGCTTGGGAAGGATTTTTTTTGTCATTCTTGTCCGTGAATTACATCCAAGAAAAATTAGTGTTTGTAGCCAGATATAAACTTAGCAAAAAAGCATCAATAATTAATTAGTCCCATTGCATACCACAAAGAGAAAGTAAGAGGGAAGAAGATGACATTCACAATCTCTCTAGTAACTGAATTCTCAAAAGAGTATTTCACTTACGGGATCTGAAGGTACAAATTAAGACTATACTAACTGCTAATATGTTCATGGAGCAAGTGGGAGAAAAGAAAACAGAAAAAAGATAAAAATGGCCTGCGCGGCAACGCTAAGTGCGGGACTGAATATCTGAAATGATGAACGATTATAGATTGATCCCAAAATGCGCTCTGATCCATGGCCTAATTAAGCCGGCTGTTTCGGCTGGAGTAGGAGAAACTCCTTCACCTGTTAAAGCCTAGTTCAGACGGAAGTTTCCATCTATCAGTTTATCCCAATTGGATTTTAGTTTGTTTATATGAACTCTGACCTCATTAATGACAGCTTGCGAGGCATCTCTATGCACTATCATTTCTTCTTGTCCTATACCCAACAGATCGACTTGTCATCCGAGTGGCTCCAAGTCCATTTTTTCTACCCTTGCGACTAGTCAACTTGAGCTCCTCCGAGAGGCTATCTAACTTGTTCTTCTGGTAGGACGGCATTGCCCAAGCCCAATGCTCCCGGTTGTGGTCCTACAACATCGACAGCAAGTAATCTAAGCAAATTTGCCAGATCCTCATCAACTACAGTATAGTCATATATTTAAATCTTCATCTCCATGAGCTGCAGCTACAACAGGAGCTACTATTGCTCCATGAGTTGCAATAGCTTCATCAACTATCCTAATTGCAGCTCGGAATATCTCCCTAGCTTGCGCACCGATTGCTACGCAAAATGTGATACCACTCAGCCCATGCAGTACTAACAAATGCTGTGGCTCATGCGGCACATGGGCTGGGTGGCATTACATTTTGCGTAGCAATCAGTGCATAGGTCAGAGAGGCATTCCGAGCTGCATTTGAGATAATTGATGAAGCTGCTGTAGCTCATGGAGCAGCCGTAGTAGCTCTTGTTATAACCGCAGCTCATGGAGATGAAGACTTAAATATATATGACTATGCTAATCTGGCAAATTTGCTTGGATTACCTGCTGTCGATGTTGTAGGACCACAACCGGGAGTATTAGGCTTGGGCAATGCCGTCCAACCAGAAGAACAAGTCCTACCAAAAGAACAAGTTAGACAACCTGTCGGAGGAGCTCAAGTTGATCAGCAGTGGCTGCAAAGGATAGAAGAAATGGACTTGGAGCCTCTTGGAGGGCAAGTTGATTAGTTGGGTATAGGACGAAAAAATGATAGTGCATAGAGATGCATCGCAAGCTATCATTGATGAGGTCAGAGTTCATATGAACAAGCTAAAATCCAATTGGGATAAACTGATAGATGGACACTTCAATCTGAACCGGGCCTTAACAAGTGGAGGAGTTCCTCCTACTCCGGCCTAAATAGCCGGGCTTAATCAGGCCATGGATCATATCAGAGCGCATTTTAAGATCAATCCATAGTCGTTCATCATTTTAGATGTTCAGTCGCGCACTTGGCGTTGCTGCGTAGGCCGTCTTCATCTTTTTAATGTTTTCTTTTCTCCCACTTGCTCCATGAACATATTAGCAGTTAATATAGTTTTAATCTGTAACTTCAGATCCTGTAAGTGAAATACTCTTTTGAGAATTCAGTTATTGGAGAGATTGTGATTGTCATATTCTTCCTTCTTACTTTCTAATTGTGGTGTGCAATGGGTTTCATTGATTATTGATGCTTTTTTGTTGAGTTTATATCTGGCACAGAAAAACCCTTGCATGGGAATGGACACTTGAGCAGCTACTGTTTTTTTCCTAAAATGCCGAGGCAACAGACCCTACAGCCAGAACCTGTCCAAAGTTGAATCCACTACACCAGTTCATATTTGGATGGAGTTCAAGCTACTCCATTGACAGCAATTCTCTCTGATCCCATTCTTATGTAGCCCGTTCTCTTCCCAGTTTCCTTGTTATACCGGAGATATGACATAATATAATATCTTGTAAAATAGTAGATTTAATGATTTATACCGAGAAATGTTTTAAGTATCACGTAGTTTTCCTCGGATAATGGAAATAACAATGCCGAGTTCAGATCACGTAGTTGATTATTATACTGGCTTCTTTTTTTATAGTCATTGTTGGAAAAAAAACTGCAGGAGGGGGTTCTTTTTTAAATCGGAAAGAATCACAAAGCCCGTGGGAAATTCAGCTCTCATTCTAAATGTCCCGTCACCAGAGAGCCACCTTTTTTATTTTGGTCGGTACCAGAGAGCCACTTAACAAACTTGAATTCTTGCAAGAAACAATTATTATCATAATTGAAACCAAGCTAAACAGGCAGCCAAATGCTCTTTAGCATCAAATTTTGAACTTCTCTTGGCCATGAGATATTGTTAGTTCATGAAGCCACGTGGATATCTGCTAGCGAAAGACATTGAAACCAGAGGGAATACTTAAAGTCTCCTCACATCCATTGCACACCATTTAACTCAAAGCCTTTGGTGAATGACTGCTCCAGCTTAGCCAGAAATAGATTAACCCAAAGTTTCAGCACTCTTCCATCCAATTTAGCACGAGTCCTGCTATTGACAATTCCCCAAAAACATGCATAGGAGGCATTATTCATCAGAGCTGTCCTAGATGATTTCTTTATCAGATACAACCGTAATTTAAGGGCCAGATAAGTGTCTCCAACCCTCTGTCATGTTTGTCGTTTGTCACGACCTATCCGGAGAGAATTGATTTAGGGGTATTGCTTAAAGAACGGGCTTAAAGCCCATGATTAGGCGTGTACTCTCAAGTCCATACCTTGCATGACATTGAGATATTTTTTTAAGAATTTTGCACAAAAGGAGTCGCCACTAGTCTATTGAGGTCGGCTAGAAATCAAGTGAGGCTCACTTCTTACGCAACCAGATAATCTAGGGTTGCGGACTTGATTACACTAATTTACCAATTAGTATCCTTTCGATACCTAATCTTATTTGTTTTAACAAAATGATTTTTTTTTTCGCAAGCAGTTTGGATTGATTTTATACCTATTCACTAACATATGAGGTGGTCACGCGAGTGCGCAATTATTAAAATAACAATTAGTAATCAAGGAAAACATTAAACACATTTCGGGGGTAGCAAACAATTAATGCTATAGAAAAAATAAATGCTAATCCTAGCTAGGTTAAAGGGAAGCCAAATCAATCTATCAATATTGTACAATTAATGGCATTTGTCTCTAAGGACAATTGAAATCTTAAGGTGAAGCCTAAGGGCTTATTAAATTTTGAGCACAAGCTCAAACCAAAAGGCTCCCACCTTTTAAGAAAAGATTATCTAAGAATTATTTTTTTTTTAAAGCTTTTCTAGGAATTTTAATTTTTTTTAAAGAATTTTTACGAATATCATTAATATTTCTTAATATTAACATGTGAGAAATCTGACCGGGTCAAGAAACCTGACCCAAGTAGACAGACCGGACCCTATTGGATCGAATTGGATGAAAAATATTAACCCTAAAAGCCCAGTCGAAATTAAATAAACCATCCAAAGAGCACTTTCTCTTGTTCTTAATTTTTGGCCCAAACTCTAAAGATAACCTAGCCCACGACAAACCAGCCCAAAACCCTTCTATTCTTACGGACGATCAGGCCACAACTAAAAAGAGAAACGAAACGACAAAATTAACAATCAACGCTAAAATTAAACAGAAAACGACAAAAGAGAAACGAAACGACGAACACTTATGGCCCAAGGGATAGAGTTGAGGGCTCCAGTTCTTTTGGCACTAGGGGATCGTATAATAAGTCAGTGTTATAATTGGACAAAACTCGAAAACCAAAGAAGGCAGAGAGGACTTAGCTTCGGTTTTACTACTGGAACAGCAGGAAACGCAGATGATTCTTCTTTGACAGCAGGCCGGGAACCTCCATCACCGGACCACCACCACCACCACCACCCGCTAGCCGTTCAGGAGCTCCTTCGCCACGATTGACACGGGCCGGCGGAGCATATGGTGCCTCGCATCCAGTTCGTGCAGTCGAACCCCAATCAAGCGAACAAGCTCTGGCTCAGGGCCTGCGCGCGAGACCCGAACGGCAAAAGCACGGCCTCGTCTCGTGAGTCAACGTCGAAAGATTCGTGAAGGTTCACACTCATCAGCAGGAGAACCCCAGAACGCAAGCATGGGCAGCATCGCCCCGTGTGGTTTCACGGGTTGAGACGAATTTATCTCCACTGCGAAACGCTAGCAAAAATGGAGGCTTGATGGGTTGAAGCTGTCCGATGGAGGGGTCGAAAGGTTCAGAGAGCAGAGCAGACATTCCCTTTTCGCTTTAGTCTCGGGTGCTCTTGCCTTTGAGCATTAGAATCGCCATTGAAAGCATAAAGCTTCCCTCGTCTCCTCTCATTCTCTCCTGCCCCCATTTTTCTCTCCGTTTCTTTTTTAGCCGAAGAAGAAGAAGAATCTCCCTGTCCGAAGAACCACCGCAGCCGTCGCGCCTCCTATGTCTTCGACTCCGGATTTTTGCGAGCGATCTTGGGCACGAGCGCGTGTCGAGCTTCGATCAGAAAGCGAAGAGCTTTCCGAATTTGCGGTCTCGTCTTCGTCTTCGAGCTCTGCCCAAAGCGAAAAGCCGGATTTCTTCACTGCTAGGCTTGAGGACGTCGGCTGGGCGTGGTTGTCGGACGGAATTCGTGCGCGGCGCGGCGGCCACCGAAGCCTCTCTCTCCCTTTCTGCCCTTGCTCGAACCCTCTTCACCCTTGGACTTCTTCTTCCCCGATGCTTCTCCTTCACCGAGACCTTGCTTCCTCATCGAAGCTTCACCCAAACCAACGGCACGGCCCCGAACAACCAGCGACCCATCTATCGCCGGACCGCCGTCGTCCGCCGGTCGTCCATTCCGACCGGCGTCGACCACCGCCGGCCATGAACTCCGGCGGCCATCAATCCACTTGCCGTAACGGAGAAAACCGCGCCTACTCGATGATACACGATTCTGGTTCGGAAAGAGCTGCTGCGACGAACGGCGGGCATCCGGCGACGGTCCGGAACTCTCACGAGCTCGCCCTCTCTCTGTCGCTCCCTCTCTCGGCCCCGTTCCTCTCCTCGTTTCTCTCTGTTCTCTCTCGACTCCGAAAAAAAACAGCCGAGCCCCCCCCCCCCCCCCCCACAAAAGCCTCTCCCCCTCTCGCTTTTATGCTCGGCCAGCAAGCGCGCATGGCCCCCTGCCACCGCCAGCTGCCTTGCCGGCCTGACTCCGACCCTGAGATCATGCTGCGCGATCTGCTGCCCCCTCTGCTCCCTCCATCGAGTCTCCTCTGGCTCGTACTTTGCTTTTCCTTCTTTCTACAGAGAGCGTGAGGGAGAGAGAGAGGAAGAAGAGAAGAAGGTTGGGCCGGGGAAGGAAAGGAAAAAAAAGGGGCTGGGCTTGGGGCCCAAGCGACAAAAGATACAGAGGAGAAGAGAATTGGAAAGGACTGGGCCTAGCCCGATCCGTTTTTTCTTTTCGATTTTTTTAAAATTTTTTTAGCGACTAATTCCTAATTTTGTATGCGATTAAGTTTTAAGTAAAATGGCGAAATATAGGTATCAACATTGTTCTAATCTTATCCAGAGTGGATCTAATTTTGATTTGGCAAGCACTTGCACGGCTTCACTCCTCTTCTTTTTGCAATTTCTTGAAAGGCCCTAACATTGCCTAAACTCCTGGAGCTCAAGAAAAGCGAAATCGGACCGAAGTATGAACTTAGACTACTAGGAAGCACTCAACTTAGTAAATGCCAAATGATCACATAGAAAGTCACAAGGGATTGGCTTTAATCATTTGTACCAAGGATTACACCAACCCATTCCTCAACCACATCTTCCAAAGTTACTATTAGTTTCAGCCATCCCAAATAACATCCGTAGGGCTAATTCCAAAAATAAAAATAAAAAGCACAATCTTTAGGTCGATTGCTAAATCTGGCCCAAACTTTTTTTGTCTTGTCAAAAAGTACCAATTTTAGGTCGAATACCAAATCTAACCCAAACTTTTTTTTATCTTGTAAAAAAACACAAACTTAATGTCGAGTGACAATTCTAGGCCCAACTTTTTTTTGTCTAGTGAAAAATCACAAACTTTCATCCTTATCCCAAACCTGGCCCCTATTGTTAATTCTATTCTTTATTTGAAGTCAACTTTGTTTCAAGAAAAAAAAGTTTTAGTCACGAGCTTGGCGAATCTCGTCCATGGTGTCTCTCGATGGGCGGTGGTTTACAACTTCATATTACGACAAAATAGTGAAGTCTAGCTAGAGTCTGTTCAAAAAAAAAAAAAGTCTAGCTAGAGAAATTCAATTTGGAGATCTTTTTAACTTGCCAATGAAGTGTAGGAGACGATGAACAGCTTCACCATTATTCTCCAAGCTATGGCTCAAACAAGAAGACAAAGAATAGTGCTTCAAATCTAGATAGTTACCAACCAAAAAAAAAAAAAAATCCAGCCAACAAGTGCACATGGATTTATTGCTGAGGACAATCAATGGATTCAAGTTAAAGGATGCTAGATTTGGGATTTAAGTGAAAGTTAGTGCTTTTTTTTGAGACAAAAACAAGTTTGGGCCGAATTTGGCATTCGACCTAAAGTTCGTGTTTTTTTACGAGACAAAAAAAGTTTGAGCTAGATATGACATTCGACCTAAAGTTGGTTTTTTTTATGAGACAAAAAAAGAAGAAGTTTGGGTCAGATTTGGCACTCAACCTAAAGTTTGTGTGTTTTTTTTTTTTTGGGAATTAATCCAATATTTATAAGCAGTATCTTTTTCTTTCTTTTTCTTTTGTTGGTATAATTTTATGCAGCATTTTGACATGTAAAGAAGAACTGAACACTCCTGAAAAAAAAAAAAAAATTCCCAGTTCTGTCTGTTGCCATGTTAGGCGACGTATATCCCACTTAATACCAATCATCACTTCAGTAAAAGAGCTCTCCCAAGCGCAGTAAATTTTATCACTGCCAAGATGACGAATTATTCATGTTAAAAATACCGTGAAGCAGAGAAAATCATATTGCCCTGTTCACAGATTTGTCTTTTCTAGAGTTGGCCTTCTCAAAAGTATGTTTTATGCAAGTAGCTATTACTTGTTCCATTATACTTAAAATGAATAAGCTTATCCACCAAAGCATTTGTACATTAAAGTTGTTTTATGCACAGCAGCTTTCTCCATTTACATGACACCATGCTGCTGACCGCAGTCGCAAAAATTTGGTTATTCATAATAGAGTGCAGTCAATATAGTCAACTTTCAGAAAGAATTTAGCCTTAAATTTAGCTGCTTGCTTGGTTACTGAATTAATCCGCAAGGTTAGTCAAGTCATTAAGCCAAAAAAGGTGACAATCTGATAAGCATCATAAGGCAATACAAACTTGCAAATAGTTACTGCCACAAGTCTCTTGACAGAAGCATGATAAATTGGATCAGAAAGAATACCCAAATTTATCCATATACACGTCAATAAAGCACAAATTGTGCATCTAACATTACTTGTTGAAACCAAGACCACAAAGAAACCAATTATCAATGCCTCATGCATTTATAAATGCTGAGGAGAATATAAAGTGAAATATTTAAGAATCAGACAATTTAAGTTCAAAGAAGAAGAATAGAAATGGAAGAAATGTTAATGTTGAAAGTAGCAGCAGCAATCTATTGGGTCTCAACAGTTTCAACAATGAAAATTATTGAAATCCGCATTAACAATAAAGTTAGGAAAACTTATTGAAATCCGCATTGACAATAAAGCTAGGAAAACTCATCCAATCGACTGGTATTCACACTTAAATCCACATTGTCATCCAAATCACCAGTTTAGGGTTGGATTCAAATCATAATGGGTGAAATTCCACATGAGCTAGGGAATTCATTCATTTGAACGGTATTGACCTCATCAAATCATCTGTACGGCCCAGTTGCGATCACAATCTTGAAGCTCAAGAATCTCTATTGTTCTTGGTCTAAATGGAACCTTCTCAATGGGACAGTTGACTTCGACATTTTCTCAAATGAAAAAAGTCTCCGAGATCTCTTTCTCTTACAACCTATCATTAATTGACGAGTGCAACATAAGTAACGACTTGGATTCACGCAACCTAAGTAGCTATCCAAATTTCCTAAAAGATCATGATGATAGGCAAGTTTTACGCTTGTCCCACAACAGTATCTATGGGCAAGTACCTCAATATTTCCTAATTGTGTGTAGGGAGAATTGTTCTTGAAATGAACTTCCTCCCTGGCTTTCCGTAACATCACACTGATCTGAGATGGAAAGTCACTGAGATCTGCGACTCGAAGGCAATCAACAGCAAGGACCACTCCATATTCCACCACAAGGTCTCTCAAGCTATCTCGTTGATGATAACGCCTTTCAGCAGCAAGATGTTATCTCAACTATGCAACATCAACTCTGTTCAAATCCTCGATTTAAGTGGTCTGATTTGCCAATGTTTAAGCAACTTGAGAAATCATACTCTTGAAGTAATGGACTTAGAGGCAACAAGTTTCACGGGAGAGGTCCTGAGTTAAATGGAGAAAATGTGGGCACTGAAGACTGGTCAACTTGAGGGATGACCAACCTGCGAGGTCCATTGCCAAGGATGCTCGCAAGCTGTGACAACCTGCAATTCAGAAATTTCAGAAACTATCAGTTCAGCGACATTAATCTGTCGTGGCTGGACTCACGACCCGGAATAAGGGTACCCAATTTGCAGTCCAACATGTTAAAGCTCCTCCAACATGTATTGGAGGAGCTTTAACTCATTTCGAGTTCCCCAAACTGCATGTCATTGATCTCTGTGAAAGTAATTCACGAGCAGCTTGCCATACAAGTATTTCGACCCTTGGGCTGATTTGGACTACATAGAGAATACTGATGAGCCAATCATAAGACCATAAAGAAATCATACTGGAAATAGATTTAGTTTTATCATCTTACCTATCATTACTATATGGGAGCGAACGCCAGTCGGCAGATCCAAGGGATATTTAACATTCTCTGACCTTTCAAACAATAATTTGAGTCGGGACATTACCATGTCTCCTGGAAGCCTAAAGCAGCTGCAATTTCTCAACGTTTCCTACAACATGCTCACAGGTCCCGTTCCCTGTTCTTGGAGAATTGTACAGATTTTGAAGCATTGCACCTTTCTCTTTCAGGAGGTATCCACCACGAGTTCACGCGACTCCATCTCTAGCACCCTTCAATATCTCTTATAACCATTTGACTGGGCCCAGATTACACTGGCAGCAATTTGCTACATTCGAGGATGACTTTTACATAGGGAACTTGGAGCTCTGTGCGACTCCTTTGTCAAAGAATTGCAGATTGATTACTTCTTCCTGGTCTATGTAGAATTGTCAAGTGACTCCCCATGTTTATCCCTCTAGTATTTGGCATATGAACTTCAAACATCAAATCTGTGATTATCAATGAATTAAGTGGCAGATGCAGAAACCCAGTTTGGAGGAGGCCTGATGAAACAAATTGCAATACCTAGTTGGGGGCATAAGTTATAAACTTTCATGAAAAAAATTATGAATTATGGCATATGTTGCCCATGACAACTTCGGTTGAGACCATGTCGTTCTTTCACCCACTTGTCCTGGGATTGAAATATAAATTGAGTCAATTTGAAAAGCGAGTGAATGCATTACTCTGCAACGTAAAGAAAGAGAAATAAGAACAAAAAGGATCTGGTATAATCCCATGCTTTGCCTCAGGAGCGATTCAGTTATGTTATATGATTCATAGTAGCCTTGTTACTGGAGACGTGAATTATATTACTCGATGGGAAATTTTTGGGGTGCCAATTTCTCGTGATATAGTGCTGTTCCTTGACTCAAAACGCAAGAGAAATCGGAGTTGTCTTTGGGGCATCGTTGTGGAAGGAGCATTGACAGACTGATCTAAGAACTTGGATTTTATTGGTGAATTTCTTCGGTTATCATTCAATCTTGCCACATAATACACTGCAAGAAAGTCTCTGTTCACTATTCTCGAAAGCATACTAATCAAGTCTACGGTACCATCTTCATCTATGAGACAATCTATGTGCAAAATGTGACCATTAATGAAGACATGCATGGTTATGGCGTGACCATATGGTGCACAAATTACTTTGAATTGGGACAGTTAATTATTTGGGAGGTCCCTCTCTCTTGTGTTTTCAGTAGAATTATTTCGAATTTGAAGATACTTTGAATATTTCCTTGAACAATTTTCTCATCCACTTTGACCTTTTTTTCTCTATCAAAGACAATGTAATACTAGCATGCAGCCCACAATCTACTACTAACTTGCAACTTCAAAGATTTTGGTGTTGATTCTTTGATATATATTTTGCGGTAGATTTTAACAACTTTGACTGAACGGGTTAAGGGCAATATTCACTTCAATTCTTCATGGATAAATCAAAGCTACTTACATGATAAGATGAAAAGATATATGTAGAGGTTAATGACACCTCTTCATTTTAATTTAATTAATTTGTGTTTTTGACTACATTTCCTTATGAAAAATGTTGTGTGCTTGATAGATCTCATTGTTAATCTTCTCAATTCAACCTGATATACAATTACACCAAAACAAGGAGAGCAGTCAATAGAAACAAGCCTCCATAGAGGAAATGACATTTCTATCAAGTCTGATGACATCTATATTCACCAAATCTATATTGCGTAGTTTAAAGAGAGAACTCCTTGAACAATTTCATTGTCCATGAAATTTGATGTCCTTCTGTTTCAATTTCTCCATCCACTCGGCTGCTCTTCTCTCCAACATTCTCACACCTTATGTGAGCCAATTGGGCCTTCCCTTTTCAAATGTAATGTATGTTGTGGAAATCCCAATAACCATTCTAGGTGCATAACCCATCCATGATACTTTCTGTTTGATTCAACTCTCATGTCCTTCGCGGTCCAAAGTTAATGAGGACTATGGTGGAGGAGGTTGAGCATTGTCAGGGCATGATTTTTGCAATGGAGTTCCACATAAGCCCAGATTCTCACTTAACGAGTCTCTCAGAAATGTGCTCAAGTGATTGCCTCGAGGTATGTGTCCTATGAGTTGGTTCCTAGAGAGGTCCAATATCCAAGTGATGCCAAATCTCCTAGTACTTTAGGAATTCCCCCACTAAGCATGTTTGAAGATAGATCGAGCCATTGGAGGTTAGTCAAGTTTCCTAAAGTCGGAGGGATGGAATCTATAGGGTAATTATGAGAACGGTTCAACCTTATGAGAGAGTGAGGATGTCCAAAGACTTCAGGAATATCTCCTTGAAAAGAGTCGCACAACAAGTGGATGGTTGTGAAGATGGTCAAGATCTTCACTAGCTCCATCTCTACTCCCTTCATGGTCACGGTAATGGAATTTTCATTTGACGAAATTCCTAAAGGCAGTGCAATATACAATGATTTGGCTTGCATAATTTCAACATTCATTATGCCTTAAAGGTTCATGATCAAGTTGTCCAGCAAAGGACCACCAAAGTTATGTCGGGAGAGATCCAATGTAACTTGGGAAAGAGTTGAGTTCCCTTGGAAACTTTCAAACGATCTTTAAAATTGATGAACCTCAAAACGAGAACTTTTAGTCATGGGATTGTTCCCAACCATGTGGGGAACACATCTTCTATTTGATTGTTACTATGATCCAAAACTTCAAAATATTTATATTTGACAAGGTACGTGGGCAATGCGACTTCAAATTGATTTTGACTAAGGTCAAGAGTCGTTAATATGTTTTTTGAAGAGAACGATTGAGATTTTGTACCCTAAAGGTGATTCATTCGTATTTTGAAAACTTTAATCTTTCACATGCTTTTGTCTCGTATTAGACAGTCCTTCGATAGTTTTTGGTAACTGACATTTGTATTCGTTTCAGGAGGACTATTTTCGGCCATTATTCAAAAGTTAGTCCCGGTTGCCAAATTCCATGAATTGGAATGCTTGGTTGGGAGGTTTCGGTAATGCTAGCATCTGTTATTTTCCAACCATCGTGTAGTTCCAATTTGTTTTTTGGGAAAAAAAAAATGTCAAGTAGTTGTTCGTGCTTTAGTTGTCTCAGCGAAGGGGCACGTTTGAAACACATCGTTCTAGCTTTGCGCCTTTTCGCTCCTTTCATATATGCATGCCCAGATAACAAACGGACAAGTGCATAAAGCTTTATGCTACTTGAAGCAAAAAAATCTTAATTGTCATGGACATGTTCTCCGAATTGACGAACGCTCCGATAGTCACTATCATTTCCTTCTTGCCCTTTAAAGAAACCGCAAGGATGAGCGTACTATTCCAGTGGCGTTGCATGTGGCGTTCAACGGCGAACATTGAGTTCGATGAGAGGTTTTTTGTTAGAGACAATATACTTGTTGAAACCCAACGTGTTCAAAGACTTGATTTCGTCAACTTCAGTCGGCATTGGCTAAATGAATATGCCACCGAACTCGATCTGTGAAGGTTCAAGCTCTATATATCGAAGCCTCGCGAGTTCGAACCCGATGTACAAAAGTGCATTTCATTTGCCATTTTCCATAATGTTGGAGAGCTTTAATTGGACTTCTCCGATCCAACGCCAGACGAGAACAATATGGAGAATCATAAACCGGAGTTCAATCTCTCCATGCAAGTTTATGAAAATGGCATGCTGGCTTGAGTTATCGACACTATTCGCATGCAGTTTCAACCCGATCTGGTTGATGAATCTGTGATTGCTTAAGCGCGTTTTGTTCGGCTGGATCACAATTAGAATGTCTACACTGAATGACCTATTGATGAACTGTACGTGCTTGGAGAGTTTGAGGTAGAAAAAATGTTGGAACCTCGAGCATATGAGCATTTTCAAGAAGGATTTGGTGCTGAAGACGTTGGTAGTCGATGATTGCAATTTCTATCGAGAGTGGTTTGGGATCGAGGCACCAAACTTGAGGTTTTTCAAGTACTCAAGGTCTGTAGGGATTTTTGAGTTGATTTTAACAAGGCGTTTGGAAGAAGTTGAACTTGACTTTGGATTTGAGTTGGAGTTCAATGAATTCGGTGGTGATCTTCTTCAGAGACTCCGGATCACCTCGAGTTGTATCTTCATCAGGATTTAATTTAGTACCCCATTACTTTCTTCATGATAACTCATGAGGTTCCTGGAGGATATCTTTTGCCGCTTGAGGCAAGTTGCATTGGTCTTTGCAGCCTTGCCGCAGCAAAGATTGGCGTTCACCATATGAGTGCAAGTATGAACACCTAGAGGGGATGAATATGTGTGAAGACAATTTTTGCAAAGAACAATAGAAATATTTTCCTTTTGAAACTGAGTCTGGTGATCAGCCGACTTTGACACAAAAGTCTTGGAGACTTCAGACTTTGGCAGTTAAATAGAATTACGAATAAAATAAAGGAGTTTAGGGAAGAGTATAATAACACACAATTTATAGTGGTTCGGCTTAGATTAAGCCTACGTCCATTCTCTCACGCTAACAGCCTCCTGGCTGTATTCCACTATGCAATCAACAAGAGATTACAACTTTGAGTGCAAACACTTAGTAGTAAATCACACTATCTCACTAAGTCACTCTTTTGGTATTTCTCTCACGATCACAAATGTTTAAGCTCACAGAGACAATTGTATGATTGAGATTCGCTCAGACTTTGAAATTATAAATTCTACGCTCCGTCTCTTACTTGCTCATTGGTCCTTCATCTTCTTAAATACTCCTCCACTTCCAAACTAGCCGTTGGACAACATATTGAGGATCGTCTTCCAATCTAACCATTGAACAAATTTGTATCTAGAAGATTTGGTAGCCGTTGAGTGATAGAAGTAGAATCCCAAATTGATTCCGATCGCCCATACAAATAGAATTTTGGTTTCCATAAGTAGAGCTTCTTCGTATAAAAAGTTCTTGTCTTCAATATCCAATTGTCAATCAATTAGATTGAATTAATCAAATCAATCTTAATGTAGAATCCAAACCAGATCACTAACTATTATACATTTAAGGCTTGTGTTATGATCTGTCTTGTTCTGGATGTAAAGTCTGAGAGCAATAGACTTTACAATCTGAGTCTGAGTATCATAGACTTTACAATCTGAGTTTGAACATATTCTGCTTCTGAATAAGTTCAGCTCTAGCATAGAGTTCGTCTTCTCGTTTTTCCAAGCATAGATTTTGACAATATCCTTTACATATTCTATCATCTGCATAGTCTATTACTCAACCATTAAACACGTTAGTAGCCTTTGACTTATTTTGTCATCTTCAAAACATCATAAGGGATTTCCTAACATACCAGTCCATCATTTAGTCACTTAAACTAGCATATGACCCCCAACTCAAAGCCTGCAAGTCCCGAATGAGAGGCATTGCTAGTGATCATGGATCCAATCCATTGAGTCCGGATAGTTAGATTAACATAGGTCCTGTGGTCAATTTCTGCTCCCATTCCTAACAACTTCACTTGTCTACTCCTAGGATTCTTTGCATCAAATCACCTGTATCCTATAATAGCTTGTTAAAATTTGATGATCGCTGACAAAACTAACCAAATAAATCATGTAAATTCTTCACTATCCAAACTCCCAATAGAAAGAGAGCAATCACTATGAGAAGGCGGCTAAGACAGAGTTGACCGAAACATGATTAATGCAAATGAAGACCAATCCACAATGTCGAACTTTATTGACAGAAAGCTCATGATGGACAAAACTATTGCCACACACTAAGTAGTGGCTAAATCCACATACCAAGCTTTGGCAACACGTTATCGAGTCTCAGTTAAAAGACCCAAAGTAGCAAAGCCTTGGACTTTATGAGAGAATATGCACATGAAATTGAGCAGCACAACTATTAATGGGGCATTCTTACTAGATCAACCAGACCTAGGTTCACATGAATCGATCAACCAGACCTAGGTAACCTTGACAACTCTCGTTTAACAAACGAGTGCCTCTGGCGATGAGATCTGGACAATCAAGGGTCCTCGATTCCCGACAAATTCGAAGCTCTTACCCTCTAATGAGTTAAATTGAATCGCCTTGCGATAACAGTCCATTATAGCTCATTGCTTGGTGAGCCAGTCCATGCCAATAATTAAATCAAAGTCATACATGGTTAGGACTAACAAGTCTATTTCCCCACTCGCTCACCAATCGCTAACTTGCAACTAGAACAACCCAAAGCAGAAATAACTTTATCCTTCAATGGTGTAGATATGCAAACCATCGACTCCAACAATATAGGACTTAATCCTAACAACTTAACATACTGCTCGGCGATAAAGGAATGAGTTGCTCCTGAGTCGAATAAAGCGTAAGCAGGATGGTCATTTAGTGAAACTATACCTGTGATCACGTCAAGCGCAACTTTTGCCTGACCTTGTGTGATAGCATACACTGTGCCCTGAACTGGTGGTCTCAGCTGACCTCCTTGTGGCGCGTTCTAGGGACGCATATCCCCTAATTTGGCCCATTGGCGGCGGCAGTGGTAACTGAGGTCATCCTCTTGGTCTGTTAGGATAATCTCTAGCTCTGTAACCTTGCTGGCCACATTTAAAACAGGCGCCCATCCTTCGAGGGCACTGATTCACACCATGTCGTCTTCCACAAAGGCGACACATCTCGATCCTGTTTGGCACAGGCTTGCCAACTCCATCTCTCCTATTTGGTGGGACTTGGAATCTATTTCCAAGCATGGGCCTTTTTCCTTGATGGATTGCATCTCGATTCGAAACAAACCTCGATCCAGACGAGGCGGCTTGCTCATTCAGACCTCTCTCTATCATCTGAGCTTGACAGTAGAATTCTCAATAATCTTTCAAGTCCAACGGTAGTAGAGGTTGTTTCAATTTAGAACGAAGACCATTTCTGAATTTTCGGGCTTTCTCTTCAGGGTCTTCTATCAATCTCGGAGCATACTGTGACAGTTCTGCAAACTTGACCCCATATTGGTCAACTGTCATACTCCCCTGGCGAAGATGTTGGAATTCCTCTATCTTTTGTTCCCGAGTAGTACCTGAGAAGTATTGTTCATTAAAAGCTTTGAGGAAGGTGTCCCACACTTGGACCACACCTTTCGGGAACACAGTATCCTTGGCGGCTCTCCACCAAATGTTGGCGTTACCTTGAAGTTGGTACACAGCCAGTATTACCTTTTCTTCCTTGTTGCACATCAGTAGTGCAAACACCTGATCCAAATCTTGTACCCAGAGCAACGCAGCTTTAGGATCCCCTGTACTAGTGAACCTCGACGGGTTCAACTTCAGGAATTGTTCTACTAACTTGTGGATCAGTCTCCCAGCGACCACAACTACTGGCGGAACTTCAGCAGGGGTGACGGCAGGTGTAGCGACAAGTGCTACAACGGGGGCGGCCTTAGCAGCGGTGGCAACAGCAGCAGTAGCGGCGGCCTATGCGGCGACTTCAATAGCGGCGGCTTGATTTTATGCTTGCCGATCCATTCGGTTACCCATAACCTCTAGCACTCGCACGATCCCTTTGATCTTGGGATCATTAGGGGTTACTACCCCAGCACCAACAGGAGGTGGTGCTACTCTATTGGCACTAGCTTATGCTGGTGCCCTAGCTTTGCCTCCTCGGGTACCAACCCTAGTTAGCGATCTAACCCGAGTTGCAAGCCTAACAGCTCTTTTACTCGGAGTTCTTTGCTCCGGCTCGCTCATGGTCCAGTCTTTTCTACTGAAACTTGTCTTTCAAATCTACACTGGATTAGAAGTTGAGCAATACACACACGGCAAACAATTTTACCAATCATCTACCATCGACATGCACCATACATGAATTTAAATGTCTTTCCTGCCATTATCCCATGGTCCATCGCACCTTATCACTCCAATTCCTAACCGTTACTCTAATACCACTTAAACGAGGATGTTACGCCTCAATCCTCAGGCACGCACCCATCCCTCACCTTGGTCGATTTAATAGCGATGTCCTAGGATGTACTGCTGACCCTTTCATTTTAATACGCGTGCGGAAGCATATAAACAATCCCTAGACAATAAAACGATGGGATAGAAAAGTAGGACTCCAAAGTTTCACGCTTTAAAAACAACCACACTTATATACATTGCAAATCGTAGTGCAAATATATACAAGGAGAATTGTTAAGTCAGGTTTTAAACCACCGGTTCATAAAACAAATTCTACAGAAAAGAATTTACTTCCATCAAAAGAGAATTTTCCTATGACTAACTAGTCAGATAGGACTGTCAATTCTTCAGGCTTTACCTTTTACTCTTCGGGCCTTTGGTCATTCACTAATGCCATCTAAGGACTTGCAAATGGTTATACAATAACCAGCGAGACTACGTTTCAGCAAGTTCTACCCCCTAAGACCCGATTAGGAAGCCAATACACTCTAGAGGCTGTCTAAGCACAACACGGGTCAAAGGACTTACCTTGACCTCAGTTCCTTTCTATAAGTCAACGTTATTTACAGATGCCTTATCTCACATCAATCAATTAATCAATTCATAACATCAAATCAAATCATCGATCAATCGACCTAGTCAATTACATGTCATCTCAACCCTTTCTTGGTCGGCTCATCTCATACTATGTATAAAGTTCGTTCATATCAGGACTGCTCACTGCTAAGTTGATAAATAGATAATATAGCTCGTTTATGAGATGTTCGAGTATACTGCTCTCTGCTAAACTGCCATATTGCCTGTAGGTTGATATAGTATACCGACAGTGCTCAATCTAAGCTGATAAGGTATACTACTCTTTGTTAAGATGTTATATCGCCCATAGGCTGATATAGTATATCGACATATTCCATCAAAATTAACAAGGTATACTGCTCTCTGCTATGCTGACATATCACCCGTAGGCTGATATAGTATACTGATATACTGCTCTATGCTAATATCACGCCCCGATCCTCAGGCATGCACCTATCCCTTACCTGGTCGATATAGTAGCGACGTCCTAGGATGCATCACCGACCCTTTCATTTTTATATGCACATGCGGAAGCATATAAGATAATCCCCAGACAATAAAACAATGTGATAGGAAAGTAGGACCAATTTTTCACAAAAGACCTTTTTATAAACACACAGGTTTATACACCGAGGTCGACAAAAAGAATCGACTTTCATCAAAATAGAATTGTCCTATGACTCACTAGTCAGACAAGGACGCCGATTCTTCGTGCTTCACCTTCTAACTTCGGGGCTCCTGGTCCTTCACCAACACCACCTAAGAACCTGAAATGGTTATACAATAACTGGTGAGACAACGTCTTAGCGAGTTCTACCCCCTAAGACCCGATTAGGAAATCATATGTCATAAGGGTTGCTTATGCACATCACGGGTTAGAGAACTTACCTTGGTCTCAAATGCCACCTACAATGTAGCACAGTTTGAATAGGCACCCAATCAAACACCATAGATCGAAACATCGATCAATCGACCTAGTCGATTACATGTGATCATGACCTTCCCCTAGTCGGTACATTCAATACTATCTATAAGTCCTATCAAATCAGGATTGCTCACCCAAAGTTGAAATTATAGATAGTATAGCTCGCTCAAAGCTGATAATATAGTATACTATGTATATGCTCGCCCAAAGCTGATAGATTAGGGTCCCCAGGCCAATTTAGTATACTATATATGCTCGCTCAAAGTTGATAGATTATATTACTTGCCCAAAGCTGATAATAAATTGCTTACTGAAAGCTGATACTATGGTATACTATTTATATGCTCACCCAAAGCTGATAATTTAGGGCCCTCAGGCCAATATAGTATACCACTCCCACTATACAACCAATTCATCATTTTTATCATATCCGATAAAAATAGCCGTGTATGGGTACACGGTTGGTTTTAGCCAAATTATAATAATTTCATTTTTGATTTTCCCACTCCTTTCAGCAGTCCAAAAATAGATTGTTGGCACTATAGACTGACGCCAGGTAAATTTCCAATTAATTACGAAAATTAATTAATTTAGGAAATAAATCCTAAAATTATAATTAAATCAATTCAGCACAAAATAAAGCTCGAATAATTAAATAGAGAGTACTGCAGCAATTAACATAAAATTCGGTCGTTAGCTCTCTCAGCCTAATTTCTGGAAAATAAATAAATAAATATGAAAATTAATTATTAAATAGTAATAAATCCAATTTAGGCCCATAATGCCTAATTGGACGCCGAAACGGACCTGGAAAAATCGTGAGGTTGGTTCAATAAATACTAGTATGTGTCTATTTGCTAATTGCTACCACTAACCGCCTAACATGCAACGGCAGATAAATAAATTAACTAATCTAATCTAATCTATCCACATAATTACACTTAATTAAATCTAATCAACTCCTAAGCATCATTAGTCCACTAAGCACATATTAGTGAGTAAAACTCACTTGATTTGCGAAGATCGGAACACCACGACGACAGCACGACGGTGGCCGAAATCCGAATTCTCGGCGGCGTTGATTGACACTCGGATTGGGCCCAAAAGCCTTGCAAGCCCACAGTAATTGTTGGGCTTGATCTGGGCTTGGGCTTGGTTGCGGTTTGGGCATGCTTTGCAGGCTTCAAAGAGCTGGACCAAAACTCGAATGGGCTGAAGATGTGCTGAACTTGCTTGGGTTGAGCTGAAGGGCTAAAACTTATAGGCCGAATTGTGGGCTGGTTGTTGAAGTTGATGCTGAAACTCACGGCTTCAAAGGGCCCGACTGTTGGGCCGTTGTTGGAGGTGGGCTGGACTGTCACATGAGGCCAAGAGGAGATGTGGACGAAGAAGTAGCTTCATCTGAGTCGCGAGGGATGCGCAGCAACTTCGGTCTTCGTTGCTAGTTGTGGTTGACCGAAAGAAAGAGGATTCAAACACGTGGGGTTGCTGCTTCGTGGGATGTGGGCTGAGCGGAGAGAGAGAGAGAGAGAGAGAGAGAGGGCTTCGGGTGACTCTGCCGATGGCTAAACGTGGTAGAGCTGGGAGAAGCAGCTACTGGCTTGCTGAAGCGAAGCCACGAGGAAACCGAAGTGTTGTAGTCAACGAAAGGCTTCGGTTTGTGGGCTTATGTGGCAGTGAGAGGGAGGGTGAGTGGAAGAGAGGGGCAGAGAGCATCAATGCTGGCACGAGGGAAAATGAACACAGAGAGAGATGAAGTCAGCTGGTGTGGCGTTCGAAAGGTGAAGAAGATGGGCAGCAAAGGGGATGGTCACACCAATGGAAGGAGGGAGAGAGAGAACCAAGCTTAATAGTCAAAGCCAAAATATCTATTTCATCGTTATCTCGCTCCCCTCAAGCCCACATGCATATCCCCTTGTCCCCTATTACTTTCTTGGAGGATAAATACACAAAAAACCCAATTTGAAGCCAAATTTGCAGCCCTCAGAATAGCATCCGAATTTCATCAATTTTTGGGCTTCCGATTCTTCATCAAATTTCCCAATTTGAGATCCAATTTTGTCGAAGAAAAAACCCATACCATTTCTGCAAGTCCCCATCGCCAGATAGCTCGGTTTGACAGTAAAAAATCTCTTCAATTCGGCCAATCCGAATTTCCGTTAATTTTCTGCGACGTCCGAATCGATTTTCCGTAAAAATCTCGGAATCTCCGAAAGTTCTTCGGAGGGTGAATCGACATTCCTAAAATAAGTTGTGACATGACAGAACTTTCAATTTCTGAAATTGGGTTCGAATTCACATTTAATTTCCATTCGGTGCGTTTTTATCGTGACCTAGGCTATTGGTTAACTTTCAAAATTTTTTAGGGCAAATGACCCGTGGTCGATTTTCTTCGAGCCACAATGAACCCACTCGACTCATTGGCGACTCTCGATTGTCTTGAAAATCTCGATGATTCAAATACAAACACAGGGTACCAAAACGATAGAAAAATCATTTTAGTGCCGGCCGACGAGAATTTTCCAATTTAGTGGTATCACCCATAATTAGCTAGACATCTCAATCGAACCGACCTATCTCTTGTCTATAATTGATTTATATCTATGCCGTAATGATCTCGACTGATGAGCATAGTCGAGCAGTCGATTCCTAATCGAATTCTCAAGTCTATTTGCCTTGAAATTCTTAATGGCTTCACTAGATAGTCTAGTGATCTCGAGAGTGATCAATTCTAAGAACAGCTCTATAGGCACGTCAATGAAATGCCCGATTTATTTAGTAGAAAATAGGACTGAAAATCTGTGATGTCACAACTCTTCACCTCTTATAAAAATTTCGTCCTAAAAATTTAAACATTTACAACACTTAAGCAAAAAGGTGGGGGTACAATTCTCTCATCGACTCTTTAGTCTCCCATGTTGCTCATTCAGTACCGTGATATTACCATACCACTTTGACCAATGAGATGGTTTTTGTATGCAGCACTTGCTCTTTTTTGTCCACGATCTGAACTGGGCTTTCAACGTATGACACACGATCGTCCACGTCCAATTCTTCAAAATTAAGCATGTGGGTCGGGTTAGGCTTTCAACGTACTTAACATCGACACGTGAAAGATGTCGTGCACTTGCGCCAATCTTAGCGGCAACGCAAGACGATAAGCTAAGGTCCCAATTCTCTCTAGAAATTCAAATGGACCTACGTACCTCGGGCACAGTTTTCCTTTCTTTCCAAAGCGCGAAGGTCCCCTCATTGGTGACACCTTTAGAAAAACGTGATCACCAACTTGGAATTCCAATAATCTCCGATGCTTCTCTGTGTAACTTTTCTGTCTGCTCTGTGTGGTCTTTAATCTGTTTTTGATTACTGCCATGGCATCCACTTATTGCTGGACCAACTTTGGGCCTGTAATCTTTATTTCCCTAACTTCATCCCAACACATTGGTATTCTGCACACTCTGCCATACAATGCTTCAAATAGAGCCATCTGTATGCTCTACTGATAACGGTTGTTGTAGGCAAATTCCACCAAGTGTAACTAATCTTCATAACTTGCTTTGAAGTCTAGTACACAATCTCTCAGCATGTCTTTGAAGGTTTGAATTGTCCTCTCAGACTAGCCATCTGTCTAAGGATGATATACCGTACTGTACTTAATCTTGGTACCTAAAGCACTCTGTAGGTTTTCCAAAAAGCGGCAGTAAACCTCGAGTCTTGATCTGAGGTTATCATAACCGGTATTCCATGCATTCGAACCACCTAACGCACGTACAGGTCTTTGTGTCTATCCAGACTAAGGTCTTTTTGAACTGCAATGAAGTGAGCCGACTTTGTTAGTTTGTCGACTACTGCCTAAATTGAATCATTTCCTCTCTGACTCCTCGATAATCCGGTCACGAAATCCATCGTGATGTGCTCCCATTTCCATTATGGGATCACGAGAGGTTGCAGAAGTCCTCCTGGCTTGCAATGCTGGGCTTTTACTTGCTGACACGTCAAACACTTGGTGACATGCTTGGTGATGTCCGCCTTCATACCTGACCACCAATAGTGTTGATGCAGATTTTGATACATTTTGGTACTTTCAGGGTGAATGCTGTAACTGCTATGATGTGCTTAAGATAAAATATATTCTCTAAGCTCTACATCGTCAGGTACAACTAAACGTCCTCGAAACCTTAATGTTCAATCATTAGAAATTTGAAAGTCAGTCTTTCTTTTCTTAGTGTCCTCCTCAAGAATTTTCTGCACATTTGGGTCTGTCGGTTGGAGTAGCTTGATTCTGACCTGGACATCCGATTCAATTCTGAGGGTGGCCATAAGACTTGAAAGGTGGCCTACCTCAAACTTGAATACCAAATCTCGAGCTCTATCAATTAGGTTCCACTCCTTAATTAATATATGAGCAACTGAAGACTTTCAACTCAAAGCATCGGCGACCTTCTTCGCCTTTCCAAGGTGATATAAAATATCACAGTCATAGTCTTTCAGTAATTCCATCCATCTGCGTTGTCTCATGTTCAACTCCTTCTGATAGGTACTTGAGGCTTTGATGGTCTGTGAAGATTTGGAATTTTTCCCCACACAAATAGTGTCTCTAAATCTTCAGGGCAAAAATAATTGCTGCGAGCTCTAAGTCATGAGTCGGGTAGTTCTGTTCATGGGTTTCAACTGACGGGAGGCATATGCAACAATCCTACCATGTTGCATTAACACGCAACCCAATCCTCTGAATGACGCATCACTGTAGATCTCGAATCCTCTAGGACTAGATGGAATGGTTAGCACAGGTGCGGTAGTCAGCTTTTCCTTTAGCTCTTGGAAACTATGCTTGCACTTGTCTGTCCATAAAAACTTTTCTTCCTTTTTCAAGAGTTTTGTCAGAGGTGATGCCAAAGATGAAAACCCTTCCACAAATCGTCTGTAATAACTTGCCAAACCCAGAAAACTTCTAATTTCTGTCACTATAGTCGGTCTTGGCCAATTGATCACGGCTTCAATCTTGCTTGGGTCCACTGAAATTCCTTCACCTAAAATCACATGCCTTAAGAAAGCAACATGAGTCAACCAAAACTCGCACTTGCTAAACTTAGCATATAGTTGATAGACTCTCAGCTTCTGTAGCACTAGTCTCAGGTGACTCTCGTGCTCTTCATCACTTCTCGAATATACCAGAATATCATTGATAAACACGATCACAAACTGATCCAGATATTCCTTGAATACTCTATTCATCAAATCCATGAAGGCAGCTGGAGCATTCGTCAACCCGAATGGCATCATTGTGAACTCGTAATGACCATAACGAGTACGAAATGCTGACTTAGGAACATCCTCATTCCTAATTCTTGGCTGATGATATCATGTCCTTAAGTCGATCTTCGAAAATATTGAATCTCCTTGCAACTGATCGAACAGGTCATCGATCCTCGGGAGTGGGTACTTATTCTTGATCGTTACCTGATTGAGTTGTCGATAGTCGATGCACAGGCGCAACGAATCATTTTTCTTCTTTACGAACAGAAATTGGTGCTCCTTAAGGTGATGCACTGGGGCGAATAAGTCCCTTATCCAAAAGTTCTTGCATCTGCACCTTCAGTTCTTTCAACTTAGATAACACCATCCGATAAGGAGCCTTAGAAATTGGTTCTGTCCCGGATGCTAGCTTAACAACGAATTCAATTTCTCTCTCTGGCTATAATCCTAGTAATTCCTTTGGAAAGACATCCGGAAATTCTTGCACAACTGAAATGTCTTTCATTTTCAATTCCTCAACTGTCGTATCCATGATAGTTGCCAGGTAACCTTGGCAACCCTCGTCTAATAGACAAGTTACCTCTAGCGATGAGATCAAGGTAATCGAGGGTCCTCTTCGATTCTTGAAAAACTCGAAGCTCTCACCCCTTAACGGGTCAAACTAAATCGCTTTGTGATAGCAGTCCATTTTAACTCGTTGCTTGGTGAGCCAGTCCATGCCAATTATTAAATTGAAATCATACATGGCTAAGACTAACAGATCAATTTTCCCCACTCGCTCACCAATCTTTAACTTGCACCCCGAACAACCTAAAATAGTAATAACTTTATCCTTCAAGGGTGTAGATATGCAAATTGCTGACTCCAATAATATAGGACTGACTCCTATCAACTTAACATATTGCTCGGCAATGAAGGAGTGAGTTGCTTCCAGATCAAATAAAGCGTAAGCAAGATGATCGTTTAACGAAACCATACCTGTGATCACGTTAGGCGTAGCCTTTGCCTAACCTTGTGTAATGGCATACACTGTACCTTGTAATGGGGGTCTCACTTGTCCTCCTTATGGCACATTATGCGGTGCATACCCCCTAATCTGACCCATAGGTGGTGGCGGTGGCAACTGCGATTATCTTCTTGGTCGGTTAGGACAATCTCTGATCATGTGGCCTTGTTGGCCACATCCAAAACAAACACCCTGCCTTCGAGGACATGGAGCTGAACCATGTCGCCTTCCACAGGAGCGACACACACCATTTTGGCTCGGCCCAGACTTCCCAACTCCACCCTTCCTGTTAGGCGGGATATGGAATCTACCTCCAGGCATAGACCTCTTTCCCTGGCGAATTCCTTCTCGATGAGAGTTGAACCTCAATCCAGATGAGGTAGCTTGCTCATTCAAACTCCTTTCAAGCAGTTATGCCCGACGATAGATTTCTCGGTAATCGACCAAGTCGAACGGCACCAATGGCTGCTTCAATTCTTGTCGAAGGTCACTCTTGAACCTTCGAGCCTTCTCCTCAGGGTCTTTAATCAGCCTCGGAGCATACTGAGATAGCTTTGCAAATTTGACCCCATATTGGTCAACAGTCATTGACCCCTGACGAGTCATAGAAATTCTTCGATTTTCTGTTCCTTGGCATTCCTCGAGAAGTATTGCTCATTGAATGCCTGAAGGAATGCATCCCACAACAGAATCACTCCTTTTGGGAACACGGTCTCTCTGGCGGCTCTTCACCAGGTGTTAGCATTACCCTGTAGTTGGTAGATTGCTAAGGTTACTTTCTCTTCCTCGTTGCACCTCAGAAGTGCAAATGCCTTATGCAAATCTTGCATCCACAACGAGGCGGTCACGGGGTCTCTAGTAGTCGAAAATTTAGGCGGACTCAGCTTTAAAAACTGCTCTACTAGCTTATGTATCAGTCTCTCTCTTTGCACCTTTATGTTTTTAGTTGGAACATCAGTAGGCGCAGTAATAGGTGCGGCAGTAGGTGTGGTGGCAGGTGCGGCCAAGGTTGCGGCCTCAGCAGTGGTGGCAATAGCAGTAGTAGCGGCGGCTGCAATGGCGACAGTAAATGCAGTAGCTTGATCTCAAGCCTATTGCCCCATTAACTCTTTCATGGCATCCAAGGCCTGATCAATCCTTATGGTTCCCTAATCACTTAGGGTTGTTACCCCAGCATCAACTGGCAGTGGTGCTACACCATTGGCACTGGCCTATGCCGGTGCTTTACTGTGACCTCCTCGGGTACCGACCCTGGTCGGTGCTCTACCCCGAGTCGCGGCCCTACCGGCCCTCTTGGTATGAGTTCTTGGCTCCTGGTCACTCATGGCTTCTTTATCTACTGAAGCATGTTTCCAATTCTACACCGAATTAGAAACAGAGTGACCTAAACAACGAGGAATTTTATCAATCAACTAACGCAGACATGCACCAGCAAGAATTTAAAGGTCTTTCCTACTACTATCCCATGGTCCATTGCACCTTATCACTCCAATCCTTGACCATTGCTCTAATACCACAAAAGGGAAATGTCACGCCTCGATCCTTGGGCACACACCCATCCCTTACCTTGTCGATATAGTAGTGACGTCCCAAGACGCATCGCCGATCCTTTCATTTTTATATGCCCATGCGGAAGCATATAAGACAATTCCCAGACAATAAAACAATGGGATAGGAAAGTAGGACCAATTTTTCACAAAAGACTTTTTTATAAACACACAGGTTTATACACTGAAGCCGATAAAAAGGAATCGACTTTCATCAAAATAGAATTGTCCTATGACTCACTAGTCAAACAAATCCCGTTATCGAGTCATTGATTAAATCAATATTTTTCTTCACCCATTTATCCATCTTGCATCCCTATTTCGCGATAAAAAATGGTCCGGTCTTTTTCTAAACAAATACAGCCCTAGGATGACTTTTTCCCAAAAAGTCTCGGGTTGCGGAAAAATTTTCTGAGACTGAGTCGACATTCCTAGAATTTATTGTGATACGACAGAATCTTCAATTTCTAAAATCGGACTCAAATTCGCGGTTAATTTTCATTCGGCGTGTTTTCACGTGACCTAGGCTACCGGGTAGTTTTTAGAGATTTTTAGTGCAAATGACCTGCGGTTGATTTTCTTCGAGCCACAATGAACCCACTCGACACATTAGCAACTCTCGGTTGTCGTGGAAATCTCGAGGATTCAAATACGGACACAGGGTACCAAAACGATAGAAGAATCAGTCTAATGCCGGTCGACGAGAATTTTCTAATTTAGTGGTGTTACCCATGATTAGCCACATATCTCAGTAGAATCGACCTATCTTTGATCTCAAATCGATTTTTAACTATGCCGTAATGGCCTCTAAAGATGAGTACGGTTGAGAAGTCGATTTCTGGTGAATTCTCAAGTCTATTGCCTTAAAATTCCTTAATGGCTTCCCCAGATAGGCTAGTTATCTCGAGAGTGATCAACTCTCAGAACAGCCCTATAAGCGCATCGATGAAATGCCCGGTTTATTCAATAGAAAACAGAAGTGAAAATCACCATCGGCCGTGGTGGCTCCGCTGGATAAGAACTCCGTTGATCCTTTCCCAAAGGTGAGGGGTTCGAAACCCAATGGAGGCATTTGGTGTCTTAAGTGTGGCGCCGGGGTGGTGGGTCCTCTGCTAGCGTCACTCTAGGGTTTACTCGCCGGCTACTGGCTGTACGGGGTTCCCTGGGTATCAAAAAAAAAAAAAATAGAAGTGAAAATCTAGGATGTCACATAGTACTCTTATACTATTTCCGCTAACCGAAGAACCAGAAAAGATTAGGAAAGAGAAGGGCGAGCTACCACACTCAATGAGTAGTATAAATCTTCTAAACAAATCAACATCCACATTACACATTTAAAACTCAAAGACGTGACTCATTTATGTTAATCCAAAATATAATAACTTGTAAGAATAAAATGAGTAATATTTTTCTTCAACCTTGCAATATTGATAGTAGAATTTTTCGTTGATCCATAATATCAAAACAAGTCTCGCTTGTTCAATTTAATAATCACACTCATCATATTTCATGTCAATGGTCCATTTCATTTCCAAACTCGTACCATATCACATCTCAAGATCCTAAAGGTTGCTCCCACAAGATCGCTCCCACAGGATCGCATCACGTGTAGCACTTAGGCCTTGATCAACACGTACCAATAGTACAAAGCTCTAGAAATGGCTTTCACAAAGCTACATTATTGTGTAGCACTTTGCCATTGACCTACACATATCAATAATACAATGCTCTAGAGGTGGCTTACATGAAGCCACGTTATCTTGTAGTACTTAGCCTTTAATTATAAAATTCTAAAGGTAGCTCCTACAAAGATACGTTATCGTATAGTAATTAGCTCTTGAGCAATTCACCTCACAATTGACTTCACAAATCAAAACATAACTTTTCACAAATCAATTCTCTCCCCAAAACCAATTCAAAATCCATATAGTAAATCAACAACGCTTCGAAACGTCTTTCTAATTAAATATTTCTCAAATCATCAAAGAACCCATTCCATATCATGAATGTACAAAATAGTACGCATAACCCTTCAAGAAAGGTTTATTGAACCATCCCACAAAAATTCAAAAGTACCAAACACTCCATCCAGCTTTATACAATAAATGTGTTCTCACTTCCATATATATGTATATATTGAGTTACTCTTACCTCCATACATGGGTATTACAAAACCCAAGAAGATATCAATACCACTCACTTGGGGATGCCCCAAAACCAAATAACAAATGTTACTCGAACCATTGATCTCACGATCCTATCAAATAGGCGAGAAATAATGTTAAACTTGAGTAACACATTATCTTAACTACAATATAGTTCACTACGCCTAATCGCTAACAAAACAAATCCCATGCATTAACAAATCATATACTCAAAGCAATTATTTAAACCGTTCGCAACATGGGGCTTGAGCTTAAAACTTGGTTATGTCATAACTTTCTCCATTGATTCCCGTTCCATACGCACTTATAGTCAATAGAAATCCCTTCAAACATACTATGAGAATCTCAACTTGACCATCCCAAAATAGATTCAAAAATTGGCAAAATACAGGGCCGAATATGCTGGACGCACATTGTTCATCATCCGTGGAAAACTTCAAAATTTTGTTTCGAGCAAACCGTAAGCTCAAAGCAAGATACGTAAAATCCTATAGCTTCACAACATTATAAACTATTATTTCTATAAAAATATGTGGCTCAACAACTCAAAAATCAAACTTCGCCACTCGATTTTCCCAAAATTCCAAATTTGAGCCATAAACCTAGAAAATACTTCGATTGGAGGACTGAAGGACTTGAGCACTTATTGGGCTTCATGTTACAAGTCGAGTCGGCTTGGTGAGGTGTCCACGGCATGCACACGCCAAATCCCCTTTTCTCTTCTTCCTTTTTCTTCCATTCTCTCTCTCTCTCTCTCTCTCTCTCTCTCTCTCTCTCTCTTCTCTTTTCTCTCTCCCGACTGCTTCAGCTCTCTTAAAAGAGCTTAGCCCCCTTTTATTTGACTTTTTCAACCTTTTTTTTTGTTTCAAGACAAAAGTGGATCCCACCACTTATTGAAAAGTCAAATATTACATTATACCATTCTTACGAAAAATTTCATCCTCGAAATTTAGACATACTTCAATCTTTAAACAAGTTAAGGGTATTTGCATCTTGTCTCCTCCTCGAGCTCTCAAGAACACTTCCTATCACACCCTGCAAAACTCGAACTTGCAATAACCTCCATGGATTTTTGGTCACAATCAAACTCAAGAGCAGCAATCCGTTGTTTGAATTTATTCAATAGTTGGCAATAAAGTAGTACACCATTATAACCAGAAGATAAGCCATCATCAGTGTCTTCAATAATCCCCATTTTCTCAGCCAAGACCTTTAATGCTACCTTAGGCGGCATTTCATTGACTATAAAATGATGTCCAATTTTTTTTTTCTACGCCAACATCATTGCAAACAACAACTTTTTGCAATCATTTGAAGATTGATATCCATCCGCCCCAAGGGCTAGTCCTTAAGTTTTCCATCATAGGGATAATAGTTTGTCCTGACCATAATGAATGTTTGCAAATTACTAAGCTGAGAACCCATAGCAACAAGTTTTGTCACCAACATCTATTGGTAGATTAGGTTTATAATAAAGGGTATAATTGTCATTGTATTGTTATAACCCTAAACCCTATGTATATATATTGTAAATTAGTTCATCAATGAAAGCAATGTTCACTCAATCTCTACATGGTATTAGAGCGGTGATCCTTGGAGCCCGTCCCTCACATCCAAAGTCACCACGATCTCTCTCTTTTGCCTTCTCACTCGCGATCATCTATTATTGATGCTACAGGGAAGAAGCGGTGACATTGATGCTTCCCTTTGCTAGAGCGGCTCCAATCGAGCGCTAGGGTTTCTTTCGGTTGCTGGCACCCGACTCCTCCAAATTCGTAGAGCGCAGATCTCGAACTCATCTTGATTATCTGAAATCAAGTGTCGTCTGCCAAGGTCATTGTATTTTTCTTCCCCTTCGTTTTTTGCAGGTCTCCTGTGATTTTTTGCTTTCCAAAGAAGCGTCTCTTGTGCTTTTTTAATACTCATCACACATGGCCCCAAAATTTGAGTCAAGGTATACTCTGCTGGGTTCTTGACAAAAATCAGTGGGGTTTGGCCAGCAATTTCAAAATTTTTGACTCGCGTGCTAATCGAGACTCTAAGTGACGTTTTCTTGCCCACTACATTCCTGATCGTCCCGCAATCTATTCCGAATTTCTAGTGAATGCTTGGGAGATCTCTTCCGATTCAACCAGATCGCTTTTCTCTTTCAGCCTCAAGTCACCATGACGACTGAGCTTCAAAGCTCTTCAGCCACAATTCCTACACATGAGCGGCCGGATAGTCCTTATTTTATGCATCATTCTGGTAACCTTGGATCTAATCTCATCGGCATGGTCCTTATGGGTGACAATTACAACAATTGGTCCCGTGCCATGGAGATTGCCCTTTCCGCCAAGAATAAGATGGTGTTTGTTACAAGAGAATTAAAAAAAAAAAAAAAGCCACAATCGATCCTGCCTATGCGTCCTGGATTCGTGTGAACAATATGATCCTATCCTGGATTCTTAATTCCATCCATCCAGATTTAGTGCCAATAGTTCTCTACACAGAGTTAGTTGCAGATGTTTAGGCCGATCTCTGCGAACACTTTTCGCCATCGAATGGTCCTAGGGTTTTTCATCTTGAGCAAAAGATATGCACCCTTGCTCAATTTGACGATGCTGTGACCAAATACTACAACAACTTGTGAAGGTGCTGGGATGAATTGAATAATTTGGATCCATTACCACAATGCTCTTGTTCGACTCGTTCTATCATCACCACACAACAAGAGAATCGACGCTTGTTTCAATTTCTCATGGGTCTCAATCCAAGATACGCTAATGTTATTAGATAGATTTTACTAATGACTCCGTTACCTAGTGTTGCACGTGCATATGCACTAGTTCTTCAAGATGAGTCGCACTGCCATATCTAATCGGACCGTAAAGTGTTCGACCACACCAGCACTTTGCTTAGCACTCACGGCAACCATGCTTTGCGGCCATACATAAATTCCTCATCCCATGGATAGCCTAGCTCTCTTGGCACTCCCACTCCGTTTGCCAACCTAGCTAAACGGATGAACACGTCTCGTGGTCAAGAAAGATGCGCCCATTGTGGCATCCTGGGATGTACACAAAATGTGTGTTATGACTTCATGGCTTCCCTCCAAACCACAAGCAGCGCCGTGGGCAATCATCTACCTCCTCCCGGCCCGCGAACAACAAGTCCAACCATACTTCCGATGCAGCACCTCCTAATTTCACAAATGATCAATATAAGCAATTGATGCACTTGCTACAAGAGGTAAACATCCCGAAAGCCAACCTCTTAGGTAATGTTCTCGGCTTATCTTCGAATTCATTTACTTTCGATACTTGGGTTATTGACATTGGTGCCACCAACCACATCACATTTGAACCTCGTCACCTTACTAACCTGACACACTATCCCTCATCACATCCCATCGTTGGGATTTCGAATGGTGTTGGTGTCCCTGTGACATCACATGGTTCGGCCCCCTTACCCAACTATCTCCCTCGATAATGTCCTTTGTGCTCCTTCTTTCAAATACAACTTATTATCAATCTCTAAACTCACTCAAACTTTAAACTGCTCAGTCACTTTTTTTCCTAACCACTGTCTTTTTCAGGACCTCTTGACGAAGAAGATCATTGGTCGGGGCCATGAGCATGGTGGTCTTTATTATTTGGAGATTTCTACCAAACCTGTCGTTCTTTCTACTACCACCTCTTCACCTCATCTTTGGCATGCTCGCTTAGGACATCCATCTAAGTCAGTTTTATCTATTTTGTGACAAACTTTATGTTTTAGTCCAATAAAACAATTAAGTCCATGTGATGCTCATCATTTATCCAAGCAAACATGTTTGTCTTTTACGTCTAGTACTATTACTACTTTACGTCCTTTTGAACTTATTCATGTTGATATTTGGGGTCCTTATTTTCATTTTACACATAAGACATGCCATTATTTTTTATCTATTGTTGATGACTATTCGTGATATGCTTGTATTTTTTTACTTACTTTTAAGTCTGATGCAATTGATTCTTTGATTCGCTTCTTTGCTTTTGTTGAGACTCAATTTCAAACCAAAGTCCAAAATGTTTAATCTGATAACGGGACTGAATTCCTTTCCTCTTGCATACAAGAGTTTTTTTGCGCCCACGGTGTTCACCACCAGTGTAGTTGCCCTCAAACTCCTTAACAAAATGGAGTTGTTGAGCGTAAGCATCATCACTTGCTCAATGTTGCTCGTGCATTGCATTTTCATTCTGGCATGCCTCTTCACTTTTGGGGGGATTGTATCTTACTTACAGCTCATCTCATTAATAGACTACCTAGTCCTCTCTTACACAATAAAACTTCGTATCACATTCTTTATGCCAAATCACCTTCCTATTCTCATCTTCGTGTCTTTGGCTCATTATGCTACGCTTCTACCAGCCATCTTCAGTCTGATAAATTTGGCCCCTAATCTCGTCGATGTGTTCTAATCGGTTATCCCACACACCACAAAGGTTACCGTCTTTATGACCTTCAAGACCAAACAACTTTTACCAGTTGTGACATCATTTTCTATGAACAAGATTTTCCTTTTTGTCAAACAATCAGACATACCACAACCAAACAGACCTTAGTAATTCCATTACCCATACCTAACCTTGGTGAAACATGCCCTCCTTCCTCTATCCCAGTACTTGCACCGACCTCACCTCCTCTTGCACCCACGGCTGCACCATCACCCATTGAACCCGAAGCCGTGCCTCGACCATCTCGGCAACGCCGTCAACCCGGCTATCTTTGGGACTACCACTGCGCTATTGTGGCCTCTGATCAATCCTCTTCAGATTCTAAGGTCATTGAATCAGGTACTCTTTATCCCTTATCCAACTATTTATCATACTCACGTTTTTCACCCAATCACTGCATTTTTTTAGCCTCCATATCATCTAAACAAGAACCTGAAATTTATGACGTTGCGTGTCAATTTCCCAAGTAGCGAGAGGCGATGTCTTCTGAGATATAGTCTCTTGAACAGAATGACACTTGGGAAATGGTTCCTCTTCCTCCTGACAAACATCCCATTGGATGTAAATGGGTTTACTAAATCAAGTATAATTCTGATGGAACCATTGAGCGCTACAAGGCTCGGCTCGTTGCCAAGGGTTACACTCAAACATAGGGAATTGATTATCATGACACATTTGTGCCTATTACTAAAATGGTAACTGTTCACACTTTATTAGCACTTGCTTTGATTCGTCATTGGCCTCTCTACCAATTAGATGTGAATAATGCTTTTATGCATGGTGATCTTGACAAAGAGGTCTACATGAGGTTTCAACCAGGTTTTCATACTAAGGGGGAGAATTTAGTCTGTCGGATTAAGAAATCACTCTATGGCCTTAAACAAGCATCAAGGGAATGGTTTGCTAAATTCTCTTCTGCACTACTTGATGTTGGTTTTCAACAGTCCAAGGCCACTGATCCACGTATTCCTACAAAAGAAAGTATTCCATGTTGATAAACCGCACGAGTGCATAAACCACTCCAGTTGTTGATGTTAAAACTTCTCCGAACTCATTCAGCTTTTTCTTTAAAGGAATATCCTCTTCATTGTGAAACTTCATGGATCTGTGAGTGAACCTTACCTATCTTTGTGGTCATTCTTGTCTGCATAACCAAACAAAAATAATTCCCATTCACAATAGTTGTCCCAGAAGAACCACACACTTTTTCGTTTTCCCTGAATATTCGAATTCTATGGAACTACTTTAGCAATTCTGACAACTGTCTCGCTTTCACCTATGAGAGATCGTTATTTAACCCAAAAGGTTGAGCTTATAAGACTCAGCACTCTTATATAGGCAGGAACTTCATCACCAAACCTACACCATACAATATCATCTGGCACTAGTTCCATTACGAGCAAGTTTGGTATCTTTTTCCATCCCGAATAATAGTTGCCCACTTTGATTGGATCCCTATGAATCCTTCTAGTGCTTTCTTTGCATTGTCCTCTTGCCAAATTCTAACAATGGCATTCACAATCAAGATCAAGAAAATCACAAGGGCTACACAAATGCAGTTATTTGCATCTCCTCACCTTCCTTACCATCCAATCAAGTGAACACAAATGACATAACGGTGACAGTTAGTTAAATCGTAAATGATGTGTCATTGTACTGATCTAAAATCAGTTTAAAAAGCGACACATCCTCGTGCTTCTACAATTATACCCATAAATCTGTCTTCTACTTTCTATTTTTCTAATGATACTCCTCCGTCTCGATTAACTCGGTAATTCTTTTCACGCTCTTGTGGGTCTATAGACCATGCTAGAAAAACTTCCCGGTCGAATGATAGAATACTTAATTTCTTCCCTTTCCATAGTTTTCACGTCCCTTCCCATGTCGATCATTTTTTTTAATCAAATTCTTACGAAGCTTGGGCAAACTGATTATATCCAATGTGATATTTCACCTGGAACCAATATTATCCATGACAACGATCATTACCTGATTTTCATGAGTAGAACAAAAATCGCTGAATCGGCCGCAATAAATGTTGGGGTTTCAAGAATCATGAACAAGATAAATTAACGAAATGAACGCAGCGGAAACAAAGATATATATTACACATGATTCTCCTAAGGCGTTGTTCGTGCGTTTTAGTCAAAAATCTGAACATAAAAGGAAGTTAAACGAAATACCTCTCGAAGCGCGCTTTGAAACAAGTCAGTTGAGATGTTCTACAGTTCGAGTCCCACAAGTGTCGGACCTCTAGTTCAGACACACCAACAACGAACGTCGAACAGAAGAGAGAGCTTTCGGATATTCACCACTTCGATCATGCTAGCAATCATGTGGAAATAATCCGTCGTATTCTTGATGTATAATAGTCACGGCCCGAATGAGATAATGCTCTTCTTTCTTGCGTCTCAAAGACTCAAGAACACGCACACACTTTACTCTCTATTTTCAGCAAAGCATCTTCTCATTCTCAAAAACAAAACGCACACCCACTCTCTCTCTATTTTTAGCAGCCCCGTGCACGATTGTTCGTGCAAAAAAAAAAAAAAAAAAAAAAAACGATCAGCAACGGTTGCTAATCGTCCATCGATCAGTAACCATTGCTGATCGGTTTTACTTTAAATAGAAAGAAGAGAACAGAAAAACGGGGCTGCTAAAAATAGAGAGAGAGTGGGTGTGCGTTTTGTTTTTGAGAATGAGAAGATGCTTTGCTGAAAATAGAGAGTAAAGTGTGTGCGTGTTCTTGAGTCTTTGAGACGCAAGAAAGAAGAGCATTATCTCATTCGGGCCGTGACTATTATACATCAAGAATACGACGGATTATTTCCACATGATTGCTAGCATGATCGAAGTGGTGAATATCCGAAAGCTCTCTCTTCTGTTCGACGTTCGTTGTTGGTGTGTCTGAACTAGAGGTCCGACACTTGTGGGACTCGAACTGTAGAACATCTCAACTGACTTGTTTCAAAGCGCGCTTCGAGAGGTATTTCGTTTAACTTCCTTTTATGTTCAGATTTTTGACTAAAACGCACGAACAACGCCTTAGGAGAATCATGTGTAAAATATATCTTTGTTTCCGCTGCGTTTAATTCGTTAATTATTCTTATACATGATTCATGAAACCCCAACAATAAATTCACTCACTCCGCGACGGATGAGAACTAAGAGAGAACAGTCGCAAATTAATTTGGAGGACGTGACTCTTGAGTGGTTCTGACGACGTGAGCATTCTCTGTCGCTCATTTCTATCCTTGTCTAAGGAATCATTATGCTTTTCTTCCTCAGCCTCTTCCACATGTTCAAAAAGAAAACCTTCTAATGCTTTCCCTTCTTGTAATTGTCACGAAACTAGTGCGCACTACAAGCCTACTATGCGCACATTGTTAACCATTTAAAGCATAAGCTTTGACAAATATGTCAATAGAACAACCATCACACTCAACAACATGCATCCAGTTGTCATATGCCTTCTTTGCCAAGGTGTCCACATTAACCTTCTAATCGTCTGAAAGAGAATCTGTAAGGATATATTGTCAATATGCGATTAAACCATTGAATTGATAACCATTATTGAAAATAACTCCTACATTCCTAGCATCATCCATATAAAACACATAAAGGCTTCCCACTAAAGATACATGTCTTCGCATGGTCTACAAAAACATCCCACATTTGTTTGACAAACCGCTGCCAAGAATATACTTCAGTCTCTGTGAGTCTTCGTCCACAAGTACAAGGAAGTCTTCAATTACAAACGTCCCGACCTTATTTAGCCTTTTATGGAAGGTGTTGTCTTTTCGACTTTTCCCCAATCTCCAAACTTCATTGTGCAACGAAGTTGGATAATGTTTCTTATACAATTCTCCCCTATGATCCTTAATTGTGAAATCCTTCGTTTTCGCTTCACGTATGCATATGCCCTCACAAAAGTCCGACGAGACCTTCAAATCGAGTTTGAACCTCCTACTCCTTATCCAGCTTGAGTTGTCAATAAAAGTTACCTCTTGTAGCATGCCTACACCTTCTTTCGTTGTAACTTGCTACTCCCCATTAGAAGTGGCCTTTTCCTGATACATTCTTTCACTACATGACTATCAAACTCTTCTTATGTCCAAGTGTCGCCATCTTCATTTTTGAAATCCTCTTCAAGGACAACAACATCAAACTTCATAAAGGACCCTAGAAAACATAGCTTGTATCTTCATTAATTCAGATGACATGGATTCCAACACCTTGCTCACAATCTACTTCACCTCTAGTAAAGAGTGGGAGTGTCAATCTAGTCCTGAATTGTGGTTACAAATTTCTTCCATTGGATCATTCTATGCGTTTAAGAGAAGACCTCACAATAAAATCCCCTTCCTTCATTATATAATGTCTTTCCATTAGAGATTCTGATAACACTCTCATTGCCAACTTCTTTCATGGCATTTTCAATCAATTCACCAATTTCCCCCTCACTTTTAGCCAACATTGCTCCTACCTGTACAGTCTCTTTTGATATGTTGATCATCCGTGGCCTTTTTTTTCTTTCTTTCTTTCTTTTTCTTTTTCCTTTATTTTGTTCCCACTGCATCAACTACCATGGTGAAGCCACGTCTCAAATCCAATATGGTCGTCCTTTTTTCAACTAACTTGCATCCCCCAATGAAAATTGCTAGTGAGAGGATTGTAGGGCATGTGGTGCCATCTTTATCGACATCATTGATTGCATTTACAACTTGCTTTACAAGACTAGCACCAATACTTTTAAGTGTCCTTGAACTCAATACTCCTTACCACGGTAACACCATCCTTTGTCACCTTGGTTCATAGTGACCTTCGTAGCATCTGCAAGTCCTTCCACACTCTTGAGCATCAAAGCACACACCTCGACCTCAAATTCAATATCTTTGGCAGCATAATTTATTGTCCTACTTGTTCTACTTCCTGCGAGTCAATTACATCATAATGGCCCTCTTTATCTCATTGTCAAAATCACTTATTGAGGGCCTTAAGATATAATCCTAGCAACAAAGGTAACAACTCGCTTGCCTTTGTTATCTCTTACAAGGCGAAGCATGCTTCTCTGAATCAAAATCGATGGTCACTTACACCAAAAGAAACATACATCCTTATACTTAACAAAAGACTAACACGCTATAAACTAACGCATAAGCTCACCAAGTCCCTTAGAATCTACACCCAAAGCATCACAACCTAAGCTCTGATACCATAAGATGTCACACCCCGAGTCCTAGTAGGAACGGTTGTGACACGGTCGTCCTTCTATCCGAAGGACGTAACCTTGACCTATATCCGAAAGTCCATGCCCAAAAATCTACATTGTTAGCACTCTCATACTATCGCCACTAATCGGAGAACCTGAAAAGATTGGGAAAGAGAAGAGTGAGCAACCACAACTCAGTGAGTAGTATAAATCTTCTAAACAAATCAACCTCCATATTACACATTTAAAACTCGAAGACATGACTCACTTATGCTAATCCAAAATATAATAACTTATAAGGATAAAATAAGTTATATGTTTCTTCAACCTTATTATATCAATAGCAGAATTTCTCGTTCATCCATAATATAAAACAAGTTTCGCTAGTTCAATTCAATAATCAAACTCATTGTGTTTCAAGTTAATGGTCCATTTCATTTTCCAAACTCATACCACATCACATCTTAAGGCCTTAGAGGTGGCTCTCAAGAGATTGCATCACGTGTAGTACTTAGCCCTTGATCAACGCATATAAATAGTACAAGGCTCTAAAGGTGACTCTCACGAAATTACGTTATCGTGTAATATGTAGCCCTTGATTGCAAGGCCCTAGAGGTGGCTCTGACGAAGTTATGTTATCGTGTAGTACTTAGCCTGTGACATCCTGGATTTTTACTTCTGCTTTCAATTAAATTAATTGGGCCTTTCATCGACGCGCCTATAGTGCTATTCTCAAAGCTGATTACTCGTGAGATAACTAGATTATCTAGGGAAGTCATTAAGGAATTTTAATGCATTGGACTTGGGAATTCGATCAGGAATCGATTACTCGACTGTTTTCATCTACAGAGATCATTACGACATAGTTAAAAATTGATTAGAGATCAGAGATAGGTCAGTTCGACCAAGATGTGTGGTTAAACATAGGTGACTCAACTAAATTGAAAAATTCTCGTTGACCAGCATTGGACTGATTTTTCTGTCATTTTGGTACTCTATGTTCGTATTTGAATTCTCGAGATTTTCACGACAACCGAGAGTCACCAATGTGTCGAAGAGGTTATTGTGGCTCGAAGAAAATCGACCATGGGTCATTTGCACTAAAAATTTCTGAAAGCTACCCGATAGCTTAGGTCACGCTAAAATCTCACGCCATTGAAATTAACCGCGAATTTAAATCCGATTTTAGAAATTGAAAGTTCTGTGTCACGAGTCATTTTAGAAACGTCGACTCAGTCTTTGAAGATTTTTCTACGAACTGAGAGTTTGACGGAAAAAGTTAAGATAGGGCCGTTTTTGATAAAAAAAAATGCAGATGACCATTTTTGATCGTGAAATTGGGATGCAAGTGGGATCAATTGGCGAGGAAAAATGCCAATTTGATCGAGGACTCGTTGGTTGAATTTTTAGAGGCCAAATTGATTTGATTCAATGAGGATTTGAAATGGAATTGAGCCAGATGCTTGTGCAAATTCGTAATTCCCCCTTGCCCACAACATTTGGACCACTTGAAGGCTTCTAGAAGGAGTTTTTTTGGCTAGAAATTGAGCTGAGGAGGCCAGCTGCAAGGTAGGACCGGTCAAGGGGATAAGGGGGATAAGAGAGAGACCAAGAGGGACCCTCCAAGGCAAGTTGGCCCCCTCTCTCCTTCCTTCTCCCTCCCACCGTCGACCAGCCCCATCCCAGTAGCTTGAAGACTCCAAAACTTCTAGAGAAGAACCAGCAGCCAGCCCAAGCCATCACGCCACCCGTTCAAAACCCGCCGGAGCCATCGCGTCGCCATTGTTTGCTCACGCGCGTCCCTCCACCTCCGCCGCATCCAGCTTCCTCCTTCTCGTCTGCTCGCCGTCCTATGAGGCCTCTAGATCACCGTCGAAGCTTGCACACCACCATCCAGCCTCCGCCTATTGCCGGGGAAGCTCGTCGAGTCGTTGGAAGCCCTTCCACCAACTACTATCACCATTTCCCCCTCAGTCAGCACCGCTCAACCCTTTCTCAGCCCCAACTAGAACCGAATAGCAGTGGGTATCACTGCCACTATTTGGCCCGTTTTAGTGGCCTTCCTGACTCCACTTGGTGGTGCCGCTTTCGAGTTTCTCGACCCCGCCGTGTCCTCGTCGTTTTGATTTGAGCAAATCGCTTAACAAGGATTTTAACTTCACTAATCCTTGCTTAGTAAGTTAATAACGTTTAAGGGTTAATAACGACCACGCGCGGTTGTGGCATCCCAAAATTCATGACAACCTTCAGTTACATTAAAGTCTATGAATAGGCGATGGAAGTACCATCAAGTTATTTTATAGCCATTTAATCCATAATTTGCAATAAGATTTATGGCCAAGCTTTTAATGGATAATTATGTGATAGGAAAGAAAATTCTATCATTGGCCATGTGTATTATAAATTGGAATTTATGGATTTGTGACTACAAGTTTTATGGCCATTTTATTATGCAATTAGGTATTTATTTAAATGAGGATTAAGATGTATTATTGAAAATAAACTTGGGCCACTTAAGTTTGGACTTTATGCCCAAGTGAGATGGGCCTAAAGTGGGCCAAGAGGCTTGGCCCATGAAGCCCATTGGGCTGTCGACGCATGGAGGGGGAAGGAGGAGCCGCATGGCTTCCTCCAAATGTCTTCGGCAAAGGAGACACTTGTCTCCTTCTTAGGGACAAGTGTCCCCCATGCAAAATAAGGATGCATGCAAGTATATAAGCAACCAAAAAGAAAGAAAGAGAAGGGAAGTGACCGGTTTTGAAGGGGGTGAGAGAGAGAGCTGTCGAGAGAGAGAGAGAGGGAAACCGAGAGAGGAAGAGGGAGGCCGTGCGAAGAAGAAGGAAGAGAGTTCGTCCGCCGTTCGTTGTTGCTGTGCCTCTGTTTGCTGCTGTTTTGTGCTTGAATCAAAGGCAAGTTGGGATCCATATTCTGCTCTTGCATGTGTGTCGTGCATGTGTGATTGTTTGGTGGTAGATCTCGGATGTTTAGGGTATGCAAAACCGAAGCTAGAGTGTGTTGTTCTTGAAAATGTATTCTGTTTTCGTGGGTGCTGCCTGACCCCGAACGCTGTAGGAGTTTGCATGTGGGTTTTGAGTTGTATTTTGGCTTCGATTTCTTCATGAAAGTTGTAGACAACATCTTAAACTACAACATAATAAAATTTGGGACAAAATGGTTGAGATTTAAGGGGCAAAACCCTCGTCCTACGAAGACACTAGATCTGGAACTGCTTTGCTGACCTTTTGGTAGTCTTGTGGGCTGCATGTTGATTGTTACCGAGAATCTCACTTCGACTTCTTCATGAAACTTGTAGAGAACATCCTAAAGACTAACATAATAAAAGTTGAGGTAAAATGAGCAAGTGTAGCCTAGTGAATCGACTTTCTCTTGAAGACGGTAAATCTGGAAACACGGTACTGGACACCCGAGACTTCTTGGACCCATATGGTGACTATTCTTTGGAAATTTCACTTATATAATTTGATGAAAGTTGTAGGGGACTTCTTGAGGCACAACATATCAAAATTTCAGAGGGAACGAAGGAGGATAAGTAGGCGAAACCTCGATTTTTCGGAGACAGCTAAACTGGACTGTTCGGTACTAGGAACAGTAGCTTCGTCCGGCCATAGTAAATTACCTAGGACGAATCTGGCCTACATGTCTTCATAAAAAATCTACCTTAGGGTCTCGACTATGACCTGGTAAAATTTCATAATTTTTGGAGGTCATTCGGGTATTTTAATCGAAATATTTTAAGAACTGCGCAAACTGATTTTATCCGAATTTTGCATACTGTATTGTGTGAACTATATCTTCTTGTGTGAAGCTCTTCTGGGCATGTGTTCTTCATGGAATTGCTACCATTATGTCTTGTCTATCACATGCTCTGATTTTATAATTTTTGAAGATCATATGGATATTTAATTTACATGTTTTCCGAAACTGTGCAAGCTGGAATTTGCTAAATCTTAAAAGTCATGATGTATGGATTATCTTGTGTTGCATGGACCCCTTGGATTGTGTTATTATAAGTGATTGGATCTTGCTGCATGTATGATGATGATTGGAAATGCATAAAAGAATCAAATGATGAAAATGATCTTGTTAGCCATCATATCATATGCCATGCTGAAATTGAGCCAAAATTGTGAATGAAATTGAAAATGAGATGTATGAGAATATGCACCGTGGTGATGAGAAGACCGTCGGAGGTGTGAGCCGACGATGCCCTAGGAGTGTCGGGATGCCCGGTGGTATATGGTACGTAATTCCAGGGGAGGCCTGGTGGTATGTCGGTATGTAATTCCGGAGGGTAGGGGAAACCATTTTCATGGCGAGCCCCGGAGATTTCCTCGAGAGTTTCGAGATGCCTGGTGGTATATGGTACATAATTCCAAAGAAGGGGGGGATCCTGGTGGTATGTCGGTACATAATTCCGGAAGCTCGGCAGGTATTGTGCTGAGGGATGCCTCGCGATGCTAGTTGGGGTGCGAGATGCCTGGCCAGGGAGTGTAAATGCCGAATGCCCGGTGGCCTTAAATGGCTGAATGCCGGAGGGTCCTCATGATGCCAGTTGGGGTACGAGATGCCCGAAGAGTGGGGGAGCCGAATGCCTGATTGTATCTTGGATACATGTGGGATGCAAACATTGGTCCCAGGAAAGAGAAATGTGGCGGTCCAAAATGAAAGATGAAATTGAAATTTAAATTGAATTATGCAATGATATGAATATGATGAGATGTGCATGGATGCATGGTATGATGATGGTACATGATGTGATGATGAGATGTGCATGGATGCATGGTAATGATGATGGTACAATGTGATGATGAGATGTGCATGGATGCATGGTAATGATGATGGTATGTGATGATGATGATGTGCATGGATGCATGGTAATGATGATGGTACATGTGATATGATGATGAGATGTGCATGGATGCATGGTAATGATGATGGTACATGTGATGTGATGATGAGATGTGCATGGATGCATGGTAATGATTATGGTACATGTGATGTGATGATGAGATGTGCATGGATGCATGGTAATGATGATGGTACATGTGATGTGATGATGAGATGTGCATGGATGCATGGTAATGATGATGGTACATGTGATATGATGATGATGAGTGCATGGATGCATGATGATGGTAAGTGCATGGATGTATGTGCACCTATGGCATGGTGGTACATGTGACATGATGATGGTAAGTGTATGACATGATGGTGATGACTATATGATGATGTATGTACATGAGGTATGATGACATGTGCATGATATCAAGGTAATTTGTGCATGGATACTTCAATGACATGTAATGCTATGATTGTGATGATTGTGTGGCATGATGCATTGAGTGGTTTATTGGTCCTTTACCTGCTGAGTGGCTGTACTCACCCCTTCGGGGACCAACATTTCAGACTAGATAAGATACCTTTGCTGCCACTGCCACTAGTAGATGGATCAAATGGTTGGATATGAACGCGAGGAGGAGGATAGCAAAGGAAGGAACTTTTGGATGCTGACACTGATCGACGGACTTTAAGTATATGACTGTTGGAGGAGATGTCGGTCATCTTTTGAAGTGTAGCCGAGTATAGAAGACTACGGCATTTTGATGTACCGATGAATGATGTCCATCTAGTTTAAGTGAATAAAAGTGTACGGCTTTTACCTATAAATGTTTAGTTGGTGTGCATCGTTTTCTGAATATAGGGAAGGGAGTTGTTGGATGTGCTTTCGTATATAAATTGCGCAAGGGACCGATCTAAAAGATGTAAACCCTCAGGTTGTATGGACCCGCTGCAATTGAAATGGTATCAGAGTGACATGTTATTATGAAAAGTGAATGGTAAGCGAACTGTGGCGACCCTAATCGGATCGGGGGCCATCGAGGGGTGCCACGGCGGTTGCCATCGTTTGCCCGTGCGCGTCCCTCCACCTCCGCCGCATCCAGCTTCCTCCTCGTCGTCTGCCCGCCGTCCTATGAGGCCTCTGGATCACCGTCAAAGCTTGCACACCACCATCCAGCCTCCGCCTGTTACCGGGGAAGCTCGTCGAGTCGTTGGAAGCCCCTCTGCCAACTGTTGTCACCGTTTCCCCCTCAGTCAGCACCGCTTAACCCTTTCTCAGCCCCAACTAGAACCGAATAGCAATGGGTATCATTGCCACCGCTTGGCCCATTTTAGTGGCCTTCCCGACTCCACTTGGTGGTGCTGCTTTCGAGTTTCTCAACCCCCGCCGTGTCCTTGTCATTTTGATTTGAGCAAATTGCTTAACAAGGATTTTAACTTCACTAATCCTTGCTTAGTAAGTTAATAACGTTTAAGGGTTGATTAATTTAGACTAAGTATGGATTATGTGGATAGTTAAAATAGATTAGCAATTTAATCGTTCGTTATTGCACATTAGGTGGTTAGAGTAGTGTAATTAGAGCCTAGACAAGCTCTAGTATTTATCTAGAGTGGTTTGGAAATTTTCCGGGCCCGTCTCGACTTTTAATTAAGCTTTACAAGCCTAAGTCTTATTTATTGGCATTTATTAATTAATTTTCGTAATTATTTAATTAATTAATTATTTTCTAGAAATTAGATCAGGATAGCCAGTGACCGGAATTTTATGCTGATTACAATGGTGTAATCAGTTTATTTAATTAACTATTATTTTGTTCAAATTGAGTGTGATTTGTGATTGTGGATAATTATCCCAAAATTTGTTGTTTTCTGTAATTAATTAGAAAATCACCGGGCATCAGTTTACAATGCCAAAAATGAATTTGTAGACTGTTGAAATTAGTGGGACTTTCAAAAGGGAGAAAATATTATATTTTTGGCTAAGGACAACCGTGTACCCACACATGAGTATTTTTATCGGGTATGATAAAAATGGCGAAATTGTTAGAGGATTAGGATGGTATATTATATTAACCTACGGGCTCTGATATGTCAGCTTAGCGCGAGCAGTATACCGATATGCTATATCAACCTACGGGCTCTAATATGTCAGCTTATCGTGAGCAATATACCTTATTAGCTTAGAGCGAGTTATATTACTTATCAGCTTAGAGCAAGCTATATTATTTATCAGCTTAGAGTAAGCATTGGCAGTATACTATATCAGCCTACGGACAATATGTCAGCTTAGAGCGAGCAATATACTATTTATTAGCTTAGAGTGAGCTATACTATTTATTATCAACTTAGAGTGAGCAGTCTTGATTATGATTAGACTTTATAGATAGTATTGATTTAGATGACCAAGGGATGGTCTCGTTGACATGGAATCGACTGAGTCGATTGATCGATAGTTCGATTTGAGTGGTTGAAATGATTGAATGGTTATTCGAATTGTATTGACTTACGGGAAGAGATTGAGGCTAAGGTGAGTCATTTGACTTGTTTTTGTGCTTAGATAGCCTTCAGGGCATATTTTCTTCCTAGTCAGGTCTTAGGGGGTTGAATTCGCTAAGACATCGTCTCACTCTGTCATGGGATAACATTTTCAGGTCCCTAAATGGCAGCTCCTCCCGAGCATTTTGGACAGCCTAAGAAGGTCACAAAACAGACGTCTTACATTCCGTTGCATGGGAGACCTAGGGGCTGGACCTATGAGTTGGTGAGGTTCATAGTCTGGGTCGATGCGGGTCTACCCAAAAAGGTACCCCATCGATACAGATCATGGTATCGCTAGGCTTAGGATGGCTTGAGAGAGGGTCCCATATCGGAATCTGAGATACCTCTGTATGTGCTGGAGGTTGCTTTTGGGAATGGTACAACAAATCCTCCTTAAGGCTCAGTCGTAGACACGGTAGACCCGGATCTTGAAGACCCTGGAAGTCTGATGTACTCGGCTGTAGGCTCCAATGTTAGTGAGGATGTGCAGTAGGAAGAAAATTATAAGCTGTTTGAAAACCCCCTTGTTTTGTAGACTTTGTTTCTATATGTCAACTTGTATTATATATGACATGGGTTACTGTGTGTGTGTGTGTGTGTGTGTGTGTGTGTGTGTCTATATATATATAAGTGTGGTTTGCTTTTGAAAAATTATGGCCCTACTTTCATATCCCATCTTGTTGTTGTCTGTGGATTATTTATTTGCTTCCGCATGCGTATTTAAATGAATGGGTTGGCGATGCGTCCTAGGACATTGCTATTTAATCGACCGTAGAGGGATGGGCATGCGCTCGGAGGATCGGGGCGTGACATCCCCATTTAAGTGATATCAGAGCATGATTAGTGATTGGAGTGATAAGGTGCAATGGTCTATGGATAGTTAGTAGGATTGACCTTTAATTTCATGCCGGTGCATGTTTGCGATAGTTGATTTGTAGAATTGTTTGTTGTGTGGATCACTCAGTTTCTAATTCTGTATGGAATTGGGAAGCAGGCTTCTTCAAATAATGAGTGATCAGGAGCAGATGACTCCTAGGAAGAGGACCATTGGTCCCGTGACTCGGGGTAGGACGTCGACTAGAGTCGGTACTTGAGGAGGCCGTGGTTAAACACAGCTCATGCTAGCACGAGTGGAGTAGCACCACCTCCTGTTGGTGCTGGGGTAGTAGCCCCTGGTGATCCGGGAACTATCGGGATCATGCAAGCGTTGGATGCGATGAGAGACATGATGGGGCAACAGGCTCAGAATCAAGTTGCCGCCTTCACCGCCGCCGTTGTAGCTACCGCTATTGCCACTGCCAATGCTGTTGCTGCTGCCGCACCTGCTGTTGCACCTGTTATGGTTCCGCCAGGGAACGCGGTCACTGGAAGACCGATTCATAAACTGGTGGAACAATTTTTGAAATTAAACCCACTGAAGTCTACTGGGGCAGGATACCCCGAAGTTGCTGCTCTTTGGATCCAAGGATTGGAGAAGACCTTTGCACTATTGATGTGCATTGAGACTGAGAAGGTAGTCCTTGTAACCTACCAGCTATAGGGAATCGTGAGTACTTAGTGGAGGACCACCCAAGGAGCGGTATTTCCTAGAGGTGTAGCCCCGGAGTGGAACACCTTTGTTGAGGTCTTCAATAGTAAATATTTTTCTGAGACTGCCAGAGAGATGAAGATGGTAGAATTCCAACACCTTTGCCAAGGCTCGATGACGGTAGATCAGTATGAGGCGAAGTTCGTTGAGCTATCACAGTACTGTGGCACCCCCCGATGGCCCCCGATCCATTAGGGTCACCACACATTACTACCTTTCTCTTAACCTGAAAGTCAGTTTCTTTGATACCATAAGATTTCAATAAGTCCATGAGTTTTGGGGGTCTATATCTTTTTCCATTGGTCCCTGTGCAAAACATGGCGGAAGCGTATCCAACATCTCCCTTTCCTATATTCAGAAACATGCACACCAACTAAATACTTTTATAGATAAAAGCCGGACACTTTTATTTACATAAAACTAGATGGACAATCAATTGTCAGTACACCAAAATGCCGCAGTTTTCTATACTCGGCCATACTTCAAAAGATACTCGACATTTCCAACAGTCATATACATAAAGTCCATTTATCAGTGTCGGTATCCAAAACTTCCTTCCTATGCTGACCCCATCTCACGATCATATCTATCCACTCGGTCCATCTGCTGGTGGCGGTGGCAGCAGCCCCATCGTTCGTCCATCCCGACGTACAAATACAGCAATATACTCTTGGAGTATAGGGCCAATGGGAGGACCGATATCGGACATCAATATCACTCGCACCCGTACAAACATCAATCCTTACACCTTAGGGTGATGATGTTCTGACCATTCCCACTGTAAGTCGATCGGGACTCCATAAAACATACCGAGAGGTGCGGGTAGCAGAGGCATCTTGTCTAGTCTGAAATGTTAGTCCCCAAGAGGGGTGAGTACAACCACCCAGTAGCGAAAGATCTACTAAACTATGTCGTGCAGAACCATCACTATCTAATTTCATGCAAGATAGACAAAACATATAATTAAAGGAATGAGTATGCATCAAATCAATAGAACTTTTCAAAGTAATAGCAAATGTAGTTTCCAAAAACCAAAACGCATCATTTCAGTCACACAAATCCGGATTATAAAGCCAAACTGTTATGACATGTCCCATACCGTGCCATACAATTTTTTCCCATAATTAGGTGCAACTCAGCAGAACCATCGATTTTAAAATTCAAAAGATTTTTCTCCCAGAGGACCAGTGTTTGCGTCCCTCCGGGCATTCGCACCCAACCTGGTGTCACGAAAGCCTCCGGTTTTCAATCATCGGGCATCCAGAGCATGTTATGTCACACCTTTAGGCATCTCACACCCCACTTGGCATCACGAGGAATCTCCAGGGCTTGCCATGTGAATGGTTACCCTTACCCTTCGGAATCATACATCCGAGCATCCTGACACTCTTGGGGAACCTCTGGGGCTTTGCGGACCCCAAGCATCCAAAGGCATTGACCCTTATGATCCTATGGGCATCCCGACTCTCGGGGCATCGTCGACCTGAGGGTATGACGGCAACAATAACATCTCAGTCATGGTATAGCAACTAAATCATTTTCAATACCGAAATATTTTCAAAACAACACAACATTTGAAATCCTTTGGATTCTTTTCAAAGTTCCATGTTCACAACTCATCCTTTAGCATTTTCAAAATCCACCAAAAGTAACCCGAGAATAGTACTCACACTTACGACAAATCATTTGTCAAAACGATAAGTAAACTTAAAAACAAACAAGGTAAATCCAAAATTCAATCCGATTTTCAATGGTTTAGAAAAATTGATATAGAATTCAAAATTTGAAAGCACCATACATTTTCTTAAAAATATTTGAGATCGGTGCCACGGTAAACAGAATTTCTCATAGAAATCGAGCGGTTTTTTTTTTTTTTTTTTCCAAATCAATCTATGGCCAAATTTTTCAAGGTTTCATAGTCCCCAAAATCTGTTTTCGATTGAAGTTCAAAGCAATCGAAACACACATAGAAAAACCAAGCATTTCCTCAATCCCCTAATCCAAATCTACTTCAATCATTCTAAAATTCAACAACCAACATCCAAATCCCAAATCTTTCTAATCTAACCGCACTACATCAGACAACAACAGCATTGCATTACATAGGCTAGTAGACTTTCACTTGCCTTAAGTCCGACGGTGTCGACGGTGAGAAACCGAGAAGCTCGCGGTCACAGACACGGCTTGGCAATAGCAAGTGCAAGTGGCATTGGCGGCACGCATGCACCGGCGAAAGGGGCGGTCTCCTTCCTTCCCTCTCACTCTCGTTCGCTGCTCTCACTCTCTCGCGGTCCTTTCTCTCTCTCTCTACTCGCTGTTCTCTCTCTCGAATTCTCGACCTTCTTGCTTTCGTGGTCTGTCATTTGCCCCTCCATTAATTGACTAACTTAGTCAACAATTGTGGGTGTGGTGGCAGCAAGAGAAGGAGACAGATGGGGACAACGTGGCTGCTCTTGATGGCCTTCTTGCCACTTGAAGACACGACTGATGCAGCTCTCCTGAGTTCCTTCTTCGCTGGCCACCGAGGTTTTGGTTGCGTGGCTTCCGCTGGCCAGCCCCTCTCCATGCAGCGAACGTGGCAACAGAGGTCAACTTCTCCAAATTGTTGACCCCTGAAGAGGAAACGTGCATGGAGCATCTCGGTTCCATGGTCCTCATCCGTGTGGGCCATATATGTGGGCTTCATGGGGTCAAACATTTCCCTTTGTTTGGCCATCATGCACGTACACATGGCTGCAAGAATTTCAATATCCATTCTTGCATGGAGAAAGGATGCTCGGCAAGGCTGCATGGGCAGGTTGATGGATGTGAGTGTGCCTTTATGCGATAAAGGTCTTTGTCCATTGCACGAAAACTCAAATGGCCTGAGAAGGAGCTAAAGAGTAAAGAAAGGATATACTATGCCTCAACTAAATACATTCAACAACATAAGATCCTAGAGAAGTTGCTTCCAAAGATCCCAGAGGTGCCGCTAAAGATCACCAATCGCGTTGAGAATAGACGCCTCAAAAAAGTTATCAAAAAAGCTCGAGAGCAGAATAAGCGATTGCGCCGAGTGGTGTCCCAATTGTATATTGATCAAGCTAGATGAAGTGGCTTGAATCAATCTCGTTATTTTCATTTCTAAATTAATGTTTAGGAAGTTGAGTTATTTACCTTTCTAGTTTAATTGTTTAGGCATTTTAAGTTTTTATTTTGTTAGGCTGTGTCAAAAACTCTATCAATGAATAAAAATTCTAGGCCGTTGCCATGGACTAGCGTGTTTCATATGAGATACTTATGTTTGTTCATTTCTTCAAATTAGGTGATAACAGATCCCTCACGTTTGCCTATTATTATACAATCAAGAGCTAGAATGGCTAATCAAATTGAAATGCGTGATCGTATCTCCACTATGGAAGACTAACTCCAACATTTAGTCACCTCTATGCAGCTTTTGACAACTCAAATCCAATCCCTTCGAGTGGATTCAACTCATGCACCTGCTCTCCCCAAGATAGTAGTTTCGAAGTAGGCAAACAAGGCCTAAATGGTGATGACGACATGCCTAAACTGGAAGATGACCAACTATTGGTCATTGCCGAAAAGGCTAAGCCTGACAACGTCCCTAAGACGAAGCAAGATGAACGCTTAGCAAAACTCGAGGAGAAAGTGAAGCAATTGTAAGAGTCACAAAGTTCACTTCCATTTGACTTGTTAGTGTATGAGAAGGTTAAGGTGCTAAAAAAGTTTAAAATGCCGGAGTTCGAGAAATACGATGGTACTTCCTGCCCAAAAGCCCATTTGTTGATGTATCACGTACGCATGACCCAATATGTCAAGAATGAGTCCCTTTTGATCCAATCATTTCATGCGAGTTTGACCAGGCTTGCACTAAACTGGAATATGATGAAGAATGTGAAATTCTCGACACCTGGAATGAAGTGGATGTCATGTTCCTCAAGCAATATAAGTTCAATATGGACATTGCACCTTCCCAAGAAGATCTTAAGAGGATAGAGAATAAGAGGAGTGAGTCGTTTTAAAGAGTATGCCGTGAGATGGCGAAATCTGGTAGCTCAAATCACTCCTGAGCCTACTAACAAGGAGTTGATGAAGTTGTTCATCAAGACTCTCCTGTTTGAGTTCCGTAACCGAATGGCCAGCACGTACGTCGAGAACTTTAGTTAACTTATTCCTTTGGGAGAACATATCAAGATAGGGATAAGGGAATGATGGTTTACTGAGCCATCGAGTAAAAGGTTTTTTTACCAAGAAAGAGAAGGAATCTGCTATAGATATGAATGTGGCCTATAGCCAAGAAAATGTCAATCACAACTCGGCTATCCAGATGAATCCAAGGCAACAACAAACTATTGGCCGTCAATCATTTGCCCAAGCAAATAATAGAAGGTAGTTCTCTCCTCTCCTTAGATCTCCATCCCAAGTGTTGGCAATCCTCCGAAAGAAAGGCTTGCTTACTAGCGAGCCGAAACGGCCTAATTGCAAACACGTCCGTGGTTATGACTCGACAAAGAAGTGTGACTACCACAGCGGTGAATTGGAACATTCAACTGATGAATGTTTCACCCTCAAGCATCGGATCCAAAACCTCTTGGACACAAAGGCCTTTTCGTTTCAAACTGCTCAACCAAATGTCCAAAAGAATCCATTATCAAAGCATGAGGGTGGGGTGAATGTTATTTTGGAACCTGATGTTGGTCAAATCAAGAACTTGAAGGTGCACGTGGTGGATGCCCACAATGGACTGGTGAGAGCTGGGTATTATCTAAATCATGAGGATATTCCCTATCATTGATAAAGGAAAGAGTTGCCAAAATGGTGGATGATGGCATCATTGTGTATGCTGACCATAATTGCATATTTTCTACTATTTCCCATGTCGTTATTGATTAGGAGGAGGAGCAGGCTGCGCTCGATGTTGATAAGGAAGAAATAGATTCTTTACTTAAGGATATGCCCCCACTGGAAGATGCATCCGACGAGGAGATAGTGATTGAGATGCCTCAGCCATATGAGTATGTCAATAATAAAGCAGTGCCTTAGTCCTATGACCTAGATGTTGACCTCGTTATAAGGTTTGATCGGACTTATGCTCAAGCTAGTGCTCAACCTATAAAGCCTATCACTAACAAAGGGCTAATGAATTTCTGGCTGTGATTAAAGCAAGTGAGTATAATGTTGGTCGATCAGTTGCGAAAGATGCCCGCTCAAATCTCTTTACTCGAACTCTTGCTAACATCTCTCGTGCATCAAAAGTCGTTGATGAAGGTGTTGAGCGAAATTCGTGTACCAGAGATGATCGAGGCGGACAAGCTGGAGGAATTCGTGGGATCGATCCTTCTCAAGGACTTGTGAGCTTTTGATGGGACAAAGAAGGTGGTGATCGGAGAGATCCATCTTCATGTGCAAATAGGGTCGGTCATTTTCAACATCCCCTTTCAAGTGATGGATATCCTTACTGCATTTAATTTTCTGTTGGGTCGTCCCTGGATTTATACTGCTAGAGCAGTGCCTTTAAGTCTACATCAAATTGTAAAGTTCGTGATCAAAGGAAAGCTGGTCACTGTCTATGGCTAAGAAGATCACCAAATTTATCATGAGACGGCTATCCCTTATGTAGAGCCAGACTTTGAATTCGAATTGAGTTATCACTCATTTGAATTGGTGTCCACCATACATGCTTCATGAGATTCGTCACCACCCACTCCTGAGGTTTCAAATGCTACCCTTATAGTGGGAAGGGTGATGGCTGGGAATGGTTTTGTTCCTGGCCGTGATCTTGCAAGAAGGGGTCAAGGTATTCGAAATCCCATTGAAGCCCTTTAGAGGTCCCGTTCTGCTGGATTAGGGTACCATGAAAGAGATGGAGAAAGGCAAAGGCAGGGAAAGCAGAACTCGCCACCTGAGCAAGGGCAAGGGAGGCTGTCACACCTCGATCCTCGAGTGCATGCCCATCCCTTGGTGGTCGATAAATTTGCGACATCCCATGACGCGTTGTCAACTCGTTCATTTTAATGCGCATGTGGAAGCGAATTACTAATCCCCTAACCACAACAAACATGAGATAGAAAAGCAGGACAACAAATTTCAAATCAATCAACATAGCTTTTATAAACAATACGGTTCACAAACAGAGGCCAACCCTAGGGTCTAAGTACAGGAAGTCTATCTCCAAAAATGGAACTTCTAAGCCACCCATGCTCCTGACCCTTTTCGCCTCAAGCTTCGGGTTCTTCACACTAAGGACCTGAAAAGTTAAGCCCACGACGGGGTGAGACAATGTCTCAGCAAGTTCACCCCCAAACCCCGATTAGGAAGGAAATATGCCTAGAGGCAGTCTATGCACACAATACAGAAGACTTACCTCGCCTCAATCCCCCCTGCATGTTAGCACAATTCATATGTCACATAAGTGCAGTAATAACACTCAAGCATTTGGAACGTCTCATTCAATCTTAGTCAATCAATCAATCACTTAATTGAATCAACACAGTTGATCCATTGTTCAATCAAACAATCGCTCACAGGGGTCTCGATTATAAGGCCAAGCACGAGTTAGAGAACTTACCTTGGCCTCAATTCCATCCTACAAGTCAATATAATTCAAATAACCATCCAATCATTTCAACTAATCACTTCATCCAATCAGATCGAACCATTAATCAATCGACTTAGTCAATTACATGTCATCACGACCTACCCTTGGTCGGCCCACTCAATACTATCTATAAAATCTGATCACCTTACGGACTGCTCACTCTAAGCTGAAAACAAATAGTATAGCTCACACTAAGCTGATAAATAGTATACTGCTCGCACTAGGCTAATATATCGAGACCCGCAAGCTGATATAGTATACTAATAATGCTCACCAGAAGCTGTTAAGGTATACTACTCGCACTAAGTTGACATATCGAGGCCCGTAGGCTGATATAGTATACCATCCTGATCATGTAACCATTTCACCATTTTTATCATACCCGATAAAAATAATCGTGTGTGGGTACACGGTCGGCCTTAGCCAAAATACAATATTTTTCCTCTTGAAAATCCCACTAATTTCAACAATCCACATTCATTTTTGGCGTTGTAAACCGACGCCCGAGATTTTCTAATTAATTACCAAAATTAAATAAATTTTGGGATAAAACCCAAAAATTACAAATCACACTCAATTTGCACAAAATAGCATTCAAATAAAAAATTCAATCACACCATTGTAATCAACATAAAATTCTGGTCACCGGCTATGTGGCATCCGGGTTTTCGTCAGACCTCGAATAAGTAACGGCTCGTCATAGGTCAACGGGAGTATTGACAGACTGCGTCATTGGCACCATTCGGGACACTATTTCGTCATCGTCATTGTCGGTATAGCATTAGGTCATCGTTTCATCACCACCCGTCGTTCCAAAACATCAACTTTTGGAGAAAAATTTCCCATGCACGACCACGCACATGTCTGATGTTAATCCCGAGCTGCCTCGCCAATTGACTGAGCTGAAGACCTGTAGCATGCAACGGCCATGCGTACATCCACAGCATTTCCCATGCAAGCCATCTTCGACTCACATTCATTCACATTCGTACCAAGTCAAGTGAATTATTCATGCCAGTTACTTCCGACCCCGTGTGTACGTGAGGATTTCGAAGAAAAATGCTGAAGATTTCACCCTACAATTTCACGTACATTTATTCTCCTTTGTGAAGAGCCCATGCATTCTCCATGCACACATCTGGCAAGAGTCAACAAATTGTAGGGGGTTGACTCACGAAACCGCAGCCACGTTGCTCTATCACCCTCGAACAGAAAATGAAGAAGTGAAGCATGCAGCTGCTGCCACGAAGCCTTCTTATTGACTTAATTAGTCAATTGGCTAGGAGCCACGCTTTTGGACGTCCGCTAGAAGACTTCGACCGCGGTAGCCACGACTTCTCTTCTCCCCTTAGGTGGTCGATCAACGCAAGCCGTGCATGTAGGAAGACACGCCACCCCTTCGACAGTCAACAAGAAAAGGAGAATGTTGACCAACAAACCGAGAGAAGAAGCCACATCCCCAGTTGCTGTCCATCCGATTGCTTCGAGCGCGACACGCCTACCCACCCGTGCCTCCTTCTCTTGCTGCCATCGAGTCTCAATTGTTGACTAAATTAGTCAATGGATGGAGGGGTAAAAGACGGCCACGTTCCCTCCACCTGTCCTCGCCTCCTTCTGCGGCCGAAGCTTTCATTTGTTGACTGGTTTTTGTTAACAAAACCAGTGACGGATCAAAGAAGTGAGCGAAAGAGAGAGAGAACAACGAGCAGCGAGTGCGAGAGAGAGGAAATGCGCAAGAGTGAGAGGGAAAGAAAGGGACCGCTCCTTTCGCCGTGCACACGCATCCACCTCCCCGTGGCGCCGATCCAGCCATCCCACAGCCTCAGCCGCGTCCACGAAATCACGAGCTTCCAAATCTCTCGCCGTCAACATCGCAGGACTTAAAGCAAGTTAGAGTCTACTAACCTATATAGTGTAGTATTGTTGTTGTTTGAGGAAATGTTGCTAGATTGCAATGGTTTGAATTTTGATGTTGGATAGTGACATCTAGAATGACCGAATTGATTTGAGGCTAGAAAATTGAGAAGTTTTCGTGAGTACCTTAGTTTAGGCCTTCGATTTTTACACCAAATGTTGAGGTGGTAGCACTTTGGGACTTTTGTTCGCAAATCGTTTTAGAAAATCTCTTGATTTGCATCAAAATTTATGGGTACTGTGGCACCGTACCCGAATGTTTTAAGAAATGTTTTATATTTTAAAGATTTTTGAACTTTTTATAGAAAACATTCCAAACCATTGGAGTTGGGATTGAGATTTGAATTTATCGACGTGCCGATTTCAAATGTATTTATCGGTTTCGATAAGTTATTTTGTTCCAAGCTGGGAAGGGTAATTTCCATTCAAGTTTCTTTATACGGATTCGAAAATGATTGGAAAGTATTTGCGAAAGTGGGATTTTCGAGGAAAAATCCAAGGGATTTCCGTATTGACGATTTGAAAATGTTTTGGCATTGAAATGATTTAATTATTACACCATGGTTGGTGTGTTATTGCTGCTATTGGACCCTTGGGTCAATGATGCCCCAGGAGTCGAGTTGCCTAGGAGGATCATAGTGGCAATGCCTCTGGATGCCTGGGAACTGATGAGCCCTAGAGGTTCCCTGGGAGAGTCGGGATGCCCAAATGTATGACGATACACGTTCTGGAGGGTAGGGGTAGTCATTGATATGGCGATCCCTGGCAATTCCTCGTGATGCTAGGTGAGGGTGCGAGATGCCGAGAGGTGAGACAGGACACGCTATGGATGCCTAGTGACTGAAATATGGAACCAAAGGCTTTCATGACGCTAGGTTGGGTGCAAATGCCTGGAGGGACGCAAACACTGGTTCTTTGGGAGAAAAATCTTTTGAATTTTAAAGCTGATTGTTATGCTGAGTTGGGCCATTTTGATAGTTGTGCCTGATTATGGGACAGAATTGTGTGGCACGGTATGGGACGTATGATAACAATTTGGCCTTATAATCGGCACCCATGTAATTGAAATGATGTGTTCCAGTTTTTAAACTGTGCTTGCCATTTCGTTGGAAAACTCTACTGATTTGATGCGTACCAATTATTCTAGTGATGTGTTTTGCATATTTTGCATGGAATCAAATGATGATGATTATGCATAATATAGTTTTGTAGATCTTTAGCTTCTGAGTGGTTGTACTCACCCCTTGTGGGACTAACATATTTCAGATTAAGAACTATACCTCTGCTGCCCGCACCTCCCGATACATTCTATGGGATCTCGACCGACTTGCAGTGGGAGCAGTCGGAATTCCAGGACCCCGACGTGTGGGGACTAACGTTCATATGGGTGGGAGTAATTCATTGACATTCGACACCGGTCTTCTCTCCGGTCCTGTACTCTAGCAGTATGTCATCTTATTTGCCCGTCGGAATGGGCAAACTCTAAGGCTGCTACCACCGCCACCAGAAGACGACAACGGGGGATCGAGTGGTTGGGAGTGACTGCGAGGGTGAGGACAATAGAGTGAGAATTTTTGGATGCCGACACTAAAGGATGGACTCTAGGTAAATGGCTGCTGAAGATGTCGGATAACTTTTGAAGTATCACCGAGTATAGGAAACTACGACATTTTGGATGTACCAACAAACAGTGTCCATCTAATAGATGTGTAAATAAAAGTGTTTGGCTATTATCTATAAACGTGTTTAGTGTGTGCATCATTTCTGTGTATGTAGGGAAGGGGAGTTGTTGGATACACTTCCGCCATATATATCGCACAAGGACCTATAAAGCATAGGAAAGAACCCCCACACGACTTCTTTGAAGTCCATTGATTAAAATCAAAGGACAACTAGGACGAGGAAAAAGTTGTGGTGATCCCAACGGATCGGGGGTTGTCGAGGGGTGCCACAGGCTATCTCGTTCTAATTTTTGAAAAATAATTAATTAATTAAATAATTACGAAAAATAACTAATAAATGCCAAAAATGCACACTTAGGCCCGCAAAGCCTAATTAAAAGTCGAGATGGGCCCGGAAAATTTCCGAACCACTCTAGATAAATACTAAAGCCTGTCTAGGTTCTAATTACACTTCTCTAACCACCTAACATGTAATAACGATTAATTAAATTGCTAATCTATTCTAACTATCCACCTAATCCATTCTTAGTCTAAACTAATCAACCCTTAAATGTCCTTAATTTACGAAGCAAGGATTAGTGAGTTAAACTCACTTGACTAACGATCCGCTCAAATCAAAACGACGGGCACACGGAGATGATAGACAAACTCCAAAGCGGGACCGCTAAACGAGGTCGGGAAAGGCCTGAAAACGGGCCAACAGCAGTTGGAAATACCCACGGCTTCGGTTCAGTTCGAGGCCGAGAAAGGCTGGATCGGTTGGCTTGAAGCGGCAAGGATGGATGGCGACGGTGCAGCGAGGTCAGGCAGGCTATGGCAGAGCTTCTCGGTGGCAGGCAATGGCTAAACGACGGTGTGCAGGCTTCGACGGTCATAGGAGAGGCTTGGGGACACAGTTGGAGCAGAGACGACGGCCATGGACGACGGCAACGTGCTGGCTCGTGGCTGAGCGTGCAATGGACAATGACGATGAACGGTGGTTCCAGTAGGGCTAGCGACGGCTTAGGGAGGCTGAGTTGCAATTTCTTGGTTTGTTGAAGACTTCCAGGAGTTGAAATGGAGGAGGGGTCGACGGATGAGGGCAGGGGAAAGGAGGGGGGAAACTGGCTGCTAAGGGAGGGACTACTTCAATCTCCTCTATCCTCTTTGGTCCCCTTGGTGTGGTCCCACCAAGGCTTGCTGTCTCCCACAACCAAATTCTAGCCATAACACTCCTTCTAGAAGCCATTGAAATGGTCCAAATGTTGTGGGCAACGGGGCATACGAATTTCACAACATTTTCCCTCAATTCCTCCTCAAATCCTTCTTGAATCAACTCAAATCGGCCTCTATAAATTCAACCATCATACCCTCGATCAAATTAGCATTTTTCCTCGCTAATAGATCCTCATTGCATCCCAATTTCATGATAAAAAAAAACAGTCCTATGAATTTTCTAGACAAAAACGGCACTATCTCAACTTTTTCCCAAAAATCTCGATTTGCAGAAAAAATCTTCAGAAGATAAGTTAACGTTTCTAAAATGACCTTTAACATGACAGAATTTTCAATTTCTAAAATCGGATTCAAATTCGTAGTTAATTTCAATTTGGCGCGATTTTAGCGTGACCTAGGCTACCGTGTAACTTTCAAAAAAATTTAGTGGAAATGACCTATGGTTCATTTTCTTCGAGCCAAAATAACCCTCTTCGACATATTGGTGACTCTCCGTTGTCGTGAAAATCTTGAGATTCAAATACGAACACAGGGTACCAAAACGACAGAAAAATCAGTCTAGTGCCGATTGACGAGAATTTTTCAATTTGGTGGAATCACCCACGTCTAACCACACATCTCAGTCAAACTGACCTATTTTTGATTTCTAATCAATCTTTACTATGCCGTAATGATCTCTACAGATGAGCACGGTCGAGTAGTCGATTCCTAATCGAATTCTTAAGTCTATTGCATTAAAATTCCTTAATGACTTTCTTGGATAATCTAGTTATCTCAGGAGTGATCAGCCCCAAAAACAGCACTATAGGCGCGTCGATGAAAGGTCCTATTTATTTAATTGAAAACAGAATTGAAAATTCAAGATGTCATAACTCTTCCCCTCTTATAAAAATTTCGTCCTCAAAATTTAAATCATTACATACTTAAGCAAAAAGGTGGGGGTACAATTGTTTCATCAACTCTTCACTCTCCCAAGTTGCTTTTTCAGTGCCGTGGTGTTGCCAGACCACTTTGACCAACGAAATGGTCTTTGTGCGCAGAACCTGCTCTTTCCTATCCACTATCTGGACCGGGCTTTCAACGTTTGACACTCTGTCATCTATGTCCAATTCCTTGAAATTAAGCACATGGGTCAGGTCAGGCTCATACTTCCTCAATATTGATACGTGAAAGACGCCATGCACTTGCACCAGGCTCGGCGGCAATGCAAGACAATATGTTAGGGTCCTAATTCTTCTTAGAATCTCAAATGGACCTACGTACCTCGGAGTTAGTTTCCATTTCTTGCCAAAGCGTGAAGTTCCCCTCATTAACGACACCTTCAGAAAAAACGTGATCATCAACTTAGAATTCCAATGGTCTCCGATGCTTATCTACGTAACTCTTCTGTCGGCTCTAGGCAGTCTTTAGTTTGCCTCTAATAACTGCAACTACATCCGCTAACTATTGAACCAACTCTAGGCTTGTGATCTTTCTTTCCCCAACTTCATCCCAACATACTGGCGTTCTGCACGCTCTGCCATACAACGCTTTGAAATGGGCCATTTGAATGCTCTGGTGATAACTATTGTTGTAGGCAAACTCAACCAAATGAAGCTGTTCTTCCCAGCTCCCTTTGAAATCCAACACGCAAGCTCACAGCATGTCTTCGAGGGTCTAAATCGTCCTCTCGGATTGGCCATCTATTTGAGGATGATATGCCGTACTATACTGCAACTTTATACCTAAAGCACTTTGCAAGTTTTTCCATAAGACAGCTGTGAATCTCGGGTCTCGGTCTGAAGTAATCGTCACCGGTACTCCATGCAGACGAACTATCTGATGCACATACAATTCTACGTGCCTATCCAAATTGAGGTCCTTTCGTACTACAATAAAGTGAGCCGACTTTGTCAATCTGTTGACCACTACCCAAATGGAATCATTACCTCTTTGACTCCTCGGTAGGCCTGTCACAAAATCCATCATGATGTGCTCTCCCATTTCCACTTTGGGATCTTGAGAGGTTGCAGAAGTCCTCCCGGCTTACAATGTTGTGCCTTTACTTGCTGACATGTTAGACACTTGGCGACATGCTTGGCAATGTCCGCCTCGTACCAAACACCAATAGTGTTGACGCAGATTCTAATACATCTTCGTACTGCTAGGATGAATGATGTAACTGCTACGATGAGCTTCTAATAAGATCTCCTCTCTAAGCTTTGGGTATAACTAATTGTCCTCAGAACCTCAATGTTCTATCCTCAAAAATCTGAAAGTCAGCCTTTCTCTTATTGGTATCCTCTTGTAGAATCTTCTAAACGTTAGGGTCTGTCAGCTGAAGTAATTTGATCATAATCTGGACATCCGACTCAATTTTGAGGGTAGCCATAAGATTCGAAAAGTGGCCTACCTCAAACTTGAACACCGAATCTCGAGCTCTCTCGATTAAATTCCACTCTTTAACTAGCATATGCACGATTGAAGACTTTCAACTCAAAGCGTCGGCGACCTTATTCACCTTCCCGGGGTGATATAGGATATCACAATCATAATCCTTCAGGAGTTCTATCCAGCGACGCTGCCTCATATTTAACTCCTTCTTAGAGAATAGATACTTGAGACTTTGATGGTCGATGAAGATCTGAAATCTTTCTCTACATAAGTAATGTCTCCAAATCTTCATAGTGAAAATAATGGCTGCGAGTTCTAAGTCATACGTTGGGAAGTTCTGCTCATGAGGTCTTAACTGACGGGAGGCGTATGCAACAACCCTACCATGTTGCATCAGTAAGCAACCCAGTCCTTTGTACGACGCATCACTGTAAATCTTGTACCCAATAGGACCAGATGGAATAGTCAGCACAGGTGCGGTAGTCAGCTTCTGCTTAAGCTCTTGAAAACTACACTCACACTTGTCTGTCCAGACAAATTTTTCTTCTTTCTTCAGGAGTGTGGTCAACAGCGACGCTAAAGCTGAAAATCCTTCCACGAACCATCTGTAGTAACCTGCCAAACCTAGAAAACTTTTGATCTTTGTCACTGTAGTCGGTCTTGGCCAATTGATCACTACTTCAATCTTGGATGGGTCCACGGAGATTTCTTCGCCTGAAATCACGTGACCTAGGAAAGTAACATGAGTCAACCAAAATTTGCACTTGCTGAATTTGGCGTACTGCTGACGAACCCTCAGAGTTTGCAGCACTACTCTTAGATGACTCTCATGCTCTTCATCATTCCTCGAATACACCAGAATATCATCTATGAACACGATCACAAACTGATCAAGATATTCCTTGAACACCCGGTTCATCAAATCCATAAAAGCAGCTGGGGCGTTCATCAAATCGAACGGCATCACAGTGAACCCGTAATGGCCATATCGAGTTCGAAACGCTGACTTTGGAATGTCCTCCTTCCTGATCCTCAGCTAATGATACTATGTCCTCTAGTCGATTTTTGAAAATATTGACGCTCCTCATAACTGATCAAACAAGTCGTCGATCCTCGGTAGTGGATACTTGTTCTTGATCGTCATCTAATTGAGTTGACGATAGTCTATGCATAGACGCAACAAACCATTTTTCTTCTTTACGAACAGAATTGGTGCTCCCCAAGGTGATGCACTAGGGCATATGAATCCTTTATCTAACAACTCCTGCATCTGCACCTTCAATTCCTTCAACTCAGACAATGCCATTCGATAAGGAGCCTTAGAGATTGGCTCCGTCCTGGGTGCTAACTCAATTACAAACTCGATCTCTCTCTCCGACGATAGACTTGGTAATTTTTTTCGGGAATACGTCTGGAAATTCTTGCACCACTGTGATGTCTTCAATCTTTAGCTCCTCAACTGTCATATTCACGAAAATTGCTAGGTAACCTTGACAACCGTCGTTTAACAAACGAGTTGCCTCAAGCGACGAGATCAAGGTAATCGAGGGTCCTCCTCGACTTCCGACAAACTCGAAACTCTCGCCCTTTAACGGGTCAAACTGAATCGTTTTACGATAACAGTCCATCTTAGCTTGTTGCTTGGTGAGCCAGTCCATGCTGATTATCAAGTCAAAGTCATACATGGCTAGGACTAATAAATATATTCTCCTCTCTTGCTCTTGCTCACCAATCGCTAACTTGCAACCAAAACAACCCAATGTAGCTAACACCTTATCCTTCAACGGTATAGATAAGCTGACCACTAACTCCAATAACTCAGGGCTTAATCCTATTAACTTAACGTATTGCTCGACAATAAAAGAATGAGTCGCTCCAGGGTCGAATAAAGCATAAACAGCATGGTCGTTCAGTGAAACCGTACATGTAATCACATCAGGCGCATCCTCTACCTGTCCTCTGGTGATGGCATACATTGTTCCCTGGGCTGAGGGTCTCATCTATCCACCCTGCGGTGCATTTTGCGGCGTGTACCCTCTGATCTGTCCCAATGTTGGCGGCGACAACAACTGCGATTGTCCTCTTGGTCGTCTAGGACAATCTTTGGCTAGGTGACCCTGTTGGCCGCACAAGCACCCATCCTTCTAGGGCACGGGGCTATATCATGTCACCTTCCACAGAAGTGACACATGCCTTTTTGACTTGGCCTTGATTTTCCAATTCCACCCTTTCTATTGGGTGGAACATGGAACTTTCCTCCAGTCATAGGCCTCTTCCCATGTCGAATCTCTTATTTACTTGAATTAAACGTCAATCTAGACGAGGCGGCCTATTTGTTCAGACTTCTCTCAAGCAGCTGGGCTCGACTGTAGACTTCACAATAGTCCTTCAGGTCAAACGGCACCAGTGGCTGTTTCAACTCTAGTCAAAGGCCATTCCTAAACCTTCGAGCTTTTTCTTTCGGATCTTCTATCAACCTCGAGGCATATTGAGAAAGCTCCACGAACTTGACTTTGTACTGGTCAACCGTCATCATCCCTTGGCGGAGGCGCTAAATTCCTTCATCTTTTGTTCTCGGACACTACTCGAAAAGTACTTATCATTGAAAGCTCTGAGGAACATATCCCACACTAGAATTACTCCTCTCGGGAACACTATATCTCTGGCGGCCCTCCACCAAATATTCACATTACCCTGCAGTTGATACACTGCCAGGACAACTCTTTCTTCTTCATTGCACCTCAAAAGTGCAAATGTATTTTCCAAGTCCTGAATCCACAGCGAGGCAGTCTCGGGGTCTCTAGTACCAATGAACCTCGGTGGGTTCAGCTTCAAGAATTGCTCCACTAACTTGTGAATTAGTCTCTCCCTTTCCACAATTATGTTCCCAGCTGGAACTTCAACAGGTGCAACAACGGCGACGGCTTCAGCAGCGGCAGCTTGAGCGGCAGTAGCAGTGGTGGCGGCGGCTTGGTTCTGGGCCTACTGCCCCATCAGATCTCTCATGGCTTCCAAAGCCTGCATGATCCCCTTGAACCTGAGATCACCAGGGGCTGCTACCCCAACACCAATAGGAGGTGGTGCTACTCCACTAGCGCTAGCGTCAGCCTGCGCTCTACCACACCCTCCTTGGGTACCGAGCCTCATCGACGTTCTACCCCAAGTCATAGGCTTAATGGTACGGTTCCTAAGGGTCCTCTGCTCCTAATTACTCATGGCTCAGTTTTCTACTAAAACCCGCTTTCCAATTCCACACCGAATTAGAAGTTGAGCGATCCACACAAACAAACAATTCTACTAATCAGCTATCACAGACATGTGCTACCATGAAATTAAAGGCCATTCCTACTACTATCCCATAAACTATCGCACCTTATCACTTCAATCCCTAACCTGGCTCTGATACCACTTAAATGGGGAAGTCACGCCCCGATCCTCCGAGCATGTGCCCATCACTCATTGGTCGATTAAATAGCGACATCCCAGGATGCATCACCGACCCATTGAATTTTTAATGCACATGCGGAAGCAAATAAATAATCCCCAAACAACAACAAGATGGGATAGGAAAATAAGGTCATAAGTTTGAAAACCAACAACACATTTATATATACATATATACATATCATAACAGGGGGGTTTCATAAAACTACAAGTCTTCCTCTTCCTCCACCTTCTTACTATCATTTGAGCCTGCAGCAGAGTACACCGGAGTTCCTGGATCTTCAAGATCCGAGTCTACCGGGTCTACCACCGAACCTCCAAAGGGATCTATTGTGCCTTTTCCAAAAGCAACCTTCAGCACATACATAGGTATCTCAGATTCCAATATGTGACCATCTCTTTGGCTATTCTGAGTTTGGCAATACCATGATCTATATTGGTGGGGCACCTTATGGGGGAGACCTGCATCGACCTAGACTATGGACCTCACCAGCTCGTAGATCCAGCCCCTAGGGCTCCCATGCAACGGAATGTAAGACCTCTGTTCAATGACCTTCTTTGGCTAACCAAAATGCTTGGGAGGAGCTACCATCTAAGGACCTGAAAATGTTATCCCACAACGGGGTGAGACGGCATCTTAGCGAGTTCAACCCCTTAAGACCCGACTAGGAAGAAAATACACCTTGAGGGCTGCCTAAGCATAAGCACGAGTTAGAGGACTTACCTTGGCCTCAATTCCGTCCTGCAAGTCAATATAATTCAAATAACCATCCAATCATTTCAACCAATCACTTCATCCAATCAAATCGAACCAATCGACTCGATCAATTACATGTCATCACAACCTACCCTTGGTCCGCCCACTCAATATTATCTATAAAATCCTATCACCTTACAGACTGCTCACAATAAGCTGAAAATAGATAGTATAGCTTGCACTAAACTGATAAATAATATACTGCTCGCATTAAGCTAATATATCGAGGCTTGCATGTTGATATAGTATACCGATATACTGCTCACTCAAAGCTGACAGATCAGAGCTCGTAGGCCAATATATTATACCATCCTAATCATGTAACCATTTCACCATTTTTATCGTACCCGATAAAAATAATCGTGTATGGGTACATGGTCAGCCTTAGCCAAAATATAATATTTTCCCTCTTGAAAATCACACTAATTTCAACAGTCTACATTCATTTTTGGCGTTGTAAACCGACGCCCGGTGATTTTCTAATTAATTACTGAAATTAAATAAATTTTGGGATAAAACCCAAAATTACAAATCACACTCAATTTGCACAAAATAACAGGCAAATAAATAATTCAATCACACCATTGCAATCAGTATAAAATTTCGGTCACCGGCTATCCCGATCTAATTTCCAGAAAATAATTAATTAATTAAATAATTACGAAAATAACTAATAAATGCCAAAAATGCACACTTAGGCCCGTAAAGCCTAATTAAAAGCCGAGACGGGCCCAGAAAACTTCCGAACCACTCTAGATAAATACTAGAGCTTGTCTAGGCTTTAATTACACTACTCTAACCACCTAACATGCAATAATGATTAGTTAAATTGCTAATCTATTCTAACTAACCACCTAATCCATACTTAGTCTAAATTAATCAACCCTTAAACGTCATTAGCTTACTAAGCAAGCATTAGTGAGTTAAATTCACTTGATTAACGATCCGCTAGGATCAAAACGACGGGGACGCTAAGAGGATCAACAAACTCCAAAGCGAGGTCGGGAAAGGCCTGAAAATGGGTCAACAGCGGCTGGAAATACCCACAACTTTGGTTCTATTCAGGGCCGAGAAAGGCTAGATCGGTTGGCTTGAAGTGGCGAGGATGGACGGCGATGGTGCGGCGAGGTCAGGCGGGCTGTGGTGAAGCTTCTCAGTGGCAAGCGATGGCTGAACGGCGATGTGTAGGCTCCGACAGTCAATGAGGAGGCTTGGGGACACAGCTGGAGCAAAGACAACGGCCATGGACGATGGCAACATGTTGGCTCGCGACTGAGCGTGCGATGGGCAACGATGACGAGCGGTGGTTCCGACGGGGCTGGCGACGGCTTGGGGAGGCTCAGCTGCGGTTTTCTAGTTTGTTGAAGACTTCCAGGAGTTGAAATGGAGGAAGGGTCAACGGATGAGGGCAAGGGAAAATAGGGGGGAAACCAATTGCCAAGGGGGAACCACTTTGGTCTCCTCTATCCTCTTTGGTCCCCTTGGTGTGGTCCCATCAAGGCTTGCTGTCTTCCACAGCCAAATTCTAGCCACAACACTCCTTCTAGAAGCCATTGAAATGGTCCAAATGTTGTGGGCAACGGGGCATACGAATTTCACAACATTTTTCCTCAATTCCTCCTCAAATCCTTCTTGAATCAACTCAAACCGGCCTCTATGAATTCTACCATCATACCCTCAATCAAATTGACATTTTTCCTCGCCAATAGATCCTCCTTGCATCCCAATTTCACGATAAAAAATGGTCCTTTGAATTTTCTGGACAAAAATGGCCATATCTCAACTTTTTCCTAAAAATCTCAATTTGCAGAAAAAATCTTCGGAAGATGAGTCAACAATTCTAAAATGACCTGTGACATGACAGAACTTTTAATTTCTAAAATCATATTCAAATTCGCGGTTAATTTCAAGCTGGCGTGATTTTAGCGTGACCAAAGCTATCAGGTAACTTTTAGAAATTTTTAGTGCAAATGATCCATGGTCGATTTTCTTCAAGCCACAATGAACCTCTTCGATATATTGGTGACTCTCGGTTGTTGTGAAAATCTCGATGATTCAAATACGGACACAGGGTACCAAAACGACAGAAAAATCAGTCTAGTGCTGATCGACGAGAATTTCTCAATTTGGTGGAATCACCCACATCTAACCACACATCTCAGTCGACCTGGCCTATTACTTATTTTTCATCAATCTTTACTGTGTTGTAATGATCTCTACAGATGAGCACGGTCGAGTAGTCGAATCCTGATTGCATTCTCAAGTCTATTGCATTAAAATTCCTTAATGACTTCCTCAGATAGTCTAGTTATCTCAGGAGTTATCAGCTCTGAGAACAGCATTATAGGCACATCGATGAAAGGCCCAATTTATTTAATTGAAAACATAATTGAAAATTTAGGATGTCATAGCCCATATGTGGTGAAGAAGGTACTTCGTGGAGGTGCCTTGATCTTGGCAAAAATTGATGGTCGTGAGTTTTCCACTCTAGTTAATTCCGATGCTGTCAAGAAGTATTACCCATGATAGAATTTGCCATGTCATGTTTTGAACTGTAAGCATTTCTATGATGAATAAATTGCCTCAATGAGTTGAATTGTTCAAATTTGTTTCAAATCTTGCATTTTTCATCCTTGAAGAATTGTGTGAAATAAATTGAATGTGTCAAATGGGATACTTTGGAATGATAAAAGGCAAGCCTTATTCCACACACTATTTCATGCACTAATCCCCAGTGAGTTATGTGGAAAATTTCCATGCCCACAAGGAAAAGGGTGATCTTGCGAAGGGTATGTCATCCAAAGTGATGAGAGGCAGTTTCTTCTTCTACTCGAAACACTACAAGCATACCCATTGTTTAGCCCTTTGAGCCCACACACGTGAAGAGTTTTTAAATTATCCCTATCAATGATCATCCCACATTGGGACAAATTTGAAATGGATGATAGGAATCTTCTTACTCACACTTGCATCAATCTTCGAGAATTGCTTTCGCAATGTAACTTGTACGATAATTTGAAGTGCCTTAGGATGACAAAGAGCAATTTTTTCTCTATCCTATACACTTTATCCATTGCATAGCCCACTTCAGCCTATGAATTCATTTAATATTAAACCTAGGTTGTGATCATCCCCCACACTAGGGCAAGGCAAAAAAAAAAAAAAAAAAAAATCAAGTGGCATGATCTAGAATGATAAAAGATGGAGGCTGTGTGAGTCCAAAGAAAATAAGTGCAAAAAAATAAATGGACGTGAAAAAGCAGTGTGTCTGGTAAAAGCAAGATCAATGCCCAAAAAGAAAAATCAAACATTGGTTGTAGTAAGTCGTATTCCCAGCAAGGCAGTACTAAAAAAAAGCTCAAATGCTGAGATATTACAATCGATGGAAGGTTGATATGGAGAAGAAGAAAATTGGAGACATCAAGATGATCACCAACTTTGACCCCCAAACACTTTTTGAGCCTAACAATCCTTTCATTTCTCACCAATGAACCGAGCTTACGTTACGTCCCTTGCAAAGTCTCTTCAAATTAGGCACTTGAATTAACGTAAAAGTTCATATGTTCGAAAGCATCGCTTGAAGAAGTGCGAGTAAGACAATTTCTACCTCATTTCATATGTTTCTTGACTTGTAAACCCAAAGATAACTACGAAATGTCATCTTTCAATAGCCTCGACTCAAAGAGTCCCCTTTGTTAAGTCTTTGACCAAGCCCACATTGCGGTCCCTTTTAAAGACCTCTTAGATTGATGAGATCGTACCACTTGCGGATTGCTCAGACTCTTGTTTGGCATGACAATGGTGAGATAGAGTGATTGTCAAATCCTGCATCAAAGGTCAGGATAAATTGGCCCTTTTAATGAGGATGAGTGAAAAGTCATTTCAGACCAAAAAATCCCTCATTTGACACATCTATGACACTCATGTGTTCAAATTGGAATATTATTTTGAAATATTTCCCCAAGGTGATGCAAGATTGATAGAAATCATCACGCATGAACCTCACTTGAATTAATGCATGTCTATGACTATAAATGCATGTTACCTCTCCTACGACCGTGTTTTATAGGAGACATATCCCCAAGGATTAGAGATGTTACTAGGTAAGTATATCCCTATCCATACCTTAAACACTTGTCACTGCATAGGTATTCCCTCTTGAGTACATTGACACTCGATCGAGCTGTCCCCCAAAGATTTTTCTCCGATTTAGTTTGATTAAGGCGATCGAAGAAAGGTTCGGATCTTGATCAGATGATCTATGCTGCAACACTAGGCAACCGAAGAAAAGTTCGAGTCCTAGTCAAGCAAAACCTCAATTTAGGCGATCGTAGAATGGTACAAGTCCTAGACAATATTTGTTGCTTTAACAAGCGACCGTAGAAAGGTACGGGTCTTGGAAAAGTTGTTTCTCATTCAAGCGACTGTAGAAAGGTACAGGTCCTAGAAAAGCCGTTTCCCCATTTAAGCGACCGTAGAAAGATATGGATCCTGGAAAATGAATCCCCGTTTAGGCAACCATAGAAAGATACGGGTCCTAGACAATATTTATTGCTCTAACAGGCAACCATAGAAAGGTATGGGTCTTGGAAAAGCAGTTTCTCATTCAGGCGACCGTAGAAAGGTACGAGTCTTGAAAAAAATAATTTTTTCCATCAAGGCGACGGTAGAAAGGCACGGGTCCTAGACAACCAAATGCTACCATATTGGGCAACCATAGAAAGGTACAGATCCTAAACATGTAACACCAACTATCTTGAATTACTCTACCCTCCTTGAAGGTAAGTTATTCCAGGTAAGTTCCTTTATCGTTTACGTTAGCATTCTCATGCATCATATAAATTGCATTTCAAAATGGAATTCATTTTCCAATAAAAAATCATTCATTGCATGTGCATGATCAAAATTTAGGTCTCAATTTGTCTTTGAAGGCAACCTCTACGAGCTCACATTCAAAGAAGGGCAGCTGTTGACACCTAAATTTTTGCGACCTAGTCATTTATTTATTGCATAAAAATTAGGGATTAATTTTTAAGCCCTAAAAATATATATAATAATTAATTGCATAGCATATAATTTTAGATGCATTTATTTATTATTATTGCATTTGCATTGGACTGATGACGGATGAGTTTGATTTGATGGTTCTAAGTTTTAAATCGACAAGTTGGACTAAGCCCATGAGGAGAGAAAATTAGCCCAAGCTCGTATTCTCGAGGAAATATTACGAGCTCATCTTTGCAAGATTTGAAATTTGAAAAATCCTATTGCAATTTTGAATCTTTGACAATATGTGATGAAATCGATGGCGAAAATTCATTGTTGCAAAGGAAATCTATAAGGCTGCGTTTGGTCATCCGGATTTCTAAATGGGATAGGACTGGATAGGATAGAATAAGAAATCCATGAATTTCTTCATATCTCATCCACTATTTGATGAAGTACGGATTTAAAGTCAAATATACTCATATCCTATCCAATTTACCATTTGATGAACTACGGATTTAAAGTCGAATATCCTCATATCTTATCCAATCTATCGTTTGGTGAACTACGGATTTAAATTCGGATATTTTAAAAACAATAACATTAGGCAAGTACAAATTTGCAGGTTTAATATTCACAAAATCATCCAAAACAAAATATCTTTTTCGAATTAACAGATTCTCATCGAATTTCATGATTATGCATTGTAATAATCTTTTCCGTTCCTTTGAAATAATCTTTTGGTTACCCCCTTCAACATCAAACGTTTTTAGAATAACCTCAATTTCAATATATTCACTTTGAAACACGAATTATTTTTCTCTCTTATAAGTTTTTCATTTGCTTCCATTTTGTTACAGATCCAATACCAAATCAAACAAATGCCCAATTAGAACAAAGCATAAAGTCCAAAGTTCATTCGCTCTTTTTTTCTAACTGTCACGAGGATGCAATAATAGTTAATCACGTTAACGAACGATCTCTGAACAATTCGCATTTATAAAGTACATTACATTTGTTGAGTATCTGCCAACTGCATTTTGACCAAAGTAAACTCATGTTCATGTCCACATAAAGCAGTAGATGCGAACTATCTTGACTTAAGGCTTCTTTTAAGTTCATGGCTAGGTTTTTTGCCAAAGAGACAGAGAAACTATTTAGGAAAATAAAAGACAAAGGCAAAGAAAAAACTAAAATCATCTCTAAAATCATAAACAACTCAATATAACTAAAATCATAAACACCAAATATAAGACTCTAAGACATATGTCCAATTTGGAACAAAGCTTAAAGTGCTAATCCAATATGACTTCATTCACTACGATCCATCACTCCCAATCATCATTCATTCTCTTCTCTCATCTCTTGGAGAAGTAATTCCACAAATGCTTTCCTGTCGTCTCCATGAAATCCCAAAAATAGATGAATATTCTCAAGATCCTTCACAATTTTTCTACATAATTTTATTCTATCCATAGTACCTAAAGACATTTGAAAAAGCTCCTCATTGATTTTTGCGTTTGTCATTATCCAAATCCTTGGCATGTCCAATGCGGCTAGCAATCATCTTCATTCTCTTGTTAGCTTTTTCCAAGAATGAGCCAAAAGTTCCTGCTATCTCAACTAAGCTAGATGCCCATTTATCACTTGCTTTAGCCATTTTCCTTCTTGAAGAATCAGAAACATTTTGTGTCTAAGAAGATGATAGTGGCGGTAAGTTTTGACTTACACCGTTGGTTGCCACATTATCATGATTTTCACCTTCCTCATGATCTACAGCCGCATGAGCTTCTGAAGGATCTCCACTGAGATTTCCCTTGGCACGGTCATTTTCCAAATATGACTGCTAGTTGATCATATTGAGGGAAGGACTTCCCTCTCAAAGAAGCAGCTCCCAGATAGGTCTACAAAGAAAATATATTATTTTGTTAAAAATGAAACAATAAATAAAGAAGAAAAATGAGAAGTGACACAAACCTTGCAATATTTTTGCCAACTATCCTCAAAATGAATATCAACACAATGCTTTTCATGGTCCCACCCAAAGCCACTTTGATTCCTCAAGTCATATATCTGATTATACAACCTTTTCAAGTTTTTCATTTTTGATTCTACGTGAGGATTACCCTTGATGCCAGAACAAGGGAACTTTTCTTCAAACCACTTCTCTAACATAATCATGTAACCACTCTTGAAGCCGTTATCGGCTTTCATTCCTCACATAACAAATTCTTCAAGACCATCTAGAAATGCATTTTCTTCATCTATTGTCCATACACGTCGGTTTCTCTTTGTTCCCCTTCCTTGAATTTGACTGAAATCGCTACCTTCCATTTCTAAAGGAAATCCTATCCAACCTTATCCTACCCCCCCTCAGATTTTTTTATCCGGTTTATATCTCTTCTATATCCGACTTTATCCTATCCTAGATAGCTACCAAACACGAGATAGGATAAAACATATCCTATCCTAGTTTTTATTCAGTCAACCAAACGCAGCTTAAGAAATGAGGAAATTAATAGGATTTTTCGTTCGGGAGGTTATAGGCGATCTTCGTGCATATTGAAAAAGGAGATAAAATATTCTGCGAAGATTACATACTTGGACTATAAAAGGAGCCGTGTATGGAGAGAGACGGGGGGCTTTTCTTGGTTTCTTTTGGGGTCTTTCGTTTCCTTCGTTCTTAAAAGAAAAGAGCAACAAAAAGAAAAGAAAAGCTTTCTTTTGGGGTTCTTTTTGGGGAAAACGGGAAAAGTCAGCAGAAGGGCAGAAGGCAACAGAGAGAAAGTGACATGAGAGAGAGATGTGTGAGAGCAGGAAAAAAGAACAAAAGAGAAAAAAGCAAAAAGATGAACAACTATTCATCTTCTTCGTGAATTCCCGTACGGTGTCCTTGCTGCCTGCCTCTTCCGCGCTGCCATCGCCACCATGCTGTTGCCTCACTGCGGCCGCACCACCGCGCTTCCAAATGCCACCACCGTCACTAGTTCCAACGCCATGTCCGCCCATCATCGCCGTTCCCCCTATTGCTAAGTCGAGTTTCCTTGCCCGAGCGTCAATGCCAGCAACTCAAGATCTCGTGACTTGCCTGCTGCTTCATCTCTATCCTTGCTCTACTCCGCCTGCAGTGACCCAATGCCTCTGCCTGGACGCTTGTCCCCCCGTCCACCATCGCTCTTGTAGCCGGACCCAATGCCTGCAGCACCTTCGAGCCATGACACTAGAACCAGATGCCGAGCTACTGCACGACCTAGCGCCAACGCCCGCTGCTGCTACCTCCGCCCCCAACAGCTGCTGCTATCCCTTTGCTCGACGCCAGCAGGTCCTGAACCGAATCCCGGCCCTTTTGCACGCCGCTCCGAGCCCTCTCCGAACGACACCGCTGCAATATCCGTGACTCTGATCGCCCTTGCTGCCGTGTCCGATGACCACGCCTACAGCACCTCAAAGTGATGTCTGTAGCAACTCACCGCCGGTCCTTACTAAAGCTCCAGCAACCCACCATCACGGCGACCCATCCTTGAGCCATACCGAGCCCCGTTGCAATCCACGAGTCACCGGTTGTTAAATCTCGTTTGGAAGAAAATTCAAATTAGGTAGTTTTTTATTTTATTTTAATATTTTGTTTCTTTATCTGAGGTATTCCTTAATGTATCCAATTGAAATCCCTGATTGATATTCACAATTCGAGCAACCTTTTAAATTAGGGATTGACAGTCTCATTTTCGTGCCTGAAATCCGACTTGTAATCGCATGGAAAATCGCCAATCCAATCTCACGCTCGAGATTTAATTCGTGGTTTTATTTAAAATTGACCAATCCGATCCCATGCACGGGATATGATTCGTCAATATATGGATATCGATCTTATCTTGCCTGATTGATGTCATGTCATTTGATCGATTTTGCTTTCGTAAAAGAAAATCCAAAAATTTTGAGTTAGATTAGGTTTATCATTTTAGGGTTATTTTTTCATAGGGAATTTATTTATTTTGAATTTTTTAAAAAATAAAAATCCAAAAAAATGCATTCACTTAGGATGTTAGTTTTTTTTTTTTTAATTGCACGTTTAATTATGTGTCAATTTTAATTTCGAATTTCATAGAAAAAAGAAAAAAATTAGAATTAAGGCATTCTTTGCACATCATTGCATATTAGGATAAGATTGCATGTTTAATTTTTAAGTTTAGATATTTTTTCCTAGATAGATTGCATTTTAGGTTAGAGATAACATCCTAGTTTAAATTAAGATTTGACCTAATCTAAATCTTAATATAAGTTGGATGATATCTTAATTTGGATAGATAATTTTTGCAATTTTCTAATTTCGAATTTCATGGAATATACCAAAAAAATTGTCTTTCAATAAATTAATTTCATTCTCTAGGATAGGTCACATGCTCATTAAGAAAACACAAAATATTTCACTTACGTCATATATTTTAGGTCATATTGCCATGTCGTATCATTTCATGTTAGATTAGTAACATTGCATCGCATAATACATGATTCTCATTAAATAAGTAATTGCGTATTAATTAGAAATCATATCTTGGACTGTTGATGTGAATTCTGATCTAACATCACAGATGCTTTCGATGTCATGAGGTAAGTCCTACAATTTATTCACCGTGCTATTTGGGTGTTAAATTGGTGGTTTGCGCACCCACATGATAACCTAACATATTAGGGAAGTAAATTAAAATCAATTCAAGTTGCTTGCCAAACATTTTTTTTTCAAAATAAAAGAGAAAAGTACCAAAAGGGTATTAAAGAAATCTAGCGTAATTAAGTCCCCGAACTCATAAATCTCTAGTTCGTAGGAGTAAAGTAAATCTCCCGTTACTTTACTTAGGTTTCTAATCGACCCACCAAAAATAGATTAATAGCGACTCCGAATTGAATAATCATTTGCATGTTAAAAACTCGAACCTAAGTTGTGAATTGATATGGGCTTGGGAGAACCCGAGCTAAGTTTAGACTTAGTATTCTATTAGCCAAACTCTAGATGGTTCACCCCGAGGTCAGGTCACGACAGTTCCTCAAGGGGAAGGGGGACATTTTCCACTACCATCTTCCATAAATGAAGCTCCAAAGCGTGAATCCAACAACAAAGCCATATGGTAACTATGAATATATCTAATATGCACATTTGAGTAATAGGTAATATTCATTAGAATTTGTTTCCTCATCCACAACCGCACATTGATTTTTTTGTTGCTTTTGACGGAATAATTAATCGCACAGGAGTCTTAAAAATTGATGTTTTGATCTTTAAGGATTGAGATCAACTTATCGATTTATCTGTGAAATAATCAAGTTGATTAAATATTGTCCTAATTTGAATTGTGGATGATATCTTTAGCGATTTGATGATATTTTGTGATTTAGGTGATTATATTACTTTATCTACTTTCCTTACCCTGATAAATACAAAAAGATTGCTTTGCATATTGTAACATCCTCAACTTCGAGCCTTTTACATGATAAAAGAGAAGTCCGAACTTGGTTTCACTAGTTAAGCTCGGTTGTGTCTGCTTCTTCTTATCATGTCTTAGGCACGAATCTCGGGCCAAATGAGATAGTCGATTGAGGTCAAACTTGATTAGTCCCTACCTAATGATAAAGCCTTCAAAACTGAGATATTCCAAGTTGTATTTAATGCCCTCATCTTGTAGTTAATTAAGGAGCATTGATTGAGATGGACACATGGCACATCAGGCCTTAGCCTTAGAAGACAAGTATGAAGCTTGGACTAGTCAAACTTTCTTAGAAAAACAAGTGTAACAAATGTGAATTCATGTGAACATATTAAATGATGGGGTGCAAAGGATGTCCCTATAGCCTAGGCCTAACCATACCCTAAATACCTAAGTGTGAATTGTGGACTTTGGAGCCCATGAGGAAATGGTCACGCACCCAAGAGGAAAAGAGAGAGAAGGCAAGTCAAATGCAAACTTCGAACTCAAGATAAGTTCACATTAATATCTCTTGGAATTTAGCCATTCAATGAGCAAGATGAAGTGTCCAAGCTATCCTAGGACCTAGTTGGAAACTTGGAGGATAAGGATGTCCAACAATTATTGCTTCTTGACCAAGTAGGGCACCCCCTCTCTCCAATTAGATATACTACCCAAAGAAAAAAAATTGTATGTAATTGTGTTAATTAGAAACATATATCTAGGTTGAATTTGTGATTATTCTAATTAACATTACAGATGCTCGCATTGCTTTAAAGTAAGTACTTCTTTTATATCTTTGCAATTTGTTTGTTGTTTTGATTGTCGGGTGTTTCATTAAGGGTTGCGCACCCGTATAATCACTTCACATGTCTTCAATCTGCCTATCAAACTTTTTTGAATGAAAGAGAAAGGTATCGAAAGAGCGTTAGAGTAACCTAGCCCAAGTCATCAAATTCGTAATCTCTTGTTCGTAGAAGTAAATCAATTCTCTCATACTTGGGTATCTAATTGACCCACAAAAAACTAACTCGTGGTGATTCCTTGACAAAAATCATTTGCATGTTAAATCACTTGAACCTGAGTTGCAAATTGATATAGGGCTGGGAGAGCTCGAGTTAAGTATAGGCTTAATAATCCATTAGTTAAACCCCTAATTGAAGCACTTGAGGTAAGGTCATGACAAATGGTCGTAATTAAGTTCTAACACTAAAATCTCCAATATTCAATTAGATTAGGCAAGTTTGATAGGACTGATCATTTAGACTTAAAAATATTTTGCTTAATTTAAAACTCAGTTTGAATATTCAGTAAAGAAGGGATCACCTAATTAGTTCAATGTAAAAAAACAATGAGAGAAATTAAAAATCTTCCCATTTATGTGACTATAATATTTTATTACTTTAATATTTGCTCAGTTGTCTATCTTCAACAAGAAACTAATGAATGCTAAGGTTCTTCAATTTTCAGATATTACCACACAGAATTTTCATTTCATTTTCAGCCTTAAAGAAACACGTGCCAAGTGACATGGGAGTAATGTGATATGATATACTATTGAAACCTAAATTGGGCCATATTATTAAGAGCTTTATCACATAAAAAATTTAAAAATAAAATTTAACCCATAAATAAAAATTAACTTTCGTTAAATCGCATCACATATAGACGTTAGGAGCATTAGCATCACTAGAATTAATTAAAAAATTATAAAAAAAATTATCATTAAAAAATTAGTTAATTAAAAGAAAAGTAAAATAAATAATTTTCATTAAAATGCATTGCATGTAGACAATAGGGATTGTTGCATTATTAGTGTTAATCATTAAAAAATATATAAAAAATTAATTCTTAATTTTAAAAAAAAATTGAAAAAAAACTACCATTAAATAAAAAGAAAAAAGAAGAGGGACGAAACCGGGCCTGCATAAGACCAGCCTAACCTTCTTTCCTTTTCTCTTCTTTTGTTTTTTTGGCTCGGTTGGCCTGGCCCATTTTAACTTTTCTTTTCCCCAAGCCCAGCCCCTTCTTCTTTTCGTGCTTGGGCTAGCCCATCTCCTTTTATTTTAGCCTCTCTCATGTGAGGGTCCTCTTACCCCTTATGGCAGCCATGCATCTGTAGAAAAGAAAGTAGAAAAGAACAATACAAGCATATGAGGTAGAGGATTGCGAGGGGGGCAGGTGGCAGCATGATTTGTGGGTTGGGATCAGGTCGATGGGCAAGGTCAGGAGGGCCCGTCATTAGCCATCATCCACTGTAGCAACCCATTGAACTAGGTAGGTCTTCTTTGGTCATGAATGCTCTGTTTTTGCAGGATGTCAGGTCAAAGCTTGTGATTGACCAGTTTGACTGATCTTTGGTCCCATCAGTCCTCCATGAAAGCTGTCGGGTGTCCTAGTGTGCTTTGTTAAGAGTTTAGGTTGTGCTAGGTTTGCGTCAAGTCAAAAGTCCCTCATTTCTGTAATGCACGAAAGCTGTTGGGTGTCTAGTACGCTTTATTGGATTACTGTTTTCAGAGAAAACAGTAACCCAATAAAGCTTGAATGAAATTTGGAAGAGCAATTGATCATATTTACAATGAATTGACTGCCACCATCTTTCGGGGAACCCTGTCACCACTTGGACATCTTGCACCCATCTGGCATCGCAAGGACATCTGCGGGAACCATGTTACACCCCTCAAGCATCCGAAAGAACCCATTTACCCTTCCAGGCATATCACACCCATGGTGTCGCGAAGACATCTGGGGAATTGTGTCACACCCTTAATCCTCCGAGGGAACTATCTTACACCCCTCAAGCATCCCTTCTACAACCCGGTGCATCGTCATCCCAGGAATTGACAGCATTTTCAAATCACACACTCATCCCATGGTGCAACAATTTAATAATTCAATTTAACATACCATCCATTGTGCTAATGCATAGAAATTGGATCAACTTTAACATCAACAATCTTTCGACGATTTGCAAGCTAGAAAAATAGTGTAAAATAATCGGTTGGCAATACCAGCCAAAAGACAAGTTAAGAAAGGATTTATTCAAAATCCAAAGTAAACCTGAAAAGAGTAGTTCGCCTGCCTTTAAAAATCAATGGCATTTGTCAAGTGAATCAACTTGAAAAATCACAAAACTTTAACATGATGTGGTCAAGACTCTCAAGAACATTTTTCATGAAGATATCAAAATCTGGTTTAGCTTGTACAGCTCTCAATTTTTCAAATAAGTCGGGTGAAAACATGGTCGAATTTCTGAACTAAAACAAATCCAAAAATAGGCATTTTGCATGTTTAAATGAGTTCCAAAAATGATGGAAAAAAATTACACATTATAGTTTAAGATGTGGTCTAAAAATTTTCTTGCAGAACATTTTTCCAAATCTTTTGTTGAAAATTTTGTCAAAAATAAAAACCGAGTAAAGGTCAGTAAAAATCCGAGAAAACTGTTTCAAACCCTCTTTAGTTTTTTAAATATATTTTGAATGTACGAAGTCTAAAAAATCCGAAATTAAAGTATGTTATAGAACAAAGTATAATGAGAAACTTTTTTTTGAAGAATCCCTCACAGAACTCATACCACAAAAAACCAGTATAAAATTGGAAAAAGTACAGTCTACAGTAAACCGAAACAAAAATAGCAGTATCCTCGGATTTATCCTCAACTCGTGCCATTTAAGCTCAAAGCAGCATAAATCTCAACATTCAATACTTCAGCAACTCAGTGAACTCAATAAACCATCATTTCAACAATGCTTGCGATGTACGTTTGCTGAAATCGCCGACTAACACGACTATGTACGAAATCAACCAAGATGACTAAAATCTGAGGAATCAACCTCCGCATGGCAATCAACCTACGTAACATAAAAATGAAGGCAATTTACTTGCCTAAGTCCTAGGTGAGTGTTGTCGTGGTTTGGTGAGGTCTTGGAAGTCCGAGGTTGTGGCTGGCATTATGTGTATTTGACATTGAACGAGTGAAAGAAAGAACGACAATTCATGGTTGAATCAGCATACAAAACCACATCAAAATCAAATGGTTATTGCGACAAAGAAAGAGTTGAAGCTCTAATTTCACTTCCGGGTGAAAAAACTAGAGATACTTGCCCTTCTTTGTCATGAGCCTATTAAGTTTACATCAAATGTCGAATCTACACAAGATGCAGTTGCGGAAAATCTCCTCTCTAGTCTTCTTATGAATCTGACCTTTATTTAAAAACTCGAGGTTGGACGATCATTATAATGGTAAAGGTTTTGATGAATTCATCCGCGAAGTGCATTTGATCAGTAGCTAGTTACTATATCTATCAAACAATTTCTTTTGGGGATCATGTTATTCAGGTGATTAACCAAACAAGAAAGAGATCCTAGAATAGGAAGGTTTCATATTTCACTACTTCGATAAGTCACCAATCTACTAACTATCCCATCAAATAAGTCGAAGATTCATTAAACTAGGAAACCTCATTTTGCCGTGATGTGATATATTTCCAATGTGAATAAAAAAGTACCAAATGAATGATTGAGTATTCCTTCAGCTGTTGAGATATATCATTATGTATGAAAGATGGCCAATGGGTTCAAGACATAACATTGGTAATGCTATGTAAGCTTTTGTTTACTAAGGGTTTGAATCCCTCTATTTACGCACCTTGAAGTAATTTACCATTGATACTAATCACAATGTATCAAAGAAAAGCACATACCCTAATTCCAAAGGTTAAAACTTTCTTTGATATGTATCCCCTATTTCCAAGTCCCCACTCGAAAATTCTAGCTTGAAGAAATAAAATAACCCGGTGCATTTTAATTTTCCTTAAATCGACCTTTTATGGGTTAGTGGCAACTTATGAATAAAATCTTATGTTCATGATTGACTGGGGAAACGATTTGCGATTGATAGGGCTCGGGTGAATCGTAGCCAAGCATAAGCATCATCTTGCAAGAGAAATCGTTCGTATTCCCATGACCATATGTTAACTCATATCATGAGAACATTTGGCATTTTGCCCATGGCGAGCGTCATGATAATTGTACTTCCCTATAATAGATGCAAATCAAGCAATCATGAGATAATTAGTTTTTTTTTTTTTATGCATATCGAGTAATTTTTCATATAGAAAAAACAAAGGAGTAAAATTTAAATGCAAATTTCGTCCTTTCAAGGATTAGTAATTCTGGTCAATGATTTGGGAACACCAGATGGTTTTTTTAATGGAATCAATTTTCGGAAATTTTGAACGCAAATAAAATTTTTCTCTGTTTTTTTTCTTTTTGTGTGTTCGGTGCTCTTTTTTTTGTTTGGGGGGGTGATTTACATAATCCAACGATGGTCTGTGCTCGTTTGAAAACAAACGGTGCAGATGTGCCGAGCACGACAATCGATGGGCGCTCTCAATTTCTAGGGTTTTTTATACCTACTATAAATTCGAAAGACCAAACGTAACCATTAGAAATTCGAATGACCAAACGCAACCATACATAGAGCCAATGTGATTTCTTTCTCCTCTCATCTTCCCTCTTCCTTATTTCCTCTCGCCGTATCCCACCTCTCCAAATTTCCATGTGAACGAGATCGAGATCGAGGGAGAAGAACTCGAGCGGGCAGTTGAAGCCGGGCCATGGAAATTTTGCTGTAACCGGAGTCGAGGGCATGTGATCAGGGGCTGAAGGAACATATCGACGCCAGAGATTAGCAACTGGACCGGAACTTCAGTCCTCCTCATTGTACGTTGTCTTTTGCCCTCGTTATGCAATTGCATGCCTGTCTGAATTTTCTGTTGCAACTCGTGACGCTCTATTATAGGATTTTTCTACTTAAATTTCCAGATCTTCTATATCTGTAAGAAACATAAGACACTTAAATTGTTTGATCGGCCAAATATGGAACAGAAAATAAGCAATAATCATGTCTGGTCTTGCTTCTGGAGCTTTTTCCCGGAAGGCGTTCTCTATCAAATAAGATAATTAATGTTCCCGTTGAGCAAAGAGCGAAGATTTTTATTGGTTTATCAACGCCAAGTTACATAATTGGCTTGACTGATGGCTTCCACTTCAATCGTTCTCAACTCCAACTGGGGTTGAAAGCCTTTGGTCAAGCCAAGCCATACTAGATGCGGGCAAACTGGATAGTTTACCGTCCATCCTTACAATTGATTGGCATAAAATAGAAAATAAGCAAATTGAAGAACTTGAGGGTGCAGCTTAGCCGGGGCCATGAAATAATGTTGAGAGAGAATCTTAGATGTAGCAGCAAATTATGTGATGTTAGGAGTTTGGAAACTTCCAAATAATCAAATTGGACAATTACGTTGGGTTTTGGTGAGCTTGACTCAAAATTTCACTTTTCATGCTCACTTCACCAAATCTTTTATCCTTACAAATCTCCAATTCCCCGTCCCATTTTTTTGTTATGAATCTATGATTTCACATATAGGTTCATATAGGCTGAAATTTTGAGTTGGTAGAACAATTTGCTGCATCCGAGTCATTCACAGAAAAACTAAGCCGGGCTTGTGTATAAGAAGCAAACGACAGAGCAATAGTTTTTAATCTGAAGAGCAAAATTTGAGCATTGTTTCCTGTCTTTTCAAAAGAAGTTCCCAGGGTCTTGCTTGTTGGTACCCAGTCACTTGAAACATATCTGTTCCCTCTTCTGTGGGTTACAGGCGAAATGCCGAGTGCGGCATTTAAATTATGGGAGCTTGTTGAGTTTCTGCCTAATGAATTGTTGTTGATTTGTCTGACATGCCATGCCCACTGAATAACCCAATGCAGAGGATTTGTCTAACATGCCACGCCCACTGAATGCAGAAGAGGAAGAACCCAATACGGAGGTTCCCCAAGGTATGTGCATCTCCCAATTCCCCTTTTGTAAAAGCTTGTGCAGGATGCTTACGAGTCAGTCATTGATAATTAATAGATCTTTGAAAATGGACAGAACAGTGCTCCTAAGTGTGACATTTAAATTTTGAAAAGCAATGGCTCTCTCTATCCCCTTAGATCACCTGCATAAAGAGCATCCGTTTTTAAGACAGAAGCAAAATATAGTTTTCAATCTGAAGAGCACAGTTTGAAAACTGTGCCCACTGAATGCCAAAGAGGGAGAACGCAATATGGAGGTTCCACATGGCATGCTTGCATCTCTAATTCCACTTTTCATGCTCACTTCACCAAATCTTTTATCCTTACAAATCTCCAATTCCCCGTCCCATTTTTTCGTCATGAATCTATGATTTCACATATAGGTTCATATAGGCTGAAATTTTGAGTTGGTAGAACAATTTCCTGCATCCGAGTCATTCACAGAAAAACTAAGCCGGGCTTGTGTATAAGAAGCAAACGACAGAGCAATAGTTTTTAATCTGAAGAGCAAAATTTGAGCATTGTTTCCTGTCTTTTCAAAAGAAGTTCCCAGGGTCTTGCTTGTTGGTACCCAGTCACTTGAAACATATCTGTTCACTCTTCTGTGGGTTACAGGCGAAATGCCGAGTGCGGCATTTAAATTATGGGAGCTTGTTGAGTTTCTGCCTAATAAATTATTGTTGATTTGTCTGACATGCCATGCCCACTGAATAACCCAATGCAGAGGATTTGTCTAACATGCCACGCCCACTGAATGCAGAAGAGGAAGAACCCAATACGGAGGTTCCCCAGGGTATGTGCATCTCCCAATTCCCCTTTTGTAAAAGCTCGTGCAGGATGCTTAATTTGTCTTCTAATCTTCACCTAATAATAGGGGTATAGGCAGGACCTCAGATTTCTGATAGTTATAGAAAAACACAAAATAAACATGAACTAATAGGAAGAGAGGAGCTTAAGAGTCGGTCATTGACGATTAATAGATCTTTGAAAATGGACAGAACAATACTCCCAAGTGTGAAATTTAAATTTTGAAAAGCAATGGCTCTCTATCCCCTCAGATCACCTACATAAAGAGCATTTGCTTTTTTAAAACAGAAGCAAATTGTGGTTTTCAATCTGAAGAGCACAGTTTGAAATCTGTCTCCCGTGTATGTTATATAAGAAAGCCTCCATCCGTTTACCCTTTCATGGGATGCAGGGGAAATGCCGAGAGCATTGGATCCACTTTCAGTTGTTGAGGTTCTGCCTAATAACAAGTGGAAGTCTAACTTCTGCGAGAATGAGTACGTTGGAGACACGAAGAGGATCAAGGCGCAGTTTGCTGGGGTAGGAGGATGTGGAATTCTTGGCTGTAAGGTCTTCAATGACCGAGTGAGATCAGAAGCACCAGAGGTGCTGAAGGGTGAAAGAGCAGTGGAATCGAGCAAGAGACAAGGCAATGATGAAGGTTCATCCAACCTCACACAGAGTTCGCATCAGCCCTTGACTGTGGGCAGTGAAGTTGCTCGGTGTAAGACTTCATTTGTTGCCATGCCGTACCTGAGCTATGGTGCAGGTTTGTCAGCCTTTCTTCCATCGGCTGAGACGAATTTTCCCAATCAGTCTGTTTCTGCTTTAACCAACATACCACGCCCGCTGAATGCCAAAGAGGGAGAACTCAATACAGAGGTTCCACATGGTATGTGTGCATCTCTAAATTTCATCTCTAAATTTGGCATACGTTGAAGCTTGTGCAGGCCGCCTTATTTGTCTTCTAATCTTCACCTAAGAAAAGTGATACAGGTATAGAGAAACTGAAAATGGTCAGGAATTAATAGGAAAAGAGGAGTTTTAGAGTTGGTCATTGATAATCACTAGATCTTTGAAAACGAAAAGACAAATGTTTTGAAGTGTGGCATTCAAATCTTGAAAAGCCATGGCTCTCCCTGTCCCCTCCGATCTTCTACATGAGCATTGGCTTATATGGTTAAATTATTTATCAAAGATAATTCCCATGACTTTTAATTTTAAATCAATTCTTTTCTAATGAAGAGCTCATGATATGGAGTCGCCAGTATTTCACTATTGTGACATCAATGGCTACAATACATATTAATTATTGTATCGAATGTTGCATGTAATATTTTTGTTCGAAAAAGTGAATACAAAGTTACAATTTTTTATTTCCATGAGTGTAACATACCTGTAAAATATATCTAAGGAGTACCCAATAGTGAATTTTAACTTATAATTGTGTTTAGGTGCGAGAACGCATCTTGGACTGGCTAAGAGTCAACGAGGTACCCGTGGGCTTGCCGACGCGAATATGACGTCTCTCAAAAGAAAGCTGGAAGAACTCATCAGCAGTCGCCGAGCGGACATGAACGAGCTGAAGTCGAAGTGGACAAGGACAGAAGAAGAATATGGGAGTGTGGTTCGGGCAATCAGAGAAGGAATATCTTTTCCACCGGAGAAAGTAGCAGAGGTGGAAGGGCTGTGCAAAGAAGTCGAACAGATTCTTCTAGTTCCAGGAAGATTTCGGCAAGAGGCGACGGTTAGATGTCGCAAAACATCTCCCTCGGTGACAATAGAAAAATTAGTAGGCAAAGAAACTCTGCAGAAGGTGCATGAGATTGTTTGCTTTATAATGCAGAGCAAGGATTTCGTAATTGGTGTTTATGGTATGGGCGGAGTGGGCAAGACGGCCATTTTGAGGAATGTCTATAATAGACTCCTTGAGTATCTTGCATTGGATGTATTCTGGGTTGATGTACCTCAGGATTTTAGTGTTTATGCGCTACAAGAAGCGATTGCCAATGCAGTCGGACTAGACGATCTTTCAAATGAGAAGGACTTGAAAAGAAGGGCGGGCCTATTGTGTGGACATCTGAAGGTGAAGAAGAGACCCATCCTTATTTTAGATGGCCTTTGGATGCACTTTGAAGTTAAGGATGTGGGTATTCCGGTTGGAATGGACAGACTAGGGTTGGTAGTGACAACTCGATCACTAGATGTGTGTCGTATGATGCTCTGTCAAAAGCAAATGAAGATAGAACTTCTCAAGGAGGAAGATTCTTGGAGGTTATTTTCAAGGACGCGTGGCTTTGCGGGAGAACTATCTGGGGAAGTTGGACAAATTGCAAGGTCTCTTCTTAATAGGTGTTCTGGTCTGCCACTTGGGATCATTGAGATTGCAACTCGCACGACAGGAGCGAAAGAGCATGATTGGAGATGCATGTTGCAAAATTTAGAAGACTTCAGGCTGGAGCTTGACGTGTTCAAGAGACTGCAGCTCAGTTACTTGAACTTGGGTAATGAACAAGTGCAACAGTGTTTCCTGCATTTAATCCTTTGTTTTGGAAATTTCCTTTCAGCAGATGGCAGAAAGTTTTGCATAGAGTCTTTGATAGATGAGGGTTTGTTAGGTGGAATTGCCACCAGGAATAGACTGTATGAACGGGGTAACGAAATATTGGGTAAAATAGAAGGGGCTGGCCTGTTGGATTTTGAAAAAGGGCATCGGTGTCTACACCCATTGACAAGGGACATGGCATTGCATATGGTGCCGAGCACAACTCACATGTTTAAGGCCATTATGGGTTTGAGAGAAATACCGGAGGACGTATTCTGGACCGATCGTCTAGAGAAAGTCTTTTTACATGGCAACAAAATAGAAGAAATCCCATACGGCGTATCACCAAATTGCCCTAAACTGACGAGGCTGTCTTTACATAGCAATTCCACCTTGGCAGTCATCCATGGATCTTTCTTTGGACATCTAAAGGGGCTGACTGTTCTAGATCTCAGCTGCACCGGAATCACGGAATTACCGGACTCCATCTCTGAGTTGGAGAGCTTGGAAGCACTGTTACTGCAAGGTTGTTCCTCATTGCGTTTTATTCCTTATGTAGGAAAGTTGCCATCCCTAAGAAAGTTGGACCTCAGTGAGTGTGGAAGTCTTGGAGAAGTGCCAGAGGGCATGGAGATGTTGGCAAACCTGAGGTACCTCGCCCTAGATGGTGCAGAGATCCAGACATTACCGGAGGGAGTGTTGGGGAAGCTGGTGAACTTGCAATATCTCGCGATTAATGAGCTAAGGGTGGGAGAAGAGGTAAAATTACTGGAGGTGGAGGAACTTTATTGTTCTGTTTCCGATGTGGAAACATTCAATGCATGCGTGGGGTGTCTTGAGCGAAATGGATCCGCATGCTACAGGCTCATGATGGGTGCACGAAGCGGTGGGGTCCTTTGGGGTGGGATTGACACTGAGACGTCCTTACTCATTGATAGTTGCGACCGTATCGTCGGGAGTGTAGATGGAACAAGTGGTGATGGCTGTGTTCTGCTTCCGGAAAGTGTGCAATCATTGGGATTGTCCCGGTGTCATAAAATGAAGAGAGTGATGGAATGGGAGTGGCTGACCGCTCACCTTCCAAATCTGGAGGAGATTGTAACCATTAGTTGTGAGAACTTAGAGGAGATAATACATGGGCCATTGCCAAGTGAAGCCACTTGTCGCCTTAGATATCTTGAAGTAAATGGATGCAACAACATGAAGAGGGTGCTGCTGACGGAAGACATGGTGCTCCATCTCCCTTTCCTCGAAGAGATAGTAGTCCAAGACAGCAAGGGCATAGAGTTGATAATGGGCACTGTTGCCAAAATGACGTACTTCTCCTTCCCGAAGTTAATGAACCTGGTTCTACATAAACTTCCGGAACTGAAGAGCGTATGTGATGGGATCATGAGATGCAATTCCCTCCAGTGGGTTTCTATAGACAATTGTCCAAAACTGAAGAGGATTCCTCTGCAGCTGCCCCTGCTTGACAATGGGCTGCCTTCTCCTCCCCCTTCTCTTCGAGAGATTCGGATAAATCGGCAGATGTGGGAGTCGCTTGAGTGGGATCATCCCCTTGCCCGTTCTTCACTTGAACACTTCATCAAGTTTCTTGGTAAGTAACCCACAAATTTTACTTATTTTATCCTTTCTATCTCCCTTGGTGGTCCCTTGTAAGGATCTGTTCTCCCGCAGTATGGGAAATTCATTTTTTTTCCAAAACTTTTATAGCAAGTGTTATACCACATAACTGCTTTGAAACTAGCAATTAGGCCCGTGCTACACACTGATAATTGAATTCTATTACTGCTTGAAAGTGCAGCAGAGTAGCCATGTTATTATTAGACCTTAGCGATGTTAAAAAGTTATTTAAAAAAAAAAAAAGATCTCCCTTAACTTTGAATGAATAACAATGGCAATTGTCCTTGCTCTCTCTGTTTTTTTTTTTTTTTTTTTTTTTTGGGCCAAGGCACTCGTATATTTAGAAGATGTTTCTCACGCCGATTTTTGAAAAAAAGCCATTCTGAGTATACGAAATTGTGCATATGCTGATATGGAAATCCCTCTTTCATAAATGATCAGTTTTTGTGGTCACAAAATGATCACGACATGGAGATAACAAATGATTAGTGGCTGCAGAGTTTCTCATACGAAAAAATTGAAATTTATCATGACATCCTTGTTGGGAAGATGCTAAAGCCTAGTAAAAGTAAAATTTGATTGGGAAGTTCTACTTTATTGGTTGGGATGGTTTAAGAGAGCATGTTATATGCTTTGTACCTTTTCTTTTTGTTGTCTTTTCTGTTTTACCTCATCCAGTACTTCTATTTTCAATTTCAAGTCTTCTGTTGCTTTTTAAATTGATCACTATTCTTCATGAATACTTTTGATGGACTTTGTATTTCGGATTGCATATTTGAACTTTTTGAATTCCTTTCTTTTAAATTTGATTAAGTTCGGTTGGCCAGAGGAGTCTCTAATTTCTTTAGTTTTTTATGTTCTCTCTTTAATTCGATTAGGTTTTATCATTCAAAGAAGTCTCTAATCCCTTCAAATTGTTTTTGGAATAGAAAAAGAAATGAGGGGTTAGCTATATCTGGAACCTCGTGAAATCTATGAGGGCTGATCTTTTGGAAGCGCAAATATTGGACAGAAATAAGATGGACGTAGGTGTCAAGAAGCGAATTGGCCACAGTTCAAGTTTTTCTAAGCTCTCTCAAAATGCACCACGATCTGTATATAGATTTCTCATGCATAGTCATGCGGTATGCAATGATATTGGGTATGAGTACGAGAAAGGTCCTGGGGGATCAATTGCTCGCCAACTATAGAAAAACCCCTCTCCCTCTCCCTTTCTCAACTGCTTTTAGGTCCTTTGGACCCACTTTGCGAGCTACTAACAAAAGAATATTTCTGGTTCCAGACTGATGAAAGCCATGGAGGATCCTTTTGAGTATGAATTGTCTTCTGATGGCAGTGGACATCAACCTCAACGCCATTGCTACATCAATGTGCTCGATTTATGTTTAAAGTACCTCCGAACTTTGTGATGACATATGGTTAATTCATGCCTTATTTTATAATCTATGATAACTACGTCAGGTTTCTGGAGTCTTGGGTTTGTATTATCCCTTATTTCTACCTCGTGAAACATCTCTGTCCATCTCTCTTCACCCCCCCCAACTGACTCGTTTAAAGAATTGATGTGGATATGAATTTGATTGTCTACTACTTTAAAGTATAATCTACTGTGGGAGGTGCTCTTGGTTTGGAGCAGATTAGTGGCTATTTCACTTGACGCGCTTTAATGGCATCCGCAATGTTGACCATCTTAGAAATCATGTGAGCAGCCAGCTTGTGACTAATGCTCTCGAGAAGGTTTTCATGCAGAAACCCATTCTCGTCCTCTGGTTTTAGCAGGGAAATCCTAGCACTTAAATTCAGAACACAGAGGAAGACGCCTGACGATATGAACTAAACACAGGGACGTCTTGGCACGATGAGGTTTGTACCTGTCTCTGGCTGAGGAAAATATCTAATGGACCCTTATAAGTTTATGGACAGATGGTATCTACAGCAAATGTTTGATCAAAAGACTTGACGTTTCCGAGCGTCCCCCTAGACCGGGCTTCAGTCAGTTGAGTCTTGAATATTTAGTGCTAACCATTGGTGCGATCTCCCCATGTTCGTATCTCCTGCGTGTGCAACGAAGGCAGAAGCAGACTGAGTCCCGCAGAATGATAACTATTAAAAGTTCTCATTTCTTCTGTTATTGTGGCTGTGGTGAACACCGTGGTAACGGGGCATTAGCTTGTGGAATGAGAGCATAGGGCATGGTAAATTGATTTTGTTTCCTAGACATAATTTGTATGCGTGACTTTCATGCTTGAGACAAAAAGGGGTGGAGCTAAATTGACCAACAGATCTTCCGGAGGATGAGCTCCTACTTTGTCATTGAAAAGGTAAGATTGTCTCGGGAATTGCATGATTTCCCTATATCCACGAGGAGTCGATACTTAAAAGTCATTCACAAGGACCTGAAAATAAGCAATGTACTTTCTGAGCGCTATTCTAGATCTTAAATTTTCAGGCTTAGGTTGGCAATGAGAAAGTTACAGAAAGGACAATTACAAATAAGGATACCTAGAAAGTCTGTAGCTTGTTTTGTAGAGGCCCACTGGTCTACTTCCGGACAGTTTAGAGACATGATTGTTCGATAGTGGCTTAGCCACCAACACATGCCTTCGATGATTTAGAGTAAAGTCTTAAGAATGTGGATTGCTTTTGGTAGACAGCAGTAAAAGGAATATAGGAGATTTAATCAAAGTCATCACCATTTTGGATATTCAAGGAGCAGAATATAATAGTAATGTTGTATGTCAGTTTCTTTGATTTCGTTAAACCTGTGGGCATTTATTCGCAAGCTATAGCTTCTGCTGCTGATATTGAGCTGAAGGGGACGGTATTAAATGTGAATATAGAAGACAGAATAGTTGACAAAAATGTGAAAATTTTGAATTTGGGAGGGAAATAACCTTGCTTGTAATTGAAAATAGACTAGGTGGGATTCATTCAGGCATAGCCCTTATATGGAGACTGCTATACGAATGACATTGTTCTTTTTTTTCTTGGAAATCATAGTAATGATCATTCCAAAATTTGCATTATCCAATGACAACTTGACCAGTGCACATGAAGTTAGACAAATGAGCAAGACGTCAATACATTCGCAACATTCAATATCAACAAATCCAATTGTGTGAAAGCACATCACTGAAAGCACATCACGCATTGGATTTCGAGAAAATATAGAATGGAGTGATGGTAGGATATGTTCAATGACCTTGGAACCATCTAGGTCAAACTGAAATTGTATACTTTAATTGCCACATCTGAAGAAAGTGGATGTTAGTCGTAGAATAAAAATTACGCAAAAATTCTTGCTCTGACTTTAGTTTCGTTTGGACCAGGAGAAATTCTAAATTAGTGACACATCACTCATCTTAATGTACGTGCTACTGTTAATGGCAGTCTTCTTGATCTTGCGGCAACTTGCAAGGTGGACTTCATATGACCCTTTTGCCTTTCATGACCTGAAACAAAAATGGATTTAATCGTGGGGAGCACAAAAGATCAGTTGAAGTCTTCAATCATATGCAAAAAAACTCCTTTTGCCACTAGCATTTATTGTTTTATCATCTTCGTGTCATTGTTGGGTCCTCATCTGGAGCTAGTATTTTGAGTTCCGACTATTCTATGAAAGATGGAGAGACGTTGGTCTCTTCAGGCCAAAGATTTGAGCTTGGCTTCTTCTCTCTAGGAAGTTGCAAGAACAAATACTTGGGCATTGAAACAAGATCACTCCTCAGACAGTTGTTTGGATTGCTAATAGAGACAACCAACGGATTCAAATGGTGTTATGATATTCAGCCATGCAGGGAATCTAGTTCTTCTTAGGGGAAAAAAGTCACTGCAAATTTCATAACTTACGTATGGTGCTCACACGAAAGTCTTTTTTTTTTTTCCCGATCAGCTGCATACCATAACTTTCAAACGGCGGTTAGTTGATTGTCATATATATTTTTTACTTAGTTGAGTAACATATACTTTTTATTTAATCAGTTGAGTGCCATATAATTCTTCAATGGATCACTTCAAAGCTATTTAAAAATGTTCATCATGAGTGCCATGCCATGTCAAATTTCTGGCACTTGGGTCAACACTTTTTAAAAGTTATGGCACTTAAATGAGTATTGTATGGAAGTTATGACATTTGTGATAATCTTATCCCTCTTCTCAACTAATCAAATGATTTCATTGGGTCTTCAAATTCAGCTCACATTCTGATGGTGCCTATTACTGGCAAAGCTTTGAGTACCCATCTGACAGGTCTTAGTAGGGTATGGAATTGGGGTCGAACTTGAACCGGATTTAAATGGTATCTGACCACTTGTAAAAGTGTGGATGACCCTACCCCTGGTCATTGCCACTTAGATTTACCACTCAGGGATTGCCATGATTTGAAGTGTTGAACGATGGGTTCATCTAAACATATTGTAATCGGGAAGTGGAGTGGGATCCAGTTTGATGGCGTCTCGATGCCAGTGGATCCCATTGTAAGGAAAACGGTGGTTTAAAACTAGACGGATGCCTACGCCGCGTACCATCAGCCATCAAATGATGAAATCCTCACCAGAATACCAATGTATGCATCTGGTTTGGTGCAATGTTTGTGTGGAAGAAGGGAAGCTTTAGTTAGTCTATCATGCAATTGCTTTCTATTGATCCCATGACGGCTATGCACTGTGTGGTTTACAATGGTTTCTGCAAAAGTTACGGACATTTGAGATGCGAGTGCTTGCTATTGGAGAAAACTTCCTTATTTGTTTTGAAGTTGACAAAACGTTTCCATCAATCTAGTCTGAAGACTTATAGACTCTATCGTCAAAGTCTGAAAACCTCCAGACTCAAGATTCAAAGTCTACCATCATTGATAGTTTCTAGACCGACGAAGAGAAGACTTATCCAGATGCAAGTATATCCTTAAGGATTTGATTTGTACGGTTAAAAAAGATCTCACAGCTGGAGATAGCACCTCGTGATCAATTATTCTCATTGAAAATCAATTTTGATAATTAGATCTGTTGATTGGCAAAGTATACTTGGAATGTTCTATTTATGGAAACCTATTTATTGATTGTATGGGCGAGCAGGATTGGTGGGCTATCATCACATTCCTTTTATAACTCGAGATCTCCCTAAATTGATTCTGTCCAATGGGTAGATTGGAAGAACCCCTTTGGAAGGTGCCAACGGATATGAAGGCATAGATGAGTATATAAGGAAGACGCTCAAGTTATTCGAGTGTGTGTGTGATAGAAGAATTCTAAAGTCTGAAACTCCTAGTTCTTTGCTATTTCATTTGCTAAGCTTATATTGTATTCGAAAGAGAGATAAATACTTGTGAGACCTTGAGAAAGTGTAGTAGAGTCTTTACACTGTGGAATCAAGGACGTGAGACTATAATATCTCTTTTGGTTCTTACTGAAATCCAGCCGGTGGGCTATCAGTGTGGGAGAGTAGACATAGGCTTGGTCTAAACCGAACCACTATAAACTCTGTGTTTCAATTCTCCTTCCCTAAACTCTTTACTTTAATTTACAATCTTTTATATCTTTAGTCTATTATTCTCAAAAGATGAATTAAGCCGTTAAGTTTTGCAAAAACTTCTTTAACACCTATTCACCCTCTCTAGGTGTTCATATTAGCCCTATCAATTGGTATCAGAGCTCGTGTACTCATTTAATTGAAGTATTTTTACTTTTGAGTTAAAGATCTATAACTAGTATGTTGGCTCAAAGCAACACCAGACCGCCTTACTTCGATGGAAATGAATACAGCATATGGAAAAACAAGATGAAAGTAATCCTAAGATCGAAAGATCCTCTGGAATGGGATATGGTAGAAAAAGGAATCATTCCTAAAGCTGCACCAGTTTTAGAAAGAGGAAAAGAAGTTGTAGTTGTTAACGAGATGACTCAAGAAGAAATAACCAAGAGACAAGCTCTTGATGCTAAAGCAATCTACTCTTTATATTGTGCATTATCTCCTATTGAGTATAACAGAACATCTTCTTGTGAAACAGCTAAAGAAGTCTAGGATAGGCTGCACATTACATATGAAGGAACTTATCGAGTGAAAGAAATAAGGATTAATATTCTACTCGGACATTATGAAGCATTCAAGATGAAGTCAGGAGAACCCATCATTGATATGTTTAGTCATTTTACTAAAATTGTAAATGGTCTAGAATATCAGGGATAGCCTATCTTAGAACCAATGAAGGTCAACAAATTGCTGCATGGACTCTCCAAAGACTGGAATCACATAAAGACTTCAATAAGGGAAACACAAATGATCATGCCGCTTTCTGTAGACAAACTAGTTGGCACAGTTTAGTCCTATGACGTGGAGAAAATCAATGAGGAGAAAGATCCTAAAGGTAAGAAATCAATTGCTTTGAAATCTAACGATAATTCTAATGTTATAGATTCTGAAGATGATATGGACGATGAAGAGTTAGCTCTTATGATAAAGAGGTTCAGGAAACTAAACAAAAAGGGAAAAAGGGTTCAATTGGAAGAAACAAAGCACTCAAAAGTTTCAAAACAAATCAACCGAGGATGATGAAGCCAATAAAGATGTAATCTATTTTAAATGCAAGAAAAAGGGACACATCAGACCCAACTGTCCTCTGTTGAAGAAAAATAAGGGAAAAGCTGAGAAATATAGGAAGTCTCTCAAAGCAGAGATATTGAGTGATACTGAATGCGAAGAAAGTGATGAAGATTATGCCAACATTTGTCTAATGGCAAAATCAGAATCAGACTTAGACTCTGAGATAGATACAGACTTAGACTCAAATAGTGAAATCGAGGTAAGCAATCTAAAGATTCTTACTAAAGTCTCAACATATATTGATGAGCTTTGTCTTAATCTCAAAATCTCTCTTAAGAGGATTTCCGAGTTAAAAATGGAGAATTCTACACTAAAGCAACATGAAAACTCTTGGAAAGAAAAGTTTGAAAATTTAGACAAAAGCTTTGTTGTTTTAAAAGAAAATGCAGACTCTCTTTCAAAAGAAAATACTCTTTTAAAAATTGACGTTTCAAGTATTTCAAAAAGATTTTCAATAGGATCTAAAAAGTTGGAAAAGATTCTTTCAGTACAAAAACCTTATTTCAACAAGTTAGGCTTGGGAATGACTTCAGAAATTGTTCCTCTAATTGATTTTACAAAAGTGAAGGAACGAATCAAATAAAGACCTAGAAAAACCTTTTACAGAAATCATTTTCAAAAAGTCTTTGTAAAACCTGTTGGCCGAATTGCTCTCAAATGTTCAAAGTGCAATGGCTTAGAACATTTTAAGAAAGAATGTCCTATGGTTTGGAGACCTGTTAAGAAGGAATGGGCAAAGACTTCATATTGTACAAACTCTTATGAACCCAAGAAAATATGGGTACCAAAGAAAGCTTGAGTTTTTTTTTTTTTAATTGCAAGTCATCATTAAGAAAAATGCTAAATGGTATTTAGATAGTGGTTGTTCAAGACATATGACTAGAGACTCAGGTTGTTTTATAAAACTTGTTCAAAAGAATGATGGAAAAGTCTCTTTTGGTGGAAATAACAAAAGAAGAATTGTTGGACATGGAACTATAAAGATTGGAAGTCTCACAATCAACAATGTCTCCTTGGTGGAAGGACTAAATTACAATCTTCTCAGCATTAGCCAACTGTGCGACACTGGATTCAAAATCAATTTTCAAGAAGGAGTATATTCGGGAACTAGTAAAGATTTTTCTCAATCTTTTACTGGACGAAGACATGGGAACATCTATCTTCTGGATATAAAACCAGAAAAATCTCAATGTTTAATTTCAATTCAAGATGAAGCAAATCTTTGGCATCGAAAGCTTGGCCATATCAACATGAAGCAAATTGCCAATATCTCTTCCAAAAATCTTGTTCGTGGACTACCCAATCTGAAGTATCAAAATTCTGACCTATGCACACCATGTGTGTTGGGAAAATAGGTTATAAGTTCTTTTAAACCAATAAATCAAGTTTCTACTAATCGTGTTTTGCAACTTCTGCATATGGATACTCAAAGCATTGGTGGAAAAAGATATTTCCTAGTTATTGTGGATGATTATTCTCGATTTACTTGGGTCTACTTTCTAGCAAGTAAGTCTGAAACCTTCTCTCACTTTTCAAAATTTGCCAAGAAAGTTCAAAATGAGAAATGATATCCTATTTCAAGCATACAGACAGACCATGAAGGTGAGTTCGGAAATCAAGATTTTGCAAAATTTTGTGACGAATCAGGTTTTCAGCTTGTTTTTTCCTCTCCATACACTCTAGAACAGAATGGAATTATGGAAAGAAAAAATAGATCTCTGCAAGAGATGGCAAGAACTCTTTTAATAGAATGTAATATTTCTTCTCGCTTTTGGGCTGGAGCAGTTTCTACAACTTGCTATATTATTAACAGAGTATTCTTAAGGCCTATTCTGGAGAAAACTCTATATGAGTTATTCAAAAGAAAAAAAGCTAATTGTTTCTTACTTTCATGTGTTTGGTTACAAATATTTTGTTTTGAAAAATGCAAATGATCAAACTGGTAAGTTTGAAGAAAAATCAAACGAAGGAATTTTCCTTGGCTACTCAACCTCAAGCAACCTCAAGCAAAGCTTACAGAGTATTCAACAAGAATATTCAGACCGTGGAAGAATCTATAAATGTCAAATTTCAAGAATCTATGCAAAATGAACTAATTCAGACTCAATCTGAAGAATCTGAATCTACTCCAAAACTTACAAAGTCTACTTCCCCTGAAGTGGCTCAGACTTTTGAAGATCATCAACGAACGGAAGTTGAAAAATCAACTAAAGTAAAGGATCAGCAAATTGTCAGACCAAATAGCAACTGGAAGCACAAGTCTAGTCATCCCACATAACTCATCATTGGTGATATTGATGAAAGGATTCGCACTAGATTCAAAAAGCAAAAAGAGTCTAGCGCCGTGGCACTTATTTCTGAAATAGAACCCAGAAGTATAGAAGAAGCTTTAGCTGATGAAAGCTGGATTGAAGCAATGCAAGAAAAACTAGCCTATTAGGTGAAGCCGTTAAGGAATATAAATGCAATAAACTTGAGAACTCGACCATGAATCGATTGCTCGACTGTGCTAATCTGCAAGGATCATTACGGCACAGTTAAAAATCAATTAAAAATCGGAGATAGGTTGATTTAATAGAGCCATGTGATTAAATGTTGGTGATTCAACCTAATTGCAAAATTCTTATCGATCAGCACTAGACCGATTTTTCTGTCGTTTTGGTACTCTATGTCCATAGTTGAAACCTAGAGATTTTTACGATAATCGAAAGTCGACAATGTGTTGAAGATGCACAATGTGGATCGAAAATAATTGACTACGAGTCAATTGCGCTAAAAATTACTAAAAGCTACCCAGTAGGTTAGGTCACGCTAAAATCGCGCCCAATTGAAATTAATCGCGAAATTGAACTCAATTTCATAAATTGAAAGTTCTGTCATGTCACGATTCATTTTAGAAACGTCGACTCATCCTCCAAAGATTTTTCGGCAAATCGGGATTTTCGGCGAAAAATCAAAGTAAGATTATTTTGGACCGGGAAATTCGAGGAATGATTTTTGGGTGGATTTTTGGCATTCAAGTTGGTTCAATTGGTGAGGAAAAAAGTGAATTTAAGTGTGGACATCTTGGCTAAATTTTTGGGCTTGAAATTGAATTAATTGGAAGAGGAATTGAATCCAATTGGAGGGAAATTGTCCAAAATTCGTAGCCAAGGGGGGACAACAACTTTTGGACACTTTGCATGGCTTCTTGAGGAAGCTTGGGAATGGATAATGGCTAAGGATGAGGCAGCAACAAGTGGGAGGCCAAGTGATGAGTGTTTAGATCTTTTCCATGGACTTTTGAGGCATTTCGGTGGTCCCCATCAGCAGCTGTCTTCTTCTTCCTCCTTAGTTTGCTTTCCCCATTGTTGTGTAGTTTTGAGAGCTAAAAACTAGAGGAAGCAAGCAGGAACCAGCTAGCAACTTGTCGACCTCCCCTGCTCACCGTTTGACCGCCGCCCGTCTTCTTGTCGTGCGCCCGAGCTCACTGGTCATCCGTCGCCGTTCCACTTGTCTCATGCCAGCTACGCGTTCCCGCGACTTGCTTGGCCACTGTCTATCACCATACAAGCCATCGGAGCCACCGCTGTCACTTGCCTGCCCCTGCTGCAGCGTCACTACCCCTCATTGTCGCTTCTAGCCACTCGAGCAGCTCCTTCGGCCCAAGGACAGAGGTTGAAGGCCAGCAAGGGTTCTTGGACTTCTAGGCCCATTTTAAGACCCGTTTAGACCTCCGTTGGTGTCGCTCCAGGCTTGGTTCTTGCCCCACTTGGCGTTGCCGTCGCCGTGAACTCACCCGCTCGCTAAACCGGTGAGTTTACTCACTAAACCTTGCTTAGGAGGTTAATGACGCTTAATTGGTGATTAGATTAAGTTAAGTGTGATTAGTGTAATTATTAGCTTATTTAGTTAATTTAGGTTAGTTAGATTAGTGAATTAGGTGGTTAGAAATTATGATTAGTTAGTTCTTGTGTGGCCTTGTAGTTAGAACATTTAGGATAATTTAATTTGTCCATTAGGTGGTTAGATTAGCAATTTTTAGCATAAGTATGCATTTATGGAATTAAATTGCATTTATTTAATTATTTTTGTAATTTATTTAATTATTTAATATTTTCTGAAAATTATACCGGGATAGTCGTTGATCGGAATTTTGTGTTGATTACAATAGTGTGCTTAGTTTATGCAATTGAGTGTTAATTTCTGCAAATTGAGTGGTGATTGTAATTTTAAGTAATATTTCAAAATTGTAAAATTTTGGTATTTAATTAGAAAATACCAGGCGTCGGTTTTTAACTCAAAAAATGTTTTTAGGTACTATATTAAATAGTGGGATTTTAAAAAAGGAAGATATTGCATTTTGGCTCAAACTGACCGTGTACCCACACACGATTATTTTTATTGAGTGTTTTTAATATGAATAAAATAGGCCAAGTTCATTATTTTAATTGAGGAATTTGTGTGCAAAGCACAATGTTCTTGGCTGGGATTGATTGATCATTTGTGTTGCGATCAATTTTTCGGGTGCACCACCTAAAGTTTGACTAATGGATTGCTAAGCGTAGACTTAGCTCGGGCTCTCCCAAGCCCATACCAATTCACGACTTAGATTCAAATTTTTAACATGCAATTGATTTTTAATTAGGAGCTGCCACTAACCTATTTATGCTGGGTCGATTAGAAACCCAAGTAAAATAATGGGAGGATTATCTTACTCCTACGAACTAGAGACTTTGGGTACAGGTGTTGGAGAAAACTTCCTTGAGTGTTTTGAAGTTGACAAAACGTTTCCATCAGTCTAGTCTGAAGACTTGCAGACTATTGCATCAAAGTCTGAAGACCGCCGGACCGCCAGACTCAAGACTCAAAGTCTATCCTCATTGACAGTTTCTAGACCATCAAAGAAGACTTATCCAGAACTGAGTATTTCGTTAAGGATTTGATTTTATCGATTGAATAAGATCTCTTGGCTGGATATAGCATGTCAGAATCCATTATTCAAATTGAGATTGATTCAGGGATTTTGGATCCGTTGATTGGCGAAATATACTTGGAATGGTTTTACTTATGAAAACCTAGATCCTGATTGTATGGGCGAGCAGGATTTGTGGGCTATCGTCATATTCCTTAAATAACTTGAAATCTCCCTAATTGATTCTGTCAAACAGGTAGATTGGAAGAACTCCTTTGGTAAGTGCTAACGGGTGTGATGGCATGAAGGAGTATATAAGGAAGACATTCCAATTATTCGAGTGTGTGCGCGATAGAAGAATTCCAAAGTCTGAAATTCCCGGTTCTTTGTCAATTCAATTGTTGAGCAAAAACTTGTATTCAAAAGAGAGCTTATATTTTTGTGAGACCTTGAGGAAGTGTAGAAGAGTCTCTACACTGTGGAATCAAGGAAGAGCTATACTGTAACAACTATTTTGATTCTTAGTGAAATCCAGCCGATGAGCTGTCAGTGTGGAATAATGGACATAGGCTGGGAAGGCAGAAGGTTCAGATGAAGTCTATCTTCAGGTTCCTACAAGATCAAGAAGATTACCATTAATAGTGGCGTGTACATTAAGATGAGCTATGTGTCACTATTTTAGAATCTCTTCTAGTCTAGAGACTAAAGTCAGAGCAAGAATTTCTGCATATTTTTTTTTTCTAGGACTAACACATTTTTTTTTCTACAACTAACATCAACCTTCTTCTGATTTAGCAATCAAAATATACAATTTAAGTTTGACCTAGATGGTTCCGAGGTCATTGATCAAGTCCTACTATCACTCCATTCTATATTTTCTCGGAATTCAATGCGCGATTGTCACAAGACGATTCTTTCGATCGCGAAGGCACTTAGAGTTTTGAATCGCCTAGTCAAGTCTAAGTAAGCCTTGCTCTCACTCACACTCTCGCACTCAATGAAGGGAATTTCTAGAGAGAGAAAGTAGAGAGAGAAAGTAGAGAGAGAAGCTCTAGAGATACTTGTAATACTCAAATGAAGTTGATGACACAAATGGAGAGAGGGCTCCCCTATTTATACAAAAGTCCTCTAATCACAAACCGTTGGTCTTCTACATTATCTAACGATAGGGATATCAATCCTCGTCTAATCGATTCAATGGTAGAAATGTGCTTAATCTGATTGTGAAGGATGTTGACCCTCGTCACATTAGTCAAATGGTGGAGATTGATCTCATCTAATGGTTGAGATCATCAATCCCCGTCGAACTAATCCGAGGGCAAAGAATAAATCCCCTTACAAACTAATGGTCTTGATGAGCCCCTTTGGATTGATGACGTGACGTTCCTTGGTCCGTGACATGATGCGCTTTCGTACAATCGGATTTGTTGCAAACGATATTGAACGCTGCGAATGTATAGATTGCTCATTTGTCTGACTTCGTGTGTGCTCGTAAAGTTTGTCTTTTGATAATGCAAATTTTGGAATCATTATTACTATGATTTCCAAGAAAGAAAGAACAATGTCATTCCTTGTCTTCATATAAAGGCTATGTCTGAATGAAGACCGCTTAGTCTGTTTTTTCATTACAAACAAGGTTATTTCCCTTCCAGATTCCAAGTTTCCACATTTCTGTCGACCGTTCTTTCTTCTATATTCGCATTTAATCCCGTCCCATTCAGCTCAATATCAGCACCAGAAGCTATAGCTTGAAAATAAATCCCCAGGGGTTAACAAAATCAAAGAAACTAACAAACCAGAAGAAAGAACAATCATGACTTTTATATTTGCTCCTTGAATGTCCAAAATGGTTACGGTGATGACTTTAATTAAATTTCCTACTTCTTTTTACTACTATCTCTAACAAAAGCAATCCAAATCCACAATCATCAGATTTCACTCTAAATCACCCAAGGCATATGTTGGCAGCAAAAGCCCCTATCGAACAGTCATGTCTCAAAACTGTCCTAAAGTTTACCAGTGATCTTCTAAGAACAAGCTGCAGACTTTCTAAGTATCATTATTTGTACTTGTCCTTTCTGCTTCGTTCCCGTTGCCAATCCCAAGTCTGAAAATTTAAGATTCAGAATAGCGCCCAGAAAGTACACTGCCTGTTTTCAGGTCCTTGTGAATGACTTTTTAAGTATAGACTCTTCGTGGATATAGGGAAATCATGCAATTCCCGAGACAATTACACTATTTCAGTGAAGTACCAGCCCATCCTCCAGATGATCTGTTGGTCGATTTAGCAGCTCATTCCCTTTTTGTCTCAAGCATGAAACTCGCGCAGACAAATTATGTCTCGGACACAAAATCAATTTACCAGGCCCTACGCTCTTGGTCCACAAGCTAATCCCCGGTTACCATGGTGTTCACCACATCAACAATAACACAAAAATCAGAATTTCTGATCGTCATCATTCCGTGGGGAGATCGCACCAATGGTCATTCCGTCATCATTCCGTCTGCTTCTGCCTTCGTTGCGCAGGCTGGAAATACGCACATGGGGAGATCGCACCGATGGTCAACACTATCATGCACTAAATATTCAAGACTCAACTGAATGAAGCCAGGTCTAGTGGGACACTGGAAACGTCAAGTCTTTTGACTAAACATTCGCCGTAGATACCATCTGTCCATAAACTCACAAGGGCCCATTATACTTTCCTCAGCCAGAGAGGTACAAACCTCATCGTGCCAAGACGTCCGTGTTTATTTGATTTCGTCAGGTGTCTTCCTATGTGTTCTGAATTTAAGTGCTAGTATTTCCCTGCTAAAACCAGTGGACAAGAATGGGTTTCTGCATGAAAACCTTCTCGAAAGCATTAGTCACAAGTTGGATGCTCAGATGATTTCTAAGACGGTCAACATTGCGGATGCCATTAAAGCGTGTCGAATGAATAGCCACTAGTCTGCTCCAAACCAAGAACACCTCCCACAGTAGATTGTACTTTAAGTAGTAGACCATCAAATTCATATCCAGAACAATTCTATATAAGATTCGTCGGAGAAGGAGGAAGAAGGGGCCCGGGGCGGAGGGGGGGGATGGAAAGATAAATGTTTCACGAGGTAGAATTAAGGGATAATACAAACTGAAGAATCCAGAAACAAGATGTAGTTAACATAGATTATAAAATAAGGCATAAATTAAGCATATGTCATCATAAGGTTCAGAGGTACTTTAAACATCAATCGAGCAGGATGATGTAGCAATGGCGTTGAGTCCACTGCCATCAGAAGACGATTCATACTCAACGGGATCCTCCACGGCTTCATCAGTCTGGGGGCAGAAATATTCTTTTGTTAGTCGCTCGCAAAGTGGGTCCAAAGGACCCAAAATCAGTTGAGAAACGGAGTGGGAGAGTAGTTTTTTTGTAGTTGGCGAGCAACTGATGCCCAAAGACCTTTCTCGTACTCATACCCAATATCATTGTGTACCGCATGACTATTCACGAGAAATCTATATACAGATTGCGGTGCATTTTGAGAGAGCTTAGAAAAACTTGAACTGTGGCCAATTCGCTTGTTGACACCTACGCCCATCTTATTTCTGTCCAATATTTGTGCTTCCAAAAGACCAGCCCTCATAGATTTCACAAGGTTCTAGATATAGCTAGCCCCTCATTTATTTCTCTCCTCCAAGAACAATTTAAAGGGATTAGAGACTTCTTTGATCAAATTAAAGAGAGAATGTAAACAATCTAAAGAAATTAGAGACTCCTCCGGCCAACCTAACCTAATCAAATTAAACATAAAGGAATTCAATAAGTTCAAATACGCAATCGGAAATACAAAGTCCATGAAAAGTATTCCCGAAGAATAGTGATCAATTTAAAAAGTAAAAAGAGGACTTGAAAGTGCAAATAGAAGTACCGAATGAGGTAAAATAGAAAAGACAACAAAAAGGAAACGTAAAAAGCATTTAACATGCTCTCTTAAACTATCCCAACCAATAAAGTAGAACTTCCCAATCAAATTCTACTTTTACTAGGCTTTAGCATCCTTCCAACAAGGATGCCATGATGAATTTCAATTTTATTGTACGAGAATTCTGCAGCCACTAATCATTTCTTATCTCTATGTCGTGACCATTTTGTGACCACAAAAACTGCTCACTTATAACAGAGGGATTTGCATATCAGCATATGCAAAATTTTGTATACTCAGAATGGCCTGTTTTTAGAAAACCGGTGTGAGAAAATCTTTTAAATTCCCCCCCCCCACACAAAAAAAAAAAAAAAAAAAAAGAGAGAAGCATTGTTATTTATTCAAAGTTAAGGGAGATTTTTTTTTTTTTTTTTTTAAATGCTTGAACATCGTTGAAACAACTAAGGTTCAATAATAACATGATTAGTATGCTGCACTTTCAAGCTGTAATGGAATTCACTTATCAGTGTGCAGCACGGGCCTAATTGCTAGTTTCTGAGCAGTTATGAGGTATAACACTCACTATAAAAGTTAGGAATAAAATAAGCAACCCATACTGCGGGAGAACCAATCCTTAGAAGGGACCAAAGGGAGATGGAAAGGATAAAAGAAGTAAAATTTGTGCGGGACTTACCAAGAAACTTGATGCAGTGTTCAAGTGTAGAACGGGCAAGGGGATGATCCCACTCCAATGACTCCCACGTCTGCCGATTTATCCGAATCTCTTGAAGAGAAGGGGGAGGAGAAGGGAGCCCATTGTCAAGCACAGGCAGCTGCAGAGGAATCCCCTTCAGTTTTGGACAATTGTGAATAGATATCAACTGGAGGGAATTGCATCTCGTGGTCCCATCGCATATGCTCTTCAGCTCCGGAAGATTACATAGACCAAGGTTCATTAACTTCGGGAAGGAAAAGTGCGTCATTTTGGCAACAGTGCCCATTATCACCTCTATGCCCTTGCAGTCTTTGACTAATATCTCTTGGAGGAAAGGGAGGTGGAGCACCATGTCTTGCGTCAGCAGCGCCCTCTTCATGTTGTTGCAACAATTTACTTCAAGATATGTAAGGCGACAAGTGGCTCCGGTTGGCAATGGGCCATGTATTATCTCCTCTAAGTTCTCACAACTCTTTGTTATAATCTCCTTCAGATTTGGAAGGAGAGTGGTCAGCCACTCCCATTCCATCACTCTCTTCATTTCATGACACCCGGACAATTCCAATGATTGCACACTTTCTGGAAGCAGAGCGCAGCCATCACCACTTGTTCCATCTATACTCGCAGCGATATGGTCGCAACTATCAATGAGTAAAGACCTCTCAGTCTTCCTCCCACACCAAAGGCTGAAATTTTCTGGTGCACCCATCACGAGCCGGTACCGTTGGCTACTATTTCGCTCGAGAGACCCCACACATGCATTGAACATTTCCACATTGGAAACAGAACAATGAAGTTCCTCCACCTTCGGTAATTTTACCTCTTCTCCTGCCCTTAGCTTTTTAATCACGAGATATTGCAAGTTCACCAGCTTCCCCAACACTCCCTCCGGTAATGTCTCTATCTCTGTGCCATCTAGGGCGAGGTACCTCAGGTTTGCCAACATCTCCATGCCCTCTGGCACTTCTTCAAGACTTTCACACCCTTTGAGGTCCAACTTTCTTAGGGATCCCAACTTTCCAACATAAGGAATAAAGCGTAATGCGAAACAACTTTGCAGTAACAGTGCTTCCAAGCTCTCCAACTGGGAGATGGAGTCCGGTAATTTCGTGATTCCAGTGCGGCCCAGATCTAGAACCGTCAGCCCCTTTAGATGTTTGAAGAAAGATTCATGGATGTCTCCCAAGGTCGAATTGTCATACAAAGACAGCCGCGTCAGTTTAGGGCAATTTGGTGATACGTTGTATGGCATTTCTTCTATTTTGTTGCCTTGTAAAAAGACTTTCTCTAGACGATCAGTCCAGAATACTTCCTCCGGTATTTCTTTCAACCCCATATAGGCCTTAACCATGTGAGTTGTGCTCCGCACTACATGCAATGCCATGTCCCTTGTCAACGGGTGTAGATACCGATGCCCTTTTTCAGGATCCAACAGGCCGGCCCCTTCTATTTTATCCAATATATCGTTACCCTGATCGTACAGTCCTTGCCTGGTGGCACTTCCACCTAACAAACCTTCTTCCATAAAAGACTCTATCAAATACTCTCTGTCAGCTTCTGAAAGGAGATTTCCAGAACAAAGCATTGAATGCAGGAAACACTGTTGCACTTGTTCATCACCCAAGTTCAAGTAACTGAGCTGCAGACTCTTGAACACGTCAAGCTCCATCCTGGACTCTTCTATATTTCCCAACATGTCTCTCCACTCACGCTCTTTCTTTACCCCTCTCATGCGAGTTGCAATCTCAATGATCCCAAGTGGCAGACCACAACACCTATCAAGAAGAGACCTTGCAATTTGTTCAACTTCCCGAGGGAGTTCTCCCGCAAAGTAAAGCTTCTTTAAAAACAACCTCCAAGAATCTTCCATATCGAGAAGCTCTATCTTAATTTGCTTTTGACAGAGCATCATACGACACACATCTGGTGATCGAGTTGTCACTATCAACTTTAGTTTGCCCGTTTCAACTGGAATACCCACATCCTTAACTTCAAAGGGCTTCCAAAGGCCATCTAAAATTAGGATGCATCCCTTCTTTGCATTCAGATGTCCATACAATAGGCCCGCCCTTCTCTCCACGTCCTTCTCATTTGAAAGATTGTCTAGTCCAACCGCATTGGCAATCTCTTCTTGTAGCGCATAAATACTAAAATCCTGAGGTACAGCAATCCAGAATACATATGACGGAAGATAATCAAGGAGACTGATATAGACATGCCTCAAAATGGCCGTCTTGCCCACTCCACCCATACCATAAACACCGAGTATGAAAAACTCATTCCGCAATATAGTGTAAAACATCTCCTTCACCTTCCGTCGAGTTTCTTTGCCTAATAATTCTTCTATTGTCACCAAATGAGATGTTTTGCTAGATCTAACAAGTGCCATCGCCTCTTGCCGAAATCTTCCTGGAACTGGAAGAATCTGTTCAACTTCTTTGCTCAACCCTTCCACCTCTGCTACTTTCTCCGGTGGAAAAGATATTCCTTCTCTAATTGCCCGCACTACACTCCAATATTGCTCTTCTATTCTCATCCACTTCGACTTTAGCTTGTTCATGTCCGCTTGGCGACTGCCGATGAGTTCTTCCAGCTTTCTTTTGAGAGATGTCATATCCGCGTTGGCAAGCCTACGGGTACCTCGTTGACTCTTAGCTGGTGCAACATGCGTTCTCGCACCTAAACTCAATTATAAGTGAAAATTCACTATTAGGTACTTCCGAGATATATTTTATAGATATGTTACACATACAGATATAAAAAATTGTAACTTTGTATTCACTTTTTCAAACAAAAATATTATATACAACATTCCATATGATAATTGATATGTTATGTAGGCATTCATGTCACAATAGTAAAACACTAGCGACCCCACATAATAATTGACTTAAAATTAAAATTCATAGGAATTATCTTTGACGAATAATTTAATCATATATACGCCAATGCTCATGTAGGAGATCAGAGGAGACAGAGAGCCATGGCTTTTCAAGATTTGAATGCCAGACTTCAAAACATTTGTCTTTTTCATTTTCAAAGATCTAGTGATTATCAATGACCGACTCTAAAACTCCTCTTTTCCTATTAATTCCTGACTATTCTGTTTCTCCATAACTATTAGAAATCTGAGCATCCTGCCTATATCCCTTTTCTTAGGTGAAGATTATAAGACAAATAAAGCAGCCTGCACAAGCTTCAACGTATGGCAAATTTAGAGATGCATGCATGCCATGTGGAACCTCCATATTGCGTTCTCCCTCTTTGGCATTCAGTGGGCACAGTTTTCAAACTGTGCTCTTCAGATTGAGAACTATATTTTGCTTCTGTCTTAAAAACGGATGCTCTTTATGCAGGTGATCTAAGGGGATAGAGAGAGCCATTGCTTTTCAAAATTTAAATGTCACACTTAGGAGCACTGTTCTGTCCATTTTCAAAGATCTATTAATTATCAATGACTGACTCTTAAGCATCCTGCACGAGCTTTTACAAAAGGGGAATTGGGAGATGCACATACCTTGGGGAACCTCCGTATTGGGTTCTTCCTCTTCTGCATTCAGTGGGCGTGGCATGTTAGACAAATCCTCTGCATTGGGTTATTCAGTGGGCATGGCATGTCAGACAAATCAACAACAATTCATTAGGCAGAAACTCAACAAGCTCCCATAATTTAAATGCCGCACTCGGCATTTCGCCTGTAACCCACAGAAGAGTGAACAGATATGTTTCAAGTGACTGGGTACCAACAAGCAAGACCCTGGGAAGTTCTTTTGAAAAGACAGGAAACAATGCTCAAATTTTGCTCTTCAGATTAAAAACTATTGCTCTGTCGTTTGCTTCTTATACACAAGCCCGGCTTAGTTTTTCTGTGAATGACTCGGATGCAGCAAATTGTTCTACCAACTCAAAATTTCAGCCTATATGAACCTATATGTGAAATCATAGATTCATAACGAAAAAATGGGACGGGGAATTGGAGATTTGTAAGGATAAAAGATTTGGTGAAGTGAGCATGAAAAGTGAAATTTTGAGTCAAGCTCACCAAAACCCAACGTAATTGTCCAATTTGATTATTTGAAAGTTTCCAAACTCCTAACATCACATAATTTGCTGCTACATCTAAGATTCTCTCTCAACATTATTTCATGGCCCCGGCTAAGCTGCACCCTCAAGTTCTTCAATTTGCTTATTTTCTATTTTATGCCAATCAATTGTAATGATGGACGGTAAACTATCCAGTTTGCCCGCATCTAGTATGGCTTGGCTTGACCAAAGGCTTTCAACCCCAGTTGGAGTTGAGAACGATTGAAGTGGAAGCCATCAGTCAAGCCAATTATGTAACTTGGCGTTGATAAACCAATAAAAATCTTCGCTCTTTGCTCAACGGGAACATTAATTATCTTATTTGATAGAGAACGCCTTCCGGGAAAAAGCTCCAGAAGCAAGACCAGACATGATTATTGCTTATTTTCTGTTCCATATTTGGCCGATCAAACAAATTAAGTGTCTTATGTTTCTTACAGATATAGAAGGTCTGGAAATTTAAGTAGAAAAATCCTATAATAGAGCGTCACGAGTTGCAACAGAAAATTCAGACAGGCATGCAATTGCATAACGAGGGCAAAAGACAACGTACAATGAGGAGGACTGAAGTTCCGGTCCAGTTGCTAATCTCTGGCGTCGATATGTTCCTTCAGCCCCTGATCACATGCCCTCGGCTCCGGTTACAGCAAAATTTCCATGGCCCGGCTTCAACTGCCCGCTCGAGTTCTTCTCCCTCGATCTCGATCTCGTTCACATGGAAATTTGGAGAGGTGGGATACGGCGAGAGGAAATAAGGAAGAGGGAAGATGAGAGGAGGAAGAAATCACATTGGCTCTCTGTACGGCTGCGTTTGGTCTTTCGAATTTCTAATGGCTACGTTTGGTCTTTCGAATTTATAATAGGTATAAAAAACCCTAGAAATTGAGAGCGTCCCTCGATTGTCGTGCTCGGCACATCTGCACCATTTGTTTTCAAACGAGCACAGACCATCGTTGGATTATGTAAATCACCCCCCCCAAACAAAAAAAAAGAGCACCGAACACACAAAAAGAAAAAAAAGAGAAAAATTTTATTTGCGTTCAAAATTTCCGAAAATTGATTCCATTAAAAAACCATCTGGTGTTCCCAAATCATTGACCAGAATTACTAATCCTTGAAAGGACGAAATTTGCATTTAAATTTTACTCCTTTGTTTTTTCTATATGAAAAATTACTCGATATGCATAAAAAAAAAAAAAAAAAACTAATTATCTCATGATTGCTTGATTTGCATCTATTATAGGGAAGTACAATTATCACGACGCTCGCCATGGGCAAAATGCCAAATGTTCTCATGATATGAGTTAACATATGGTCATGGGAATACGAACGATTTCTCTTGCAAGATGATGCTTATGCTTGGCTACGATTCACCCGAGCCCTATCAATCGCAAATCGTTTCCCCAGTCAATCATGAACATAAGATTTTATTCATAAGTTGCCACTAACCCATAAAAGGTCGATTTAAGGAAAATTAAATTGCACCGGGTTATTTTATTTCTTCAAGCTAGAATTTTCGAGTGGGGACTTGGAAATAGGGGATACATATCAAAGAAAGTTTTAACCTTTGGAATTAGGGTATGTGCTTTTCTTTGATACATTGTGATTAGTATCAATGGCAAATTACTTCAAGGTGCGTAAATAGAGGGATTCAAACCCTTAGTAAACAAAAGCTTACATAGCATTACCAATGCTATGTCTTGAACCCATTGGCCATCTTTCATACATAATGATATATCTCAACAGCTAAAGGAATACTCAATCATTCATTTGGTACTTTTTTATTCACATCGGATGTCACGCCCCGAACCTCGAGCGCATCAACATCCCACCATGGTCATGCAAATACGACATTCCTAGGTAGTGTCGCTGACCCCATTCATTTTATTATTGCGCAAGCGGAACGTATTATAAAACCCCTAACAATAAAATACGGAATAGAAAAGCAGGAAGCAAAATCACAACATAACACTCTCATAATTCAACAGAATTACAAACAGAGGTCTACGGCCAAAAGTCTACAAAAGACCAGCTCTTAAAAAGGAACTGTCCTATGACCTACAAGTCGAACACATTCTCCAATCCTCATGACTTCACCTCTGCAACTCCTCAAGGTCAACCCGAGCTATCTAGCCGCTCCGACCACCAGGGACCTAAAATTGTAATCCCCAAACCGGGATGAGACAATGTCTCAGCAAGTTCAACCCCCTAAACCCCTATTAGAAAGAAAATACGCCCCGAGGGGTCTAGCCACATCACACGGAGAACTTACCTCGCCTCAATTCCTTCCTGCAGGTTAGCACAATTCGTATCACATAATCTCAGGTAATAATAATAATTCAAACAATCGGAACGCCAGCACTTTCATATAAATCACAGTCGTACTTAGCACGCATTCCAATTATTATTCACTGCCACACAAGGGCATAGCCTACTTGCAGTTCGGCTATCTACTAACATTAATGCCAGGCATCGCCTCCTCCCCTTGGAGCGCAGCTTCGTCACTACGTCAACGGCATTCCCGAAAGAGCATGGGTCCAGTTGGCCTAGCCTCTACTACGACTCGAGCCACGTCACTCTCTTGACGGCATTTCTAGAAGAACAAAGGTCCAGTTGGCCTAGCCACTACTGCGACCCGAGCCACGTCACTCTCTTGACGGCATTTCTAGAAGAACAAAGGTCCAGTTGGCCTAGCCACTACTGCGACCCGAGCCACGTCACTCTCTTGACGGCATTTCTAGCGAATAAGGGTCCAGGTTGGCCTAGCCACTACCGCAACCCAAGCCTTTCAACCAGACACGACAATTCAATACGATCCCTGGATACTTTACATTTCACTCACATAATCCAATTACGATATTCACCATTAAAAATTCAATTTCAGTGCCAAACCCGACACTTGGGATTTTCTAAATAAAATCCATACTTTTCACAATCAACACTCAATTTGCATTATCCAATCATCAAATTCAAATTCTAAATGCACAAAGCGAGCGATCGGCACGAAATTCGAGCAACCGGGTCAAAAATAATTTTTCTATTTTTTTTAATAAATAATAATATTTTAATAATTTCGGAATATAATATAATATTATAAATTCCAGAATCCGAAATCATTAAATAATTCAAAAATAAACCCTATTATGTCACATCAAGGCTTTATATTAAAATAAACATTCATTTAGCATTAACTTAAACCCACTTTAAGTTAATCAAGCACATTAATATAATCTACACCTAAATAAATTAAACTAACCACCTAATAACACTTAACATAAACTAAACACACCTAAAGCATCATTAACCCTCTAATCAAGATTTAGTGAGCTAAACTCACCGGATTAGCGAACCGAGCGAACCAAAACGACGAGGACGACGCGAGGATCGACTTTCCTCAAGGCGGGCCGAGCATCCGGGCTCGGGAAGACGGCCAAAACGGGCCAAACATGGGCTGCCATACCCATTTTTCTGGGCTGCTGGTTGAGGCTGACGGAGGCTACTCGGCGGCGGTTTGGGCGTGGGGAACGGCGGAGAAGCGGCGGCTGCAGCTTGGTGGGCGAGGCGGCGGCTTCGGCGGGACTCCCAACGACCCTAGCGACGGCCTATGAAGCACGGACACGTTGCTGAGGCTTCCGTGTCGTGTCCGACACGTGTCGACGTATCCAACACGCTCGGACACGTTCGGACGCGGTCAACGGGTGTCGAGAAATCCGACACGTGGTCAACTTTTCTCGACACGCGTGTCCGAGAGAGAGATTGTTGAAGAAGACGATGATGGGTAGAGGCGAGGCCGAGGAAGAGGCCAAGGAAGCGGAGATGAGGCCGCGACAGCAAGAGGAAGAGCATAAATTGAGGCGAGGCTACGATGGAGGGCCGGCGGCAAGGCTGCAGCTGCTGCAAAGGAGGAAGGGCCGGAGGCGACAGCGATGAGGCGACCGAAAGAGTTGAGAAGATCGTGAGGAAGAAACGAGGGGGCGGGAAGCTGGTTGTGGCGTGGGGGAGGGGAGGGGGGAAGAGAGAGCAGGGGAAGAACAGGAATGGAGGGGATTGATGGGGGCGCAGCCTCATAGGGGAGCAGGTGGTGGCGTGGGGGAAAGGGAAGGGGAGCGGGAGAGAAGAGAGGAGAGAGGGGAAGAAACAGATGGGGATGGGGGCGATTGATGGGGGCGCAGGGAGCAGGTGGTGGAGTAGGGGGAAAGGGAGGGGGAGAGAGAGAGAGGAGAGAAGGGAAGAAATCGAGGGGGCTGGGGGTGATTGATGGGGGTGCGGGGAGCAAGTGGGGGCGTAGGGGAAAGGGGAGGGGGAGAAAGAGTAGGGGAAGATCCGCAGAAATCGAAGGGGGAGGGGATTTTGGGGTGGTGGCGTGAGAGAAGAGGAGAGAGAAATGAGGAGAGAGAGGGTTTGAGGGGAATAATTTTTGTTAAATTAAAAAATACATTTTTAAATATGCACACGTATTAATTATGAATATGTTTTTTAAATTTTTATGAATAGATTTATTAATATTATTAGTGTAAAATTATTGTAAGTTCTTATTTATTTATTTATTTATTTGTGAATTTGAATCAAATTAATTAAAAATAAAAATATTTATTTAATGTATAACGTGTCGGAACGTGTCGGAATTCTCTACTTTTTAAGAAATGACGTGTCGCGTGTCGTGTCGTGTCGTGTCGCGTGTCGGTGCTACATAGGCGACGGCGGCTGAACAGAGGGGATGGAGCTCGAGGTCAGGCGAGCAAGGCGGAGCGGCGTGCGGGCACGCGGGCTTCGCGCGAACGACGGCAGCAAGGGCGAGCCTCGGCGACGGGCGTGCGGGCGGCCGACGACGGCGAGAGGCAGCAATGGCAGATCTAGCTTCGCTGGTCTGCTCAATTCCTTCCTCCCTTTTCTGGTCTTCGCACAGCAGAGATGGAGGAGAGAGAGACCGCGACGGGAGAGGAAGGGGGAAGACGGAAGGCGTGCGGCCAAGGCGGAATGGCGACGGCGTGCGGCGGCGGTGAACGGCGGAGGCGTGCGGCTTCTCCGGCTTTGCTGGTTGCTGGGTTTTCGAAGAAGATGGAGAGGGGCCAAAGAGGTCGCACGGTTGGGAGAGAGAGAGAGAGAGAGAGAGAAGGAGAGAGAGCATTCCTTTTCTTTTCCCCTTTTTTTTTTTTTTTTCCTTCATCCAATCAAGGTGGCCCACCATGACCTAGGATGACCTCACAATCCACTCACCCAATCCTTCACAACCTCTTCCAATGGTTGCAATTTCATTTTCCGCCGGAGTCCAATTCTTGTACATCCAATTTCTTCAATTCCCATCAATTCTCTTCCAATTGAATCCAATTGAAATCCATAAAATTAATCCAATGTCACCACACTTTAATTCACATCTTCACTTGTCCATAGAACCAACTTAAGTCCCAAAAGCATGACCAAAGGCGGGCCTATTAATTTCTCGAACCAAATTAACCATACCTTTATTATTTTGCTGAAAAACTCGGCTTGCATGAAAAATCTTCCAAAGATAAGTTGATATTCCTAAAATGATTTGTGACACACCCAGACTTCCAATTTCTGAATTCAATCTCAATTCCACGGTTAATTTCACTTTGGCACGATACTAGCGAGGCTCAACCTACCGGGTAGCCTTTAGAAATTTTCATGCATTTGACCTGTGGTTAATCAAGCCACAATGTACATCTTTGACACATTGGCGACTCTCGGTTGTCGGGGTAATCTCAAGGTTTCAAATACGGACACAGGGTACCTAATCGACAGAAAAGTCGGTCCAATGCCGATCAACAAGAATTGTGCGATCTAGTGGAATCACCCACACCTGATCGCATGCCTCTGTCGAGTCGACCTATCTCCGATCTCTAATCGATTTTTAATTATGCCATAATGACCCTTGCAAATTAGCTCGGTCGAAAAGATCGCTTCCTGGTCAAATTCTCGAGTCTGATGCATTAGAATTTCTTAACGGCTTCACTTGATAGACTAGTTTTCACATGAGTGGCCGACTCGAGGAAAAGAACTATATGCGTGCCAACGAAATGCCCGTCTCAATTTATTGAAAATAGAATTAGAAAATCGGGATGTCACATCAGAAATATATCACATCACGGCAAAATGAGGTTTCGCAGTTTAACGAATCTTCAACTTATTTGATGGGATAGTTAGTAGATTGGTGACCTATCGAAGTAGTGAAATCTGAAACCTTCCTATTCTAGGATCTCTTTCTTGTTTGGTTAATCACCTTAATAACATGATCCCCAAAAGAAATCGTCCGATAGATATAGTAATTAGCTACTAATCAAATGCACTTCGCAGATGAATTCATCAAAACCTTTACCATTATAATAATCGTCCAACCTCGAGTTTTTAAACAAAGGTCAGATTCGTAAGAAGACTAGAGAGGAGATTTTCTGCAACTGCATCTTGTGTAGATTCGACATTTGATGTAAACTTAATAGGCTCATGACAAAGAAGGGCAAGTATCTCTAGTTTTTTCACCCGGACGTGAAATTAGAGCTTCAACTCTTTCTTTGTCGTCATAACCATTTGATTTTGATGTGGTTTTGTATGCTGATTCAACCATAAATTATCGTTCTTTCTTTCACTCGTTCAATGTCAAATACACACAATGCCAGCCGCAGCCTCGGACTTCCGAGACCTCACCAAACCACGACGACACTCACCTAGGATCTCAGGCAAGTAACCTTTTTATGTTACGTAGGTTAATTGCCATGCGCGGAGGTTGATTCCTCAGATTTTAGTCGTCTTGGTTGATTTTGTACATAGTCGTGTTTGTCGGCGATTTCAGCAAATGTACATCGCGAGCATTGTTGAAATGATGGTTTATTGAGTTCACTAAGTTGCTGAAGAACTGAATGTTGAGATTTATGCTGCTTTGAGCTTAAATGGCACGAGTTGAGGACAAATCCGAGGATACGGCTATTTTTGGTTTGGTTTACTGTAGACTGTACTTTTTCCAATTTTATACTGGCTTTTTGTGGTATGATTTTTGTGAGGGTTTCTCAAAAAAATTTCTCATTATACTTTGTTCTATAACATACTTTAATTTCAGATTTTTTGGACTTCGTATGTTCAAAATATATTTAAAAAACTAAAGAGGATTTGAAACAGTTTTCTCGGATTTTTACTGACCTTTACTTGGTTTTTATTTTCGACAAAATTTTCAACAAAAGATTTGGAAAAATGTTCTGCAAGAAAATTTTTAGACCACATCTTAAACTATAATGTGTAATTTTTTTCATCATTTTTGGAACTCATTTAAACTTGCAAAATGCCTATTTTTGGATTTGTTTTAGTTCAGAAATTCAACCCTGTTTTCACCCGACTTATTTGAAATATTAAGAGCTGTACAAGCTAAACCGGATTTTGATATCTTCATGAAAAATGTTCTTGAGAGTCTTGACCACGTCATGTTAAAGTTTCGTGATTTTTCAAGTTGATTTATTTGACAAATGCCATTGATTTCTAAAGGCAGGCGAACTGTTTCAAGTTTACTTTGGATTTTGAATAAATCCTTTCTTAACTTGTCTTTCGGCTGGTATTGCCAACCAATTGTTTTACACTATTTTTTCTAGCTTACAAATCATCGAAAGATTGTTGATGCTAAAGTTGATTCAATTTCTATGCATTAGCACAGTGAATGGTATGTTAAATTGAATTATTAAATTGTTGCACCATGGGATGAGTGTGGATTTGAAAATGATGTCAATTCCTAGGACGATGATGCACTGGGTTGTAGTAGGGATGCCTGAGGGGGTGTAAGACGGTTCCCTCAGAGGCTTGAGGGTGTAACACGATTCCCCAAATGTCCTCACGACACCATGGGTGTGAGATGCCTGGAAGGGTAAATGGGTTCTTTCGAATGTCTAAGGGGTGTAACATGGTTCCCGCAGATGTCCTCACGATGCTTGAGGGGTGTAACATGGTAAGGATTTTATTTATCGATTTTAGGAGACAACAAAATTTGTTTGCGGTCTGAAGAACACTGATTAGGTCTGCTAATCAATTTTTTGTGTCTGATTTTGAAGATGTAATCACCAAAAAACGTGCCTGTGAGGTGTTGTGGAGTAGCTCAGACGATGTATTACTCGCATTTGCAGAGGAGAATTTTGCTGGACTCGGGGCACCTATTCATCCTGGTCAGGCTTCATAGTAGGTGCTTTTGTGCTTTTCTCTAGCCTTTTTTTGTCCATGCAAAATGCAGTTGTGTGTACACTTTTGTATTTTGTTTGTAAAAGTGTTGATGGCTAATGCTTAAGAGACGGTTGATTTCTCACAATTTTTATGATTGGTGAGAGAAATCTCCATTACATAAGGCTCTTTCTTCATGACTTGTTAATGTCCATTGAATGTCTCTCTATTTCTACTGAATTGCATACTTGCTAAGTGATGACTTTGTTGAAGGAGACTAGACTTCCATTGAATTGGCAGCAGCGTTTGTTTGTGAGAGGGTATGCCTTAGATATCTTAATATCTATTGTAGTGCATTCCAATGCTCTTTGCCTGGTTTTGCAAATATCAACTCACAACTCCCACTATCATGCAATGTTTGGTCCTATACTCATCATGGTATACATCAAACTTTCCAATGTGGATGCATATTTGACTATCACCATCTCATCTTTGAGTATTCTAACACATATCCTCGAAAAGTTTGAAATAGCTTGTTAGAGGAGTCGTAATCGGTTTTGCCTTATCCATGTTGAAATTTTTTAACACCTTATTCACATAGTCTTGCAATGACGACCATAATTTCTTCTTCTTGTCCTTGATATTCATGCTTGAGATCCATCTTCCCGTCATGTTAGAGTAGCAACAACCCGTATCTCTTAGGTAACTAACAAGTCAAGACCTAACAACCATATAGGAGAGAGTTTCTCTTACATTTATAAGCCGATCGGCGGCGTCCGAGATAACCTCAACACGAATATAGTCAGATAGACCAAGGTTCCATACTTAATAAGTAGATATGGATCACGTTATTCGTGAGCCAAGAGGCCTTCCTCAAAAGGCCCAAAATCTCATGCCTTGCTCCACATTGATCCATACAAAATCAGAAGGCCGCTAGCAAGGTAATGTACTGATGTCCATTCTCAAAGTCGTCTAATCCAGACCACAAACGCTTCCTGGTCCAACCTCGGTTTTTAATTTAGTCATTTGGCCTTGTGACAAGATGAGCAATCTCAACCCAGTTCCTTCCTCGTACTCCCTATTTATCAAGCTCTCGCATCTGCAAATGCACACACTCGACTTGACAGGACTCGAGAAATTTCATAATCCGTAACTAAAGCTGAAAATTTAACTGACAATCCAATTTGGTACTGGATCTCTTTTGATTAGCTGAAAAGCTCACGTACAAAAACCCAATTAGGTACTAAATCTTTTCTGATCATTCAAGTAAACCTTCTTAATTAGATGCAAAAGCTCGATCATGCTTTTTCGCCGTACACACAACTCATCAAATTCCCAACTTGTTTACATAATCGACTTTACGCACTTGACTTATCGAACTCTGTAATAATAGCATCTTCTTTTCTCAAAAAAGGAAACTTGCTTATTCATATGAAGCTCGTTGACGATTCGTATTCTAGTCTCCCGAAATAAGTTATCAACCTTCAAACCGTACACACTATATTTAATTGCATGATCAACGAATCCGTCCGAATGGCCACCGATCCATTGAGAAAAGAGGTCAATCTTGACAATCAATTGGTTGAGAAACAGACAGGACAACCGCAACACAATGGGAGGAATAATTGGAAGGTGCAGATCGCACCAAACCTCTGAATCATTAATGAATCGGCGATGGTCGTTGGAAGATGAGCGCAGGTAGGTTTATGTGAGGCCCATTAATCCGAAGGACCCACGGGACATGTTCTGCTTGATTGAAAGAGAGAGAGAGAGAGAGAAGCAGACATTAATATGGCAGCAGCAACAGCATTGAAACGAGAAGCTGCTATATATATGTTTCACCAGTCTCGAGACATCACACTATCACAGCCATGTTAGTGACTACTCGTGCGTAAGCACAAGGGTCAAACTCCTAAGATGAGTACTTAAGTGGAGATTTCTTGCACCGTGTTTCGTCTCGGGTATCATTTCGCAATCCCTCCATGTTGTCATACTCGAGGTGTTACGATGATTGGCAAATAAATACTGAATTGAAAACGAATGCAGTCCATAATAACTTGGTCTGCATAAAGTACCAACTTCTTTGGTAGATCTCACGATCCTGTTATTGAACTTTATTAGTCAGAAGAAACCCATGAATCCATGTACACTCCACATGATCAGCTTCACGTGAGGTAAAACCACTTTACACTTCATGCATGATCTCTACCGTGTTGATTAATTTGCCAAGCAAGCACGCCACACTGCCTCTACTTGTTGAACTCCCAAATCATGCCTCCATCCTCTGCAATGTGGAAGTAATAAAGCAATTATTCCAATGTGCAGAGGGCATGACGAATTTGCTGGATAGATTAAAACATAATATTAAGTACAAAAGTACATGTTCATAAAAGTTGTTAACATCTGACGGCCGAGAGCACTTCGAGCATGCGAAGGCAGGAGATCTGCCCAATGAGAATCGTACTGACGCTGTGTATTCTAAAAGAACCGCAAAGTCTTGGAAATTCTCAATTCTAGTGATACATATTCTTATGCAATGCATCAAAAAGAAAGCAAGTCCTTATCACTGTCTATTTTCAGCTTTGCCTCCCATGTATTCTTCCTGTTTAAGACTTAAATCATTCAAGAGTAAACCAGCTATGTTCCATACATCAAGTGCAAAGAGATGAGGTCATTTGACAGAAAAAGGCTCCAGGCTAGATTCCACATCGTGGCAGGATATGTTCCCTAGTAGGTGAAATTATGGAAATTAGGACCACGATTGTCTGATCTGAGCATCTGTGATACAAACGAAGAAATCAAGGAAATATCACTCACCTTTGATTTTCTTGTTTATCCAGATCTCCAGCAGCATTCCAGCACCATTTCCACCAGCAATGCATGCCCCATAACAGGCAATAGTTGAGAGCAAAGATCTTCAAGGAAGAAAATAATAGTCCGGTATTTGCCTAATCTTTCTTGGCAATCGCTTCTTTACAATTGGTTTAGCAGAAGGATCCTTCTGTAGGTCACTGCCGATGGCTTTCCAGTCCATCCCCTTCAAAGGGTCTTTCGGTTCTTCAGTTCCCATTCCCAACTACTATTTTGCTAGAGGATCAATTCCGCAAACTTAAGGCAGCAATCGCATGGATGAAATGTGAAGGATTACAAAGAAAAGCCAGCAGAAAGAAAAACTGATAAAGCTCACTGGTGGGGAAAAAAAAAAAGCAAGTTTAGCAGCAATAAAGAAAAATCAAGACTTGGGGTAGAAACCCATGGCTTAGGTGGCTGGGACTAAGCAGGAGAATAACCTATTCTAATTTCTAACCGATCCTTGTAAGCAGAAACCGGGTCAGCTTGGAAACTTCGGATGTTTGTATATATAATTGATTTCCATGGACCATGGCAATTGACTACTCACCTCAGATAATAATTCATGTTTCCCGCTTTATGTTGAATACTTCTCCTATCGAGGACTTAATTACTTTAAAGCTAAACAATGCTTCATGACGGCCAACCAGTGACCGAGCAAAAAATGACAGAACAACCGGTTCTGATATTCCAATCATTTATCTCCAGAACAGAACAACCGTTTGAGAGATAATAGAGGCAAGGACACTGAAACTAAAAAGAACAAGAGCTTCGGTCTTTCGGCTCTTCTTTATCGGTTCGAAAGGGCAGGCGGATCAGTGTAGGCGACCCTTCTAGGCGGTATGAAATTCGACTTCCCCTCACAAGAAAAATGATGTCTTCCAGTCATTTTCGTGAGAAGTATTCACGATCCAAAGCACAGATCCCAGTTTTGAGACCAAAGAAACCATGACATCCTCATTACCCTTACCCAAATGATCATCAGCAAATCCAAATTACACATGGGTTGCAGCCAGCCATTACATTGGCGTCTGAAGCATTGGCCAACCAGCACATTCTCACCAACAGGTTCGCTGCAAATACTGCAATAGCAGATATACTGCAATAGCAGATAACAGTTAAAACCCAGAAGAACACTCACGTTTACTAATTCAATTTGATTATATTCAGCAAAATCAGCTCGAATTAGATCCCCAGGTTGATTACTAACGATTACCCACGTTAAAGGTGAACCTCAGCATTTCCAGGTTCGCAAGTAGACGAAAAATTCGCGCAATTCCACAGTAAAAATCCCAGCTTCACAAGTGCGCAAGAAACGAAGCTTGAAAAAGGTCCGACTCCGCCAGACGAAATTCACCTGAACAGAGCGCGCAGAGAGAGAGAGAGAGAGAGAGCTTGGGAGGATGGAGTGATGGAGGAGGCGTTGGTGGCAAAATGGCGAACTGACCGCCGGCGACGAGCGCTGGACTCCGACGGAATCGCGAACTGCGGCTGCGAGAGAACTGGGGCGGCGGCGGCGAGCTCCCTCTGATTGGTAATTTTGTAATTTCGCGGAACACTAGGGGTATCTTTTCACCATTTATTGTTGGCAGGACAAATGGATGCCCTTTCTGCGTTTAAGCCGCTCACACATGATAGGATTAGGTGAGCATAGGTTCGAGATAGAACTGAAATTAAACCAAACCGGCCATAATTTATCAGTCCGATTAGATTCTTGTGATTACTCGTCCGATTCCCGATTTTTTTAAATAGAATTAATACTGTATGGTTCGATTCTCAATTCCTAGTTAAGTAACGAACCGGAAAACGAAACTAGGAGGTGGAAACTGATAAACCGTGTTTACGTGTTTTAAAATTTTTATTGTTTATTTTATTCTTTGTGTTTATCTTTTATGAATTAGAGGATTTTTTGTTATTGTGTTCATTTTCATTTTGCTTAACTAAAAATGAAACGAACGAAAGGAAAAATAATTAAAAAGAGAAAAAAGAAATTGGTCTATTCCTCGATAAACCCCCAAACCAATCCTAAACTCGGGAGCTGATTGACATGGTTAGTTTCGAGTTCCACCAATAAGCAAATTGGTTCCGATAGAATAGGTTCCAAATCACGAGTGAATCTAGACCGACCCTAAGCCTGAGACCGCTAGGTCTTGCGAACTGGATACTGGCCCTTGTTGATTATATTCAATATTTTAATACGTCGATTTCCAAAGTATTAATAAAAAAATAATAGTATGTGGAAAATGGCACGCTTACCTCAAACGGTTTCTTTATAAGTGCCCAAAAAATGATTTTTTTTTTAATTTAAAAGATATTTTGGCCTTTTTTTTTTTTTTTTTTTTTTGGTTGTAAAACTGAAATTTCATCAACTCAAAGGGAGTCCGTCCGTCCACATCGCCAGATGAGATATCCAACAAAGGTTCGGGGGACAAGATAGCCAATTAGAGGGAATTCCTTCTTTCAGTGGGCAAATGAATGAATGGGATGGAAATAGCGACTTCCCCCATTTATTGTTTTTCGTTAGTTCTCCCGTTTGACGAAAACGTCGACGCAACAATTCATGTTCAACTTAGGACCCGCGCATTCCCCGGGCTAATTGTTGATGTGCAATAGTGATACATAAACAAAAAAAAAAAAAAATCATCAGGAAAAAATGTTGGAGAGAGATGAGGGGAAAGGCTAGGCGAGACGAGCACCCTCAGCCATCGAGGAGGGTCCAAGAACCCTCGTTGTCACGTGCAGGCCACCTTTCCTTGTCCCGCAAGCGGCGGCAAGGGGCCGACCCTTGCTAAACATTGTTTCCAGGATTCTGTAGCAAACTTACATAACTTGTCTAAGTTTGGTGAGGGTCATTACCCCTATTGTTGTCGTGACGACTGATAAGGATAGGTGATCCTTATATCGACAACTCTTTTGCTTTGACTTTTTAAGAATATACGTGTTGCTGAAAATGCCCAACGTGATATTTAATTATGACGCTAGAATATTTATTAAGCTTTCATAGGATGACCGAATTGTATTAATGAAAATAGAATTATTCGCCACATAATATTTTCAAACACTAAGAGCGAAAGCACCTAAAATCAATGTCAACTAATCAATTTTAGGACCACATCGAGTTGTGAGCTACAATTGGACGAGAATCCTACCTACAAAGGACAAAGTACATTATGTATTTATTTTACCACATGATCTCCCAAGAGATACTCGGATTCTAAGTACTTCATGCGGTGGGGTGGGGATTCCACCACAACAAATATATAATTCGACGATTCGATTGCGTGAAGAAAAGCTCCGTATGACGAGATATGAACAATTTTAAAGTGGGAAAAGAATTCACGAGTCGCGTGACGTCTTTTTTATCTTCTATATTTGGTCAAGTCAAATCAATGAAAATCCCCTAGATAAGTGTCCTAAAATGCGGAAGAACTAGGAGGTTGACTCGCGATGCGATCCCTCCTCTGGAATCGAATTCGATAAGCCCTCTGTTCTCATCTCGGTCGTGTCAATCCCAGCTTATGATCCGCCATTTTAGACTTATCTATTCCTCCCTTTCTTGGACTTTCGATGGACACGTTGTGTGGTCCTCTTCTTCCCTCCGTTCATACGGCCGCGTATATATTCATATGTATTAGTCCAGTCATGCTGGCGAGTATTGTCAAACCGCATGCCTCATCAGTGACGTCTTTTTTTCTTAATAAAAAGTTACATTAATTAAAAAAAAAGTTAATATCATTAAAAAAATCCCAGATTATATTTATTATAATACAAATACCTCGAACTTAAATTTGTCCAATATGAAGACACAAATACCCGAATTATTTTTTGTGTTATAAAAAACTCTAAACTAATACTAGTGTGATATATATACCTTGAATGGAATTAATATATTTGTGTGTGTGTGTGTGTGTATATATATATGTAAGTTTTAGTTTTATCGTGACACAAGAAAAAATTTAGGGTTATTTATGTTACAATGGGTAAGTTTAAGATTTTTAGTGACACAAAAAAAAAAGTTTAAGATATTCCGTCAAATAGGTCAAAGATTTATTAATTCATATAGGTGTTAAATAGATCATAAATGAGTTGAAACATAATATGAACGTTGAATATATTGTAAATGGGTTTATAACATACTTAAACTCAATTCTATGACTCTTTTTTATTATTTCTTGCCTTTAGTTACGTCGCATTTTATTTCCATTTGGATACGAGTTTTTATTAGTAATATGAATCGTGTGAGATATGTATAAGAGTCTATTCTATCCTATTTCACCCACCCGTTATTTAAAAATTTGTCTAAGAAAAAGCGATGTATTGAAAAAGCAGGAACTTTAACGGATTCCATTGCTACGTGGACGTCTGCGAGAGGAATTCATATAAATTAAGCTTTTTCCCTACTTAAATCATGCCGCCATCTTCGTATTAAAGTTGCCTTTTTCTAGGATGGCGATTTCCGGAGTCCTCGAAGAACGCGTAGACAACGAAAGGAGATGACGGCATTTTCCACGTGGAATTGAGGGGCAGGGGCTGCCCAGCCGACAGATTTTTCGATGGCGGGCTCAACCCCAAGTCCCAACCATTTCATCAATATCTCATGACGCCCCAATTTTTTCCAAAAATAAAAAAATAAATTTGAAAATTGAAGGGGTGATTCGTTTGTTGGTTTGTAGAATGATAGGTGAGAAGATGTGCTGGGGCCCCTCCATTGTAAATTTATTATATATATACATATATGGTGATGCATCGAATAAAATAAAGGAAATTGCATTGAATAATTTGTGTTCTAATTCAGGTAATTAATGGAGGTTGATTAGCTGCTGGGCATGCTGTATTTAGCCCCATGGTTGTCCCCATCCATGTCATTGCCTAATTTCAAGTTGAGTACGTACATTCTAGACCTAATTGCGATATTAGATTAAGTGCTTGCGCCGTTGGCTTTCACATGAGATTAATTGTTTTAATGATATGATAGGCTTCGCATGTTAAATTTACTAAATTTTAGTTGTTTGAGAGATGCTTTAAAAAAGCCCTCTAGAAAATTGGTTATTAATTTTCAATAGAAATCTTGACTTGTCAATACCTTGAATTTTCTTATTTTATTAAAGGATCAAAATTCGATGTGATAATGAGTTTTTTATGCCGAAAAAGATAAAAGGGTTTGTGGAGTTGGGAGCTATTATGTTCACACGATGGACTAATCCCTTTCAATTTAGACCTGTCAAGAATTATTTTTCAACTTTGTTTGATTCGGCGACACTCTAATATACCGTAAAATGGATTATCAATGAATTGTGGAGGACGCCGAGCGCAAAATCAATCCTTCTCGTGATAGGTTCGTTCGCGATATTTTCTAAATTGTTTCTTGTCTCCATTTTTCTCTGTCAATATCGTGGTACAAGACTAATATTCCATTCCCATCAACACAAAAAAATTCGAAAACCCTAAATTTGATACCGGCCTCGACTTCCGTCTTTGCCTAAAACCACATCTCATGTACTAATTCATACAAAAAGTCAAGTTTGGGTTTTTTTTTCTTTTTTTTGGTCAGAACTGGCCTGATTTTGCCAACATGTTTGCATCATTGCGAATCGAATTGAATAATAACAGAAACGACCGACCGACCCAAGAATCCGGACACAAGAATATAAGTCGGAGCCCCATGTACCTACCAAATCATACCACTCCTTGCTTGTCTCCCCTTGTACTATAAAAATCCCAACATGGAGAAATCCTTCGCAACTGACCAAACAACTCATTCCACACGTCCCCCTCATTACACAAATTTTCAACCTTTCTTCCCATTTCATTCTTTCTCTTTTTTTAACTCTAAAGGGTCGGGCTCGATTTTTCAGAATATTTGATGCATCGATTATATCGGGTCGAAAAATTAAGATTTTGAGGGGAAAAATCAAGATTTATAATTCAAGAATACGCATTTATCTCGCTTTTGATTGGTAACCGTATGCTGCGATCCGTTTGCTAAATAACATTCTTCCTCCTCACCCCCCGTGACTTTTTCTCTCTCTGAATCTTGCTTTTTGGCATATTTTATTTTCTCTCTCTACCTCTCTCTCTCTCTCTCTCTCTCTGTGTATATCTCTCTCTGTGTGGACGTGCAGTCACGGCTCTCTGCGTAAAACAGGTATCCCGTTCTCGACATCCCAAAGCCCGTTTCTTTAGTCCCATTTTTCCTTCCTCGATCTCCTCCTCCATCTTGTTTTTTTTACTGATCCGTGCGCATGCTCTCTCCTCCTTCCACTCGGCCACTCGCGCCTGGCAACCGTAAGTTGTCCCGTTCGTCTCTCCTGCGCTTCCGTCCCCCTTCCTGCCGACGCGTTTCTCAGCTCTCTAGCTGAGCTTCGCGCTCATTGGCGGCTCCCCACTGAATGGGGTCTCTCCAGTTTCGCGATTGGGTGATCTAAAATATTCGTTTTTGGGATCTGGGTTCCGTTTTCCCCCGGATCTGCTGTTGTTTAATGCCATTGTGAACGTGGGTTCTTGTTTATACGGGGGGATGACTTCACTTTCGTCGTCTCCAGATTGCGGGGGACTATAAAATGAAGGATTTTTGCGGGAGCCAGATTTTGACGAAATCGCGTTGTTGTTCCCGTGTCGAGATTATTAAAGATACGGCATTTGGGTTGGCATTAATTTTGTCACTTTCAATGGGGGCTTGTTCGAACGTCAGGAAACTAATTAAATAACCGATGGCGAGGATTCAATTAATCGCCTTCTGTTTTTTTTTTCTTTCCTTTCTTTATTTAATATATATATCTGCCTTGATTCCTTGTGCAGGCAAGTCGTCGATTTTCTTGATGCGTAGCTTGTCCTTAATGATACTATTTATTGACGTTTCCCACTTATATAATGATGCTGAACATCGCGATGGGCAATTTTAAGTTATTCCAATGCTTACGTTAGTTTTCTCACGAAACCTTCACTCTCGCGACAAGATTTAGCGATGGAATGTTATTTTTGACAGGTGCTGTGCCGATTGGGATAAATTTAACCCCAGAGTCTGGAATCTGGAGATCTATCTGAGGAAGGTTTGTTCCTTAAATCTGCTGGTTTTAGCTCTATGTTGGTAGCCGTTTCCTCTTTGATCCGACTTCCACCTGTTAGATGTGTTGTCTGACAGAAACTGGGATGCGATGAACACGAATTTGAAATGATGAAAATTTCGCCCTTGATGGGTTCGTTAAATATGGAGAAGAAATGGGTCTTCCCGCTTGTTATAAGCTCTGTACTATGCATCTTTCTTCTTGCCACTTCCTTAAACATGGGCCTTGTTTCTTCACTTCATACAATCAATTCAATCTTCTCGATTTTCCCGTCCCGTCTATCCACAAACCAAACGAACCCCGTATTTGCCGAGAGCAAGGTTTCGCAATCGCCACCGCCTCCTTCTGCTCCTGGAGTTCCCCGTTTTGCATATCTGATTTCTGGCTCAAGAGGCGATTTGGATAAGCTCTGGAGAACTCTTCATGCGCTTTATCATCCGTTGAACCAGTATGTTGTCCATTTGGACCTCGAGTCACCGGCAGAGGAGAGATTGGAGCTTGCTTCGAGGGTTGAAAAGGATCCACTATTTTCCAAAGTTGGGAATGTTCACATGACGACCAAAGCAAACATGGTTACCTACAGAGGACCGACCATGGTTGCTAATACCCTTCATGCCTGTGCCATTCTTCTGAAGAAGAGTAAGGACTGGGATTGGTTCATCAACCTCAGTGCTTCGGATTATCCTCTTGTAACTCAAGATGGTTAGTCTTTGTCATGCACCTACTGCTTGTTTGAAGGTCATTGTGGAGAATGTGATGAGATGTCTCAGAACTGCTGATTGATCCATTGATTCATTTGTGATTTGCAGATTTGCTGTCTGCATTTTCCAATTTGAACCGGAACCTGAATTTCATCGAGCACACAAGCCAGCTAGGTTGGAAGGAGTGAGCTCTCTCTCTCTCTCCCCCCCTCTCCCTGTGCGTGCGTGCATGGCACACACTCATGGATGCAAGTACTCAGTATTAATTGTCTGATATTATATTTGGTTGTCTCAACCAGGGATAAACGAGCCATGCCTTTGATGGTAGACCCTGGTTTATACAAGTCGACAAAATCAGACATATTTTGGGTCACACCTAGAAGAACTTTGCCAACAGCATTTAAACTGTTTACTGGTTAGTGACAACATGATCAGCTCTCTCTCTCTCTCTCTCTCTCTCTCATTTTCCTTTGCTGTTAGGGGTGGGGGATCAAAACTCATCCTTGTTACTGTGGAAGTTAGCCTATATCTCGTCTGATATTTCTTCTCTCCTATCCTTTTCGGAAGGATGTTGAAAGTGAGGATTTCACAGTTGCCTATCAAAATGGACTGCCCTGATGGAACATTGTCGAATATGTAACATTCCTTATGGTCTTCAATAACAAATATGGCATCTTATCCTCCTCCCAAGTTGCGTGATGTCCCCAAGGTTAACTAAGATGTGGTCTCCCGAATTGCTTTGGTATAGTCCACAGACACACATTCTATAATGATTTGGTTGATCGTGTGAGCCAAACAAGTGGGTTCTACTTAGTTATATCCTGTGACAGCTAATGGATTTAGTTGCATCTCTTGCTGATAAGTGAGTGTGCTAAACTTTCTTAACATGGCAAATGGACTAACTAGTTTCCTTTTTTTCAAAACTATGTAATTGAAGCTTCAAAAGTTTTTAAGCATATTGAAGCATCAAATTAAGGTCTGGCACTGGTTTCAGATTTGTGGTATCAGATTTGTGGTATCATTTCGTTGCAAGCTCATATTACCAAGCTCTGTATTTGTGGTACCATTTCACCCTCCAAGTTTGGTTGCAGGTTCGGCATGGATGGTCCTCTCGCGATCATTTGTGGAGTACTGCATCTGGGGTTGGGATAATCTGCCAAGGACCATGCTCATGTACTACACAAATTTCGTCTCTTCTCCTGAAGGGTATTTCCAGACCGTCATTTGCAACGTTCCCGAGTTTGTTCAGACTGCTGTCAACCATGATCTGCATTATATTTCCTGGGACAATCCTCCAAAGCAGCATCCACACACACTCACTATTAATGATACGGGCAAAATGATTTCAAGCGGGGCCGCCTTCGCTCGGAAATTTAAGCAAGATGACGCCGTCCTGGATAGGATCGATAAGGAATTACTTGGTCGGAAGAAGGGCGGCTTCACCCCTGGCGGTTGGTGCTCTGGCAAACCAAAGTGTTCAGAGGTTGGCAATCCCACAAAGCTTAAACCTGGTCCTGGAGCTCAAAGGCTCCGTGTTCTGATTGCTAAGCTAATCATGGCAGCTAAACTCGGTCGAGATCAGTGTAAATAGATATCAGAAACAATTCTTGGTTTCCTATGGGGGTCATGATAAGAGAGGAGAGTGAAAAATGCGAAGCTGAGTTCTTGGGTTGGAATGACTGTTGGAAGGGAAGAGTTTTGGAACTTTGGCTAGATCCGAAGTCTCTACTAGTGGCATCCTATATTAACTAGGCTCGGAGCTACCAGTACTATTACACATTTGCCTCCTAAACACCTGTTTTTGTAGGTTACATTTCGATAGAGCTATACAGATTCTATAATATTTATGTGTAATAATTTCTACAAGGTTCTAGGGATGATGGAGCCTTAGCCTGCAGAGGATTTTGGAACACTGTATTATTTTTCTGCTAGCGAATGACACTGAAATTGACCGTCCTGGAAGGGAAGACAAATTTTTCCCCATCTCATTTTGACGGTGAACATAGCATTGCTGAAGCATTCCTGAACATCCAAATCCATGAAGAGCATAGGTCTTTATTTCAAGACTTGCATTGAGCACATGATGTGATGGTATCCGAAAGAAAATAGTGATCTCGATATCCTGTTCAAAAAAGTAAAGCAGTATCATAAAACGGCAACTTGAGCTCCTGTGGACTTTCCGCACAATGATAAGGATGATTATATTGGGCATAAAGCATTGCCAAATGTCAGTTGCTAAATGCAGAGTTTTGATTGTTCACTCATTGCACGAGCTATTTATAGCTAAACAACCTCATTACATTAGTTAGAGTCAGTGTAGTCTTACGCATCAGGTTCTAAACAGAAGTAGAAAAAATCATCTGCCTGATTTCTGCTTTTATCTCTTGTGCTGGCACTAGAAACATTCTCTTCATAGACAGCATACGAGGGACCAGTTCTGCGAACCATGAAGATACAAAGCTACACAGCTTATGGCTAACCAATCATCTCTACAAGAATGAATTATCTGGAGGATATTACAATCACGGAGTAGAATGAGATTACACGTGTTGAACAGCAATACAGATTTCTCAGCTACTATTCGAACCAAAAATAACCCGAGAATGTATTTGCACGAACGCATTTACAAAAACTCCTAATCTGATACTGCAGCAACCTAAGATAATGCTTCTCGTTATTGACTGCTAAAACCTGTCCGATTTAACGACCAGAAACAAATAACGAACTGGCCAATATCTGATTCCCGTCGACTTGAATCTTTCTGGCCTTTGCCTTGTCTATACGTGCCCTTCTGGAAGCCTCTTGAATGTGGCGATCATGATCTTTCAGCATCTGGTCCATATTGCCTGACGGTACTAGCAATGGCCCAGAGTAGTGAATTTTGTTGCCCTTGGACCCATAGCCGAGCTGTCATCAATATGGGGAAAAAAAAAAAAAAAAAAAAGAGAGTTGAGACCTCATTAACAATGTTGCATAAGAAGGCAGGCAACTGACCTTTCAAACATAAGCAAAATCTAATGAGTTGATCTTAAGATACAACAAAAACCACTTTTAGATATTGAAATAGATAGATAACCAAAGTCAGTTCAAAACATTTGGATTTTCTCGACAATGAAGCTATTAAGTCCAAGACTCATCATAGACCAGAAGTTTTGTGAAACCAGAATTATGGTAAGAGAGAATATGACGAGTTCAACTACTCACAAGAATGGGATCTTTGTCACTGGTTCTTCCATCTTCTTTATGGCGTGAACCAGATAAACCATGGATGTTATTCTTCTGATCCTGCTGGATCAAGCACTCCGAGGCCTCCTTGAAGGATCCAGGAAACCTCCCGATCAGTTTGGGAACTTCAGAATGTGAAGGGCCGGACCTTTCTCTTCGATCGTCCGATAGCAAACTCCTCCTTGCAGTTGATATACCTGTGACAACTTGGTCAGCACCAGCAAAACTTTTTGAAGCATCATCATGTCTTTTTCCCTCCTTTGCCCATGCAGCCCTCTGAGACAGTGGCCCGGAATGAGAGGCCCTCTTGTGAAGATGTCCTTGAGAATCAATGCCACTTTCTGCTGCTTGTGATGGTCTTGGTGGATCGATAGGGAAGCCAGAAGCAACTTCTTCAGGATGGGGGTTGAACTTCTCACTTCGGCTCTTAGAATTGGATTGGACTTGCCTCTTCTGCAAATAAAACCATCTCATATGATGTGAAGTTATTGTAGAAAGCATAAGATGGTGTGGAAATTAAATTAACTAGATATACTGTTACAGGGCGAAAGCAGTCCCTTTAATAGTCAACCCTACCCAACCACCCACCCCCCAAAAAAAAAAAAAAAAAAAAGGAAAGAACAAATAAAAGAGTTACTTTGAACTAGCAGCGCTGTTACTTCAAGCAAGATTTCTTTATTGTTCACAGACCATGCCATCATACTGTAGTAGTTGACGCTGTGATGGCATGATAAAAATGACATACATCAAAATTATTGAAGGAGGTGTAACTCTGATGTGAAATCTCATATCATGGTTGTTTTGAAGGTTCATCTATCAGCATCTAGTTCTTCCTTCAGCAAACAATTGTCCGTGGAAGGATCATACAAATTATATGACTGAAAAGGATCATACGAATCAATGTTACACACGACAGTTCACATAACTTTTACTGTCCCAGATTCAGATGCAAGGTTGTTTCAATGAAAGATTGGATGCTTGTATTTGTCTGTTACTTTATGTATTAGACTTTCTCCCAAAATGGAAAAAGAAAGGTATATGCCAAATTAAAAAAACTGCTCACATTTTGACCAAATTCACCCCACCCACAGGCACACTATTAGGTCCTTCTTGCGTAGTAAGATTCTAGAAAACCTATTTTCAGTTTATCATAAGTTGAAACATTGTGGACATCCCCTGTTCTGGTACTTTCAAGCAATATATCTTTTAAAGGTCATATATAAGATCTAGCTTTGTCCGTAGAATTTCAGAACCTTATGCCCAATTTTGTCCCTTCAGTTTGCACATACATTAGATGGAATTGTCTTCATTACATATCAACTATATATTAAAGTGCTAACAAATTTCAGAGGAGTGACCTGCATCGATGCCACTAACTCAGCATTGGCATCAGGTGCTGGGACAGCTCGTGACTCCCTTCCTCCCCTTCTTTCGTGATCAAGCCTTTGGCCCCTATTTCCTGCTGCTCCTTGTCTAGCAATACAAAGGGAAGCTGGATAATCAGCAACATCTTCTGTTGCTTATAAAAGGTGCAGTAAGAGCATAAGCAATGATGAGAACCAAGAAAATTGTGGTACTAACTCAATAGAAGATTATTGCCCATATGAAAAAGGATATTTCAAAGCCACTAGTCAAGATATGTTGATCCTAAATCCAAATATCAAAGATAATGGGCACTGAAGTCCATTTAGTTAATTATTGGGTTGATAAGAGCATAATAGTTGTTCCATGCAGAGTAGCTCAACCATAAAGCACGTAAATTCAAATAGTTAGAAGCATGAACAAGAACAACTAACTGTGATCCCCCCAACTGTCATAAGCATATGAGTCCAAATTCAGCAAGCCCAGATTGTTTTGGATAAAATGAGAAACTTTAGTACAGAGAGATCTCTAAGGAGTCTCCATGACCAAAGCTAACACAAATTGAAGAAAGCTACAAGCTCATCACTGGAGACTTTTCTAGCCTTACCATACGTCAGACCAATATTACTACTTGGAAAGCCCCTAACTATAAGGCCACAAAGCAGCTTTAGAGACAGATGTTCTGCCTATATCAACTGTCCTCAAATTTACTCCAGCCATATACACTAAAGCACCGTCAAAGTAGAAGAACCGGTAATTGATTATCTACTTCATCCTAATCCTTCAGAGAAAATTACCCAGCCAATCAAAACACAGTTTAATAAATCCCAAAAACAGACCAATGTAGGAGGATAAATTTGGAAGAAACCATAAAACTAGACAAAAACTATCCATCAGTAACACAAAGCAGAGCACCCTATAATGACCATACAAACTGCAATGATACAAAAAGAATAGTCACCTTCTTGCTTCCTCATCCCGAATTTTCGCGTCAAATTCTTTGCTGGGAGGATACTTGGGCAAACTAGAAGGATCGCAAGGAAGTGGTTTTGTAGTGAAGAACTGGGAGAAAGAAAGAATGAGTACATAGAAAAGATACTATATCCGAGAAAAGTAGTTAGCATTGGAGTTCCATGCAGCCAATTATTTGTTCTTGATTTAAAATAATTCTGGAAAGCATTAACATCGAGTAAGTAGAAAGCGATAAATACATTAAAACAAAAGAAAAGAAAATACAGAGCAGCCAACAACAGCTCAAAACCAAACCTAACAAACCATCAAGACCCATTAATCATGACATGGTGAAAGATTATTTGAATCCATCTAACAAGAACCATTAAAACTCTATTACCTGACTCTTGAGTGCAGAAGCTGCACTTCCACGGTCAGCAGGATCTATTGAGAGTAGCTTCTCCGCAAGGTCGAGTGCTGGTTCAGGAAAGTCCTTAAATGTTTCTGCCACACAACGTCTATAAGGTTGCTGAGGCTTAAATATAGTTGCATGAGGCAACTTAGATTTTCTCCAATAGTCCTCGGAAGGTGAGCCGCACAATTTGAAAATTTTATGCAGCTGCTCCACCTATGAGCAAAGCAATTAAAAATAAATGTGTAGCACACAAGCATAGAAAGGTTAAAAAAAAAAAAAAAAAGGCATGTTGAAGCAATCTTTTCCCAACAAAGTCAATTGGAAAAATTCTACATTGTCAAGACAAGAAAATATGTTTAAAAATAGGCATCCTGTTCCAGTATACATGCAACCCAAACCCTAGAAAAAGCATGAAGCTCACATATACTTTCAGCATGCAGGACGGACTAAAATGCTTAATAACCAAGGGTCAATGGCATCTAGGGACTCTCGTTGATATCATGAATCAGATAAAGGAAGATAGAGACAAGTTCAATAATCCTAGGAACAAAACAAAGACAACTACCTCTGTTCTTCCAGGCATGATAGGCTTGCCGGCATATAACTCAGCCAGTATGCAGCCAGTGCTCCAAAGATCAACAGCAGTCCCATAGCAGGTGGCTCCAAGCAGAAGCTCAGGCGGCCGATACCAAAGTGTCACAACACGGCTTGTCAGGGGCTGATTCCGATGAGGATCGTAAAAGCTAGCTAGGCCAAAATCCGCAATCTTCAAAATCCCATTGTTATCGATAAGAAGGTTCGACCCTTTAATGTCCCGGTGTAATACTCCACGGTTATGACAATGATCAAGTCCATATAACAGTTGCTGCATATAACATTTGACCTGTGCACAAGTAATTGAAAGAAAAATTAACATGTCATGGTCTAGTACAGCATCGTCATAAACACCAGTAAAACAACATCAACGTTCCGGTGCATATAGAGAGAAACTGAACCAATAAAATATTAAGTTCCCGGAGTAAATTGCTAGCAAGTGTACCTGCGCTTCTGTAAATTTCAGACCAGGATGGGCAGCCAAACCTGCCAAATCATGCTCCATATACTCAAAGACAAGGTATAAGCTACAGGACATCCTCGATGTAACTAAACCTTCCAGTTTGATCACATTCGGATGATCAAGCCTGCGGAGAATGTGGATTTCTCTTGCCATAAATCGCACACTTTCTGGCTCCAGATTATCAAATCTTACTTTCTTCAGTGCCACAATTTTCCTCTGATCAAGATCACGAGCCCGGTAAACGTTACTGTACGTTCCTTGTCCAATCTACAATAACATGTGTCAGGATAAGGCGGCTAACTCAACCAATAGGTGATCTCACTTTACAAAGAAAGAGAAAGCGCTACAAAGAATAACGATTAAACTAACTAAAATATGCCTTCTGCAAGCAAAGAACACGAAGCAGGCCTAACTTCACCAGCATATAGAGATAGAAGCATACTTTATCCAGCTTCTCGAAAGAATCAGCCCTCCGTGGCACCCACCCCCGGATAGCCTCTCCAGCTACTGCGGCAAGCCAAGGGGGCCACCCTGCCGCAACTTGCTCTCCTTCCATAGCCTTTGGAACGCTGCCTGTAGAAGGATGTTGAGCGACAATGTGCTCCATCTTCTCCCTGCTTCTCTCAAGATTATCAGCCTGCAGCCTCAAAGACCCATTCATTTGCTTGTCAATTGATATTGCTCTCCCATCATCACCACTACTGTATCTGTCCTTTACTCGATGATAACCTTCCTCCCTCCTTGGCAAAACTGTCCTCGACAGCCGCAAGTCCGAGGACGTTTTGCTGGATAACTGTTCCCGAGGGCTCTCTTTACTATCTTCAATGGCAGATGGCTTGCAGCAAACGCAACCCATTATGCACCAAAACCACTCCCAACAACACCCTTCTTCCCAATCAATAGTTAGCCCTGAAGTAGCAATTAAATCATCTTCTTTCTACAACCACAATCACACTCAAGCAAAATTGTACAGGAGCTGCTGAAGTGAATCCACCAGCTACAACCAATTATCCACCTCGTCGCATTTCCGGACCATCCGTCGCCAAGCTAACATGATAGCGCAACCCTCACGCGGAAAACCAAGACCTCCAAAAATCAGAACCCGAACCCTTAAATCTGGGCTACCATTTTATGGAAATCGCCCGAATTTTGGACAGGAGAGCCGCGTGAAATGACCAATGCGTATCCAGCAAAACGAACCGCGCTTCGCTACAAGACCTTGCAATTTAACCCGAATCAAAAAGCACGGGAAAAACGAAACACAAAGTGCCCAGCCCTAAATCTGCAAACAACCACTGTGACGACCAAACGAACGCCTCAGCTGGAAATCGACATTCCCGAGCAGCAGAACCGCGACTGCTCCATCCATCCGAATCGCAACGGGCGAAAGAAAGTCAGAAATCCTCAGAATCTCCACAGGGGACCCAAAAAAGAAAATTTTCGTAAGGAACAAGCGCGAAACAAGCCGTACCTCGACAGTGGCCCTTCGCATTCCGGCGCAGCAGCCCGTCCGACCCATCATCTCGCCAAGCAGAGCGCGCGCGAGGGAAAGATTGGATTTTGAGCAGAGCCCAGAAGACGTAGAGCTCTAGGGTTTCGAGGATTGGGAGGAGGAGGCATGGATCTAGGCGTGTAGAGAGAGAGAGAGGTAGAGAGAGAGACACACACGTTGTTGAGGAGTAACTGATGAGTAAGTGTGTGTGTGTGTGTGTTTGTGTCCTTTTTTTTTTTTTTTTGGGCTGCAGTAGAGAAGGTGAAGAGGTGATTGAATAAATCTGGAAATAGGGGGAAGGAAGGAGGAGAGATTTTTCTAATGTGTCGGATACTGGAGATGCATGTTGAATTATGAAAAGCCCGGCACTTTTACGATAATGTCGCGGGCGCGATTAATATAAAAACTAGCGGAGCTGAGGAGGAGACAGTGCAGCTTTCTCAGCGAGACGCAAAGAAGAGAGAGAAAGTGTAGAGAGAGGAGAGAGAGAGTGTGTGAAGTGTAAAGTGGGAAGTGCCCGATGTCCCTCCCTTAAGACATTCTCGTCCTTCCCCCCACTCGCCGCCGCCACCACCACGCGCGGTTGACCGAGAGTGGCCGTCACTCGCCGATCTTGGTTGGCTCTTCGGACATCGTTCTCGTGCCCAAATTATTCACTCACTGTTCACCGCATCACTCGACCTTTTTTCGCTTTTAGCAATGTTGGTGAAACTTGTTAGTCAGCTAAAGCACCGGGCATCCCAATCCTTATCCGCCCCCATCTATGATTAAATGACATTGCATCTCATCTCATGAAATTGACCTAACTAGTATGGACATGAGCAAATCGAGATAATTCAACCGAGTCTAATATATGAATTATTTGCCCCAACTCACTCATTTTGCGATTGATCAACCGGACTTGGCGGGCCCATCTTGGTGCTTGCCCAATCATCATTTTCCAGTACAATGCGCATTTGATAACTTTCTTCCAAGACCGTGGACTGATTAATATATCTAATAGTTGCACGTCTCCATAATATTAACTTTTCCCAATCAAAGCTAGATCAAAGTATCCGTGATACTAGTTTGAATTGGAATCCCAATTTGATTTACTAGAGTCAATGGATTAGTTAACTTCGAAATTTATACGAGGCATATTGCCAAAATCAACATCCCCATCTCAAGCGAATAGCATATTCGTAATCACAAAATGCCCAAAAATTAGAAAAAGTGAAAAAAAAAAAGTCTTAAATTTATTATATACTAAATTCAGTTCTCAACATTTCAATCAGACCAATTTAGTCATAAACTTTTTTGTATTAATACCAACTAAGTTCATCATATCTATTTAGGTCAAAATTTGTTAAAATGGACTTTGGTGATCGGCGCTGATATAGAAATTTGATCATAAATTTTTAATGTCTTTTCAATTTTTTTTATTTTTTTTCTCTTCTCTTTTATTTATTTCTTCTTCTTTTTCGCCCTTTGGCCAGTGAGGCTATCGGCCACAGCGAGGGCACTAGGCAAAGGCCACCACACCCTTGTTGTCCACAGTGAGGGCACTAGGCCCCTATCCAGATCTAGGCTAAGGCATTTGTGGCTAGCGAGCCCTCACTTGGATCTAGGCAAGGGTCGTCACCCACACCCAAACTATATTTAGAATTGAAATTAATGTGAAAAAATTTAAGATTAGATTAATTCAATTAAAATATTTAGAACTGAATAGTCACTGGTATCAATATAATATGTTTATCATTTTTTTTTAATTTTCCCTCCCAAAAAAATCACATGCTAGGTCGACGTGCATCATGTACCATTTCGCATTCCAAGTTTTTTATTAGAGTTTTTTTTTATGATGTACCATTTCTCAAAATGTGACTCCGGCACGTGGGGTCCAGCGGAACTCGCGAGGCGCGTGAGCCGCCGCTGCCACTTCCCCTCATCCCCACCGCCGCTGGTCCTCCCGAAGCTCCAGCAATAAAACACGAAGGTCGTTGGCTTTTCCCCTCCCGCTCCCACTCTTTTCACCTTTTCCCCCCCCCCCCCCTCCCCCTCCCCTTTTTTTAAATTTTCTCCTGTTTTTTCCTTTGGCTGTTCGGTCCATAAATGGAGTTAGGTGAGTGAAAATTACCCCATCTTCCAACAAGATTATCCAATCCCCGAGCGGACGGTGACGATGGGCCCCCCCCGACCATTAACTCCCCCGGGCCCCACGCCGGGAAGGGATCGCGCAACTGTGGTGTCGAGTGGTTATCAACCTCATCGCCATCATCATCGTCATCATCATCGTCAAATGGGGCGATTTCCAAAGGCGGATGCGCTGAAACTAGCAAAAATGCAATCATCATCATCATCACCTCCATTTTCCCCACCTCCTCCTCCATCATGAATCTTTTAGCCACCTTGATCGCTTCCGAAATGGCCCATCTTCGATGGTCCCTCTTGCTCTCGAGGCGATGGATCGTCCGGTCGTGCTGCATCGTGATCGCGAAGCAAACTAACCTAATCTTTCCATGAGATGTCTTGTCTGAGAAAAAAGGCTTAGATTAACTAGGTAGATCCATTATTTTTTTGGGATTTGTTTGACCGTCGGCTCCCCAAAAAGAATGATTCTCCGAGGGATTGCGAAGGAAGCACCAATGTCAATAACATGGTGGGGGATGCTCTCGGTCGAAGCCGCCTTTAGCAGGGCCTCTGTGTTCTTTGTTGATTTATGCAACGGTTGCGTGATCTAAAAAAAAAATAATACGTAAAATAATTGGTATTTATGTTAACGATTTTTGGCTTAAAAAATTACATTGATAGACTACTTAGGACTAATCGAATTAAGAAGTTTAGGGGTTTTTTTTTGGGGGGTAATTTTCTCCTCCAATGCTTTCGGCATAACAGTCTTAGATTTCATTAAAGGCTCCGAAAACGGAAGATGGTGGCTATTTTGGATAAAGACAGCGCTCTTGCTCGAACGCTTGATTCTTCGGATTCTCAAAGCGTTCCCTCCGGGGGATTTGGAACTAAAAAAAATTGTCAACTCCTCTCCCCGTTATATATTAAAAAAAGAAGGGGGAAAAATTAGCAAAAAGTGGGGGAGAGACGGGGTTGGCTTCACGACCGGTCCCCGACTGAAGTGACATCGTGCGAACCTGGTCATCGTCATCGTCATCATTCCTAGGATGTAACCTTTGCATTGTATTGACCGATGAGGGGGCACGCATCTGGAACTGAATAAAAACCCCGACCCGCTTTTCTCTTATGTCGGGAAACGGCGATTCCCAGTCAATCCGTCGTGTAAAGAAAAAGGGGAAAGGGCGGAAAAGGAGATTAGAATACGAGATTGCTTGTGCATGGACGCCAGTGCTTTCGTTTTCGAAAATGCGTCGTCCATGACGGCCGGTGACTCGGATCGGAGTCCCCTTTTTGACTCCCCCGTAGACTCCCCGCGGAAAAGCGTTGTCGGAGTGCGGATTTGTTTATTCATTTGGCAACACGCTGAAGACGATTTCCCTTGATTGATCATGCTCAACTTACCAAATAAGTAAAATTTGGGAAGATTAATTTGCGTAATACGCTTTCAATGGGACAAACACACTTCCAGATGGGATAGGACAACTTTCGCAGTTTTAAGGAGATTATTGAATGTGGAATTTTTATATTTTACGCCGAATATTTGCACGCAGTGGGTCTAACGGGTTAGGTAGTCAATGCGGGGGAGAGTCCCACCCAGAAAAAAAAATTGGGGGAGAGAGAATGAAAAGAAGGGTACATAAAGAAAAGCTTAATTCGTGCGCTCATAATAAATTAACATCGAATTAAATGTCTTAAAAGAATGAGCTTCTAGATCGCCTTACGTCCCCCCAGTAATTGCTTTTTTCATCTGTACTCTTTTTAAGAGAATGCTTAATCAAACAGTGACGAATGTAATTGAGTCGCTCACACGTTGATTAGATTGAGGACGGTGTTTAAAAAGAATGTATACATGTCATCAATGACCATTAAATGTATTGATGCGTCCTAAAAGTTCTCTGTATCCATAACGTGCCTCAACCGCATTCTGATTCATACGACAATACTCTTTGCTGAGCACATCCACAATTCAAAATTGGTTGGCGAGTGATAAAAGAGGGCATTTCTCTTTATCTTTAGACAAACTCATCTTGAAAAAGAATTAGTGTTGAGAACTTACAATTATTGGGCCGTGATTTATATTCCCCATCAACAATAAAGGGTGGGAGTCATACTCCCTAGTGGGCATGCGTGGATGTGGGGCGCCCCAACAAAAGTCATGAAGGCAATGTCCCCGAGATGTTGGAAATTTTTTATAATTTAAATTCGTATTTTATTAATAGATTAGACTCGGACTTATAAATAACTATTGAGTATATATTATATCTTTCATTTGAAATTAATGATTGTAGCAAAAAGGTGCGGGATACTAAGTAATTATGAATTAGGATAAATCCCATGTAACGAATTCCTTTTCGTTTTTACTGTCTATTTCATTATGTTTAAATGTATGATTCTATCGAGGAATCAAATTACTAAATGCGTTGGCCCGACGCGTGATATTAAATGTGGAGATCGAGAAGATTTATCTTGTCCATAGGACCTCGAGAGAGATCGGGTGGTTCCAATATCGACCTACGACCGATCAGCAGCTGTCCAAATCAATCGAAATCGGGAACAGTTAACCACATGATGATCCGTGCATGAAGTTCATGGGGGGCTGTCTTCTCTCCACGAGACAAGAGAACAGCTTATTGGGCCCCAGCGAGGCCCATCTTAGCTTTCATGTCTCCCACGCACTTCCGTGGCCCATCTGGCGTTCACCAGATTCGTGCGCTCCAAACTCCAACGTTTGATGTGATTTTCTTTTTCTGTTTTTTCTTTTCTTTTTTTTGTTGGTTGCCCTTTTGCTGATTTATGGCGACATTACAATGTGGGGTTTGCGTGTTGGTTGCTTCGCTAGATTTCAAATGGCCCGCGTGGTTTGGCGTAATATCAATGTTTGGCGCGAAATGACAAGGGCAGATCGTACATGGTCGGAGGGGATCCATCTTTTCATTGATCAAGTTCGGAATGTATTATTGGCTAGGATCGCAACTTGTCAAAATGAGAATTCACATGAAATCGCATGAGATTTAATAAGGACCCTATCACACGTTGATACATAGTAACGAGGGAGTACATATATGTCTATCGACTTATTGAAGTCAATCATTTTCTTTTTTGAGTTAGGAAGTCAATCTTTGAAAAAAACAATGAAAATACCGACCAAAAAAAAGTAATTGATGAAAATCGATTATAAGTAAAAGATGTTAATTCAGAGAAGGTAAAATTATAATTACACCCATTAAAATTATGAATAAATATATGCACGGGGAGTTTCGGCTAGTGGTAAAGGATGATTCCGGCAATATATCTCCGACGGCAAATCTCATGTAGATTTTTTTGGTAATAACAAATTAGACGTGGCTTTTTACAGAGAGTTAAGTCCAAAGTGAAAAAAACAATCAAATGTGACTTTTAGAACGACGCAGCATTGAACGGAATAACTGGCTCTCTCTCTCTCTCTCTTGTGCACTTTACAAACAAACTGAAGGTAGGAAAAAATTAAGTTTTTTTTTTTGTCGAAAGGAAAAAATTAAGTTTAGAGGAGAGGAAATCATCTTATCTCTTTGTGTTCCATTTTCTTTTGTTTGTGTTGATATCCTTGCTCAAGGGCCTTACTTTTGCTACAGTATAATCAAGTCGTAAAAGTTATGAGAAAGACAATTAAGTCATAAAATTTATTAAATTGGTGCAATCAAGTATTTTAATTCACTATTTCCAATTTATTTAAAGGAAAATATCGACTTTCTTTTTTTTATTATCTTTTCAAGACGACGGGACTTTATTACTTTTTAATGAGAGAGATGCTAATTTGACATATTCTTTTTCCCCCAGTCTAGCATATTTTTCTTCATTTGAGACCAAGCTCTTCCATGATCGCGAGCTTCAAAGCCAAATTGGCCATCGGCCCATAAGTTTTTGAGCTTCAATTTGCAACATCCATGGTTGCATATTTTGAGCTGGAGCAACTAATGGCTATAGTTGCGAGCTTTAATGCTAGATCTGGCCATAGCTATTGCGAGTTTCAAGAGGAAAACGGCCACGATAGTGAGCTTTGACCTCGAGCTTGAGTGGCTCACTATCGTGGCCATGGCAGCCACAAGCCTCAAAATTAGATTTGGCCATGGTGGTAACGAGCCTCAAAGCTACAAATATATGAAAATTTCCACATCATTCTCTGAAAGTTTTATGGATGCAACTTCAGATTTTGCATGCTTCTAATCTCTCCCTCCCTCCCATTCGACCAATCTATCAACTAGATATATTTGTAGTTTTGGCAAAACAAAGAAAGTATCGCGTAGGATTGGGATTCCAGCATGCCAAAATCCCACTCCATTCACCTGGTAACACATGTTATCTGAGCCTTGATATGTGCCAGAAGCCTTACGTGGCCTGGCCCCACCTCTTGCTCTCTTGATTTCAATTTTGAGACTCTCTCTCTCTCTCTCTCTCGGTAACACCTAGAAGATAACTTGTGTACGTGTGTGTTTGTGAAAGATCAAGCGGAGAAGCAATTTCAAAACATGAAGGATCGGTCCAGGTATCATTTTGGTGGGAGCTCATCAATGGAGAAAATATTAGGTAGGAGCGGGATTCTAGTGTGATTACATCGGACCACGGAGGCAATTGATGAGGGCCCCGTTTGGTTGGGTTTTCCCAAGGAGCTTTGAGCCCCCCAAAGCCCCTTGGGAAAATTTTTGTGTGTTTGGCAAGTGTTTTGGAATGCTCATTTGCCAAATATGGGCATTCTAAATGCTCAAAGCTGAATGCTTGGGAGGGGTGCATTGAGTATTGGGCATTTTGGAAATGCAATGCATCACTGTTCATCATCTCTCCTCCTTCGTCTTCTTCTCTTCTCCACCCATCTTCTTCACTATTCATCTTCTTCTTCCCACCCGCCCATCGAGCTTCTCTGGCAGCTGCCACCGCCACCTGAGGGTCGCGCGTCCCTGGTGACCACCGCCTAGGGGTGGCGCGACCCGTGACCTAGGTGGCGTTGCCTGAGACCCAGGCAACGCCGTCTAGTTCCGCGTGAACCAAGTGATGCCACTTGGGTCCGTGCGACCTCAGGCCACCAGATCTGGCAATCCAGTCTAGAGGCTAGATTTGGCCATCGGACGGCTAGGTTTGGCCTCTGTGACCTTAGGTGCCTGAGGTCGCGCCTCCAAGCGGTGTCGCCTGAGGTCGTGACCTTAGGTGGCCAAATCTGGTCGCTGGACGGCCAAATCTGGCCGTTCGGCAATATCGACCACTGGATTTGATTTTCAGATTTAAAAAAAAATAAAAAAATAAAAGCAAAAGCCAATTACAAATATTAATTTTGCCAAACGGTATTTATGTTAAAGTTGTATTTCAATGCTATTTGAGATTACAATTTACCGTAATATTTTGGAAAACTCGTTTATCTCAAATGTATTTGCATTTTCTTAAGAGCATTCCCCAAAGCCAAACCAAACAGGCTCGAGACGAATCTGGAAGCGATGACGTGGCTCTTGGACAGCGGAAGTAAAGGACAAGGTGGATGTGGAGGCAGCAGTCTGATTGGTCGAACGGCGGCCTCCATCGTGAGCCGAAATGGTGGCGTGAACGCGAAGGGAGAAAGAACCGCCTGAAATTGAAATCAATTAAGAGAGGGAGAGGTGGGGCCCGGGCAACAAAAGGCTTGTGACGCAGTGTAAAAAGAGAGAGGTGAAATTGAAATTAAATAAGAGAGGGAGAGGTGGGACCCACACAATAAAAAACTTATGGTACGGTAAGATCCGGGCGACATATAGTCGCTTCGATGAATGGAGTGGGATTTTGACAAGCTCGAATCCCATCCTTATCCAGATATTTTGTCGGCAAAACATGGATTTGCATTTGACAAAAACGAAATCATCCACGGGGAAGATATAAGAATGTTTCATCAAAATAGAAGGCAAATCCTTATAATCCTAGCTATTCACGTAATAAACATGTGCATCACCGGGAGGAAAAAGGTGTTCAAAACTAAGTTTTTGCTGCTTCGTAGATTAACATAAGGCCGTTATTGTAAAGTCAAATAAAATATTCATGGATGTCACAAAATTTACTAATCCTCAGTAAAAATAGAAAAAAAGAAGAAAGAAATCAGCTTTTCAAACAAAACAAGCAAATATGCTGTCGACCAAAAGAGGAAACGAGCACGGAAGAGGCGAGGTCGTCTTCCGCTTTCCGCATCAGCCTAGGGTTTCGATTCGAATCCGCATCCGCATCCGCATCCTCCAATCTCCTTTCGCTCCGCCTCCTCCGCCTCCGCCTCCGCCGGCCGGAGATCGCCGCGGCTTCCGGCGATCTGCTCGACGAGCGATTGGGGCGGCCCCCGGATCGGGTAGCGCGCTCGGAGCGGGGAGAGGGGAGATGAATCGCCGGTGGTGCGCGGATCCAGAGGTAAAATGACTGGCGTGTCATACGGTATCCGCACCGGGAGTTATGGATCGCTGCAGCAGTTGTCCAACGGCGGCGGCTCGTTGCAGAACCACGCCGCGCCGGTCCTCCTGCGGAAGCCCTCCAAGCTGGGCCTGCCCGGTTACCGGGAGAAGGAAAAGTTCCTGCCTTTCGTCCGCCGGTACTTGGGCCGGAAGCGGGTCGCGATGATGCTCCTGGTCGCTCTCGCCCTCCTCGTCTTCGTCTTCGGTTCCTTTACGGTCAATAAAGGTTCGCTCTTGGTCCCCCCCTTATCCGGAGATCGCGACTTGCGTCTGCAATTCGAGCATGAATTTTCTCATCCGTTTCCGGTGTCTGTTTACTTTTACTATTCCGTGACGAGGGTTCGCGAGTTGACTCTCTTTCTGGGATTGTCGTTTGAAAATGACGGTTGTCATTCTTTTCTACATTGCGTTGGTGGTGGTGGGTGCTTATGTGTCTGCTCGTTGTTTGGCCAGTTCTCGTGGTGCATCCCGATTCATTCCAACCCAGGGACTTTGTTCTTGATGGGCTTTTTGGATATGCCGTGATCCTGCCTTTTTGTATTTGGCTTTTTGCCTTCTCTTTGCTCATTTCCATCACTCAGCTCCTTTTCGCTCGTAATATGCTAACAGCTTTAGCGTACATTTGTTTTACACATTCGCTGTTTACTTTGTGAAGTACAGAAGGCAGCGGTCCTATAATAGATCCATATATGGAGAGCATGATACCTTTCGTCGATAGGGGTACGGGCCATGCTGTTGTAATGCATCTCCCCAGGGTAGAAGATAGACAAAAGGGCAGAGGTTCCCTTGGACGGAAGACTGTGTCCCGAAGTGGCGGTCAAAGTAGAGCTCAACCTCCTCCGGTACCTGCTCGTTCACACAGGCCTGCTCGTCCTCATCCTCTTTCTCGTTCTGATCCGACTTCACCTAAATCTGTCTCCGTCCCTATGGGCCATCAGTGCAAAAACTTTGCTTTTCCTCCGCCACCTCCTGCTGATGGAAAACGGATTGGACCCCGGCGTAATTCCTAATTCTTTTCTTGTTCCTTTGTAATGAAATTCCTATATGAATTAGAGTGGACTCTCGTTAGGACATTGCCTCTGCAGTATCTTTATGCTGTTTCTTAACTGAAGAAATAGTTAGCACATGTTTTAACTATACAAATTCTGTTTTCTTGCTCTATAATGTCAGCATGTCCAGTATGTTATGTCCCTGTGGAGCAGGCAATAGCTAGCATGCCGAGTTCCCCAGCAATATCTCCTGTACTTTGTAATCTCACGTACATTCATGATGAAGATCCAGTCAAATCTGAACAGCATGGAGTTTCAGATTTTGGAGGATATCCATCTCTAACGGAAAGAGATGATTCCTTTGATTTAAAGGAGTCTATGAGAGTGCATTGTGGGTAGGTTGTTGTACTGCTTTTCAGTTTTGCTGCACTGAATATCTGTAAAAGTTTTATATGACGTAAACTATTTTATCCTTTAAAATATCATCATCATGGTGGCATTTTGTTGCTAAAGCGACCTTGCGGATGTGCAGATTCGTCAAAGGACATAAGCCTGGTCGTCAAACCGGGTTTGATATTGATGAAGCTGACTTGGAGGAGATGGAGCAATATCACGATGTCATTGTTGCATCAGCTATATTTGGTATTGTCCCGCGCAGTAGTCATTGAAACTTCTGTACTTTATACGTCGACTGTCTCATATTCTTGTCTCTTTTACCTTGTCCTAGGAAATTACGACATAATCCAAGAACCTCGAAATATTAGTGAAGCTGCAAAGAAAAATATTCCTTTCTTTATGTTCATTGATGAAGAGACGGAGGCATACATGCAAAATTCTAGTGTGCTCAATAGTAGCAGGAGGGTTGGATTGTGGAAAATTATAGTGGTTCACAACATCCCTTATGCTGATGCAAGGCGTAATGGAAAGGTCAGAGTGCTATTCTATCAGACTATTTGCTTTAGTGTGTTATGAAGTCTCTCTCTTTCTAAGTTTTTTTTCTCAATCTTGAAAGCATCATTGTTCATTTAAAACTCCCCTGCATTTACAAAAATTAAGATTAAGAAAAAGCTCTCGTGATTGCATACGACAATGATCCCTTTGTTTTCGTTAGTTTGAGGCAATGGTCGATATTGTGGATGAAGGCTGGATTCCTTTTGGGGCTTGTCATGCTATCTAGTACGATATGGTTTTTTCATCAGAAACTAGTCATCTGCTCAAGAGAAGTAATTTTGGGATGCTTTTGCTGTTTACACTGAAAATGCTAAGATTCAGTTGCTAAATTTGACCTGGCATGTAAGTTGGCAGGTCCCAAAGCTTCTTTTGCACAGGCTCTTCCCTAACATTCGCTATTCCATTTGGGTTGATGGAAAGCTCCAGCTTGTCGTGGATCCCTATCAAATTCTTGAGAGGTAATTCCAGCTTATCTTTTTATTTTCTGTCCATGAACTTTTTGTATCGAGGTCCTCAGGGGTATAGATGATGCTATTTTTAATGCCTGTCATATGGTTGCTACTTTGCATCTGGTGGTGCGAATAGAGATCTTAGAGCAGCTCCATCTTCTAATCTATAATTTATATCGACTAATTTCTTTTGACTCCACATGTTATGAACCTCATGTCTAGTGTAAACAAATGGAATGGGGTGAAAACAGAATGGAGGAAGAAATTACTGTGGACTGCAATGGAATTGATATACCTCAACTATGTTTGGCTGTGATAGAGATACGACTTGGAACGGAAAAGTTAGTAGAGACAAATGTCAGAGATGCAAGAGAAATATTTGGCAAGATTTTGGCTATACATTATATTCGTGCAATAGAATTGGCTTTTCCATTGGTCTGCCCATTTCTAGGGAAAGCTTCTGCGAGCTTTAGAAGGGGGATGGCAGCTGGAATTCTGATCCTATTCTGCCCCAATTCCATGTCCCAATACGGCTTTGTTTCTTCCTTGGTGCTATGTGTAATGCTTGATGGATATTTTTGATATTTGAAGCAGTAAACAACATTTCTTGTGGGTGGCACTGTTTTTCAGTTTTCTATTTTATTCAGTAATTTTCATGAACTTCCTCCTTTAATGTATTTTTTTTTTATTATTTTTTTTTTTTTGGGGGGTGGGGGGATGAAATAAGGCTTTTGTACCAGTGTGGTGTTAACGAAACTTCTTTTGGGAACAATAAGTAAGATTTCATTAAGAAGGTACCAATGGGATACTGCCCCTACACAAAACTTTATTGAAACTTTTATAGCAAATGTAATTGCTAGTTTGAGTAAGTTAAAGCCTTAGAGGGTCATATAACTGTAGGTTTGATGTTAGAATTTCTTAGAATGCATTAGTTTGTATCTTCACTAGAAACATAAGCTTGGAAAATTTTCAGCTTCAACATGTTGGAGAATTCTATTTTTCTCCTTTTCCTTTATTCCCTTTCCTCCAATTACCGACAATTGTTGTCGATCTATAACTGAGTGTAATAGGAAGCAATTTTATTTGAAAGTTTCACGAGAAGTTTTAAGGTGATAGGAACATAGGGAATTATCTTTTGTTGCTTTTGACATCTTTGCTGCTAATGACAGTAGAATAAGGGAAGATAAATTGTGTTGTTGCATCTGAGATAACATTTCAATATTTTGTCGCCATTAGTTAGTCGAGCTAAAGTGTTATATACTGTTGTCATGTGTTCCTTTTAGAAATTGCTTCTTTGTGCAGCTAGTAAGGCAAGAATCAATTGATTTATACCTGAGGGATGCAAGTCCTAACCCCAAAGTGATGAGATATGAAACACCGGATCTTTCAATATGAATCTTAAGGCTGTTTCCTTTTGCTTTTTGGTCCCTTAATCCCTTATCCTTTTAAAGTACTTTCCTTGGCAAGGGATCGTAGTTCTTAAATAGTTATTGAGTACTCAAGATCTTCCTATCATTAAAATTCGTTACTTATTGAAAATACAAAAGTGGATAATCTCCTATTCAGCGAGACATTTGGAGAATCATGGGATCTTGTAGTCCAGCTGGTCAATTCTATCATGAGCAGGCGACAAGTCAGCAGCAAGTGCCTCTAGTTCATTTGGAGGCATTTTGCAGTACTATTCTATTAGCTCATCTTGAGGCCTAGAAGAGACGATAATACAACTATCTTTTCCATTTCTTTACCTTTTTTTTTGGGGGCTGGGGGGAGGAATTTACCTTAAAAACAGCAGTTTTTATCTGTCTTTGACTCTGCCTTCCCTCAATTAAAACCTTTTCTTAAGCTAGAAACTACCCTTTTTCTGTTGCAAAACAGAAGCCGACAATCATTTTCTAAGTTGTGTTGAAGTGAGAGTAAAGCAGCTTGTTCTTTTGGGGTGATTTGCTTCATCTTCGTTGAAAATATAATTGTCAGTAACCTGCGAATCTTTTGGTCAAGTTCCATTTTCCATTTTTACCAAAAGTAATTGAGAGAATGGTGTAAACTCTCAACTAGGGTGCATGTAGGTGTGTGACACAGGATTCAATTACTTTTGCGTATGACTCAGTTGAGTTTTCTGAAGTTGAAGTTATTCAGGTTGCTTAATTATTATTTTAATACGCAGAAGTTTATCCTTTTCAGGTTCCTATGGCGCGAAAATGCTAGTTTTGCAATTTCTAGACATTATAGGCGCTTTGATGTCTTCGAAGAGGCTGAGGCTAATAAAGCTGCGGGAAAGTATGACAATGCCTCTATTGATTCTCAGATAGAATTTTATAAAAGAGAGGGCTTGACTCCATATTCTGTAGCCAAGCTCCCTATAACTAGTGGTATGTGTTGTTGCATTTTATTTATTGGGATGGATGCCTAGATATTTTTTCCCCATGATTTTGGTGAGATTTTGTATCAGCGTATTTATGATTTGATGGATGATTGGGTTGGTGCAGATGTTCCTGAGGGGTGTGTGATCATGAGGGAACATATTCCTATTACGAATCTGTTCACCTGTCTATGGTTCAATGAAGTCGATCGATTTACTGCCAGGGATCAATTAAGTTTTTCCACAGTGAGGGACAAGATAATGGCAAAAGCTGATTGGTCCATCAATATGTTTCTGGATTGTGAAAGGCGGAACTTTGTGATTCAGGTACCACCATTTATGCTGTCAATGTTCATGTAGTTACGATAAGCGAACTCATAGCTCGGTTCATCTGTGATGGTTCAGGGCTTTATAGAGGCTAATCCATTTATTTGGTATGGCAGCTTTCATTGATGATCAATGATGGGGTATATACAGTAAAATATTATTCACTCCACATTTTTGAAATGAAATCAGACTGGAATACTGTTTCTTGTCCTTCTTCCTTCTGCACTCTGTCTTTTACTGGTGAGGGCTTACATCTGTTTGGGGAATTTGCACTAATAGGAGGCCAAGGGTTGGCCTAAGTCGAGAGAGCTCAATCTTCCTTACAAACTATGTTCCCCTTTCAGCTTCACAGTTCTCCACTCCCACCCTATTTAACTAAAAAATATACGGAAGAGAACAGAAAAGGGAAATGTGCTCTAATGAGCATCTTCAAACAGGGGTATTCCTATTGCCTTTGATGAGGTCTGAAGCTCTTCTTACTGTGTTTATGGTTCATTGAAGGTTATAGTTAATAAGTGGGCTAATGCATGGATGATAAAGACAGATAGTCGTGCTATTCCTGTCTGTTGGATCAGCTCATTTAGAATCTTTATGTACTTTGTACTAACTTAAGTTTGTAGGACATTACCTGACATCTTGACACGGCAACTTTCATTGGCAGGCATACCACAGAGATCTGCTGGAGCAGATGCCGCCTCCAGCAAGTCCCGCAATACGAGCTCGACTGTCTTCGACCATCATCAGTACATCTGGAAGAAGAGCTCCTGTGAAAAAGGGTATTAGCAGCAAGCGCTCGAAGAGTGATAGGAGGCGGCACCGGAAAGTCACTGCAGGCACTAGGGACAGAAGTTCCTTTTGAACTTCGTGTACATTCTGATTCATTCGTTCCTTTATATATTTTGGGAGAGGAGCATTTCTTCAAAGAGGCATAGGCTGATTCCGGAGCTAGGAAAAGCTCAAAATTTTTGAAAGTGTCGATATCTATTCTCATTTTTTTTGTACATACACTTTATTCCAAATAATTATACCACCTGCCCGTCGATACCAAGTGCTTTTCTCATTCTCATATTAGGATTGTCACTGTAAAGAAATGGTTCCGCTCGGTTGGTACCAAGTAACCCTGGTAGTGACAAATTTGACTGAGAAATCCATAACTGGTAGACTCATCGTTTTGTGGGCAAATTACGATGTTATCACCAAAACAGTGTGCGGGGGAAGAGAAAGGGAGCCTCTCAGAATCTGCATACTTCGTTGTTTATCAGGAAATCATAGTGCATCCAGCTGAGCGTTAAGAATCAAATAATCAATGACCAATGAAACGCCATCCTACGCAGAACTGTTGAAGTCCCCGAAGGACTTTGTATTTGTTGTCGTCGATTAAACAAATCGCTTGTTGGAGAATTATAAGTACTCTTAAGAATATTCACCAACAAAGCTGAAAACTGATGATGGCTGGTGGCCTACACGATCCCAATGCTTCAATACCCCATTAATGAGCATTGCTGTATCTGCAGAACAGGTCAGATAAATCTGAGCCCCGCCCATCAACTTCACGTCTCTGATAAATATGAAAGTTACAAGTTTTTCCTTTTTTTCTTTTTCGCTTTGGTTGTCTATAAGTTTTCCGAAATTGGCAAATTCCAATAAATTTCTTGGCGACTTTTCATGTCTTATGCCGTCATGAGTCATGACTTCATTTTTCTGGTTATTATAATATCGATCCAAGTAGGCATGATGAAGCAGCCCTGAAGTTCTTTAGCAGGACAAGCAAGGCAATGACCGTGAAAAGGAAGGCATTCTTTTGCGTGCGGGAGGCTTCAAGAAGTAAAAAGCGATCTCTCCTTGCCATCGAGAAGGCAGTTATGTTTTCTTCTTAATAATTAAATTCTAGTTGCTCATCCACGGGGAAAAGATAGTTCAGGTTCCGGTCGGGAAGGCAATACGTTAGGACATAACGTTCGAGAGTTCATCTGGGTAATCTCTCTCTCTCTCTCTCTCTCTCTCTCTCTCTCTCTGTTATAATCATCATGAGACTGGAATGACTTGACAATCGGAGTCTGAATTTCAATTGAAAGTTTGATAATTTGTTTCTCTCTCCTTAAAGTTGCGATTTTGTGGGGATGATCGTGGTCCGTACCTAAGGTCGTTGTTTCAGCTCTGGTATGTGGAGTCGTCCATCGGTTCTTTTCTATGAAATTCATGGGATTTTTGTCACCTGTATGTCACTCGAGGCTCTTGAATGATGCTCGTGAGCCCGGAGTATTGTGTTTGTTTGTCGTTTGAGCTTCTGATTCTTGTTACAGGAACGTTGGCCGTGTGGCGATGGAGGCAATGAGCGGGTGGTGCTTGAATTCTGGGCTGAAAGTTGGGATCTTTGTGGCCTTTCTTGTTTTGGATTAATAGGGTTTATGTGGTTTGAATTCTGGTCCTGCCACTTTCGTTAGTTTGTGTGGGCGTCTGAGGAGATACTGGGTTGTTTGTGACTCGTGACCTGTGAGTGTTTATCCAGTGATGGGTTCTCCTGGGTTTTTCTTGATCTGTGCACTCCATTCTCTGGTAGCCATAGCTTGTGGAGGTCTTATGATGTTCTACTCCTCCGAGGTTTCAGCAATGAAGCTTCAAGGATCTACGCCGCATGATCAACTCTTGATCAAAACCTCAGATTCCTTTTCGGGTTTGCTGCTTGTGGCTGTCGGCTTCCTACTAATCATGGTGGGATTTGTTAAGGACAGGGAGTTCCAGAGCTTCTTTGCAAAAGGGTGTGTGCTCCTCCATGTTGTGACTGCTGTTTGGAGGTTTTACTTTGAGAGGAAGGTGGATGAACTTGCCGATGAGTGGCCGAGGAAGGTTGTTGGCGATATTGCGTTAGCAGTTTCCTGGATCCTCTATTTGGTGTACTCATGGAGGGAAAAGTATGATTAGCTTGGAAAACTGGATTGTCTGTGCTGTGATGAGAGGGACTTCGAAAATTCCCTTGTAGGCATTGACCGTGATTGCAAAATGCTTATAGAATCGCCCAGTTATGCTGCTTTTGGCATGAAACAATGCGGGGGAGTTGGAAAAGAATGAAAAGTAGGATCATAAGGTGTGATTGTAATTCCTGGATATTTTGGTTATGTAATTTTCATTAGGCAATTGTTTCTGCTGGAATTCCACACAAGCTGGAGGATGCCCGTGTTTTCATCTTGTTCACAGGTGTCTCGAAAATCTCAGGGATCAATTAATTTTCGTTATCTTGAAGATGGGTCAGAGGTTGGAGTTTGGAGTGTGCCATCATTTGCTTCACGTTGAGAAATTGTTTTGTAGATCTTACTCAGACAATAGCAATGAGTGAATAGTGTCCTAACTCACCAGCTGTTGGTGATTTCGTGCTTTAGCTGATGTTGCTTGAATCTTTCAAGCAGAGATAAGGGTAATCTGTGCAGTTCTGCCTGTTTGCTTTTAAGTCATCCAAGAGGATAAAGCTTGTTTCCTCAATTGAAGTTGTTGTACATTCAGATCGACTTCTTTGTTAAAACATTCTGTCATGCCTTTGTCCACCTCAATACAAAATTAGCCATTTACCTGCAAAGATTGTATTTTTCACGTGTTGTGGCGGTGTTATACATTCTTTCTTTTACTTAACATGGTGGATGAAGCAGTGGGAACTAGGAATTTAGCTTCTTCACTCAGCAAGGTGAATGTGATAACACAATTCCAAAATAATGAGTGCTGTGATTGACCTTTTCATGTAAATGCTTCCAATTGCAGGCAGCCACTTTAAACATTGCGTTGGACATGTTGGGAACAGATTATCATGGTTGCGATATTTGGATTCGTTTTTTTTGGCCTTTATTTGCTACCTCTCGGTCTAGAGCTGTCAAAGTAGAACTAGCCCATTCTTGTCGTAGAGAAGTATGGCGGATGTAAGGGATGGCAAGTTATGTTTACACTTAATTAGTTGTGGAGTACAAACCAACGAATGGTTGTCTCCATTTAAGCCATTGATTGGGCCTCCCGTTGTCTTCATCAGGTTGTTAACAGAACTCTCAGGTGAAGCAAGTTAGGTTCATCTTGGACGTTCTTCAGTTGAATTGATCCATAAGATCCAAGGAAGAAATAACAGGGAATTTGGTAACAGCTTACCATTCATCTGGGGTCCTAGGATCGTGCATTTCCCAGGCACCAACCTGAATCATCTAGCATCCTAATAGTTAGTAAAGAGGGGAAGAAGGCTAAGAAGGAAAAAGACTGATTCATTGAAATTATCCATCCAACGGAGCAGTCATCCACATTCTTCTTGCTATCCAGACTGATACCAATTCAACCCAATTCTGTCATACAATTTCAGTTGTTAACAAAGTACTCATACAAATGCGGGGCTCTTTTGGGAAGCAAATCACAACAAATGCGGGGCTCTTTTGAGAAGCAAATCACAACAAATGCGGGGCTCTTTTGAGAAGCAAATCACAACAAATGCGGGGCTCTTTTGAGAAGCAAATCACAAGAGAACTCGCTCTGTCTGTGAAGAGAGAGAGAGAGAGAGAGAGAGAGAGAGAGAGAGAGAGAGAGTGCCATGGCATGTATCAGTTCAATATCTATGGCTCAAGCGAGGAAAAGGACTAAGCCTGAATTCATCTTGGGTGATCATTAAGTTCCATTGAGCTTGATTATGCAATCTTTCGTCATCTGTTTTATTTTATTAGCAGTATGTTTTGAATAGTTTGTAGATGTTAAGGTTAGCAATAAAATTTTTCCAAGTACCATAATCTCTTTTATGGGGCAAAAAATCATGTACTTCAAAAAGTTTGCTTAAATATTCCTAATCTCTAGAGGACAAGGGGACCCCTTTCTCAAGTCAGTTGCTTCAATTTCTGATATGTCCTCCTTTTTGTCTGGAATTGTAAATTAGTAGCTAGTATAGCCAGCACATATCTATATTCCTTTTGTTGTTAACTTTGAAATCTGCCTACAGTTTGTCATTGCTTTTCAGTTTCTCAAGTTCATTGATGGATGGAATTTCCTCATGAAGTACTTCTTCAGCCTGAGCCTCACAGGGTCAAAACATGACCAAGTTCGAGCAGCCAGCAGCATCTAGTGAAGAAAAAGATACTGTTCTGGTCTTCACACTGAAATGGCTAAGAGATGAATGCAATTTGCAGCACGGTGAAGAAGATGCACACAAAAAGTATTTGAGTCTCATCTCAACTGCTTTTGAGCGGAGGGCTTTCATATCTTAAAGCAGCTAAGCTGAAAATGTATGGAATGAGCTGATATTATTTACAAAACATTGATGGAGAGAAAATGCATTTTCTACATGGTTTTACTCATTTTTTTTTCGGTTTGATAGATATAAGCTTGTCAGTTTGAGTTTCCGAATGGAACGATACGGTTGATTGCCTGATCATGAACTTCAGACCCCAACTATTCTCTCATTTATCTATCTATGTTCTGCTTTTTCTCTGAGGTGTGCTTATGAAGTAATGTAAACTTGAGCTATTGCTTTGCTTTTGATTGTTATCATCTTTTCCTGTTGCGGAGTCAGTTGTTCTGGCCGACTTCTTCACATGTTCCCACGAGTTTTCTGGGTGGAATTACATCTAATGCAAGAGAGACATATTTTCACCTTCCGTCAAAATTAATGTGATTTTGTTTGGCTAATTATAACTATATGTCCTCTGTCTTTCATATTGACATGTCTGACTTGTAATGAGGGTATGCTAACAAATAGCTCTTTCCTTTTCTTTTATATCTTCCTTGGTCTCTTTTCTTTGTCCTTCTCTTAATTGAAATTTAGCTTGTGCAGCCACAAATTTGCTTTCCAGATGATTCAATTGACTTGATGTGGGCCATGAAAAGCTTAAGCTGAAGCATCCAAAGTTTTTGAAACCATCATCTGTTGCTCCTGATTCTCGCTCATTGATCATTACCATCATGTGCTTTGGTAATAATAATTGATGGCATGATCTAGCTCGTCTTATGTATGTGAAATTCCTTTAAGGTTTGAATTTTAGCACCCTTCACATCACCATAGATGCTCACTCATCACGCAGGGACAAATATCGTATTAACAAATCGAGAGGCAATCGTACTAACTAATCAAGTAAAGGGAGAAGTCGAGCTTATACTAATATTAGTTCATTTATGATTGAGCCATAAAGATGGTATTACATGACATTATTAGCGAGGCATCTGCACCGTGCAGATGCCACGGAAGAAGCACAAAGGACAGTAGAGGACAACATTAAAATTACATCACAACCACATTATAGGTAACTTTCACAGCACATGCATATAACATCGGGTTTCTGTGCTCAATGACCACAGGTGCAATTGGTGCAGGCGCAGTTGCTGCCACACTTGCACTTGCCATCATTCTCAGCAGCCGGAGCATCCATGAAGACAGTCTCGATGTGGCTGCATCAGTAAGGCAACCATCAGAAACTGAACACAACTGATATCGTGATACTTAATAACGTAAAAAGGAAAGTGATCAATTGTGAGACACTTATGCCAGGTAAAAATTTGTCTTTCAGGACAAAAAAAGATGGAAAAAGTTCGAATCCTTTCTTCATCATCAAGTCTGAAATCTCAGGTTTTCTTCTTTAGAGTTGTGTAGAAGGAGATGTTTTGCATATGCTGTCAATGATATTACTCGTTTATTGTTGTTCCTGTGTTTTGCAAGGGTGTGTTCTCATAATTATGGGTCTCCACCTTTAGCAGTACTAGAACTATCTTACTTATTCCTAGCAAATTTGGGAGCTAGAAATCATGGATCCTATCCGTTTACATATTATATGACTTCCTCATGTCCTCCCTAGGAGCAGGTTCTTACTGGCTAGGAATTTCGATGAGGACTTGTGTAACTTAGTCCAGGTATTGGAGATTGCATTTGAAATAACCCCTTAAAAAAAACTATAGTCCTCAAGGCAGAACAGCTACCTCTTCTCAGTCTCCACGAAATCAGCAGCATAGCTGCTTCCCTTCTTCCTGTAATCAAGAACCACAATGTTTTTATTGCAAGTATAAACACAAAACATACGTAACTTCCATTAATATGCTTCCTATTTCCAGCTTAATAACCAATTCTATACAGATGAAACACAAAGTACAGATATTTGGAAAGCAGAATCCTGCATATCACAGCTTCAGACGGATCCACATGTTTCATTTGTATCATGGATTATCAAAGCCGAGTGCACCATGCTTGCTATATGATGAGTACGCCTACTGATTTCAGTTTTTTGAGAGATTGGAGTGCTTTGGAAATAGTATAGAGAACACTTACGTGCACTGGCTCTTGTCAGCACAGTTGCAGTTGCCGCACTTGTCCGACATGGTGATCGAGTTTGAACACGAGAGACGAGCTTAGAAACTTGTATGTGGAGGTTATCTGTTTTGCTATGTGACTTGCTATATCTCCAAGCTCTGCTATACCTCGGTATTTATAGATGGGTGATGAAGAGGCTCCAGTGGAGGTTCATGTCGATGTGGGGCCACGGGAATGGCCGGTGTGGGACCAAAACTAGGCGTGAGAGCAGCACACGCCATTGAAGACCCACCCAAAGGAATCTTAATAATGGAGGGGCTGGCCTTCTTTCCTCCTCTCATGTCCACATCAGAATTCTCTAGGTGTGAAGAGATCAGACATGGACATTCGCTGCTCTTATTTTTAGATTGTCATTTTTCTTTTTTGGCCATCCACCTGGTCAAAACCAGCAAACAGACGGATTGAGTTTTTTTTTTTTTTTTTTTTTTTTTTTTTTTTTTTTTCCGGTTTGGATTTTTCCATGGAGGAAGAAGACTCATTCCCTGTCCACATACTGTAGAGCCGCCGTGAAAGTTGATTGGCTTGGATCGATCTTGTATTCTAAGCTTCATAGAACAAGATCGTTCCAATAGGTTGATCCATTGGATGAATTGGTGGTGCTACCTCATGAATAGAAAGAAGCTTTACGTAGGTTTTGTATTGGGCACATCAGTCATAGAACAAGCTTATTGTGCATGTCGATGAACTCTGATTTTTTCTTGGTTTGGGCATCCACTTTGTCAAAACCAGCTTTTTTGGCCTATTATAATAAGGATATAAAAAAACTAACTTTCACTTTGTCGATGAACTTGGGTTTTGTCTGGGTTTGGCCATCCACTTCGTCAAAACCAGCTTACTGTGCATGTTGATGAACTCTCCACTTTGTCAAAACCAGCAAAGAGCCAGCTTGATTTTTGCTTGGCTTGGATTTTTCAATGGAGGAAGAAGACTCGTTCCCTGTCCACATACTGTGGAACTGGCGTGAATATGGAATGACTTGGATCAATCTTGTATTACATAGCTTCGTAGGACAAGATCGTTCTAATTGCTTAAACCCATTGTATGAATTGGTTGTGCTACCTCATGAAAATTAAGAAGCTTTACGTAGGTTTTGTATTGGGTAAATCGGTCATGGAACAAGCTTATTGTGCATGTCGATGAACTCTGAAGTTCGTCGACCCTCGGATAGTTTACAGTGCGATGAATTATCATTATGTTGGTACTTCGGGCCATCAAAAGGGGACTTGGCTTTTCTCTGTCTTTGTCCTTTTTGAACTCAAGCCTAAATCAAACAGCAAAGAGAACATGGGTTCCAAATGCCGTGTTGGGTACGTACGTAAAGCATAAATTCGAGTTGAGTTCTGTTCTATCCGTCCAACTGTGGCGTCGATTCTGCTGCTTTTTCTCTCCTGCAACATGAAAAGATGTCTGAGGTGAACAAATGAGGGAATATAAGAAGGACAGATGTTGTGCATACGCATGAGTATGTCTCCAACCATCTCTTTCTAGGAAAACCTCTCATGTCTGCCAAGAAAGCAAAGCAAAGATATATTCCCAAGCATTTGAGCATTTGGTGCTCTTATCTTTGTGCCATCGTTTCTGAACTTTACTGTCTTTTCGTATCATTGCGTTTCGAGAAAACTTCAATTTGACCTAGGCCCGAAAATGCTCATCTGGTCTGAGACCTGCTTAGAAAATGATCGACACAGCACAGTACAGTTTAATCACCAAGAACTCCCTCTATCAAATAGAATGATCAGTTCATAACACATCCTTACGATTTACTGGAGAAAGAAGGTGGTCTGAGGGATCAATTTCTTCCTCCATGAAAGCTCTGCCCAAAATTGGAAGCTTTATTTTCTGATGGTGATTGATTTTAAAAAGCAATGGAAGCCCAGGTTTTCTTTTCTTGTGATGTGATTCATTTGACAATAGAGACCACAGGCTGGAGATTAAGCATGATGATCATGGACTGGTGGGATCAATAAGTGAAAGATAAGACCTCCCAAGTCCTGTGATTGAATAATGTCTCCCTTTGCTCTAGTCTTTATCACTCCCGCTGTATGCAACTGAGAAAAAAATATAATTTCATAAACGTACCAGTGCAACTGAGAAAGTTCGAGGGAGGTTCTCCTCCACCGTTCCTCATAATTTCATATTGTCACTTTCGCTCTAATATTGATATATGTCATCTCTGGTATTAGTTGTATTCCAAGAGAAACTATTTTATGAAGAGAAAGTTATAAGAAACATCATCTTTATTCTCAGTGTCGAATAACTTCTTCACTATTTGAAATATGTGATGACCATCCTCGCTTTCTATATTGGATTCAAGTTGCATCTCATGCCCATGCTTAACATAACGAGTTGTTATCCTTAGTTTTGAATTACCACCTCCTCATCATTGGATTTAACTTTATCAATGCAGATTTCGGGTTTACATTAAGGTAAAATAGGTCTTTCTAAATTAGGAAGATTCAGAGTGTCGGTTTTGAAATATAGGGAGGGTACTTGATATAAATAATAAAGTATGGGAGATCCTTGTAATATTTCAAAATGTTCGATCTATGTCGTCTTTACTAACGGATTTATAAGAGTGTATGTGCATGCACAAGATCAATATAGTTACCGCTCTCACGGTCAATATGAAGCGTGGGCTGCTACCCCCATTTAATGATAGTGAAAAATGGAATTATTTATTTATTTATTTATTTCAACTCTAGGCAGAGTCTCCAGCAAATCTGATGATTGGGTTTGGGTTGACTATCATGTCCATGAATCTTGGCCTCTGGACCACTCACTAGACAAACTTCATGTTGTCCAGTCAACTTTTTTTGGGCCCAAGGTTGTCTTTTAGCTGGACCAATGGGCCTGGACTCACTCCAATGCCAGCCCTCCAAATTCCCTTTGACCCAAAACAAGGAGTTTGCAAGAACCATCCTACGTGCCGATAAAAAAACGATGTGGGCTCCATCAAAAATAAAATTACAAGACCCCCAAATCACATCACCACATCACCACATCTCCCTTCATAATCATAGAAATCCTTTTTTCCCCTTCCTAAACCGAATATAGATAGATGCTTCGAGACCTATCAAGATTTCCTGCCGAAGAAATCGAAATTCAAACGAGGGGTGGCATCCATTTCTAAATTTTTAATCACGGAACTTTTTAATCTCATTTCGAAAAAGGAAATATGAATCAATATCTAATCATCCATTGCAAAAACTAAGGGCTAGACCAATTTGTTAGAAATTGCACCAATTTTCCTAATAAAAACGTTTGACTTGATGCGAGTTGAGTCAATGAAGGAGATTTGTAGGGAAATCATGCGAGTGATAGATTTTCTAAGACCTATCCTAATTTCTTGCCAAGGAAATCAAAATTCGAACGAGGAGCACAACATCTATTTGTAATAGTAGAACCCTTTGGATTTGCTTTTCAAGGACACGAAGCCATTTTCCCGATCATAATATTTGATCGTCGATCGCGAAAACAAAATGGTCGAAATGAAAATTCGTAACGATTTATGAGAAATCATATAATTATTTTCTAGCAAAAACGTTTGAGTCGATGCAGGATTTGCGTTGACGGAGATAGATTCGAAGGTAAATTTCGCAAGCGTTTTCTCTCCATCTTCGTTTCGGACTTTCAAAAATCGGGGGAGATATATTTTGGATTATTCCTAGAAGCCAAAAATAAAAAATAAAAAAAAATTATCCGATTCATCATAGTAATCGAAGAAAAACCTCGGCGGGCCCCCCACCTCGAATCCTTTCTCCTCGCGTGGAAAAAATTCGGTCCGTCTTTGACCGTCCCCGGCCCATTCTTTTTTTTTTCCAATTCTTACGCTCGGCGGGCCCGGGGAGGGGGGCCCCACCGGCCCCCTCCGTGCGATCGCGTCCGTCGATGGCGAGTGGCGTGAGCGTGGGGTGCCGAGCGCATCCGACGGTCAGCAGGAAGCGAGACACGCGTCGCCCTCTAATTTCCCGTCAAAAAAGGGAAAAAAAGAAAAAGAAAGAGGAAAAAATCGGGACATTTTATACACATATCTCTAAAAGATTACCCAAACTTGCATGCCAAGTCCGGGGTTTCGATCCGGTACATCCTCCCCCACGCTGCTTGCGTAATCATCTCCAATCAAGCGGCTGATGATTATATATATCGAGAAAATCCCGATAATCCGGTTCGGAAAATCACGCGAGATTATGCAAAATCTTCAACCTTTTTTTTTTTGGTTCCTGCGATAAATTCAAAAATCCACGTCATCCACGGGGGCAGGGAAAAAAGGCGACGCCCCGCTCGCGCAGGAGGACAGATCACCTCGTTCCCGTCAACGGCGGGGCGTCAGCAGTCACGCAGATCGACGGCCCGGGGGGGGGGTCGCGGGGGGTGCGATCGACGGGCGTCGAGGAGGTCGCACGCGTGGGCGCGTGGGCGCGGGCGCAGCGGATCGGGGCACCCGCGAAACAAGAAACGGGGCGAAATTCACAGAGAAGGAAAGAGGAGAGAGAGAGAGAGAAAGGAAGACGCAGTGGGTTTCATCAAACCACTCTCTCTCTCTCTTCTCTCTCTCTTTCTCTCTCTACCTCTGCTTGGAGTCGTCTTCTCTCTCTCTCTCTCTCTCTCTCTCTCTCTCTGATCTTCGCTCCGAAAAACCCAAACGACCCAAACACGCGCGAAGCCGAAAAGCCCTTCCCTTTCTCTCTCTAGACTCCGCAACAGAATTGTGCAGCCCCCCTTTCGAATCGAATTTTTCCGTGGACGGAAGGGACGCGCCCCCCGTGGACGGCTGCCGGCCCGCCCCCGGCCCCCACCTCCTCCGCCCGCTCGGGCCGCCGATCGCCGAGCCGTTTCATGCAGCCGCCGCCGCTTGATGCCCTCATTCCCCACAATCCCAAGTCGCTCTCTCTCTCTTTCTCTCTTTCTCTCTCTCTCTATTCCTCTGCGCGCTAGAGTCCAACGCCCGCACGCAAGCGCACGAAACCGCACGCGCCCACGCACGCACGCTCACACTCGCTGGGCTCTCTCTCGCTTTGCTTCAGTGTGTCGGATCAAAATTTCTGGTCCTCTCTCTCACCCGGTCTCTCTGTCTCTGTCTCTTGTCTCTGTCTCTCTTTCTGTCTTGGTGTCTTGACTGACCGAACAGGAAGCGAGCGTTCTCGAGGCCAGGTGCGTTCATGGACCCCGACGTCGTCGAAATCGCGCCTCCAGCTCCTCGCCCCTCCAAGGAGCCCAAGCAGAAAGAGGTTCGATCGAAATCGCAAACCCCCCCCCCAAAAAAAAAAAAAAAAAGTCTTTTTTTTTTTTTTTTTTCCTTTCTTGGCTCGTTACAGTGTGAAATTCGCCTTCGATCAGCGCGATTACTCGCTTGATCGTCGTTTTTCTGCTCGATTTTGGGTCGCCTCGATCACTCCGAGAGTGTCGTGTGACCTTTGTCGAGTGGTTGGTTTGGGACTTTGGGGTCGCGACCATTGAATGGAATTCCTTTATTTTTATTTTTATTTTTAGTTTTTTATGCTACTGTTTTCCAGCTGCTGGGTGAACTAGATGCTGTGCAATGATCGAAATTTAGCGTCAATCTGTGTTTCCTTTATGTCTTGGTTGATTGAAATATGGGTTAGCAACGTTGCAAGGTGGTTATTTTGGGTTTTCCCAATGGATGATATCAACCGTTACCTTGGAAGAGGAGATTCACGAAAATGCTGTTAAAACGTAGAGAAGCCAATTTAGGCTTTCCTTCCATTACGCAAAGTGTGAATTCACCTGAATCCTCGAGCATCTATTTCGATGTGGATTGTTTGAGCTTTGGTTGCTGTGGAGTCTTTTATTACCTGCCGGTATTGAGTGGTTCGATGGATAAAAGCCTTGTTTTTTCTTTGGTTTCTTGGTTTGTGGTCTTAGCATATATGGGACATCGTTTGAAATTTGCGTCCATCCTTGTTCCGAATATATCCTGTTGAGTAAAATTTGAGTTAGCAATGTCTCGAGTGATACTAGGTGGTAATTTTGGGTTTTCCTTTTGGAAGACGTAGAATGGATGTTAGGGAGGAGATTTGTGAGATGATGTTGTAGGGCTTAAACATTGGAGTCACCCTTCTCAGTGTTTGTCTTTGTTGTGGAACTGTATGGAATGCGAAGGGACTAATCCCTTGCTAGGTTTTGGTAAAAGGAAAGTTCTCAGTGCGAATCTCTTTGTGGTTGACTAGATTATTGTCCACATAAGAGAATCAGGGACATGGAATTGTCAAGCCTGTCAACGACTCTCCAAGAAAACTTCTATTGAGCTTTCTTGGCTCCAGATTTTTATGGGAAATAACACTGGCTATTTACTTTGTCTGCTGGACTATTTGAAATTTGTTTTCCTTTTATAATATGATGTCCTTTGTACCTGTGCCTATTCTTGAAATTGAAATTGGATCGAGATGTTGAATATCTTTGAGGACTAAGGTCTTGCATTTAGCCTTGGAATGGGGAGGGTTAATCTAATTGCTGGTTAAAATGTATAAAGTCAATATAAGCAGCATGTTGGTGAATCCATAGACCTAAATACTTGTCTTTTAAGTTTCCATCAGAAGGAATAGTAAATTTTTTTTAACCTAAGTAAGGTTTCATCTCTCTGACTTCTAGGCAAATGGAACTTCTTTTGTGATGTTTTCCAACATAAAGCCAAATGCAGGAAGCATCATCTTTCCAACGTGCGCTACTCTATTGATATATAAATGTGTGTAACAAAACTGTGAAGCTTTTCGCAAAGGATTTACAACCAAGATCATGTCATCCGACAATGTGCATATGCTCTAGCTCCTGTAACCTGGCTGCCTCATTTCATCAAAGTATTAAAGTGCTTCACCTCAAATCCTTTAATGTCAATGAAGTTGCATCTATCTATTCATCTTTCTATGTTAAAGCTGCTCAAAAAATAAAATAAAATAAAAAAATCAATGGTGGTAGTTGGTTACTCGTTTTAAAACAGCATAAAATTGCTTCTCTTTCTAGTAACATAGTATTTATAGTGGCTTTTTCTTTGCACTGCTATTCGACACTGCTCTTATCGTTAAGCGAGGACATGTTACATGAAGTAATTGATATTTGACACTGCTCTTGCATAAACTTCTGTGCAGGCTATTTTCCATGAAGTAATTGATATTGACAACGATGATGATTGTGCTGATCTTGTGGTCATTGATAAAAAAGTTGATGCCATGAGGAAAGGCAAAGCAGTGATCGATGTTGATGATTACTGCAATGGTCAACCAGTGGTATGTGATACTTGTCATTTAGTTCCTAACCTTTTCTATGATGACATATGACATCGTTTTCTATTCTGCCTCTGTCAAATTGCACTTTGTATTATTGAATTGTTTAGTTATTCCTTGGATTGCTGAATTCTAATTTGATGCTATTAGTCCACGGACTTCATATTTCATTTCTATACCAAATGGCAAAAGGTGTGGACCAAATCTACCCTAAATCCGGTTGTTTGTCAGACTTGGTCTCTTTTGACAGCACCCCCAAGGTCAAATCTATTGTTGGCAGGTGGATTTTGTTGGCTGTCACTTTCTTTTTGCTCTCAGGGCTTAAGTTTGCCACATCAACACTTGAGCACCCTGTTCAGTCCGATATTATGCCTGGTGACGGTCATTTGAAACTCAATAAAGCTGGATGTAATGATTTGATATGAAATAATGAACTTGAGTGATTTTCTAAGATTTTTTTTTTAAAGCTTAGTGACCGGGGGATCATAAGTGGTAATTTGATTTAGTCAATGTGAAATTGACCCGTCCGAAAGCTTGATGTTTGTAGAAATTCTTTGGCTTATGTCTCTTTTTCACTTAAATATTGGATTCAACAGGATGCTGGCACCCCTCTTGTTCATGGTGTCAATGGTAGTGCTGATGGATCAATCAATGGGGGCATTCCACTTGACGGTTTAGCGCAGGATTCACATTCCTTTGTAAATCTGGATGGCCAAATTTATGATCCTACTAATTATGAGGATGATTACATGGACCTTTTTGAAGACGTACTGGATGTTGATGAATACGATACACTTCAAGCTCATTTTGATAATATGGATATACCTCCAGGCGTGGAAGCACCTATACCTTGGTTGTCGGATCTCTCCAAGTATGAAGACAAGTCCAGTGGTGGCAGTAGTTTGAATGGTTCAAGCTCTCTGATACAAACCGATGCCTCATTGAACCTCCAAGGGATGGAACATATTGGCTTGACCGAGCCTGTGCAAACTCAGGTGAACCATACTTCAGTTGTTCATGGTCTGCCGGGCCAAGTCGACTCAGCGAGTCAATCTGCTTCAATGGATACATCAGCACCCTACTTAGTCACACAGAATGGCCAAAGTAAAAAGAATCGTGCTTCTTCACAACGTAGTGGCAATTCCAAGACCTTGCCATTTGGATTGGAATCATTTAAAGCTCGGCGCATTTTTGAGCCTTTTCGAAATAAGAAGACTCCAGATGCATCTGGTAGTTCTTCCAAATCCAGTGCTGTAAATAAATTTGATCTTATAAAGCCTCCGTCTGGAGTTGAGACTCCTTTATGGGGCGAAGTTATCAACACCGGTGGAAGCAATCCTAGCGGTTCAAGCTATTCATTTGTCCCTCAATTCCCTGCTCAAACAGGCACGCACAACCCTTCTTCTGGATCAGTACCATTTGGTTCATGGATGCTGGGCCATCCTAAGCATCTCAAGGGTCAATCATATAAACATTCTGCTTATACTAGTTATGTGTCGCCTTTGCAATCCTCTGTACATATCCTTCCCGTGGAAGAGGAAGACGGCAAGTTGCCTGATGATTTGACAGAAGATCAAGGTGATGGTGTTGAAGAGGAAGTTATGAGAAAGCTGAAGCTTTTTAAACAATTCGACACTGTTCAAGATCATTCTGATCATTATTTTACAAGTGATAGTTGTGGAGCGAAGCAAGTGAGTACTCTAAAACATATTTAAGTACCTCTTTCGATGAAAATTTGTAAGTCATACGGTTCTCTAACTTCATCAGCCTCACAGCCTCCGAAAAACTGGGCGAAGAGAATACAGGAGGAGTGGAAGATTCTTGAGAAGGATTTGCCAGGTTTGGGGTCGTGTCTCTCACTGTTGTAATTACCTCTTTCTTGGGATCTTTGTGGTTAATTGTCCCTTTGAGGGGGAAGACTCTCTAAAATAAATTCTTCAATGTTCTGTTGTTGCTCATATTATTTGCATGACTCAGCATAATAGCAATTAGCATCTCATATATTTGCTTTTGGCAAAGGCAAACCTGTCATAAAAATGAAGTTGAGAACTGATGTACCTGAATAGTTGTTTTGACAAAGTTCTCTGTACTACTTATTAAACATAGACAAAGAATGAAGCTGGCCAAGTGTGTGGGACTTATTGGCTTTTGTTGCCTCAGCAGCAGTGGAGACCATGTTCTGACTCCTTTACTTTCGTTTTATTACCTTTACAGATACCATTTTTGTAAGGGTTTATGAAACACGAATGGATCTCTTGAGGGCTGTAATGATCGGAGCTGAAGGCACCCCTTACCATGACGGTCTTTTCTTCTTTGATGTTTCCTTTCCTTCCGGTTATCCTGGTGTACCTCCAGTATGCGTTTGAAAGAAGTGTTTTATATTTATTTTATCTTTTAGTGTGTACTGTACACTGATTCTAAGGATCTCAATTTCAGAAAGTTCACTATCATTCTGGTGGGCTTCGCATCAATCCAAATCTGTATAACTGTGGGAAGGTATGCCTCAGCCTCCTTGGCACTTGGTCTGGTCAACACAAGAATGAGAAGTGGATTCCTGGCGTTTCAACTGCACTGCAAGTTCTGGTATCCATACAGGGGCTTATATTAAACTCAAAGCCCTATTTTAATGAGCCTGGATATGAGAGGTCAATGAACACTGAGCAGGGAGAATCGACAGCGATGACATATAATGAAGATACATTCATCCTTTCACTGAGAACAATGATATATAATATGAAGAAGCCTCCTAAGGTAATGCTTGTTTTTGCACATATTCTGCGGATATGTTTATAACTACAGGGAAAATATGGTACTTGTTCACCTTAGACAATTACATAGACTATTGTGAATGCCAAATATGATGCTGGGTTTTGCCGACGTTGCGTATTAATATTTCTGTAGCACGGTGTTTGTTCACCCCCCTTAACTTCTACGTCTATGAAATTCCAAATTGTATATGTTGAGGAAGTCTGCATGTGAGTCCTGTAGTTTATTTGGTACCATACTGTTTTTGGAGTGCTTCTCGAATGATATGTTCTTATGTTAGACCTTTGATGTGGGGGGGCATATCTGCTTGATAATAGTAGTTACATTGTCTGTTTTACTTTTTGTCACCAATCAGAGACTGAAGGCGGCGATTTTTCTTAGTATTTTGCAGTGGAGACTTCTTTTTTTTGCCACCAACTTAATAAAACAGATGACATGGTAAGATTACCACACATGTCTTCTTCACTGAGAAAACATATAGATAGAAACAACTGGTTAAAGTTGCATAGTCTTGTGGTTATGGACTAATGGGAGTGATCATTAACATCCGGGGATTAGTGATTAGATATCCTGACGAGTCTTGGCAGTGTTTTTCTTTTATCAAAGAAGAACAACAGTTCTAAATGTTTTTGTAGAAGCCTCGAGGTGTATCTTTGCGATTTATGAATTCTACACCATATTTTCCTCTCGTAACAGAATAATTGGAGTGCTGTAAGCAATGTAACATTTGTTCTATTTTCAATTATGGTTAGGTGCTTCATGCTTTGTTCATGTTAGTTGTCATCTTTCTTTTTGCATTTCCATTAAGGGTGTTATGACTAGTTTTTCCTGGCTTGGCTGTGATGGGCATCTTGCTGTGGAGTCGTGTTTCTATTTTCTCATAAAAAGTTATGCACCAGGTCTTGCTTTTTCTGAAATATCTCATGCTCTGGGTCTAGCTTTTTCTGTAATATCTCATACTCTGGTGTCGTAATGTACTAATAAAAGGTCGTTGAAGGTGACTGTGGAGTGATATTATGGATGTTTGCTGGTTCTTTTGTAGTTCTACAGCTATTGGTGTTAGGTTGTGATAACGACCTTGGGTAATTTGGTTTTTAGCCCCACTAACTTCCATAGTGGGCAAGCTTTTTGATCGCACACAATCCTGGGAAATCCCTTCCACAATTTCTTCTCTGACGTCTACAAAATTTTGGAAGAAACTTGGGAATTGGACAACCCTGAAATCTTTCGCACGTTTAAGTTGCATCTCATGTTATTGTGATGTTCTGCATTTATACCCTTTTGCTTTTTGGAGTTTTTTTTGGCATTGAAATGCAATATCTTTAGCGATTTGTATGAAGTGAGTCCTTGGATTTTGTAGTAGGATTCTAGACATTCTTTTGGCTAATTATGAGATGCATGCGTCCCTCTTAAATCTAGCTGCATTATGATTCTCATTTCTGGCTGCAGCATTTCGAGGACCTTGTTAAGGGTCATTTCTTCAAGTGCGCTCCAGATATTCTGATGGCTTGTAAAGCATACGCAGAAGGGGCTCAGGTTGGATGCCTTCTTAAAGGTGGCGTACAAGATGTTGATGCAGATCATAGGAGCAGCTCCCGCACCAGCTCCCTCCGCTTTAAGGATACTGTATCTAAGTATATTAGCCTTCTGGTGAAAGAATTTAGGAGACTTGGGATCAAGGACTTGGAGAAATTTGTGCCTCCAGCTCCGGTTCCACCTCCGGCTCCAGTGACGACAGCGGAGTGAATATCCAATTAACTTCTTGATTGAGACCATCTTTTTTCGGTGGCAACACAGATTAAGGTTCTTCCTGACTAGGGATCAGTGACGTGCTGGATGTTTTTGCGGATGATTTTGGATAATGTACAGAGGTGTAGATATGGATGAGTTATAGAATTCACCTTTGATGATAACATATATATATATAGAAGGTGCTCTGTTCCGCCAATTGCTGGTATGCTATGTTAGTCTTTCATATCGTGCTTCTAAATTATTCTGCTGTTTGATGGATTTCTCCAGCCTTTGTTATCTGTTTCACTGGACGGAGGTTGCAGAGCATTCTTCCAGCATGTTTCCTATGTTATTGTGTGGTATTAGTGGTAAATGAGTTTTGGACAGCCTGATATATCCTATTTGAATGTGACAATTTGGTGTCTCTTGAGAGTGGGTCACTCTGATCACTCTGGCGTTTTATTTAGCATGCCATTTTAGATGTTCCAGAGATGTTCCACTTGATAAAATGACTCGAGGCATGTGTTAAGCATGCCAGTTGATTAATTTCACCCCCTCATTTCATGGTTTAATTATATTGTGGTCGAGATGTTTCGCTGGATGAATGAACTCTTCTGGTGGTCGGTTGAGTTAAATGAGGATAGGTTCATAAGGATTCCGAGATTCTGCTTCTCAGTCCTCACTAGTATGGTCTTACCTCTGATATGTGTTGATGTTCTCATATATGGATTGTTCTGCTACCGTTTTTGTCGAAAATCAATTATAGGATTTGGAACGTCCATTTGCTTTCTTTGTATTTGTAGTTCATTGCCTTTGTAACTGATTTCGTCATCGATACAAAATTCGGAGTCTGGGTCTTTTGGAGTACTCAACTAATCTAACTGTGTTCCCTCTGGCCTCCTAGAGTCGTGTAGCGTTTGCGAGACCGTTCTTTCGGAGGCATGGTCTAGCTTCAGGGGAAGCAAAAATGGGATTCTTCCGTCCCTATTGACCATCCTCGGTCTCCGTCGAATAAGAGTCGATGGAAGTGCTCCGCTCCAAAAGGACCTTTTAGAAAAGTTGCTTTGAAGTTCTCGCTCTCCTTTGCCGTCTCGTTTGGGTCGAAGTAGGAAAAATCTTCGTCCTCTGCCCGCCTCCTGAAGTCTTCCTGCACATCGTCATCCACATATTTTAACTTCGTTGCTCCGTCCCCACCACCTCGTGACAAAGGGGACAACGACGCCCTATTCACTTGCTTAAGTGGGGGAAAAATAATAGGAAATCTCTTCATCAGTGAACCCCATCGCCAACATGGTGCGACGAGGTTATCTTGTACGGATCAATAAATGAACTGCCCCTGTTGGCCGTGGTTATGGAATGCGGTTATGATAATAAATTCTGTTGCGAATTTAAAGTAAATATTTATACAATTATCGATTGAATGTGGTATAAGTATCGTATGAATTGCATTTTGCTCGAATACACGGGTTATCAAACAAAGGTAAACTTGTGGTAAGTACATAGCACTTGGTTGCATCCGACGCTTCATGCGTTTGGTCTAGGGAACTTCACTTTCTAAGTCGAAAGATAAATTGAGATATGGAGAAACAAAAGAATAATGCAAAGATCAAACGTAGACAAAGATCAAAGGGAGGCATAAGCAGTGGTATTCATCACTGTTAATATTTCAGCGGAGTAATAATGCATTCTCTTGATCTTAGTCATTTCGGGGGAGAATTACCAAAAAGGTCCTAAACCTATTGTAATTGTGTCAATTCAATCATAAATTTTTTTTTAAAAAACCAATTTAGTCCTAAACCTTTTATAATTGTGCTAATTCAGTCCATCTGGTCAAAATTAGCCGGCCGGTGCTGACGTGGATGCCGGCCGTCCGGCGAATGCTGACGTGGCTTTTGTATATATATTTTTTCGAATTTTTTCCCTTTTTTTTCCCATCATCTTCTTTGCCTCCTGACCAGCTGTCGCCAACCGGAGGCAAGGGCCGGTGAGGGCGAGGCCCCGCCAGATCTGGTGAGGTTAGCCTCACCGGCCACTGGCAAGCTCAGCCCTCGCCAGATCCGGCAAGGCCTTGCCCACCCAAGGCGAGGGTCGATCTCGCCAGTGGCCGGCGAGGCGACCTCGCCTGCTGTCCACAATGCGGCGGCGATCGGAAGCCGCGAGCTCGCTCGCACTTCGGAGGCACGATCGCAAGGCATAGATTGAGGCTGAGAGAGAGAACGGTTCTGAGCGAGTGGCGAGGCGACCTCCTCAATCGGAGAATCTATGGGTGACTATCCCTCTTTCTCTCTCTTTCGTTTGAAGTGACCGAGCGGCGGCGACGTAGCGGATGGTGACGGGACATGCGGTGCGGTTGCAGTAAGCGCAGAGTACGCTCGGCCAATCGTGACCGAGACGTGGTGGCCGATAGGGTTTCGGGGGAAGACAACGGCGACGACGCGTCGGGTGGTAGCTTGTCACCCGTTCGTAGCGAGGGTACGGCACGGCGGCGTTGCTGGTCGGCGAGATGGCGTCAATTGCTGTGATGGCGACAAACAACAAAGATTTGTCTCCGGGACAGCATCGGGGCTACATTGAAGCAGATGCTGGCGGGCGACAGCGACGTGGCGGAGATCCATTGCAGCGACGGCGTTGGGGGGTTCGGGCAGCATCGATGGCGCCTCCTTCCCACTCGGATTTGGCCCTCTTCTCTGGTTTCTCTTCCTCTCTATAGCCCCTCTTCGCAGATCTGGAACTCCCTTGCCCAGAACTCCTCCCCTCCGGCCAAATCTGAGATCTCCGGCAGGGCCTCAGCCGCGCCGGCCCTCGCCTCCGGGTGGCGGGGGCGAGCCTCGCCATTGGTCGGCGAGGCTAACCTTGCCGGCCCTCGCCTCCGGCCAGCATCAGCTAGCCAGGGAGGCGAAGAAGATGATGGGGAAAAACAAAGAAAAAAAAAGAATTCAAAAATTCAAAAAAATATTTAAAAATTCGAATTTTTAATTTTTTTTTTAAAAATGCCACGTCAGCATTCGTCGGACGGCTGGCATCCACTTTAGCGCCAGCCGGCCAATTTTAGCCAGATTGATTGAATTGGCATAATTGTAAAAGGTTTAGGACTAAATCAGCCTAAAAAAAAGTTTAGTATTGAATTGGCACAATTGCAATAGGTTTATGACTTTTTTTGGTAATTCTCCCGTCATTTCGGCGAATGACATCATTATCCAACCAAAACGTCAACTCGAAGCCTTGACTTCTTTGTGCAAAAGAAGAAAAAACAAGCGCAAGAGTTAATGTCTCTTGTAGTGGTGGAAATCTCATCTTTTGTATGCCATGTTTTATAGTAGATGCACGGTCAAACTTATAGAAGTCTCTATCAGCTTGGAAATCAAACCCTCATGATTCATTCAGTAGGCCTCTAGCTTATATCTCTTCTTAATCAGAAAATGAAGTTTGTGTAAACAAAGCCAAAAAAATATGGTCCTTGAAAGTTGTCACCAAGTTCCTCTCAACTTTAAATTGTCAGTGATCTCTTCGTCTCTCTCACAATTTCTCCTCCTCCTCACCAAATGGCTACTAAAATTGGATCTCTCCAGCCAGCAAGGGTTTTCACTCTACCGTGCATCTCCCTCTGCTTGAACACGAACCTATCGTGGCATGCATCTGCAAAAGAAATCTCTTACTCCAACCACTGTGCTTCAACTGTCCCTGAAGCCACTCCTAATGTGTATCCCTCAACCTCCTTGCCACTCTCCGAATACCAAGCTAGTTACTACATCGGCGGCAAAAACATTCTAGGACCTCCATTTTCTTCGAAATCCGATTCCTTCTCGTTTCAAGTTTGTGACATCGACAAGACTGCTCGAGATGGGGTGCTTAAGGTCAAAGCAAGTGTAAGATTCAGAATCTCAGGTTATGACTACTATTATGGAGGAGACTATAGGTATGGTCAGACATGCTTAGAAGCCACTCCTGTAAGGGTGGCCAATGTTTCGCAGGAGGCTAAGAGTCCCATCACTTTTTGGTTGGAATCTTCGGGGAAGCTCTGCATGGTTGGTTCCCCTCTCTCGAGCCAAGGTGAGTCTCTCAATCTGGATGTTGTGATTAAGCTCAATAATGTAAGCAATTCTGCTAATGTCACTAGCTTATTTACTGATATTTTGGAGAGTTCGAGTCCTCCAGATGACAAGAATTATTTTGATGCCATTTTGATATTGATGTTTCCTGAGAGAAATTGCAAGTACATTTTAATTTCTGGAAAACATAGGGCGTGCATGACAACATTTCAATTTCTCAATTTCTCTGTTTTTCTGTTCCCTCGAAAATGTTTGGAACATAAATTCGTTTGGTAACGCAATTTCATTTTTCTATTTCTAGAACATATTATTTTAGAAATAAATTTGGAGTAGAAATCAGAAGTTAAAATTTTTAACATTTCTATTTCTTGAACAAAAATGAAAAATAAAAAATTTTCTCATCGTTCACTCTTGTTACCGCCCGTAGCTCACTTGCCACTTGTGGGATGCCGGACACTCGCCGCCGATTGTCAGTTGCTCGCCACCGGCCCCAACCACCAGTCGCCGATTGTCGGCCATCGAACGTCGACTTCCGGCCACCAAACGTCGGCCGCCGTTGCCAAATGCCGAACATTCATCGTTCGTTGGCCACTCATCGCCAATCGTTGGATGTTGGAGGTTCACCACCAACCACCGGATGTTTGCCGCCGACTGTCCGCTGCTTAACACCGGCTGCTGGATGTCGGCCGCCCGCCACCTACCGTCGGCCTCCGGTCGCCGAACTCCGAATGTTGGACGTCGGACATCGAGCTCCAGATGTTGGATGCCGGTTGCCGGTCGCCGGACTCTAGTGTCGGACTATGGACTTCGGCCGCTCACCGCTAGTCACCGAACTATAGCGCCGAACGCCAGACTTCGGACTTCGGCCACCCGCCGCCGATCACCGGACACCGGACGGCGAACGCCGATCGTGGGACGTTGGACTATAGCCATCGAACGCCGATCGTTACTGCTCCTAGAAATAGAAAATTTATTCTATTATCAAATGAAATTTTATTTCAGAAATATAAATTTTGAATCATTCTCAAACGCGTTTTTTTGTTCATAAACTCGTCTATGGAATAGAAATTGACACTTAAAAATCCCGATAAAATATTTGTACGTGGTCACATATTTGAAATCAACCCATCAAACTTTGCATACTTCTATTTTAAAACCTAATTGTTTTATTTAGCACGTAAAATTCGGCGTCCAAACCTAACACCTCATATTTTATTATTTTTTTGCTCATAAAACCTCATTTGAAAATAGTAAATAAAAATCTATAATTGAGCAATCAATAGCATAGCATCACAAGCTACGCACAATTTCATCTAGAGAAACGAGTATAAAATTATACTTAACAACTAATCTATCATTAATTAAGCTAATCACCATTAGTTACGCTAATTACGATTAATTAGTCTAATTGCAATTAATTAAACTAAACTTGATTAATTCGCCAACGTATAATTAATTAAAAATTAATCGACGTTAACTAAAATAATTATGATTAATTAAATAAATCACGATTAATTAAACTATACTCAATTAATTAATCTAACCACGATTAATTAATATAATCGTAATTACTTGAAATAATCGCACTTAAATTTAATCTAAACCATCTTTAATCGCAATTAAGGCTAAACTAAAATTAACAAATACTAACCGCCTTGACTGGGGAGTTCTTTGGCAATGTTCTCACTGCTTTAGATTTTTTACAATTGTCCACTCAAGCATTGCGAGTATAAAATAACATTTGTTTGAACTCCCGTCTAAACGGCATTCCATAAAAAAATATCTCATTACTTTAGATTTTTCACAGTTATCCACTGAAGTATTGTGAGGATAAAATAACATTTGTCTGAACTTTCGTCTAGACGGCATTTCATAAAAAAATGTCTCATTGTTTTAGATTTTTCACAGTTGTCTACCCAAGCATTGCGAGGATAAAACAACATTTGTCTGAACTTTCGTCTAGACGGCATTTCATAAAGAAATGTCTCGTTGCTTTAGATTTTTCATAGTTGTCAACCCAAGCATTGCGAGGATAAAACAACATTTGTCTGAACTCTCGTCTAGACGGCATTCCACAAAGGAGCTTCATTCCGGCCTCAACCGCGACTTAGCATCCGAATCCCAACCAGGTATTCAAAAAAAATCGGGCATTGCCCCCAAACTCCCGTTGACTGACGGGTATGATTAAATGACAACTTAAGCATATCAACAATCAAGCCAATTCTTATTGCTATTACTTGGTCAAGAGCAAAAGAGTTAGTTTCTAAATAATCAACTTTGGTAATTTTTAGACTAAAAAATTATGTAAAATATTCGTACGTGGTTACGTATTTGAAATCAACCCATCGTTTTATTTAGCATGTAAAATTCAGCGACCAAACCCGACACCTAATATTTTATTATTTTTTTGCTCATAAAACCTCATTTGAAAATAGTAAATAAAAAATATATAATTGAGCAATCAATAACACAACATCACAAGTGCAAACAGCTGGAATTACGCACAATTTCATCTAGAGAAACGAGTATAAAATTCAACTTAACAGCTAGCTAATCAATCATTAATTAAGTTAATCACGATTAGTTACACTAATTACGAATAATTAGTCTAATTGCAATTAATTAAATTAAACTCGATTAATTCGCATACGTATAATTAATTAAAAACTAATCGACGTTAACTAAAATGTTTACGATTAACTAAATAAATATTCTTACCTTTTACCAACAAAAAAAAATGATTAAATAAATTACGATTAATTAAGCTATACTCAATTAATTAATCTAACCACGATTAATTAATATAATCATAATTATTTGAAATAATCGCACTTAAATTTAATCTAAACCATCATTAATCGCAATTAAGACTAAACTAAAATTAACAAATACTAACTGCCTTGATTGGGGAGTTCTTTGGCAATTTCTCATTGGTTTAGATTTTTCACAGTTATCCACTCAAGTATTGCGAGGATAAAACAACATTTATTTGAACTCCCGTCTAGACGACATTGCATAAAAGAACATCGTTCCGATTTCAACCGCGACTCAACATCCGAATCTCAGCTAGGCATTCGAAATAAAATCAGGCATCACCCCTTAACTCCCGTTGGCTAACGGGTACGATTAAATAATAACTTAAGCACATCAACAATCAAGCCGATTCTTATTGTCATTAATTGGTTAAGAACAAAAGAGTTCGTTTCTTTTTACCAAAAAAAAAAAAAAAAAAAAAAAAACAAAAGAGTTCATTTTTAAATAATCAATTTTGGCAATTTTTAGACTTAAAAATTCCGATAAAATATTCGTACGTTGTTACGTAGTTGAAATAAACTCATCAAACTTTGCATGCTTCAATTTTAAAACCTTATTGTTTTATTTAGCACGTAAAATTTGGCGTCCAATCTTGACACCAAATATTTTATTACTTTTTTCTCAGAAAATCTAATTTGAAAAAAGTAAACAAAAATATATAATTGAGCAATCAATAGCACGGCATTACACGTGCAAACGGCCGTAATTATGCACAATTTTATCTAGAGAAATGAGGATAAAATTCTACTTAATGGCTAATCCATTATTAATTAAGCTAGTCACGATTAATTATGCTAATTACGAATAATTAGTCTAATTGATTAATTAAACTAAACTCGATTAATTTGCCAACATATAATTAATTAAAGATTAATCGACGTTAAATAAAATAATTACGATTAACTAAAAAAATAACGATTAAATAAATAAATTACGATTAATTAAAAAATCATGATTAATTAAACTATACTCAATTAATTACTCTAACCACGATTAATTAATATAATCGTAATTACTTGAAATAATCGTACTTAAATTTAATTTAAACCATCTTTAATTGTAATTAAGGCTAAACTAAAATTAACAAATACTAACCACATTGATTGGGGAGTTTTTCGGTAATATCTCATTACTTTAGAATTTTCACAGTTGTCCACGAAAGCATTGCGAGGATAAAACAACATTTATCTGAACTCTCGTCTAGACGGCATTCCATAAAAGAATGTGTCATTACATTAGATTTTTTACAGTTGTCCACTCAAGCATTACAAGGATAAGAAAACATTTATCTGAACTCCATTCTAGACGGCATTCCATAAAAGAATGTCTCATTATTTTAGATTTTTCACAGTTGTCCACTTAAGTATTGCGAGGATAAAACAACATTTGTTTGAACTCCCGTCTAGACGACATTCCATAAAAGAATGTCTCATTGCTTTAGGTTTTTCACAGTTGTCCACTCAAGAATTACATGGATAAGAAAACATCTATCTGAACTCCCGTCTAGACGGCATTCCATAAAAAAATGTTTCATTACTTTAGATTTTTCACAGTTGTCTACTCAAGCACTACAAGGATAAAAAAACATCTATCTGAACTCCCGTCTAGATGGCATTTCATAAAAGAATGTCTCATTACTTTAAATTTTTCACAGTTGTCCACCCAAGCACCACAAGGATAAGAAAAAATTTATCTGAACTCCCGTCTAGATGGCATTCCATAAAAGAATATTTCATTGTTTTAGATTTTTCATAGTTATCAACTCAAGTATTGCGAGGATAAAATAGTCCGAACTTCCGTCCAGATGGTATTTAAGAAGAGAGCATCGTTCCGGCCTCAACTGCGACTCAGCATCCGAATCCCAGTTAGGCATTCGAAAAAATCGGACATCGCCCCTAAACTCCCGTTGGTTGATAGGTACGATTAAATGACAATTTAAGCACATCAACAATCAAGCCGATTCTTATTGTCATTAATTGGTCAGGAACAAAAGAGTTCTTTTCTAAATGATCAACTTTGGCAATTTTTAGACTTAAAAATTCCGATAAAATATTTGTACGTGGTTACGTATTTGAAATTAACCTATCAAATTTTGCATGCCTCTATTTTAAAATCTTATTATTTTATTTAGCACATAAAATTCTGCATCCAAACTCGATACCTCTTATTTTATTATATTTTTGCCCATAAAACCTCATTTGAAAATAGTAAATAGAAATGTATAATTGAACAATTAATAGCACAGTACCACACTCGCAAACAACCGGAATTATGCATAATTTCATCTAGAAAAACGAGTATAAAATTCTACTTAACGGCTAATCCATCATCAATTAAGCTAATCACGATTAATTATGCTAATGATGAATAATTAGTCTAATTGCAATTAATTAAAATAAACTCGATTAATTCGCCAACGTATAATTAATTAAAAATTAATCGACGTTAACTAAAATAAGTACGATTAACTAAATAAATAACGATTAAATAAATAAATTACTATTAATTAAAGAAATCATGATTAATTAAACTATACTCAATTAATTACTCTAACCACGATTAATTAATATTATCGTAATTACTTGTAATAATTGTACTTAAATTTAATTTAAACCATCTTTAATTGCAATTAATGCTAAATTAAAATTAACAAATACTAACCACCTTGACTGGGAGTTTTTTGGCAATGTCTCATTGCTTTAGAATTTTCACAAGCATTGTGAGGATAAAACAACATTTGTCTGAACTCCCGTCTAGACGGCATTTCATAAAAGAATATCTCATTGCTTTAGATTTTTTACAGTTGTCCACTAAAGCATTACAATGATAAGAAAATATCTATTTTTCTCCCGTCTAGACGGCATTCCATAAAAGAATATCTCATTACTTTAGATTTTTCACAGTTGTCCACTCAAGCACTACAAGCAAAAGAAAACATCTTTCTCTCTCTCGTCTAGACGGCATTTCATAAAAGAATATCTCACTACTTTAAATTTTTCACAATTGTCCATTCAAGCACTACAAGAATAAGAAAACATCTATCTGAACTCCCGTCTAGACAGCATTCCATAAAAGAATGTCTCAATACTTTAGATTTTTCACGGTTGTCCACTCAAGCGTTGCGAGAATAAAACAGTCCGAACTTCCGTCCAGACGGTATTTGAGAAAGGAGCATCTTTCCAGCCTCAACTGCGACTCAGCATCCGAATCCCAGCTAGCCATTCGAAAAAATCGGATATCGCCCCCAAACTCCCATTTGCTAATAGGTACAATTAAATGACAATTTAAGCACATCAACAATCATGCCGATTCTTATTGCCATTAATTGGTCAGGAACAGGAGTTCTTTTCTAAATAATCAACTCTGGCAATTTTTAGACTTAAAAATTCCGATAAAATATTCGTACGTGGTTACGTATTTGAAATTAACCTATCAAACTTTGCATGCTTCTATTTTAAAATCTCATTATTTTATTTAGCACATAAAATTCCGTGTCCAAACTCGACACCTCTTACTTTATTATTTTTTTGCCCATAAAACCTCATTTGAAAATAGTAAATAGAAATGTATAATTGAGCAATTAATAGCACAGTATCACACGCGCAACAACCGGAATTATACATAATTTCATCTAGAGAAACGAGTATAAAATTCTACTTAACGGCTAATCCATCATCAATTAAGCTAATCACGATTAGTTATGCTAATGATGAATAATTAGTCTAATTGCAATTAATTAAAATAAACTCGATTAATTCGCCAACGTATAATTAATTAAAAATTAATCGACGTTAACTAAAATAAGTACGATTAACTAAATAAATAACGATTAAATAAATAAATTACTATTAATTAAAGAAATCATGATTAATTAAACTATACTCAATTAATTACTCTAACCACGATTAATTAATATAATCGTAATTACTTGAAATAATTGTACTTAAATTTAATTTAAACCATCTTTAATTGCAATTAAAGCTAAACTAAAATTAACAAATACTAACCACCTTGACTGGAGAGTTTTTCGGCAATGTCTCATTACTTTAGAATTTTCACAGTTTTCCACTCAAGTATATCGAGGATAAAACAACATTTGTCTGAACTCCCGTCTAGACGGCATTCCATAAAAGAATGTCTTGTTGCTTTAGATTTTTCACAATTGTCCACTCAAGCACTACAAGCAAAAGAAAACATCTTTCTCTCTCCCGTCTAGACGGCATTCCATAAAAGAATGTCTCACTACTTTAGATTTTTCACAGTTGTCCATTCAAGCACTACAATGATAAGAAAAGATTTATCTGAACTCCCATCTAGACGGTATTCCATAAAAGAATGTCTCGGTACTTTAGATTTTTCATGGTTGTCCACTCAAGCGTTGCGAGGATAAAACAGTCCGAACTTCCGTCCAGACGGTATTTAAGAAATGAGGATCTTTCCGGCCTCAACTGCGACTCAGCATCCGAATCCCAGTTAGGCATTCGAAATAATCGGACATCACCCCCAAACTCCCGTTGGTTGATGGGTACGATTAAATGACAATTTAAGCACATCAACAATCAAGCCGATTCTTATTGCCATTAATTGGTCATGAACAAAAGAGTTCTTTTCTAAATAATCAACTTTGGCAATTTTTAAATTTAAAAATTCCGATAAAATATTCGTACGTGGTTACGTATTTGAAATTAACCCATCAAAGTTTGCATGCTTCTATTTTAAAATCTCATTATTTTATTTAGCACATAAAATTCCGTATCTAAACTCGACACCTCATATTTTATTATTTTTTTGCCCATAAAACCTCATTTGAAAATAGTAAATAGAAATGTATAATTGAGCAATTAATAGCACAGTATCACACGCGCAAACAACCGGAATTATGCATAATTTCATCTAGAGAAATGAGTATAAAATTCTACTTAACGGCTAATCCATCATCAATTAAGCTAATCACGATTAATTATGCTAATGATGAATAATTAGTCTAATTGCAATTAATTAAAATAAACTCGATTAATTCGCCAACGTATAATTAATTAAAAATTAATCGACGTTAACTAAAATAAGTACGATTAACTAAATAAATAACGATTAAATAAATAAATTACTATTAATTAAAGAAATCATGATTAATTAAACTATACTCAATTAATTACTCTAACCACGATTAATTAATATAATCGTAATTACTTGTAATAATTGTACTTAAATTTAATTTAAACCATCTTTAATTGCAATTAAGGCTAAACTAAAATTAACAAATACTAACCACCTTGACTAGGGAGTTTTTCGGCAATATCTCATTGCTTTAGAATTTTCACAGTTGTCTACTCAAGCATTGCGAGGATAAAACAACATTTGTCTGAACTCCCGTCTAGACGGCATTCCATAAAAGAATGTTTCATTGCTTTAGATTTTTCACAGTTGTCCACTCAAGCATTACAAAATTAAGAAAACATCTATCTTTTTCCCGTCTAGACGGCATTCCATAAAAGAATGTCTCATTGTTTTTAGATTTTTCATAGTTGTCCACTCAAGCACTATAAGCGAAAGAAAACATCTTTCTCTCTCCCGTCTAGACGGCATTCCATAAAAGAATGTCTCACTATTTTAGATTTTTTACAGTTGTCTATTCAAGCACTACAAGGATAAGAAAATATCTATCTGAACTCCCGTTTAGACAGTATTCCATAAAAAAATGTCTCAGTACTTTAGATTTTTCACGGTTGTCCACTCAAGCGTTGCGAGGATAAAACAGTCCGAACTTTCATCCAGACGGTATTTAAGAAAGGAGGATCTTTCTGGCCTCAACTGCGACTCAGCATCCGAATCCCAGCTAGGCATTTGAAAAATTGGATATCGCCCCCAAACTCCCGTTGGCTGATAGGTACGATTAAATGACAATTTAAGCACATCAACAATCAAGCCGATTCTTATTGCCATTAATTGGTCAGGAACAAAAGAGTTCTTTTCTAAATAATCAATTTTTGCAATTTTTAGACTTAAAAATTCCGATAAAATATTCCTACGTGGTTACGTATTTGAAATTAACCCATCAAAGTTTGCATACTTCTATTTTAAAATCTCATTATTTTATTTAGCACATAAAATTCCGTATCCAAACTCAACACCTCTTATTTTATTATTTTTTTGCCCATAAAACCTCATTTGAAAATAGTAAATAGAAATGTATAATTGAGCAATTAATAGCACAGTATCACACGCGCAACAACCGGAATTATGCATAATTTCATCTAGAGAAACGAGTATAAAATTCTACTTAACGGCTAATTCATCATCAATTAAGCTAATCACGATTAGTTATGCTAATGATGAATAATTTGTCTAATTGCAATTAATTAAAATAAACTCGATTAATTCACCAACGTATAATTAATTAAAAATTAATTGACGTTAACTAAAATAAGTACGATTAACTAAATAAATAACGATTAAATAAATAAATTACTATTAATTAAAGAAATCATGATTAATTAAACTATACTCAATTAATTACTCTAACCACGATTAATTAATATAATCGTAATTACTTGAAATAATCGCACTTACATTTAATCTAAACCGTATTTAATTGCAATTAAGGCTAAACTAAAATTAACAAGTACTAACCGCCTTGACTGGGGAGTTCTTTAGCAATGTCTCACTGCTTTAGATTTTTCACAATTGTTTAATCAAGCATTGCGAGGATAAAATAACATTTGTCTGAACTCCCGTCTAGACGGCATTTCATAAAAGAGCATTGTTCCGGTCTCAACCGCGACTTAGCATCCAAATCCCAGTTAAGCATTCAAAAAAAATCTGGCATCGCCCCCAAACTCCCATTGGCTAATGGGTACGATTAAATGACAATTTAAGCACATCAACAATCAAGCCGATTCTTATTGCCATTAATTGGTTAGGAACAAAAGAATTCGTTTCTAAATAATCAATTTTGGCAATTTTTAGACTTAAAAATTTCGATAAAATATTCGTACGTGGTTACGTATTTGAAATCAACCCATCAAACTTTGCATGCTTTTATTTTAAAATCTCATTATTTTATTTAGCATGTAAAATTCGGCGTCCAAACCCGACACCTCATATTTTATTATTTTTTTCTCATAAAACCTCGTTTGAAAATAGTAAATAAAACTATATAATTGAGTAATCAATAGCACATCGTCACACGCGTAAACAGCCGGAATTATGCATAATTTCATCTAGAGAAACGAGTATAAAATTCTACTTAACGGCTAATCTATCATTAATTAAGCTAATCACTATTAGTTACGCTAATTATGAATAATTAGTCTAATTGCAATTAATTAAACTAAACTCTATTAATTCGCCAATGTATAATTAATTAAAAATTAATCGATGTTAACTAAAATAGTTACGATTAATTAAATAAATCACGATTAATTAAACTATACTCAATTAATTAATCTAACCATGATTAATTAATATAATTGTAATTACTTGAAATAATCACACTTAAATTTAATCTAAACTATCTTTAATCGTAATTAAGGCTAAACTAAAATTAACAAATACTAACCGCTTTGACTGGGGAGTTCTTTGGTAATGTCTCATTACTTTAGATTTTTCACAGTTGTCCACTTAAACATTGTGAGGATAAAACAACATTTGTTTGAATTCCCATTTAGACGGTATTCTATAAAGAAGCATCGTTCCGGTCTCAACCGCGACTCAGCATCTAAATCTCAGCTAGGCATTCGAAAAAAATCGGGCATCGCCCCCAAACTCCTGTTGGCTGATGGGTACGATTAAATGACAACTTAAGATCAAGCCTATTCTTATTGTCATTAATTTGTCAAGAACAAAAAAGTTTGTTTCTAAATAATCAATTTTGGCAATTTTTAGATTTAAAAATTCCAATAAAATATTCGTACGTGGTTACATATTTGAAATCAACCCATCAAATTTTGCATGCTTCTATTTTAAACTCTCATTATTTTATTTAGCACGTAAAATTCAGCGTCCAAACCCGACACCTAATATTTTATTATTTTTTTGCTCATAAAATCTCATTTGAAAATAATAAATAAAAATATATAATTGAGCAATCAATAGCACAGCATCACAAGCGCAAACAACCGGAATTATGCACAATTTTATCTAGAGAAACGAGTATAAAATTCTACTTAACAACTAATCCATCATTAATTAAGCTAATCACGATTAGTTACACTAATTATGAATAATTAGTCTAATTGCAATTAATTAAACTAAACTTGATTAATTCGCCAACGTATAATTAATTAAAAATTAATCGACGTTAACTAAAATAATTACGAATAATTAAATAAATAACGATTAAATAAATAAATAACGATTAATTAAATAAATCACGATTAATTAAACTATACTCAATTAATTAATCATTTTTTATTTATATTTTATGCTCGTCTCTATAATCATTATGTTATTTATTCGAGACATGTTTTATCATCTAAAATTTTATGCCCAATTGAGAAATATTTTGCCAAAATAGACATTCACGTGGATTCAATATTTCATATTCCTACCCACCCGTAGGTAGTCGTGATAGTTGGGTTTTACTATCTCATCGCAGAGGGAACGAGTTCGAATTTCCGGATGCTCGCGACTTATGTGGGAGTCCCAGGGATGGTTTATTAGGCTAGCCCCCGAGAGTTTACGTCTAAATAGCGGCTTGCGGCAAGGCCCCACCGGTGTTACCGAGCACCGGAGGGTCGTGTGATCCCTAAAGAGTGATATCCGGTAGTCCCTCGGCCAAAAAAAAAAAAAATTACATATTCCTGATATTATTGAACCATTCGGTTCCAGACATCACTATCAAGATTTTTATTGTTTAGGATCTTGTGTTAGATTTAAGATTGTTTTTTAATATGGAAAATTTAGTTGGGGTGAGCACCCCGTATAATCAAATATAGGGTTGGGATGCGGATAGGACAGTTCACCTTGCACCAAGCGTGGGTTGGTGATGGGGAGTGAGGTTAGTGGTGCGGGATGGGGATCACCTCGCATTGAGTCGCTCTGTTGTGCCTAATACTTCTTTTCTATTTCTTTTTCGTGTCTCCAAAGTCAACTCGAGGAGTTAAGGGAGCCTTGAGTGCCGCTTTTGAGTGGGTGATGCACATGGCCAGGTTTGGCGCCTTCGATGTATAAAGAATCTGTTCTACAAATAATAAGTGGTGTCTCGCAAATAATAAGTAGTGATCTTTGCTGAGCAAAAAAATTCTTTTTGATGGATTTGCCATGGTATTGACTTTATTTTATTACGTGTGATTCAGGCTCCAGAAAATGACATTGGAAAGAACTCTCTCAATTATTTCCAGGTTTGTTCCTGAAACATCTGATTTCTGTGTGATTGCTTCTTGGATTTAGGTGTCCCATAACTTCTCTTCATCTAAATACATGTACGGCATTTCCTGTATGAGAAGGTTGACTGTAGTCTGTATCCATATATCACTGCAATTTTACTTTTATTCAGAATTAAACTTGTAGCAATGGCAGCAGTTGTTTGTGTTGTTCTGTTTGTTGTTGGTATGAACTACCAATTGTCCCAATTTACATATGTGTACGACATTTCCTGTGTGAGAAGGTTCACTCTAGTCTTTATTCATAGGTGTTTTAAGCACTACAATTGTATTTTTTTATTCAGAATTAAACTCGTAGCTATGGCAGCAGTTGTTTGTGTTGTTCTGTTGGTTGTTGGTATGAACTACCAGTCCTTCCAATTAAATACGTGTACAACATTTCCTGTATGAGAAGGTTGACTGTAGTCTGTATCCATAGGTGCTTTAAGCAATACAATTTTAACCCTCCCAATTTAAATTGTCATTATATTGTGGCCGTAAGTTTGTGAGTATCAAATCAAAGTGTTTAAGTATTGTTAATCACTTCTAAGCGTAATCTCTGCATATTCTCTTTATCTTTATAAGAAGCCTCGAGCATATTTTACAAATTGTTATATGTTCCAGATTCTAATGCCTCCATATTGTTCAGTCTTTATACTCATCAAATAAATGTATATTTTGTTGAGTGAGTTTGTTGTCCACTTTTGCGTATGGACAAAACAGACGAAACAGAAGGAATGCTCACAACACTCGCGGTAGTTTGTGTACTATCTAGCATGTGGGTGTATGAGATTGTTACTCATAGGTAAATGGTTTTATTGATTCTAACTAATTGTAGACTATGGTCGCTGTTCTCCAGTCATTTTATTTGTCGGGGCTTCATATTCACGCTTTTCTTGGCTTTTCATACTTTCGCTTGTTTTTTGGCCTGTCAATTTTATGCTTGTTGACTCTGGGTTTAATCTTTTGGCTTTGTGGACTCGAAAGGGAGATAGTTTATCTTTGCAGATGCATCTTGTAATTACAGATTAGATCTGTTTTTGCAATGGCCTTCGCTACTTTGATGAATTCCAAAGCCATCATGGGCGCTGGGCCCAACCCGAGCATTCTTGGTCTGTTAATCAGACTGGACCCTGTACTGGTTGACGCAAAGGCGGGTCTAGAGGAGATGTCACTTTTAGTAGCTTGCTCCATGGGGCAGGAGAATCAGTACAACTGAACCTTGTAGATCCGCCAGAGATGTTTTGCAATTGGCAGTTAGATCATGAGGAAGAGCCACTGCCACGGGGAAGTGGAGCGTCTGCTTCTGGTAGTGAACCATCCAAGAAGAGAAAATCTGTTTCCAAGGGGAAGTCCAGTAAGAAGAAGGTTAAAGAAGGCGGATGGATCTCTTGAGGGCTGTAATGATCGGAGCTGAAGGCAGCCCTTACCACGATGGTCTTTTCTTCTTTGATGTTTCTTTTCTTCTGATTATCCTAATGGACCTCCAGTACGTGTTTGAAAGAAGAGTTCTATATTTATTTTATCTTTTAGTGTGTACTGTACACTGATTCTAAGGATCTCAATTTCAGAAAGTTCACTATCATTCTGGTAGGCTTCGCATCAATCCAAACCTGTACAACTGTGGGAAGGTGTGCCTCAGCCTTCTTGGCACTTGGTCGAGTAAATACAAGAATGAGAAGTGGATTCCTGGCATTTCAACTGTGCTGCAAGTTCTGGTATCCATACAGGGGCTCATATTAAACTCAAAACCCTATTTTAATGAGCCTGGGTATGGGAGGTCAATGAACATGGAGCAGGGAGAATCGACAGCGATGACATATAATGAAGATACATTTATCCTTCCGCTGAGAACAATGATATATAATATGAAGAAGCCTCCTAAGGTAACACCTGTTTATGTGCATATTCTGCGGATATGTTTATAACTGCATGGCCCAAATGTGGTACTTGTTTACCTTAGACAATTACATAGATTATTGTGAATGCCGAATATGACACTGGGGTTTGCCAACGTTGTACATTAATACTTCTGTAAGGCGGTGTTTGTTCACCCTCCTTCACTTCTAGGTCTATGAAATCCCAAATCGTTTATGGTGAGGAAGTCTGCATGTGAGTCCTCGAGTTTATTTGTTACCATACTCTTTTTGGTGTGCTTATTGAATGATATGGATTATGTTAAACCTTTGACGTTGTTTTTGGGCGGGGGGGCGCATATCTGCTTGATAATAGTAGTTACATCGTCTGTTTTATTTTTTGTCACCGTCAGAGACGGAAGGCAGTGATTTTTCTTAGTATTTTGCAGTGGAGCTTTCTTTTTTTCACCACCAACTTAATAAAACAGATGACATGGTAAGATTCCTGCATGTGTCTTCTTCATTGAGAAAACATATAGATGGAAACGACCGGTTGTAGTTGCATAATCTCGGGGTTATGGACTGTTGGGTGTGATCCTCAACATCTATGGCCTAGAGATTAGATATTTCTCGATGGGTATTTGCAGTGTTTTTCTTTTATCAAAGGAGAACAGTAGTCTTAAATGTTTTTGGAGAAGCCTCGAGGTGTACCTTTGCGATTTATGAATTCTACACTATATTTCCCTCTCGTAACAGACTAACTGGAGTGCCATGAGCAATGCAACATTCGTTTTTTTTTCAATCATGGTTAGGTGCTTCACGCTTTATTCAAGTTAGTTGTCATCTTTTATTTTGCATATCTGTTAAGGGTTGTATGACTAGTTTATCCTGGCTTGGCTGCAATGGGCATCTTGTTTCTATTTTCTAATAAGATGTTTAATATAGAGATGCACTAGGTCTTGCTTTTTCTGAAATATCTCTTACTCTGGTGTTGTATTGTACTAATAAAAGGTCGTTGAAGGTGACTGGGATGATATTATGGATGCTTGCTGGTTCTTTTTGCAGTTCTACAGCTATTAGTGTTGGTTTGTGATAACAGCCTTGGTTAATTCGGTTTTTAGCCCCACTAACTTCCAAAGTAGGCAAGCCCTTTGTCGCACACAATCTGGGAATCCCTTCCACATTTTCTTCTCTGACGTCTACAAAATTTTGGAAGAAACTTTGGAGTTGGACAACCCTGAATCTTTTTCATGTTTAAGTTGCATCTCATGTTATTGCGATGTTCTGCATTTATTCCCTTTTGTTTTTTCTGGATTTTTTGGCATTGAAATGCAATATCTTTAGCGATTTGTATGAAGTGAGTCTTTGGATTTTGTATTAGGATTTTTGACATTCTTTTGGCTAATTATGAGATGCATGCGTCCCTCTTAAATCTAGCTGCATTAGGATTCTCATTTCTGGCTGCAGCATTTCGAGGACCTTGTTAGGGGCCATTTCTTCAAGTGCGCTCTAGGCATTCTGATGGCTTGTAAAGCGTACACAGAAGGTGCCCAGGTTGGATGCCTTCTTAAAGGTGGCTTACAAGATGTTGATGCAGATCATTGGAGCAGCTCCTGCACCAGCTGCCCCCGCTTTAAGGATTCTGTATCTGTATATTAGCCTTCTGGGGAGAGAATTCGAGAGACCAGGGGTCAAGGACTTGGAGAAATTTATGCCTCCGGCTTCTGCTCCGGTAACGACAATGGAGTGAATATCCAAATAACTTCTTGATTGAGACCATCTTCTGTCAGTAGCAACACAGATTGAGGTTCTTGATTAGGGATTAGTAACTTGCTGAACGTTTTTGCGGATGATTTTGTATAATATACATAGGTGTAGATATGGATGAGTTATAGAATTCACCTTTGATGATAACACACACACACACACACACACAAACACACACATATGTATTAATTATAGAAGGTGCTCTGTTCGGCCAATTGCTGATATGCTATGTTAGTCCTTCCAATAGTGCTTCTAAATTATTCCGCCGGTTGATAGCTTTTTTCGGCCTTTGTTATCTATTTCCCTGGACCGAGTTCGCAGAGCATTTTTCCAGCATGTTTCCTCTGTTACTGTGGTATTAGCGGTAAACGAGTTTTGGACAGCATGATATATCATATCTGAATGTGATAGTTTGGTTTTTCTTGATAGTGGGTCACTTTGATCACTCCGGCGTGTTGTTTAGCATACCATTTGAGATGTTTCGCTTGATAAGTCGACTCGAGGCATTTTGTTTAGCATGCCATTTAACTTTACCCCCTCATTTCGTGTTTAATTAATTTGCTCAAAGATGTTTCGCTGGATGAATGAAACTCTTCTAGTGGTCGGTCGAGTAAAATGAGGATGGGATAATAAGGACTCTGTGATTCTGCTTCTCAGTTCTTATCAGTACGGTCTTACCTCTCATACTTGGTCAAATAGTAAGCGTTAATGCGTTGGATGTTCTGATATATCGAACGTTCGGCTACCGTTTTCGTCAGAAATTAATTATAGGATTTGGAACGTCCATTTGCTTTCTTTGTATTTGCAGTTTGTTGCGTTTGTAACTAATTTCCTCATCGATACAAAAATCGGAGTCCAGGTCTTTTTCAGGACTCAACTAATCTAAGGGCCTGTTTGGTTCGATTTGTGGGGAATGCATTTGCAAAAATGTAAATACCTTTGGGTAAATGGGGTTTTTCGAAATGAAAATATCGTTTGGTAAAATTTGTATTGAGATACAATTTTGGCCAAAATACCGTTTGGTAAAATTTGCATTTGTAAATTACTTTTTATTAAATTAAAAAAACAAAAAAAAATTCTATTTTATTTTTTGAAGTCCGGCCACCAAACCGTCGGATCTAGCGGCCGAATAGCTAGATGGCCGGATCTAGCCGCTTGGGGTCGCGTGATTCAAGCGACGGTCGCCTGGGTCACGCGACCCAGGCGTCGCTTGAGGTCCGATGACGGTTGCCGGAGTCGGGCGACCCTTGGCCGGCGGTTGCCGCGCGCACGATCCCTTGGTTGGCGGTTGTCGGTAGTCGGCCTCCGATCGGCTTTTCCACTGAAGAGATGAACAGTATTGAAAGTTGCATTCTGAAAATACAATTTCCCAATGGATCTCTACCTTTCATTCCCTCAAAGGCCTTTCAACTCCCTTGGAAATGCAATTGTATCTCCCCAAAGTGCTCAAAAAATTAAACCAAACACCTTTGTTTTTGCCCAAACCCCTTTAGAACCCCAAAGCCCCTTCTACATGCTAAACCAAATAGGGCCTAATTGGATTCCCTGTAGACTTCTAGAGACGTGTAGCGTTTGCGAGACCATTCTTTCGGAGGCATGGTCTGGCATTAGGGGAATCAAAAATGGGATTCTTCCGTCCCTAATGCCTGTCCTCGGTCCCTATCAAATAAGAGTCGTTGGAAGTGCTCCGCTCCAAAACAACACTGGAAAAGTTGCTATGAAATTTCTCGCTTTGTCCTTGCCGTCTCTTTTGGTTCGAAGGAGGAAAAATCCTCGTCCTCTGCGTTGACGTTGACTCGAAGACCGACTCCTGAAGTCTTCCTACACATTGTCATCCACACATTTAACTTCGTTTCTCCGTCCCCACCACCTCGTGATAAAGGGACAACGACATCCTGTGCTTTGTCCAAGAGGAAATGACTTTACACCGTCTGTGATGCGTTGCTTAAGCGACGGGGGAAAAGATTAAGAAATCTTTTCATCAGTGTGCCCAATTGTCAACATGATGTCACGAGGTTATCTAGTACGAACCAATAAATGAACTTTCATCGTTTGTCGTGGCCTTTGAACGTGGTTATCATAATAAATGCCGTCGCGAAATTTAAAGAAGAAATTTACACGGTTATCGATTAAGCATGATATGGGCATCATATGAATTGCATTTTACCGGAATACATGGGTTATCAAATAAAGTTAAACTTGTAGTAAGTACATCGGACTTCGTCGCGTTCGATCCTTCATGGGTTTGGCCTAGGGGATTTCACTGTTCAAGTCGAGAGAAATGGAGATATGGAGAAACAAAAGAATGATGTAAAATCAAACATAGACAAAGATCAAAGGGAGGCATAAGCGGTACCATTCATCCCTGCTTATATTTCAGCGAAGTAATGCATTCTCACAATCACTAGTCATTTTGGTGAATGAAATTCCTTGTCCAACTAAAACATCCCCTGTGGTGGTGAAAATCTCATCTTTTTGTATGCCACGTCTTGTATTGGAGGAGATGCACAGTCAAACACGTGGGAGTCTCTGTCAGCTTGGAAATTAAACCCATGATTCATCTAGTAGGCCCCAAGCGTATATCGTTTCTCAATCCGAAGATGAAGTTTGTGTAAATAAAGCCAAAAAAATATAGTCCTTAAAGTCCTGTCAACAAGTTCCTCTCAACTATAAATTGTCAGTGATCTCTTCATTTTTCTCACAATCTCTCCTCCTCCTCCTCACCAAATGGCTTCTAAAATCGGATCCCTCAGGCCATCATGGGTTTTCACTCTACTTTGCATCTCTCTGTCCCTAGACATGAACTCATCTTGGCATGCATTTGCAAACAAATCTCTTACTCTGACCACTGTGCTTCAACTGTTCCTGAAGCCACTCCTAACGTGCATACTCTAGCCTCCATGCCACTCTCCAAATACCAAACTGGTTACTACACTGGTGGCGGAAACATTCTAGGACCTTCCTCTTCTTCGAAATCCAATTCCTTCTCGTTCCATGTTTGTGAAGTCCACAAGACCGATCAGGATGGGGTGCTCAAGGTCGAAGCAAACTTGAGATTCGGAATCTCAGGTTATGACTACTACTATGGAGGAGACTACAGGTATGGTCAGGGATGCTCAGAAGCCACTCCTGTAAGGGCAGCCTATGTTCCGCACCGCCGGGCTAAGAGTCCCATCACTTTTCGATTAGAAGGTTTCTGGTCAGAATCTTCGGAGAAGCTTTGTATGGTTGGTTCCTCTCTCTCGAGTCAAGGTGACTCTCTCAATCTTGATGTTGTGCTTAAGCTCAATAATGTAAGCAATTCTGCTAAAATCATTAGCTTATTTACTGGCATTTTGGAGAGTCTAAGTACTCTAGATGACAAGAATTATTTCGATGCCATATCGATATTGATGTTTCCTAAGAGAAATTACAAGTACAGTTTGGTACGTGGGGAACTCAGTAATGGGAAGAGCAATCTTCCGCTGGGTATAGCACCCAAAAGTGGAAGCTTTTGTTCGGTTTTTCGAAACCTAGATAGCGCACTCTATCTTAATAACGCACCTGATTGTAGTCCTGTCAAAAACTGCACACCCGTCTCGGGCCCTTCAGGATATTTGCCCCCTGTCATGTCCCTCAATGGAATCGGTTGTTCTGAAGTTGAACGGAAGATGCGAGTGTTGCTACGTTTTTCAAATGACAGCGACTTTTGGTACTACGGAAAGTTCGATCCGAACTCAACGTTGGTTGGAGAGGCGATGTGGGACGAGACTAAGAACCGACTGCAGATCAAAGCCTGTCAAATCAACTTGGCAGGATCTTTCTCAACTGCTCGTGTTGAGGATTGTTCGGTCAGCATTGAGTTGATGTTCCCAGCAGTATGGTCAATCAGGGAAAGAGATGGTATTTTGGGTCATATATGGAGCGAGAAGAGCCAGAAGGATTCAAGTTATTTCCCAGACATCATGCTCCAAGGCACTAGAAGTAGTTTTAGGGAGTTTCCAGACTCGAAGTATAAGTATACTGAAACCGAAAGAGTAAGGAAACTGTGCCCAGGAAAGACTGATCCGAAAAGTGGGAGAGAAAGATATCCGAATTGGTACTCTCGAGATATGATGTTCGGCATGTTGGTTAAGAATTCCGAAGGAAAAATAGGCAGTGGATATTCTTACCCTCTCTTTGTTGACGACCAAATGTATGACCAATATGGTTATAGCATGTCGGTTTCCAGGACTGAGAATTTCGCTATCGACACTCACTCAAGCTCAAGCAGCAATGCCCGGTTCAACATCTCATATCATATTGACTTCACGGGACTGCAACATGTGAAGGGCAAGAGCAAAAATGCCATTCATAATCAATCCTGGAGCTCAAATGATCAAGTGGAGATTTCTGCAGAAGGGGTTTACGATGCTGAAACTGGTGACCTGTGTATGGTGGGATGTAAAAGTGTCATCTCAACCGGCAAGAAGCGAGCCGAGACATCTCCGGACTGTGAAATCGTAATTAGATTGCAGTTTCCTCCCTTATCGAAGAGAAGGCAGGATCACATCGTGGGAACCATCGAGAGCACAAGGAACTCATCCGATCCGCTTCATTTCGAGAGGCAGAACGTGACTTCTTATTCTCTTTATGTGGAGGAAGTGAGGCGGTCCATTTTGGGTATGGACATCGAGCTCTCTCTTGTCCTTGCTTCTAATACATTCTTGTGCATCTTCATTGGCCTCCAGATCCTTCACGTGAAACGGCACCCTGAGGTGCTTCCCTTCGTCTCTATCGCCATGCTAGTGATTCTCACTCTAGGCCACGCGATCCCTCTTGTGCTCAATTTCGAAGCCTTGTTCCTGAACAATAGGAACAGGCAGCACATTTCTCTCGGAAGTGGTCAATGGCTCGAAACGAACGAGGTGTTGGTGAGGGTAGCCACGATGATTGCTTTCTTGATGCAATTCCGTCTTCTCCAGCTGACTTGGGCCGCAAGAAAGAAGGATGGGGTTGGGGCTGGTTTGTGGTTTCAGGAAAAGAAGGCTCTAATCGTCTCTTTGCTATTATATGGCATCGGTGCACTGGCGGCTATCATCTTTAGCTGGAGAAGCCATTCTGATGACACGGCTATCGACATTGCAGGTTTTATAAGCGACGGTCAGAGCTTCTCCATTTTGGGAGGCTTGAAATGTTATGCAGGACTCATCTTGGATGGTTTTCTTTTGCCTCAGATTCTGCTCAATGTCTTCAGGAACTCATCTGAGAGGGCCCTCTCAGGTTCTTTCTATCTCGGGACGACCTTGGTTCGGCTGTTGCCGCACGGTTACGATCTCTACAGGACTCGAACCAACTCGCCACAATTCTACGGGTCCTACATTTACGGAACTCCAGATAGAGACTTCTATTCGACTGCTTGGGATGTGGTCATTCCTTTAGGAGGACTCGTTTTTGCAGCGGTCATCTTCTTGCAACAGCAGTTCTGCGGTGCTTGTATCTTGCCCAAGAGGTTCCGGAACTCGGTAGCTTATCAGAAGGTACCAGCCGTGGTTGATGATGTGCCGGCATGAGAATTTCGAGCTCATAATAATATCTAGGCTGTGAGCATGTAACCATGTATTTTTTTTCTTTTTGGTCTGTAGCGTGTAACCATGTTTATTAGTTCTCATGTGATGGGAAATCGATGCATGCCCTTGGTCTTGTTTCTTTCAGCTTATAAGCTAGAAAAACCATATAGAATATGTTAGTGAATTAGATGTTTCTTGTGTATTTGGTTTTATGTGTACTAGAGACTTCAATATTTCTCGACTATGAAGTCATAAAAATGAAAATTTCAAATTCGAATGGTCTTTGAACTTTTGCCTGATTTGTAATTCTATCCCTGAACTTTTAACTTTTTCAACTTGGTACCTGAATTTTTGGTTCATAGACCAAATTGAACAAATTAAATTTCAAGCATATTTGCTTGACAATAGTAGTTACATTGTTTGCTTTATTTTTTGTCACCATCAGAGACTAAAGGCCGCGATTTTATTTAGTATTTTGCAGTGGAGCCTTATTTTTTTTTGCTACCAACTTAATAAAACAGATGACATGGTAAGAGATTCTCGCATGTGCCCTCTTCATTGAGAAAACATACAGATAACAACAACTGGCTATAGTTGCATAATATTGTGGTTATGGACTGTTGGGTGTGATCCTCAACATCCATGGCATAGAGATTAGATTTTCTCGACGGGTATTTGCAGTGTTTTTCTTTTATCAAAGAAGAACAGTAGTCTTAAATGTTTTTGGAAAAGCCTCGAGGTGTATCTTTGCGATTTATGAAATCGACACCACATTTTCCTCTCGTAACAAAATAACAGGAGTGCCATAAGCAATGTAACATTCGTTCTTTTTTCAATTATGGTTAGGTGCTTTACGCCTCGCTCAAGTTAGTTGTCATCTTTCATTTTGCATATATGTGAAGGTTTGTATGACTAGTTTTTCCGTGTTTGGCTGCAATGGGCATCTTGCTGTGGAGTATTGTTTCTTATTTCTCGTAAGAAGTTTAATATAGAGATGCACCGGGTCTTGCTTTTTCTGAAATATCTCTTAATCTAGTGCTGCAATGTACTAATAAAAGGTCGTTGAAGTGACTGTGGAGTGATATCATGGATGTTTGCCGGTTCTTTTTGCAGTTCTACAGCTATTGGTGTTAGTTTGCGATAATGGCCCGGGTAATTCGGTTTCGAGCCCCACTGACTTCCAAAGTAGGCAAGCTATTTGGTCGCACACAATCGTGGGAATCCCTTCCATAATTTCCTCTCTGACGTCTACAAAATCTTGGAAGAAACTTTGGAGTCGGACAACCGTGAAATCTTTTGCGCGTTTAAGTTGCATCTCATGTTATTACGATGTTCTGTATTTATTCCCTTTTGCTTTTTCAAGTTTTTTTTCGCATTGAAATGCAATATCTTCAGCGATTTGTATGAAGTGAGTCCTTGGATTTTGTATTAGGATTCTAGACATTCTTTTGGCTAATTATGAGATGCATGCGTCCCTCTTAAATCTAGCTGCATTATGATTCTCATTTCTGGCTGCAGCATTTCGAGGACCTTGTTAAGGGCCATTTCTTCAAGTGCGCTCCAGATATTCTGATGGCTTGTAAAGCATACGCAGAAGGTGCTTAGGTTGGATGCCTTCTTAAAGGTGGCGTACAAGATGTTGATGCAGATCATAGAAGCAGCTCCCGCACCAGCTCCCTCCACTTTAAGGATACTGTATCTAAGTATATTAGCCTTCTGGTGAGAGAATTCAGGAGACTTGGGATCAAGGACTCGGAGAAATTTATGCCTCCGGCTCCAGCTCCAGCTCCGGCTCTAGTGATGACAAGGGAGTGAATATCCAAATAACTTCTTGATTGAGACTGTCTTTTTTTGGTAGCAACACAGATTAAAGGTTCTTCTTGACTGGTATCAGTAACCTGTTGGATGTTTTTGCGAATGATTTTGGATAATGTACATAGGTGTAGATATGGATGAGTTACAGAATTCACCTTTGATGATAACATATACATATACATATACATACATACATACATACATATATATTAGAAGGTGCTCTGTTCCGCCAATTGCTGATATGCTATGTTAGTCCTTCCTATCGTGCTTCTAAATTATTCTGCCGTTTGATAGCTTTCTCCAGCCTTTGTCATCTATTGCGCTGGACCGAGGTCGCCAAGCGTTCTTCCAGCATGTTTCCTATCTTACCGTGGGTATTAGTGGTGGACAGCATGATATATCCTATCAGAATGTGACCGTTTGGTGTCTCTTGATAGTGGATCACTCTATCAATCTGGCGTATTGTTTAGCATGCCATTTGATTATTTTACCCCCTCATTTCATGGTTTAATTAAGTCGGTCAAGATGTTTCACTGTATGAATGAACTCTTCTGACGGTTGGTCAAGCAAAATGAGGATGAGATCATACAGATTCCGAGACTTTACTTCTCAGTCCTCACCAATATGGAGTAATAAGCATTAACGTGTTGAGATTCTGCTTCTTAGTCATCACCAGTATGGTCTTACCTCTCATACTTTGTTAAGTATTAAGCATTAACGTGTTGATGTTCTGATATATTGATTGTTCTGCTACCGTTTTTGTCGAAAATCAATTGTAGGATTTGAAATGTTCAATTGCTTTCTTTGAAATTCTAATTTATTTCCTTTGTAACTAGTTTCATCATGGATGAAAAATTCAGAGGCCGGGGGTTTCTTCGACTACTTAACTAATCTAACCATGCTCCCTAAACTCGTAGAGATGGGCAGCGTTTGCGGGACCATTATTTCGGAGGCATGGTCCGGCATTTACGGGAAACAAAAATAGGATTTTACCGTCCCTAATGGCCTATTTTCGGTCTCCTCTCGAATGAGAGTAGATAGGAGTCAGGACTCCACTCCAAAACGACATTTTTGGAAAAGTTTTTTTGAGATTCTCGCTTTCTCCTTGCCGTCTCGTTTGGTTCTAAGGAAGAAGAAAAAAATCCTCGTCCTCTGCGTTAACGTTGACTCGAAGCCCGACTTCTTAAGTCTTCCTACACATCGTGACAAAGGAAACAACGACATCTCCTGTGCTTTGTCCAAAGAGGAAATGACTTTACACCGTCTATGGGGCGTTGCTGAACTGTTCAATCACTATTCGGGCCAAGTCCATGCCAGCCCTACTCGCTTAAGCGACGGGGAAAAAGATTAGGAAATCTTTTCTACGTGATGCGACGGGTTTATCTAGTACGAACCAATAAATGAACCGTCTCTATTCACCGTGGTTTTCAAACCCGGTTATTATAATAACTACTATTGTGAATTCAAAGCAAATGTTTATATGATTGTTGATTGAACGTGGTATAAGCATCATTTGAATTACATTTTACTTGAAGATGCGGGTTATCAAACAAAGATAAACTCGTGGTAAGTATATTGGACTTCGATGCATACGAAGTTTCATGGGTTTGGTCTTGGGGACTTCACTGTCTAAAAGTCGAAAGATAAATGAAGATATGAGGTTCAACATGTTGGTTAGGAATTCTGAAGGAAAAATAGGCAGTGGAGATTCTTTCCCTCTGTTTGTTGACAACCAAACATATGAACAATATGCTTATGGCATGCCAGTTTCTAGGAATGAGAGTTCCGCTGTCAACAGTCACTCAACCTCAAACAGCAATGCCCGATTCAACATCTCATACCATTTTGACTTTCACGGGACTGCAACATGTGGAGGGCAAGAGCAAAAATGCCATTTGTAATCAGTGTTGGAGTTCAAATGATCGAGTGAAACCGGTGACCTATGTATGGTTGGATGTAAAAAAGTCATCTCAACCGGGGAGAAGCGAGGCGATGCATCTCTGGACTGTGAAATCGTGATCAGATTGTAGTTTCCTTCCTTATCGAAGAGAAGGCAGGATCACATCGTGGGAACCATCGAGAGCATGAGGAACCCATTCGATCCGCTTTATTTCGAGAGGCAGAACGTGACTTCTGATTCTCCTTATATGGAGGAAGTGAGGGATGGATTTGGGGGATGGACCTCAAGCTCTCTCTCGTCCTTGCTTCTAATACATTCTTGTGCATCTTCATCAGCCTCCAGATTCTCACGTGAAGAAGCACCCCAAGGTGCTTCCCTTCATCTCGATTGCCATGCTTGTGATTCTCACTCTAGGCCCATGTGATCCCTCTCGTGCTCAATTTCGAAGCCTTGCTCCTGAACGATCGAAATAGGCAGCACATTTCTCTTGGAAGTGGTGGATGGCTCGAAATGAATGAGGTGTTGGTGAGGCTAGCCACAATGATATCTTTCTTGATGCAGTTCCGTCTTCTCCAGCTGACTTGGGCCGCAAGAAAGAAGGACGGGGTGGCGACCGGCTTGTGGTTCCAAGAAAAGAAGACTTTGATCGTCTCTTTGCTATAATATGGCATCGGAGTGTTGGCGGCCATCATTTTTAGCTGGAGAAGCCGTTCTGATGACACGACTATCGATACCGCAGGTTTTACAAGCGATGACCAAGGCTTCTCCATTTTGGGAGGCTTGAAATGTTACGCAGGACTCATCTTGGATGGTTTTCTCTTGCCTCAGATTCTGCTCAATGTCTTTAGGAACTCATCTGAGAGGGCCCTTTCAGGTTTTTTTTTTTACCTCGGAATGACCTTGGTTCGGTTCCTACCACACGGTTATGATCTCTATAGAGCTCGAACCTACTCGCAACAAATCTACGAGTCATACATTTATGGAACTCCAGATAGAGACTTCTATTCGACTGCGTGGGATGTGATCATTCCTTTAGGAGGACTCATTTTCGTAGCGATCATCTTCCTGCAGCAGCGGTTTTGCGGCGCTTGTATCATGCCCAAGAGGTTCCGAAACAAGTTAGCTTATCAGAAGGTACCAGCTATAGTCGATGACGTGCCGATGTGAGAACTTCGAGCTCATAATAATTTCTAGGCTGTAAGCATGTAACAATCGTTTTTTTTTTTGGTCGGTAGTATGTAACCATGTTAATTAGTTCACATGTGAGGGGAAACAGATCCATGCCCTTGCTCTTTTTCTTTCAGCATATAAACTAGAAAAACCATATAGCATATGTTAGTGATGTTTCTTGCGGATTTGGTTTTATGTGCACTAGAGATTTCAATATTTCTCTGCAGTAAAGTCATAAAAATGAAAATTTCAAATTTGAATGGTCTCTTAACTTTGGTCCAATATGTAATTTTATCCCTGAACTTTTAGTTTTTTCAACTTGATTCACTAAACTTTTGGTTCATGGACCAAATTGAACGAATTAAATTTAAGAATGTTATTGCGCAACAAATCAATAGTTCTTGGACGACATTGTACATTAAACCAAGTTTAGGGATCATTTGTGTAATCAATCTGTTTCGAATCAACAGGTCTATGGAATATATGGAAAAATTTGGGCTGGTATGTGAGAGTATATTTGATAATTTTTCTGTTTTCGGGAACAATTTTATTTTTAATTCTTGGGAGAAAAAAAAAAAAGTAGGTTTTTTTTTTTTATTTCTGTTATAAATTTATTACCTGGACACTTTTCTATTCCAGGGAATAGAATAATTAATTGACATTATTAAATAGATTTATGTTATTTTTCTATTTAGGAAAACAGAAGAACAGAAAAATAGAAAAAATGGATGATTTTCAAACAGGCCATAAACTGCACAATTCTGGTGGAGCCAAATTATTTCCGATTGCAAAAGCCCAAGCCCATCGACGGTTTCCTGTTTTAGCGCCGAAAAGCCCTAAACGCTCCCTCCCTTCCGGAAAAGGGCAAAAAAAAAAAAAAAGGGAAGAGGGAAACGTCGCAGGCGGTTGCAGAAGCGGCAACAGCTCGGAAAACCTGCGCCGACCTATCCTGCTGTGCACGCGAAATCGCTCAGCCTCCTTGGCACTTGGTCTGGTCAACACAAGAATGAGAAGTGGATTCCTGGCGTTTCAACTGCGCTGCAAGTTCTGGTATCCATACAGGGGCTTATATCAAACTCAAAGCCCTATTTTAATGAGCCTGGGTATGAGACGTCAATGAACACGGAGCAGGGAGAATCGACAGCGATGACATATAATGAACATACATTTATCCTTTCGCTGAGAACAATGATATATAATATGAAGAAGCCTCCTAAGGTAACACTTGTTTATGTGCATATTCTGCGGATATGTTTATAACTACATGGCCCAAATATGGTACTTGTTTACCTTAGACAAAATTCTTAATGCCAAATATGACGCTGGGGTTTGCCGACGTTGCATATTAATATTTCTGTAACATGGTGTTTGTTCACCCTCCTTCACTTCTAGGTCTATGAAATCCCAAATTGTATATGGTGAGGAAGGCTGCATGTGAGTCTTCGAGTTTATTTGGTACCATACTGTTTTTGGTGCATAAATGGCATGAATTATGTTAGACCTTTGACGTGGGGGGGCATATCTGCTTGATAATAGTAGTTACGTTGTCTGTTTTATCTTTTGTCACCATAAGAGACTGAAGGCGGTGATTTCTCTTAGTATTTTGCAGTGGAGCTTTTTTTTTTTTTGGCCACCAACTTAATAAAACAGATGACATGGTAAAGATTTCTGCATGTGTCTTCTTCATTGAGAAAACATATAGATGGAAACAACCGGTTATAGTTGCATAACCTCGGGGTTATGGGCTGTTGGGAGTGATCCTCAACATCCGTGGCCTAGAGATTAGATTTCTTGATGAGTATTTGCAGTGTTTTTCTTTTATCAAAGAAGAACAGCAGTTTTAAATGGTTTTGGAGAAGCCTCGAGGTGTATCTTTGCGATTTATGAATTCTACTCCATATTTCCTTCTTGTAACAGACTAACTGGAGTGCCTTGAGCAATGTAACATTCGTTCTTTCTTCAATTATGGGTAGGTGTTTCACGCTTTATTCAAGTTAGTTGTTGTTGGGAATAATCTTTATTCAAATTAGTTGCACACCACGGATTCGAGCGTATCTTGCCTAATCCCGTGGGCCGGGCTTTTAGGCCCATCATGGGCGGACGGGCCAACTTAGGCCCATGCCCATCACATAAAACCATCATCTCCCACTCGCACATGGTGGGCCAAACATGATTCTCTTTACCTCTCTTCAACATTCATACCGGTGAATAATCCGTGCGACCAACATACTTTGAGAGCTCGTTGCCATACATCTGTTAGGAATATATAGCAGCTCATAATGGGCATCACACTCGAGTAGATTTAGTATGCGTACCTTAGATCGATCGATCACATTTATATCTCTCTTGATCTCTTTTAAACAATGATATTTATATTGTATTCACAATTATGATTATCCCAAAGACAGTCATAATTGGTTAACCGGTGAATACAAAACTACAATGTGATTCTCCAAATTCGATCTTCCTCTTTCCTTCAAACTCTCAATTTCAGTTCAGCTTGCTTTTCTAGAAATGTCCCATTAGATCGAATCAACTCATGACCATTGACAACATCCTAAGATAGCAAATACTAAATAGAAATCTTGAGAATAAGTAAGAGTCATGAGGGGACTAAAAAATTGAGGAATCATTTTCCTCAAGAGCCTCACACGGCATAAAAGTTGAGATCAAACTTTTGCCACTCTTATTGGTCGTCTCATGCATACGTAGTATGAAATACGTATTACGGTATTTAACTCCTTTCCCATGGAGCTACACCTTTCAATACCGTATGATCTAATGTCTACCACGTATCTACTCATTCACAAAATTCATCGAGAACTCACACGGCATCATGATAAAGTAAAATATGTGGGGTATTTTACTTTCGGACATAGTAAGTATTATGTCCTCATCTTAACACCTGTTAAGGCGACATAATTTTAAGCTTTAGCTCTCGATTATCACCTAGATAATAAGCTTAAAACAGTCTCATATCTATTTATTACACAGTAAATAGAGGCATTACCCGTGTGACTAAAATTCACATACTTTCTCAACCTAAAGTAATGCTCAGATGCATAAAGATCAAACAAAGATTCATAGGCATTAATGATGAAAAATACAAATTCATCAAATGTGAACGCTTCGGGAAATTACAATCCAGTACATTAGAAAATATTTCATATGTCTCTAGGTATTGGCTTTGTCATATTTTCTACTTATGTACTCTAAGTTCACATCTTTTCGTGCAATCATATCCTTGACAAAAGTATAGTTGGTATCTATGTGTTTGGTCTTGCCATCTTTGGTGTATCTTAACACCCAATAATGTTAAGCACTTCAAATAACACCTAAATGATCCAATAATCTCTTAAGAAACATCTTCTTTTACGATATTTTTCCAAGCTTTTTTTGTTTCTTACTTGCTCCAACATATGCCATTATTCTAAGAAAACAAACCCCCGAGATTTTTATTTCATCTAAATCTCTTCTCCAGATAATAGCCTTAGAGTCTTTTCCAGAAAGCCTTATAATCAGTCTCATTTAACGGCTCTGCTTGATTGATTGGATTGGTAACTACTCACCATTCCAAACAAAACATATGTTAGGTCTTGTATCATCTTTCATTTTGCATATTTGTTTCGCTATATGGGAGATTGTACACTTAGCACATCATTCCCCATTATGCTCCCACTCGGATTAGATAATGACGATATCATCTCATCATGTGGTTGTAATTGAGAATGAGTTGAATTCAATTCATCACTTCTCATATTACTCCCACTTGGATGAACTCCATTAATATCATTATCTTGATCCAATGTTTCAAATAGGGGTAATCTTCCCCTATTTCGCCCTTCTTAGGAAATTCATCCACTAAGAATGTGACATCCCGTGATTCAAATTCAGTTATACTCCCACTTTCCTGCTCACCTACGAACACATACCCTTTCGAGTGTTCGGAGTATCTCATTAAAATACTCTTCTTTCCTTTAGGACCCAATTTCCCAAACTTGTGAGAGGACTCATGAGTATAGGCAGCACAACCCCATGGCTTAAGAAAACTTAAGTCCGGTTTTCTACCTGTCCATAACTCATATGGAGTGGAACTAACTGATTTGGAAGGCACCCGGTTAAGTATATAGGCAGGCGGTTAACAACGCATCACTCCAAAAAGTGATATGTAAGTTAGCATGCGCCATCATGGACCTAACCGTTTCCAGCGGGTTCTGTTTCTTCTCTCTGCAACACCATTTTGTTGAGGAGTATATGGAATAGACAAGCTGTATTTATATTCCTTTTCATCACATTATTTTCTGAACTCATCAGATAAATATTCTCGACCTCGATCGGATCTCAATACTTTTATTTTCTTGTCTAATTGATTTTCTTCCAAGTTCATAAACCTTTTGAAACAACATAATGCTTCAGATTTATGAGAAATAAAAAAGACATATCCGAATCGAGTATAATCATCTATAAAAGTGATGAAATAAACAGCCCAATGCCTTCTTCTCACAGTCATTTAACCACGGACGTCGAAATGGATTAAATGCGAGAGGAAATTCAGCTCTTTTATTTTTTCCAAATGGTTTCCTTGTCATTCTCCCTACTAGGCAATGCTCACATATGGGCAAATCGACTTTTCAATGTTGCCCAACAAGCCCTCTTTGGCTAGTCTATTCATACATTATTGGCCAATATGACCAAGTCTAGCATGCCACACATTCACATCATTATCATATGAAGTAGAAGACGTGAAACAAGGGAATAACATATATTGACATCACCACAGTCAACATTTAGTACAATAAAACCATCTAGAAAGTGACCACAACCATAGTAGTTTGTATCCAAATACAAATCTACACCGTTATTACGGAAGTTCACACTAAAACCAAGCTTAACCAATATCAAAACAGACACTTAAATTTCGACGAATCTCCGAGCATTTAGAACATCATGTAGGAACAAGGTGCACCCACCACACATGTTCGGTTGGCGGTGCCAATCCCTTTAACTTCAGCTACGGGTTGTTTCCCACATAGATCCACTTAGTTCCGTTGGTATTCGTCAAAATTCCACGAAGGATCCTCTATCCTTCGCTACATCGTCTGTTGCTCTTGAATCTACAGTCCACAAATGATTGGATTCAGCTAATAATACAGAACTTGACACAGAAGTAAAGTTCTCAAATGTACAAGAGGTGTTTACCTTCTTTGGCTCACGACAGTCGTGAGCATAGTGACCTTTCTTGTCACAATTGTAACACCTCACCCTTGACATTTTCTTCACTTGAGGACGTTTTCCTCTCTTGTGTTGGTTAACTCTTGATCTCTTGCAATAAGGACTTGATCCTTTGCATTCTCACATATTGAACGAATCAATACGCTTGCGCTTAGAGCTCAAAGCCCTTTCTGAGCTAGAACCAGCATTGTAAATTTCTATTTTCAGCTCACATGCCATTAAGCGGTCCTCTACCAGCTCAAGGTGGCGCACAGCATCCTCAAGATCTTCCATAACATGGTCAAGAGCTTCTAGTGCTTCTTGCTTTTCCAGCACATATTGAATCTTCATATTCAATATTTCACAATTGTTGCCGTTCATATCAGCAATTACGTTCTTAGTTCTTTGAAAACATCGATCGAACACATCGGACATACATGCACGAATAATTAATGCCTATCATTTATGCATCTCTATTTGCACGAGACCCATCATATTAATGAATAATTTCAAGTAAGGTTTCAGAATCAAAAGGTCACTATGTTTCCAATCATCCTCCAAAATCCTAACTTAAAACTATCATTAATATAATTGTCTTATGCAAAACAAATTCTATGAAGTTACAAAAACTTTTATAACTACCCACACTAACTACCCACAAATCGGCAATTAACAGAAAAAAACAGATAATTGACATCCAATGAAATAATAATGCTTTCAACTAATACAACAATCCATTACACTAAGTAATATATCCAAAAAGAAATATCAACATAGAAAGAGATATTCAACACTCAAAAACATCTCAAACTAATCTAAGAAATAAATAGGGAAAGTCCATTCTAATCTATCAATCAAAGTATCTGAGAAAACTGAAGGCACATTTGCCAACCATGGAAAAAACTTTTGGAGAGCTTTCATGTCGCCACCAAGGCGCATTCACTCTGCGCCATGTGGCGCTCAATCTAAGGGTTGAAGTTTTGGCCAACTCAATCCTATAGTACTCTCTTACAAAAGCTTCCACTAGCCCCCTGTAATCCGAGACCACGTTAACTTCCCATAGCCGATCTAACACTGCTTGCCATTCAGGTGGAAGAGTGTTCATCAAAGCCGGCACCTTCTCAAAATCCGGCATAAGATAACCATTCCGGATGATTTCTGTATCATCGATTGACCTTGACCATGTGTGATATTAAATCACCATCAAGCCACCGATAATCAGCTAACTCTTTCATCAGCCTTTTCGGTCTAGCTCTTCCTTCGTCCGTTCTCGGGATTGCGGTATCCGTGCATAACGCATCATAATTCACACGCGAATGCGGAACTCAAATGGATCACTTATAATCCACAATTAAACAAAATGGAAAATACATAATTTTCCATGATTTATGCAACAAATGCAGAATAAAAAAAAATGGATTACCTCTAACCCACACAGACATAATTGAAAAAGAAACAAATTCCTCTTTTTTTTTTTTTTTTTTTTTTTTTTTTTTTTTTTTCGGTCAACGGTTGTCGGTCAACGGGTCAACGGGTCAACGGTCAGGCCGGTCGGACTGGTCGGGCCGATCGGGCCGGGTCGGACGAACCGCCCGCACGTGCCGCGCGCGTGCCAGGCGTCCGCAGTCGGGTTGGGTCGGGTCGCCGGTCGAGCTGGTCGGGTCGGGCCGGGTCGGACGAACCGATCCGGCACGTGCCTCGCAGGCGCCTGGATGACGTCACGATGACGTCATCCGGCTCGGGCGCGCGTCGGCCGCTCGCGCCCGTGCGGCGCACGCTCCCTCTCCAGCGAATCGGCGCGTGCGTTGCACTCGCCGAAGACACCGTTTCGCTCCGGCTGCGCGTGGAGGCGCGTCCGGCGGCCGTTGGCGGCTTTCCGCCACTCGTCGCGATCGTCTCGATGAGCCCTTCCATCCTACCCCATCGGAAATCGATTTCGACTTACGAAAACTCAGAAAAATGGCTGAACAGCGCTCGGGTGTCGGGATTTCTCGCCCCGATCCGTACGGCCGAAATTTTTTTTTGCGAAAAATCAGTCAAAAAACATCAAACAGGTCGGGAAAACGTGAACTAGGGCTCTGATACCAATGTTGGGAATAAGCGATCCCAGAAAACGGATTCGACACTAAATCGAACCCCTAAATCAATGCGGAAGACGAAGCTTAGGGAATAACATGTATCACCGATCCTAAAGCACACCACGGATTCGAGCGTACCTTGTTAGCCACGGATTAGACACCGCACCGATAGAGGAAGAGAAACTTGGCCTGTTCGATCCGATGACATCAATTGGCCTAGGAGGGAAGATGGCGTCGCCGTTTGCGTCGTTTTTCTTTTGGAGGGAGAGAGGGAGAGGAACGTACGTAGAAAATGCCAAAGGGTGTGTCCTCCTTCTCTTTCCTCCCTTATACGTTCCTCCGAAAAGGAACGTACCCCTTCATCCATGGGCCCTAATCCTGTGGGCCGGGCTTTTAGGCCCATCATGGGCGGACGGGCCAACTTAGGCCCATGCCCATCACATAAAACCATCAGTTGTCATATTTCATTTTGCATATTTGTTAAGGGTTGTATGACTAGTTTTTCCTGGCTTGGCTACAATGGGCATCTTGCTGTGGAATCTTGCTGTGGAATAAATTTATCGCTAAGATTTTTGGTGGTATTAACCTTTAACACTATTGTTAAATCCCTTTAGCTATTCTGCTTCATTATCATATCATATAGCTATTTTGCTTCATTGTCATATTGCATCACATGAACCAACATATCCTAAAGATACGGTAATTTCGCAATCAAATGAATCTCAAGTGCATTGCAAAATCTACATGTTATTAAAACATTTTCATTTGCATTTACATAAATGAGTCAGCAAAAGTTATTTTCATTGACAGAGAAAAAGTTAAGACATTGATTTTTATTAATGATGAAAATATTTTTCGTTAATGAATAATTTTAAGTGATATAGATTACCATTTTTTAGAAAATGTCCTTCGCGTCGATCATTGGAGAAACGAAGTCTCTGTCCACCGATGTGAAATTCACTGATTTTCATGATAACCCTTTCATGGCAGATTTGATCTAGTAGGAAATTTGTCCCAATTCCTGCATCCGCCTGCTCGGATAGCTAAAAAGACTTTGGGAGTCTCTATGCACGACTCACATGGGGTGAGAATTGCGGACAGTTCTGTACTTTGGCCACTAAAATAGGACTTTATTAGCATAACAATCTTTGAGTTCTTGCAATCTATTATGAATTATAATTTTTTTCTTATAATAATTTAAAATTGTTTGTAATTTATTTTTTGTGATTTAGAATAGACTGTTGTTTTTCATGGTATATTAAAAACTCTTGTGCAATTATTTCTCATTAAAAAACTCTAGGCTTTCGAAAACGAAAACTCTTGGCTGACTGGAAAGCCACTTATTTGTATGAAACTCCCTTTCATGGTAGATTAGAAAATAGCAGGGAATCTGCAGAACCTGCCCCGAATCCTGCCTCAAGATAGCTAAAAGAATTGGGAGTGTCTTATTTTATTCGGCCACACGTTTTATGTGGCGCGCATTGGTTTCGTGGGCGTTGATTGGAAACGATTAATTCGATTAATCCTTTGTATAGACTTGTGCCAAGTATTGTGGTTGTGAAACGGCTATGCCTTTTTAATCACACGAGCATGCCCCCCTGGAGCTTATTTAAAGATGAGATGTTAGGTTTTGACCGCAACATTAATTGCATCGGATTGGAAATCAAACATTGGACCAGCTAAGTTCTTTTTTTTTTTTTTATGTGAAGGGCTTTTAATTGATTTTCTTTTTGTTTGTTTTGGTGTTACGAGCACACCTTGTCGATTCCAAATATTAAACATTCATCAACACTGTCCCCCACTTCTCGTCATGTACACCAAATCGAGCGTGCGATGCTTATAGGAGCGTAGGCCGGCCAAGCCTTTCTTTAACATAAAAGAAGTGGGCGTGTAACATCTCCCGATTAACTTACTCGATATATTATCTGTTTAGGTCCATTTTGTACAAACATCCATCTATTGTCCTTTTTGCATTCCTTTTTGCTCCAGCTCTGGCAACGACAACGGAGTGAATATCCAAATAACTTCTTGATTGAGAAGATCTTTTTTCGGTAGCAACACAGATTAAGGTTCTTGATTAGGGGTCAGTAACTTGCTGGATGTTTTTGCGGATGATTTTGGATAATGTACATAGGTGTAGAAATGGTTGAGATATAGAATTCACCTTTGATGATAACATATATATAGAAGGTACTCTGTTCGGCCAATTGCTGATATGCTATGTTAGTCCTTCCTATCGTGCTTCTAAATTGTTCCGCCGTTTGATAGCTTTTTTCGGCCTTTAATATCTATGTCCCTGGACTGAGGTCGCAGAGCATTCTTCCAGCATGTTTCCTCTGTTACTGTATTATCAGTGGTAAACGAGTTTTGGACAGCATGACATATCCTATCTGAATGTGACAGTTCGGTGTCTCTTGATAGTGGGTCACTCTGATCACTCCGGCATTTTGTTTAGCATGCCGATTCATTAATTTTACCCCCTCATTTCATGGTTTAATTAATTCGGTCAAGATAATTCGCTGGATGAATGAAACTCTTTTGGCAGTCAGCCGAGTGAAAGGAGGATGGGATCATAAGGATTCTGTGATTCTGCTTCTCAGTCCTCATTAGTATGGTTTTGCCGCTAATACTTGGTCAAATAATAATCATTAATGCGTTGGATGTTCTGTTGTCAGAAATCAATTATAGGATTTGGAATGTCCTTTTTTTTTTTTTTGTGTGAGTGTATTCATGGTTCATCCCCTTTATAACTAATTTCATCATCGATACAAGATTCGGAGTCAGGGTCTTTTTGAGTATTTAATTAATCTAACCGTGTTCCTTGTGGCCTCCCAGAGACGTGTAGAGTTTGCGAGACCATTCTTTCGGAGGCATGGTCCAGCATTAAGGGAAGCAAAAATGGGATTCTTCCGTCCCTCTTGGCTATCCTCGGTCTCCGTCAAATAAGTGTCGAAGGAAGTGCTCCGCTCCAAAACGACTTTTTGGAAAAGTTGCTTTGAAATTCTCGCCTTCTCCTTACCGTCCTGTTTCGTTCGTAGGAGGAAAAATCCTCGTCCTCTGCGTTGACATTGACTTCGAAGCTCGAATTCTGAAGTCTTCCTACACATCGCCATCCACCTCGTGACAAAGGGACAACGACATCCTGTGTTTTTGTTCAATGTACTCGTCCGGCCTTGCCCCCCGCGAGCCCTTTGCACTTTTGCTTAAGCGACGGGGGAAAAGAATAGGAAATCTCTTCATCAGAGTACCCGACGGTCAACATGATGACACGGGGTTATCTAATACGAATCAATAAATGAGCCGTCTCTTTCTTGTGGTTTTGGGAAGCGTTTATGACGATAAGTACCACTGTGAATTTAAAGTAAATATTTATAAGATTATTGATTGAACGTGGTACACACATGGTATGAATTGCATTTTACTCAAATACACTGGTTATCAAATAAAGGTAAACTTGTGGTATGTCATCAGACTTCGTCGCATCCGACACTTTATTGGTCTGATCTAGGGGACTTCAATGTTTAAGCCGAGAGATAAATGGAGACAGAGAAATAAAAGAATGATGTAAGATCAAACGCAGACAAATATCCAAGAGAGATATTTGAGATTTTATAATAAGTCAAAGAAAAGGTGGTGGGACTGACTTAGAAAAAAAGGAAAAGTAAAAAAGGGGGAGAGTCACGCTTGGCTTAAATAAAAGGAGGAGAGAGGAGTGCAGGAGAGAGGGGGCTTTGGGAGAGAAGAAGAGGAAAAAGGAGAGGGTGGAATTGGTGTATTCTCATCATGCATACTTTGCCAAGCTGACTTGACTATATAATGCAAAATTCGATAAGCACTCGCATCCCTTGTTCTTTCATTCAGGGTAGTTTTGGATTTAAAGCTTGAAAATTGGAATTATATAAGATTTGAGCCGTGGAGTCCGATTTTTGAGTCACCGAGCCGCATATATATATGTAGAAATGATAGTTTAAAATGTTGTGGAGTCGTGAGATTTTATGAATTTTAATTTGAGCTTATAGTTTGTTCGGAATAAAATTTCGAAGTTTCTCACGTGTCATGAATAGTGCGCGTCTAGCAATTTCGGGACCATATTTTGTCGGTTTTCAGCTTGATATTGGGATGATCAAGTTGGGGTTTTTATAATACGTTGAAATGGCTTTCCATTGACTATAAGTTCTTTTGAAATTGGGTTCGATGGAAAGAGTTATACTATGATTAAATTTTGCATTTAAGCTTTGTGTTGCCAATAGCTTGATTAATCGCTTTGGATATGCGATTCTTTAGCGTATGGGAGTTACTTTGTCAATATTTAAGCTTTGTTTAGCTGAGCCATAGTTGAAATAGCGCTTTACTTGATTTTGATGCAATTTCTCGCTTATATGATAAGACTGGGAGTTTGTTGATTCAAGCGAGCCTTGTAGTTTGGTTTGGGGCATATCCACATGAGTGGTGCTATCTCTTATATTAATTGGTAAACTCATATTTCGAAAATGAAAAATATAAGGTATATTATGTGCACATTGTGAAGAAGCTAAAAGGTAAAAGTACTATCCTAGCATATTTGATGAATTACTTTGGATTGGGCATTTATTAGTCTTTATTCTTTTGAGAATGATTAGAGGAATGTGTTATGGAAGGTGTCGTGAAAGTTGCGAACAGATTTATAACATGGGTTCTTTAAGATATGAATTCTAAAATAGTATGATAAATGAATTTTAGATATCTGACGAACAGAGTTGGGAGATGCAATATATTTTGGGTTTAAGGAACACTTCTGTAAAATAATTATGTTGACTTAAGTATGGTTTGTAAAATGTGATTTGATTCGATATGTGAATCTGATTTATGATATGGATTTTGAATTGGTTTTGTGGAGAGAATTAACTAGTGAAAGGCTATGTTTTGGTTTGTGAAACCAATTATGACATGGATTGGTAAAGGATTAAATTCTACACGATAACATAATTTCATGGGAGTCACCTCTAGGACCTTATACTATTGATATGTGTTGATTAAAGACTAAGTGCTACATGATAACGTAATTTCATTGGAGTCACCTTTAGAGCCTTGTAATCAAGAATTAAGTGCTACACAAGAACGTAATTTCATGAGAGCCATTTCTAAGGTCTTGTACTATTCAAGAGCTAAGTGCTACAAGATGATTTGGTCTTGTAGGAGTCACATCTAGGACCATGACATGTCATGTGCTATGAGATTAATCGGGGGAAACATATTATTGATGTGTGATACAAGTTTGATTAAGGGAATGAACTGTTAACATGAGATATGACAAGTTCAATTATCGAACTGATGTGGTGATATTTGTTTTGATATTATGAATGAACATGAAATTATGCTATTGATATAGCTAGGTTGAAGTATTATATAACTCATTTTATTCTTGTAATTTGTTATATGTTAGATTGACATAAATGAGTCTTGTCTTTGAGTTCTAAATGTGTAATGTAAAGGCTTGATCTACTTATAGGATATGTACTATTCACTGAGCTATGATTGCTCACTTCTTTCTTTTTCAATCTTTTCAGGTTCATCACTTAGTGGCCATTAGAGCGAGAGCATTATTGCAGGAACTTTCGAGAGTTGGATTTTGCTGGTTTGAGGCTACATGCACGGCTGTGTCATCTGCTTTTGTGCTAGGATTCGGGGTATGACATGAGTGGTACTATTCATCACTATTGTTATTGCAAAGGAGTAATGCATTCTCCCGATAATAAATCATTTTGATGAATGAAAATCCTTGTCCAACCAAAACGTCCACTCGAAGCCTTGACTTCTTTGTGCAAACGAACAAAAAAAAGCACAGGAGTTAGTGTCCTTGGTTGCGGTGAAAATCTCATCTTTTGAATGCCATGTCTTGTACTGTAGCAGATGCCTGGTCAAACTTATGGAAGTCTCTATCAACTTGGGAATCAAACTCATGATTCATCTAGTAGGTCTCTGGCTTATATCTCTTCTCAATCAGAAGATGAAGTTTGTGTAAACAAAGCCAAAAAACATATGGTCCTTAAAGTCCTACCACGAAAGTTCCTCTCAACTATAAATTGTCACCGATTCTTCGTCTTTCTCACAAGCTCTCCTCCTTCTCACCAAATGGCTATTAAAATTAGATCCTTTAGGCCAGCATGGGTTTTCACTCTACTGTGTATCTCTCTCTCCTTGAACATGAACCCATCTTGGCATGCATCTGCAAAACAAATTTCTTACTCCGACTGTTGTGCTTCAACCGTCCCTGAAGCCACTCCTCACGTGTATTCGATAGCCACCTTGCCACTCTCCGATACCAAGTTGGTTACTACACCGGTGGCGGAAACATTTTAGGACCTTCCTCTTCTTCAAAATCCAATTCCTTCTCGTTTCTAGTTTGTGATGTCCACAAGACCAATCACGATGGGGTGCTCACGGTCGAAGCAAACCTGAGATTTGGAATCTTGGGTTACTACTACTATGATGGAGGGGACTACATGTATGGTCAGGCATGCTTAGGAGCCACTCCCGTAAAGGCAGCCTATGTTCCGCAAGGGGTCAAAGGTCCCATCACTTTCCGATTAGAAGGTTTCTGGTCGGAATCTTCGGGGAAGCTCTGTATGGTTGGTTCCTCTCTTTCGAGTCAAGGTGACTCTCTCAGTCTTGATGTTGTGCTTAAGCTCAATAATGTAAGTAATTCTACTGATGTCACTAGCTTATTTACTGGCATTTTGGAGGGTTTGAGTCCTCCAGACGACAAGAATTATTTCGATGCCATATCGGTATTGATGTTTCCTAGGAGAAATTACAAGTACAATTTGGTTTTTGGGGAACTCAGTAACGGGAAGAGCAATATTCCACTAGGTATAGCACCCAAAAGTGGAAGCTTTTGTTCGGCTTTCCGGCAACTAGGCAGAGCACTCTATCTTAAATATGCACCTGATTGTAGTCCTGTCAAAATTTGCACACCCATCTCGGGCCCTTTAGGATATTTGCCCCCTATCATGTCCCTTGATGGAATCGGTTGTTCTGAAGGTGAACGGAAGATGCGGGTGTTGCTGCGATTTTCCAATGATAGCAACTTTCGGTACTATGGAAAGTTCAATCCAAACTCAATGTTGGTTGGAGAGGCATTGTGGGACGAGAATAAGAACCGACTGCAGATTAAAGCTTGTCAAATCAACGTGGCAGGATCTTTCTCAACTGCTCGCGTTGAGGACTGTTCAGTCCGCATTGAGCTGGTGTTCCCAGGAGTGTGGTCAATCAAGAAAAGAGATGGCATTTTAGGTCACATATGGAGCGAGAAGAGCGAGAAGGATTTGGGTTATTTCCCAAACATCATGTTCCGAGGCACTAGAAGCAGTTTTCGGAAGTTTCCAGACTTGAAGTATAAGTATACTGAAACCGAGAGAGTAAGTAAGCTGTGCCCAGGAAAGAATGATCTGAAAAGCGGGAGAGAAAAATATCCAAATTGGTACTCTCGAGATATGAGGTTCTACATGTTGGTTAAGAATTCCGAAGGAGAAATAGGCAGAGGATATTCTTACCCTCTCTTTGTTGGCAACCAAATGTATGGACAATATGCCTATAGCATGCCGGTTTCCAGGCATGAGAATTCTACTGTCGACAGTCACTTAACCTCAAGCAGCAATGCCCGGTTCAACATCTCATATCATATTAGCTTCACGGGACTGCGACATGTGAGGCGCAAGAGCAAAAATGCCATTTATAATCAATCTTGGAGTTCAAATGATCGAGTAGAGATTTCCGCAGAAGGGGTTTACGATGCCGAAACTGGTGACCTATGTATGGTGGGATGTAAAAGTGTCGTCTTGACTGGGGAGAAGCAAATTGACAAATCTCCGGACTGTGAAATCCTAATCAGACTGCAGTTTCCTCCCTTATCAAAGAAAAAGCAAGATCACATCGCGGGAACCATCGAGAGCACAAGGAACCCATCCGATCCTCTTCATTTTGAGAGGCAGAGCGTAACTTCTGATTCTCCTTATATGGAGGAAGTGAGACGGTCTATTCGGGGGATGGACCTCGAGCTCTTTCTTGTCCTTGCTTCCAGTACATTCTTATGTATCTTCATCGGCCTACAGATCCTTCACGTGAAGAAGCACCCCGAGGTGGTTCCCTTCGTCTCTATCGCCATGCTCGTGATTCTCACTCTAGGCCATGTGATCCCTCTTGTGCTCAATTTCGAAGCCTTGTTCCTGGACGATCGGAACAGGCAACACATTTCTCTCGGAAGTGGTCAATGGCTCGAAACAAACGAGGTGGTGGTGAGGGTAGCCATGATGATAGCTTTCTTGATGCAGTTCCATCTTCTCCAGCGGACTTGGGTCGCAAGAAAGAAGGATGGGGTCGGGGCCGGCTTGTGGTTCCAAGAAAAGAAGGCTCTGATCGTCTCTTTGCTATTATATGGCATTGGAGCACTGGTGGCTATCATCTTTAGCTGGAGAAGCCGTTCTGATGACAGCGCCATTGATACTGCAAGTTCTACGAGTGATGACCGGGGCTTCTCCATTTTGGGAGGCTTGAAATGTTATGTAGGACTTATCTTGGATGGTTTTCTCTTGCCTCAGATTCTGCTCAATGTTTTCAGGAACTCATCTGAGAGGGCCCTCTCGAGTTCTTTCTACCTCGGAACAACCTTGGTTCGGCTGCTGCCGCACGGGTACGATCTCTACAGGGCTCGAACCTACTCGCCACAATTCCACGGGTCGTACCTTTATGGAACTCCAGATAAAGACTTCTATTCGACTACATGGGATGTGATCATTCCTTTAGGAGGACTCGTTTTTGCAGCAATCATCTTCCTACAGCAGCGGTTCTACGGGGCTTGTATCATGCCCAAGAGGTCTCGGAACTCCGTAGCTTATCAGATGGTAACAGCCATGGTCGATGATGTGCCATTATGAGAATTTTAGGCCCATAATAATTTATACGCTATAAGCGTGTAACCATGTTTTTTTTTTCTCGGTGGGTAGCGTTTAACCCGTGTTTATTTGCTCCCATGTGAGGGGAAATGGATGCATGCCTTTGGTCTTGTTTCTTTCAGCTTATAAACTAGAAAAACCAGATGTTTCTTGTGGATTTGGTTTTATGTGCACTAGAGATTTCAGAATTTCTCGGCAATAGAGTCATAAAAATGAAAATTTCAAATTTGAATGGTCTTTGAACTTTTTTCTAATATATAATTTTATAGTTGAAATTTTAACTTTTTCAACCTAGGCGTTGAACTTTTGGTTCATGGATCAAATTGAATGAGCTAAATTTTAGGAATAACATTGCGCATTAGGCTAAAGTTTGAGGACAATATTGAACAAATCAAGAGTTCATGGACGACATTGTACATCGGGCTAAGTTTAGAGATCATTTGTGTAATTATTGCAATTTAAATCAATGGGTATATGGAATTTATGGAAAAACTTAGGTCGATATGTAAATGTGTGTTGGGTAACCTTTTTGTTCATGGGAACAAATCCATTTTTTATTATTGGGAACAAAAAAAGAAAAGTTGATTTTTTACTTGTTGTTTTTATTCTAAATCTACTCCATAATCACTTTTCTATTTCGGATAATAGAAAAATTAGTTGGCATTATATAACGGACATCTATTCTTTTTTTTGGAGGAAAAAAAAAAATCAGAAAAACACAAAAAAAAAAAAAAAAAAAAACCAGGATGATTATCAAACACGCCCAAAATTGCACAATCTTGGTGGGCCCAAATTATTTCCGATTGCAAAAAAGCCCAAGCCCATCGGTAGTTTCCTGTTTTAACACCGAAAAGCCCTAAACAACACTCTCTCCCTTCCAGAAGAGGCGAAAAAAAAAAAAAAAAAAAAAAACGAACGAATAAGGGAAGCAGCGCAGGCGGTTGCAGAAGCGGCACCAGCTCGGAAAACCTGCGCCGACCTATCCTGCTCTGCTCGCTAAATCTCTCCTCCGCCGTCTCAAAACCCTCTCGACTTCTCTCTCGCGCCGGCCGCCGTCCGATGGAGGAGGACATCGCCCCCCAGGGCTACCTCTACGAGACCCTCACCCCGCTCTCTCTCTCCTCCGCCGCCGCCGCCGCCGCCGACGACGACGACTCGGCCGGCAGCGACAGCGAGCCCTCGACGCCCGTTGACCGCGAGCCTTACTCGGTGTTCAGGAGCGAGATCTCCCTCTGGCCGCTTCCCTCCGATCCCTCCGATGCCGCCGCGCCGGATTACTTCTCCCTCGACGTCGGCGCCGAGCCCGAGCCCGAGCCGCTCGAGGCTTTGGCTGCCCCCGCCTCTGCTTCGGCGGCGGTGGAAGTGGCCGAGCCGAAGACGCCGGCTAGGGAGCCGGGGGCGAGGCTCGAGAGCGGGTGGTTCCGGGGGAACAGCAGGTTCGAGAGTCCCATGCTTCAATTGCACAAAGGTAGTTCTGCAGTTTGAGCTTGATTGGCAGTATGTCTTCGTCTCCCTGGATGCTAGTTCACGTAGGTGTGGATGCAACTTATGAGGTTCACTGACCTTGTAAAGCGAGCGTGGACGAATGGATGGCCTCCGAGTTTAAGTTGATGGCGTTACTAAATCCCAACGCATGTTAACTCCTCTCTTATGTTAATTTTATGTTAGGCTGACGGTGCATGTGGTACATTGATTAGGAAACTATCCATCATCTGCTATGGCACAATCAATTAATGTTCTAAGAGGAAAAAGCTGTTCTTTCCCATGTTTTGAGTTAAATTTTGATTTAGTTAGTACTTTTGTGTGTTGCATTCATGCTTAGTTGCGATTCTGTGTTAAGCGTTTTTGTGTTTTGGCTATGAAAAAACTTGTCATGCTGTAGTGCTTGTTGGCAAATGAATTTGAATTGCTACTGAACTGTGCTGTGGTATTGGCACTGCAGAGATAGTGGATTTCTGTGACTTTCTATCACCAACTCCTGAAGAACAAGCCTCGAGGAATGAAGCTATTAAATCTGTCTTTGGTGTCATTAAATACATATGGCCTAGTTGCAATGTACTCTCTCTGTCTCTCTGTCTCTCACTCTCAGCACACACCCAAAGAAGTATGCAATCACACATGCACGTGCGTGTGTGTACACACTTGCTCATGGTTCATGCATATTGATACGAATGTAACTTTGTGTATTATGTTCACCTTCATGCTTATTAGGTAGAGGTTTTCGGGTCTTTCCGAACTGGACTTTATCTTCCAACCAGTGATATTGATGTAAGTAAGTGTTTTCTATGAACTATCTTTTCTCCTGCTGGATTAATGTTGCTCTGGAAGCTGTACTTAAGTTTTAGTCTGCTGATACCATCCATCTTCATATGAGTTATTTTTATGAATTTATTGTGTTCTTTTTCCAAAAGGTATATTGTTATTATGGACTGTTGGAAGCTAAAAGTTTTCCATTTTTAGGTTGTGATCCTAGATTCAGGTATCAGAACTCCACAATTAGGATTACAGGCCCTATCCAGGGCATTGTCGCAAAAGGGTATCGCAAAAAATATGCAGGTCTGGAACCCTTTTTGAAGATTTAATTCATGTCAAAGTCGTATTCTTCTATATGTATTTGGTAGTATCAGTCTTCTAGTTGCTGAAGCAGTTGGAAATTTTGCAGGTGATAGCAAAAGCACGTGTCCCGATTGTTAAATTTGTGGAGAAGAAAAGTGGTGTTGCATTCGATATAAGGTGAAGTAATTATTTTCTTCTTCAATCATTCGTTTGGAAGTTAATTTGCATCATTTGTACTTTTAGGACCTATTTGTGGTATCTAGCATGCATGCCAAATATGAAATGTTTACTTTTTAGACCTGGCTGTCTGGCAGTCTCTAGTTTTACTATATTCTTTGCAATCAGTCACTTCCGTCCCTCCTCTAGTTCAATTTAACCTCTTGTGCTTTTTTTACTGCAATCCACATTTCCAATTTTTCAAATGATGTCATGATGTGGAAGGCTGTGGTACAAACCTAGTTGAAAGATGTATGGGCATTGGAACATGGACATAGAATGTCCTGTATGCCAAATATATGAAAAGTCTGTTTAGCCGTCCATTTTCCCTAGTGATAAACTCAAAACTTAAACCAAGGTAGAAAGTAACAAACAGGCATCTTCTTGTGCTGTATATGAATGAGTGCATGATTAAGTTGATGTAAGATAGTGAGAGGTAAAAAGCTGTGGCATTGAGGTAACTCTTTGTAGAGTTAAGCTTTTAGTATGCCTCTAGTTTATTTCTTTTTTCATTATTGTTTTCAATCATTGTCTGCATTTTGTGTGCCCTAAGTATGTGATGTGAAGAAATATGTGACATGATTTTTTGATTTTTTGTTGTCTTTTAGTTGATATTGTAATTCGTTTTCCAATTCTTTCTTTTGAAGAAGCGTTTTGGCAATGGTTTGATTTAAGATATTCCATTTTTGATTTCTAGGGTTTCTCCAGTTTCATTTTGGTGCATGCTTGAAACTTTGTAATTTCCTGATGTCATCATGTTGTTCTGATAACATGGAGGTTCCATCTATTTAATGTCTTATGATTAATGTGCCAATGCTAATTTGACATATAGATATGCGATTGGCAGGGTATGTACTTTAGATTTTTTATTTCTACTGTGTTGGGGTGAGGCTTTTGTTTCTTATGCAGTCTTTCTTCATTATATTTTACATTGAAGCATGTTTTTCGATGATCTCTTGCTGCTGATGAATTTGTGAATTTATATGCCTTACAGTTTTGATGTGGACAATGGACCCAAAGCTGCAGAGTTCATTAAGGTTCATCCCTTATTTCCTCTTCCATATTTTTCTGTCGAGGCTTAGAGAGTGGCAAGCCTGTTTAAGATAAGAAGCTTCTTTACCATGATGGAAGCATTGAGAATTACGCAGTGCTGAATAAAAGACATGTTAAAACATTCCTCCAATAGTCAGATGCTCCTAAAAGTTTTCCATCATGGTATAATCTAGATCTGGGATTGCCACCCCTGAATTAAGTTAAGGATCTGAATTTTTGAGTTGTTGTTGATACATGATTGTCATGTATCTAATTTGTACAGACATTTTTACTGCCTATATGCATGGTAGGATGAATTTATTTGTCAGCTGACTTTTATGTTTTGGGATTTGAAATATTTAATTCATGTTTTCTGTCAGGATGCTATATCTAAGTGGTCTCCATTGCGACCTCTATGTCTCATCTTGAAAGTATTTTTGCAGCAGAGAGAACTGAATGAGGTGCCAGTTGACTATGTCTTGCTGGAGAAATGTTACAGTAATTCTTTTGCCTTTGATCACCGTTTAATCCATGTGTTGCTTGAATAATGCAGGTTTATTCCGGGGGTATAGGATCTTATGCCCTCCTCACCATGCTGATGGCAATGTTGCGGGTAAGCAATTTTTGATTTCATGATTTTATCTTGAGGAGAAGTTTAGATTCGTATCTGGTGCCTCCATATATTCTCATGTTAAACAACGGTTGCTGAGTTTGGAAATTCTATTCTTAAATGATGTATTTTGCTTATAAAATACAGCAGAAAATGGGAATTGTCTAAGATAAAAATTTCGAATACAAAATTTGGTCATGGCTACTTGAATAATTATATTCAATATAATTGTTCTTTTTCTGTATCAGTAAAAACAATTTTATGTTGTCTTCTGGAACTCACTCTTGTGCGGTAACCTCAAGGACAACATTGAGTGTCTGGCATTTCCAATAGACGGAGTGGATTGATGCCTTTCTGCTTGTCTTAACTTGCTAAACTGCCTGTCATTTGCTGTAGAAAAAAATTATGCAATTTTTCTTAGAAGCACTAAAAGAGCATGTTGCCATGTGAATTCTATGTTTATGCTACTAAATGGTAGCTTGACCATTCTGTCAGAGTGGCAATGTAATTTGGCAGCTGCTGTTTGAAATGTAAGCAATTTCTTTGTCATCTTGTTGAGGGTCGAAAAAAGTGTTATTTACAAATGTCAAACCATTTGGAGAGGTCCAGCAGAGACATCAGGAAGCCAGTGAGATATGTTCTCCCATCAAGTCTGGAAAAATGTAGTCTAGAGAGTTTCTGTCACATTCAATTTCCAGTTCCCCTGTGTCCATTCAGAGCTCAGTGGATTAAGGTGCTGTGTTAGGTAATTGCTTAAATGTTGCTCGCTCAAACATGGGCTCGTCTCTTAATAGTAATGATGTCTTCTGTTTTATTTGAATGCTTTCAACTGAATAACCAAGTCAGTAGGCAGGACTGGAAGAAGTGGGAAGGAATTTCTTTTTGCGTTGTTTCTTTAAGTTCCTTCTTTTAGTTGTAGTCACTTAGACTGTGTTAAAACAATTGTATCCTGCTATTTAATATTTATATTGCCATGACGATAAGCTCTATTGATATGTTGATTATAATCATTCATTCTGCTTATGGATTCTTCTGTGTTCTACATGACTGTCATTGCAATGATTGGCTCAGTGTGATAGCCTTTTGATATTACTTTTTTCCTTATATTTAACCCTCTCTATGTTTTCCATTTATGCTACAGAGTATTCATGAGCGTGAAGCTTTTCGGGAACATAATTTGGGAGTGCTATTGGTATGTACTTTCTAGCAAGTACAATACATGAGTAAATTTATGGAGCTTTCAGTCTCCAACAACCTGCACAAGACAATTGTCTTACTCTAGGTTTTGCTGCTTGGAATACAAAACTTTCTATTTGATCTTAATTGACTTTGAAACCTTGTTTCTGTCCATCCTAAACCAGGTGCAATTCTTTGATTTCTATGGACGGAAGCTAAACACATCGGATGTCGGTGTATCTTGCAGAGGGGCAGGAACTTTTTATTTGAAGAGGGACAAAGGGTAACCAATTATGATGAACTACCTTTTCCTCATCGGTGTTGTCTTTAAATTATTCTATTAAATAATAGACACTATTCTTTATACATGAGTCTTGGCTTCCGTATCAGGTTTTTGAACCAAGGTCGGCCATCCTTAATCTCCATTGAGGATCCACAGGTTGGTTCATAAGTATTGATTTTTTTTTCAGTTTAAATATACAGGGGACTTCTTGGAGATCCATTTTAAGTATTATGCAGTAATTTGGAATGTTCTCATTCTTGAGCAAGCCTATAGGGGCAGATGTTAATCCCAAGCAGGACAAACAATATTTGGTTGCTCCGCCTGCTTTTGCTTGATTACAGAAGTATAGATGAACAGGATCTTTCTTTCTGAGGGATTGCAAAATTTCCTCACTTTTTTTTTTTTTTTGGGGGGTGGTGGGGGTGGGGGTTGTTGGTGGCAAGACCTGTCCCAAATGTGGCGGTTGCTAGCCGTTCACTGTGTGGCATGGGTGTGAAGTGGTGATAGGGACAGAATCCTTGCTCAATGACAGGGACCTCCTCTACCTGCCCTGCATATTAATTTTCATTTCGCTCTTTTTTTTCTTTTTTGCTAGTTCTAAATGAGTTCTTTCTTTATGTTTTATGCTTCTGTGACTATAATCACTATGTTAATTATTTGAGATATGTTTTGTCATGTAAAATTCTATGTCCAATTGAGAAATATTTTGTAAAAATAGACATTCATGTGGATTCAATATTTCATATTCCTGATGTAATTTAATTAAACCATTCATTTCCAGATATCCCCATCAAGATCTTTATCATTTAGGATCGTGTCAGATTTAAGGTTGTCCTTTTAATATGGAAAATTTAGGTGGAGCTGGGCATCTGGCATAATCAAATACAGGGTTGGGATGGGGAGAGGAAAGTTCACCTTGCATGGAGTGTGGGTTGGTGATGGGGAGTGGGGTTAGTGGTGCGGGATGGGGTGGGGAACACTGATCCGCCCTGTAATGCCTGGTACTTCTTTTCTATTTCTTCTTTCTCCTTTGGTCGAATGAACCAGATCCTTTTCTCTCCTTTTTGTGTCTCCAAATTAACTCGAGGAGTTAAGCGGGCCTTGAGTGTCATCTTTGAGTGGGTGATGGACATGGCCGGGTTTGGCGCCTTCATTACATGAAGAATCTGTTCTTCAAATAATAAGTGGTGTCTCACAAATAATAAGTGGTGATCTTCGCTGAGCAATTTTTTTTTTTTTTTTGATGGATTTGCCATGGCATTGACTTTGTTTTATTATGTGTGATCCAGACTCCAGAAAATGACATTGGAAAGAACTCTTTCAATTATTTCCAGGTTTGTTCCTGAATCATCTGATTTCTGTGTGAGTACTTCTTGGATTTAGGTGTCCCATAATTTCTGTTCACTTAAATACGTGTATGACATTTCCTGTGTGAGAAGGTTGACTGTAGTCTGTATCCATAGGCGTTTTAAGCAGTGCAATTTTACTTTCATTCAGAATCGAACTTGTAGCTATGGCAGCAGTTGTTTGTGTTGTTCTGTTTGTTGTTGGTATAAACTACCAACCCTCCCAATTTAAATACATTTACGACATTTGTGTGAGAGGGTTGACTGTATTCTGTACCCATAGGGTGTTTTAAGCACTACAATTTTAGTTTTATTAAGAATTAAACCTCGTAGTTGTGGCAGCAGTTGTTTGTGTTGTTCTGTTTGTTGTTGGTATGAACTACTAACCCTCCCAAGTAAAATACGTGCACAACATTTCCTGTGTGAGAAGGTTGAGTGTAGTCTGTATCTGTAGGTGTTTTAAGCACTACAATTTTTCCTTTATTCAGAATTAAACTCCTAGCTATGGCAGCAGCTGTTTGTGTTGTTCTGTTTGTTGTTGGTATGAACTACCAACCCTCTCGAGTTAAATTGTTATTATACTGTGGCCGTAAGTTTGTGAGTATCAAATCAAGGTGTTTAAGTAGTGTTAATCACTTCTAAGCGTAATCTCTGCGTATTCCCCTTATCTTTATAAGAAGCCTCGAGCATATTTTACAAATTGTTACATCTCCAGATTCTAATGCCTCCATGTAGTTCAGTCTTTATACTCATCAAATAAATGTGAATTTTGTTGAGTGAGTTTGTTGTCCACTTTTGCGTGTGGACAAAACGGAAGGATACTCACTGCTGCTCATACTACTCATGGTAGTTTGTGTACCATCTGGCATGTGGGTGTATGAGATTGTTATTTGTAGGTAAATGGTTTTATTGATTCTAACTAATTCTAGACTATGGTCGCTGTTCTTCAGTCTCTTTATTTGTCGGGGCTTCATATTCATGCTTTTCTTAGCTTTTCAAACTTTAGCTTGTTTTTTGGCCTGTCAAACTTATGCTTGTCGACTCTGGGGATAATCTTTTGGCGTTGTTGACTCAAAAGGGAGAGAGTTTATCTTTGCTGATGCATTTTTGTAATTGCAGATTAGATCTGCTTTTGCAATGGCCTTCACTACTTTGACGAATACCAAAGCCATCATGGGCCTTGGGCCCAACCGGAGCATCCTTGGTCTGTTAATCAGACCGGACCCTGTACTGGTTGATCGCAAAGGTGGTTCTAGAGGAGATGTCACTTTTAGTAGCTTGCTTCCTGGGGCAGGGGAATCAGTACAACTGAACCTTGTAGATCCGCCAGAGATGTTTTGCAACTGGCAGTTAGATGATGAGGAAGACCCACTGCCACGGGGAAGTGGAGTGTCTGCATCTGGTAGCGAACCTTCCAAGAAGAGAAAATCTGTTTCCAAGGGGAAGTCCAGTAACAAGAAGGTTAAAGAAGGTGGAGGAGTGGAGATGCCAGGGCGTGAAGAGAATGGCACTAAGAAAGAAAAGAGTGCCAAGAAGAAATATCTTAGGGATGAAGAGAGTGGCACTAAGAAAGAGAAGAAGAAATATTTTAGGCACGGTCAGTATAAGGCCAATGGTTACAGCCGTCATCAAGGCAGTGATTCTAATTGGAACAGATAATAAGATCTTAAGGTGATTCGTGCATGGATTTACAGGAGGTTTCGATGGAGTGCGAGGGAGCCACACTGCGGAAGTGTAATTATGCACCCTCAAAGGCTTTGTGGGCAAGTTTTTCGCGGTTGCCCATACTGAGACCAAGCCTGTTGGAACCAGAGATGTGCAAAAAAATGTACTTAGGACAGCAGATTTTCAGTCCTAGGGAATACACTAGTCACGATAGCTGTGAATTGATAATTTTATACCCCAGGATGTTTAGCAAATCTCCTTCTTGTATGATTAGTCCTCTTAGCGGGTGTAATTTGTTCTTTTAAATGTTTTCCCAGAAAAAAAAAATGTATCCTTTTGAACTCCTGTTCCGTTTTCTGATGTCGTTTCACAGTTAGTTTTATCTCTTCACCTTGAATCCTTCAGGGGACGAGGTGAGAACAGGGTGACGGAACGACGGAGTTTTCTGAGCCGCTCTGTGTTTATGCAGCGTGCAATACTTTTCGAGAGTGATTGTAGAACCATCAATAAGTGCGACTGGACCGGTACAGCGCCCTTCCGCGACCGCCGAGCAGCTAATAGGGCCGCACTTCTTGCCTATCGCGCGCAAAAATGCTTTTTCCCTTGATAGTTCTCGTTATGTTTTCTCCCCTATATTTACCTACTCCGATCGTGTATCGGGAGAATTACCAAAAAAGTTATAAACTTATTGTAATTGTGTCAATTTAGTTCTAAACTTTTTTTTTTGATCAATTTAGTCCTAAACTTTTTACAATTATGCCGATTCAGTCCATCTAGCCAAAATTGGTCGGTCGATGCTGACGTGGACATCGGCCGGTCGGCAAACGATTTTTTAATAATTTTTTAATAATAAAAATTGGCCGGTGGCTGGCCGGCCAGAGGAAGAAGATAGCAAAAAAAAAGAAAAAAAAGAAAAAAAATTAAAAAATTCGAAAAAAATTAAAAAAAATTATTAAAAAACTGTTCGCCAGCCAACCGGCTTTCACGTCAGTGCCGGCCTATCAATTTTGGCTGGGTGGACTGAATTGATACAATTATAAAAGATTTAGGACTAAATTGACCAAAAAAAAAGTTTAGGATTGAATTGACACAATTACAATAGGTTTAACACTTTTTTGGTAATTCTCCCCTCATGTATTTGTGTGCTAATTCCGTCCACGAGAACACAGGACCCCATGTAGGGCATTTGCATTCTTTGATGACACATTATGGCTTCATTCTACTCTCTATATATAAGCCAATTTAGCCAAGCGTGGTTACCATGTCAAAAAATTATCCACACTAAATTTTACAAATTAGTCGATGATCTATCTTTTGTTTAGTTCATTCCTGTTCATTGGTTCATCCTTGCTCATTCTCAACTCAATTTCTCTGCACAAAAAGGGAAAACAGGTTAATATCACGAAAAATCTTAAATTAGTATATATGTATTAAACTTATCACAAATTAATTTTTTAATCCAAATTTATATACTTGTGACAAATTTACTATCTATTAGTTTTCGTTGAATTTAAATTTACCACACCATTTTGAGATTTATTTTTTATGATATTAATTCAATTTAATAAAAACTAACGGATGATTATCTTGTCAGAAATATATTACTTTGAAGTTTTTCGTAATTTGTGATATGTGTATTAATTTAATATTTTTTATAATATTAAATAAAGGAAAAATAAGTCATTCCAATCCCAGCCAGGTCGAAGCTGTCCGCTCGAGCCCACGTTACAGGCATAAAGAAGAAGGGAAGAGTTGTCTAGAATCTCAAATCCAGCGAAGACGACGCACGTGCGTATATACACAGGCTAACGGCAACGCCGGCAGCAACCGAAGCTCAAACTACCGTCAATTCCAAAGCTCTCAAACCCACCCGGACAAGTAACCTCCGCGCGACCGTCGGGGTCGCGCTGTCGCGTGGTCGGACATGAACCCAATGTCGATCTGCACCTTCTCCTCGTCGTCCGGGTCGTCTTCGTCTTCGTCTTCGTCGTATTCCACCGCCAAAGCGTGGATCGTGCACGGGATCGTCGCCGGCGCGGCTGTCGCGGCGGCGATCGGCGCTCGGGCTTATCTCGGCAGGGCCGCCAAGTTCCGGAGCCGGGTCGTGGGCATCATACCGGCCAGATTCGCTTCGTCTCGGTTTCAGGGCAAGCCTCTCGTCCCCATTCTGGGCAAGCCCATGATCCAGGTTCCTTTTTTAAATGTGGTTCATTTTGAATTGTGGATCGACTCTATCTCATTGCTTTGCCCATGTTCGAACCGATTACAGTCTTGATCCGGTGTTTCCGTCTCTTTGTTTCCAGTCCGTGCTATATAATTGCAATCTCGATGGACAGTCTTGAATGCCCGAGAAGAATAGCAAGCCTCCATGTGAAATTGTTGTTACCTGTCAGAGAAAGAAGCTGTTACGCAGTCTTTTTCTCAGTCGTGCTCAGAATTTCAATGGATAAGCACATATTTGTTTTACAAAAAAAAAAAAAAAAAAAAATGCTGAGGGTCTTTGTGGAATTAAGTACATAGTTGTCTCAGTTGGAAAATGGATTCTTGGCCGGTAAAGATATAATATATATATATCCCAAATTTACCGAAATCTTATGCTTCTCTTGTTTGATTTGTCACATTTCTGTTTTGCTTCCTTTCCTTATATCTGTTCGTCTTTCTTCCTTGTTTACAGTAATGTAACTAGAGAGAAATTTTGATGATGCTGGCTGAAGTACAAATTTTTATGTGCCCTCTTTCATGGATCTTCAATTGATGGATCACTCTGTCAGGCCTTTTGTATTACGACTATAATTGATTGTGTGCAAGAATTGAGTTTGAAGTTGTTAGGCAGTGACTGGTATAGTGATCAGGATACATGATGATGCACATGGCCAATGAAGGTCAAATTTTGTGTGTATTTGATCACTGGATTTACAAGACAATGGCAGAACATAGGAACTTGTAAATTTCCAAAAGACCTTTGAATGAATTAAATTGTAGATCCTATTGCATATGTATATGTATGTATTATTTTTTTCAGTTTCCTGTTTCAAGAAAGCAGGCAAGATTACAAACCTGCTCCTTGCCTTTATCAGTTTTAAGTACTTGCTGGAGAATAATTTCCATTTATATCCATGAATAAGTTGGATTTGAGAAGCCTGTCTTGCATATGCTTGAAAGTGGCCAAGTTTTTGGTGCTTGCTGAAGCAATGGGTCAATAGAGTGGAACAATTAGTGGCAACTTGATTCCAAAAGCCATGCCAACTCAAGAAAGAAACAAAGGATATCTCAAGAAGAGCTATCTCAAATTATATAGACATAAGACTGAATGGATTGATTACCCTATGTCATTTATTTATAGTAGTGAAATCTTTTGCTAAGTTAGTAATCTCGTTATAGAAATGTAAAACTTCTACTAACTAAATAAATAGATGGAAATATTCCCTATGCTGTGGGCCAAAAGGCAGGTGGATGTGTCTTTTAGATGTAGATGATTAATTTGCAGTCATGTCAACTGCATGAGACTTCCAATATGAATAAGGAAAAGGACAATTCTCTGAGCCTGTTGTGATTGGATAATTTGGTTCTGAAAATTGATTTGTTCATTTTCAAAGTTAGATGGTGATTTCTCCTTTTTCCATATGGCTCATTGAGCTGCTGTTTGTTTGCATGGCAGAGAACGTGGGAGAGAGCTAAACTAGCTGCTTCTTTGGATCGTGTTGGTATGTCTGGTGCCTGTACATTAGTATATCTGATTTGATTTTTGTTTCATGCAATTTTTTTGCCCATATAGTTTCACAAACCATCAAGTTGGTGTCTTATGAAGGGTTTTCGTCTTTCTTTCAATAGTTAGATAGTGCATTTTTCTTCAGATCTCAATGCTACACCTAGGGCACCAAGCTATTTTCTCTAAAGCATTTCTTTTCCTCTTCATTGCACCAGTAATCTATTAGGATTACACCATTTTCCTGGCAACTAGTTTTAATTTATAAATGTTTCATTGAGGCAAAACTTATTTAGTTGGCTTCTGAAGTAAAATATCGTGTTTTATTCCTGAACTCGATTACATATTTAACTATTTTACTTGACTGTAAAATTCTCTCTCTCTCTTTCTCTGGTTTTTCATTTTTTTTTGGCTCAACAACTAATTTTTTTTTCAACCATGTATGACTTTGAGAAACTGGTAAAATGGGATCTTGCATTTAAAAAACTGCAGTAGTTGATCCAGTTATAGACTTATAGAATTGGTGAAATTATAATCCTTTTCAACATGCTACTCAAATTCTAAAATTCTGTATCTCTGTATAGTGTTGATATGTAGTCTTTCATTTGTTATTTTTCGTACTAGTCGTGCATGCACGCACTTGTTTTCCTCATTTTTAGCTCCTTTGGGTGTAGTTGTGGCAACGGATGATGAAAAGATAGCAGAATGCTGTCGAGGATTTGGTGCAGATGTGATAATGACATCCGAATCATGCCGGAATGGTGAGCTTTTTGGTTGTTGCTGTTGTTGTGATGTTGACCTACTTGGAGAGTAGTTATGTTATTGTAATTATTTCTAGGCACTGAACGCTGCAATGAAGCTCTACAAAAGCTTGACAAAAAGTATGACATAGTTGTCAACATCCAGGGCGATGAGCCTCTTATCGAACCCGAGATAATTGATGGGGTTGTTAAAGCTCTGCAGGTAAATCGACTTCTCTTATTGCTACTCTTTCTTATGGAAGGTTGCTGCCAACTGCTACAAATTAATTCTTTGACCATAACCGAAGTTTTCTTTTTCTAACACTTATGGTGTTTGCAGGCTGCTCCAGATGCAGTATTTAGCACTGCAGTTACCTCGTTAAAGCCTGAAGATGCGTTTGATCCAAATCGTGTTAAATGTGTTGTAGATAATCGTGGCTATGCTATTTACTTCTCTAGGGGGTTAATTCCACATAACAAGTGAGTGTCATTTTATCCCTGTTATCACCCTTATGCTCTACTATGATTGTGTGTTGAGATCCTATACTCATCTCTCTATTTCTCAGAATTATCTGTATATATAATTGTTTGTCATGATGGCACCCATCTTCCTGAATCAAACAGGTCTGGAAAGGTCAATCCTAAGTTTCCCTATTTGCTTCATCTTGGAATTCAGGTAGATTTTCAGTTGGCTTCTTTAAGTTTGGAGAGGACAATTGTTCAACGTGGGTTTTGATGTATCTTTGTTTCTGATCTCCACAGAGCTATGATTCAAAGTTTCTAAAGATATATCCAGAGCTTCAGCCTACCCCACTCCAGCTTGAGGAGGATCTAGAACAGCTTAAAGTTCTGGAGAATGGTTATAAAATGAAGGTATGCCGGACCTTTTCCTTTTGCTTTTCATTGGTAAATCCTCAAGCTGCTTGGAGAAGACAAAGAAGTAATGTTTTCATTGTTATGAGATCATGAAACAAATCGCCAGTTTTGGTTTTTTGGCCAAAGTAATAAGTTATCAGTGAACAACTTTGAATGTCTTCTCATTAGCTAAGGGCATTTGATGCAATTCTCTATTTTTGTGGATTTCCTCATGTAATTTGAGGCTAAAGGAAGTCAATCTCACACCATTTTGGGGAAATCTTCATCTTCAAGATAAATATTTCTCTTGCTAAAATTTCAATCACGTCTCTTCTTGAGACTATCAGGATGCCTTTTGTCCAACACCAGAATTTGTATACTAACATTATGAATCTCAGACTGGTCACTGCTAGTGAAACACAAGCAAGTTGTCTCTTTTCTGGCATTCTGATTGAACGGCTCTTTTTTCCTTATTTTGCTTAAACAGGTGATAAAGGTTGATCATGAGGCTCACGGTGTTGATACTCCAGAAGATGTTCAGAAAATAGAATCATACATGCTTGAAAGGAACTTGTCCTAGGTAGGTGAGATTTCTTATTATTTTTTCTTTCATGTGGTTACCATGTACTTGTAAGTTGGAGATGTCAGACTTCATCTTGCTCAAAGTTAGTTAGCCTTGTTCAGCTTTAGTGTGAGAGAATTCATGAGACGCAGAGCACTGATTTTGTGTGGTGCTTTGCTTCGTAAGATAATGTAGAGCTATTTACTCGTTTTCGGATGATTTACAAAATACGGGGATTACAAGCATCTTGTGGCGGATGGTAGTATCATTTGATTGTAGATTCTGGTACTTTACAGTGCATGGAGTCAAGATGGGCGCTAATGTATGCGGAAACATTGCAGAATGTAGGCGTACCTCCGGCTCCTTTTAAGGAAATGATTATAGATTGAAAAATGATTAGTTCTCCAATTATCGAATCTGAAATGCCTCCAAATGAGACTATAAAAATTCTCCCCATTGTTGTTGTTAATATCATGGATGTCACTGTGTGGTATTTGGACTGCTTTCGGCTTGTTTTCTTCAGAGGATGTATTATGTGTGGATAAGTCGTTAGAGCTTAGACATACGAAGGAGCATATGCATTTTGTCCACTGTTACCATGGTTACTTACGAAGAAGTCGTAATTTTCTTGCTCGAAAGTCTGTTTCACTTCTCCATGAGATGGTGTCGGGTAATGAGAGCAGAGGGTGTGCGAGATGGTAAATGTGTCACAAGAAAAAAGATTAGGATAAATGTGTCAAATCGGTATAGTTGGTTTTTTGCTATACCAAAAGCACTTAAATTCGAACATGAATAAGCAAAGGGAGAAGCCATTTGGTGGATCCCCCAACTTTCAAGCTGAGCTTGGTCAATGAAAATGCCATCAAGATAAAACCCCCCACCCAAAAAAAGACAAAACAAGAAGAAAACTTTTCGTCCAGATGTCCAGGTTTAGACATCGAACTTGTTGAAATGCTGCAAAGATATGGAAAATAAAAGAATGAAAACTAAGAATTCCCTCTGATTTACATAAGGTTAAACGGCAATGATGTGAAGAGAGGTGCTTCTAAAATCCTCGAACCGGAGACATCTCCAGATCCCGGGCTGCTCAATGGAACCGCAGATGATCGCGCCCCTCTTAACGTTCCCAGGCATAATCATCGACGGCCTCATACCCTAACCATCTCTCTTCCTCTGACCAGTGAGGCACATGGACAAGCTCGTGGCAATTCATTTGCTTGCACACTTCCCTCGATCGTGACGTCACTATCAATTTACATCCATCTCTCGCCAGGGTTATACCCACTTCTTCCAAAGAGTAAGATCTCCCAACATCGTCCAAGATAACGAGGAGTCTCTTGCCCTGCAATGCCTCCCTCAGTCTTGCGCCCCAGTAAACAGCGCTCACCGTCGTCAAATCAAGTTCGAGATATCTCGCAATGTCAGTTTGTATGGTGCCAATAGTGCCTTCTTGCGATACATTGACCAAACAAGCACCATCGAATCTTGGACAGTCTCGCACTATCCGATCATGTATGTGCTTCGCGAGAAATGTTTTGCCCGCTCCCTCCTGTCCCCAAACACCCACGCCGGGCACCTCTTCCTTCATCAAGCGATCCCAGATCTCTTTACTTTTTGTTTGAGAGGCTTGTCCCACTAGTTCACCTGGCCGCAGTTCATAGCCACGGGCCGGTTTCACATCCTGCGTAAGACCGTGATCAAATCTACCCTTCTCGTGCAATATGTCCAATTCAGTCCAAAGGCTAATCACCTGACTCGCCAACATGAAACGAAGAAGGAAATGCGTCTCTTTGACTTTTCGTCCTAACTTGTGGACTCGATCCTCCATCGATCCTGCTCTTTGAATCCACAAATCAACTTCTCTCTTCCTTTTCTTTCCCGGTCTCCTCTCTTCGAGCTCTAGCTGGCTACTTATGTCCGCCTTCTTGGCTGACACCATTTCCATATTCCTTTCCAGAGCATGCATTTTCGTTTTGATTCTGCCGAAGTCTTTGATCTTCGGAACAATACTCGAGAGATTATCGGCAACTCCCAAACATTTGTTGACGTCCATAGTAAGACTGCTGCAAGCATTGGGGGAAAATGTTGTTAATTAGTACTTCTGTGTACGTAACTTTTTAGTGGTTAGAAAATTTAATCCAAAGAAGTAAATTTCTTTGTGAAGGGAGACTACAAGGATATAAAGGGCATATACATTAGACAGACAAGCTATCTAGATGTATCAACATTAGCTTTCGCCAATTATATTTTTGACTGTTACCGATAATTGAGTACCTCGGTTTACCTTGAGTGTTAATTAATTAGATTTCGAGGGGCAAGACAAGAATGAAAACGGAAGGACTGTAGAGAAAGAAAAGAAGCATGCGGCCACGACTTTGGGTTGTCTTGGTGGAATTTACTAGTGGAAAACCTGCGGCGAATCAAAAGGACAACTTCATTCTTTTTTGTCGCTACCTATAATTTGAGGTAGGGGTCCTGAGCATCGGCCTAACCAGCCTTACCCGGTCGATTTAAAGCTGGTTCACATGGAGATTGGTTCGGTTTTTCGATTCTAAAATCTGGGAATTGGTCTTGACTGATTTAATTCCTGGTTCAGGGCCCTTAATCAGCTGGTTCTACTTAGGAAACGGAATTGCAAGGTAGAACTCGAAACTGAATTGATATTGACCAGATTCAATGCTAACCCTAAGTACTCTTTTACTTTTTTTTCTTTAGCAGTCTGTTTTGAATATGTTTGACGTATTATCCTCAAGCATAAAGAACTGTAACAGTGTCACTTACAAAAGCTGGGAACTATACCCATCCTGGATCTCCCCTAAGTACTTTGTTTCCTTTATCAGTCTTTGTGTTTGGAATATGTTTGACGTATTATTCTCAAGCATAAGGAACCGGAATAGCGTCATTAGGGTCGGTCCTCAGTTAACAGGTTCAGCGGTTACAAAAGCTGGGAACCATACCATCCTGGTTCTCCCCTGATTTGAGGCAAAGAAACAATTGGCAAGAGTTGGAAAGTCCGAAGCACGTGCTCTTCCTTTGTTCAGAAATTCCAAACACATGAGCTACCTCATCAGTCCCATTAAAGGACCCTGATAAGGGGCAAATCGAATGATCGGTTTTTATAAAGAGGTGTTGGGCCAAACTCGGCTTGTAACTCAAAAAAGGGCCCATAAGAGAAATCGGTTATATTTTTGTGAAATAAACTGCAATATAAAAGAACGCTAAAAAGACAATAGATAGCGTTCTGCGAATTTTGGTTTTTAGTGGATTCTCTCTCTCAAGCAAAAAGAACTCACAGGCTTCAATTAACGATTGAAGGATTGATCTCTGTGAAAAATAAGATACGTCCGTTTTGATGATGCGCTTTAAGATAAGTGTTACAAGGATCCTCAATCACATTTCTGCATTTGTATTTTAGTATTACTTGATAGTTCGAATATCCATTTTATTAGGAATCCGTTTTCCAACATCGTAACTTGGGTGGCTGACTCCACATGCTCTTTATGCGGTAGTATGAATTATGTCAAGTAACCACACGTGCAAAAATAACCCGTTTGAGATCGGTTTTCAAAGGAAAGCAAGGAAATATTATCCTTAAAATAAACTTAGACTGAAAACACGGTGCTATTAGATATAAACAAATCGAATGAAAAGTGGCAAAGCTTTTGGCATAGTTTGGGGAAACGAGGCCATTCGAAATAGATTGCTTTTTCCTTCAATAGACATCATTTCAGTAGCTAATACAGGGGCAATTCGAGATAGTTCTAACGTGCCGAGGACATCAACAAAAAGAAAAACATACAATACAGGACTAGAGAGAGTGAAAGATGCTATATGTATTTACCACTATTGGTTACAAGGAGAGCGCATGAAAAATTAGGAAAAAAGAGAGCTCTAAATATTCACTAAACTAAAGCAGTCTCACCTGATAAAAACTTGCTGATGGTCCTCCCAATAAAACACCGCAACCAGAGGTTGATTCCACAGGGGAACTAAGAGACCGAGTAGGCAAAGCAGAGGAATGGCTGCCGGAAATGGCAAAGGCGAAGCGACTAGAAATAGAGTCTCAAGTCAATGCCCGAAGCAAAAGTCTTCTTGCTTGCGCGCGATGTCTACGGGAAGACACCTTCTTGGAAGATGGTTTTAGTTCATTTACTTTTTTTCTCTCCCTCATCCTTCTCTGCTTTACTATCACGTACGCACCCGGCATGAACTTACCTTGCATTACCCTCGGAGCCAGACAAACCGTGGAATGATCTTCGAGAGTCATGCACACATCTTCTTGGAAAATAGCTAAAAGACTTGGGGTCGCACGGGAGGGATCCTCCCCACTCCCCGCGCCCCAAAAACCAAACAAAAAAGTCGCTTTCATGGTAAAAACTGGTTGACCCCTTGTGCACTGTGCCGATTAACATATAATTTGCAAAAGATATTTGAGAATATTTCTAGTCCCCTTTTGCTTTTCCACGTTATTATCATATTACATCGCACGAACCATCGTTCTTGGACGATTAGGATATTTTTGTAATCAAATGAATTTTTGGAGTGTGCTCTTTGCAAGAAATATCAACAATTCATAAAAGATTCTCATAAAATTGATTGCTTATAAAATTGATTAGTGCAAAATATTTTTCTTGGCAACAATACTATTTATATATAAATTGTTATTGATATGAAAATATTTCCTGTTAACTAATAATAGTAAGTGGCAAACGGACAATAATTTTCATGAAAAAGTCCTCCAAATCATTGATTTCAGCCGGAACAAACGCATCGTTGGTTGAAATATGAAATCCCTCCTTTGTCATAAGAGCTATTTATAGCATAATACCATTTTCATGGAAGATTAAAAATTATAGAAAAACGATAGGATTTATTTCAAATCTTGGGAGTGTTTCTGCACAACTCACACCGGAGGCTTTTCTTTTTTTGGGGAGGGCGGGGAGAATAATTGCCAACAGTACCTTACTTTAGACTATTTATCCCTTTTGCTTCAGAACAAAAATGAAAAATTATTGAAACAAACAAAGTTAAGTACATGGCCCAGTTGCACGACTCCATTAAGAAAATGCAATACCAAATATGTTTACACAAACCAATGATTTTAGACAATATCATGAGAGCCGATATTGGATAACTAAATGATATTAAAGGATACAAGGAAAATTATTGCATAGGTGTTGCTTCACCAAAAATGAAAAATATACATAAATATTAGATTGACGTCTAATCAACCTAGTTACATTTCTAATGATAACTAAGATTTCATGTTTTTTATTTTATCACGAGTTTTGCTTCTCTAAGAAATATATCAGAACAATTAATATATGCTTGCACTCATCAAAACAAAAAATGAGGCAATTCTGATGAATCTTCTAAAGCAATCAAGACAATGCCGACCAGCATTTAACACATTGAATAGAACTCGTTCACGCACTAAAATTATTTTTGCACCTCACCTCAAATGAAGTAGCATTTGGCGGTTAGGATAAAATACAAGATATGATAAAATTGATCATATCTTGTGTTTGGTGCTTACTTAAGATAGAATATAGTCGAATATAAAAGAGAATATAGGCCGGATAAAATTATCCCATAGGAGAAGTGAGATAAAGGTGGATGTGATTTCTAATATTCATAATAGGAAAGTTATTTTTCTCAAATAACAAATTTCTTAGATTAACAAATCTAAAATTATATTTCAATATAGATAATATTTGAATTTTAATATAAGAAATTCAAAATAACAAAAAATAACAATTTGGTTTGCTAATCTAATCTATTTTTTTTTTTGTTTATATATTCAAATTCACTTCTATCTTATAATATAAATTCGATATATAAATATATATTTATTGCATATTTTAGGTGATTTAGTATTTTAGATATATTAGTACATTTTTCAATTTAATGAAATTTTATTAGAGAATGATGGAAGGGGTAGAAAGAAATAAAAAAATTAATTAAAAAGTAAAATAAAATAAAAAATAAAATAAAAATAAAGTAGAAAAAAATTGTCGCGATAGATTTTCACCATATCCATTTGTAAAATTTATATTGATATATCATTTACACCAAATAATATATATGATATGATATAAATATATTCAACTTTATTACTGCAATCATCAAACAGTGGACAAGAGATAGCAAAATCCCCTAGATTTCCTATTCTATTCTATCCAATTCTATCTGGATTAAAAGTCTAGACGACCAAATGTAGCTTGAAGGTATTTGTGCTTTGCATCCTCCATGAGCACTCAAGTAGCCTCTATTTTAGTGTGGTTTTGCCATTACATATGCACATAGGGAATACAGTCGTTTGGCGGCACTTTATCATTTATATTGACAGTGCGAATAGTTGCTCCTCATAAGTTAATTTTCCTTTAATGTAAAATCTAGCACCTGTTTAGGATTTGACAATATTTCCGCAATAATGATACATGAAAGTATGTATGTACCAAGTTGGCAACAAAGTGTTTAAAAGCAAATCACCAATCTTCTCTAAGACTATAAATGGTCCCATGTATCTTGAACTTCATGTATTGTGCGTGCCAAATCTCATAGCACCCTTTGTAGAAGAAGTTTTCAGGAATACGTGATCCCCAAATTCAATTCCATTGCACCTTTTACGGTTTGCATCACATTTTCAGAAATCCCTCCAAAAATCGCCTATAGAAGCCAGTTAACCTAAGAAAATTTCTCCCTTCTGTAACATTAGTAGGGTAATTCCATTGAACAACCACTTCAATTTTCTTTGAGTTGACAAAAATATCATCCTTCGAAATTACGTGGCCACTATAGAAGAAAGCTAGAAATCTCATTTACTAAATTTAGCAAACAATTTCTTTTCATGTAAATTATGCAAGACAACTCTCAAATGTTGCTTGTGTTCCTCCAAACTCTCTAAATATTCAAAAATGCCATCAATGACCAATAAAATAAATCTATGTAGATACTCCTTGAATACCTTGGTCATCGAATCCATGAACGCAATAAGCACATTCTTGAATCCAAAATGCATGATGAGAAATTCATAATGACCATATCTTGCTTTGAAAGTAGTTCTAGGCATGCTTTTTATTTTCAATTGATGATACTAAGAATGAAAGTCCACTTTGAAAAAATACCTTAGCTCCTTGAAATAGATCAAATAAATCACCAATTCAATGTAAATGATATTTGTTTACTGTCATCTTATAAAGTTTTTGATGGTCTATACAAAGTCTCATCACACTGTCTTTTTCACAAATAAGATAGGAGCTCCCAAGGTGAAACATTGGGTCTGATGAAACATTTATCCAAAAGCTCTCCATCTGTGTTTTCAATTCTTTTAGTTCAAAAAATGCCAACTGATATGGTGCTTTAGATATAGGTGTTGTAACAGTCGTCAAGTCAATGCAAATTTCAATCTTTTGATAGGAGGCAAACTCGGTAGATGCTCACGAAACACATCAAGAAACTCTTTGACAATAGGAAGACTTTACAGATCTATAACATCTTTCTTTTATCCTTTAGACAACCCAAATAACCACGGCAGTCCATTTCAAAAGTCCCCTCATTTGCAAGGCTGAGATTAATGTTGGAAAAGTGTCTATTCAATTTCTTGAAAAAAAATTATTCAAGCTGATTTGAAAGTCAAAAGGCAATTTTCTTTAAAAAGCAATCGAGAGAAGCATAATTATATGAACCAAACTATATCTTAAATAACACTTAAATGGAGAGAAGCAATTTTCTCTTAAAGTCAAAAGTCCCCTCATTTGCAAGGGCGAGATTAATTTTGGAAAAGTGTATTCAATTTCTTGAAAAAAAATAAAATAACTCAAGCCGATTTGAAAGTCAAAAGGCAATTTTCTTTAAAAAACAATCGAGAGAAGCATAATGATATGAACCAAACTATCTCTTAAATAACACTGAAATTGAGAGAAGAGATTTTCTTTAAAGTCAAAAGTCCCCTCATTTGCAAGGTTGAGATTAATATTGTAAAAGAGTTTATTCAATTTCTTTAAAAAAAAAAGCAATTGAGAGAAGCTTAATAAGGGTGCATTTGGTTTAGCATTCCCAATAGGCTTTCGGCTTCCAAAGCACTTTGACGAAATGTTGGATGGTTGAACAACCAATTTGAAATAACTTTCAAGTAAAAGCTAGTATTGGGAAAGCTGAAAGGCCAAATACTAGTAAGAACTAGTATTGAGCTTTTAATATTTGACCAAATATTTGACCAAATGTTGAAACTCATTTTTCTTCCAAAACTACCACCACCTATTTTTCAAATTTTCAATTTTGCCCTAGTTATTTTTTTTTAAATGCTAAAAAAGTTAAATATATATCTTTTAAAAAAAAGACCAACCCTTCGTCGGTCTGACGAAGGGCTACAACTGTTGACAAGCTAGATTTGGTGCCGTTGACTGTCGGTCAAGGTCGCTTGAGGTCAAGCAACCTCCGGTGAAGGTTGCACAACCCTGATGAGGGCCACTGGAGATTACGCGACCTTGGGCAATCTTGGTGGCGCGTGACCCAAGCGACCGCTGCTTGGGTCTTGCAACCTCAAGGGGCCTTCACCTAGATCCCGCAAAGGTCGCACAACGACGACCGCTTGGGTCGCGTGACCCTTGAGGGTTGCTTGAGGTTGGGTGACCTTCAGCGGCCCTGCCAAGGTCACGTGACCCTTGCCGAAAGTCACTTGACCTTGGGCGACCTTAACTAACAACTGCTAGTGCCAAGTCTAGCTCACCGGCGATTGTAGCCCTTCGTTGATCCGGCAAAAGGGTTTGGTCTTTTTTTTTTTTATATATATTATAAAATAAATAAAAATATATATATTTTATTTTTTAAGCATTTATACATATTCAATTTTTTTAGCATCATTGTCAAAATTCATATTTAAAAGTTGCATATATTATTTTTTTCAATTTTAAACAAATAAAAATTTTAAAAAAACTAATATTATTTACTCAAAGGGCTTTTCAAATGTATTTTCTACCAAACGACATTTCTCTCAAAATTACTTCACAAAGCATAGTTTACCAAATGACTTTTATATTTACCCAAAGTTTTTTAGGCTAAATTGCTTTGCATTTTCCCAATGTGTTTTCAAAATGCTCAACCAAACGCACCCTAATATGAACCAAACTATCTCATAAATAACACTGAAATCAAGAGACACAATTTTCTTTAAAGTCAAAAGTCCTCTCATTTGCAAGGCTGAGTTAATATTGGAAAAAGTGTATTCAATTTCTTGAAAGAAATAATTCAAATTAATTTGAAAGTCAAAAGCCAATTTCCTTTAAAAACAATTGAGATAAGCATAATGATAAGAAGCAAACTATCTCTTAAATAACACCAAAATCCTACATATTCAACTTCACTAGATCTGTAGGCAATTTTACATGATCAATTTGCACACATTTCTTGAACACACAATCACCAACTAAAAAACACTACTAGGTGTATCAACATGCAATTCACATAAAAGAAAAATTAGGCAATATATATATCTTCTCAGCAAATCTACTAGAGATAAAGGAATATGTATCACCAAGATCAATCAATGGAAAAGAATATCGTGATGCAATAGAATCATCACCTGCAACAATTGCAGTGAACCCTACTACATCCTACCCCTTTATAACAAAAACTTTCGCAGTTGCTCTATTCTTTTGTTGGTTCCCTTGTTGTATACAAAGGCAAATCTATCTAGATACTCCTTGAATACATTGTTCATCAAATCCATGAAATGAGAAGGCACATTTGTTAATTTAAAAGGCATGACATGAAATTCATAATACCATACCATGCTCTCAAGGTAATTTTAGGCATACTTTCATTTTCAACTAATTATACTAAAAATGAAGGTCAATCCCGAGAAATACCAAAGCTCCTTAAAATTGATCAAATAAATTATCAATTCAATGGGAAGAATATTCGTTTTTATTGTCATCTTATTGAGTTCTCAATAGTCTATACAAAGTCTCATGGTACCATTTTTTTTTTTCACAAATAAGATGGGAGCTCCCCAAGAAGAAACATTGGATCTAATGAAGCATTTATGCAAAGGCACTTCCAATGGGGTTTCAATTCTTTTAGTCCAGAAAATGCCATATGATATGTTGCTTTAGATACAGGTGTTGTATCAATCATCAAATCAATGTAGATTTCAATCTTTTAATAAAGAGGCAAACTTGGTAAATACCAATGAAACACATCCAGAAGCTCTCTAACAATAGGAATACTTTCCGATTTTAAAATGTCCTTTCTTTTGTCTTTTAAAAAAGCCAAATAACCATAGCAGTCCATTTTCAAAGTGCCCTAGCTTGCATGGCTGAGATCAATATTGAAAAAGTGCATTTACAATTACCTAAAAAATAGAAACGATTTGAGTTGATTTGAAGGTTAAAAGACAACTTTCTTTAAAAAGCAATCAACAAAGTATGATGTGATAGGAATCAAACTATCTCTAAAATAATTTCAAATTCCTATATATTTTACCTTCACTAGATCTATAAGAAATTTTATATCATCAATTGCACACATTTCTTGATTAGATAGTAAAAAAATATCACTAGGATTATCAATGCGCAATTCGCATTCGAAAAAAATTAAAATCCAATAACACATCTTCTTAGCACATTCAGTGGAGATAAATGAATACGTAACACCAAGATCAAATAATGCAAAAGCATATCACGATGCAATAGAATTGTCACCTATAACAACTGCATTGAATGCTTCAACATCTTACTCCATTACAATGAAAATTTTCCCACTCACTCTATGTTCTGTTGGTTCCCTTGTGGCATATAGACAATAAATCTATTTAGATATTCCTTAAATACCTTGTTCATCAAATCCAAGAAAATAGTAGACATTTGTTAATCAAAAGACATGACAAGAAATTCATAATAACCATACCTTGCTTGGAAAGTAGTTTTAAGCATGCTTTTATTTTCAATTGATAATACTAAGAATGAAGGTCAATCTTGAAAAATACCTAAGCTCTCTGAAATTAATCAAACAAATGATCAATCCAATGTAAATGATATTTGGTTTTATTATCCTTTTATTAAGTGCTTAGTCATTCATACAAAGTCTCATGGTACCGTTTCTTTTCACAAATAAGATGGGAGCTCCCCAAGATGAAACATTGGGTCTTATGAACCATTTTTTTCCAAAGGCTCTTCCAATTGGGTTCTCAATTCTGTTAGTTCAGAATACCATCCAATATGGTGCTTAAGATATAGGTGTTGTACCAATTAGCAAGTCGATGTAGACTTCGATCTTTCTATAAAAGGCAAACTTGTTCCAATTAGCAAGTCGATGTAGATTTCAATCTTTCTATAAAAGGCAAACTTGGTAGATGCCTGGGGAACACATCTAGAAACTCTCTAAGAATAGAAATACTTTCTGATTTCATAATATCATTTCTTTTGTTTTTAGACAGGCCATATAACCATAGCAGTCTATTTTCAAAAGTCCCTTTGCTTGCAAGGCTGAGACCAATATTGCAAAAGTGCCTTTAAATTATCTTGAGAAAAAGAATTCAAGTTGATTTGAAAGTCAAAAGCCAACTTTCTTTAGAAATCAATCAAGAGATATATATCTAATTCACACATATTTCTTCAACACAAGATTAGCAACTATAAAACACTACTAGGATTATTAATGTGCAATTCACATAAAAAAATTAGGCAACACATCTTCTTAACAAATCTTATAGAGATAAAAGAATAAGTAGGGCCACGATCAAATAACTTAAAAGCATATTACTGCAATAGAATTGTTACCTATAGCAATTGCATTGAATGTTGTAGCATCCTACTCCATTATAGTGAAAGCTTTGCCAGTCGCTCTATGCTTTTATTGGTTCCTTTGTGGCATGCAAATAGTACATCTATCTAGATATTCCTTAAATACCTTTTTCATCAAATCCATACAAGTAGAAGACACACTTCTTAATCTAATAGGCATGACAAGAAATTCATAATGACCATACCTTGCTCTGAAAGTAGTTTTAGGCATACTTTTATGTTTGACTGATGATACTAAGAATGAAAGTCAATCTTTGAAAGTACCTGAGCTCCTTGAAGTTCATCAAATAAATCATCAATTCAATGTAAAGGATATAGAAATATCCTTTACAATACTCTCTAACTACAGAAATACTTTCCAGTTTTATAACATCCTTTCTTTTGTCTTCTAGACGAGCCATATAACCATAGGAGTCCATTTTAAAATCCCATCGCTCGCAAGTTTGAGACTAATATTGCAAAAGTGCCTTTACAATTTCCTGAAAAACAAAAAGATTTCAAGTTGATTTGAAATCCTAAATATTTTCCTTCTTTAAAAAGCAATCAAGAGAAGCATGATGTGATATGAACCAAACTATCTCTTCAATAACATTGAAATCATATATATTTTCCTTCACTAGATCTATAGGCAATTTTACATTATCAATTTGCACACATCTGTTGAACACACGATCAACAATTGAAAGAACACCACTAGTAGTATCAACATGCAATCCGCATTAAAAAGTAAAAAGGCAACACTTCTTCTCAGCAAATTCAATAAAGATAAAGGAATGTATAGCATTAAGATCAAATAACCCAAAAGCATGCTATAGAATTGTTACTTGCAACAACTACATTGGATGTTGTGGTGTCCTTGTCCGTCATGACGAAAACTTTTCCAATTACTCTTCACTTTTGTTGGTTCATTGTGGCATACAAAGGTAAATTTGTCTAGATACTCCTTGAATTCCTTGTTCATAAAATCCATAAAAGCAACACACACATTTGTTAATCCAAAAAGCATGATAATAAATTTATAATGACCCTTCCTCGCTCCAAAAGTAGTTTTGGACATCCTTTTATTTTCAGCTAATGATACTAAGAATGAAGGTCAATTTTGGAAAATAATTGAGTTTCCTAAAGTTGATCAAATAAATCATCAATTCAATGTAAATGATATATGTTTTTACCATCATCTTGTTAAGCTCTCAATAGTCTATATAAAGTTTCATGGTATCGTCTTTTTTCACAAGTAAGAAAGAGCTACCTAAGGTGAAACATTAGGTCTGATGAAACATTTATTCAAAAGCTCTTCCAACTAGGTTTTCAATTCTTTTAGTTCAAAATGCCATCCGATATGGTGCTTTAGATCAATCATCAAGTCAATGCAGATTTCATTCTTTCTATAAGGAGGCAAACTCGATAGATACTATGGAAACACACCTAGAAATTCTCTAACAATAGGAATACTTTCCACTTCCATAACATGCTTTCTTTTGTCTTCTAGACAATCCATATAAGCATAGGAGTCCATTTTAAAAATCAACTTGCTTGCGAGGCTAAGTTCAACATTGCAAAAGTGCCTTTACAATCCCCCCCCAAAAAAAAAAAAAAAAAAAAAAAAAAAACAAAAACAAAATTCAAGTTGATTTGAAAGTCAAAAGCCAACTTTCTTTGAAAAGTAATCAGAAAGAAGCGTAATGTGAAATGAACCAAACTCTCTTTAAATAACATCGAAATCCTATGTATTTACCTTTACTAGATCTATAGGAAATTTTACACTATCAATTTGCACACATATCTTGAACACATGATCACCAACTAAAAAAACACTACTAGAAGTATCAACGTGCAATTCACATTGAAAGAAATCAAGCAACGTGTCTTCTCAGCAAATTTAGTAGAGGTAAAGAAATGAGTAGCACAAAGATCAAATGACACAAAAGCATATCGCAATGCAATAGAATTGTCACCTGTAACTATTGCATTGATTGTTGCAGCATCCTATTCCATTCTGGCGAAAACTTTCCCAGTCGCACTATGCTTTCGTTGATTCCGTTGTGGCATACAAACTTTAAATCTGTCTAAATACTCCTTGAACCTTATTCATTAAATCCATGAAAAAAGCAGACAAATTCGTTAAGTCAAATGGCATGAAAAGAATTCATAATGACCATAATGACCGTATCTTGATTTGAAGTAGTTTTAGGCATACTTTTCAACTGATGGTACTAAGAGTGAAGATCAACTTTGGAAAATATCTGACCTCCCTTATGTTGATCAAATAAATTATCAATTAAATGTAAAGGATATTTGTTTTTATTGTCATCTTATAAATTTTCGAGTAATCTATACAAAGTCTCATGCTACCGCATTTTTTCACAAATAAGACGAGAGCTTCCAAAGGTGATATATTTTGTCTGATGAAACATTTATCCAAAAGCTCACCCAACCAACTTTTCAATTCTATTAGTTCATAATGCCATATGATATGTTGTTTGATAGGTGTGAGTGGCTTCAGATTCTGTATAGGTTCCATATAGAACCTAGAACTTACTCGTTAGAATAGATTCCTCATTTTTTGGAACCTAGATTTTACCCTGCATATTTTGAAACTTGGAATCTACCTTGTCACAGGCTCCAGAGTCTACCCATATTCCACTTGTATTATTAATTGAACGATTCCAAACACCTTTAATGACCACCACTTATTACCAATCCACCGAAAAAACTTATATTTAGACGCGTAACAAATATGAAATATTAACAAAGTGTTAAGCACAAAATGGAAACTCAGACTAGCAGTTCCAAATTATACAATCATCATCGGACCATGGAATACCGTAGGATCGTATGAAGACACAGACCGAGAAAAACATAAAAACTTGTTACAAGTTATATGTTCCAAGTTCCAACTACTTATAACCTTAAACCTATCCGTCGAAACAAGTTCTCCAATTTTTGGAACCTAGAACCTACCCAATGTACATTGAAATTTAGAACTAAATGGGTTCCCATCGATCCGGTTCTTCGGTTCTAGGTTCCACTTGAAACCATGCTCACCCCTAGTGCTTAAGATATAGGTGTTGTACCAATCATCAAGTCAATGCAGATTTCAATCTTTATATAAGGAGGCAAACTTGGTGGATGCTTAGGAAACACATTTGGAAACTCTCTGACAATAGGAATACTTTCCAGTTTTATAACATCATTTCTTTTGTCATTTAGACGAGCAAGATAACCATTGCAGTCCATTTTCAAAAGTCCCCTTGCTTGCAAGGCTCAGATCACTATTGGAAAAGTGTCTTTACAGTTTCCGAAAATAAGAATTCAAGATGATTTGAAAGTCAAAGGCAACTTTCTTTAAAAAGCGATCAATAGGAGCATGATGTGATAAAACCCAAATTATCTCTTACATAACACCAAAATCCTATATATTTACCTTCTCTAGATCTATAGGCAATATTACGCTATCACTTTGCACATGTTTGTTGAACACACGACCAACATCTAAAAAAACACCAATACAAGTATCAAGTATCAACATGTGATTCACATTAAAAAAAAAAATCAGCACACATCTTCTCAGCAAAATTTGGTAAAGACAAGGGATTGCGTAGCACCAAGATCAAAAAATGCAAAAGCATATCGTGATTCAATAGAACTGTCACCTGCAATGACTGCATTGTGCTGCAGCATCCTACTCCGTTATGGCAAAAGCTTTCCTAGTCGCATTCTGCTTTTGTTGGTTCCCTTGTGGCATACAAACAGTGGGGACGTTCCTCCATACGGAACAAGTGTATGGTATGTGTCCAAGCTGCCCACATAGAAAGCATGATGTACTATCAGCTAGAGCATCCCTTTGCATACAACAACCGCATGGTATATGTCTAATGCTCCTACATACAAAGCACGCCCTTGTATTTCAGTGACATTTACCACTGTGATGTTTCCCAAGTGTTGATAGAAATCTGGTTATTTTGGTTTTTGAACCTTCCAGGTCGGCTCTATCCGACATAATTATCATTTGCTCGCTCGATTAAAAGTTTAGTAGTACTCTTTTATTGTATGGAAAAAAAAAATCCTCCTCTCTTTGAACAAAGGGTCTTCTTATGTGCCAACAATATTTGAACTGATGAGAGGAACTAAGGTAATAAGGCGGTATACTATATGCATATATATATTAACGCTCCTTTTAGCTACCTGTGCAATCTGTTATCAATTCCAATTGAAAGATCCATTCATACAACTAACAGAGAATTATAAATGGATTAGTCTTTTTGTAACTCTGATATCAACAAATGTCATAAACTCTTCTACCTCCACAAGTATAGGGTAGTTGACACAGCCGTCATCTTACCCAAAGGATGAAGCTTCAAACATAGTATGAAACTGTTCTTCCTACCATGCAATGCGTCCTTCCGTCTTGTGCCAAAGTAAATACCTCTCACCTCTGCCAAATCTAGTTTGAGCGAGTTCACCATATCAGTTTGCATCGTACCAACAGAATCTTCCTGCGATCAGTTACCAAACAAGCACCACGGAGCCTTATAAAATTCTGCACTATTTGATCATGTATATGCTTCACGAGAGAGGTTTTACCCAGTTCCCCCTGTCCCGAAACGCCAGTACAGAGCATCTCTTCCTTCATCAAGCAATCCCAGATCTCATCCCTTCTTGTTTGAGAAGCTTGTCCCACTAGTTCACCTGGTTGTAGTTCATAGGCTCGGGCCGGTTTCACATCCAACGTGAGACCGCTATATCTTCCCTTCTCGTGCAATATTTCCACTTCCAGCAGATGCGATTGTGTTCCTTTGTATTCGAATCAGAAATCCTTTGAGCAGTTTGGATCTATTTCAGTAGAGTATGTCAATTAGGAAGTCCAATAAAAGTGCCAACTGGGTTTTACTGGCAGCTGCTGCTTGTAGAAAGATGTGTTCTCGGAATCAGATCCCGGACCCCCTCTTCGTTTAATGTCTCTTTTCCTCGATGATGTCAAGGCTTTGCCCCATTAGCAGGATTGTTCTGTACTGGAAAGTTTATTGGAATGAAGCGATTCTTTTCGGGCAAGAAAAAAGGAAAACGAGCATAAGAAAGTATCCTATAATGGTAGATTTGTTCATGAACTAACAGATCTACAAAAAGAGAGAACAGACGAACGACAAGACACAAGATCAATTTTTTTTTTTCATGTTCCTTGTGTGCAAGGATTTGCGAAATAAATCTAGGAAAATCGGAATCAAGAGACGTGGATTGCGCAGGAAAATTTAGGGAAGGAAAAAAGAAAGCCCGAAGTTTCCACTAAACTAAAGCAGTCTCACCTGGTCAAAACTTGCTGACGACCCTCCAAAGGAAATAGCGCAGCAAGAGATTAATTCAAAAATGGAACCGCGAGACAACATAGGGAGAGTAAAGGAAGGAATGGCTGCAAGAGAGAAGCCAAAGTAGAGGAAAATGAAGTGTATAGAAGCAGAGGAAACTTCGCGGTCGCTCTGGTCTTTCAAGTCAACAACCGAAACAAGAGTCTTGACGCATGGGGTCTAAGGGGGACGCCTTCTTGGAAGATGGGTTCATTTTCTGCTTTATCATCACGTATTCACGTTGTCCAAAAAGATTATTCCAGATACTTGCGTACACCTTCCTGGAAGATAGCCAGAGACTTGGGGCCACATGAGAGGCATCTTTGTTCCCATATGAAAGTCGCTTTCATGTCAAAAACTGGTTGATGCCATGTGCGATGCTGATAAACATATTTGTAAGAGGTCGTTTGTTTGATGGAAAATTACTTTTGGAAAATTATTCTGCGACTTTCCCATTATGGATTGCAAAAATGAATTGATCTATGAAAAATGTTTTCTGTGAATTTAAAACAACAAGTTTATATTAGGGGAAAACGATTTTTCCTTCTAACAAGAAAACTAACTATTTACCTTGAACAAAAGAAAGCTAAGATCTTTGCGTGATAACATTTCTCTTCCTCAAAATTTATGTTCTTTTGTTCCCTAAAAAAAAAGAACGAAAAACCCACTGAGTTGTTTTTCGTTCCCTAATGTAAAAGTTAGCCCTAATAGATTTGGAGCATAAACGAAAACAAAATTAAAAATTCGAATTTTCAAAAAAGTTAACAAAATCTAACTTTTGTTTTTTGGCAGGAAATAAAGTTATAAGATTAAAATCATTTTCCAATAATATCCAAACAACATAAAGCATTTTCTTTCATATATCACCAAACAAAAGAAAACTAATTGTATTTCTTGAAAATATTTTACTAGAAAGTATTTTCCTATATCATTCAATTCTCTGCGAAACAAATGTACCCTCTCAAAAAATCAATATCTCGAAAAGAATTTATTTAGAAAATATTATTTGTATTGCTTATAGAAATAAATCAATGAAAAATATTTTCATTGACGATAAAAATTTTGAGACAATTTACTATTCATGTTAAAAATATTTCCCTTCAACTGATAATATCAAGTGACACATACAATCGTTTTTACGGAGTTATCATCCGAATTAATGATTTCATGTGAAACAAACCCACAAAGTTAAAAAACGAGCTCTCTCCTTCTAGTTATTGGGGAATACCCTTTTCAAGGAAGATTGTAAGTTGCGGAAAATACCATAGAATTTTTCACGAATCGTGGGAGTGTTTCTACACAACTGACTCAGAGGCCTTTTCTAGGGGAAAAGAATTGCAAACAGTACCTTACTTCGGCCACGTTTGTTTCATGTTAAGAACTAATTGAGAATTAGCGCGTTGCTCTAACATACGTCTAGTCTATAAGAGATAGTGTTATAGTATTCATCCTTTTGCTTCAAAGCTCGAATGAAAATTAATTGAAACAAAAAAAAAATAATTATAATGACCCAATTACCACGACTTGATGTTATTTATACAAATAACTTAATATTATCAAATAATGGGGAAATTCCAAATAAGGGCCCGAAATATCCTTATTTTCTTAAATAAGAGCTTAAAGTGATTATGGTCGTTTTAAATAAGGGCCTAGCTCATTGGCTGGTCAAGAGTATTTTCATCTAAATATAATTTAAATTAAATTTATTAGATTATAAATTTAAAAATTTAAAAAGAAGAAAAGACAAAGAACAAACAGGCAGGAGGGCACTCGCTCATGCTTATGGCCATTGCCCCATTGCTGGTGGGGTGACGGCAAAGGCCGTGGGGTCGCTGGCACTTGGGGAGGGTAGATAGCCTTGGCCGACCAGAGGTAAGAGAGGATGGCGACTCTCACCCAAATCGGTGAGGGCGGGCGACCCTCCCTAGATTTGGGAGAGGATTGCCACCCTTCAGCCCTCACCTCTGGTTAGTTAGGGTCGCCACCCTCTCCCAAGCCCCGCCAGCCTTCACTGCCACCCCACCGGCGATGGGGTGGTAGCCACAAGCGGGAGGGAGAACCCTCTCGCCTATATATATATATATATATATAACATAAAAGATAGAAAAAGAAAATTTAAAAAAGTTTAAAAGATAAAATTGCCCTTCACATTTGGTAAGTTCATGCCCTTCTTTAAAACGATATATGCACTTTAGGCCTTTATTTGAAATAAGATCCACTTTAGGCCATTATTTTCTCAAATAAGGGCACTTCGAGCCTTTATTTGAAATAATATCAACTCCAGCCCCTTATTTGAGAAAACAATGATACTTTAGGCATTTATTTAGAATTTTCCCTCAAATAATTGAAAATTAAAAAATATATACTCGAAATTTTCATATTTTGTTTATAGAGGAAAAATATATTTCCAATATAATATATAGTTTCCCAAATTTCATAAGTTAATACGACTATTGCATAGTTAGTTGATGATTATTTTTTAAATATTTTTATCTAACAATTAAATGTCAATGAAGGGCCTCTTAATCTAAAATTTTAAAATAATTCCAAGATAAATGAATTATCAAAGATAATTCCTATCACTTTACAGTTGTTCAAGATAATTCCTACCACATTATAATTGATGAGAATCAACTTTTAATCAAGAATTACAGTAATTTTTTTTAAGATACATAAAACTTTTTTATGCATATTGGGTAGAGTTGGCGGCAAAGCAAGTTTACAAGCAACACTGCCAATCTTCTCTAAGATAAAAAATAATCCTCAATTTGTCACATGTGTCGAATCTCATAGTATCCTTCGTGGAAGAAATTTTAGGAACATGTGATCCCTCGCATTAATTTCACTATGCCGTTTAAGGATTGCATGATCTTTTCTTGACGATTCTATGTTGTTCTGAAATGTTGTAGAATTAATCCGACTTTCTATCCTGATAGCTAAAAATTTTTTGGACGAGGCAGTCTCGTATCACCAACATCATCTTAAAATAGGAGTTTTATATTTTCAATCATACAAATCTTCAAAAGAAACCATCTTAATACTGGAATGATGGCTATTGTTATAACAGAATTTTTCCAAATTTTAAGTTCCTCCCTAGAGCCGTCAAAGTCAATATTGCGAGATCTCAAGATGTTTTCCAAAGTCCAAGTCTTCTATTTGACCATCCATCTTTCTGCGGGAGAGCACAGAAAACGTTTAGGAAAAAGAAGAGAGCTCCAATTTTTCAACAATGGAATCAAGAGACAATATGGGCAGAGCAAAGCAAGGAATGGCTGCGAAAGAGGAGCCAAATTCGAGGAAAACGGTGAGGTGAATAGAAGCAAGGAAACTTCGCAGCTGTGCGTCTCTTCTAAGTCAATGCCCGAAGCAAAAGTCTTGAGGCATGGGGCCTACGAGGAACCACTTTCCTGGAATATGGCTTTTATTAATTTAAAATTTAAAGCCCCCTTTACCCTTCTGCTTTACGACCGCTTCACATTACACCAACTTACCTTTGGATAATTTTCTGAGCGAGACAAATGATATAATTATTATCAAGAGTCTTTCATGCACCTTCTTGGAAATAGAAAAGTCTTGGGGTCACTTGGGAGACACTTTTTCCCCCAAATGATAAACATATACCTCAAAAGATTAAGACTATTTTTTTAGCTTTATTGCTTTATCTTCCCGCTTTGGAGGCACTTTTCCCCTCAAAACCTAGTTGGTGCCTTGTGCGATGTGCTGATATCTTCAAAAGATTTTGAGACTATTTTTTTTTAGCTTTTCAGCTTTATCTTCTCGTGTTCACATGGCATCAACATCCCTTGCATCACGATTCCGAGCCAGACAAATGATGAAGGTATCATCGAAAGTCTTGCATACATTTTCTTAGAAGATAGCCAAAGTCTGGGTTCACTTTGGCGGCATTTTCCCCCTCAAAAACCTAGTTGATGCCTTGTGCAATGTGATATCCTAAAAAGATTTTGAGACTATTTTTTAGCTTTTCTGCTCTATCTTCCCGCGTTCATATGGCATCAACATCCCTTGCATCACGACTCTGAGCTAGACAAACGATGGAGTTATCATCGAAAGTCTTGCATACACCTTCTTAGAAGATAGCCAAAGTCTGGGTTCACTTTGGAGGCATTTCCCCCCTCAAAACCTAGTTGATGCTTATGCAATGTGCTGATAAATATGAAAGATACTGGAGACTATTTCTAGTCCCATTTTTTTTTCTGCTTCATCATCATATCACATCGTATGAATCAACTTTTTTGAAAGATAGGATAATTTTGTAATCAAATGAATTTGCAGGATTCAGTAATTTCGAAATGATTTTCCTCAAAGTGATAATTTGTATCACTAACAAAAAACAATTGAGCAAAAGATATTCTCATCCACGATGGAATTGTTTAGACATTGTTGTTAGTGATGATAATATTTTCTATCCAACAATAATTGTAAGTGATATAGACAATCATTTTGAGGAAAATATCTTCCAAATCATTGATTTCATGCGAAAAAAAATGCAGAAAATTAATCCTTTGTCATTATTTCCTCTATATTGTATTGTTGACGAAATATTTTTCACGAAAATTCATTCTTCAATTTTTATTAAGAAGAGACAGGTTTTGTGGCAATTTTGGATAGATTTCAAAGAATCACAAGGAATAGATATGCTTTGTTAGAATTTAATCAATGACGAAATTCAAAAACTTTGTCGGAATTTAATCGATGACAAAATATGATGACAAAGATACATCATTGAAATTTAATTGATGACGAAAGTATATGAAACTATGACTAAAGTACAAGAATTCAAAGACATTTAAATTGTGGAAAACTAATGATAAACTATAAATATACAAGAATCTTTGGTTCTTTGATTGATTGTTCGGGGTTTAAAAAGAGTTTGATGTAGATATTTATAGCCCACAAACAATGATTACATACATTGGTTACAACTTTGAAATATAAATAACTCCCTAATGGCGGTTACAAGAAGTTATAATATCCCCAAATTAGTGGCAACAAAACATAACTACCTAGTAGTTCGTTTTTGTGACGATTACCTATTGTTGATTACTCTGTAGTTCGACCTCTCAAGTCTTGAAAAGGGCTTCTGTTGAAAATTGATGTTGTCAATGACTTCCTTAGCAAGTTATCAAATCCCTTCGAGTCGTTGATTGTTATATTCATTGTTGACTAAACTCTTATGTTATTGACTAAGCTTGATTCTTGTCGATAATAACAAAGAAGATAGTCATTTTTGGGTGTCAACATATGCCCCCATTAAAAGAATGGAATTATTCATGAATCATTCAATTCTTTTAAATTAGATTATCGGGAGTCATCTTGTGCCCCCTTGTCATTGGCCAATTCAATTTTACTTGGCCGAATGTTATCTTGGTCGGATTCATCATTTGACATGCTTTCCATGAAAGTCAAGTTTTGTGCAAAAGTCTTCATGTGGTCTTTTATCTCTCTCCTTAATAGTTGCTCATACTTAGACACTTGCATTGCCAATTAAATAAATTGGTGAAGTTTTTGTCTTTGAAATTTTCTTTTACATTGAATTTCAATCCATTGAAAGCCAATTTGTGAATTCTTTCTCCAAGAGTGAAGTGAGGCATCTATTTCTAGCCTTTTTGAATCGAGCGACATACTGATCGGTCGACTCATTATTGTATTGATAGAGTGTGGCCAAATTAGTAATCAATGCCTCAAGTGTCGTTCTATAATATTGAGAATGTAATCGTTTCTCTATCTCTACCCAATTACACACTGAATTAGGTGGTAAATCAATGTGCCGGGTAAAAATAGTTTTTGACAAAGACAAAGGAAATAACCCAAGTCTTAAAAACTCATTTGTCCTTGTTTCTTTACATTGAGCTATAAATTGATTATTGTGTGAATAGTTAGATTGTTCATCTTCGCTAGTAAAAATGGCAAATTCAGGGATTTCAAAGTTTCTTGGAAAAGGCTAGTTATCAACCCATTCAAAATGTGATTTCCTACAAACTTTTATGATAAAACCCCTTTACAACCCCAATTGTTGTGAATTTCTTTGACAAATTGTGCTAGGTTCAACTGTGGATTCAATTGACCATTTTACTCCCTAGGTGGTAATGCTGGTCTTGCAAGATTATCAATGTTTATTGGCATGTTAGGCTATAGGAATATTCACATTGAGTGGAACCGGCCTTACATCTTCAACATTTGGCAATTGACCAGCCTGTTGACTAGTTTGATTTGCCAAATTTTGTATCAATCTGATTATTTTGACCAACACCAACTTGGTAATTCTTATCAATGTGACCTCAATTAGAAGATTCAAGCCTTTGCATTATTTTTATAAGGGGTCGACTACTCTAACCAACGTTATTGGCATTGATAATTAAAAAGGGACTAAGAATGGACCATTTTACCATTGGATTTGATAGTGGTAGTTGATTAGACGAGCTGGGCCTTGAGAAAACATCATTCATGGCATTGATGATGATCGGCTTGATCACTTATGACATGTGACTTAAAATGTAATTGCTTATGTCATTCAACTACTCTTCAAACAATATCTTCATGGTGGCTAGCATGTGAGGATTTGGTACAATTTCTTGACTAATCTTCAATGAGACATCGAGGAACGCATGCCCTTTCACGTTTGCCTTCTTCTGCCACTTGGTTAACGGCTGCAAATTTAGAGTGTGCAACCCTGTCCCTACCATTATTATAGTTGCCCCCTGTGTCTTTAGAATTTGGATGATTCCTTGTTCTTGCCATTGTAAATCCTTAGATCGAACCACAAGTCATTCCATTGGGTGTGCCAAAAATGTTTCACTGAAATTGTTTCATCGATGAAATACTTTCCCTTAAGGTTTGTTCTTTGACTTTTTTTTAATAGAAGATAGGTTCTGTGGCAATTCTGGACTAAAGTCTTAAGGAATCACAAGGAATAGATATGCTTCATCAATATTTAATTGACGATGTAGTATAAATCACTTTGCTGATTTAATCAACGACAAAGTAAGATGACAAAGATATAACATCAGAATTCAATTGATGATGTAGAAATCTAAAACTATGACTAAAGTATAGGAATTGAAACATATTTGAATTGCAGAAAAGTGAAAATAAAGATAAATTTGTGAAACCTCGAGTTTGATTGATTGATTGATCGGGGTTTACAAAGAATATGATGTGGCTACTTATAACCCTCATTGACTCTTATATAGAACACTTACAACTTTGGAATTCAAATAAACAAATAACTTCTCAATGGTGGTTGCAAGAAGTTGTGTCATCCACTAACTCGTATTATCTAGAACACTTATCAACAAGAAGTTATAAAATCTTAAAATTAGGAGCAACAAAACATAACTACCCAAAAATTACGTTTTCATGTCAATTGCTCACTGTTAATGATTTTCTTAGTCAACCTCCCAAGTCTTGATAAAGGCTTTGATCAATAATTGATGTTGTCGATGACTTTCTTAGCCAACTGTCGATTCCCTTCAAGTTTTCAATTATTTCGTTCATTGTTGACCAAACTCTACTTTTGTTGACTAGGTTTGATACTTGTCGATAATAACAAAAAATTCGGTCATTTTTTGGTGTCAACAATCATTTACCTACTTATTACAAAATACCCTTTTTGTGGTAGATTAAAAATGGTAGAAAAACGACAGAACTTATCATGAATCTTGGATTAGCCTTCTCAAAAGATTGCTAAAAGTCTTGCAAGTGTTTAAGCATATTCTTACATCAGAAGCCTTTTTTGGAGAAAAGAATTGTTACCAGTACCTTATTTGGCCGTATTTGTTGCAGGCAAAAAATTTAAGGTGATAGGTTTTTGGGTGAGTCGGTTCTCGGCCTAATATTGGGAATTCACTCTATGACCCTAGGTTTTAAAAGATTGGAATTAGGAACCAAACCGATCGCACCGAGTCTGCCTAGGAATCGGTCGATTTAAAAAAATAAAAATAAATTCTTATAATAAAATATAAAAGTTGCACTATTTTACTACAAAAACATTATTTGGTCAAGAGTTGCATTGTCGTTCTATCATGTTGAAGACAAGGTTCAATTTTTAATGCATGCAATTTTTTTTTTCCTATTAAATTGATTCTTGGATGCTAACACCTAAATTTTGATAATTCCATTTAGTTATTCATTGGATAAGAAAATTAAGATCAGCCCCTGGCCCCTAGATAAAAAAAGGTGTTAGATTGCATTTGCATATTAAGAGCACTTTCATCTAATAGTATTAAGCCCACATAAACTGCATTTTGATTGGACTGTAACTTATGGATTTGAGTGGGAAGGTTTTGACTTAATTGAATTATATAGACTAAGCTTGCAAGAGCATAAAATTCAGCCAAGCCCATTGAAGACCTATTGTAGCTGAAAATTTCACGTGTATAGCACATGGGGTGCCAACTAGGAAGATTGCATTATTTAATCCAATTTGGGGAAATAAAGGTATTGTCGTAAAAAAAAAATTCGGTTACAGGGGGAATCGGCTTAACAAAGGAAAAAATATATGTTATGGGCAGAATAAAGAAATCTCTTCGTAGTCATGTTAACGGCACTGACGGCAAGATTTAAAGAGGAGAGAGAAAATTGGCGACCGGTGAAATCATATATTTGGTTCGACCAAAAAAAACATATATTTGTCTGACAGAAAATGTAACGTAGGCTTGAGAATAAGCTTTCTCTATGTGTATATTCATTGTATTACATTTACAATACATTGGAAAACTTATAGTGTAAGAGACAAAGGAATGAAACAGGAAAAAATAATAAATGAATCTCTATTTTCCTATTTACCAAAACTAATCCACTATTGACTAAACTGTAATCAACGGAATCTTCAAGATATATTTCCAATACTCCCCTCAAGCTGGTGGCTGTAGATGTCAAGGATACCTAGCTTGCTCAATAGGTATCTATGTTGTTTTCGACATAATGCTTTAGTGAAGATGTCCGCAGGTTGCTCCGTTGTTCCAATTCCTTTTGTCATGAGGACTCCATCTTTGATTCTATCCCGAGTGAAATGATAATCCACTTCTATGTGTTTTGTTCTTTCATGAAAGACTGGATTTGCTGCTAATTTGAGTGCAGCATCATTATCGTAGAACAATTAAGTTGGTCCACTGACCTGTATTCCAAGATCCAAGAGAAGTCCTCGTATCCAGACTATTTCACAGGTAGTCTTTGCCATAGCCTGATACTCTGACTCTGCAGATGATAGTGAGATAGTTGACTGCTTCTTTGTCTTCCAAGAAATCAATGGCTTTCCCAACTTTATGCAAAAACCAGTAATAGATCTTCTGGTCATTGGACATGTGGCATAATCTGTGTCACAAAAGGCTGTCATCTTCATATCGCAGTCACGAGATAGAAGTATACCAAGGCCTGGACATCCCTTCAGATACTTCACAACCTTCAACGCTGCATCCATATGTGATTGCTTTGGCATATGCATGAATTGACTGAGTATTTGTACGACATACGATATGTCAGGTCTTGTCATTGTAAGATATATCAACTTTCCGACAAGTCGCTGATATTCAGAAGGATCTCTGAGCAATGAGTCCTTAATGGTTGAAGGGGAACTAATGTCATATTCATGTGTCGTCAACTTGACATTCTGCTCAATCGGGATGACCGCCGGGTTTACATCCCGATAAACCCGCTTCGAAACGATCTCCAAGATGAATTTCCTTTGACTGAGGCAAATTCCTTCATTGGATCGAGCAATCTCGATGCCGAGAAAGTATTTTGGTGGTCCCAAATCTTTGATGTGAAAAGTGGAGTGCAAATACCTTTTGAACTTGGCAACATCAATCATTATTACCCATGACAAGTATGTCATCGACATATATCAACAAATAAATCGATGAGTCTTTTGTAGTACGTGTAAACAAGGCATAATCATACTTAGAATGCTTAAAACCTGCATTGGTTAGTGCAGCAGTGAATTTAGCATACCATTGTCTAGATGCCTGTTTTAATCCATATAAGGATTTGCGAAGACGACATACCCGAGACTCCCCTGTCATGTAATCCTGGAGGAACATCCATGTAAATTTCTTCATCTAGATCACCGTGGAGAAAAGCATTATGCACATCCATCTGATGGAGAGACCAATTCCGTATGGCTGCAACGGACAAGAAGGAACGTACGGTGACTTCTTTAGCTACTGGAGAAAAAGTCTCATGGTAATCAAAACCTTCTTTTTGAGTGAATCCCTTGGCAACCAATCGAGCCTTATAGCGCTCAATAGAACCATCTACCTTGAATTTGATCTTATAAACCCACTTGCAGCCAATCGGTTTCCTTCTTGGCGGCAAAGGGACAATGTCCTGTGTGATTCTCCATTAGAGCAAAGTTTCGGATTCCATCGCGTGTCGCCATCTAGGATCTCGTGCTGCCTCGGCGAATGAGGATGGTTCTCGTTCTTCAGATATACGACTGATACAACACATATGTCCTGACGATAACTGATTAAATGACACATATGAGGCAATAGGGTATTGTGTACCTGAAGAACACCTAGCAGAACATATATAATCCTTGGTCCATGTAGGTGGACGAGTGTGTCGTTCGGATCGTCGAGGTTGTTCGATGATATGTGCTGTAGTATCCGATGATTCAGGAATAACTGGTGAGGCAGTTGTTGTTAAAGGGGATTGGAGAATGTCCTCAGATAAACTTGGCGATGTTGCTTCTGAAGGTGTAGATTCCATTGATACAGATGGAGAGGGTCCTGATGATATGGGTGGTCCTAGTGCGATAAGACATCCTGATGCTGAGGATAAAGATTCATCGGACAAAAATTGTCCAATCGTGCCCCGAGAAGGACGGTGATGAAGAAACCATTTCCTCAAATGGAAATACATCCTCATGGAATATAACATCCCTGCTAATGAAGAAAGTCCCTGTAGAGATCTCCATAACTCGATATCCTTTCTGAAGAGAGGAATATCCCATGAAAACACATCGAGTAGCTCGAGGACCCATTTTATCTCGAGGAGCCACATTTGTTGTATAACATAAACAACCAAATACTTTAAGATGTTTATTATCAGGCTGTTTATTTTAAAGCATCTCAAAAGGGGTCCTACCATTAAGAATTCGAGTTGGCATGCGATTGATCAAGTAGGCTGCTGTGACCACACAATCTCCCCAAAAATCTTCTGGAATGGAAGCTTGGTATTTTAGAGCACGGGCAACCTCTAACAGATGCCTATGTTTGCGCTCAACGACTCCATTTTGTTGTGGAGTGTAAGTGCAGGAACTTTCATGAAGAATACCATGGGAAGATAATAATGTGTTGCAATCAGAAGTGAAAAATTCACGCCCATTATCTGTACGGATTTTTTGTACAGATTTACCAAACTGATTTTTAATTATGGAAAGAAAACTTGATAAATGGCCAAAAGTTTGGCTTTTTGATTGCATAAGATAAACCCATGTGGCTCAAGTGTAGTCATCAACAATTGTCAGGAAGAATCGTGATCCGTCACGGTGAGGAGTATGATAAGGTCCCCAAATGTCCATATGAAGTAAAGAAAAAGAATTTGGTGCACGAGATGTACTTTTCGGAAAAGGTGCTGGAGATTGTTTAGCTAAAGGACATATTGGACATTTTGGATGAGGAAAAGAAGCACTGTGACCCAATCGTTGATGAGAAAGGAGAATTTTATTTGAACTGATGGCATTACAAGAAGCATGCTTATTCAATAATTCTAAATCTCCTGGGGAATTGTTCCAAAATAGAGTCCCTCTACCATACTACCCAAGGCCATCACTCGCGCCGAATGGTCCCGAAAAGACAATTGTCTGAATTGAATGTGGCATGACAAGAGTTATCCTCACATACTCTTGAGAGAGACAAAAGATTGAATTCAAATTCTGGAATATATAGAACATTTTTCAGGATTAAATTTTGACCAAGATGTACGGTGCCGGTTTTGGTAACATTTGTAATGTTCCCATTTGGAAGACGCACCGTGATAGGGGATTCGGCATTTTATATGTGTGAGAAAATAGATTTTTGTTGCATACTATGTGGTCACTAGCACTTTTTGAATCGATAATCCATACATCAACCGAAAAAGAATTCTTGTTGTATAGGAAAGTACCCGAGAATCCCGCACCTTTATCGCTAGTCTTGAGTTGATCCAGCATTTCTACAATATTCTGATATTGTTCTTGGGTGATCATCTGGTGAGGTGATCCAAATGGCTTTTGTGTAAAAACTTGAGAAACTATGGATTCTCTCTTTTTGTCCTTGTCATTAGGTTTTCCATGCAGCTTCCAACACGTTTCAACAGTATGATGCGGTCGTTTACGTAGCTGCAATATTCATTTTTAAATCTGGAATTTTGAGAATTTTGCCCACCGACCGTTCTTGCCGACGTGGCACGATCCCGCCGTCCGATTCTCGTTGAAGCCGCGGATAAGTGATGGCCGTCCGATCCGGCGCGTCGATCTCGTCCATCCGTTCCAAATGGCCGAGATCCCAGCTGTTGGATCCAGCGTGTCTATCTAAGCCGTCCATTCTGGATCGGCGATCCCAGCCATCCATTCCTGATCTTAGATCCGAGCCGTCGGATCGCACGGTTTTAGGGTTCCCTCCAGCTCCAGTTCTCCTCGTCACAGCCGCAGCGACGACCTTTCTCTCTAGATCTGTGAGGGTTCCACTGGAGGTTTCCTTGCCGGAGGGAAGGACGGCGAGGCTCATGCCTTCGCCTACCCGAGCATGATTAGCGGCGGCCATCCGGTGATGCTCCTCCTGGACGGCCAACTGGTAAATGCGGCCGAGCGGTGGTGGAGGGTCCATCGCGAGGATTTGTGACCGGAAGGCCGAGAAGGATTCGTTGAGAATCAGTAAGAATCTCGTCATTTTCTCTCTATCTTTGATTTTGCGGTACTGTTGTAGAGTTTCTTCAGGCCCCTCGAGGCGTTCTTCAGCGGCCTTAAGCTCATTCCATAGAGCGGAGAGGCGGTTGAAGTAGGAGGTAACCGAGAGGTTCCCCTGCTTCAACTCCGACAGGGCTTGAGTGACGGTGAACAGCTTCGCTCGATCGAGGCGTCCATACATCTCGCAGATGCTGTCCCAGAGGGTTCTGGAATCTTCGGTGGGTGGAAGTCCAGCGGCGATTTCCGGTGTAAGACAGTTGCCGAGCCATGTGCGAACCAGTTGGTTGCACTTGCGCCACTGCCGTTGAAGTCGCTCGTCGGTCGGAAAAGGAACGGCTCCATCGAGGAAGCCATCCTTGTCTTTGGTGACAAGGGGGCGCCGGAGATCCCTAGCCCAAGCCGTGTAGTTCTCCGCTCCGGTAAGTTGCATCCCGATGAGCTTCAATTCTGGTCCGTCAGCCGGCGATGTGTAAAGAGGGTCACCGGGTTCAAGCCGCCGCCGCCGCTAATCGGAAAAAGTAGCGGCGCATATCCGGGTTGGAATCCCTGGTAGGGATTCGTCCCTTGACCCGGATTGGATTCGGATTCGTGACCCGGCGGCGCGTATCCGGGTTGAAATCCCGGGTAGGGATTCGTCCCTTGACCCGGGATAGATCCGATTCCTTGAATCGGAATATATCCGATTCCTTGACCCGGAACAGATCCGGATCCCTGTGCATGGATTGTCTGACCCGATGCTTCTGTTGGTCCCATTACAGATGGCGACGGTCCGAAGGGGTACTGAGTCCATACCTGTGGCGACGAGCCAAGAGGATACTGGGTCCATGCCTGTCCATACGCTGGAGGAAAAGTTGGATTCAACCTTGCAGTAAGAGTTTCCTCTGATGGTCGAATAGAAGTTCGGTCTTCGCCAAGGGAAATAGCCGGATCTGAGGTAGGTGTCTCCTCTGTTGAGGAGTTCTCAACATTATTAGTCATGGCATAAAAAAAATGAATTCCTGACCGTTTTGCTGGTCTGTTTTGTAGGTAAAGATCACGCAACAGCAGGCCAGAAAAGGAACGGTGGCAATTCAAGAATGTGCGGAAGCTAGGCCAGGAATGTCGGCTCTGATACCATGACAGAAAAAATGTAACGTAGGCTTGAGAATAAGCTTTCTCTATGTGTATATTCATTGTATTACATTTACAATACATTGGAAAACTTATAGTGTAAGAGACAAAGGAATGAAACAGGAAAAAATAATAAATGAATCTCTATTTTCCTATTTACCAAAACTAATCCACTATTGACTAAACTGTAATCAACGGAATCTTCAAGATATATTTCCAACATTGTCCATGCAAGAATTTCCTAAAAGCAAATACACTTAGGCTGAAAAAGGAAAAGAAGAGATTGTTGAATTATTGAGAGAAAATAACAAGCTTGAATTTTTAAAAGCGTGAGTGTGGGACGCTTACGGGAGCGAGATAGATATTCACTCTTACACTTCAAAAAAAGAGTGGCCCACCTCATCATCATCGTTAATCCCATACATTATAATCATGATATGCACCAGCCACTCATGCATATGGAGTCTCCATTACATCCACGACAAGACAAACAGGAGGCCAAAAATCGAGATTCAGTATTGATGGGAGAGAGGAGGAGCCGGCGTCCAGTTTAAAAAGGAACCACAGAGAATTCTTCAGAGGAAAGGAGGACATCCCATTCACGCCCCCACTTCATGCACGATACGAAAAAGGTGTAGAGAAAGCATGTTCAAGAAGTTTGAAAGGTTGAGTCCTCTCTCTGTCACTGTGACCAGCGCCAGAAAAGCTAGCCCTTTCGCGGCCGCTACTTTGCTCAGTCCCAGCCTTGCGGTCCTGATCTGACCCAGCGAGCCTCCAACGACATTACCAGCATCACTAGTTTTTCAGCGCCTGGCGAGGCCTCCCTATCAGTGCGAGCTTCCAGCAAATTTAGGGTGCGTTTGGGAGAAACTTTCGAAGGAGCTTTGGGCGTCAAAAGCCCCTTGAGCCAAAAAAATGGTGTTTGGGAAACAACTTTCGAAGTCTCTTAATGGAAAAGCAAACATTTGCAAGGCTGAAAGCCCAAGACAGGTGAGGACCTGCCTTGGGCTTTTCAGCTTTCTCGACATGCCCATGCGACACTGTTCATTTTTTTTTTCCGAAATTATCCTCACAAATTTTTTGTTTTTCCGGGTGCGTGCCCTTGTATGGACACTGTTCATCTTCTTCGGGCCGGCGACTGCTAGAGGGACGCCGCGACCTAGGCGATCGTCGTCGGAGAGTCGGGCAACTTCTGCGAGTCGCAGATCTAGTTGCAACCAGCATGCGGTCGCCGGCGACCGTTGCTTGCCGCATTGCGACCTCCGCACAGAGCTCGCCGGGGCCGCGCGACCCATCTGGTCGCAGGTCTGGTCGCGACCAGATCTAGTGCCGGAGGCTTGAGCGGCAACTAGATTTGGGTAGGTCCTGCGACCTCGCCGCCCTAGATCCGAGGGCGGCGAGGTCGCGCGACCCGGCACGACCTGCATCCGAGGCGGCAAGGTCCTCCCGTGACCTTGACGTCCGGGATCTAGGTCGTTGGAGGTCGAGGCGGCGTTGCGCGACGTGCGTGACCTCGCTGCCCTAGATCCGGGGTCGCCGAAGGTCGCCGGCAGCCTCTGCCCTTGCCAGTCAATTTTTTTTTTAATTTTTCTTTTGATAATTTTTTTTTTACCACAAAACTCCTTTATAAATGTAATTTCCCAAACACCATTTTGCTCAAAGTACTTTACAAAAGGTTTTTAAAGTACAATTTATCAAACACAGTTTGCATTTTGGAAAACACCTTTAACTCAAAGGTCTTTGCATTTTCCTAAAGACTTTCCCCAAAAGTGGTTCCCAAACGCACCCTTACTAATTTCTGCAAGTTTATTGGCGTTTCCGCCTGGTTAGCAGCTGCGACCGTGGTGAGTCCAGTAATCTGGCAACTGTTGATCTCGCTAAAATCGGTAATTCAATTTAGGTAATTTTTAAATCCACAGCCAAATTAAATATTCAATTGCCTGATTCAAATTTCTATTAGTTCTAACTTTGATTTGGTGTGAGATTGTAGGCGTTCTCAAACAGGAAATTTCCATGATTAAATGTGCATATAATCGAGAGTGAAGATTGTTCCTGTCTTGGGTTGAGGTGCATGTGTGGATTATGTGGGTTTGAATATTGCATGTCATTAAGTAGAAAACTTAGTTGTTTTAAAAAAAATATTAAAAGAATTGCATTGCATTTAGAATAGATTGCATTCATATTAATATCCTAATTGCAAATCTAAGAATCATATAGATAATTAAGGAAACTATCTCATTTAGAATAGGATTTGATATAAATTATTTCCTAATATAAATTAGGTCATCACATGTTTTGGGCAATTTCCTATTTTAGTCTTAAAGAAAATCACCAAAAAAATCATGAATATATCATATTATATCATTTTAGCCACATCATTTGTTGAAAATATGTTTTGAGTTTGAGTCTGTTGATAAAACATTAAATAAAGTCCAAGTTAAAGTGATCATATGTAATTTTGTATGCTGGCTTGACTCTTTACACTAAAGGCCCATTTGGTAACGTGCTAAATAATGCTTGATAATATTAATTTGTTCCTTGGAACTCAAAAAGAACAGAAATCCATTTAGCAACCTTTTTGTTTTCGATAACAAATTTGTTTTGGGGAATAGATTTGGAACAAAATCAAGAAGCAAAAAAAAAAAAAAAAAAAAAATTGCTTATTTATTCTCAAGAACTACTTCAAAATTGAGTCATTTGTTTTTTCTCTTTTCTTTTCTTCTTTTTCCTTTTCTTTCCTTGGTTGACGATTGGCTGGGGAGGTTGAGCCTCGCTGTTGGCCAAGTGAGCCTCGCTCGGCCATTGGCGAGGCTTGACCTCGTCTAGCTAGTTGTTGGCCATTGTTGTGGCCAATGACTAGCTGGGAGGAAGAAGAGAGAAGAAGAAAAATAATAAAAAAAAGAAAAATATATTAAGAGTATTAAAAAGTAAAAGACATTCTAAGTCACAAAAAAATTTAGAAATCGTACCAAATACATTTCCATTATGGGAATATAAATTTGGGTAGTTAATCTATGGAACATAATAAAAAAAAAGTTATTTTTGAGTAAAAATTATTTTCGAGAACATAATGGTTACCAAATATGCCTCTAAATATTTTGAATGCGAAAGGGAGAAGGAAGGATGCAGACAAAGAAAGCTGCAGAAAGAACGCATGTTTGACACTTATGAAGTAAACATGTGCACAATCTTCTTGAAAAAGAAGAAGAAGAATTTCACTAACTTCTCAATAAATGAAGAGGGGCTCTCTCTTTGGCAACATCTTGTAGCCGCAAGGGAAGTGCAAATTTCTTGGCAAAGATGCTTTGTTTTCATCTTGGAAAAATCACGATGGACCCAAGGGAAATAAATAAATAAAAGGGAGAATTTTAGGTGGATGTTCCTTTTTGGTGACGGGATTGGTTGGCCTAGGCTCAAGCTTGGTATGTACAAAAAGATCTGAGAAGACGTCAGAGAATGAGTTCCTTAAGCGAAGGCGAGAGCTCTCGACAGAGATAAATTTTTTTCTCATAATTACACCTACCATGATTTAGCCAATTAAACTTTTGTGATTAGAATTTGTGTAATTTCTTGTGTGAGATTTCATTAGGAATTGTGAGAGATATTGAGTGAGTTATCAGGTGTAATTGGGGGTTTGAGAGATATTGAGTGAGTTATCGGTGTAATTGGGGGTTAGGAAATACTATGATTGTAATATATATTATATCACTTGTTTCTATAGTGAAATTATATGCTACTCTCCTTATGAATATAGATACTGACATTCATGCCGAATTATATAAATCTGTTGTTGATTTCCTTTCCTTCCATTTGATTTTTTATTGATATGCTTGTCCCATATTTCATAACAATTAGTATTATAGTTAGTGTAGGATGACTTGAAGCGAATAAGTAACAATGAATGAAGGAAAGGTGAGTATTGCATTTAATATCATGAAGGAGAAAACCACTACGAGACTAATGAGAGCTTTGTCGAAATGAACGAGAAACCTTTTGCAATTAATAAGATCTATTTGATATGACGCCTTTTTCGCTTAAAGATGAGCGAAGGCACGTTGGTTATTGAACATATTAACAAATTCACTATGGTTGTTAACTAATTGAGTTCGATTAAGATTAACTTCGAAAATGAAGTACGTGCTTTAATTTTACTATCCTCATTGTTTGATATTTGAAATATTATTGTTACTGTTTTTATTAATTTCTCTAGATCGAGAAAATTGATGTTTAATGAGGTTTGCAATTTGATTTTGAGTAAGGATATTCGTAGTAAAGAATTTGGTGAACCCATACCTACTGCGTTAGTAGGTGAGAGTAAGGGAAGTATGTGGATAATGGATTCTGGTTGTTCATTTTACACTACACCAAATAGAAATTGGCTTACTACTTCTCAATGCACGGGTAATATTAAAGTCTAGTTAATGAACAACGCTGAGTGCAATATTATATGTATTGGTGATGATAGAATTAGAAGGCATGATAGTATTGTGAGGATATTGACTGAAGTGAGACATGTTTTAGAATTGAAAAAGAAATTAATTTCCTCTGGTGCCCTAGATTTAATTAGGTGCAGGTATTCTTCACAAAGTAGAGTTTTGAAGGTCATCCAAGGTGCTTGGTGATAATGAGAGGAATCAAGCGTAGTGGCTTGTATTAATTTCAAGACAAGATAGTGCCAAATTTTGCCCCAAATATTAGATACATTTGTTTGAGAGTCTAACGACACTTGGGAAGACCCATGTGTTGGCATTGATGCACAAACTTAATGTTTTTGTCAAGAACACACGGTTGAGAACTTTGGTTGAGATGGATATTAGTAAGTAGATAAAGCATGTGCAAATTGACTGTAGCATGGAGTCTGATCAAAGAGGGATCTGGGAGGGAACCATGCTGAAGAGGAAAATGCAAGCGCCTAAGAAGGAAATGTGAGAAGACGTGGTTGTGGGCTTGTTGGACTTTGGGTTTAAATGAGATTGATGGGTTTGAGCTTAGCCAAGATTGGTAAATTTGGGCCGGCTAGGCCATAGGGAATTTGGGCCAGTTTAAATTGGGTGAGTCTAGGCTAGGGCTTGTGATAAGTGAGTTTGGGTCTTCTCCAGTTTTGGCAAAATTGGGCTTAACTTGGTCCTTTTCTCAAAAGGGTTGCTCTTATAGGTCATCTTCTGTTTGTGAGCCCAAGATTGTGTGACTAGGCTTCTGTCCTCATCCGGACTGGGCCCAAGGGCCCAGCTCGGGTCCTATTTTTGAATGAAAAAATTATTATTATTATTTTAAAAATAAAGAATATTTTTAAAATTCATTTTTTCCAAAGGTTAGGAAAAAGCTTAAAAAATAGTTTTTGAATAGTTTTCTTTAAAATGTGTGAAAATCCATGATAAAAAAAAAAAATTGTGCTATAAATTAAACAAGTTCTTAGGGATTTATTAGAAGACTTGAGTGTGCTTAGAAACAAATGCTAGGTTGTCATTTGCACCTTCCCATTTCAACTATTATGTGATTGTGCATTTCTAATATAATAATTATGGTTTCCTTTTGGCTTAATTAGAAATGGTATTTTATTATTATTATTATTATTTCTTAACGTTAGGTTCTTACTTTTCTTTGCAATTTATTTAGCGTTTCCTTGATTTCTGATTATTATTTTAAGGATTTCACGCCTGTATGATTACCTTACATGTTAGTTGATAAGCTCAAAATCAATCCAAATTGCTTGATGAACATCTTTGTTAATTGAAAAAGATTAGTTATTGAAGGACACTAGTTAATTGATTAGTGTGATCATTTTCCTGACTTTAGATTCTTTGGTTGTGTAAGAAGTGAAGTGTACTCTCAAATTCATTTGGTTTCTAGCCATCTCCAATAGGCTAGTTGCAACTCCTCATTTGAAAATCCTCATAGTGTGAATTGAAGCTTAACTTTGAATACCCCAATGTCGCGTGGGTTAAGGGCTTAGGAGAGCCCAAGCTTAATTGAGGGTTGTAGGCCTGTTTCTCAAGTAATGCCCCTAAACCTATCGTCCTTTCGTCTCCGAATGAAAAAGGGTAGGTTGTGATAGCTGTGTCTTTTAGGTGGAAGATCCCTCTTGTTGGTTTCGGGGTGTGAGACACCATCCCTATCACATCCTGATTCACAAGAACAAGGGCATGACACAGCCGTTCTTTCACCAAAGGATGCAGCCTCAACATAACCAAAATTCAGCCTGATATCAACATATATACATCCATATATATTTGACAAAAAGGGCATTTGGTTATAATATCAGAGTATTTCTATAATCCACCAAAACAAAACATGTACCTTATGCAAAGACTAACTTATGAATTTATCAACTATATACAAGTCATACCAAAAGTCTCAACCATAAAACTTCTCATTGAAACAGATGCTTACCTCTACTTGCAGCTCGTTGAAGAACCTGGAAAACAAGTAGATAAAAGGAATGAGCTACCACGGCTCAATGAGTAACACATTTCTTCTAAGAAGATCGAGAAATCACTATGCACATTTAAAACACAATCCTAACTCACTTTCATATAATGTATAATCATAACTCAAATATTGAAGATACCAATGGTCCAGTCCATTAGTCAATATCATAAAACATGCATCAATGGTCTATTCCATTGATTAATCTCATCAAATCACACATTGATGGTCCATTCCATTGACTAAACTCAAATAACATGCCAATGGTCCACTCCATTGACCAACTCATGCTCAAATGCCTAGCCATGGTCATGTATAACGCCTGTGACAAGACGACCAAGATTTCCCACTTGGCAATGTCTCCACTTATTATTAGCTGGTGGCTTAGCCCATAAGGATATCCTATACTAATATGCGCATACCCACACATCCCTTAGGGTTCACAGAGACATTGAATACCAACCACCAATCACAATATCCAGTAATCCAACATCAGAAGAAAAGTCATATCACAACTTAAAATTTGATATATAAATATCAAAGCGGTTTTGGAAATGTTTCAAGATTATTTCATAAAGAATTTCACTAACCCCCTTTTTAGACAATCATTCAAACCCAATTCAAAGGATAATGATCTCTTTCAACAACAAAATGGCAGTGAAAGCTCGATCCCGTTTTATGTAACAAAAGATGCATTTTTATCAACTCATAGAATATATAATCCACCATGTTTCTCAAAACATGAGTTTAAAATACAAAGAATAAATAGTATCACTCATCTGAGAAAAGTCAAAAATCAACTACAACGCTTACTCGAACCAACGCACTCGAATCCCTAACAATTAACGAAAAAACAATATTAAAAAGCCGAGTAAAAAGGATATTCTTATAATGTCTCGCCTATTCTAGGCCTATTTTTTTCGATAAAACGACATCCATGTGCCCTAAAAGCTTGCATTTAGCGGAAACCCATTGTTTTCTGCTAGGCGCGGCCCATGGGCCAACTTCGTCGCGCCATAACTTCCTCCACAAAATTCCGTTTCAAGCCATCTTATAGTCTTTAGAAAGCTCTCTTGACGTACTACAACAGCCCCAACTCAGCCACCCCAAAACAGCACCGAAAATAACAAAAAAAAAAGACTCAAAGCTACTGTTCGCTACAGTTCCAGAATGCGCCCTCAACTTTAAAATTCCATTCCGGACAAACCGCAAGCTCAAATCACGATCCGTAAGATACTATAGCTTCACAACATTCCAAAGTACCATTTCTACAAAAATATGCAGCTCAACGACTCAAAAATTGGGCTTCGCCACACAAATATCCAAGAAATCCGAATTTCGAGTCCTAATTGTGACGATTGCTTCAAGTAGATGATTAAAGACTTCGATCTCTTACCGGCGTTGCAAAACACACTTGAGTCGGCTTGATGAGGCATCCAGATCACGAGCGCGCCAATTGTTTTTCTCTTTTCTTCCTTTTTTTTTTCCTTTTTCTTCTTTCTCATCCCCATAGTCATTTCTAGAGTATCCATCTTCACTTTGACTCCACGGACCTCGCTGACCTTTAGAACAAGACTTATGGCACCGGTGGCGATCCGAGAGCATTGTTGACATCCACTGGAAGACAGCCGAGAGCTCTAGGGGAAAAATGTCATCAGTTAGTATTCCAGGTACGAAACCTTTTAGCTGTCAGCATTTACATTTTGTGTTTTATTTGATAATTCGGCAGCTCAGTACTTTCAAGTGATAATTGTTAATTAGTATTCGAGGTGCGAGATAAGAATGAAAAGGGAAGGACTCTAGAGAACGAAAAGAAGCATACAGCTATGATTTGGGTTGTCTTGGGTGGAATTTCCAAGGGGAAAACCAGCGGCGAATAGAAGACGACAACTAAAATGACTTTCGGCATTGCTATAGTTTGAGGCAAAGAAGCAATTGGCAAATTGGAAGGTCCCAAGGACACGTTCCTTCTTTGTTGAGAAATTATCATCAACGGGTCCTGCATACACCTTCTTGGAAATAGCCAAAGTCTTCGGGTCATTTTGGATGCATTTTTAAGTTACTTTCATGTCGAAAACTACTTGATGCCTTGTGCATTGTGCTGATTAACACATCGCATGAAACAACATTTCTAGAAAATAGGATAATTTTTGTGAAATGTTATAGGACCACCACTAACTATTCAAAAATTTACTCTTAAATGATGACGTGATTTAATATTAAATATTTTAGCACTACCCTCATGATAGATTATATTTTGGCTTAAGACGTGGTTATGAAGATGATGCAAAAAACTGGCAGTTTTTTTTGGCCAAAATAAGAATATTTGATTCAATTTCTCTATTTTTCTGGATTTCCTAATGTAATTTGAGGCTAAAATGAGGAAATCTTCATCTTAAAGGTAAGTACTTTTCTTGCTTAAATTTCAATTACCTCTCTTATTGACTCTATCAGGATGCCTTTTTACCGCCACAAGAATCTACATACTAACATTATTAAATCTCAGAGGAATCACTGCTAGTAGAATACAAAGCAAGCCGTTTCTTTGTCTGCATTCTGATTGAACGGCTCTTTTTCTCCTTTTCTCTCTCTATTTTTAAAAAAAAAAAAACTTAAACAGGTGATAAAGGTCGATCATGAGGTTCATGGTGTTGATACTCTAGACGATGTCGAGAAAATGTCGAGAAAATAGGATTATTTATGCATGGAAGGAACTTGTCTTAGGTTGTTGGAATTTTCTTGTTTTTCTTTTTCCTTCGTTAATATGTACTTGTAAGTGGGAGATGTTAGACTTCATCTTACTCAAAGTTGGTTAGTCTTGTTCAGCTCGAGGGTGAGAGAATTCGCGAGACATGGAGCACTGGTTTTGTGTCGTGGTTTGCTTCGTAAGGTATTGTAGAGCTATTTACTCGTCCGGATGATTTACAAAATATAGGGCTGACAAACATTTTGTGGCAGATGTTAACATCTTTCGATAGTAGGTTTTGGTTCTCTACAGAGCATGGAATCAACATTAGTGCTAATGCATGCGTGAACGTTGCGGAATGTGGTCGTACCTTTGGCTCCTTTTAAGGAAATGATTATAGATTGGAAAATGATTGATTCTCCAATTGTAGAATCCGAAATTCTTCCCAACGAGACAATAAAAATTGACCACATTGTTACTGTTCATATCACGGATGGCACCAGTGATATTGGGACCACATTCGGGTTGTTCTCTCCGGAGGATGTATGATCACTCTTGTAGATAGTGTGCAAAACCCTTTTTCTTGTGATACAGTGACCAAACAAGCACCATCGAACCTTGGACAATTTTGCGCTATTTGATCATGTGTATGCTTCGCGAGAAAGGTTTTGCCCTCTCCCGCCTGTCCCAAACACCCACTCGGAGCAACTCTTCGTCCATCAAGCAATCCCAGATCTCATCCCTTTTTGTTTGAGAAGGTTGTCCCACCGGTTCACCTGGTTGTAGCTCATAGCCTTGGGCCGGTTTCAAATCCAGTGTGAGACCGTTATCAAATCTAGCTTTCTCGTGCAATTTGTCCCCTTCAGTCGCAAGGCCACCGACCTGATCCGCCAACATGAGACAAGAAAAGAAACGCCTCTCTCTAACTTTTCGTCCTAACTTGTGGACTTGATGCTCCAGCGATCGTGCTCTTCGCATCCCCGACTCGACTTTCTCACCTGAACATGCTCACATTTGAGGAGTTTCACGAGAAGTTTAAAAGAGCACTTGTTCTGAACAATGGAAAAAAAAAAAAAAAAAAAAAGGCGCTCGAATTTCAACATGAGTAGGCAGAGAGAAAAGTCATTCGGTGGATACACAAATGTCAAGTTAAGCTCAGGTAATGAAAATGTTGTAGATGAACTCAAATATTTTTTGAGGGGCTTTTTTTATTTTATTTTATCCTTTCCATTAGATTGGTTTTTATGTTAAAGGCTACACCTTTATATTGACGTTAGCGTCAAGATGCCAAAAAAGAAAATAGAGAGAAAAGAACATGATAGAGGAAAAAATTGAGTTTTTTTTTTTTTTTTTTTTGGTGATGGTTCTCAATCTCTTTGTGTTATGATCTTGACAGAAGATCATTATTATATTCTAACTTTCTTCGAAGTCTAGTTGATTCATAGAGTGCCTTTGCACAGAGACGTAGCCAAAGTCTGGGTAAACTTCAATGGCAACTTTTATGGCATACTCTTCTAATTCTATTATTTTATTATTATATTCCGTTTGGTGGATTGTTTGCGGTATTTTTGGAATCGGCATGCGATTTCATAACAACAAGTATTAGAGCCTGGGTTAACTAATCGAGAACATGGAGGGTTTTTCGGTGACATTCGATTGAAATCAAATGGTATGATAGAAGATAAAATCAAAATTGATAAGTTTGATGGACAAGATTTCAGATGGTGGAAACTCTAAATCGAAGATTGTCTTTATCAAAAAGAACTCTATTCACCATTGAGGGTTGGAAATTTGAGACGGCTAAAGTAGATCCGATAGCTGAAGCTGGATGGAAAATTCTTGATCGAAAAGCATTAGGTGTGATTCATCTAGGGTTGACGAAAAGACAGGGTGCCGTATCGTGAAAGCAAAAACTACAAAAGAACCCATGGATATCCTAACGAATATTTATGAGAAGCCGTCCATATCAACTCATGTATTTTTCTGAAGAAAGTGGTTAATCTGAAGTTATCTAACAGAAGTTTTATGCTATAGCATATTAATAGTTTCATGTAGGTCATGGGTCAATTGGAATCCGTAGGCATAAATCTAAATATGAAGCTCCAAACTTTATTATTTTCATGTTCCCTTCTAGAAAGCTTCAATATCATGGTGCATGGAATTTCAAGCACCATGAAGGATGATTTGACTCTGGATGATGCTATGAGTAGCATCACAAATGAAGAGATGTGAATGAAAGTATCGGGTGGAGATAATTTTTCGGCATCTATATCTTCAATAGCACTAGTAGTGAAGAACCGTGGAAGAAGTAAAAGCATAGGAAAATTCAGCGGGCGTGGTAGGTCACAATCAAGGGGCAAGAGACAGTTTGCAAAAGATGAGTGTTGGTTTTCTCACCAAACCAGACATTGGATGTTTCAATGTGAAGCCAACAGAAAGAAGCAGCAAGATGAGAATCAAGGAGCTAATGTGGTTAGCGATGAACCTTTACTAGAGAACTTGTGTTTGATTGTAGGGTTTGACTTAACGACAAACAAATGATTTATTGATTCCGGTGCTTCATTCTGTTACACCTTGCAAAGAGACATATTTGATGATTATGTTAGTGCAAAATTCAGGCAAGTAGTTGTGGAAAATAGATACATGTGTCTGATTGTTGGAAAAGGAATTGTGATTGTGAACATTTCAAGTGGAGGACATCTAGTTTTGCGTAAAACTAGACATATTCCTGAATTAAAGTAAAATCTGATCTCAACTAGTAAATTTGAGCAAGAAGATTTTATAACAACCTTTGGATGCGAAGAGTGGAAGATAACCTCAGGGGCAAGAGTAGTAGCAAAGGGAAAGCATATGAGTACACTTTACAATAATATCAGTGATATAATTGCTACAGTGGCTACATGTAATTTGTTTACTTTTTGGCATTATCATTTGGGACAACTTGGTGAAAAAGGGTGTAAAGTAGTTACACTCGAAAAAAATTATGTATGGGTTTGCAAAAAGTTGAGTTATATTTCTATGAGAGGTGTATTTATGGAAAACATAAGGCTGTCAGTTTTCAATTGAATGGACAACAAATAAAAACCAAAAGTTAGAGTTGGTTCATACTAATGTATGAGGACCGGCTCAGGAACTCTCTTATAGTGGTAAGAGATATTTGTTATCTTCATTGATGATGCGACAAGGAAGACTTGGGTCTGTGTTCTTAAAGAAAAATTAAAAGTATTAATGTAGAAGACCATGATAGAAATAGAGATAGGTTATTAAATTAAAACTTTGAAGTTTGATAATGATGGTGAATACAAGAGCAAAGAATTTGTAGAATACTTGAGCCATGAAGGTATACACGGGTTGAAAACTGTTCCTAGAACTCCTCAAGAGAACGACGTAGTTGAGAGAATGAATAAGACTATTCTAGAATATGCAAGATATATGAGGCTACACGCGGGTTTCCTGATACTCATATGGACTGCCACAGTTGATGCAGCTATTTATTTTATCAACAAGAGTTCATCTAGTGCATTGATGGAGAAATACCACAAGAGCAGTGGTTAGGTAAAAAGATTAATTGTTCACATCTAAAAGTGTTTAATTGTATTGCATGTACTTTAATTGATAGGGAGGACAGGAAGAAACTTGATGCCAAGTCCTAAAAGTGCATCTTTATTGGATACGATGGAGATGAGTATGGTTATAGCCTTTGGAATTATGAAAATAACATAGTTATCTACAGTCGAAATGTGGTATTTCATGAAAAAAAAAAAGATGTACAATGATTGTTACACAGAATAAGAGAAGGCAATGAAACCAGAATATATTGAGTTGGACACAATACCCGTGAAGCTGGTTCCAGTGGATCCAAGTGCACTTGAAGGAGAGGTTCAAGATGAGCTTATTATCAGTGTTGAGGCAATTCAAGAGAAACACAGTGATTCGGAGTAAACTAATGACCTCAAAGTACTTGTCTTGAGGAGGTCTACACGTGTAAGAAGGCCTAAAGGTAGTTTTTGATTTATCAGTTAATACCGTTCTAAGCCATGTCTATTATAGAGATTCAGGAGAACTAGAGACTTATGATGAGATGAAGAAAGACACATCTCACTTGCGGTAAGAGCGTATATGAAAGACAAAATGAACTCGTTACTTCAAGAAAAAACTTGGGAGTTAACCAAGTTGCCCATAGGTTAAAAAAAAAAAACTTCACTAAACAAATGGGTGTGCAAGATTAAGAATAAAGTAGATGGTAGTATTATATACAAGGCAAGACTTGTGGTTAATGGCTTTTCTCAAAAAGAATGGATCAACTATTCCGAGATATTTTCACTTGTAGTAAAACTGACATCAATTAGAGTTCTGCTGAATATAATTATAATGAAGGATCTTCATCTTGAATAGTTAGACGTGAAAACAATGTTTTACATTGTGACTTAGATGAATAATTATACATGGTGCAACCTAAGGGTTTTGAAATCAAAAGTAAGGAGCATATGGTATGTCGCTTGAAGAAAAGCTTATATGGCTTGATATAAGCTCCACAGTAATGATACCTAAAGTTTGATGGTTTCATGGAAGAAAAAGGAGTGTCGGACATCTAGAGTGCCAAAACTTGGCATAGAGGGACATTTAAGTGCCAAATAAAGGAAAGTGACACTTAAGTGTCAAAATCGGAGCAAAATAGATAACTTAAGTGCCAACGGCGAGAAAATCCGACCAAAATGCTGACATGGCGATTTTCCAGCAAAGTAAGTGCAAAATGACGTCGTTTTGCACATCGACGTGGCTAGACATATGCAAAAATGATGTCGTTTTGCTGCTAACGTGGTAAATAATTAATATACAAATTAATTAAATTAAATTTAAAACTAAATTTATTTAAAACATTTAAAACAAAAAACAAAAAAACAAGGGAGGAAGAAGGTGGCTGAGCCCTCGCCGTCGTTGCCTCCCCGTCGTCGCCAGGAAGGGCCGGGGACGGTGGGGTAGGGTCGGCCAGGGTCGGCGACCCCGACCAATCGGTGGCACAGCCCATGAGCCCTCACCCAAATTTGGGGCAAGGGTCGTGGCCTTACCCTAGGTTCGGCGAGGGTCGGGTGACCCTCGCTCCGGGCCAAGGGCCACTACCCGCCGAGGGGTCACCCTAGCTAGCGGCAGCCCTTGGTTGGGCTAGGCCGAGTGAAGGCCGCCACTCGTTGGGGGCCCGCCCGATAGGGGTCACCCCAACCAACGACGGCCTTTGGCCGATCGGGCGAAGGCTGCCGACTCTCGTCAAATCTAGGTGAGGGTCGTGACCCTCGCCCTAGATCTAGGCGAGGGCTCGTGGGCCCTCGTCGTTAGTTGACCAGGGTTGCCAACCCTTGGCTAAGGCCCGCGACCCCGTCGACCCCCTCCCCCTATCGTCACCAACCCTTCCGGCGATGGTAGGGAAGCGGCGACGGTGAGGGCTCGGCCCTTAGCCACATTCTTCCTTTTTTATTATTTTTATTTTTTTAAAATTTTAAATTATTTTTTATAATTTAATTAAATTAAATTTTATATTAAAATTCAAATCCATGCCAAAACAACGTCGTTCTTTCGTTTTTTTTTGTTGAGTCAACTCTCCGACGAGACATGTAAGTAAGAAAAATAATAAAAAGTTTCCATATAAGATTTCCAGCAGGATTCATCGGATGTGACACTTAAGTGTTCCACTTTTAAGAAAAAAAAAAGCACTTAAATGTCACTTTCCTAACTTTTGGCACTTAAATGTCATTTCGTGCCAAGTTTTGGCACTTGGGGTGTACATCTTCCGAAAAGAAAAATATTTGCATATTGTGAATCTGATCATTGTATTTATTTTCGTAAGTATGACAATGGTGATATCGCGTATCTCTCTTTATATGTGGATGACATGCCGGTGGCTAGCTCTAATATAAAGATAATCGCAGAAGTGAAAAAGATATTATTATCGCAATTTACTATGAAAGACTTGGGAGAGGCCAATAATATTTCAAGCATGAAAATCATCAAGGACAGGAAAAATACGAAATTATGATCATCACAAGAAGACTACATGAATAAGGTGTTAAAGAGATTTAACATGGATAAGGCAAAATCGGTTGTGACTCCTCTAACAATTTATTTCAAACTTTCGAAGGATATGTGTCTGAGCACTCACGCTTTGAAAGATGATATGGCGGCAGTTTCATATGTATCAGTAGTAAAGAGTTTGATGTTTACTATGGTGAGTACAAGACCAGACATTGCATAGGCAGTGGGAGTTGTAAGTAAATTATGTATAACCTAGGTAGAGAGCATTGGAATGTAGTGAAATTGATATTGAAGTATCTAGCAGGTACATCAAATTACCCTTTTTGTTATGGTGGTATATTTTTAGAGTTGCAGGTTATATAAATGCAAATCACTTGGGTGATTAAGATGATGATAAGAATATCACTGAATATGTCTTTACAATTATAAGTACAGTATTGAGTTAGATATCTCAATTACAAAAAGTGGTGGCTCTATCAATGATAGAAGTGGAGTACATGGTGATCATAGAAGCCTCCTATCATGTGGTTACAAGATTACATGGAGGAGTTACATCGAAAATAGTTAGTCAGTACATTGTGGAGTGATAGTTAAAGTGCAATGCACTTAGTAAAGAATGTAACTTATCACTCAAGAACTAGACATATTAGGAAGTGTTATCATTTTATCATATTAGCATTGAAAGATAATGAGTTAAAGTTATAGAAGAGTTGATAGCTCGAACTGACATGTTAATCAAGATATTAGACATAGAGAAGCATATTTTTTGTACTATTGGCATTACTCCATATTAATTGAGGAGGGATATCATAGAAACACAAGGTTTTCAATTATTAGTTTTTGAAGAAGATGGATGTAAAGTTGCTTGGTGCATTGGGTATATTTGTCTTCAAGTGGAAGATTATTGTAGATAAAGCCAAATCTTTTTTTATGAACTTTTTGTCTTTTCTATTAGATTTGCTTTTAAGTTAAAAGTTACACGTTTATATTAGCGATAGCAAGACACTAAAGAAAAAAAAAGGAGAAAAAAAAATGAGTTTCTTTTTATAAGGGTTCTCAATTTTTGTATACACTAATCTTGAAAAAGATCATCGTTGTATTATAACTTTCTTTGAAGTTTAGTAGATTCGTAAAGTGTCTCTGTGTAAAAATGTAATCCAGATTTGAGTGAACTTTGATAATAAATTTTTTGGCGTGTTCTTCTTATTTTGCTTTTTTTTTTATTATTATTTTCCGTCTAATAGATTGTTTATTTGCGGTATCTTTTTAGGATCGGCATGCGATTTCGTAATAGAAAATGCCAACAAGATAAACCCCCCAAAAATAAAGGCAAAAAAGAAGAAACAAACCCTTTAGTCTTATATCCTCGTTCAGACATCGCTTGTCAAAAAGCTGCAATATTATGTTAAATGGAAATGATGAAGAGAAGTCTTTCTAAAATCCTCTCTTATTCGGGTTATCTGCAAATCCCAAGTTGCTTATTGAAATCACAAATGATGTTGCCCCGCCAACATCCCAGTCAAATTCATCAACGCCCTCAGCGCGCCACACCCCCCCGGGGGCGCCGCAAAACCCCACAACCAAAAACACTCCTCTCTTCCAACTTCCTTAACCCATCTAATTCTAGTTTTTACACTTCTTCATCTTCTTCTTCTTCAAACCCTTGAGGTATCTCCTCGGGAGGAGTTGGTATATGGACAAGCTCGTGGCAAGTCATTTGCTTGCACACCTCCTTCGATCGCGACGTCACGATCAATTTGCATCCATTTCTTTCTAGGGCTATACCCAGTTCTTCCAAAGAGTAAGATTTCCAAACATCATCCAAGATAAGGAGGAGTCTCCTACCCTGCAATGCCTTCCTCAGTCTTGCGCCCCAGTAAACAGCGCTCACCCCCGTCAAATCTAGCTCGAGATATTTCGCAATGTCAGTTTGTATCGTACCAACTGTGCCTTCTTGCGAGACATTGACCAAACAAGCACCATCGAATCTTGGACAGTCTCGCACTATCCGATCATGTATGTGCTTCGCGAGAAAGGTTTTGCCCGCTTCCGCCTGTCCCCAAACACCCACATGGAGCACCTCTTCCTTCATCAAGCCATCCCAGATCTCATCCCTCTTTGTTTGAGAAGCTTGTCCCACTAGTTCACCTGGTTGCAGTTCATAGCCTCGGGCCGGTTTCACATCCAGCGTGAGACCGTGATCAAATCTACCCTTCTCGTGCAATTTGTCCAATTCAGTCGCAAGGCCACGGACCTGATCCGCCAACATGAAACGAAGAAGGAAAGGCGTCTCTTGGACTTTTCGTCCTAACTTGTGGACTCGATCCTCCAGTGATCCTGCTCTTTGCATCCACACATCAACTTCTCTCTTCCTCTTCTTTCCCGGTCTCCTCTCTTCGTGCTCTAGCTGGATACTTATGTCCGCCTTCTTGGCCGACACCATACTCATATTCATTTCCAGAGGACCCATCTTCGCTTGGACTCTGCTTAGGTTGCCGACCCTTGAACAAGACTCAAGATACTTCGACGAATCCCAAAAATTAGTTGACATCCATTGTCAACCTGCTGAGAGCATTAAGGGGAAAAAGTAGAAAATTAGCTTGCTTGCCTAAGGGGATTTATATTTGGACTTCTATCCAATAAATAAGTACTTCGGCATTTCCGAACTGTTAATTGTTATCTAGTATTCGAGGTGTGAGACCAAGAATGAAAATGGAAGGACCCTAAAGAAAGAAAAGAAGCATACGGCCATGATTTGGGTTGTTGTATTGGTGGAATTTGCTTAAGGGGAAACCCACGGGGATTTGAAACAGCAACTTAATTCGCTTTCGACGCTGCTATAAATTTGAGGCAAACAAACAAATTGGCAAGAGTCGGAACGTCCCAAGGACATCATGTTCTTCCTTCGTTAGGAAATTCCAAGCCGATGAGCTGCTATCCCGAATAACCCTGACTCTGGTAAGGTGCAAATCGAAACTTGGGTGGCCACTAGCGATCCGGTAAGCCTTGCTCCAGCGTCGGTGAGCTTCGCATGAGCGTTGACCATGCTACCGAAGGCAAGCATCAGTGAGGGGGTGACCAAGCAAAGTGTCTGCAACCCTCGCGTGAGGGTCGACTTGGCGATTGTTGGCGGGCTTCGCAAGGGAAGGCTATGACAGGTTTGAGTGGGGTATTTCTCAAAAAGTCATGGTAATAAGGGGTTTTGATGCTTCTTTTTTTTTTTTTTTTTTTTTGTCAGAGTTTTGATGCGATTTGGATAAAATGGATCACGACTGACCTTATAGACTAGTTATAAATGGGAAAGAGTCCAGCATCATAAGATCTTCTTAGGTGAAAAGACAAGGAGACCCTCCATATTCATTTCTATTCATAATTCTCACAGATTGCTTGTCTGTCTAACTCAATAAAGCCGTCGTCTGCATTAAAATGAAGGGTATCAAGGTGAAAAGGAGCTGCTCAATTATCCCACTCTTTTTTAACTGATGCTTCTCTGTTCATTTTAGAAGCTTCTGTTTCTAATTGTAGGACATTGAAGGAACTTTTGGAAGGTTAACCTTGCATAAGGTAAGAGATTAGTGTGCAGAATCTGCTGTGTTTCGGTCCTGATTCTTCTCAGAACACTAAGAAGTAAGTAATGCTCCAGGCATGACTGTTGCTGAAAATTTTGCTAAATAGCTAAGGTTTTTCCTTCAATTGTGGACCTCTGATGGAGATCTAAAAGTGAGGCCGTAAACTTTTTAAGGGAAAGCGTGGCTAGAAATATGCACGGGTCGAAATGAATTAATAACATGATTTTCAACTACTACTGGGGACATAGGGGACAAGAAGGTAAACTCATTGGAAGACTTGGCAGTGTCTTACTCAACCCAAATTCACGGGACGATTAGATTTATAGGACCTTGCTAATGATAGTTCATATTTGCCTCGAGAATAACTGAAGAACATCATGCTTTATGGGTGAAGGTGCTGAAAGGAATTTGTTATCTTAATTGCTCCTTCTTTTTAAAGCTAAACAAAGGGGCAAGAGATTATGGGGGATGGGCCAGTCTATTAGAAGGAATGGAGACAGTCGGACTGCAGCAAGTTCATAATGGAAAGAATCTCAGCACTTGGAATAAAGATGGCTACAGAGGGAAGTCGATCAAAGATCAGCAGGCGGAGTAGATGTCAATGGAAGCATGTTAGCGGAGCGCCTAATCGACAAGGCTACAAATGCACGGGGACTTCTCACCCATCCAGCTAACTCTGAGCAGGGATAAGAAGTTGACTACTCTAGGTATACTATCGGCGGGCGACTTCCGGCAAAATCTGCCAATTACTCTTTGGAGTTGTGCAGGAGAGACCATGCAAGAAGGGACATCCAAGCTCAACATAATGTGAATCAGAAGGCATGGGAATGCCGTTTGCAGTGGGATAACAGGGTTATTGATGGTTCTCTGTTCCTTTTAAAAGCTTCTATTTCTTTTTGCTCTGTTCTGGGAAGTATATTAGAACGAAGTAATTCTTTGGGCAAGGAAAAGAAACGTAAAGAAAAACAAATCTAACCATTTATCTTAATTTGCTCGAGAATTAACAGATCTACAAAATAGAGGATAGACAAACAACACAACACAGGATGTAAATTTTCTTTTCGTTCCTTGAGTGAAGGATGTGTGGAATAAATCAAGGAAAAATAGGCGTGACAATTCACCGGCGCCAGTTACATGAAAAGAGCAGGAAAATTGAGGAAAGAAAAGAGAGCTCCAAATATTCATTTAATCTGAAGGAGTCTCACCTGGTAAAAACTTGCTGATAATCCTCCAATGAAACACCACGACGAGAGATTAATCCAAGAATGGAATTAAGAGACAAGGGAAGGAATGGATACAGGAGGGCAGCCAAGATGGGGGAAAACAGGGGAGTTGGGTAAGCTTATATAAGAGAGCGAACAGAGGCGACTTGAGTCGTGTATTCAACGAAGAGAGATCCAGAAGTTGGACCTTCCTGGAAAGGAGGACAGCTTGTAAAGCATGAAGATGGTGGAATGACCAAAAACGCCTCTCAGAATCTCAAGCTTCCTCTAATTTGATTCTTCTTTTTAATTGTCACAATCTCTCTATTCTAGGACAGAAGTCACAATGAAACAGATTGTAAAATTTCAAATTGAGACCTTACGTATTTCCCTTTCACCAAGCTTTACTCTGTTTTAACCCAATTCAGTTTTGTTTCGCATTATTCTTCTTGCTTAGGAAATGAAATTGTAATAATTTAAGTCAACTTCACTAAAGAGACAATCGAGCTATATACCTTTTTAATATAATGGAGAGTCTTAATTAGAGAATCAATTGCGTTTGTTTAGTATTGCGTTCATAAACTTTTTAATTCCGCAGCTGGACCAAATTATTAGGTTCATAGATCACAAGTTAATATACCATTAGTGCTCCTTTTTTTTATTTTTCCCGCCTTCTTGACAGTGTATCAGATGAATTTTAATGAGTTTGTATATGGCTGGATAATACAAGTTATACAACAAAGGAATAAGGAACTTTATCGAATGTGCCACTATATCTTTCGATCTGCTTCCTTTAATCGAGGTCTCCTTCTTCAGTTCAACAGGGAAGCATAACGACGAGACAAGGTGGAGACTGAACTTTGGAGATGGAGGTTCGGCCAAAAAGAAAAAAAGGAATTACGGAGAAAAAACTTCCCAATATACTTTGTCGTGCTTGCTGACACGACATGATTGAAACAGGAATTCGCGATAGTTCCAATGCCGTGTCGAGGTCATCGGAATGAAGGACATTAGCAATAAATAAATAAATAAGGGCTTAGAAACTGGACGGGAGAGAGTGAGAAATGCAATGTGTACTAAGAAAAATGTAGGTGATTACTGTGATTATACATTATCGGTAAATTAAAGTGATTTTAATCTTTGCATCAAATATAACTTTTAAAATATTGAAAAAAAGTTGACATAGGCGATTACTGTGATTATACATTATATACTAGAGAGACTATAGTATGGATCCATTCACTCTAGCCCTATTGACCAACATTACGCATGGAGCCAGCCAAGTTCAGCGGTACATACGGATTCAAAGTCCTCGCACCTTGCACCTGAGCTTTGCAATAATTTCGAGTTTGATGGCATCTATTTTTGATAAAATTATAGGTGAGGATATGAAGCACGCACTAATAGAGAATGGGACAGAGGAAGAAGAAAGCAAGCCATGTTCCAGTTGGGTTGCCTGGAAATCTCCTGTACTTGATGGCTTTGCAGGAATTTTCCTTCAGACTTCTCGGGACGTAGTGAAGTTGGGCCTTTAACAGCTAAAGAAGTTATCCGTTTCTTCCACGCAGGTCGGCTTCCTTCTCTAATTAATCTGTCATATATCGTTTTGATTTTCGAAAATTGACTCCCTCGGAGTTTTATCGCTTTAGACCAATTGGTTCGTGTAGCTTTGAGACATCATATAAAAAATCATTGCGAATGGGGCTAAATCTTTTTCTTCTTGACATCATCTCACCTAATCGATGTGCCTTTTGTCAATGTTACGCAATTCCAGGACAACATGCTGATTGCTCATGAATTTTTTCATCAGATGAGGATTAAGAATAGGGGACCGAAAGAGTGGTGTGAAGGATGTGTGGAATAAATGAAGGAACCCTAGGCATGACCATATTTACCAGCTCAGTTACATGGAGAGCACCGGAAAATTTAGGTTAAAAAAAATAAAATAAAAAAATAAAAAAGCTCCAAGTTTCCACTAATCTAAAGCAGTCTCGCCTGACAAAAACTTGCTGATAATCCTCCAAATAAATTACCGCGAACGAGAGATTAATTCATCAATGGAATTAAGAGAAGAGTAAAGGGAGGGATGGCAGCGAGAGAGAAGCCAAAGTCGTGGAAAATGGTCAAGTCAAAAGAAGCACAGAAAGTCAATGCCCGAAGCAAAAGTCTTGCTGCACGGGGTCTACGGGACACCTTCCTGGAAGTTGGTTGATGCTGACAGGCGATGGAATCATCATCAAGAGTCTTGCACCCACCTACCTGGAAATATCCAAAGTCTTTTGGGTCATTTTGGAGACGTTTCCTAGTCGCTTTCTTGTGCATTGTGCTGCCAAACATATATATTGTACTTGGTATTTGAGACTATATCTAGTCTCTTAGCTTTCCTGCTTCATCATCGTGTCACAAGATGCTATAATTATATAATCAAATGAATTTCCCCGATGCATTTGTTCCGTGAAAGATTAACAATTCGGAAAGTGAGTATTTGTATTGCTAATAAAAATGAATCAATGATAAATATTTTGATTGATAATAGAATTACTTAGACATAGATTGTTATGGATAATACGAATATTTTCCGTTAATTAATAATTCTAAGCGATGTAGACAATTTATTGTTAGTGAAATGTCTGCAAAACAATTGATTTTAGGAGAAACAGATACACCATTGGTTTGAAAAATGGAAACCTCTCCTTTTATCACAAAACCTACTTATTGCATAATACTCTTCTCATGGTAGATTAAAAATTGCAGTAAAATGATAGAACTGATCATGGCAGATTAAAATTTGGAGCGTTTCTGCACGACTCGCATGGGAGGGAAAACTGCTGCTAACAATACCTTTTCTTTGGCCGCGTTTGTCTCATGTTAAGAACTGATTGAGACTTAGTGCATTGCTCGGACGGACATTTGGTCAACGGAAGATAGTTTTTAGACTATTTTATTCCGGAACTCAAATAAACTATATCGAAACAAACAAAGTAAGTGACCCTGTCGCGACAACTCCATTTAGAAATTATCTCCACATATAAATGATATTAGGTGACTATTTAAAAATTTATATATATAGAGAGTACGAAACAAACAAAGCATTACTCACCTTGAAATCAAAATAATTATAAAAGTTAACAAGTGTCATTATTTAAAAAACAACAAAGTTCATTTGACAAAAGAGTAAAATAAAACTTGAACTTGAACATGTGAAAAAAGATGTAGGTGCACGTTCAAGGAGGTAGGAGAAATGATGCATTTATTTCTTGTCTTCCATAGTTATTCACTACATTTAGGAGTTTTGAAGTAACATTTATTAGTCTTGGTTAAAAGTAATAATGCCAATTAACTAGAGTTAAATGTTGACAAAAAATAACTAGGGTTAAGTTTATGTCATGCATGAGATCAAGTTTAAAGATTTTAATTTAGACATGTGGATAACAATGTGGCGAAGATGAAGACATTTGTAACAAATAGCATGATTGAATAAAAAGATGAAGATATTATTTTAATTTCAACTGATACTTCACATTTGCAACAAATAATCAATGAAATCGGTATTCGTTTGAAAGGTCGGTAAATCAGAAAATTATTTTAATATTCAGGAAGCAAGGACTCGGTCTGGGCTCTTGGGCCCGGTCCGAATAAAAGCTGTGCCACGGATACGGAATTGGGCTATTATATCCGCCCCACTCTTTTCAATTCTAACCTAACTAAGCCCAAAACTGCATCAAGCCCACACTAACTCCTCGTCACTTTCATAACTGCACCCAGCCTCGTAACACCGGCGCTTTCATCGTCTTTGCCAGACCGAAAGCCTACCCATTCGCTCATACCTCGCAACAATCAACACACCAGAACATGAACATCTCACTTCACGCCGAATCAGGTTAACGTCCATCACCGGACTTCCATTGTCAGCCGCCATTTCCGGATGCCACTGTCATCCATCAATCATTCAAGAATTCACAAATACGGTCACAACGTTGATTGGAGCAGATGGGGCACGAAAAGGTATTCTATGGACAAACTGGTATGGACTCATTCAAGTATCATCACAAGGCCTTCGCTTCTCCGACGAGCCTTATTGCTTGACCACCGGCACACGCAAGGTTCACCAGAAAAACAGAGAAGATATTGCTTAGAAACAGTCACGGTAGCTATTAATCATGCTAAAAATTTCGACAAACCAGTTTACCAAACGGGACACCAATATATAGAACAGATCAGGACATGCTCGTCAAACAGGTTATATGCATCAGTTCTCAAGAAATCCATTGTAATCGCTCCAAATTGAGGTTCACAGCTAGGCTTGAAAAGACTCAATACAGGATGTTTATACCAAGGAGGAGGAGTTCGAACAGAACGGAAAGAAATCGCACAACATTTCAGCCACTCTCATCTCAAAACAGAGTATCTTGGTGGATTGAGTTTCTGGTTGAAATTAACGTCGCTTATGAAGCTCGAACCGAGAACGAATCTCTTCACACTTCATGGTAAAAAAATAGAGAGGGAAAGAGTAATAGAGTCTGCAGATCTGAATGACGAAAAAACGGAAGCAGCGAGGGCCAATCAACGTCGGTATAACAGAGAAGCTGTCCGGAGTGTCAATACAAGCTTGGATCGGCGAAATAGACAAGCCGACAACTGCAACTTCATCTCTTCAATGACTATGACCGAGAACAAAGTAGTAATATGTAGCGAGGGAGCTGATTTTCAACAACGAAAAGAGGCTATGAAGGTGTGGCCTGTGGAAAGATGAAAGGAATAAGGATTTGAGGAGAATCCTTGGTAATTTTCTTCGTCCCCTTCTTGGGCATGGGTGATGAGTTCAGGTATTGCTTTTATACTTTGATCTGCTTAAAAGCAACGTAATACTCAGTGGTGTTCATTCTATTTGTCTTTCTTATTTTACAGGTTCCTCGGTTAGCCACAAATAAAATGAGTGTTCCTATTATTGTCGGGACTTTTGGTAGTAGGATTTTTGGGTATAAGCTTAGCTTGTGGTATAGTTTTGGGGTTATACTTGTGAGATTGGCTGAGTTCTAAGTTATACATAGTCTTTTTGGATGAATTTTAAAAATTGTGATATTATAACCAACCTATTAGTTTATTATGTATATTTATTTATATATTGATAACGGGCTGCTAATTTCTATTTGAGGGAGTGTCCTTCGAGTGGAAGGATGACTGTACCGTCCCCATTCTTGTTGTTTTCGGAATGTGACATTAAAACTTGATGATGCATTTGATCCAGATTGTTTTAAATGTGTTGGGGATAATTGTGGCCATGCTACATACTCCTCCAGGGGATTAATTCCACATAGCAAGTAAGATTAAAATCATCCCTGTTTCACCCCTATGCTCTCCTATGATTGTGTCCATTAGTTCTGCAGTTCTGCACTCGTCTCTCTATTTCTCAGAGTTCTCCATATATGTTATTGTTACTTTGTTAGAAAAAGAAAAATTGTTACTTTGTTAGTCATGATAGCACCCAACGATCTGAATAAAATAGGCCTGGAGAAGTCAATACACAGTTTCACTATTTGCTCCATCTTAGAATGAAGGTAGATTTTCAGTTTGCTTATTGAATTTTGGTGAGGACCAGTTTCCGACGTGGGTTTTAGTGTTTCTTTGTTTCTGATCTCTCTTAGAGCTATGATTCAAAGTTTCTTAAGATATATCCAGAGCTTCAGCCTACCCCGCTCCGGCTTGAGGAGGATCGAGAATAGCCTGAAGTTCTTGAGATTGGTTATTAAATGACGTGAAGGTAAACCGGACGTTTCCCTGCTTCTTTTCATCAGTAAATCCTCGAGCTGCTTGGAAAATGCAAAGAAGTAAAGTTTTGGTAGTTATGAAGATGGTGTAACAAATTGGCAGTTGTTTTTGGCCAAAATAAGGGTATCTAGGGCAATTTCTCTATTTTTGTGGATTTCCTCATGTAATGTGAGGCTAAAATGGGGATACTATGCTGGGGAAAAATTCATATTCTAAATAAATACTTTTCTTGCTAGAATTTCAATCAACTCTCTTCTTGAGGCCATCGGGATCCCTTCATCCAACAAAAAACATCTATGTACTAAAATTCCCGAATTTCAGATGCGTCATTCCTAATAGAAAACAAACAAGCGGTTTCTTTTTCTGGCATTCTGATTGCACGGCTAATTTTTATTTTTTACTTAAACAGGGTGATAAAGGTTGATCATGAAGCTCACGGTGTTGATCCTCCAGAAGATGTTGATAAGATAGAATCATTTATTTATTTATTTATTGGTCGATAAATAGAATCACTTATGCATGAAAGGAACCAGTCCTACGTTGGTGGGATTTTATTGTTTTTCATTTTTTGGGTCAATATGTACTTGTAAGTTTATGTCAGACTTCATCTTGCTCATAATTAGTTAGCCTTGTTTAGCTTGAGGGCGAGAGAATTCATGAGACACGTAGCACTGATACTGTGTGGTGCTATGCTTTCTAAGTTGATCCTGATCTATTTACTCATCCGGATGATCTACATAATAGAGGGCTTGCGAACACCTCGTGGCAGATAGTTTATACCTTTTGACAGTAGATAACTTTTAACGGAATGATTGTAGATTGAAAAACAATTGGTTCTCTGATTGTAAACTCCGAGATGCTTCCGAATGAGATAGTAAAGATTGGCCCATTGTTGTTGTTAATTACATGGATGCCATCGAACGGCATTCAGACCACGTTCGGCTTGTTTCCTTTGGAGGATGCACGATCACTCTTGTAGCTAATGCGCAAAGCCCTTTTTCTTTTGGTTTTATCGATATAAGTCATTAGAGCTGGTTCATTAAAAGTTGTTGAAGAGTTTTGTCGAGGACACAAACGAAGGAGGAGCATGCAAATATTCTCCAGCGTTACCATTGTTAATTTATGAAGTCGTAATTTTCTCGCTTGAATATCTGCTTCACTTCTCCAAGAGATGGTGTTGGATCAGAAGAACAGAGGGTGGTGAGATTGAGAGTAGAAAGCGAGTCATTTGATTATGGCATCTAGTTCTTACTCTGGAACTCGGATAAAGAGGGGTTAGCGAAAATATCGAAGAGGTGTTGATTTCAAGTGCACCAAAACACGGCACATTTAAGAAGTTTTCCAAATATCTTAAAAGAGCACTTGGGCTGGAACATAAACAAGAAGCAGTTGAATTAAGAACACGAATAGGCAGAGAGACAAGTCATTCGGTGGATCCACAAACTGAAGGTGCGGATCCCTAGAGTGTCATAGCTTGGCAAAAAAGGACACTTAAGTGTCATAACTTTCGAAAGGTACACTTAAATCCAAAATCGGAGCAAAATGGATTACTTAAGTACCAATTCGGCCAAAATCCGACCAAATTGCATATGTGGCATTTTTTCAGCGAAACAAGTGCAAAACGACGCCGTTTTACACGCTAATGTGGCCAAATAATGCAAAAACGGTGTCGTTTTGGGCTGACATGGTAAAACAATAATATAAAAATTAATTAAATTTAGTTAAAATATGAAAAAATAATAATTTTAAAATTAATTTTAGTTAAAATATGGAAAAATTTTTAAAATTAAATTTAGTTAAAATACGAAAAAAAATAATTTTAATATTAAATTTAGTTAAAATATTAAAAAAGTAATAATTTTAAAATTACATTTAGTTAAAATACTAAAAAATGATAATTTTAAAATTAAATTTAGTTAAAAGATTAAAAAAAATTTTAAATTAAAAAAGGGGGCTGAGCTCTCAACCACCGCTCCCTTTTTAAAATTTTTTAAATTTTTTTAAATTTTAACTTTTTAATTATTATTGTTTAATATTTTAACTAAATTTAATTTTAAAATTATTAATTTTTTAATATTTTCACTAAATTTAATTTTAAAATTATTAATTTTTAATATTTTAACTAAATTTAATTTCAAAATTATTATTTTTTAATATTTTAACTAAATTTAATTTTAAAATTATTATTTTTTAATATTTTAACTAAATTTAATTTTAGAATTATTTTTTAATATTTTAACTAAATTTAATTTCAAAATTATTATTTTTAAATATTTTAACTAAATTTTATTTTAAAATTATTATTTTTCATATTTTAACTAAATTTTATTTTAAAATTATTATTTTTCATATTTTAACTAAATTTTATTTTAAAATTATTATTTTTAACATTTTAATTAAATTTTATTTTAAAATTATTATTTTTCATATTTTAACTAAATTTTATTTTAAAATTATTATTTTTCATATTTTAACTAAATTTTATTTTAAAATTATTATTTTTAACATTTTAACTAAATTTTATTTTAAAATTATTATTTTTTTCATATTTTAACTAAATTTTATTTTAAAATTATTATTTTTAACATTTTAACTAATTTTTATTTTAAAATTATTATTTTTTCATATTTTAACTAAATTTAAATTTAAATTAATGAAATTTTATATTATTTTTTTACCACGTCGAGTCACAAACGACGCCGTTTTTGCATTATATAGTCACGTCGGCATGCAAAACGACGCCATTTTGTATTCGCTTCGTTGGAAAAATGCTATGTCAGCGTTTTGGCCGGACTTTGGCCGGAGTGGCACTTAAATGATCCGTTTTTCTTCGAACGTGACACTTAAGTGTACTTTTCGAAAGTTATGGCACTTAAGTGTCCCTTTGTGCCAAGTTATAGCACTTGTAGTGTTTTTATCCCCCACAAACTGTCAAGCTAAGCTCATTCAATGGAAATGCCATAAAAAAAACAAACCCACCCCCTAGGTGCCCTCGTTCAAACATCTGATTAGTCGAAATTTTGCAATGATAGAGAGAAGAAAGAACGAAAACTAAAGTTTCTTTCGTTATGCGTTACATTAAATGGAAACAATGCGAAGACAGTTTATTCATATCTGCAGATTTATTTATTTATTCACAATCTAAGTTCTACCCCATTATGAGGAATCCTCTCTATCGGATAATTGAGTACCTCACTATTTTTGAGTGATAATTGTTAATTAGCATTCAAGGTGCAAGACAAGAATGAAATTGGATGGACTTTAAGGCTCCGTTTGTTTAATGGAAAATAACTTTTGGAAAAATGTTCTTTAAATTTTCCGGTATTCGTTTCACGGGAAATAAATTGTTTGGGAAAAACATTTTCCATGAAGGAAAAATAGTCTTATAAACTAGGAGAAAACATTTTTCACTTTTGAAAAGTGAAAAACATTTTTCTCCCTTCATATCTTTTATCTCACACCCTTATAAGCCCTCACTTCCTCCTCCTCCTCCTCCTCCTTTTTTTTTTTTTTTTTTTTTTTTTAATTCGAATTATTTTTTATTTTCTTTGTTTTCCCTCTTCTTCTTCTTTATTTTTATGTTTTCTTTTTCTTTTTCTTTTTTTTAAAATTGAGTTTTGAATTCTTTTCCTTTTTCTTCCCTTTTCTTTTTCTTCTTCCTTGGCTGGTTGCCGGTCACGACAATGGTCAGCGACCCATGGCCAGAAACATGATATTTTTCGCGAAACGAATAGACCCTAAAGAAAGAAAAGAAGATTTACTAGGGGAAAACTTGTGCGGAATTAAACAATGTGATTCGCTTTAGATGTTGCTATAAATTTGAGGCAAAGAAGCAATTGGCAAGGGTTCGAGCGTTGTTGACACCTAATTTAAATTCATATTTTAGAAATAAAAGATAATCTTTGATTAGAGGGAAATTTTGAAAAAAAATTGAATTAAAAAATTCAATAGCCGTGTGATTTTGGAGCCACTTTGTTGTTGAGAAGTTGAGCAAAAATCTCCACCTGCGGAAACAAATTCGAGTTTTCACTTTATAAATAGAGGGTGCGAGACGTGAAAAGAGGGGGAGGGGGAAGACGTTAATCAGCAGGGAAGGAAAAAAGCAGGAACAGTGTTGTCCTCTTTGCGTGAGTAGTCTCGCGTCGTGCCAGCCATTGCCCGTTCCCCTTCCGACATTGTTGTGGCTCCTGTTCTGCTTGTTGTCGCGCCTACCGCGTCTCCACCCACTACGCTAGCACCTAACGTCCGTGACGCCGCCCCCCACTGTTGTTGTCCCGATCTCATTGCTCGGCTGCCCCGACGCCAGCAGATTTGAACTGGCCTTCGACGCCTCCTCCTCTGTGCGACGACTCCACAGCAGCTCTGTGCTCGCTGTTGCGATGCTCCTGCTCCGTCTCACCCACAAGTGACGCACACGACACCTGCTCGACGCGCTACCACCGCTTCGCCGCCGCTATTGATCAACCACCCGTGCCGGTCACCGCTGCTTGAGCCCCCACGCCACCTTTGCCGTGACCTGCAACCTGCGCCCGGCAGCCCTTGCCTCAGTCGATGCTTCGCCAGAAGACCGCAGCTGCGCGCCCGTCTACCATTGCAACACTTCAACAGCCCATGCCGCGCCTCCGCCTGTCCTTTTCGCCCGGCGCTCGACGTCCGCACACCCCCTTGCTGCTGCAGCCACCATCTCCGCCATTGCGCCTTAGCCCGCGACGCCGCGCCTCCCTGCTACTACTGCCGCTCGGTCCTCGCCAGTCATCGTCGTTGTGCCTCCACCAGATCTGAACTCGAGCAAACTGCTGCCCCTTTTGAACCGAAGCCCCTGTAATAGGCCAGAAAGCTCGCCGCGTCGATCTCGCTCACTAACGCTCCTTGCCACTCACTGATCCGGCCATCGTTCGCCTCCCCCCGTGAGTCAAAACCTGAACCCGCTGTAACGCAGGTTTCCCCCGCCGCTGGAGCCCAACGCCTCCGCGCCGCTCGCCTTAGCCCAGCACCCGGCGCCTTCGCCGCCCAGCCCTCGCCAGAGCTTCGACGCCGGCTATTCTCCTTCTGGCACCACCCACTGCCGCTGCTCTTTTTTTTTTTTTTAAATTTCCCTAGGTGGTTTATTTTTATTTATATTTATTTTTATTATTTTATTCATTTTAAATTTTGTTATTATTGTTTAAGTTAGAATATGGTTTGTCAATGTTAATATTAGTGCATTTTGTAGGCATTATCGGTTAGGATTGTGTCCGGAATTAATGTAATTATTAATTTAATCCGAGAGACATCGGATTATTTTTTTGATTATATTAATTTTTGGGCTTTTGGTAGAATTTTAATTATTAAATCATTATAATTATTAATTTGATCCGTAAGATTTCGGATCAGATTTTTAATTATTTTGATCTCTTTGTTGTGATAATTAGGGTTATGATAATTGTTAATTTGACCTCTGAGACAATGGGTTATTTTTTCGATTATTTTAATTCTTTATTTTGTTGATAGCTTAAATTAAATATTTAATAATTATTTATCTTTTAAAAAAACTAAAAAATCAAAAAATAAAAAAAAATCAAACTTTTGCATGAACATATAGGTTTAGTAAATCAGACACGTAGGTTTAGTAAATTACAATGTTTTTTAGGATTACATTTTTAGAAATAAGTTAAGGTTGGACCTAAATTAATTTTTTAGATAATGTTCGCACATTTTAATTATTCATATTTAAAAAAAATAGTTTTCTAAGATAGGATAGGGTTTAAGTCAAATTAATCCCTAGAATAAATTAGAAAATTATCCCTTTTTAGATAGTTTAATTAGGGTTTTTGTTAATTCTGAATTTCAATAAAAAAAAAAACAAAAATACTAGGTGTATGTTAACTAGTTCGCATAATAGGATCATTTAATCAGAATTTGTTCATTAGTGAAGTTAGGTCATGAGGTGCATAATAAGTAGTTTGCATAATAGGCCCATTTAATTAGAATTTGCATATTAATAAGATTAAGTCATTTAGTTTTAAAAAATGCACTTTTATAAAAAGAATTCTAAATTTCAAGAAAATCTAAAAAATAATTATTTGCTTTGTACGTTTAATTATTTTGATGCAATTTATGTTATTGAATGTTTAATAATGATTGAGTACCCGTGTGATCACCTTTTTGCATGATAGTAATTTAGGTTAAAATAAATCCAAGCCGCCTGAAAAAATATTTTTGAAAATTAAAAAAAAGAAATGGTACCGAAAGGGCATTAAAAAAGTCTAGTGTAACCAAGTCCCCGTACCCTTAGTCTCTGGTTTGTAGGAGTAAAATAATCCTCCAATTATTTTACTTAAGTGTCTAATCGACCTACCATAAACTGATTAGTGGCAACTCCTAGTTAATAATCTTTTGCATACTAAATATTTGAATCTTAAGTTGCGAATTGATATGGGCTTGGGAGAATCTGAGCTAAGTTTAAAGCTTAGTAGTCCATTAGCCTAAACTTTAGGTGGTGCACCCGAAAATTAGGTCGCGACAAGCGTGCAAAGGGCATGTTCTTTCTTTTTCTTTTTCTTTTTATTTTTTTTTCAGAAAATTGTCCAAAAAATCCTAAACCTATTACACGGTGGTTAATTTAATTATAAAATTTTCAATTGTACCAATTTAATCATAATTTAATTATAAACTTTTGGTCAGAAATCCTTGACATAGAGTTCTAGTTAAAGCTAGCCATCCTATGTGGTACAATCAATGTTGACATGAACAAGTTTTTAATTATTTATTAATTTACTATTATTCTTTTTTTGGTTCAAAGGGCCATTGGCCCTGACCTAAGGTTGGCAACCTCTATCAGCCAGTGACCAAAGGTTGCGAACCTGTCATTGGATGTGGGTAGGGTTGTGGTTCTCACTACAGTTGACGAGCCCATCACGAGCCCTTGCTTAGGCCCTTGTCAACCACAATGAGAGTGTTGTGACTCTCGTTGTGGCTAGTGAGGGCTTAGGCAAGGGCTTCTAGCCTCACCTGGGGCTCACGAGGGCTTAGTGGCCCTCGCCAATGGGTCGGTGACCACCACCGACCCTTGCCCAATGTTCAGTGGAGGTCATTGGTCCCCTATTGGCCAGTGGCCCCAGCGGGCCTTTGAACCAAAAAAGAAACAAAAAGTAAAATAAAAAGAAAAAAAAAATTCAAGAAAAAAAAAAGTTATCCATGTTAGTGAATTTTGGTCAAAATTAATCAGAAGGATTGCATTGGTAATTCGTTAAAAGATTTAAGACTAAATTGACAAATCCACGAAGATATTTACAACTAAACTGGCATAATTGAAAATTTATAACTAAATTGGCAAATTATCACAATGTTTATGACTAGGCTCTTCCTCAGTATGCAATGTCTATTTTCAAAATCCCAATATCAATATGCAAAGCCATTGAACAAAGGATTGCAGCTTTCTAGTGGAAACAAAATGATTCTAAAAGAGGTATTTATTGGAAGAAATGGGAAGTTTTGAAGTCCAGAAAAAAATGTAGGGGGTCTCGGCTTTAAAGACCTAATTAAGTTCAATAAGGCTATGTTAAGCAAACAAGCATGGAGATTATCACAATCACCCTCAGCACTATGGAGCCAGATTCTTAAAGGTGTTCCTTCAAGCTTCATGTTCACTCTTGCAAGAATCCATGAAAACATCTCCTTTTTTGTTTGTCTCCAATCAGATGGAATTCCCAGGTATTTCCCTGTTTTGTCGATAATAGGCACACGTAACTCATATACCATATTCCTCTTCAAGCTCAGAGGGCAGCCCTTGCTGAAAAACACTCCTGACTTGTTTAGATTGATAGCTTGACCAGTAGCATAGCAATACTGATTCAGAATGTTTGCCACATTTTGACATTCTCTGACTGTCTCATCCATAAAAATTATAGCGTCGTCTACAAATAATAGATGAGATAAAGTGGGACAATACCTGTTCAATTTTATTCCTTTGATACTGCCATCTTCTATTGCTTTGTGTATCATCCAGGAGAATGCATTTGCCATTAATATGAACAGGTACGGGGACAATGGGTCTCCTTGTCTTAGACCCCGTGTGGCATGGAAATATCGTGTATGATCGCCATTGATTTTGACGCTAAAGGACACTGTGGACACACAATACATCACAAGCTCAATACTAAATCCCATCTTCCTCATATTCATTTTTAAGAAATTCCACTCAACCCTATCATAAGCCTTTTGCATATCCAGTTTAATCCAGTTTAAGAATTGCCTGGAATTTCTTTTTTCGTTCTCTAATCCTCAACTGATGCAATACCTCCTGAACAATAAATATGTTATATTGTATTTGTCATTCTTTAACAAATGCGCTTTGTTTAGTAGCTATTATCTCAACAAGCTATGGTTTCAGTCTATTTGATAGCACTTTAGAGATAATTTTATAGCTGAAATTACATAGACTGATTGGCCTAAATTGGCAAATACTTTCTGGATTTTTCACTTTTGGAATGAGAGATATATGAGTTTTGTTGAGCATAGGATCAAATTTACCGGATTCAAAGAAGTTTTTGACCAGATTTAACACGTTCAGCTTAATCTCTTCCCAATAATGTTGATAAAATTGTCCATTGATACCATCCGGACCGGGGGCTTTGAGGGTACCTAGCTAGAACACCGCTTCTTTAACCTCTTCCATTGAAATAGGGACCAACAGGCTTTCGTTCATTTCCTTGGTGACTAGAGATGGGCATATGTCCAGCATAGGCTGAAGATTCCTTGGGTCTGCCTATTCATATAGTGAGCAATAGAAATCTTCTATGTGTTGCGTCAATATTTTCTGATCCTTGCACCAGATATCTTCATTTAGTTTCAGCACAGTAATTCTATTCCGTTGTCTTCGTTGAACCGTTGTGGCGTGAAAATATTTTGAGTTTCTGTCGCCCCATTGAAGCCAATTTACCCGAGACCTCATACCCCAATACATCTCTTCTTGCCGCCTAAGCCGTTCTATTTTCTCCTTGATTTCTTCACTTTCCTTTTTGCTGGATAATTGGGGATCCCCATTCGTGATCTCAGTTAGTTTCTGTTTGAGACTTCAGATTTGGATAGAGGCATTAAAAAACCTGGTTTTGCTCCATGCGGTCAATTCCTATGTAATATGATGTATTTTATGAGAAAAAGTCATATAACAATGTTGGTAGTTTCCCCAACAACATTTAATGATCTCTCGACATTCTTCTTCCTCCATCTAGTATGCTTCAAACTTAAATTTATTTCTTTTTTTCTCCCAAACAGGATGTAAAGACAACACTAGGGGGCTATGATCAGAACTTACCACTAGGAAGGCGACAACTTCAGCATTTGGGAAGGTAATTCTCCAATCCATTGTACAAAAGGCTATATCCAGCCTCTTTTTTACTAAATTTTCAACTTCTATATTGTTAGCCCAAGTGAAAGCACACTCCTTAGTATCAATATCCATCAAGGAACAATTATTAAGCATCTCCCGAAAGGCTGCTATTCTATGTTGATCCGCTTCCCTTTTCCCAACCTTTTCCAAGCTATATAGAATTTCATTAAAGTCCTCCATACAAAGCCAATGAAGTTGATTAGTGGAGTGAAAATTCCGAACCTTTTGCCATAACAGAAGTCTCTCCTGGAAATTTGTGGTAGCATGCATCGGTGTGACTCTCATTAGCTGTCCACTATTAGGATCCTTACATTCCACATCCATATGCTCTTTTGAACTCGAATTTATTTGAATTTCCACACCCTCATTCCACATCAGCACCAAACCCTCGACAATTCCTCTTGGTTGCTCTACAAACATGTTTTGAAGTTTCAATCTTTTTCGGACTTTATACATCATCGACTCCTTGTTTTTGGTTTCCATCAAGAAAACCAAGTCGGGTCTTTCTTGAGCCATTAAGGCTCTAGGCTCTAGGCTCCTAGACTGTCAGGGGGTTGCCCAGCCCCTGACAGTTCCAACTTAGAATCTTCATGGTGTAGTTGGTGGCTTATTAGGGCTAGCCACCAAAGCCCAATCCTTCCCCTCTTTTACCAGCTGCATAGGGGTATCTAATAATTCCATATCATCTAGGATAGAAGAGGTAGAAACTTCTGCTCTTTTCTATTTCTTTGTTTTTTGATACTTCATCATCTTCTTTTCAGCATCACCCATAATGTTCAGTCCTGCATCAATTGGACCTTCTAATAACAGCAGATGTTTTCCACTTCCCTCTTTGGCTGTTGAAAGCATCTCTCCTCCATCTCTTCCCACCATTGAAGAGGAGCTATCTACTCTTTTCTTGTTCCGAGAAAGGGGGTTAGTTGTTTCAGTTTCTGTCCTTGCAGTAACTTCCATATTGACTGGCTCCAAGGGAGTTTCAGGTACAGACTCTTCTTCTTCATCATTAAGATCAACCTTGCCATAAAATGCCTCCAAATGCAGACTATAATCTTTTACTTCTGCTTTGAGCCACGGCTCGTACTTCCCTACCTTGTTTGCTGCCCATTTTGTTGTTTCATATGGTATCTCCTCACAATACGATGCATAGTAACCAATTCGCCCACATAAGTAACAAAAGTGAGGGAGATGCTCATATTTAAACTCCACTCATAAATTCATGTTCCCTATCTTGACTAAAGCCTATGTTTTAAGAGGAGCTGTAAGATTCATCTCTACTTTGACTTTACCTGTCTTATAGGGGCCATAGCCTTTAGATTCTAATTGTATTTCTTTTACTGCTCCCACTTTACCAGCAACATCAAAGAATACCTCTTCTAAGATCCATCCCAGGGGTAGTCCAACAATATGGACCCAGAACTCATATTTAGAAAAATCATAGCAGTGTTCAGGAATATCTAGCTCACATTGTTTTAGCACTAACAAGTTGCTTGCAAAGGACCATGGCCCAGATTTCAGTACTCTCTCCTTTTCCTCCTCTGTCTCGAATATAAATGAGAATAGGCCCAGTTCTTTCTGAGAACACACAATAGCCTTTGATTTCCATGCCTTCTTCATAGTGTTGCAAAATGCTTGAAAACAAGGCGAAGCATTCTAATAGGTCGAGACACTATTGAACTGGAGGTCAGGTGGATAGTGGGGGATGGGGAAAGTATTCACATCTGGCAGGATAAATGGCTTCCAAGGGGAGTAATAGGAGGCTCGGCGAATATAAATGATCATGAGAAAGTTGCTGAATTAATGTGCAATGAAGGAAGAGCATGGGATGAGCCTAAGCTTTGCGAACTTTTTGATGACCAAGTCGTTAATGAAATTCTTTCAATCCCCATTTTAGCAATACCACAGAAAGATAGGATGATATGGACGGGAAACAAGTCAGGCTCCTATATAGTTAAAAGTGGCTACAATAGGATTTGCTTACTGACTACTCCCCCAGATCCCAACAGAGCAACAACTTCCTACCAGCCGCCTAGATCTTTATGGACTCGATTATGGAGTACTCCAGTCCATCCCAAAGTTAAGTTTTTTCTCTAGAGCATATGTCAAAACGCAATACCCACAAAGGACAATCTTTATAAGAGGCAAGTATTACCTTATCCGTTGTGCCCACTCTATTCTCGGCACCCTGAAACAACAGAGCATCTCTTCTTCCTCTGCAAAAGAACTTGACATATATGGCTTGATCCGCGCTTAACCTCTACAACAAAACAACCTCAGTAACCCGAATGGACAAGTGGTTTGAAGACTTCTTTGTTGAAAAAACCGACTTACCTTCAGCGGAAATGGTGGCCAGCACGATCTGGCTAATATGGAAGCTTCGGAACGACCATGTCTTCCGATCCAAACCCCTCAAAGTTGAATCTATAGCAGATCTTGCCCACGCACAAGTTAGGGCCTTTTCTAGATGGGTTCCGAGTAAAGCACAGAAGAGAACCAGCAACCGACTTTCGCCCGAAGCGTGGAAACCGCCGGACAGCACTGGCTTCAAAATCAACATCGATAGCTTTAGGGTGAAAGGGGGAAGAGAAGAACTCTGTGGCCGGGGTCGTGCGCAACTCAAGAGGTCTGCTAATTGATGGCTTTGCTGCTGAGATTCAATCGGAGACTGCTCTGTGCGCTGAAGCCCTAGCCCTCTCGCACGGTCTGCGTTTTCTCACCCACCGAACAGCAACTCACGTGGGAACAGTTCAAGTTCAGAACAGGGGAAGTGTTTGGAAAGTACAAAGCTAAAACAAAGCTCTGGTTGAAGTAATGCTTGGCCGGGCCGAAGTTCCATGGGCTGTGAGTAGCTTGATTAATGAAAGCAAAATTATGCTACAAAATCTACCTTTCGTTAAGCTGTCTTTGCTCGAGAGAAGCCAACTAAGCCACCGATTGGGCAGCGAAATCGCATTGTCTTAAATCCCTTCCCACAAATTGGTTATATGCACCTCCCTATCCTCTTTTTAGTATTTTATGCTCCGAATCCACCCTATCGTCTACTTGTAATCCTTGCTTATGAATGAATGAATTACCTATCTTAGACCAAAAAAAAAAAAAAAAAAAATTGACTCAATCGAGAGGTTTAGGACCGAATTCGCTGCCATACAATAGGTTTAGAAATTTTTGTACAATTTTCCTATTCTTCCTTCGTTGAGAAAATCCAAGACCATGAGAATCCCCTTGCTAACTCGATTAAAGGATCCTAGTAAGTTGCAAATTGCAACTTGTGTGCTGACTCAACATGCAATAGTCTTCATGTAGTGGTGTAAATTATGCTATGCCATAATCCCCCCGTACAAGAGTAATCTATTTCAGATAAGTTTTTATAGGAAAACAGGCAAAATGTATACTCAAAATTGACTTGTGGACTTCATATAAGAAAATTGAATGAAAAGTGTACAAGCTTTTGACAAAGTTTGAGGCAACGGAGCTGTTAAATTAATGTCTCGAGTTTGAATTTGGATGACGATTTATTATACCGAATTTTGTTGATAAAATTTCCCAAATAGAATAAAGTTCGCTGGACTGCGCGAAGGATTACAAAGAAAAAAAAGGAGAAAAGATTTTCTCTTTGAGTCATCTGCAGGAGGATGAGCCAAATTCTTCTATCCACAGTGGGGCCCCCACGCCATGGGCTATCTTCTTTTAGCCGATGGAATTAAAGGGATAGAGCTCCCTGCACGTAAAGGCAATTGTCGATGGGCCCAGGTCAAACTTTTGACTTTGGGCACACCCATATATATATAAAAAGTGAAGTCTTCAAAAGTTTTTTTAGCTGCTGTAGTCTCCGTAAAAGTCCGCCGAAGCCCTACGTACGTAAGAAGCCGCATTCATGATGCATGTCCACGCCGCTTGAAGAAGAGCCGCAAGATTTTGAAGCCTCGCCGAGTTTTGTCACGCAGTAATTTTGTGTCATGAGTTTATGTTCAAGTGAGTTGTTTATTTATAAACACTTTGGGTTTGGGATTAAATCTAGGTGTGGGAAATACCTAAGTGTTTGAGCGATTGTAAACTCTGATACTCCGATTATAGTGGATTATTTGCTGCTAGCTCTCCCCGTGGACGTAGGTACCGATATTCGGACCGAACCACGCAAATTTCTGGTGTCCTTATTTTTCTTGTTTATTTCTCTGGCGATTTCACGTTGACGTAAATTGAGAAGATCTTATCATTTCCACGTATTATATCCCAACAATTGGTATCAGAGCTTGAGATTAGATTTCTTGATTGTGATTTGGAGCTTTTGCTTGTCTGATTATTATCTGGAAATTCTGTTATTACAATTATGTCTAAGAGAAAATCTAAAATTTAGAAGTTTGACGGGAGCAACAACTTTGTGTTATGAAGCATCAAGATGCAGGCTTTATTGACAACACAAGGTTTGGCTAACACACTGGATGGTGAAGATGAATTGCCTATTATAATGAAAGCCTTAGAGAGGGTAGAGCTAATGGAAAAAACAAAGAGCATAATCCTGTTAAATTTGTCAGATGAGGTCTTGATTGAGGTTGCTGAGGAGAAGGATGCCACAGCATTATGGGCAAAACTTCAAGTACTCTATGTGAAGAAATGTTTGAACAATCGCTTGTACATGTTGAAGAAGATGTTTTAATTTAGATATACTGAAGGTACGTCTATCAAAACCCACCTAGATGAATTTAATAAACTCATGATGAATCTGAAGAATGTTGATAAGATACTTGATGATGAAGAATATGGCATGATGTTGTTAGCCTCTTTACTAGAGTCATTGAAGCACTTTACTGATTCACTGTTGTAGGGGCGTACTACAATTACCTCAGAAGAGGTAAAGTCGGCCTTATTCTCTAATGAGTGGCAGAGAAAGTTGCGTGATGACAATCAAGCGTAAGGAGTAGCGCAAGCATTGACGATTTGGGATAGAGAACAACATCGAGGGCCTAAACAGAGGTAACAGATCAAAATCACGCCAAAGAAAGTCTAAGGGACGCGTGAAGTGTTTTGAGTATCACGAGGAATAGCATATTAGGAGAGATTGTCCAAAGCGGAGAAATAAAGTTGATAGGCAAAATGCCACAAGTAGTGTGGCAAACGTTGCTGAAGGGAGCAATAGTGATGCATAAGCTGTCTTATATGTGACTACTACTTCGTCAGGAGACGAATGGGTGCTAGATTCGAGGTATTCTTATCATATGATGCCTCATAAGAACTAATTTACTACTTACCATACTGCAAATGGTGGTAGAGTTCTTTTGGGGGAATAATGCAGTCTGTAAGGCTGTGGGGATAAGGACAATTCGGATTCGGATGCACGATGGGGTGGTGCGCACATTGACAGATGTGAGGCATGTACTAGAACTCAAGAAGAATCTTATTTCTCTTGGGACACTCGATGACATCGAGTGTAGGTACACTCGATGACATCGAGTGTAGGTACACTGTTGAATGTGGAGTATTGAAAATCTCTCGATGTACCATGACAGTGATAAAAGGGAAGAAAGTGAATACTCTATATCATCTACTAGGAGAGACTGTGACCGGAACCGCTGCAGTTTCATCTAGTGAGTCAGACTCTAACTTGACTCAATTATGTCATATGCGTTTAGGGCACATGAGTGAGGCACCTATGATGATGTTGAGTGAAAGGGGGTTGTTGAAGGGTCAAAAGACAGGGAAGCTAGACTTATGTGAGCACTGCATTTATGGGAAGGAGCACTGAGTTAAGTTTACTATAGCTATTTATTCGACCAAACGACCAGTTGAATATATTCATTCAGATGTCTAGGATTCATCATCAGTTCCTTCAAAAGAAGGTGCCCGATATATGCTGACATTTATTGATAACTATTCGAGTAAGGTATGGATATACTTTCTAAAGCACAAATATGAAGTGTTTGATCGGTTTAAGAAATTTAAGGCATTGATTGATAAGCAGTCAAATAAACAAATTAAGTGCCTGAGAACCGATAATGGCATGGAGTTCTGTGGTAAATATTTTACCGAGTTCTGCGACAAAAAAGGTAGGGTGAGATATCGCACAGTACCTGGGACACCACAGCAGAATGGCGTGGCAGAACGGAAGAACAGAACTTTGCTTGAGTGAGCTCAATGCATGCTTTCGCATGCAAGACTTGGCAAGGAACTTTGGGCCGAAGCAGTTAACATGGCGTGTTACCTGGTTAATCAATTTCCATCATCTTCTATCGAGTGGAAGACTCCTGAGGAAGTATGGTCTGGGAAACCTGTTGATTACTCTGGATTACGTTTATTCGAATGTCCTGCGTATGCTCATGTGAGTGATGGTAAGCTTGAGCCAAGGGCGAAGAAATATATATTTCTGGGTTATGCACATGGGGTGAAAGACTACCGACTATGGTACGCTGATCCCAGATCACCCGATTTTCTAATCAGCAGAGATGTGATCTTCGACGAGACTACAATGCTTCAATAAAAGAGTTCTGTGACACAACCAGCAAAGAAGAAGGATCATGGTGCCATAAGTGAGGTAGAGCTTTAGGTGGAGACTCCAGAGACCTCAAAGGTAATAGAAGTTGAGACTGCAGATGAAGTCGCAGTTCCTAAAGTCAGTGATAGTCAACAATCAGTAAAGCCGCAACATACTATAGTCGCAAATAGATAGAGAAGGCAAATTAAACAACCGGTACATTATGGTTATACATATATTGCTTATGCATTGACTGTAGGTGATGAGGTGGAGACAGATGAGCCTTCGTTTTACTATGAGGCGATGGCTAGTTCGGAGTCATCACAGTAGCTAGGGGTTATGAGTGAAGAGATAGAATCACTCCATCGAAATCATATATGTGAGCTAGTCAAAATACCAAAGAGCCAAAAGATTGTCGGAAGTAAATGGGTCTTTAAATAGAAAGAGGGTATTCCCGGTGTCGAGGCAACGGGGTATAAGACGAGACTTGTGGCAAAGGGATATACATAATGTGAGGGCATTGATTACAATGAGGTATTCTCTCCTATGGTAAGACATACTTTTATTCGTGTTTTACTTGCCTTAGTTACTTCGTAGAATCTCGAGTTAGAGCAGCTAGATATGAAAACTGCGTTTCTTCACGGTGAGTTGGAGGTAGGGGTGTGCAACCGGACCGGGTCAACCCAGTTCCCGAATCGGCTCACCCGGAAAATAGGGTTGGGAACCGGTTCCGGTTGAAACCGGTCCGGGAACCGGTTCCCAAAACTCAGACCTTGTTTGAATCGGTCTGAGAACCGGTTCCGAGGGATTACCCACCCGGTAACCGGTTCGACCGGACCGGTTTGGGACCGGTTGGAGAACCGGTTAAGCCACCCCAAAAAAACAAAACGCAAAACCCTAATCAGTACTTTCTATCTTTACCTCTCTCTCTCACCCGCAGAGTCGCAGACGCCGTCTTCCCCAGTTCCCTGAGCTCGCGACCTCCGCCTGTCCGCCAATCTCGTCGCCGCCTCTGTCGCTCTTGTCGCACCCCTTGCGCTTGCACCACCACTGTCGTTCTGCCGGTCATCTGAAACTCCGCTCCACTGGTTCTGCCCGCGAAGCCGCTGATCCCCGCCGAGCTCGCACTCGAGCGCCGACGCCGCCTCCATTCGATCTTGCCGTTCCACCTCCTGCTGTTGCCTCGCCGACGCCCCTGACCCGCAGATCTCGCGTCCGCAAGCTCACCTTGTCGCATCTTCGAGCAACCCACAGTAGCCCTCCGCCGATCCTGTTCTCACTGCGCGCTGTTTCCCGAGCTCCCCTGCTGCCGATGTACTGCCGCCCAAACGATGCCCCCCTGCTCCGCTCACGATCTGGCTTAGCCCCCTCGCTGACGCCTGCTGAAGCCGCATTGATCCTTGCCGCCCTCACCAGCCGCGATACCAGCAGCCTGTCGAAGCTGCTGCTATGCTAATCTGCATCGACCGGACGTCGCCGCGTCCCACCGAGCCCCCTGCTGCAGCGCCTCGCTTGCACTGCCCTCCCCTACGAAGCCGCTGCTGCCCCTGCTGTTGGGTCCTCCTCTGCTCGACACTCGACAAATCTGCTCCGACGCTGAGCAGATCTACTCCGAGCCTATTCTCGAGCGACACCCCTGCCGCTGACAGCCCAGCTCTGCCACTATCCCTGTCCTCACCGCACGACAATCCTAACGCTACTTCTGGTCCGCTCGCTCTCTCATTCTTAAATATTTTACTTTTCCGGTTTCACCAATGGATTCTAGTTTTAAAATGGTTGCATTGCCTTTCACGTTTCACCGATTGATTTTGTATTGAATCTATTGATTATGAAGCTGTTATGGTGTGTAAATAATTTACCTTTCAGGTTTCATCAATAGATTATACAACAATTATTATGAAACTGTTATGGTTTTGATACAATACTTGTGCGGGTGGGTGTGTGTGTGAGAGAGGCGGAGGGGCAGCAGGCCGACAAGGGTTCTGGCAATGGGGAATATCATGAACGGATTTGTGTTGCAAATGCTTCTTTTAACAGGTACTTGTCTTACTTGTCGAAGTTTACCGGAGACTTTTGATGGTGCTGGAGCATGGTGGCTCTGGCATGACAGGGTCGGGGTTACCGCGACGTAGTTTTGTTCACTAACAGGGATTCAATGAGATTATCGTAGGTGATACGAGGGATGAGTTATTAATCATTGTGTGCATATGTATAGGTATAGTGTTTGAGGACGATGGATGGTCTATCTGTTCGGTGTCGCTCGGTTGTTATAGGCTGTCAAAACATGGTATTGGAGGGATAAGAAAAGCAAAAGTCCTGAACGTTTCGTTCGTCGGTTGATTGAGTCACTAACATTTTACTTTGTCATGATGGCTTGATTCCTCATGGGTTTTCTTGTAATGCTTTTACTTGGCTATTCTAATAGAACTTCATTTTCATTTCGTGATCTCTCCAGCTACTTTACTCAGTTGGAATCTGATATCTCTGGTCGATTTGTCGGCTTTTCTTATCATGCAGTTTGATGGCTTAAAAGCAGGTAAAAAGCCGTGCTACCGTTTCTCTTCGCAATGTATTCATCTCCTAATCAATACTATCTTAGGAGAGGTTTTATATTGACGTTATTGTCATTTATCTGTTGTAGAGTGCTTTCTATCCTCGAAACAACACAAAAGGAAATGTTGTTTTTTAGTTTACTTTCTAATCATCCTTATCTTCTGTTGGAAACTGGGATTCTACTTGCCTGACTGAATGTGTAGTGAACTTCACTTTCACTCTATGGTTTTCTTCTTCAATATACTCTTATAAACCCAAACTCGCCTCTTCCTTTTAATATTCAAGCAAAATTATATCTTAAAATGATCACTTGTCTTGACTATTAAACGTACAGCTTTGGCGAGTGACTTCTTGGCGAGATTGTAAACGCTTTATCTTACATATGAGTGTTGTACAGCAATTTTTATGCAAAATAGGTTCCAATATAAACAGGGTTAACCCTGTTCCCGGACCGGAAAAACAGGGTGGGTCAGGAATAGGGTCCAATGCAAACAGGGTCGGGTACAGGGTCCAAAAAAAGAGAACCGATTATAACAGGGTCGGGAACAGGGTCCACGTCTAAACCTTACCCACCCTGGATCCGATCACCCCTAGTTGGAGGAGCAGATTTACATGAGGCAACCAGAGGGATTTGCTATTCCGGATAAGAAAGATCATGTTTGCTTGTTAAAAAAATCTTTGTATGGATTGAAACAACCTCTTAGGCAGTGGTATAAACGTTTTGATGCTTTCATGGCTAGTCAAGACTACACAAAAAGTCAGATAGATAACTGTGTTTACTATAGGAGATTGGAGAATGTTTCTTTAATTTATCTACTTATATATGTTAATGATATGCTGATAGCAGCTAAGAATATGTCTAATATTAATGTGCTGAAGAGGCGATTGAATGCTGAATTTGAGATGAAAGATTTAAATGCAACAAAGAAAATTTTGGGTATGGAGATTTTGCGTGACAGGGCTGTAAGAGTTTTACGTCTATCTCAAAAGAAATATATTGAGAAAATAGTGGCACGTTTTAATATGCAGTCAGCAAAATCTGTAAGTACATCTTTAGTGAAGTACTTTAAACTTTTGGATAAATTATCACCGTAAACTGAGGAGGAGGAGGAGCACATGTCCCGAGTTCCTTATTCTAGTGTTGTGGGTAGTATTATATATGCTATGGTGTGCACTAGGCCTGATATTTCACAAGCTGTGAGTGTGGTTAGTCACTATATGAAGCGTCTTGGTAAAACTCATTGAGAAGCTATAAAATGAATCCTCAGATATTTGAAGGGGACAACAATCGTGGGTATAATATACCAGAGGAACAACAATGGCAGTGAGACTACTGGTTTTGTGGATTTGGATTACGCTGGTGACTTGGATGATTGCAGGTCTTTAGCAGGGTACGTATTTACGTTAGCGGGTGGTGCATTTAGTTGGAAAGCGTCCTTACAGGATCACATTGCCTTGTCTTCGACTAAGGTAGAGTAATGGCATTAACCTTTGTAGCGAAATAGGCAATATGGTTACAGAGTTTGCTCTCGGACTTTGGGTTAGAACAGAAAAGTGTGGATATACACAATGATAACCAAGGTGCGATATATTTGGCGTATAATCTAGTTTATCACGAGAGAACGAAGCATATTAATATCAGGTACCATTTCATTCGAGATGTCTTAGTTAATGGTAATGTTATTGTCAAAAAGATTACTACAACAGATAACCCGACAGACATGATGACTAAGTTTGTTCCTTTGGTGAAGCTCAAGCTTTACTTTAGCTCTATTGGCATCTGTGGAAAGTGAGTGCCCACCAGAGCGTTGAGAGAGCGGCATGAATGATGAGCACTATAACTTGGCTTCAAATATCGAGCCAATGTGGAGAATTGTTAAATTAATGTCTCGAGTTTGAATTCAGATGACAATTTATTATACCGAATTTTGTTGATAAAGATTTCCTAAGTAGAAGAAAATTCGTTGGACTACGCGAAGGATTACAAAGAAATAAAAAAGAGGAAAGGTTTTCTCTTTGAGTCATCTCCAAGAGGAGGAGCCGAATTCTTCTATCCACGGTGGGACCCCCACGCGATCGTCTTTCTTCGTTTAGCCGATGGAATTAAAGGAAAAGAGCTCCCTGCACGTGAAGGCAATTGTTGGTGGGCCCAGGTCAAACTTTTGACCTTGGGCACACCCATATATATATATATATATATATAAAAGGTGAAGTCTCCGAAAGTTTTTTTAGTTGTTGCAGTCTTCGTAGAAGTCCGCCGAAGCCCTACTTACGTGACAAGCCGTGTTCACGCCGCACGTCCACGCTGCTTGAAGAAGAGCCGCAAGATCTTGAAGCCTCGCCGTACGTAGAGAGTTTTGTTGCGCGGTAATTTTGTGCCATAAGTTTATGTCCAAGTGAGTTGTTTATTTATAAACACTTTGAGTTTGAGGTTAAATCTAGGTGTGAGAAACATTTGAGTGTTTGAGTGATTATAAATTCTAATACTCCGATTATAGTGGATTATTTATCGCTGGCTCTCTCAGTGGACGTAGGTACCGATACTCGGACCGAACCACGTAAATTTCCAGTGTTCTTATTTTTCTCGTTTATTTCTCTGGCGATTTCGCGTTAACGTAAATTACAAAATCCTGTCGTTTCCGCATATTATATCCCGACAGAAGCCATTCCAAGTAGATTGTTTTTTTTTTGGTAAGCATCGTTTCGCTATGCTCAATCAATCATACAGCAATTTGAGATGGTTCAAATGTGTAAAGGACATTAACAAAGGAGGACATCAACCCAAAAAAAAAATGATAATAAGAAAACAGGACTAGAGAGAGTAAGAAGTGCTATATGTACTAAGAAAAACATAATAACTATTGTTTACCAAATGATGTGATATGTGATTACTGGTCAATTAAAGGATTCACTCTTTGTATCGCTTTTAGATTATTGAAAGAAGAAGACGTAGGTGATTAACACGATTTTACGTCATTTAGTGTTGACGCTGAAAAATTACTCAAGTCTTTATGGATTGATGCGGAGTTCATATCAAGTTGTCGATGGAGCAATCAATAAGTACAATCGTAAATCAATGATCGATGCAAATCAGTGTTACGTGGTCGAGGATGTTATTGGTAAAGGGTGATTGACTGAGATAGTTGGGGATGTACACTTTCTTTTTTTTTTTTGTTAGTCCTATCCTATATCTGTTTTACAAGCCATTGCGTATACTATGTGCTTTGTGTAAATTGCAAAACTCCTCCCCACCCTAACCTCCCAAGGCGACGAACCGAACTCCTCACCTTCCCCTTTTAAAGTGGAAAAGGTGGCCACAAGGACAAACCTTAGGTGGTTTAGTTGGGGATGTATAATGACCAGATGGAGTTCAGATCGGTCATTGCCAATAAAGCACAAAAGAGTAGTTTCTTTTTCTGGCATTCTAATTGCACTGCTCACTATTTTTTTTTTTTAATAACTTAAACAGGTGACAAAGCTTGATCATGAGGCTTACAGTGTTGATACTCCGGAAAATGTTGAGAATATAGAATCATTTATGCATGAAAGGAACTTGTCCTAGGTTGGCGGGGTATTCTTTGATTCTTTATGTCGGTTAACATGTACACGTAAGTTACGGATGCCAGACTTCACCTTGATCAAAGTTAGTTAGCCTCGGTTAGCTGGAGGGTGAGAGAATTTGTGAGACATATTATTGATTTAGTGTGGTGCTTTGCTTCGCTAGGTAACATAGAGAATATATGATTGGACCTGAGCAGGTCTTTAAAAGGCTCACGGAGGAAACAGGCGGGAGAACCACCCTGGGGTGGGAGATCCCGTGCTATCCTCATATTTCCTCTCTATCGGGAAGACAAAGATAGATAAGGAATTAGGGGGTCTCATGGTGATGAAGGTAGACATCACGTTAGGAGGTCAGTCCTGATTATCGCCGAGTAAATAGGTATAGTAGCCTCCCGCGCCTGAGGTGAGTAGAGGTAGATTAAAATCCTACAGCTGAATTAGCACGCTTTACGGTATTGTAATTCAATCACAGGCTGGTTCAATCCCCCCCCCCCCGGGGCGCCGGTTGAATTACAGTGCCGACATAGGTAATTTAAAAAATACAGGGCTTACAAACATTTTATGGCAGATGGGAATACCTTTTGACGCTTCTGGTTCTCTGCAGCGCATGGAGTCAAGATAAGTGCTACTTTATGCGGGAATGTCGAGGAAAGTGGTCGTATTTTTGGCTCCTTTCAAGGAAAACGACTGTAGATTGGAAAATGATTGGTTCTCCGATTCCCAAATGCTTCCAAATGAGACTTTAAAATACCACCCCCCTTTTTTTTTTTTTTTTTTAAATTACATGGATGCCGTCGAGTGGTACTGGAGTCTGGGACGACTTCCGGCCCGTTTCCTTTTGGTTTATGTCGGAATAAGTCGTTAGAGCTCTGAGGTTAAAAGTTCTTGAAGTTTACAATTACACATGGAGGAGCAGCATGCATTGATATACCGAAAGAAAAGAGAAAAGAGCGCGAGGTTGTCCCACCATCCGTCGTCTTATGAAACAGAAGAGCAACATTTGATGTTGTCCTTTTATGTTCCACAATCGAATTAGGGGGAAAATCTCCTGACATTACTATACCCCCCCCCAAAAAAAAGGATAGAAGAAAACATGTGGAGCATATCTGGACATGCGGAAGCCAAGAGAGAAGAGGAGGTTGTGCTTCTACCCTTTCAGAGGAATCATCTAATTAACAGTTCCTTCTTGCGGTATAGTGACCAAACAAGAACCATCGAACCTCCAACGATCTTGCACGACGTTCATCGCAACGGAAGTTGCGCCCACTCCCCCCAGTCCCAAAAGATCCACAAGGTCGTTTATCAAGCGATCCAAGATCTCATACCTTGCTCGAGAAGCTTGTCCCTCTAGTTCACCTGGTTGTGGTTCATAGACATGGGCGGTTGCGCATCCAGCGTGAGAGCGTTATCAAATCTCCCCCTGTCGTGCAATTTCTCCACTTGAGTCGCAAGGTCACTCACCTGATCCTCCAACTTGAAATGGGACAAGAAACGCCCCTCTTTTACTTTTCGTCCTAACTTGTGGACTTGATCCTCCAGAGATTCTACACAGTGTATCCACACCTGAACTTCCCTCTTCCTTTTCTTCCCCGGTCTCCTCTCTTCCTGCTCTAGTTGGTCACCTATGTCAGCCTTCTTGGCTGACACCATTCTCATATTCATTTCCAGGGCATCCATCTTCGCTTTGACTCCATTGACCCTGCTGACCTTTTGAACAACACTGTAGATGGCATCTTTGGCGAATTCCACAAGTTTGGTGACATCCATTGTCAGGCTGCTGGGAGCATTAGGATAAAAATGTTGTCAATTGGTATTACAGGTACAAAGCTTTTTCGCTTTCAGCATTTATATTTTGACCTCTATCAAATAATAGACTACCTCAGTATTTTCGAGTGTCAATTGTTAGTTGGGATTCGAGGTGCAAGACAAGAATGAAAACGAAAGGACTTTAGAGAAAGAAAAGAAGCATATGGCCATTCGCAATAGATTGCTTTTCTCTCTAATAACCATCATTTCACTAGCTTGTGAATCAATTATACGAGCAATCCAAGATTGTTCAAATGTGTCAAGAACATTGAACAAAGGAGGAAATCAACAGGACAAATAAAAAAGTTTATACTTAATATTTCAAATTGGTATTGTTGACAAATTCATCCAAATTTCACAAGTCTCCAATAAAAACTTATGACATATTTACCTTAAACTAATTTTCGCCACACGAAAACCCAAATCCATCCTCCCGTTAAAAAGCACACGTATTAACAAATGTGAAAGACAACTGCAAGACAAATTTGATGTGGAGAATTCTAGATTCGACTATGAAAAATTCACATGCATTGACACTTATGCAATTTAACGGGATAATGAAGGGTAATTTTGGGTCAGTGGTACTGATGTGAGATTCTTATGAGATGAAAATTAGTTCGGTTTAAATATCATATGGGGTACTAGCTTCAAGTATGTACTAAGAAGAACGTAATAAATTTTGTTTACCAAATCAAATGACAATTTACCAGTCCTAGGTTCATGGGGAGAGATAGAAGATATAGGGAATAAAGCTCCAAATTTGCACTAATCTATAGAAGTCTCACCTGGTGAAAAACTTGCTGATAATCCTCCGAATGAAATACCGCAACGAGAGATTCAACAATGGAATTGAAGGACGATACAGGCAGAGTAAAGGAAGGAATGGCTGCAGGACAGAAGCCAGTGGCGAAGTGAATAAAATAAGAGTTTTTAGTCAATGCCTGGAGCAAGGGTCTTACGGCATGGGGTCTAGCGGGGAAGAGGGAGACACCTTCCTGGAAGATGCTTTTTAATGTTGACAATTTTTAAGCCCTCCTCACATTTGCTGCTTTATTGTCACGTATATACACGGCATGAACTTTTTTTTTTTTTTTTTGGACAAGGCATGAACTTTACCTTGCATAATTATCCGATGCACACAATCGATGGAATGATCATCGAGAGTCTTGCATACATCTTCTTGGAAGAAACGCCGAAGTCTTGGGGTCGCATCGGAGGCAAGGTCGCTTCCATGTCGAAAGCTATTTGATGCCTCGTGCATTATGCTGATGAACATATATGATCCGTAAAAGATATTTGAGACTATTTCCAGTCCTCTTTAGCTATTCTGTTGCGCAATCTTTTTGCAATCAAATGAATTGTGGGTGCATTAGAAATAGAAAAAAGTGTCAGAAATCCTAAACTTCATACATGGATATTAATTCTATCATAAATCTTTTAATTATGTCAATTTAGTTTTAAATCTTTTAATCTAACGCCAATTCACTCATTTATGCTACTTTTGGTAGGATATTGCTGATGTGGACATCTGCTGGTCTACGTGGCACTACCGATGTTAATATAGATAATTTTATTTTTATTTTTTTATTTTTTTTTCTTCTTCCTTTTGTCCGTGACCGATAACCAACCACAGATGATGGCCACGCACTAGCCATGGCCAGGTTGGTTGGCCTTGCCTCGGCGAGGGTTGTTGTCGCTTGCCACAAGTGAGGCCCCACAAGGGTCGACCTCACCTAGGCCAGATCAAGCAAGGCCGGCCCTCGCCCAAGCCAAGGCAACCTCGCCGAATATTGCCTTCTCCTAGCGACACTTGGTGAGGCTACTTTGGTTTGGGTGAGGGCTGGCCTAGTGGGCCTCGACAAGGGTTCCTCTTACCAAAATTGGCGACGTCGGCCCTCACCTTCGGTGGGCGACGACAACCCTCACCTCGGCGAGGCTAGCTCGCTTGGCCATGGTTAGTAGCTATCTATTGCCTATGGCCAGTTACTAGCAAAATGAAGAAGAAAAGAAAAAAGAAAGAAAAAATAATAATAATAATAAGCCGAAGAATATTAAAATATTATTAAAAATTATTTTTATGTTAACTTTGGTGATGCCACATAGACCAGCCGATATTCACGTCAATAATATCTATCCAAAATTAGTCGGAATGATTGAATTGCACTAGGTCAAAAAATTTATAACTAAATTGATACAATTAAAAGATTTAGCACTAGATTGATAACAATGGAATATGTTCGAGACTTTTTTTTTTAACTTTTCCGATTAGAAAAGCTATAATTTGCAAAAAAAATTCTTAGAAATGATCACTTGCACAACTTACAAAAATGAGTGGGCAAATAATATTTGCATCGATGATAAAAGTGCTTGGACGTAGATTATTGTTGATGAAATATTTTTTGTTAAGTAATAATTCTAAGTGATAAATAATCATTTTGAGAAACGTCTTTCATGGAAAAAACAAAAAAGGTGGAAATTATCACGAGTCATGGATCGCCTTCTCGGAAGATAGCTAAAAGACTTGGGAGGGTCTCTGCACGACTCACGTGGGACGCTTTTAGTATCCTAATTTAAAAATATAGGTCAAGAGTCCTTGACGTGTCGTTTATTTCACGTTAACATATTCTACTTTCCGAGAAGTCTCTGTAAAAACGCGTTTGTTTTCTTTTCATGGACTAGTTGAACTCCTGACATATGTCTAATCTACGGCAGATAGTTTTACACTATTTATCCTTTCTGTTTCGAAACTCAGCTGAAAATTTATTGAAACTCCATTTAGAAAATAAAATTAAAAAATTCATAATTAAAGGATGTTAGGCTACCAATCACAAAATCATACATGATATGATAGCCCACATCTGAAAAATAAACGGTATTAGAGGATTATTAGAATGGTTAGACCTCGTTTTTACGAATTAGTGTTTATTAAAAAGTTACATTAATATTAGAAAATATAAAGAAGATAATATTATATATAAAAAATAGCATACGGTTTCCCACATTTCATAAGTAAATGTGACTAATGCATAGTTACAGATGACTCTAATGATATTATTTTAAATATCAAAATTATTTGAAAATTAAATGCCGACAAAAAAGTAAAATAGAATTAAGGGCCCGTAAATATAAACTTTATAATTATTCAGATATTATTAAACAAATTGTCAAAGATAATTCCTATCATTCTATAATTGATGTAATTTTTTTAAGGATTTTTCAGTATCATGTAAATTTTTAGAAGTCTTGATGAAATTCTCACAATAAAATATATCCTTGTTAGCCCACATCTTACAAATAAATGAATAGAAAATCAACGAAAAAGTTACCTATGATTCAAATTTATAAAAGAAAAATATTGCCTTGGTGTTGCTTCACCAAAGAAAGATGAGATAGATAAATATTAAATTTACATCTAATCAACCTAGCTATCCGATCATTTAAAAAAAAAAAAAATAGCTACGCTTGGTAATGATAGCTAAAACTTCATGTTTTTTTTTATTTTTATCACAAGTGTTGCTTCTCTAAGCACTTTCAGATAATTGGTATATGTTTGGACTCATTGAAGCAAAAGATTAGTAAATCTTATGAATTAGAAAGACAATGTCTATCAACATTTAATGTATCTAATAGAATATAATAACGGACTAAAAATATTTTTGTTCCTTACCTCAACCTTCAAATAAATGAGAGTAGTGGCACATTGTCTCTTCCTCAAGCTCCCAAATGGCCTCTCTTAGTATGATTTTGCCATGGGGTCATAATAATTTGGCATCACAACATTTGAAACATTTGATCAATTCTATTGACAATGTCAATAGGTTGTTCCTCATAAGTTAAGTCATCCTGTAATCTCAAAGGTGTAAAATCTAACACATGTTCAAGATTTGACACATATTTCTGCAAAAAGGATATATTAAACAAATTATAGACGCTGCATAAAGTGCATAAAGCTAGTGGCAAGGCAAGTTTATAAACAACATTACCCATCTTCTCTAAGATCAAGAATAATATGATATATCTTGGACTTAACTTGCAGTGCATATCAAATCGCAAAGTGCCATTTATAGGAGAAACTTTCAAGAACATGCGATCTTCCATACTAAATATCACTTTGCGCCCCTTAAGGTATGCATAACCTTTCTCATAATTCTGTGCCATTACGAGACACTCTCCAACCAGCCTCACTTTTTCTTCTGATTGTTAAATGAACTCTGGCATGTTAGTCTCTTTTCACCAACATCATCCCAACAAATAGGAGTTTTGCCTCTTCGATCATGTAGAGCTTCAGTAACACAAAATCCCAACGATCTAAATCATTCTCTCTAATTGTCAATATCTGTATGCAGGTGAAAAACTGTACTATATGAGTTAAGTAATCTTATCGCTTAACATTCTAGGCAGACCGATGATAAATTCCATGGTGATATGCTACACTTGGTTTTCGATGCTTGCTTTTTCACTTGTTGACATCACTCTTCCCCTTAATTCACCATAAGTACTCTATCATATCCTTTTTACATTTTGGTGCCTTCGGATGAATTGAGAATTTGGTACTGTAAGCTTCTTGTTTTTTCCACTAAGAATTATCAGGAACACATAACCCACCATGAATCCTCAAAGGACCCATCCACGTGGATAGTGAATGTTTGTCCCTTGGCTTCTTACACCTTCTCTGATTTCTGCAATTGGGGATCTTTGTTCAGACTTGATTCCGCCAATCAAGGTAGGTTGTACTAAATAACTAGCCAACCGACTGCCAAGTTGATAAATCAACACCTCTAAGTCCATCTTTCTCATATACTAGAGAATATATTTCTGACGTGGCTGACCTTCTGAACAAGACTGATGGCATGTTTGGCGATTCCGAGAATTTTGTCGACATCCATTGAAAGACTGCAGAGAGCGTCATCGGAAAAATCGTGTCAGTTAGCAGTTTTGGTACAAAACTATTTAGCTCTCAGCATTTATATTTTGACTTCTATCTAATAATTGAGCACTTCAGCATTTCCGAACTGTCAATTGTTAATTACCATTCAAGGTGCAAGACGAGAATGAGAATTGTTAATTATTGCTCCTGATCTACGCAATAATTTTTTCGAGCTTGATAGCATCTAGATTGTAATGAAAGTTATAACAGAGGATAAGAACCATGTACTAACAGAGGGTGTGACAGGAAGAAGTGAAGCAAGCTATGTTCCAGTTGGGTGCCTTGAAAACTCCTGCACTTGATGGCCCTGCAGGAATCTTCTTTCAGACTTTATGGGATGTACTGTAGTTGGGCCTTTAACAGCTGAAGAAGTCATCGGATTTCCATGCGGGTCAGCATCCTTCTCTAATCAACTTGACAAATATAATTTTGATTCTGGAGAATCGACTCCCTGGAGAGCTTTATCACTTTAGTTCAACTACTGGTGGGAACAGAGGGGACAGGAAGGTAACTTCATTGGAGAGTTTGGCAGTGTGTTACTCAAACCAATCTGCGGGAGGATTAGGATTTAAATTCTCTCTGCGTTTTATGGGGCCCTTGCTAACGAAACTTCAAACTTGCCTCAAGAACACCTAAAGAATCTGATGCTTTTTTGGGTAAAAGTGCTCAAAGGAATCTGTTTTCCCAATTGCTTCCTTTATATTAAGCAAAGCAAAGGGGAAAGAACTTCTGGGAGATGGGCCAGTCTATTAGAAGGAATGGAGAGTCGGGACAAGGAGCAATGGGGCAAGTTTATCTTGGAAGAATATCGGCGCTTGGAATGAAGATTACCAAGCCTAGAGGGATGTCAAGTAAAATCAGCAGGGAGGTAGGTGTCAATAGAAACATGGTAGTGGAGGGCCTAATCTACAGGGATACAAATGCATGGGACTTCTCTCATCCATCCAACCAAATTTGAGCAGGGATAAGAAGTTCGCTACTCCAAGTGTTACTATTGATGGGCAACTTACAGCGAAATGTGCCCATTATTCTTTGAAATTGTGCAGGAGATACCGTGCAAGAAGAGACATTCAAGGACACATAACGTGAATCGGAAGTCATGGATGGCCACTCAGAGTACTAACTATCGTTCCAAACATAATTACCTTCTTTGGAGGGTCGTTTGGGATGCACTTGCTCCCAATAAATGGTGCAGAACAAAAATAAAGCAGAAGCCTGGCTTTTGTTTTTTTGGCAAGGAAGAAACTGTCTGAGCTTATGCTGCTAACCTGTGATTGGTCATCTTATATTCTGTTCAGTGTATTGGATATTCAAATTGACAGAGCAAAAGTTGGAACCTCGGATGCATGATTGATGAAATTAAGCTCCATACATGCAAAGTTGGTAGTGGTACAGCAAGGTATATCTGGTCTTTCCAACCAGAAGGGATTGTGTTCCTTTGTTTTGGAACATTAGAAATCTTTTGAGCAGTTTGAATCTATCTCAGCGGAGGATGTCATTAGGAAGTCCAATTAGCGTGCCAATGGTTTTATTGGCTGCTACTGCTAGTGGGAAGATGTGTCCTCGGAATCGCATGAGTGAGCCCGTATTTTCTTTAAATGTCTCTTTTACTCGATGATGTCGAGGCTTTTCCTCCATTAGCAGAGTTTTTCTGTACTCGAAAGTATTTTGAAATGAACTCTTTCGGCAAGAAAAAGAAACGAAAAAACAAACCTAACAATGTGTGGTATCATGATAATTTGCTCAAGATTTGACAGATCTACAAAAGAGAGAACGGACAAACGATACAACACAGGATGTAAATTTTCTTTTCGTTCCTTCTGTGAAGGATGTATGAAATAAATCGAGGAAAGCTAGGCATGACAATTTAGCAGTACCAGTTACACGGAGAGCGCAGGAAACTTTAGGGCCAAAGAAAGAAAGCTCCAAATTCTAACCTGGGAAAAACTTGCTGATAACCCTCCAAGTGATGCACCGCAACAAGAGATTCGTTCAACAACAATATAGGCAGAACGAAGGAAGGAATGGCTGCGACAGAGAAGCCAAAGTCGAGGAAGATCTGGTAATGATAACAGAAGGAGAGCATACTTCGTACAATGTGAAGAGAGGCAATCTAGTGTGAACACAAGCAAAAACTTATGTAATTCTAGTCTGAACACAAGCAAAATCTTACTTTACATAATGTGAACAGAAGCAGAGTCGACTTCAGATGATGTGAAGAGAAGCAGTCTAGTGTGAACACAAGCAAAAACTTATATAAATCTAGTGTGAACACAAGCAAAAACTGAATTTTACATAATGTGAACAGAAGCAGAGTCGACTTCATATTATGTACAGAAGCAGAGTCGACTTCATATGATGTGAAAAGAAGCAGTCTAGTGTGAACACAAGCAAAAACTAATATAAATCTAGTGTGAACACAAGCAAAAACTTAATTTTACATAAAGTGAAGGGAAGTAGTCTAGTGTGAACACAACCAAAAGCTTACAAATCTAGTGTGAACACAAGCAAAAACTGTGAAGACAAGCAGAGTAGACTTTATGGTCGCTTATTCTACGGGGATGCCTCCGGGGGACACCTTCCTGGAAGAGGGCGCCGGTCAATCACGTATTCCCCTTGCCCAGTCAGACAAACGGTAAAATCTTGCGTGGCCCAAGTTTAGGGTTCACACATGGGAGTCAATTTCAACACCCCCCAAAAAAAAAAAAAAAAAAAAAAACCCAACCCCGACCCCCCAAAAAAAAAAGAGTCGCTTTTATGTCAAAGACTAGTTAATGCCTTGTGCATTGCGCTGATGACATCCAATCTATGAAAAATATTAATGATCATTTACAATGTACGTTTGATTCAAGTATTTTGAAAGTCTATTGGATAAATACAAAGCAATTTAGTCTAAATGATTTTGGATTACCGTAAAGACCGTTTGGTAAATTACGCTTTGAAAAATAACTTTGAGAGAAATGTCGTTTAGTAGAAAACATATTTGGAAAACCCTTTGGTGATTAATATTAGATTTTTAATTTTAATTTATTTAAAATTAAAAAACAAATGTATATAATTTTTTTTTTAAAAGACCAAACCCTCTGCCAATCCAATGAAGGGCTACGGCCTCTGACAAGCTAGACGCCAATGGCCATTAGTTGAGGTGGCGCTCGTCGCTTGGGTCACGCGACCCTAGCTGGAGGTCGGGCGACCTCCTGCGACCTCGACTGATGATCATCGGCGCAAGATTTGGCTCTCTAGAGATCGACGAAGGGTTTAATCCTTTTTTAATTAAAAAAATAATGAGGGAGATAATCAGAAATTTGAAGAATTGGTGAGGGTAGTTTTAAAAGAAAAAAATGAGTTCAGCATTTGGTTAAATGTTGAAGACTCAATTATTAGTCCATACTAGTATTTAATTTTCAACCTTCTCAATGCTGACTTTTAAGTGAAAGCTTCTTCAAAATAGTTGCAAAATGGTCTAGCATTTTCCTAAGAGGTTTTGGAGGTTGAAAGCCTATTGAGAATACTGAACCAAATGTACATGTTGTCTTCTTTATCTATTTGATTCCACGGCAAGATAATTTTGTAATTAAATGAGTTTTGTCATTTGTTTTGCAAAAAATTAAACCTATCAATTAGGTGGGTCAAGTTGTAAATCGTTTGATTCAAATCGACCAATTTAATCAATTTTAACCCATTATCCGATTTGACCTCACCTAACCCATATTGTTAAAACAATTCCATTTTTAATCCAATTTAGGAAAACACACACCCAAATTGAGGTGAGAGTGCAAATCAAGTAAGCATGAGAACGAGCGAAGAGAGTCATAGAGATGTAATAAACCCATTTATGGCCCACTTAACATCCATATCATGTTTAAACCCATATATGACTATTTTACTGAATATATTTAACTCATATAACAACTCAGTATATTATATAAATGGGTTAAGAAATGAGTTATATTGATAGGTCTACCAAAAAAAAAAGTGATTCGTAAAAAAAAGTCCTAAAAATAATTGTTAGTATCATTCAAGAGAATGAATTAGCAAAATAAAAGGTTTAGACATAAATTGTTTTTGGTGATGTGGATATTTTTCATTGACTAATAATTCTATATTATAGAAACAATCATTTTTACATAAATGTCTTTTAAATCATTAATTTCAAATGAACCAGTCGGTTGAAAAATGAAATCTCTACTTTTCTATAGGACCTACTTTCTGCATAATACCTTGTCATGGTAAAATTTAAAACTACATAAAAACGATAGAAGTTATCGCGAATCATGGATTCACCTTCTCGGAAGATAGCTAAAAGTCTTGGGAGTGCTCCTGTACACTCACAGAATTGCTGCCACTACCATAATTGGCCGCATTTGTTTCATGTTCAGAACTAGTTGAGAGTCAGTGCACTGCTCTGACATGCGTTCACAAATGAAAATAGCTACTGAAGCTACTGTCAACTCGGTGAACCAAGATCTCAAAAGCTTTATGATATCAGATGTTGGTAAGGGTCAATTCATGAATTTAATTGTAGGAGCCAACGCTTCCTGATGCATGGATAACGTAAAAAGTCGCACTTCTTGTCAAAAAAAAAAGAAAAAAAAGTCGCACTTCGCATGGTTAAAGAAAAAGAATCGAGAAAACGGTCAATTAGGAAGTATTAATACGCATAATCCCTAAGCATACTCATCCTTTACATTGCCTTCGAACAGTGACACAGAAAGAAATCATAAGGACTGATAGAGTCCGGACTACAAAAAACAAACTTGACCGAAATTCGGATTGAAGCCATCAGTATCAGGAGAGAGCTAAAAACTGATTCAAGGTCAAGATGACCCTTACTCAAAACATGGACCTGCAGTAAACAGAACTGAAACAACCTGATCCAAAATCAATTTGATCAGCCTAGTTGCAACAACAAGGCATTAAGTCAAAGCTTCTTCCTGAGGAAGAGCTGCCACCTGAACTAGTTCATTACAATTCATTTCATCACACACATCACACGATCGTAGAGTCAATATTAGGTTGCATCCACTTCTTTCATGGCCTATTCCCAAGGTCGCTAAAGAGAGATACTCATGAACATCATCCAAGATAAGAACTAATTTCCTACCCTCCAATGCGTGCTTCAGTGGCGCCCCGATAATCATCAGTGACATTTGCCAGGTCCAGTCCAAGATAATTAGCAATGCCACTCCATGCTTTGTCAACCGTGCCTCCCTGTGGAGCCGTGACCAGCAGCCTCATACTACTTGGCTATGTATGTGCCTCGAGAGATTGGTTTTGCCTGCTCTTTTCCCAAACACGAACCCTGAGCACGTCCTCCTTCATTATTTAATCGCTGATCTCATCCAGTTTCGCTTGAGAAGCTTGTCCCATTAGTTCTCCTACTGGCAGTTCGTCACCTCCAGGAGTTTTCACATCCACCATGAGGCCTTCATCAAATCCACCTTTCTCATGGAATCTTGCACTTCTCTGGTGGGATCGTTGACCCGATTTCAAATGTTAGACGAGCCCAAAGGCTTCCATCTTTAACTCTCCGTTTTAACTTGTTGACTCGATTCTTGAGCGGGTATGCATTCTGCAACCAGATTCACGTCTCCCTTCCTTTTCTTTCCTGGCCTCTTCTCCGCCCGTTCCATTTCTGAACATATGAGAATTGGACACCATTTCCATTTTACTTTTGAGAGTATTCATCTTTGATTTGACTTCTTTGACGTCGCTGACCAGACTGATGCTAGCGTTGCCAAATTCGGTAAATTCTTTAGCTTGCGTCAGAAGCAGATTAAGACTGCATTATTACCTTCGTTGACTTGATGATTGCTATTGTTACCTTACTGGTATATAACAAAACCAGAATATGATTCCGATATTCTGGGTACAAAACTAGGATGGAATTGAAAAGGATAGGTTCAGAGATCTACAAAAGAGAGAACAGACAGAGAAAGGACACGGAACATCAAGAGAGATGTTTACTTCGTTTCCCGGATATGAAGTGAAATTGACTGAGCAAAAACTACACGTGACAATGTGCCCCAAACCGAGGAGGAGAGAAGACACAAGAGAAACTGAGGGAATTGGTAAAATGAGAAGAAAAAGAAGCAGAGGAAACTTCACAGTTGCACGCTTCACATGGCTTATGTTTCCGAGATGCCTTAAAAGTCAAAGTCTTCAGGGATGAGGTCTACCGGACCCGTTCGTGGAAGATTAGTTTAATAATTTGCAATATCAAACTTTTTCTCTTTTTGTTTTGTTTTACTTTTATTTCGTGACGTCTTTCTGCTTGAGCTCCGACAAGGAAATTGCATAGCATGTAAATGTGCCGTTTCAGAAAATCATATGTCTTCAGAAAATTGAAGTCCTCGGATACAGTGTCCTGGCCAAGTTAACTCATATTCTGGTTTCTTCTCTTCATTCACGGTTCTTATTGAGATACGACAGATCTCCGCCATTCAACATATATCAGCTTGGACGGTTGTGATTTTTTATTTTCGATCCAACGACGAGAAGCCCAAGAGGCACGGTATCTCCTAAGAACCACAAATCATATCGTAAGGTTTGAGCCCTGTGGCAAGCACACGGGCGACCTTTACCCAACGATTTGCATTTGCTAGCTAATTTAGCAAATCTTTGATTTTTATGCATATATTATTTATGTATATATAGATCCATATTAAGATTTGCCCAGTCTTTAATTCTTTTGCATATATTGTTTATATATATGTGGATTCTATTTTAATTCTAGTTTGCAATACGTGTATAGAATTAGAATAAAAGGTTATGTTTCGTGATAAAAGTTAAATTGCTTGATTGCATATATTTTTCAGTAATAAATATTTATACTTATTGTTTACGTATATAGATTTTTTCGATTATCGAATCATTCGTCTCACGACCATTTTGCAAATGCCTCGTTCCAATCCATACTTCAGTCAAAGAGGTGAGTGTCAAATTGAGATTATGTTTGAACTATATTATTGGTAATGGCTTTTTTACTAGAATTGTATGTTGTTCGTAATCAATGTAGACATTGTTCAGCTACGACAGATGGATATTATACACTATTAGAGGACTTGAAGTTTAAAAAGGAAGATTCAAAGACACACTCTACACATTGTTGGCATGCTCACCTATAACTTTCTACCGACTAATTAGACACTATTTATTTCACGAAAAATGAATGACTTGAAAAATATTTTCCTAAAAATAATCGTTTGTATCACTAAAATAATTAGTTAATGGAAAATGTTTCATTATTGATAACAATTTATGTCTAAATACATTTCGTTCATTCATTTTTGTAACCGATATAAGCGATTGTTTTCAAGAAAAAGTTTTTCAAATAATTTATTTCTTGCGAAACAAACAAAATTATAATATTGATTCGATTCCTCCATATGAGAAGGTGAGTTGTCATTCTTTCTTGTTTAAGTTATTTTGGTTTTCAATTGAATTTTTATTTAGCTTTGTTTTTGTTATTTGCTGTGACTATATCCACGATAAAATCAAGGGCAACACTGCACATCTTTTGCGAGATTTGCTGAAGGAAGGAAAGATATATTTGTTGAAGAATTTTTCAGTTGTTGAATAGGATGTCATGACAATACCTTAATATAGATTCGACTTCCTTGAGAATGATAATCTACTCAGTTGGGTCTTAATGGATTACACTACATGTTGACAGGTATAATATTAAAAGATACAATTTCATTTCACTTATGAGTCTAAGACGAGTTTAAAAATCCTAATTTTAAGAATTATTGATAACAGATGGTATTTGAGCAGATTGTTGGAGAAGGAACGTTAGGTATGAGGAATGTCAACAGAGCCAAAGTAAAAACCACGGTCGTTGGGCTAAAAAAATCAGGGGTGTAGTTTATCCATCATGCACCTGAATCTTGTATAAATTTAAGCATCTTTTGCAAATTTTAATATTTAATGGCCTGGCAGACCCAACAAAGTATGCCTCGCTTTATGAGATGACTTCGTAGATGACTATGAAAACATCAAAAACATTTGTCGGAAGAATAATAGGTAGTTGTGTTTATATCTAGGTTAATGTTCCCTAAACTACACTCACTCTGATACAAGTACCTCAAGCTTTTTTTATGCCATAAAAAACTCTAAACTTTCCTAATTGTGATATAAATATTTCAATTATTTTGGGTCATAAAAAATCCCGAACTCATATTAGTGTGACGAATATACCCTAATGGAACTGTAATAGAGAGTATATATGTGACAAAACAGATTTATGTTCCAAATTTATTTTTGAGAATAGAAAAAAAAAAAAAACAAAATGGTTATCGTCTTCCCTACTCTCCTTTAATTTGCTGCTAAGAAAGTCAATAAAATATCGCCCTGCTATCCTCATGCGGCAGGGAGTCAACAAAGGACAAGTGCAGCCAAATTAAATCCACGCATGCTTAATCAGAAAATTCTTCCTACTGCCTTCTTCATCTTATGGCAAGCGGCTAGGTGTTGAGGAAATTGAGAGTCTGTTTATTTCACGAAAAATAAATAATTAAAAAAATATTTGTCCAAAAAATAAGCATTTGTATTGCTTAAAATAGCCAAGTAATAAAAATGCTTTTATCATCGATGATAATTTATGTGTGAACATTTTTTGTAAATGATGATTTTTTTTTCATCATTTTTATAAGGGATACAAGTGATCATATTTTTGAAAATATTTTTGAAAATGTTTATTTTCTGCAAAATAAACACATCTTAAATATAATGGATGAAGTATAGCCAGCGTGCTAAACAAAATCGCAGACGATCACAAAAAAGTCCAACTTGGACTTATTAGACAAATTTGCATACTTTAATTTTAATATTTGTTTAATGGGCTCAAAGTCGAGACATATTTTAACAAATTTCTATTATGACAAATACTTTGCCGTGCTTATTGACACGACACGATTAGACGAGCAATTCACAATAGTTTCAAAGTGTCAAGGTCATCAGAAAGGAGGACATCAGCAAAAGATTAAAAAAAAAAAAAAGAGCCTTAGAAAACAGGATTAGAGAGAGTGAGAAATGTTATGTGTCCTAAGAAAAACGTAGTAAATTTTGTAAATTGGCATGTGATTATTGGTGAATTAAAGCGATTTACCCTTTGTATCATATCTAACTTTTAAAATATTAAGAAAAGTTGACATAGGTGATTACTGTGATTATACATTATATAGTACAGGGACTATAGTAAGGATTCATTCACTCTTGCCCTATTGACCTATATTACGCATGGAGCCAGCCAAGTTCGGCGGTCCATATGGATTCAAAGTCCTTGCACTTTGCATCTGAGCTGTGCAATAATTTCCAGTTTCATGGCAACTATTTTTAATAAAGTTATAGGTGAGGAGATAAAGCATGCACTAACAGAGGATGGGACAGAGGAAGAAGCGAAGTAAGCTATGTTCCAGTTGGGTTGCCTGGAAATCTCCTGCACTTGATGGCTTTGCAGGAATCTTCCTTCAGACTTTCCGGGATGTGGCGAAGTTGGGCCTTTAACAGCTAAAAAAGTCATCCGTTTCTTCCACGCAGGTCGGCTTCCTTCTCTAATTTATCATTTTGGTTATCAAAAATCGAGTCCCTGAGGAGTTTTATCGCTTTAGACCAATTGGTTGGCGCAACTTTGTGAAATAATTTAAAAATCATTGCGAACAGCCTGAATCTTTTTCTTCTTGACATCATCTCTCCTAATCAATGTGCCTTTTGTCAATTTACGCAGTGCTCATCAAATTTTTTATTAGATGAGGATTAAGAACAGGGGACTGAAAGAGTGGTGCGAAGGATGTGTGGAATAAATCAAGGAACCCTAGGCATGACAATTTACTAGTTACATGGAGAGCGCCGGAAAATTTAGGCTAAAAAAAAACTCCAAGTGTTCACTAATCTAAAGCAGTCTCGCCCGATAAAGGGTGGCTGATAATCCTCCGAGATTAATTCAACAATGGAATTAAGAGATAGTACAGGCTGAGTAAAGGGAGGGATAGCTGCGAGGGAGAAGCCAAAGTCGAGGAAATTGAAGTCAATAGAAGCAGAACTTCAAGTCAACACCCGAAGCAAAAGTCGAGGCACGGGGTCTACGGGACACCCTCCTGGAAGTTGGTTGATCCAGACAGACGATGGAATTATCATCAAGAGTCTTCCATACACCTTCCCGGAATTTGCCAAAGTCTTTTGGGCCATTTTGGAAACGTTTCCTGGTCGCTTTCATGCCGCTTGCTGGTGCCTTGTGCATTGTGCTGCTAAACATATATATTGTATTAGGTACTTGGGAACATATCTAGTGCCATTCAGCTTTTCTGCTTCATCATCCTATCACAAGATACCATAATTTTATAGTCAAATGAATTTTCAGGATTCCCTCGTTTTGCAAATAATTAACAATTTGTAAAAAATTTGTTAAAAATGATTGTTTGTCTCACTAACAAAAATGAATCAACAATAAATATCATGATCAACAACCGAATTACTTAGGCATAAATTGTTGTGGATAATACAAATATTTTCCGTTAACTAAGAATTCTAAGTGATACAGACAATCATTTTTAGGAAAATGTCTTCAAAACAATTGATTTTAGAAGAAACAAATGCATCGTTGGTTTGAAAAACAAAATCCCTCCTTTTATCGTAGAACCTACTCATTGTATAATACCCTCCTCATGGTAGACGGTAGTTAAACGATAGAACTTATCATGGTAGATTAAAAATTGGAGTGTTTCTGCACGACTCACATCAGAGGCTTTTTTGGGGGGAAAGAATTGCTAACGATACCTTACTTTGGCCGTGTTTGACTGCTGTTAAGAACTAGTGGAGACCCAGTGCGTTGCTTTGACATACATATGGTGAAGATGGTTTTTAGGCTTGGTTTGTTTGGCAAGAAATATTTTTTGAGAAAACACTTTCCTCATTTTTTGGTGTTTAGATCGCTTAGAAAAATGTGTCAATGGAACCCCAATGCTTGTTTGCAAACCCTTGATAGCGGCCCTAGGGCGAGGTCCAGTGAGGCGAAGCTCGGGTCCAAAGAGGTCGGGCCCAAAGCCCGATGCCTCAGCCTTGGTCCACATAGGTTGGTCTCGGGACACCAGCTGCCGTGGGCAAGCCTAGGATTCTGGTACTGTTGCCCGACTCCCTAGGCCGGGTCCACAGAAGTTGGGCTCAGGAGCTCGTGCTCGGATCTCTAATAGTCTGAGTCCATTAAAGCCAAGCTCAGATCCATGGCACCTAGGCCTGAGACCTTGCACCTAGGATCTAGCTTGCTATTGCCCAAGTCCCTAGAGCTCATGCTCGTGTCCATCAAGGCCACGCCCATGTACATCAAAGCTAGGCTTGGGACCTTGGCACTTAGGTCAATCAAGGCTATGTTTGAGACCTTGGTGCTAGTGCCCAGGTTCATTGAGGTCAGGCTCGAAACCTCGGTGCCCAAGCATAAGTCCTTGAGACTCGTGCCCAAGTCCATTGAGGTTGGGATCGGGACCTCGGAGACCGTGTCCCAATCCTTGGCGCCTAGGTAGCCAAGCTCAAGTCAGCCTCCATTGAGATCGGATCTAAGACCTTGGTGCTCATATCCGGTTCCACGGCTTCTAATGCACAAGTTACTAATGTCCAAATAATGTATGTCTATTTAAGAAAATCAAATAATATTTTTCTTATGAAATAACGAAAAATATTTTTCAGTTTATTTTTAAGTTTTCGCCAAACGTCGGAAAATATTATCATTTTTTTTTCTGAAAAATAATTTGCTGGAATTTAGAGAAAGAAAAGAAGCGTACAGCCGTGATTTGGGTTGTCTTGGTGGAATTTGCTTCGGGAGATGCTGCTCGGGAATCAAAACGACAACTTTAATTCGGATTTGACGCTGCTAGAATTTGAGGCAAAGAAGCAAAGGGCAAGGGTTGGAACGGCCCGAGGACACATATTCTTCCTTCGGTGAGAAATTCCAATGCCACGAACTAACCCTATTCCTCGACCCTGGTAACGTGCAGAGGATAACTTGCGTGGCTGACTCCACATTCAATAGTCTTCATGTGGTGGAATGAATTACGTTGTGCCATAATCCACGCGTACATGTCGGAGAAGGTTGCGATTTTATTGTAGATTCTGATTTTATTTGATTCAGTAGAAGATATTCAGAGATAAAGTAGGAAATTGTAATCGTGTATATCCTTTCCTTGATTTTTTTTTTTTTTTTTGTAATATATAGATGTATACATGTACAAGGAAATACAATGAGACAGAATTACAATTTTCCCTAAGTTTCTGTCATGGTATCAGAGCATTTCGTTCTGACTTAGCTTCTGCAAACACCATGAATTGCCTTCGGTAGTCCTTTTTCAATTGTTGTTGCAGATTTCTTTCTGCAAAACAAATTGACACACCGGTTAGGAATTTCATTAGTTCAAACAGCAAGAAATCAAGCACCAGCAACCTCCGCGAACTCTTGTGAATTGCCCTTGCATTTCCAAAAGTCAAGCACCATCCAAAAAAGAAAAAAAGAAAAAGGGAACCTACCTACAATGGAGAACTTACCACAAAATCAAGCCCCAGAGCAGACTGATTTACCGCAAGATGAACACACTCATAATCAGCACCCACTGATTTCAACTACAGTCCAACAATCCGGTCCAACTCAGTGGCCACTAGTGCAATGGATTCCTGTTCAAAATCCATGGGTCGTTGGACAAAATCAGCAATGGACGCAACACAGCCAATCAGGAGAGAATTCCAGCACCGGATTCCAACCCAATGGATCTGGATGGCACCAACCCGAAACAAGCTCGGCGAGTCAAGGGGGAAATCCTTACCCGAGACTGCAACCTAGGGGTGAGCACGGTTCCCGGGTAGAACCGGGAACCGGAGAACCGAACTGAGGGTTCCGGTTCGGTTCCCGGTTCTAGGAAGACAGGTTCCGGTTCCCGGTTCCATTTTCTTTGGAACCGGCGGTTCCGGTTCCAGTTCTGGTTCCCGCGTAGGAACCGGAACCGGAACCGGGACCCTAAGTAATAAGCGTAGAAACCCTAATTTTTTCTTTCATCTTCAGCCTTCTTCACTTTCTCTTTTCTTTACATTTCCTCTCCGCAACTCTCCATGCCCCTGACAACCCCACGCTGCTCATCGCCCTCCATGTCCTCCTTGCTCGCCGCTCTCGAAGCTACCCTCACGACCCATGATGTTGCCGTCGACGCTGCTGCTGCTCCGTTTGACAACGCTGAAGACTCTTGCTGTCGCGTGTGCCGCCTCCCAACGACGATCTGCTACTAGGCTACCACTGGATGCTTTTGTTGTTCCATCGTTGCTGTTTTTCCATCGACAACGCGGCTGCTGTGCAGACTTCAACGACGAACGGCCCGCATGTTAACGAGCTGCCGCATCTCAGCCTCTCAAGTCGAGCTCGCTCAACTCAGCCAATGATTTGAACCGAGTTCAGTTCATCTGAATCACTCTCTCTCTCTCTCTCTCTCTCTCTCTCTTTCGCCGTCTCCGATTTTGCAAAAAGTCACCGCCGGAGAAGCGAATCGGAGGATGGTCTCTCTCTAGGAGCATAAGGCGTCATCCGTCCTAAACCTAGGTTCGTTTGCTCTGTCATCTTCCATCCTCTCTGTGCTCGTATCTCTTCAATTGATTGAGGCTGGTGGTGGTGGGGGTGGTGGTGATGGTGATGGTTCAGAGAGAGTGAAGAAGTGGAGAGACGCACTTCGCCAAGCGGCTAATTTGTCCGGATGGCATTTAGGCAACGGGTAATTGTCTAATCACTCTCAGCTAAGTGATTGGATTCTCTTGATTGCTGTTTGTTTTGTAGAGAATTTCTGTTAGATTAAAGTCAGATTATAACTCGCTAGAAATGGTGAAGATGAAACTTTGTTGCCTAACTTTAGCAGATTGTTTGAGAAATGGGATTTCAATTGAGTCTCCTTAGAAGAAGGAAGCAGAACTACGGGTTTGGAATTGGAATTCCAACTTTCGAGTCGATTCTTCCGATATATAAAGCGGATGAATTGAGGGACATCATTTCACCTTATGCTCCTGAAATTGCTAAGTCCCTTCGCATGACAACAAATCAAACTTGTGGAGGAACAATGAGAACCCAAGAAGGTGCAGGAATAGAAACCTTAAGGATATGGAGAACACACCTTGAAGAAAACCAAGCATAAGTAGCATTGCATAAAGCCCAAGGGTTGGCTTCTTTTTTTTCTTTTTTGAGTCTTGCATTGTCTTGTTCCTTATTTGGCTTTTGTTAATAGAGATTCTACAATTATCTGGAATTCTTTGGTATTGGTCTTTCGAATTAGACCACAGAACTAGGAACAAGAATTTTCTAAGACTTGCATGTTGCGCTTGAAGAGGACATTTGATTTTGTGAAATGTTTGATAGCCAGAATGCATTATCTTAGTTTCTCTATGTTGTAATGATTTAAGGTTGGTCTCAAGCTGATATTCCCATCTCCAAGTTATAGGGTTGAACCTTGCTTGCATCAGTAGTCTTATGACTTTGTTTGGTGAATGCTGAACATTTTATCATGGGTATGGGACCCTTATGGTCACCCTTATGAGGGTAGTCACTGTTGGTCATGCCACTATCGCTTTCTCTCTCCACATCATGACTTTGTTTGTTGTATAGTTTATTTTGAAAATGAAATCAAAATAAAAAAAAAAAAAAATAAAAAGAACCTGTTGGAACTTGGAACCGACCTGGAACCTATGACAGGGTAGGTTTCAGGTTCTTGGTTCTGACGGGTAGGTTCCAGGTTCCAAAAAATGAGGAACCTGTACCCAAGGGTAGGTTACAGGTTCCAGACGGAACCGAACCGGAACCGGGAACCGCTCACCCCTACTGCAACCCAGTCTCTACCCATGGGCGATTCCGGCTATCGGCTCCCGTTTAGAACTCGGAGATCTGCTGTACACTTTGACGGCCGACGGACCAGAACTCCGTCTTATTTCCTTGCAGCTCACCAGCCCCAACAACTACAATGCATGGGCTTAGGATTTCCGGCGAGCCCTTGTGACCAAAGAGAAGGACGATTTTATTGATGGTACCGTCCCCCTTCTGATCGACGACCGAATGCGACGAGTTTGGTGTAAGTGCAACCAACTCGTTCACACTTGGATCGGGGACCGCGTAGCCCCTGATGTTGCCGCCGGCTTGCCACCAATTGAAGACTTGAAGAAGATGTGGGAGGACATACGTGAAATGTATGGGAAGTTGGATCGGGCGAAACTCTTCTCACTCACTCAAGCAATGATTGAGTTGAAGCAAGGGAACCTCTCGATTACCGCTTGCTTCAACCGGCTCTCGGCTTTGTGGAATGAGCTCGAGGGGCTCGAAACCACACTTGCACGGTACAGAAAAATCAGAGAAAGAGAGACAGTTACCTGGTTCCTCTTGATCTTGAATGAAAGCTTTTCGTCCTTCCGATCCCAGATCCTAGCGATGGATCCTGTTCCCTCTTTTGGTCGGATCTACCAACTTGCAATTCAAGAAGGAAATCAAAGGCTTGCGACGGTAGAATACGTGAAGATGGGGGAGGCCGTGACACTCGCGGTTCTGGCGGGGCCGTCACAGCGAGTAGCTGGCACCTGGTCCAGGCCATCGTTGCGAACGTCGAAGACCCTCGGGCAGCCTGCTGGGATGAGAGAGGCACGGATAGGGAGAAATGGCAGCTAGGAGGAAGAAGAAACAAACCCTAAAATGGACGATGAAGATTACAAAGGGGGACCGGACAACTCATATTACAAGTATGGATCTAACGGTGGAGATTTGGCGATCCGTGCGGCTAAATTGAACGCTCTTCATTCGGCCACATCAGCCCTCAACTTTAAACAATCCTATGGTCCACGAAGTGCCATGTCATCAAGGGGAATTGGGAAATTCCAAAATTAAAGGTAAATATTGTGATTATTGTAAAAGGCCACATCACACTATAGATACTTGTTGGAAATTACATGGGAAACCGACTGATAAGGAGAAAAGAGAAAGGGATTATTCTGCCTTTCAGGTTATGACTCAGGGTAATGAGAAGGCAAATCGGCCAATTTCTGATGATCAATACCAGAACATCATAAGGGCATTGCATCAATTGAAAACTACAGACAAGACTGTAGGATTCTCAGGTACTTCTATTTCCCAAAATAGTAATATTTTAGTTGATGCATGGATAATCGATTTTGGCACCAGTGACCACATAGTATGTGATGAGGATTTATTTTCCTACAATCAAAAAATCCACCCTTCTATGTCTGTTAGACTTCCTAATGGCACCACTACTCATGTTTCCAAAATTGGAACTGTCCATCTTAGTGAGCACATTATTCTTAAGAATGTCTTATACATTCCTAATTTTGAATTCAATCTTATATCAGTGTCCAAAATCTGCGAAGACAACCATTGTCATGTTGAATTCAATTCCAAAATTTGTTCATTTCAGGACCGTTCGAATGGCAAAATGATGGGCTTGGGTAGTGTTGCGCAAGGGCTTTATTTTTGGATCAGCTTTCCAAGGGATTTTGATTTTTCATTGCTACATAAAAGCATTTCTTGTAATGTAGCAACTAGCAATAAAAATTTCCTTTATCATCAACACTTGGGTCATAGTACTCGTTTCCCTTATCCAAATTGCTCGATTTGTCCCTTAGCAAAACAATCTCGATCTCCATTTCCTACAAGCACGTCTCGAGCCACTAGTGCTTTCTCCTTAATTCATGTTGACATATGGGGCCCCTATCATACCCCTCATTGTGATGGCTCTCGATTCTTCCTAACTGTTGTTGATGACTACACTCATGCCACATGGGTTTTTCTTATGCAATCCAAGATTCAAACATTCTCAAATATTGTGAATTTTCTTTCCTTGATTAAAAATCAGTTTGATGCTTCTATTAAAAAAATTCGCACAAACAATGGACGAGAATTTTTCATCGCGGAATGTAGCTCTTTCTTTGCCTCCCATGGAATACTTCATGAAACCTCATGCACATACACTCCTCAACAAAATGGCGTCGTAGAGTGTAAACATCGTCATCTTTTAGAAGTAGCCCAGGCCCTTAAATATCAAGCATCCATTCCTGAATCCTACTAGGGAGATTGTGTGGTCACAACGGCTTATTTGATTAATCGCATGCCAACTAGAGTTCTTGAAGGGTGATCTCCATTTGAAATGCTCTTTGGAAAGTCCCAAACATAGAACATCTAAGAGTTTTTGGTTCTCTATGCTATGCCACAACTGTGGGACCTCGGGACAAAATAAATCCTCATGCTCTTCGATGTGTCTTCATGGGATATTCTCTTTTACATAAAGGATATAGGATCATGGAACTATCGGCAGGTCGATTTTTCGTTAGCTGAGATGTTGTTTTCCATGAGGATATATTTCCATTTTAGGAATCGGCATATAATACTTAGACGACTGAAGCAACGTCAGACGACTGAAGCAATGTCAAATCATCGTCCATTCTAATCTGAAGAAGATTTGTCTATGAATACTCAATGCTTGTTCATTCCAGTGAACAACATATCAGCAGCTCCAAAATACTCAAACTCCATAATCGAGTCACCAATGTTATCTCATGAAGAAGATGAGTCATCACCACAACAACATATTGAAGTAACTTCATCTGAACAACAAATTGTGGAGCCACCAAAAAGATTAGGGCGTCATACCCGTCCACCTACATGGACCAAGGACTTCATATGCTCTACCTTGTATTCCCAAGGTACACATTATCCTATATCTTCTTATGTATCTTTTAATCGACTATCCCAAGACCATATGTGTTGCATTAGTTGCATATTAGAGGAACATGAACCTTCCTCCTATGAAGAAGCAACATGTGATCCAAGATGGCAGCAGGCCATGGAATCTGAGTTACATGCACTTATGGATAATCATACCTGGGATGTAGTCTCACTGCCTAAATATAGAAAACCGATTGGGTGCAAATGGGTATATAAAATCAAATATAAGGCAGATGGCTCTGTTGAATGCTACAAAGCTCGACTAGTTGCCAAAGGATTCACTCAACGGGAATGTTTTGATTATCATGAGATCTTTTCCCCTATTGCCAAGGAGGTCACTGTTAGTTCCTTCCTCTCTGTTTCGCAATTGGGACTTACATCATATGGATGTCCATAATGCTTTCCTTCATGTAGATCTTGACGAAGAAATCTACATGGAACTTCCACAGGGACTTCGCAGACAGGGGGAGTCTCGGGTATGTCGTTTACGCAAGTCCCTATATGGACTCAAGCAGGCTTCTCGGCAGTGGTATGCAAAGTTTACTAATGCACTCACATGTAGGATTTCAGCACTCTAAACATGATTATGCATTGTTCATATGGACTAAAGGTATTTCATCAATTTATTTGCTGATATATGTTGATGATATACTCATTATGGGAAATGATGACTCTGTCATTAGAAAATTTAAAGAGTATCCGCATTTCAATTTCCATATCAAAGACTTGGGGCCTCCAAAATATTTTCTTGGTATTGAAATAGCTAGATCTAATAAAGGGATATGTCTCAGTTAGCGGAAATTTGTCTTGGAAATTATATCAGAAACAAGGCTATTAGGATGCAGGCCAGCAGTCATTCCTATTGAACAAAATGTCAAGCTTACAACATTTGAATATGACAAGGCTACCCATCATCTGATGAAGACTCGTTGCTTCAAGATCCATCAAGTTACTAGCAACTCGTTGGGAAATTGATCTATCTTACTATGACCAGACCTAATATATGCTATGCAGTGCAAATACTCAGTCAATTTATGCATAATCCGAAGTAGTCTCACATGAATGTAGCACTGAAAGTTGTAAAATACTTGAAGGGCTGCCTAGGACTTGGAATATTGTTGTCTAGAGATTGCGACATGAAGATGAAGGCTTATTGCGATACTGATTATGCAACTTGTCCAATGACTAGAAGATCTGTCACAGGCTTCTGCATCAATTTAGGGAGATCCCTACTTTCATGGAAAACTAAAAAGCAATCAACCGTTTCCTTATCATCAGCCGAATCAGAATATCGGGCTATGGCAAAAACGGTTTGTGAAATAATTTGGATACGAGGCCTACTTTTGGATCTTGGAGTAGAAGTTGATGGAGCAACTGAGTTATTATGTGATAATGATGCTGCACTTAAATTAGCAGCAAGTCTGGTCTTTCATGAAATGACAAAACATATAGAGGTTTTTTTTTTGGTAAAGGGTAAATATATATTAACTTATGAACCAAGGAGCTACACAAATGTACAACAAAAGACCCTGGCACCAAGGCTTACACTCAGAAGACAACCAGTCAAGAGAGTGGAAGAATGCTGGGGAAAGGGGGGGGGGAAGGAGCTGCAGAAAGGGGAACGAAAGAACATCAGCTAGAACTAGGCCAAACAGCAGCCAAAAAAGAAGAGAAGGGGAAAGACGAAGGCACCCGCGCAGGGGAGAAGGAATACAACCAGAAAACTGAAAAACAGCGAGCTAGGGACACCAAGGAATCATCCAAAGCTGAAGAGACCGGACGCCGCATCACGCAAAGGGAATATCTTGGAATCACCGGAGATAGCCAGCAACCAGTGTCGAGTAGAAAGCGAACAGCCAACAAACGGGAACCCTCCGGGGGAAAAGCGGAGAAGGAGGGAGGGTGTCCTTAGAAAACTTGCCGAGATGAACTGCAAAGAAAACCAACCAAAATCTTGGAGTCACTGACCAGAAAAAAGGTAACGCCTTAGTCAAAGATCGAGGGATGGATACCCTAACTGAGTTATAGTCTTCTATTACGGGTCGTATCCGGGACCTTCGAAAAGGTAAAGGCTCTATCCTTGATAGCCTTGCGAAGATGCTCCTTTAAAGCCGGGAGGAATAAGGTTGATTGTCACTTTACTCAAGAAAAAATTCAAGAAGGAATCATCACAACTCGAGGAATTGGAACGGTGGAGCAGCTTGCGGATCTTTTCACTAAGCCTTTATGCCAAAGACAGCATACTTATCTGCTAAGCAAGCTGGGCGTCTTCGACCTATATAAGCCGCCAATTTGAGGGGGAGTGTTGGAGAAGGTTGCGATTTTATTGTAAATTCTGATTTTATTTGATTTAGTAGAAGATATTCAGAGATAAACCTGTATATCCTTTCCTTGATTTTTTTTTTGTAATATATAGATGTATACATGTACAAGGAAATACAATGAGACAGAATTACAATTTTCCCTAGGTTTCTGTCAGTACAAAACTAATCTTTTTGAGATCAGTTTTCAAAGGAAAACACCAAAAATTATTCTCAAAATTAACTTATGGACTGAAAACAAGGCACTATTTGATATAAGAAAATCGCACAAAGCTTTTGGCATAGTTTGGGGTAATGAATCCATTCGAAATCGTTTGCTTTTTTCTTCAATAAAAAACGTTTCACTAGCTACTGAATCAATTGTACAAGCACTTTACGATAGTTCAAATGTGTTAAGGACAATTACAAAGGAGGTCATCAAAAAAAATGAAAATAAAAGAAAACATATAGAACGGGAGTATAGAGAGTGAGAAATGCTATGTGTACTAAGAAAAAAGGTACTAAATCTCGTCGCCCAAATCAAATGACAATTTACCAACACTGGTTACATTGAGGGCACAGGAAAATTTAGGAAAGAAAAAAGAGAGAGCTCCAACTTTTCAATAATCCAAAGCAGTCTCACCTGGTAAAAACTTGCTGATAATCCCCCAAATAAAATACCGCAACTAAAGATTAATTCAAGAATGAAAATAAGAGACAACATAGAGAGAGTAAAGGAAGGAATGGCTGCGGCAGCGAAGCCAAAGTCGAGGAATATGGTAAAGTAAATAGAAACAAAAGTCTTGAGGCACACCATCTTGGAAGATGGTTTTGGTAAATTTAAAATTATTAAGCCCTCTTTATCATTTCGGCTTTGTTATCAGGAATTCAAGTTGCATCAACTTACCTCGCATTATTGTCCGAGTTAGACAAACGATAAAGCTATCATCAACTATCTTGCTTACTGCACCCTTCTTGGAAGACAGCCAAAACCTTGGGTTCACATTGGAGACAATTCAAACACCCCCCCACCCCCCACCCACCCAAAAGAAAAAAAAAAAAAAAAAAAAAAAAAAAAAAAAAAAGGTCGCTTCATTCGTGTTATGGAAGGTTGTTGCCACCTGCTTAAATTGATTCTTCGTTCATGACTGAAGTTGTCCTCTTCTAACTCTTCCAATGTCACTGCAAATGAATATTAAAATTTCTGATTTCTCGAAGCTGCAGCATTTCTTCTAGGGTCACCTTCTTCTAGGCATCTTCAGCCATTTCCCCTTTTGTTGTATGAGGCTGTCCCAGATGCAGTATTTAACACTGCAGTTACCTCTTCAAACCTTCGATCCAAATCTTGTTGAATGTGTTGTGGATAATAGTGGCTATGCCTTTTACTTCCCTAGGGGACTAGATAACGAGTAAGTTTCATTTCATCCCTGCAATCACCCTTATGTTCTACTATGATTTTGTGTAGATATTCTGCACTCACCTCTCTATTTCTTGGAATTATCTATATATGTAATGGCTTGTCACAATGGCACCCATCTCCCTTAATGAAACAGGTCTGGAAATGTCACGCCCACAATTCTACTAGTACATGGGCATTGGCACAGCCATCCTTCCATCCGAAGGACCAACCTCAAATATAACTATCATTAACCTGATATTGAAGTATATCTACATCCACATATTTGCTAAGAGAGTCATCTAGTTACGGTACCGGAGTTTTTATAATTCATCAAAAGAATACATATATCTCCAACTAACAACTAACTCAAAAGTTCGTTGTAACCATATTACAACTCATGCCCAAAAAAATCCCACTATCAAAATATCCTTCTAATAAAGTAAAGGCTCTCGTCTTACTTATCGCTAACTGAAAAATTTGAAAAACAAGTAAGACAAATAGAATGAACAACCACAACTAAATGAGTATATATCTCTTTTAAGCTGATCAAACATTTACCATGCATCTTTATTAATTGATATCATATCTCATCAATCTCAGATTCAAAATATGATATACATAAAATATAAAAATGGATGATATTTTTTCAACAAAACTTTTTACGTATAAAATCAATCAATAATAACAAAGTAGCCATCACAGGTATACTCCATTGATCAATTTCAATCAAATCAAACATTAATGGTCCATTCCATCAATTAATCTAATTCTCAATATCTAATTATGGTCTCAATTAATGTCGTGATAAAGGTGACCAAGTTTCCCCCTGGCTAGGTCTCCAATTACATCAGCCGGTGGTTCCGCATAGGAGAATGTCCTAACAATAGTATGCATACTTACCCCTCAATGAGTTCTAGTCATAGCAACTTGAGTTTCATCCACTAACAACATTGTTCAATAAACCATAATCCAATTCAAAATCCATTTCAAAACTAAAGTTCAATAGCCAAATCATATCACTTTTCTAGATTCAATTTATCAAACATAGGACCTCTCATTAACCATGTCGTCACGAATTTTCGTGTTTCTTTCATAAAAGGTTTCGCAACTCATTTATAGACAATGAACTCAAAGTATAATCAAAAGATATCTTACCATTTCAAGTAGACAATATGGTAGTAAATGCTCTATCCATATGCAACCAAAAATGCTATTTCTTAACTCATAATATAATATAATTTTTTTATTTAAAAAAAAAACACTCTTAATATGACTTAAACTATATCACTTTCAAATTATGAGTGTACAAATTCGAAAAAGAGATAATACCACTCACTTGGAAAAGCTAAAAACCAACCTACGAAGGTTACTTGAGCCGACGCACTTTTATTCATATCAATTAATTGAAAAACAATATCAAAATCCAAGCAACACACTACCCTAACGAACGACTTGATCAAACTACGCTGATTCGTCGACCAATCAACACCTACTCACTAACGAAGAAACTCATTTATAACAAATGTTCATCTTTGTCCTTTATGCATATTGTCTATCATGTGTAACTCACACGCAAAAATTCAGAATTTCATTTCAATCAAACTATACTTCGGAATCGATTTTCATCAGATCTCACACCTCCACAGTACCCTAAACTATTATTTCTATATAAATCCATAGCTTAATAACTTCTCAGTCGAACTTCATAGTTCAAAATTGACGAAACTTTGGATTAATGACTTAACTTCGAAAATCACTCCGATTAGATGAATAATAAATTTGAATACTTAGCAAGGCGTTGCAAAATGAGGTTGATTCGGCTTTTCGGGACGTCCGACACGTGCACGTACAGACATTTCTCTTCGTTTTCTCCTTTCCTTGTTTTGAACGATCTTCTCTCTCTTCATTTCTTCTTATTATCTGCTTTGACCATTTATTCACTTGCGTGCAAGCTGAAGGACAAGAACACACTGAGAATGGGCTTAAGTGACTTGGACTTAAGCCCTTTGTTTTCTTATCTTTCTTCTATAAGCCCAATTATTACAGGAAAGGTCAGTCCACAGTTTCCCTATTTGCTTCATCATGGAATTTAAGAAGATTTTCAATTTGCTTCTTGAAGTTTGGGGAGAATAGGTGTTCATCGTGGGCTTCGATGTATCTTTGTTTCTGATCTCTCACGGAGCTATGATTCAAAGTTTTTAAAGATATATCCAGAGATCCAGCCTACCCACTCCAGCTTGAGGAAGATCTAGAACAGTTCAAAATTCTAGAGAATGGTTATAGAATCGAGGTATCCTGGACTTTTTACTCTCTCTTTTCATCAGTAGTAAATCCTCAAGCTGCTTGGAGGATACAAAAATGTAAACTTTTGGTAGTTATGAAATGATGTAACAAATTGGCAGTTTTCTTTTTTTCGTGGCCAAAATATAAACTTATCAGCGAACAATGCTCAATGTCATCTTATTAGTTAAGAGTATTTGGTGCTCTTTCTCTATTTTTTTGGATTTCCTCATATAAATTGAGGCTAAAATGAGGAAGCGGATCTCATACCATGTTGGGGAAATTGTCTTCCGGATAAGTACTTGCTAAAATTTTGGTCACTTTTCTTCTTGACTCTTCAGGACAATTTCATCCGACCAAAAACTCTGTATACTAAATTACGGAATCTCAGATGGCTCACGAATGAAACACAAAGCAAGCCGTTTCTTTTTCTGGCATTCTGATTGCACTGCTCATTTTCTTTTTACTTACGCAGGTGATAAAGATTGATCGTGAGGCTCATGATGTTGATATTCCAGCAGATGTTGATAAAATGGAATCATTTATGCATGAAAGGAACTTGTCCTAAGTATACGAGATTTTCTTGTTCTTTTTGTAAGCTACAGATGTCAGAATTCATCTTGCTCAAAATTAGTTAGTCTTGTCCGGCTCGAAGATGAGATATTTCGAGAGACACGAGAGCACTGGTTTTGCGTCATGCTTTGCTTCGTTAGGTAATATTGAGTTATCTACTCGTCTATATGATCTATAATATACAGGGCTAACAAACATTTTGCGGCAGATGGTGATACCTTCTAATAGTAGGTTCTGGTTCCCTGCAGTGCATGGAATGAAGATAAGTGCTCATGTATGTGGGAACATTGTGGAACATACTCTAGAAAATATTAGGTACAACGCTGATGTCAACTCAGCAAAAAATTAATCCATTCATCTTGCCACACGTTTCGCACGCGGGCCCACCTGTCAATAAAGTTTTCTCCTCCCTCACCGTCTCGCCCCTCTTCTCCTCCTCTCTCCTCTGCTGCACTTGCTTTTCTTCTTCTTTTTTTCTCGCGCTCCACAGCCGCAGAGCTCGAGCCCAAGGCTTGCGGCCGCCATGGCCAGGGAGCTCGACCTCGCACAACCGAAGTCGCGAGCTCGAGATATGACAACCATGGTTGCAAGCTCGTGCTCAAGTGTCCATGGCTACTTTGACCTTAAGCTTGAGATGCGGTAGATTGACCAAATGCTAATATTAATCATTGCTCATTGTTGCAGTTATCTTGGTCCCCTACGGACCTCTTTGATTGCTATTTGCACTAGTGCCCAAACCGCTGCTGCTAATCTGTGCGATGTACAATCGCTATGGGAGTATTCCCTTTGCGTGCCTTTCCAACTTGCCTTGGATCCTAACTTGGAGGATGTCCAATCAACGTCAAGCAACGACTCCTCTCGTGCCTGACCTTCTCACTTTAGGTTTCCCGAGCAATACTTTCCTGGGACCTGCTCTTCCAACCGAGAAAGCAGCAGCCTTGATCTTCTTTTCCCTCCCTCGAACAATTGGCAATTGGCAATCCTCCTAATCATGAATAAATCTTGTCGAGGGACAGGAGTGGCTTAAAGTTGAGAATTTGAGAACAAACATTGCCATAGATCTCGGAATTAAGGCTCATAAGAAATTGGTGACCTTCTTCACCTCTTTCTTCTTTGTGTACTTCATGGCTGAAACATAGTTACATTATGGGATTTCATCATAATCATTGAGATCATCCCATAAGACCTTCAATTTTGTAAATATTCCATGATCGAGAGTTCTCCTTATTGTAGTAGCCAAATCTCAGTTTTGATCTCGTGGATTCGAAATTCATTACCTTGGTCAATCTGTCCTTCAACTCGTCCAACATTATCTTTGCTTCCTCTGCATATGCCATGCTTTGTAGTATACTCTTGTTCAGGGAATTGAAAATCCATGAAACTATCATGGAATTACAATGTGCGGGGCATTAAATTCGGATGCCATTGGATTTGGATTCTCTAGTGATCAATCAAATAACCGAGTTTGTTTTTTGCCCGTAATGCATGTCTCATCGCTTTCCATTATGTTGCCTAATTATCTTGGCTTAGCATGCATGAAACGATTACACTTCGGGATTTGTTCGAGGTGTTGAGAGAATACAGTGAGAAAGGGTCAGTCACCCTCTTTGCAGATGCTTTCTCACCCACATTGCAAATGATGCGGGTTGATTTGTTTGATGTGTTTTAAACACTTTGTTCTAATAGCATGAGAGAAATTGTAATTACTTAAGTACTCATTGTACAATACAAACATATATCCACTGTTTATTTTAATAGAAAAGGAAAAGAAAAAATTACAAAATATCTCTAGCTAATTATAAGAGATATACCAGACATTGTGGTAACTAACAAGTATTGACAAGAGATACTCTAAATATTAACCAAAACAACAAGAAAAATTTCAGCAAATCTTTCATGATAGTCCTGTTAGAAAATCAAACTAGTCAAAATGCTGCAGGGATAGGAGGAAGAATAGAAAGGGAACTACCAAAAGTCGGATCCAGTTCAGGCGGTTCTTCGAGATGTCGTGGTCCTCTACAAGGAGGAGTCAGATGCAGGTTACCGAACAATCGCACTAATTCCAGGTCCCCAAGAGGCAGAAGGTTGAGGTAGTCGCGAAGATGGGTCCATTGATTTGTTCGGGATTGCTCACCTAGTTGTAGTTCAAAGCCTCCAGTTTGCAGTCCTTCAAGTTCCAAAAGAGGCAGATCATTGAGGCATTATGGAAGAGGGGTCGATTTATTTGTCCCGGATTGCTCACTTAACTGGAGTTCAGAGCCTCCAGATCCCCGTCCTTCGAGTTCCAAAAGGCAGATGGTCAAGGCAGTCGTGAAAAAGGGTCGATTCATTTGTCGGGCATTGCTCAAGGCAGTCGGGAAGAGGGGTCGATTCATTTGTTTGGGATTGCTCACCTAGTTGCAGTTCAGGGCCACGGTCCAGTATCCAATCCAGCGTGAGACCGGTATCAAATCTACCCATGTCATGCAAATTTTTCACTTTGGTCGCGAGGCCACTCACCCGATCCTTCAACAAGAGATGAGAAAAGAAATGCCCCCCTTTAACTTTGCGTCCTAAGTCGTGGACGTGATCCTCCAGCGATCCTACACTTTGCATCCACAACTCGACTTCTTTCTTCCTTTTCTTTTCAGGTCTCTTCTCTTCCTGCTTTAATTGGTTACCCACGTCATCCTTTCTAGCTGACAAGGTTCGCGTATTCATTTCCAGATGATCCATCTTCGCTTTGACTCCAAGGACGTCGCTGACTTTTTGAAATTAACCGATGCCATAGGCGGCTCCCACTGTGAGGCTGCAGGTAGCATTAGGGTAAAGTTGCTATTAATTAGGGGAAAAACTGCGGGAATTCAAACCAACAACTTAATGCGCTTTTGATGCGGCTATAATATGAGGCAAAGAAGCAATTGGCAAGTAAAAACGTCTCAAGGACAAGTTCGTTCTTGCTTGAGAAATTCCAGGCCCATGAGCTAATCCCTATTATTAGTGCAAATCAAAACTTGGGTGGCTGACTCCACATGCAATAGCTGATAAAAAATCATTCGATCTAAATTGACCCATTTTTAACCAATATAAATTTATTGACCCTTACTCGGTCCAACTTCGAGTAGACCCATATTGACCGCGACCCATATTACTTCAATACATCCATATTTAAACAAGCCTGTTTTCAAAACAAATAACCCCATATAAAAAATCTAAGCTATTCATATAAATATCTACCTGAATAAAATATCATATCAAATTTAAAAAAGTAAACTAACAAAATAAAAAGATGTTAGTAAATAAAAGAAAAACGTAAAAGGAAACTAAAAATTAAAACATTCGTAAAGAAATAGAAAAGAATGCACGTATTGTAACCGCATACATTTTGAAAGCATGCCTTAACATGTGTTTAAGGGCTATGCTAAAGAAAACACCCTCAAAAGATAGAAATACAGAATCGGCATTTCAAAAAGTGGTAAGAGACAAAATTTGTACTCAATGAGAAAGATAAATTAAGTAAAATGATTACGCTTTCAACAGCAGATCCTAGGGAAAATTACCAAAAAAGTCATAAACATATTACAATTGTGTCAATTCAGTCATAAACTTATTTTTTTGACCAATTGAGTCCTAAACCTTTTATAATTATTCCTGATTAGTCCATTCGGCCAAAATTGGCTAGTTGGCACTGACATGACAGCCAGCCGATGCCGGCAACCTTTTTTTAATAATATTTTATTTTTGAAATATCTTATTATTATTTTTATCTCTTTTTTTTTTTTTTTTAATCTTTCTCCCTCTCCCTCCTTCCTCCTCCTCTCCTCCTTCTTCCTTTGGCTTTGGCGACTGGCCAGATAGGAGGGCTGGCCAATTGTTGGATTGAGGCGGCCGAGCTAGCTTGCCTCGTCATCACTAGGCGAGGGCGAGCTCACCCAGCCATTGGCGGGGCGAGCCCTCGCTAGATCAGGCAAGGGGGCCTTGCCGTCATCGGGTCTGGGGAGGCGAGCCCCACCTAATCTAGCAAGGGCTCGCCTCACCAGGCAGTGAGCTTGCGCCCAACGATGGCAGGGCGAAACCCCGCCGAATTTGGCAAGACGATCCAGCGGGCTCGCCTCGTCAGTAAATGAGCTTGCACCTAGTGACGGTGGGGCGAGCCCTCACCAGATCTGGTGAGGGGGGCTCGGCATCGTGTCTAGCAAGGCCCTCCTCGCCGGATCCGGCGGGGGCTCGCCTGGCCATCACTCGGCGCGAGCTCGCCGACAAGCGAGGCGAGCCCGCAGCGAGCTCGCCGGAGCCAAAGGAGGGAGGAGGGAGGAAGAGGGAAGAGGGAAGAGGGAGAAGGGGAAAAAAAAAGAGAGAGAGAAAAAAGGAAAAAAAAGATTAATAAATTAATAAAATATTATTAAAAAAAGGTTGCCGGTGCTGACCGGCTGCCACGTCAACACCAGCCGACTAATTTTGGCCAGATGGACTAATCGGAAATAATTGTAAAAGGCTTAGGTCTCAATTGATCAAAAAAAAAAAAAGTTTAGAACTGAACTAGCACAATTGTAATAGGTTTATGAATTTTTTAGTAATTTTCCCACAGATCCCACATGTAGTAGATCGCTCCTGACGTCTCCTTCGTCATCGTCTCCCTCCTCATCGTCCTCGGCATCCTCACGGTCTCCTACAGAGTGAATGGCGACCAAACGAAAAGAAGTTTAGTGAACGCATCTTGAATTAATCTGAAAGAAAAAGAAAGGATTACCCCCACAACATCGTCCTTTATGGATTGAACATGGCTACCAAGCCTAGAATGATGTCAATTAAGATCAGCAGGCGGAGTGGATGCCAATGGAAGCACGTTAATGGAGTGCCTAATCGACAAGGACGCAATGGGACTTCTCAACGATCCAACGAAGTCTGACCAGGGATAAGAAGTTGGCAATTCTAAGTGTCACTATTGATGGGCAACTTACAGCGAAATCTACCTATTATTCTTTGGAACTGTGCAGGAGATACCATGCAAGGGACATTCAAGCCCAATTAACGTGAATCAGAAGGCATGGGGAAGGCCATTCGGAGTCGGAACCGTGAACACCTATTTCATTTAATGTCAAACTGGATTCTTTTAAGGCCTTTCCCCATTGACAGGGTTGTTCTGTGCTGAAAAGCGTATTGGAATGAAGTAATTCTTTTGGCAAGAAAAGAAAAAAAAAAAGAAGCGAAAAAACGAGAGAACAGACAATTCACACAACACAAGATGTCAAATTTTTTCTCGTTCCTTGTGTGAAGGATGTGTGAAATAAATCAAGGAAAAGGAGGCGCGACAGTTTGCCGGTACCATTTCCATGGAGAGCGCAGGAACATCTAGAAAAAAAGAGAAAAGGAAAGCTCCGGATTTGCACTAAGCGAAAGCAGTCTCACCTGGTAAGAGCTTGCCGACAATCCTCCGAAGGAAGTACCGGAACCAGAGATTAATTCAACGATGGAATTAACAGGCAATACAGGGAGAGTAAAGGAAGGAATGGCTGCAAGAGAGAGAAGCTAAAGTCGGGGAAAATGGTGAAGTGAACAGACCCGTACTGAACTTCGCAGGCGCACTGCTTTTTTAATTCAATGCCCGGAGGGAAATTCTTGAGGCATGGTGTCCCCAGGGGGGACACCTTCCTGGAAGATGGTTGAGGCGGACAGCCGCTGGGATCATCATCGAGAGTCTCGCATCCACCTTCTTGGAAATAGCCGAAGTCTTCAGTTCACACACATCGGTGGCATCTTTTAACCCCAAGATGGTTGGTTTCATGTAAGAAACCAGTTGATTGTTGCCCTCTTTTGTGGAAGATGACAGAAATTGAAGAAATGAAAAATTGGAGAGTGTTTTGGGAGAAATCGTAATCTGTATTTTTCTGTATATACATGTACAAGAGCACTGCTCTATATATGTTACAAGAAAATACAAGATTATATTACGATTACATTCTCACTTTACCGAGCCAATCATAGATTAACTGAATCAATTAATTGGCAATATAATCGATATGGAATCGATATCTGCCATTATATTTCCAACATAAGATAGGATAATTGGGTGATATAAATAATAGGATACATTTGTTTTAGGAAAAATCACCAATTCAAAAATGATTTTCATAAAAATAATTACTTATATCATTTACAAAAATAGATCAATGAAAAGCATTTCCATTGACTACGAGAATATTTAAATATAAATTATTATTAATAATTATATTATTAACTATTAAATAATTCTAAATGCTTTCAACAATCATTTTAATAAAATTATGGATTTTCGATGGAACAATGGAGTCTTTATTGAAAAGCGAAGTCTCTTTTTTGTGGTAATATTAGTTATTGCATAAAAACCCTTTTTCATATGCTGCAAAACTACCTGCGACCATGTTCCTCGAACAGAGGAGAGAGGCGCAAGATTTGACCAAGGAAAAATGGGTGTACCAGACCTTCCTGGAACTTCTTTTCTTCTTCTTTCTTTTTTGTTCGTTGACCTTTTCCTACTCAGAGGAAGCACGAAAACGCGGGAAAAGAAGAGACCACGATCGAGTTTAGTTGGCTTGAGAACAGTGTTAGATGTTCAAAGTAAAAGACGAATTGAAGAAAAAAAATTAAATGTTTAAAGTGTTATATTTCATCATAACAAATCATATATAGATTATCTCGCATATCTTTGGGAATTTTTAATTCTTATGCGTATACTTTTTATGCATGAAGATTTTATTTGAAAGATCTATATGTAATGTAAACATTAATTCCATAAATATCAAGTATAATTCCAATTACTTATATCACTTGTACTCTTTTTATATATTGATTATTTGGATTATCAAATCATTCATCTCAAGAGCACCTATTTTGCATATCATGAACCCTCATTCCAATTTCACGCGTCGGACAAAGAGGTGGGAGTCAAATCTAATTTTTCTTTTTTTGAACTAAGTTGTTTGTATTGGCTTTTGAGGTGCGGATAGTGCAAGTGTCAAAACTTGACGCAAAGATATAATTAAGTACCAGAAGTTCTAAAATGTACATTTAAGTGTCAAAATCAGAAAAGAATTGAACATTTAAGTGCTAACGACAAAAAATTCCAGCCAAACAAATAACGTGGCATTTTCCAGTGACTTTTTTTTTTATATGTGACAATTTTTTCAAAAATATTATCCACTTGGCAATTCTTTAAAAAAAAAAAAAAAAACTGTCCACGTTAGTAAAAAGCCCCTAAAATTATTAATATAAATATTAATTAAAAAATTAAATTATTTTTAAAAAAGAGAAAAGAAAAAGAAAAAGGGGAACAGCAAGTTTAGTGACGGCTAAGGAGACTCTTGTTGGCAGTTGGCCAAGGTCGTTGACCATTGCCCAGGGGCTGGAGACCTAAGCCAACTCTCACCAACCCTTTCCAACAATGGTGGAATGGTGGCAGCGAGGGCCTCAACCCTAGCCGAACCTGCTATTCCCCCACCCCCTTCTTCTTCTTTTAATATTTTAGTTTTTTAATTTATTTTTATTTAATATTAAATTTAAAAAATTTAGGGCCAAAAAAATGTCGTTTTGCACGTTCATTGTTAAGTAAGTATTCCGGCGAGCAACATAGGCCACTTATATTATTAAAATAACTCATGTTGGATTTCTAACTATTCCCGCTAGACTTGGCACTGAAGTGTCCCAATTTTTTTTTTAATAAAAAAGTGGCATTTAAATGTACCTTTTCAAACTTTTGACATTAAAGTGTCCACTTATGTCAAGTTTTGGCACTCCAATGTACTTTGTTTTCAATAGAACTGTATGTTGTTCATAATCAATTTTTTTAGCTACGGAAGATGACAAATATTCAGTATTGGAGGACTCGTAGGTTGCAAAAGAAAATTAAAGATAACATCTACCATTGTGGCCATGCTCACCTACCATTTTCTTCCCATAAGGAACTAATTAGTAGTAATATGGTTCTTCTATATGAGAAACCAGAAGGTGAGTTGTCATTCTTTCTTATTTTAGATTTTTTTGGTCAATTGAATTTGCATTTAGCTTTGTTTTGGTTATTTCCAATAATACATCCACGTTACAATCAAGGACAACATTGCACAAGGATTTCGTGATTTGCTGAAGGAAAGAAATATATATATTTGTTCAAGAATTCTTTAGTTGTTAAGAAATAGGATGTTTATCTTTGTCATTATAATTTCAATTAAAAAGGTCTATCCATCTTTTAGTTGCTATGACCCTCAATACCTCGAGATCTACTAAGATTTATATAGATTATTGTGTTGCAGAAAATAATCTTTATTATATTTCTTTGTTTTTCTCAAAACTAAATTATTTATTGTTTGGCAACTATGAAGAGCATTCGCAGTAAGAGCAGTTGGTTCTACGTTTCTAGCGGTCTTAAGTGAATGATCACAGTAGGAGGACAAGTTTTTTATTGCGATAAATGCATCATATTTGTTACCTACCCGATAATAAGTTCTCTACATATTATAGAGAACGTTGGTTTATCTATTATCTTCGAGTTTGCAATTACGAGAAATATTTACATATATTGTTAGGGGGTGAATGATAACTATTCTGTTCCAGAAATAGGTTCTGAAAGAGAAGTATATTTTTCTATTTCTATTTCTAGAAGAGTTTCTAAGAAAAAATAACTGTTTGATAACAACACAAAATTTCTACTCTAAAAATAGAAATTCATTTGATAATGACACAAAAAAATTTCTTTTCGGACAGCGGTGGACCGGCGATAGCGGCCGGCGGCCGGCGACTGACGGCGGCGACAATGAGCAACCGATGGACGGTGGTTGACGGCGATGGATGAAAGACCGGTTGACGAACGATAAGAAGAATTTTTATTTTTTATTTCTATTCCAGAAATAGAAAAGTAGAAAATTTATACTTCTAATTTCTATTCCAAACCTATTTCTGGACCAAGAATTTATTTCAGAAATAGAAAAATGGAATATGTTTATCAAACGAATTTCTATTCCAGAAACAAGTTTGGAATAGAAAAATTATTTCTGGAACAGAAATTGTAGTTTGTCATGCACCCCCTTACTTTCTAACTTTCATGGGGAAGTTGAGGTAGAAGATGGTACAGCATGTGGAATGTTCATAATCTTTTAACAAGAAGCTCAGAAGAAATAGGGAAGTCAGCAAGCGAATTGAACAATGAGGATTGTGAGAAAGCGAAAAGTGACGAAAGTGTACATTACTAATTAGTGTCTTTTCTAATTAATCCTATGTCAATTGTTTTATCATTCATTTATGTTTCATTTGGTCGTTTAGATCTAGATAGGATAGAATGTGAAATTCATGAATTTTACTATATCTTATCTATTATTTAATGAGTCGCGATAACAAAGATGGATATTTTCCCATCATGTCCATTGTTTAGCATGAAAACGTGTCGGCGTAAATGAAACTAAAGAGGGAGGATAACAATGCCTCACAAAATTCTTGCCTACTTCATTTATTTTTCTTATCTTTTATTATCTTTTCCTCTCTCTTTTTATTTATTTTTCTTCTTCCATCATTCTCTAATAAAAATTTATACAATAGCAAAGTTTATAAATTTATTTAAAATACCTAAAATATGTAATAAATATTATATATATATAGATGTGATCGACCGATTATGGAGAGTTGACCCCGACCAAGCTTTCTCGCTGACAAGGACGATGGAAACGTCTTCTTTACTCTTCTTCTTTTTGGCTTTTATTTTATATTATTTTATTTAAAACCTTTCTTTTGGCTTAAGCCTGGGCACGCCACCGCTCACGTTCTCCTTTTTTCTTCTTTCCAGTGAAATTCTTCGTTGACCAAAACCACCAATTTTATCTCTTTCGCTCAATCATTCTAGTCATCTCTTTTGACCCCCGGGAAAAAGAAAAGACAAAACCCCACCGCTTCCACCCCTTTGACCGCGCGCGCTTCTCCTTTAGGCCCTTCACGAGGATATGGTGAGAGATGCGCGACTCAGATGTGTGAATCTCCGTGTGGGGTAGTCGAACTGGAGTCGAACTGGAGATGACCGGATAGAGGTTTTGGCAGGATCGCCGGGCAGTGGAGGAAGCGCGATCGACGAGTGCCGGTGCTTGCTCGGGGATAGAGGTCCACGGTCTGTTGACCACCAAGATTTTGTCTTGGCTGAGAATCACATTTCCGTTGATGGGAATGGATTGGATCTTCCACACTCGGCCTCCTCCAGCGCACCAATTCTGACATGCTTTCCTTTCTTTTTCCGTAATCATGGCGTGCGTATTATTCCGCCTTCTGTAGACGATTGCCCCAATCATGTGCCCATCACTCTTTTCTTGCTAAGAACCATATATATACAGTCCACATTTTACTTTTTGCTTCACTTAAGAATCTTGCCAAGAGCTATATTTGTCGTGGCTTCAAACCTGGAAATGATTGCTCGACCATGTATTACCTTGTCCCTTTAATCCGACGTGCACAGACTAAATTGCAACATGAAAGTTGCCATTTGCACTCGGATGACTGGCCACGTCTCATTCAGGCTCAATTTGTTTTATGAAAAATGACTGATTTGGAAGAAAATTTCCCTTAAGATGATTGGCTATTATCGCATACGAAAATTGAATGAAGGATAGACATAAATCATTATTGATAATGGAAATATTTTTTATTGATTAATTATTTCAAACAACACAAACGATCATTTTAAGAAAAACATTTTCCAATTAATTCATTTTCCGCGAATCAAATGGAGCTATATTGTAAATGCATTATGTCTAAACCTAGATATGCAGCAAAGAATAGAAAATGTGATATTGACACTCTTGTTTAGGGATTGGGGTCAACTCCTAATTTTCTTATGCAATAAATGATTAGCTAAACGTGTCATTAAAATTTAGATGTCAACACTAAGTGACAACTTTTATGATTAAAATGCCGTATGGGTTCCTCTTATGACAAAAAACTTTATCATATTTTATAAGTAAATAATACTTACAAAATTATAAATAGATATTCCAAAACATGATAGCCCATATGAATTTAATCTGTGCTCAGTAAGATGCTTACTAGGAATTGAACAAAGTGGAAATATCTTTTATCAAACGACATTCTATTTTTGAAAAATAAAAGATATTGGAGGATTAAGTAAATTATCCCTCATCACAAAAAAAAACTACATTAGATGGTTTAATTAAATACATGAAAAATAACTAATAGGAAAATAAAAAAAAATTATCGATTATTACAAAAAGCCTATAGAACAAAGCTAATAATTTTTTTAGGGTTATATACTGTGCACATTTATCATAAATTAATATGGTGAAGCACATAATTATTGATAACTTTTATTATTAAAACTCTGCCTCTCGTAGAATTCTGAAAACTTTGTAGTTGATGTGAATAAAGCCCTACATTCGATATCATTCGTAACCCGTTCAGCTGATGAGAACAAAAGAAGGTTGAATAATATATTAAAATCCGCAAGACAGAGCATTTCACCAATGAAAAAAATTCTCGACGTGATAGCCCATATTTGAGAAAACGAGACAAATACGATCAAAACAAGATGATGCATATTTTATGTACAGATGAACGTTAGAAAATAAACAATAAAATATCCATTAAAAATTTTAAATGAATACTTTATCGAAGAAAATAATTACTATAAAAGGAATATGACATGATACCCTCTGTTTGACAAATAATATGATGTTAGAGGATCAACAAAAAGAACAAAAAAATCATCACTAAAGCATTATAACTAATGCCTTCCAGATAAATGAATACTATATAACTAATAAAATAATTACATTGACTATTACATAAATAAAATAATCCATTAACTACTAAAATTTATAGAATATTTTTCAAGGGTCATATTCCATGATTATGCACATTGCATGAATAAATATTGAAAACACAATTAGTTATGATCCCATGGTTAAATGCATAATCAAAGATAAGGCTTTTCATTTTGCCACTTAGCTGTTTTTAAAAAAAAAAATTGAATAATAACGATATATACAATGTTTCCATGTCATCTTACCAGTTAAAGAGTATTTGGTGCAATTTTTCTATTTTTGTGGATTTCCTCATGTAAATTGAGGCTAAAATGAGGAGGTAGATATGATTCCAGGTTGGGGATATCATCTTCAAGATAAATACTTTCTAAAATTTCGATCACTTCTCTTCGTGACTCTCCAGGATGTTTTCATCGACAAAAAACTCTGTATACTGACATTGGTGGATCTCAAACGGGTCAAGAATGGAACAGAAAGCAAGCGGTTTCTTTTTCTGGTATTCTGATTGCAAGGCTCATTTTCATTTTATTTTTGCAGGTGATAAAGGTTGATCATGACGCTCATGGTGTTGATACTCCAGCAGATGTTGATAAAATATATTCATTTGTACACGAAAGGAACTTGTCCTAAGTATACGGGATTTTTTTTTTCTCTTTTTCCCTCGGTTAATATGTACTTGTAAGCTACAAATGTCAGACTTCATGTCAATCGAAGTTAGTTAGCCTTGTCCGGCTCGAGGGTGAGAGAATTCGAGAGACACGGGAGCACTGATTTTGTGTCATGCTTTGCTCCGTTAGGTAATATTATCTACTCCTCCATATGATCTTTAATATGCGGGGCATACAAAGACATCGCGGCAGATAGTAATACCATTCGATCGTAGGCTTTGGTTCTCTGCAGTACATGGAGTCAAGATAGGTGCTAACATTCATGGGAACATTGCGGAATGTAGTTGTACCCTAAAAAGCATCGATACTTTTCGAAAGTCTTCAGGGAGAAGCATTAAAAAAAGTCTTAAACATCTTGTATTTGTACCAATTTAGTCATAAACCTTTTTTCTATGCCAATTTAATCTTAAACATTTTTACTTAATGCCAATTCAGTCCTTTCTAGCCAATTTTGGCTAGATTTTGCTAACTGGATGTCGGCCAACCAACGTGGCTTGATCGGTCTTGACGTTGACAACTTTTAATAATATTTTAATATTTTTGAATTTTTTATTTTTATTTTTATTTTTATTTTTTCCTTCTCCTCCCCCTTTCTCTAGCTAGTCACCGGACTTCGACGACCAGCCAGAGGTGACGGCCGATGAGGTCGACCTAGCCAGACCTCGCCAGCCACCTCGCTAGTGGCCACGAGGGCGGCCTCGCACTAGGTGACGAGGCTCACCCTCGCCGGATTTGGCGAGGGTCAAGCCTCACCCATGGCCGGTGAGGCTCGACCTCGCTAGCCCGGCGGGAGGTCGCCCTCGTGGCTTGGGTGGTCGTCACGCCTTAATCCTCTGAGTGCGTGCCCACCCTCTGCGGTCGATTAAATAGTGACGTCCCAAGATGTATCACCAACCCATTCATTTTAATGCACATGTGAAAACGAATAATTAATCCCCAGGCAACAACAAGATGTGATAGAAAAGTAGGGCCATAATTTTTCGAACTGAAAATCACAACGCACTTATATACGTAACCAACTATGTTATTTACAATAACAGTCTATAAAAACAAGGTCTGCAAAATAGGGGGGTTTTCATAAGACTACATATCCTCTTCCTCCACCTCTTCATCCTCATTGGAGCCTTCAGCTGAATACACCGGGATTCCTGGATCTGAAAGATCCGGGTCTACCATCGAACCACCAAAAGGATCTGCTGTGCCTTTTCCAAAAGCAACCTCCAGCACGTACACAGGTACCTCAGATTTCGGTATGGGACCCTCTCTCTGTCCATTCTGATTATGACGGTACCATGATCTGTATCGATGGGGTACTTTATGGGGTAGACCCGCATCGACTCAGATCACGGTCTTCACCAGTTCATAATCCCATCCCCTAAGGTGCCTATGAAGCGGAATGTAACACCTCTGCTTTGTAACCTTCTTCAGTTGACCAAAATGCTCGGGAGGAGCTGCCATCTAGGGACCTGAAAATGTTATCCCACAATGGGGTGAGACGACGTTTCAGCGAGTTCAACCCCTTAAGCCCCGATTAGGAAGAAAAGACGCTCCAAGGGCTGCCTAAGCATAAGTATAAGTAAGAGGTCTTACATTTGCCTTAGTTCCTTCCTGCAAGTTAGTTTAATTCATAAACTCAACAAATCATTTCAATTCAGATCAACATCGATCAGTCGACTTACTCGACTCCATGTCATCACGACCTTCTCTCGGTCGGCCCATTTGATACTATTTATAAAGTCCGATCATATCAAGACTGCTCACTCTAAGCTGAAAATAAATAGTATAGCTCACTCTAAGCTGATAAAGTATACTGCTCGTGCTAAGCTGACATATCAGAGCTCGTAGGTTGATATAGTATACTGCTAATGCTCACTCTAAGCTGATAAACAATATAGCCCACTCTAAGCTAATAAAGTATACTGCTCGCTCTAATTTGACATATCAAGGCCCTTAGGCTGATATAGTATACCGGTATACTGCTCGTTCTAAGCTGACATATCAAGTCTACATGTTGATGTAGTATACCACCCTAACCATCTAACAAATTCACCATTTTGATCATATCCGATAAAAATAATCGTGTGTGGGTATACGATTGGCCTTAGCAAAAATACAATATTTTCCTTTTTTAACATCCCACTAATTTCAACAGCCTATAAACATATTTTTGGCTCTGTAAACCGACCCTCAGTAATTTTCTAATTAATTACCGAAAATAATATTTTGGGATAAATACCCCAAATTTACAATTCACACTCAATTGCACAAAATAGCACTCAATTAATTAAACAAATCACACAACTATGATCAACATAAAATTCCGGTCACCGGCCATCCTGATCTAATTTCCGGAAAATAATTAATTAATTAATTAATTACGAAAATTAATTATTAAATATCAATAAATAGCAAAAATGTACACTTAGGCCTAAAAAGCCTAATCAAATACCGATTTGGGTTCGGAAAATTTCCGAACCTATTTAAATAAATACTACGGCCTATTTACTTGCTAATTGCACTAATCTAACCACCTAACATGCATCAAGGATTAACTAAATCACTAATCCATTCTAACTAACCACATAATCTTAGCTTAGCCTAAACTAATCAACTCTTAAGCGTCATTAACTTACTAAGCAATGGTTAGTGAGTTAAACTCACTTGATTAATGATTCACTTGGATCAAAATGACAGCGAGGCGGAGACGGTCCACAAACTTCAAAGCGGCACCACCAAGCGGGGCCCGGAAAGGCACCAAAACGGGCTAAACAGTGGGCTGGAAACCCAGGCTGTTCGGTTATGGTCTTGGGCCGAACAAGGCTACTCTGAGGTCGGTTGAGCTGGAAACAGGCACGGTGAGGCTAGGAGGCTTGGACGGGCGTGCAGGCGAGCAAACGGCGGCTCCGGCGACCACAACGGCTTTTTATTTATTTATTTATTTATAAATTGGAATCAAATTAATTTGATAAATGATAATTTATTTTATATATATATATATATATACATTTAATATACAATGTGTCCCGTATTAGAATTCTCTGTTTTTTTAGAAACGACGTGTTATGTCGTGTCGTATCACGTATTGTGTGTTAATATCGATACTATTTAAATCGTACCTTTGGCTCCCCTAAAGGAAATGATTGTACATTGTAAAATGATTGGTTCTCAAATTATAGAACAATGCTTCCCAATTAGACTCCACAAATTACCCCATTGTTGTCGTTAATTACGTGGATGCCATTCAGTGGTATTTGGACACTTTTGGCTTGTTATCTTCGGTTAATCACTTGTGTAGATTATGTGCAAAACCATTTTTCTTTTGGCTTAAGTTCTCGAAGAGTTGTATCATAAGTAGATATACGAAGGAGGATCGCGCATCTCTTCTTCACCATTGCCGTTACTAATTATGAAGAAGTCGGAATTATCTCGCTCGAAAATATACTTTCACTTCTCTCAGAGATGGAGTTGAATAAAGGCGAGTAGAATGAGTGAGGGAAGGAGAGTTGAAAGCCGAGTCATTCCTTTATTGCGTTTAGTTATAATTCCGGAAGTCGGACAAAAGGGAGATTAGTACAAAAAAGTGAAGAGGGGTTGATGTCAAGCGCACCCGAACATGTTCACATTTGAGGAGTTTGACGATAGGTTTAAAAGAACAGTAAAAGCACTTGAATTTCAACATGCGTAGGAAAAGAGAAAAGTCATTCGGAGGATGCACAAATGCCATCAAGATAAACCCCACAACAATAAAGGCAAAAAAGAAGAAAGAAGCCCTTTAGTCCTGATATCCTCGTCCAAACGTTAAGCTTGTCAACATGCTGCAATATTATGTTAAATAGAAATGATGAAGAGAGGTGCTTCTAATCTTTACCAAAAAAAAAAAGAAAAAAAAAAGAGAGGTGCTTCTAAAATCCTCTCTGACTTGGGACAATCTGCAAATGCCAAGGTGCTTAATGGAATCACAGATGACCTTGCCCCGCCAACATCCCAGTTAAAATCATCAACGCCCTCAGAACCCCCACCTCCCCTCTTCCAACTTCCCCAACCCTTCTAATTCTAGTTTTTACACTTCTTCCAACCCTCGAGGTATCTCCTCGGGAGGAGTTGGTACAGGGACAAGCTCGTGGCAATTCATTTGCTCGCACACCTCCCTCGATCGCGACGTCACGATCAATTTGCATCCATTTCTTTCCAGGGCTATACCCACTTCTTCCAAAGAGTAAGATTCCCTAACGTCATCCAAGATAAGGAGGAGTCTCCTACCCTGCAATGCCTTCCTCAGTCTTGCGGCCCGGTAAACAGCGCTCACCTCCGTCAAATCTAGTTCAAGATATTTCGCGATGTCAGTTTGTATCGTACCAACAGTGCCTTCTCGCGATACATTGACCAAACAAGCACCACCGAACCTTGGACAATCTCGCACTATATGATCATGTATATGCTTCGCAAGAAAGGTTTTGCCCACTCCCGCCTGTCCCCAAACACCCACACGGAGCACCTCTTGGTTCATCAAGCAATCCCAGATCTCATCCCTTTTTGTTTGAGAAGCTTGTCCCACTAATTCACCTGGTTGTAGTTCATAGCCTCGGGCAGGTTTCACATCCATCGTGAGAACGTCATCAAATCTACCCTTCTCGTGCATTTTTTCCACTTGAGTCAAAAAGAACCTCACCTTATCCGCCAACAGGAAAAGAGAAAAGAAATGCCCCTGTTCGACGTCTCGTCCTAACTCGTGGACTAGACCCTCCCACCATCCTACATCTTGCATCCACAAGTCAATTTCTTCCTTCCTTCTCTTTCCTGGTCTCCTCTCTTCCTGCTCTAGTTGGAAACTTATGTCAGCCTTCCTGGCTGACAGCAGTCGCATATTCATTTTCAGAGCATTCATCTGCGCTTTGACTCCATTGACCCTGCGGACCTTTCGAACAAAACTGATGGTATGTTTGGCGATTCCCAGATATTTGTTGAAATCCATTGTCAGACTGCATGGAGCATTAGGGGAAAGATGTTTGTAGATTAGTATTCCAGGAAAAAAACTTCTTAGCATTCAGCATTTATATATTGACTTTTATCCCAATAAATTTAGTGCTTCAGTATTCCAGAGTGTTAATTGTTAATTCGTATTTGAGGTGCAGGACAAGAATGGAATGGAAGGACACTAGAGATAGAAAAGAAGCATACAGACTGTCTTGGTGGAGTTTGCTATGGGAAAAATCTGCGGGGAAATAAAACGACAACTTAATTTGTTTTGGACGCTGTTATTATTTGACGCAAAGAAGCAATTGCCAAGAGCTGCTACCCCGAATAACCCCCGAACCTGGTAAGGTGCAATACTTCACATGCAATAGTCTTTCGGTGCGTTGGGAGAGCTTTGGGATAATGAAAGTCCTTCTCCCTCAGTCCTTTCCCTCAAAGTTTATTTTCTCAGAGAATGGAAAAAAGAGAGGGTGGAGTTACCGGGGCGACCGGTAAGCCTCCGCAAGACAAACGGAGGCGACAGGGCACGTCAACCGGGCCACCAGAGGCAACCAGAGGTGAGCTTCGCACGAGGTCGACCAAGCAACCAGTGGCGACCAGGCGACTGGTTGCAACCAGAGGCGAACCTTGGTGAGCTTCGCATGACCGTCGACCAGGCAGCCAGCGGCAGCCGGGGCAAGCCTCAGTGATCTTCGCGCGACTGTCGACTGGGCAACCAGTGGCGCCCGGGCGACTCATGGGGAGCCTGCCTTAGCGTCGACCAGGCCTGCCTCACTCAAGCGTCAACCAGTTGACCGGGGCGAGCCTCGGTGAACTTTGCGCAACCATTGACCAGGCAACCGGCGGCGCCCGGATGAGACCAGGCCTGCCTCGCTCGAGCATCGACCAGGCAATCAGCGGCGCCCAGGCGAGTCTTGGGGAGCCTCATATTAGCGTCGACCAGGCCAGCCTCGCTCGAGCGTCAACCAGGCGACCGGTTGCAACCAGAGGCGAGCCTCAGTGAGCTTCGCGCGACCGTCGACCAGGCAACCAGCGGCGCCCGGGTGAGTCTTGGGGAACCTCGCGTTAGCGGTCACCAGGCGAGCCTCACTTGAGCGTCGACCAGGCGACCAGAGGCGAGCTTTGCACAAGCGTCGACTGGGCGAGCATTAGCGAGCTTCATGCTAGGGTCGACCAGTCGACCAGTCGACCAGCAGCGACTGGGCTAGAGTGCGAGCCTCGTGCGAACCTCGACCAGGCAACCGGAGGCGACCAGAGGCGAGGATCAGCGAGGTGTCGCCAAAATTGCACAACCTCAGGCGAGCTAGATCTGAACCCTCCCACGACCCTCGGCAGCCCTCCTCGCAACGCCCTCGGTGACTAGTGCTAGAGCGGGAAGCAGAATGACAATCGAACGGATTGATGGGTTGTTGAAGTTTCGGAGAATTTGAGACATGAAGAGCACGAAGACGAAGAAGGAAGCGAGAAGCACGGATTCGTACGGCCCAAATGAGCGAGGCGCAAACGGGGGTGGATATATTTGGGAAGGGAAGGACGGAGGGCTAATAGGCGCAACGCGCAGACCGTGGAAAAAAGAAGTTATAAACGGGACTAGCTAGAGAGGATGAGAAATGCTATGTGCACTTAGGAAAATGTACTGCGTTTTGTTTTGTCTTACCAAATCAGATGACAACAATTGAGAGCGCACGCAATTTGAGGAAACGAAAGAGAGCTCTAAATTTTGCCCTTAAATCTCATCTAAGTAGAATTAAAGCTTTCTCACCTGGTTAAAGACGTGCTGAATCCCTTCGAATGAAAACCCGCAACGATGGACTCCAGAGACTATACATGCAGAGGGAATGAAAGAATGGCTAAGCGAGGGAGAAGCATTTTTTTTTTTTTTTTTTTTTCTTTTTTTTGGGGGTGGGGCGGAGGGGAGAATAGAGAGAAGCTTCAGTCCAGCTAAAGAGGTGAGGTTCATGAAAGTAGAGTTTTGAGATGGCGCCCGAAGCCCAGGTCATGAGGCACGAGGTCTACGGCAACCCCCTCCTTCTTGGAAGATCATTTTTACTTGTTATGTTTGTTTTGCAAAAAATAGATTGATGTTGAAAATGTTTTCATAAAATGATCACTTAAAATAATTCGTCAATAAAAAATATTTTCATTAATGATAATTAATTTTTGTATAAATGTTTTCGTGAATAATGAAAATATTTTATGTTCATTGATTTTTGTTAATGATACAAATTTCAAAAAAAAATTAAATCATTCAATTTCTACTAAATAAACGCACTTTCAGTTTAAAATTTTGAAGTCCTACTTACCTATTGTAATGTAATTATTGTTAGATATTTAAATAATAAATCACGCATTCATCTAATAATTTAGACGTTTAGAATAATTGACGGTGGTCATATATGGAAGTCTCAAGTTTGAATTTTTTTCATGCCCCATTTGCCTCTCCAATTAACTTTTCATGCTAGTACTAGGCAGAAAGATTAGAATAAGCATGAAAGAGAATGTTAAAGTTTTTAAGTAATAAATCGTGTGTTTATTTAACTTAAATTTTTAGAATAATATGCTATAGTCCTACATAATTCACACTTGTGGGGCGTAATTGTCGGGGGCAGATAATCAACAGAATGACAATCAAAGAGTCTTTGTGCACCTTCTTGGAAGAAGAGCCAAAGTCTTCGGGCCACATTGAAGGCAACTTCCCCTCGCCCTTACCATCACCACACATGCACGCCCAAAAAAGTAAATTTCATGTCATAAACTAGTGGATGCCTTGTCCATCTGGCTGATAATTGGGGGAAGATATTCGAGGCAATTTCCGATCCTCTTTAGCTATTCTTCTTCGTTGTCATATTACATCGCAATAGCCAAAGTTTGCGGAAATTGCGATAATGTTTGCAATCGAATGAATTTTGGGTGCATTAGAACATTTATAATTTATGAAAAATATTTTCCTCAACGACGAAATTCTTTAGACATTAATTTCTTTAGACATAAATAATTATGAATGATGAAAATATTTTCTGTTAATAATAATTTTAAGAAATATATAAAATCACTTTAAAAAAATGTTCTCCGAATTATTAATTTCTCTCCTTTGTTGCAAAACTTACTTATTGCATAATACCCTTTTTATAGTAGATCACAAATCATAGAGAAACGGTAGAAATTATCACGAATCGTGGATTTTCCTTATCGGAAGATAGCCAAAAGGCTTAGGAGGGGAGACTCGGCGCGTCGCCCTTATGTACATGTGCAGAAGTTTTAGGCTATTTCTCTTTTCTGCTCCCAACAAATATTACCTAGTCGTTGCTTCACAGAGAGAGAGAGAGAGAGAGAGAGAGAGAAAATAAATTCTAGGTTGACATCTAATTAACCTAGTTAGATCTAATAATGATAACTACAACTCATGTTTTTTTTTATATTCACTAAGGATGTTGCTTCTCCAAGAAATATAGTGTAAATTGGTATATGTTTGAATTAATTGAAAAAAAAGGGCAATTCCAATTAATTTTTTAAAGTGATTAGACAATACCAATCATATTCAATATATCAAATAGACCTTGTGAAAGCACTAAAAATACTTTTGTGTCTTACCTCAATTTGCAAACAAATGAGGGTATTTGCATTTTACATCCTCCTTGAGCTCTCAAATAGCCCTCTCACAGCACTTGATCCTTGCTATCAACAATCCAAATAGCTTGCTCCTATAAGTTCTCCTTTAACTTCGAAGGTGTGATCTAGCACCTGATTAAGATTTTGCATATATTTCCGCAATAAAGACACGTGAAATATATAATGAGACGGTTGCCCACTAGTTCACCCGGTTGTACTTAGAGCCTCGAGCCGGTTTCACATCCAGCGTGAGACCGTTATCAAATTTACCCCTCTCGTGCAATTTGTCCACTCCAGTCGCAAGGACACGCACCTGATGCGCCAACGTGAGACGTGAAAAGAAACGCCCCTCTTTAACTTTTCGTCGTTACTCGTCAACTTGATCCTCCAGCGGTACTGCTCTTTGCATCCACAGGTCAACTTCTCTCTTCCTTCTCTTTCCCGGTCTCCCCTCTTCCTGCTCTGGATGGTCACCTATGTCAGCCTTCTTGGCTGACACCGTTCCATATTCCTTTCCAGAGCATCCATCTTCGCTTTAACTCCATAGACGTAGCTGACCTTTTGGACAAAAATAGTGGCACGTTTGATGATTCCCAGAATTTTGTTGACGTTCATTGTAAGGCTGCTGAGAGCACTCGGGGAAAAATGTCTTCAGTTAGCATTCCAGGTACAAAACTTTTAGCTTTCAGCATTTATATTTGGACGTTTATCCTGAGTACCTCAGTATTTTCGAATGTTAATATTTAGTTAGTATTCCGAAGTGCAAGACAAGAATTAGAATGGAAGGATTCTAAAGAGAGAAAGAAGCATACGGCCCTGATTTGGGTTATCTTGGTCGAATTTATGAGGACAATTTGAGGCAGAGAAGGAATTGGCAAGAGTTGGAACGTCCCTGAGGACATCGCCCTCTTCCTTTGTTGGGATGTTCCAAGCTTATGAGCTACCCCCGCATCCTATTCAAGGATCCGGGTACGGTGCAAATCCAAACTCGGGTGGCTGACTCCAACATACAAACTCTTCATACGGTGGTATGAATTATGTTGTGCCATAATCCACACGTACAACTGTTGAGCATAAGCTACTAACCTGTGATGTGGCATTAAAATGGACCGAGCAAAAGTTGCAACCTTGGATGCACAGCGGATGAAATTAAGCTCCAGCCAGATGGAGAACAGACTAACAAAAAAACAAAAAACTAGATGGAATCGTGTTGAGTGATCTTGGATCTATCTCATCCCGAAGGTTAACTCAAAAAGTGTGATTTTCCTTCACATATATAAGTTGATCATCAGCCTCTTTCATAATTGATGTGAGATAACTTCAACACATGTTCATTTGTTTTCGAACATTAGAAATCCTTTGAGCACTTTGAATCTATTTCAGTAGACTATCTCATTAGGAAAATGTGCCAACTGTGTTTCCAATGGATGCTCCTGCCGGTAGGAATTGAACCTCCATATCCTTCAACGTCTCTTTTACTCCACGATGTCAAGGCTTTTCCCCTCTTGAGAGGGTTCTTCTGTACTGGATAGTTTATTGGACTGAAGTGATTATTTCAGCAAGAACAGATCTACAAAAGAGAGAACACACATAACAACGTACGCTATCGTGGTAATTTGCTCAAGAATTAACAGATGATCAAAAGAGAGAATACACAAGCGACACAACACGGGATGCAAATTTTCTTTTCGTTCCTTGCGTGAAGGATGTGCGAAATAAATCAAGGAAATCTAGGACTTAAACAGACCTGGAGAGTGCAGGAAAATTTGGGGAGAAAGCTCCAACTTTTTACAAATCTCAAGCAGTCTCACCTGGAAAAAACTTGCTGATAAGCCTCGTGATGAAATTCCGCAACAGGAGATTGATTCAACAAAAGGATCGGCAGAGAAGAGGAATCAGCTGCCAGAGAAAAACAAAGTCGCGAATGCAAAAGTGAACAGAATCCCAGGGAAATTGCAATCCTTAGAAGTCAATGGCCGACAAACAGTGCATGGGGTGGGACCTACCTGGAAGATGGGTTTTAAAAGACTTTAAAAAATTTTAGCCGCCTTTACGCTTTCTGCTTTATTATCACACTTGTTCACATGGCAACAACTGGCCTTTGCTCAACCGTCCGAGCCGGGCAAACGACAAGATTATCATTGTGAGGCTTCCAAGCACCTTCTCGGAAGATAACCAAAGTCTTTGGGTCAAACGGGAGACATTTCTTTTTCCCCTCAATACAAAGAAAGAAAAAAAAAAGTCGATTTCATGTCAGAAACTTAGTTGATGCCTCGAGCACTGTGCCGATAAACTTATATTACGTAAAAGATATTTGAGACTGTTTCTAGTCCGCTTTCGCATGAACCTCCTTTTCTGAAAGGGATGATAATTTTGAAATCAAATGAATAATCAGGCTTTGTTATTTTGTAAAAAATCAATCATTTCAAAATTATTTTCTTGAAAATGACAATTGTACTGCTTACAAAGGATAAATAAGTGGAAAACATCTTCATCGACAACGATTATGTTTAGATATATAATTTTATTGATAATGAAAATCTTTCCCGTTAATTGACAATTGTAAGTGTTACAATTAATTTTTAAATTATTAATTTCAGGAAAACTAGAAGCATTATTAATTAAAAAATGAAATTCCTCTTTTCTCGAAGAGCTTTTTGCATGTGACAATCTACCCCGAATTGAGGAGGAAACTTTCGAGTGGAACACCTCACATGGAGGACATGACCCGTGGTTCCGAGATACCGCAAAGTCAAGTCTTCAGACAGGGACGACGTCCACCAGAAACCTTCCTGGAAAATTTGTAAATAGTTCAATCAATTTTGTAAATTCTTTTCTTTTTGGTTTGTTTTTGTTTCATGACCTCTTTCTATTTGAGCTCCGACAGCAAATCACATGACATACGGCAGAGAATCTTATGTCTTAAGAAAATTGGAGTCTTCTGGTACTATGTCCAAACCAACTTTACTCAATTCTGGTTTCATATATATATATATATATATATATATATATATATATAGATAGGTGATCCTGTGGTCGAGAATGCACCATGCCCCAATAATCTTTTACAGTTTGTTTGAGTTACAATAGATCTCAGCCGTTCAACAATCTAGACGGTTGTGATTTTTTGTTTTTCGATCCAACGGTAGGTCTTCCTTGCATCCATATATATGGAATCTATTAAAATAATCGTTAACGTGTACATGGATTCTATTTTGAAATGTCGATATAAAATTAAGTCTTTCTTGCATCTATGTTATAAAAAAAAAAAAATGAAATTGACCTAATAAGTATCATACCAAATCCCATTCATCAAATCAACTTTTCGAAAAAGACGAGACATTTAAGTCATACAAGTAAAGAGATATATTCATTGATAAGATAAAGAAAAAAATATGAACGGTGATTGGATTGAGGATAAAAAAGAATCATGGGTCATGAACAATGATTTTATTGGGCAATGGAGATACCGTAAGCATTTCATTTAGTCATGTATCAACGTTCCAACAAAAATATTTGTATTTATAAAAAAATGTCAAGTTTCGGGGGGTAAATGCATTATAAGAAAGGACAAATTTTAACAAATGGTGCCGCTACAATTGATGGCAAACTCGCTTTGGGTAAAAATGAATTAGTAGTTTATATGTCATAAGAATGCTACAATTTTGAAGATATAGTACTCATTAACGAGTGTCTGGCATAGGAAGCGCGCCGTTCAATGCAATAGGATGTATCTATTTATCTATCTCTTGACTTGAGATAGGAGCAAATTTAAAGAAAGGATCTTAGAGTGTCTAGGATTGGGCCAGGAGGATTTGTCTCTTAACGCCTTCTTTTTTCTTCTCAATGTTCCAACATAAATATTTGTTTGCATAAAATAATAAAAAAAACCCAGGTTTCATGGGGTAAATGCATTAAAAGGGACAAATTTTAATAGATAGTGCCGCTACAATTGATGGTGAACTCACTTTAGGCAAAAATATATTAGTAGCTTATCTATCATGAGAATGTTACAATTTTGAAGATATAGTACTCATTAGTGAGTGTCTGGCATATGAAGTGGCCCCCATTAATGTAATAAGATGAATCTATTTCTCTATTTCTTAACTCGAAATAGGAGCAAGTTTGGAAAAAGGATCTTAAAGTATCTAGGGTTGGGCCAAGAGGATTTGTCTCTTGATGCCTTCTTTTTTCTTCTCAACATTCCAACAAAAATATTTGTATGCATAAAAAACCCCAAGTTTCATGAGGTGAATGCATTAGAAAAGGACAAATTTTAATGGATGGTGACGCTACAATTTATGGCGAACTTGCTTTGGGTAAAAATGTATAGTAACTCATCTGTCATGAGAATATTACAATTTTGAAGATGCAATACTCATTAGTGAGTGTCTGGCATATGAGGTGCTTTTGACCAGTGCAAATGGGATGTATCTATTTATCTATCTCTCGACTTGAAATAAGAGTAGGTTTGAAAAAAGAATCTTAGAGTGTCTAGGGTTAGGCCAGGAAAATTTGGCCGTTAACGTCTTCTTTTTTCTTCTCAACATTCAAATAAATATACTTGTATGCATAAAAGAGCTGTAACGTCTTCTTTTCGTGGCGCTTTTTTCTTCTCAACAAGTCCACGACCTGTTAACGTCTTCTTTTTTCAAGATTGCTCCTTAGCAAATTCCTCTGACTCAGCATTCTAGAAGGATTCCCGCGTGTGATCGTCGCCCCCTCCTCTCGGGCTCATGCTTGCGTCTGCCTTGCTTGAAGACGTCTAGAGAGAGAACGAGAGAGATGAAAAAGGGGAGAGAGATGCCAGGTTTAACGAATGGGCTCGTCTCTTTTCATGGGCCTCATGTGTAATGGGCTGGGTTTTTAGTGTGTAGACTGGGCTGGTTTGGGCTGCAACTTCTAGGGCCTAATTGCTGGATGAAAGGGGCTGGAGGCGACGGGCTGACGGGCTTTGATGGGTTAAACGAAAATTTATCTTGTGTTGTGAACCATGAAATTCTGGCCCGAGAACCAGAAAAGGGCCCCATCACTTTTCTAATTCATTTCTATTTTTTAATTTTTTTAAATTTAGTCATTATTTATTATTCTTTTCCGATCTTTCTTTTTTTGGTTGCTATTTTCTAATTTTTATACATTTTACAAAAATGAGCATTTGAATTGTTGACAAAAATTTAGGTGTTGACATGTAACTTCACGTGCTTGCGTAAAACCTGTTTGGAAACTTGGATGCTCCGTACAAAAAATGGGTCTTTCATCATTGGATGGGCCTCTCATGCATACTTTGGAATTTGGATAACGGAGATATGCTTGAGAAAGTGAAGCAGTGGAAAGAGAGGAGTTTCGTATTAGCTTAGAGAATCTTGGAACAAAAGATGCATCGCTCCAGTGCATCTTTGTTCAGTTCGAGTGTGAGAGGATTCACGAGACACGGAGCACTTATTCTGTATGGTGCTTTGCATCGTAAGGTAATCTTGACCTACGTACTTATCCGATTGGTCTACAAAATACAGGTCTCACAAACATCTTGTGGCAGATGGTACTACCTTTCGATAGTAGGTTCTGGTCCTCTGCAGCGCACAGAGTCAACCTAAGTGCTAACGAATGCGCGAATGTGGCGGAAGGTGGTCGTACCTTTGGCTCCTTTTGAGGAAATGATCATAGATTGGAAAATGATCGCTTCTCCGATTGCAGAATCCGAAATGCTTCCCAATGAGACTATAAAAATTGGCTCCATTGTTGTTGTTAATTTTGTGGATGCCGTCGAGTGGTATTTGGACCACGTTATGTACGATCACTCTCATTGATATCGTGCAAAACCCTTTTTCTCGCGGTCTATGTCGGAATGTGTCGCTAAAGCTGTTAGATTAGAAGTTCTTGAAGAGTTGTGTCAAGTACACATACAAAGGAGGAGCATGCAGATCTTCTCCACTATCACCGTTGTTAATTATGAAGAAGTAATTTTCTTGATCGAAATCTGTTCCACTTCTCCGAGAGATGGGGTTGGACAGGGAGAGCAGAGGGTGTGCAAGAACGAGAGTTGAAAGCGTGTAATTTGATTATTGCATGTAGTTTTTTTCTGTGGAAGTCAGAAGGAAGGTTAGAATAACATGTTGCATTTGAGGAGTTTCATAGTAGCTTAAAGGAGCACAGGGGTTGTAAAACTTAACAAAAAGCGCCACGATTCGAACAATGAATTGGCAGTGAGAAAAGTCATTTGAGGGATTCACGAACTTTCAAGCATGTTAAGTCCACAAAAATGCCATCAAGAAATTCCCCACCCATAAAAAGAAAATGAAGAAATAAACCCTTTAGTCTAGATGTCCTGATTCATACATCAAACTTGTCAAAGTGATGCAATGATAGAATAACAAAGAAGAATGAAAACCGAAATTTCTTTGTCATGCGTTGTGTCAAGTGGAAATGATGTGAAAAGAGGGTATTGATAAATTTGATTTAACCATCCTTTGTCTTATGAAAGAAAAGTGCAAGATTTGATATTGTCTTCCTATGTAACACGATAAAATTAGGTGGGAAATCTCTCCTTACATTAGTATACCCAAATAAAGAGAAGAAATAATATGGAAGATATCCAGACATACCGAAGCGAAGAGGGAAGAATGAGTCCGCGCTTTTAACCCATCCAGAGGAATCCTCTAAGCAACAATGCCTTCTTGCGATGAAGTGAATAGAATCAAAAGTCTCCAGGCACACCATCTTGGAAGATGGTTTTGGTAAATTTAAAATTATTAAGCCCTCTTTATCATTTCAGCTTTGTTATCAGGAATTCAAGTTGCATCAACTTCTCTTGCATTATTGTCCGAGTTAGACAAACGATAGAGCTATCATCAACTGTCTTGCTTACTACACCCTTCTTGAAAAACAGCCAAAACCTTGGGTTCACATTGGAGACAATTCCCAACCCCCCTATTGACAAAACTTAAAGATTTTGTTTCTAATAACAAATATTAAAGTCTGATGATATATGATTAGACATTATTAGTCAGAACCAAAGTTGTGGTGAAATTAACTCATTTTTTATGTGTTTTGTCAAACGGTTAGGAATGATGAAATATACTTGTGTAACGGCTAGTGGCGATTGGTTGGATTTCCTGCCTTATATATAAGGAGTTCAAAAGGAAAGTATCTCTTGAAAATTTGGATTTTCTAGGATGTTAGGCTTGAGTCGATTCATTCTTTCTAAGTTAATGCAATTGACTTATGGAAACCCGAACCATTGTATGGACGACAGAATCTATGGGACGCCTCATCCTTGGCAATCTTGAAGCAATCAGACATTTTTAACGAGATCCAAGCCAATGATTAGATTGGCTGGATAATCCTCCTAGAGACATGCCCAACAATCAGCTTGGACTGGGAGAAGTATAAGAGGAGTCTCGAAGTTGAAAGAATCAATTGTTTTTCAAGAGAATCGAAGTTTTCAATTCTAAAGTCTAAAGAGTGTCATGTGATCAAATACATTCGTTTCTGTGAGTATAATTGTGTAATCATTTAGAGGTTAAGAGTGTGTGTTGAGTTATACACATGAGCTTGAGTATTCACAGCTCGGATCTTGTAATCGCTGATTGATTATTCTTAGTGGAATCCAACTAATAGGCTGTAGAGTGAGAAAGTGGACGTAGGCTTGTAAAAGCCGAATCACTATAATTTTTTATGTACAATTCTTTATCCCTTACTCTCTTTCATTATTGTGATATAATTGCACACGGACAAGATTTGACCACTTCACTTTCTATCACTAGAAGTTGTTTCGCTACAATATTTCTTTAAATTCTTTCATTTCTGCACAATCACTTATTCACCCCCCTCCAGGTGATAGATCTAGCTATAACAATTGGGATTAGAGGACGGCTACTCTTAATTGAAGTGTTTTATTACTTCTAAGTCAATGATCTTTCAATGGCTAGTAATATTGTACCAACTCTGATGGAAGGTTAGAGTGATACAAGGCCTCTGTACTTCGACGGAAAAGACTACGGCATCTGGAAGAATAAGATGAAAGCATTCATTTGATCCAAGGATCCCTTGAAGTAGGACATTATTCTGAAAGGCATAAAACTTGAACCTTCTTTGTCCAAAGAAGAAGACAAAGAACTAGAAACCTTAGTCTTATATGATGCGGACATTACCAAAAGAGAAGCACTAGATGCTAAAGCTATTTATTCATCATATCATGCATTATCTCCATCTGAATATAACTGAATTTCCTCATGTGAATTAGCAAACGAAATTTGGGATAGATTGCAGGTGGAAAACGAAGGAATTGATCGGGTTAAGGAGACGAAGATAAACATTCTTCTCCAGCAATATAAAGCCTTCAAGATGAAACCTGAAAAATCCATTACTGACATGTTGAGCAAATTTATTGACATTGTCAATGGATTGCCATACCAAGGACAAACTATATTAGACCCAATGAAAGTGAACAAGATTTTTCAAGGACTATCAATGGAGTGGGATAACATTAAGATGTCTATCCGAGAGACTCAAAGAATATCACCTCTCTCTATAGATGAACTTGTCGGAACACTTCAATCTTATGAAGAAGAACGTATGAACGACAAAAACATCAAGGGTAAGAAAGCAATAGCTTTAAAATCTAATTTTGACTTTGATGATTTGGATTCGAACGATGACGACAAAGACAATGAGGAAATTACACTTATGGTGAAAAAGTTCCAAAGAATGGCCAGAAAATGAAGGAAATTTAAAGGAAAAAAACCCTTTAAATCATCTGAGCAAAAGAAAAGCTTCAATGATATAGAAGAAAATAGAAATGTTGTTTGCTTTGAATGCAAAAAGTGAGGACATATCAATCCCCATTGCCCTCTTTTAAAGAAAAGAAAGAACAAGTATTAGAAGACAAAGAAAGCGCTGAAAGCTAAAACTTGGAGCGACACTGAGTGCAAAAAGAGTGATGAAGAACACGCTAATATTTGTCTCATGGCAAATCTGATTCTGAAGAAGAATTTGAGGTAAGTAATTTTGATATTCCAGTTGAAGTATCTAATTATATAAATGAATTATTTACTAATTACAAGGCTATTACTAGAAAATTCTCAAAGTTGAAGAAGGAAAATTCAATATTGAGACAATAGGATTCTTTTCAAAAAGAAAAGATTGAGTGTCTTGAAAAAGATCTTCTTCAAACAAAAGAAAATCACGATTCTATTTTGAAAAAAAAAAATGATCTTCGAAAAAAGGAAATTTCAAACGTTACAAAAAAGGTATTCAGATTGTTCGAAAACTTTGGAACATATTTTATCCATTCAAATCCCATATTACAACAAATCGGGACTTGGATGTAAAAACAAAAATGATTTAGAAAATGAATTTCAGACACGCAAAGAGAGGAAGAAGTAAAAGCCTTCGAGAATTTTTTATGAAAATCATTTTAGAAAATAGTTTGTAAGACCTGTTCGTTGAAACCTTCTTAAGTGCTCAATCTATAGCAGCCATGATCATTTCGAAAATGACCACTCAAAAGGTTGGAAGCCAATTCAGAGAAATTTTCTAAGCATGGCCGATCTTTCTAACTAGAGAGGACCTAGATAGTTATGGGCACCAAAGAAGACTTGAACTTGTTTTGTTTTTTGCAGGTACTAAAGAAGAAGAGAAACAAATGGTACCTCAATAGTGATTACTCAAGACTCATGACTGGTGATCCAAGCAACTTCATTGAACTCTCAAAATTTAATGGAGGAAGCGTTTCCTTTGGAGGGAACAACAAAGGAAAGATTTTGGCAAAGGAACAATTGAGATTGGTAACCTAACTATGATATATGTATCTCTTGTCAAAGGTCTAAACTATAATCTCATAAGCATCAGCCAATTATGTGACACTGGATACAAGATCTACTTCCAAGAAGAAATATGCTTAGGCACAAGCAAAGATCAAAAGTAGTTTTTTACTAGAAGAAGACATGAAAATATTTATCTACTAAATATAACAACTGATGATGTTCAATGTCTTATCTCAATCAAGAATGAATCAGACGTCTGGCATAGAAAGCTTGGACACATTAGTACCAAGAAAATCTCAAAACTGTTCTCAAAGAGATTGGTACGAGGATTACCAGTTCTAAAGTTTGAAAGATCTAAAGTTTGCTCAATCTATGCCCTCGGTGAATAGGTAAAGAACTCTATCAAACCCATTAATTATGCTAGTACTAACCGAGTTTTGCAACTTCTTCATATGGACATCTTCGGACCAACAACAACACAAAGTTTGAGATGTAAAAGGTGCTACTTGGTAATAGTTGATTTTACAAAGTACGCATGGATTTTCTTTCTTGCGCACAAGAATGAAGCATTTTCTCATTTTTCAAAATTTGCAGAAAGAATTCAAAATGAAAAGAATATTCAATTTCTTGCATAAAAAAGGATCATGGGGGAGAGTTTGAAAATCAAAGTTTCATAAACTTTGTGAATAAAGCAGCTTTAAGCATCAGTTTTCGACTCCCTATACACTTGAGCAAAATGATGTAATAGAGAGAAAAAAACAGGTCCTTGCAAGAAATGGAAATTAAAAGTAAAACTGCATCACATTTTTAGGCGGAAGCTATTTCAACAGCATGTTATATTATCAATCAAGTCTTTCTCAAACCCTCTTTAAAAAAAAAACCATGAGCTTTTCAAAGGTAGGAAGCCAAACATTTCTTATGTTAGAGTTTTTGGATGTACATATTTTATATTGAGAAATGCTAAGTTTGATGAAAAATCATATGAAGGTATATTTCTGGAGTATCCAACCACAAGCAAGGCCTTCGGAGTTTACAATAAAAAATCTCGCATGGTAGAGGAGTCCATCAACGTGAAGTTTGATGAAAATCCTCAGACTAATGAAGATTTTGAACAAGAAGAACAACAATCTGAAGTAGTTCAAGAACAAGAAGAAATCAATGAATCAAAATCAGATGAACAACAACCTGAAAAGTCTGAGAAGCACGACAATGAGAAACCCGCAATATCTAATGATAGATTCAACAGAAACTGAAAGCACAAGTCAAGCCATTTAAAGGATCTAATCATCGAAAACACTGATGACAAGATCAAAACAAGATCAACACTAAAAGATGCCATTAGTACTTTGGTGCTCATTTTAGAAATTGAACCAAGAAGTATTAAGGAAGCTTTATCATATGAAAATTGGATCCAAGCAATGCATGACGAACTTCAACAATTCCGGATAAATGAAGTATGGGAATTGGTTTCTAGACCAAAAGACCATCCTCTGATAGGTACAAAATAGGTATATAGGAAAAAACTAAACGATCAAAAAAAAGTCACAAGAAACAAAGCAAGATTGATCGCTAAAGGCTACTCACAAAAAGAAGGAATCGACTAAGATGAAATTTATTCACTAGTAGCAAGGTTAGAAGTCATTAGACATTTGCTTGCTTATGCTTATTTCCATGGTTTCAAACTTTTTCAAATTGACGTGAAGATTGCTTTCCTGAACAGGTTCATCAAAGAAAAGGTGTTCGTGGAACAACCTCCAGGCTTTGAAGAACCAAGAAAATTTGATCACGTTTACAAATTAAAGAAAGCCATGTACAATCTAAAGCAAGCTCCTTGAGTGTGGTATGAAAGGTTAAAAAATTTTCTACTTCAAAATGGCCTTGAGAAATGTAATGTTGATACTAATTTATTTATAAGGAAATAAGGTAAGGAAATCTTGCCAGTACAAATCTATGTTGACGATATTATTTTTGAATCCCCAAACATGACTCTTTGCAAGAATTTTGTTAAGTTAATGTAGGACAACTTTGAGATGAGCATGATGGGAAAATTATTATTTTTCCTCGAATTGCAAATCAAACAAATGGCAAAAGGAACTTTCATTTTCTAAGAAAAGTATGCAAAAGAGCTGGTGATGAAGTTTTACATAGAAAATTCAAAGAGAATTAAGACTCATATGTCATACTCCTTAATGCTCAACACGAACGAAAATGACACAAAAGTTGATCAGAAGTTGTAAAGAAGCATAATCGACTCCTTACTTTATCTTACAACATCAAGACTTGATATATTTTCTAGTGTATGCATGTGCACTAGATTTCAATCAGACCCAAGAGAGTCTTATCTTTCTATAGTTAAAAGGATTATCAAGCATATTAACATTTACCCATCTCTAGGACTCTGGTATCCTAAGAGATGAGAGTTTGTGTTGTCTGGGTATTCTGATACTGATTTTGTGGGATATAAGATTGATAGGAAAAACACTTTTGGAACTTGTCAATTGTTAGGCAACATACTTGTATCCCGATTCTCCAAAAAGCAATCAACTATAGCCTTATGAACCACTGAAGCTGAGTATGTCGCATTAGGAAGTTATTGCACCCAATTTTTTGGATAAAGCAACGGCTGAAGGACTATGGAGTCAAGGACTTAAATATAATAATCAAATGCAATAATACAAGTGCCATCAACCTGACGAAGAATCCAAACTTATACTCCAGAGCTAAGTACATAGAAATCAAGCATCATTTCATATGTGATCATGTCAATAATGGTGAAGTAAACATTTAATTTATTGATTCTTAAAATCAGTTAGCTGATATCTTTACAAAGCCTCTCGAGAAGAAAGCCTTTGATTTCACTTGCGATAAATTAGGAATTGTTAATCCATTTCCTTCAAGTGTTTAAGACATGTTTTGTCAGATGAAATGACATCAGATAATGTTGAGCATATCAACTATTATGATTTCAAATTTTGGCAATAAGAGTATTTTTGGAAGTATATCGGGTATGATTTATTTAAATAATTATTTTTAGAAATTAATTGTAGCATGTTTTTTCTTGAAATATGTTTGAATTATTTCTAAAACCATTTTACAATTTTCCTTAAAAACCAAACCTTCTTTTTTAATCTTTTTTTTGGAAACTATTTATCTTTAATGTCGTGTCTTTTCATCTTCTGTAAAAATCTGTTTTTTTTTTCTTTCCTCTTTGTTCTTCTTCGTCTTTCCTCCCGAGAACTCTCTTTGTAAACATCTCCCTACAACTCCTCTCTTTTGGCAAAAAGATAAAAAAAAAAAAAAAATTCCTTTGATTTCTTAATCATGGCCCTAAAATCTACACCCAAGTCAAAGCCCAGACCTTCTGCATCACGAAGATCAAATCGCATTGTGAGTATAGTCCAGAGTACGAGGAAGCCCTTAGTTCTTTGACTTGTCCAATTCCTTAAACAACATTGAAGGTACAACTCAAAAGGAAACTTCTTTTGAGTATTCGCAGTTGAGATCCATTATTACTACTCTTAAGAATTTAGGAAATAGTGAAGATGTTATCTCTAGACTAGATTGTTGGCTAAACATGGTTTTGAAAGTGAGGAAGCATTAGAGTTGTTATTTGTTAATCCCATTAGAAGCTTGCCTCCTATTAGTGTGGGTTATTCTAGTGGTGTAAAGTCTAGAAAAGGGAAAGAAAAAGTGGCTAAAACGTTCGTCTCGAGAAAAAAAGGGCTGATGATGATGGTCGGAGGAAATATAATGATGAAAAGTTTTATGCTAATTTCAGAAGGAGAATTACTGGATATGTTCCTAATGCAAATTGTGCAGATAAGTTTATCAAGTTTGCGGAGCACTAGTAATACTTCAAAACTTTGATGAACAGATGAGTCATACATCAGAGAATTGTCGATTTTAACTTCTTTGAGTCCATAGATATTCATATCAATCAGTTTTTTGATGATTGATGCTTAATTGATCTCTGTGTTACTGAATACCCAACTTTTCTTGCACCGATCGCTTACTTTTACTCAAATATCTCGATTTACTCAGTTGATACCATTGAGTTTACAATATTTAATAAGCCTTATTTGCTCCAAGCATAGGATTTAGCAAAAATCTTAGGAGTAAGGTACTCAGAATTTGAGGCTATAGATATTGATCCTAATGTTACTTATAGACTTCTCTCTGGAATCCTTGACTTCACCAGAGATGACAAGTATCATGTCTCTCATCATTCGTTTCCTTTGAGACAAATTATTCTTCATAAAATTATCATCAACTATTTGAGACCAAAGGGATCTTCAAAGATTGATGTCTCTCTATATGAAGCTAAGCTGATAAGGGCAATCATGAATGGTCACTCATTTTCTATAGCACATCTTGTCTTACTACATATGTATAGAACAATCTTGAAAAACAAGGGACAGTTGCCCTATGGCTCTATAATCATGAGGATTTTTCATCATTTGGATATTGGTATTCCAAGGAAGTTGAGCAAGATATAACTACCTCGGATGAAAATAGGTGAATAGATGATGAGGAAGATGAATTTTAGGTTGATTGATAAATGGTGGAAGAATACAAGATGTAAACTTCTAAAGGTAAATGTGGATAACGTGCCAAATCCTTTTTCCCACCCTACCAAGTAAAGAAAAACTGTTGCTCAAAGATAGAGCTCTCAAGCTTTCTTATAGAGACTTAATGAAGAGCTACTAGAGAAGTCAAATGAAGATACTGCAAACTTAGATGACATCATCAATATTTATAAGCTTATTCTGATGATGATGTTGATGAAGACAATGATGTTAAGAGAGAAATAAGGACAGGGACTACTGTTGATCAGGTGGAAAAAACCCATGCTAAAAACCAAACAGCAAGAGGCTACTACAAATCAACTTCACATGGCTGATGTTCCTCTAAGATAGCCAAATCAGGCAAGTATGGTTGATGTTGATCTAAATAAGGATAAGAAGAGTCCTAAGGATAATGCTGCACATCAGGAGATTATTGAGGAACAGAGCATCGCTAAAGATCAAGGCACTTCTATGGAACAAGAAACCTTTGAAGTTAATCTATCTCCAATTGTTGCATCCATTTAGGGGGAGCACGATCAAGCAAATCTACTTGTAGATCTTAAGAAACCTTTGGTTGAGAACATACCCATATATACCACCAATGTTGTTAATGACATTCCAAAGGCTTCAGAAGTCCCTACAAAAGCAGCTGATGATGTTGATGGTGTTCCCAAAGTTCCAGAAGTTCCTGGAGAAGTGGCCAGTGATGCTAATAATCTTCCAAATGCTCTGAAAGTTCATGAAGAAATAGCCAAAGATTTTCCTATGGCTCCAAAAATTGTAGATGCCTCTACCGATGATCTTCCTCAAATTCCTATCAAAATCGCTAACATAGCTAGTGAGCAAACCCAACATGTTACTATTGACCTTTCTGCTGACAAAGTTATGCATGATAAAGGCAAAGGAATTGCAAGTATTGAAGGGGAGTCTGAAGCTGATAAGTAGAGACAAGAAGATATCAACATGGTGATGAAATTGGGAATAGAGGTAAACCCTGCAAATATTTCTTTGATTGACAGTACTGAAGATAGGTTGTTCCTCTAAACTCTACTCAGCATGAAGGAGCATAAGGATAAAATGGAGAAAGAGCTGAAGAGTTTAAATTTATTCCTCAAAACTCAAGTTGAAGAGTCGGACTTGAGAATGAAGAACATAGAGTGGACTCTTGAAAATATGCAATACTATGTTCTTATCTAACCACCTTAAGAACATAGAATTTCCTCTCGCATTCCAGATCCTGACCCAAACCAACCATCATTCTCTAAATAACTTCCTATCATTGCTTATTTTTCGAAAGATTAGATTGTTTTTAGTTTGGTTTGTAATGTTTGTGGATTGCTTTTGTGTTTGAACTTGTAGGACTAACTTTCATACTATGGTTTGCCTATAATATTATGAAGGGAGAAGTATACTATCAGTACCAAAAGTTGTGTACGACGCTCACTTTGGTACCAAAAGTTTCTGTCGAATCACTTAAGTGCCAAAAAGTTTAAAAAACGATCATTTTGGTGCCAACTCCGATCAAATTGACCGAAAATCCAACGTGGCACATTTTTATTAATTTTTTGCGTTGATGTGGCTCACCGGAGAGTACAGTCAGCATGTAAACCACAAAACGACGTCGTTTGGTGTCTTTTCCCCAATTCAAAACCCTAAATTCTAAATCTGCCGGATAATCTTGGCCACCACAGCCCTCTTCGTCCTCTTCTCCTCCCTTGCCGTCCTCTATGCCTCCGCAATGCCTACGTCGCCCTCCAGGCCCTAAAGTAGGCAATCCTTTCCGACCCCAACAACTTCACCGCCAACTAGGTTGGCCCCGACGTCTGCGGCTATTCCAACGTCTTATGCTCCCTCGCCCCTGACAACTCCAACGTCCGCACCGTCGCTGGCGTCAATGGTTTTCCCTCCTCCTCCCCCTTCAACCGCCCATATCCCTCGCCTTCGCCTTCACCGGTAATGGGCCAATCGCTGTCCTTAATGGCCCCCGCACTTGGCGGCCACAGCTCCAACCCCGACCTCGACTTGGCCACTCGGCGGCCAAATCAAAGGCCGTGATCTCGCTCAAGTGCGAACCTCGCGTCACCAAGCGACGATGGCCAAGCGAGCTAAGTCGACGGCTGAGCGACGGTGGCCAAGCGAGCTAGGCCGGCGGCCATCGAGGATCGGAACCCTAATTTCAATCTCTAAATAAATAAAAAAAAATCCCAAAATGAGTTGTGCGGCATCGTTTTTGTGAGGCCATCCACTTAGGACGGCAAAATCACGTCGTTTTCTTAAGGAGGACGGAAAACAACGTCGTTTCTCAAGCCACGTCGATTTTTTAAAGAAAAAATATAAAAGCCACGTCATCATTTTGGCCGGAATCTCTCGCCGGTGACACCAAAGTGATCGTTTTTCCTCCGATTTGGCACTTAAGTGATCCGATTAAAACTTTTGGCACCAAAGTGAGCACCGTACACAACTTATGGCACTGATAATGTACTTCTCCCATATTATGAATGATCTAGTATCTTTTTTACTGTTGACAAAAAGGGGAAGAAGATGGCCTAGCAAAACTCAGAACTTGAGAATTTTATTGCACTAACATTATTTCTGTAGGTTTTCTATGTCTCTGAGCATCGCAAAAGCTAATGGGATTGGTTATAAATATTCTTATCACTTATCTTTTAAATTTAGAACATACGTTATAAGGGCCTTGCTAAAAAAATTTCAATACAAATATTCTTATAGTTTGATTACGTCTCAATTTAAATTTGGCTTTAATTAAGAGCCACTTAAATCTCAATTTTTTTCTTATTAAAAGTTCTTCTTGGATAAGTTTTGTCATCATTAAAAATGGGAAGATTGTTGAGGAAACATTTCCTAAGTGATTTTGAAGATTGACAAAACTAAAAGACTTTATTTCTAATGACAAATATTTTCAGGTGAAAAGTCTGATGAAATATTATCAAACATTGTTAGTTAGGACTAGAGTTGTGGCGAAATTAACTCATTCCTTATATATACTGTCAAACTGCTAGGAAGGATGGAATATACTCGTGCAATGGCTAGTAGCAATTGTGTGACGCCCAATTTCTTGTTTCGTTTCTTGTTAGTTAGATTAAGCATATTTGAGACTAAATTCGAAATAATAATAATAATAATAATAATAATAATAATAATAATAATTATTATTATTATTATTATTATTATTATTATTATTATTATTATTATTATTATTATTATTATTATTATCTAGCCATGACTCACTTCATACGTGGGAGTAGGGGGGATTATTTGTGAGAAGAAAATTTTTCTTCTTTCCCCACGTTGCAGCCAAGTGGTGCTGAGAAGAAAGGGGGAAGCAACACTTGTATCTTTGCTTTATTTTTTTTCTTTTTTTTTTTATCTCTTTTAATCCTTCTCCTTCCCGAATCGCTCGACATCCTCCCCCCCCAACAGCTCATGAATAGACCTGCATTTTCTTCTTCTCCTCTCAGCCAAGACACCCATTTCTCTTCTTCTCTAATTTTTGCTTCGTTCCGCCAAAACCCGACCCGATCTCTGCCCCTCTCTGCCCCGTGCCTCCGTCCAGTAGCGAAATCGTCGCTGCTCTGTCCCATTTGGAGCTACTGCCGTAGGCTGCAAAGCCCCCAACTCGCCCGACGCCTCCTCCCTCTTCCGCTAGTGAAAGATCTAGGCAAATGGGGCTGTGATTAGTGTCCTGAGTTCATGATTTGGCTGTGCCTAGCTGTGCATGTGAAGATCGGGTTAGTTTTCGAGGTTGGGTGCTAAAAATTTGGGAACCAAAGCTTGGTTTGAGAGCTGGAATGTGAGCGACTCGAAGTTCTATCCCTTTGCACTAGACTAAGGAAATCCTTTGGTTGCTGGGTGAGGTACTATCGCACATTATCTAGTGAATCTTCTTCTCCTTCGGTTCTGTTTTGGTTTGGCTTCACCGATGGTGTGCTTTTTGTGAGTTGCATGTCGGATTGATGGCTAGCATAGGTGTAGAAACTTTGCAAGGAAGCTGTGATGCATTGTTTTGCTTGGTAGAAGGCCATGTGTATTGTGAACATAGACTTACATGTGAGTTGTGTACATTGTAGGTACTGAGTTTGCAAGTATGTAATGGTTACTCGTCATTTTTCTCAACACCAAGTTTTACCGAGTCCTCTGGTTTCCGATTTTGTGGTGTTTGATCTAATGATAAATAAGCAACACTGTCTTTATGAAAGTTACTCCAAAGACCTTGAACTACAACATTTATTTAATTGAGATTTTTCTGAGTTAAACTGATTCACACGAAGACTTAATTTTATACTGTCCGTGAGCTGCAGGGCCGGCATACCTAGCCTTTGTAGCCTTCTACACACGCATGGATGGTCGGCTAGTGGGGCCCCTGCCACTGTACGATGACGGTCCGGGCCATGGTGGTAGTCTAGTGGTGTAGGTGGTGACTAAGGAGCGCTCGACGTGTGGGAGAGTTTTGTTTTTTGTTGTTCTGACAATATGTACATACTTGACAGGAGGCGGGATACTTAGTGTTAGTGGCTTCTAGTGTTTTTTTGTAGAAATACCCCTCCATAACCTCTTCTCCCGTTGTGTACGGAAAGAGTTTATGGTAGATGGAGTCGAGTGCAATTCAGTTTATTATGATTAAGCTTGAATGAAATTTATTTTATAATATGAAATTAATATATCCCTTAATTTATAAAGCAAGGCATGTGACTTGATCTGAGATCCAAGGTGTCACAGACTAGTTAGATTTCCTACCTTATTTATAAGGAGTTCCAAAGGAAAGTATCTCTCGAAGATTCGGATTTCCTAGAATGTTAGACATGAGGCGATTCATTCTTTCTAAGTTAAGGCACTTGACTTATAGAAACCTGAGTTGCTATATAGGCGGCATAATATATGGGAAGCTTCATCCTCGGCGATCTTAAAGCAATCAGACCTTCTCGACAAGAACTAGGCCAACGGATAGATTGGCTAGATAATCCTCCTAGAGATATGTCCAACGGTCAGCTTGGACTAAGAGAAGTAGAAGAGGAGGTCTCGAAACTAAAAGAACCAATCTCTTTAACTTTCAATTCCAAAGTCTGAAGAGTGTCATGTGATCAAATATATTCATCTCGTGAGCATAATTGTGTAATCATTTAGAGGTGGAGAGTGTGTATGGAGTTATACACACAAGCTTTAGTATTCATAACTCAAATCTTGTAATTTTCAATTGATTCTTTTTTCTTAGTGGAATCCAACCAATAAGCTCTAGAATGGGAGAGTGGACATAGGCTTACAAAAGTCAAATCACTATAATTTTTTGTGTGCAATTCTCTATCCCTTACTCTCTTTAATTATTGTAATAGAATTGCACACCGATAAGATTTGACCACTTCGCTTTTTGTCATCAGAAGTTATTTCGTTGCAATATTTCTTTAAATTCTTTCATTTCCACACAATCACCTATCTACCCCATCTAGATGATTGATTTAGCCATAATACCCACCATATAAAGTCGCTTCATATATGTTATGGAAGGTTATTGCCACTTGCTTAAATTGATTCTTCGTTCATAATTGAGGCTGTCCTCTTCTAACTCTTCTAATGTCACAGTAAGTGAATATTAAAACTTTTGATTTCTCAAAGCTACAACATTTCTTCTACAGTCACCTTCTTCTTGGTATCTTCAGCCATTTCCCCTTATGATGTTTGCAAGCTGTCCCAGATGCAGTATTTAACGCTGCAGTTACCTATCAAACCTAAAGATGCATTCGATCCTAATCTCGTTGAATGTGTTGTGAATAATTGTGGCTATGCCTTTTACTTCTCTAGAGGACTAAATATAGATAACGAGTAAGTTCCATTTTATCCATGTAATCACCCTTATGCTTTACTATGATTTATTGTAGATATTTTGCACTCATCTCTCTATTTCTTGGAGTTATCTATATATGTAATGGTTTGTCATGATGGACACCCGGACCCCTGGAGTGCCAAAAGTTGTCACAAATGGACACTTAAATGCCAAAAGTTACGAAAGTGACACTTAAATGCCAAAATCGGAGTAAAATGGATTACTTAAGTGCAAATCCGGCCAAAACGCTGACGTGTCAATTTTCCAGAGAAGCAAGTGCAAAACGATGTCGTTTTGGTGCTGACATGGTAAAAAATTAATATAAAAATTAATTAAATTAAATTTAAAACATTTAAAAATACAAATAAAAATATATTAAAAAATTAAAAAATATATATTTAAAAATTTTATTTTTTTAGAAAAGGGAGGCGGCCTCAGCCACCGCTGCCTCCCCCTTTTTTAATTAAAATTTATTTTTTTTTAATTTTTTTAATTTTTTAATATTTGTATTTGTATTTTTAAATGTTTTAAATTTAATTTTATTAATTTTTATATTAATTTTTTACCACGTTAACACCAAAAATACGTCGTTTTTGTATTGTCTGGTCACGTCAGCGTGCAAAACAACGCTGTTTTGCATTTGCTTCGCCGGAAATTGCGCACGTCAGCATTTTGGCTGGATTTTGGCCGAATTGGCACTTAGTGATCTATTTCTCTCCGATTTTGGCACTTAAGTGTCACTTTCGTAACTTTTGACACTTAAGTATTCTTTTGTACCAACTTTTGGTACTTGAAGCGTACTTTTGCCTGTCATGATGACACCCATCTCCTTGAATAAAACAGGTTTGGAAATGTCACACCCTCAATTCTACTAGTACATGAACAATGGCACTCAGCCATCCTTTCACATGAAGGACCAACCTCAAATATAACTGTCATCAACCTAATGTTGAAGTATATATACATCCATATATTTGATAAGAAAGCCATCTAGTTATGGTACCAAAGTTTTTATAATGAGATAAGTGTATCAGAAGTCCTAAAACTTGTCACGAAAATGCATTTGAGTCCTAAAACCTACAAAAAGTTCAAATAAGTCCTAAAACTTGTCAAAATAATTCATTTGAGTCCTAAAATAGACGTCGTTAGCCTTTTTCGTTAAAAATGTTGACGTGGCATTTAAAATTAATTTTTATTTTTCACGTGGCTTTTTTTTTTAATGATTTTTTCTTCATTTAAAAAAATAGATTTAAAAACTAAAAAATTAGATTTATTGATTTTATCTTATTTTCAACAAAAAAAAAGAAAAAAATTATTTAAAAAAAAGTTCAAAAAAAAAATGGCAACCTTGCCGGAGGGGCCGGCAACCGTCACCGCCCCGGCGCGGGTGGCGGCGAGGCGAGGCGAGGGCTGGCGACCCTCACCAAGCTCGAGCGAGGGTGCCCAGATCTGGGCACGCCGGCCCTCGCGAGGGGTCAGCGACCATTGCCCGACTGGGCGACGCCTCGTCAACCCTCGCCTGGGGCCGGCGAGGCTGGCGAGGCTGGCCCCCCGCGAGGGCCGGCGTGCCTAGATCTAGGCACCCTCGCCCGAGCTTGGCGAGGGTCGCCGGCCCTCGCCCGGGGCCGACGAGGGCCAGCCACCCGCGCCCGGGGCCAGCGACCATCACCGGCAACTCCGGCGAGGTTGCCATTTTTTTTCTTTTTTTTTTTTTTGAACTGTTTTCTTTTTTTCTTTTTTTGTTGAAAATAAGATAAAATCAATAAATCTAATTTTTTAGTTTTTAAATCTATTTTTTATAAAAATCATTAAAAAAAAAAGCCACGTGGAAAATAAAAATTAATTTTAAATGCCACGTCAATATTTTTAACGGAAAAGGCTAACGGCGTCGATTTTAGGACTCAAATGAAACATTTTAACAAGTTTTAGAACTTATTTGCACTTTTTTCAAGTTTTAGGACTTAAATGCATTTTCGTGACAAGTTTTAGGACTTCTGGTGCACTTATCCCTTTTTATAATTGATCAAAAGAATACATATATCTCCAACTAACAACTAACTCAAAAGTTCATTGTAACCATATTACAACTCATGCCCAAAAAAATCCCACTATCAAAATATCCTTTTAATAAAAGCTCTCGTCTTATTTATGGCTCGCTGAAAAATTTGAAAAACAAGTAAGACAAATAGAATGAACAATTACAACTCAGTAAGTATATATCTCTTTTAGGCAAATCAAACATTTACTATGCATCTTTATTAATTGATATCATCACTCATGAATCTTAAATTCAAAATATGATATACATAAAATATAAGAAGCGGATGATATATTTTCAACAAAAATTTTTACGTCTAAGATCAATCAACAATAACAAATTAGCCATCACCTATATACTTCATTGATCAACCTCAATCAAATCAAATGTTAATGGCCCATTTCATCGATTAATCTAATTCTCAATATCTAACTATGGTCTCAGTTAATGCTCATGATAAAAGCGATCAAGTTTACCCCTTGGCTAGGTCTCCAATTACATCAATCGATGGTTTGGCCTAGGATAACGTCCTAACAACAGTATGCATATTTACCCCTCAATGGGTTCTAATCATAGCAACTTTAGTTTTATCCACGACACCCAGACCCTTGGAGTGCCAAAAGTTACGAAAGTGACACTTAAATACCAAAATCAGAGCAAAATAGATTACTTAAGTGCCATTGGCGAGAAAATCCGACCAAAATGCTAACATGGCAATTTTCCGACGAGTTGCGCGCAAAACGATGTCATTTTGCATGTTAATGTAGTTAAACAGTGTCAAAAACGACATCGTTTTGGTATAATTCGGATTTTAATATAATAATTAATTAAATTAAATTTTAAATATTTATTTTTTTATTTATTTTTATTTTTTAAAAATGGTAGAGGAGGAGGAAGAAGGAGGCAATTGGCCGCCGAGGGCTCAGCCCTCATCGCCGCCGCCTCCCCTCCATCGCCGAAAAGGTGGTGGAGTGTCGACCAAGGCTGCTGAGCCCTGGCCAGGGGCCGGTAGCCCCAGTTGACCAACGATGAGAACTTGCGTGCCCTTACCCAAATCTGGGGCAAGGGTCGCGGTCCTCCCCCAAATTCGGTGAGAGTCGTCGGTCGGGAATGAATTGCAAAGGCGACAGCTAGGGTTTTGGGAGGTGGGTGATGCCGGCAGTAAGGACGACGGCAGATGATGGTGAGCATGACGCGAACGGGCAGCAACATCAGCTCCGACGTCTTGTGACCGTCTAGCACGGCAGTGATGGAGGCTAGCAACGGTAGGGGACGATGGCATTTGACGGCACGAGGCTCAGTGATGGCGACGGCGGCGACACGGGACAGGGATCAGCTCAAGAACGGCATTGGGCGGTAGCAACAAGGTGGAGGTCCGGCATAGGTACAGATTTTTCCCGAGATTCACCCAGATCTTGCCTTCCTTCCACAAATCCGACCCACCAACACCTAGATTTGGCCCTCGAGAACTCCATCGCTGTCATGCCAGGCAGTCACAAGACGCCGAAGCTGATGTTGCTGCCTGTCTGCATCACGCTCGCCATCGTCCGCCGTCGTCTCTACTGCCGGCGTCATCCACCTCCCGAAATCCTAGCTACCGCCTCTGCAATTCATTCCCAGTCGGCGACCCTCGCCAGATTTGGGGGAGGGCCGCAACCCTCGCCCCAGATCTACACAAGGGCACGCAGGCCCTCGCCATCAGCCCCTGGCCAGGGCTCAACGGCCCCGGCCGACACTCCCCCACCTTCCTAGCGACGAAGGGGAGGCGGCAGCAGAAGGGGGCTGAGCCCTCTGTCTCTAACTCGCCTCCTCCTCCCCCTTTTTTTTAATTAATTAATTTTTAAATTTTAATTTAATTAATTATTATATTAAAATTCAAATTATACCAAAACAACGTTGTTTTTTTGTGTGTTTTGTTGAGTCAGCTTGCCAACGAGCCACGTAAGCGAGAAAATTAATATAAAAAAATACCATGTAAGATTTTCGGCGAAGTTCGCTAGATGTGACATTTAAATGATCTATTTTTTTTTTTATAAAAAGTGGCACTTAAGTGTCACTTTTGTAAGTTTTGGCACTTAAGTATCCATTTATGCCAACTTTTGACACTTGAAGCATTCTTTTGCCTTTTATCCACTAACAACATTCTTCAATAAACCATAATCCAATTCGGAATCCATTTCAAACTCAAGTTCGATAACCAAATCATATCACTTTTCTAGATTCAAATGATCAAACATAGAACCTTTCATTAACCATGCCGTCACGAATTTTCATGTTTCTTTCATAAAAAGTTATGCAGCTCATTTACAGACAGTCAAGTTAAACTGTAACCAAAAGATATCTTGCCATTTCAAGTAGACAATATGATAGTAAATGTTCAATCCATATGCAACCGAAAATGCTATTTCTTAACTCATAATATAACATAACCTTCGGAAAAAAAAAAAAAACACTCATAATATAACTAAACTATAGCACTTTCAAATTATGAGTGTACAAATTCAAAAAATAGATGATACTAGTCACTTGCAAAAGCTAAAAACCAACCTACGAAAGTAACTCGAACCGACACACTTGTATTCATATCAATTAATTGAAAAAAGATATCAAAATCCAAGTAATACACTACTCTAACGAATGACTCGATCAAACTATGCTGATTCATCGACCAATCAACACCTACTTGCCAATGAAGAAACTCATTTATAACGAATGTTCATCTTTGTCCTTTATGCATATTGTTTGTTATGTGTAACTCACGCGCGAAACTTTAAAATTTCATTTCAATCAAATTGTACTTTTGAATTGATTTTCATCAGATCCCACGGCTTCACAACACCCTAAACTATTATTTCTATATAAATCCATAGGTTAGTAACTTCTCAATCAATCTTCACAATTCAAAATTGATAAAAGTTCGGATTAATGACTTAACTTCGAAAATTACTCCTATTAGACGAATAATACATTTGAATACTCAGCAAGGCGTTACAAAATGAGGTTGAATTGGCTTTTTGGGACATCCGACACGTGTATGCACAGACATTTCTCCCTCTTTTCTTCGTTTTCTCCTTTCCTTGCTTTGAACGATCTTCTCTCTTCATTTCTTCTTATTATCTGTTTTGACCATTTATTCACTTCCGTGCAAGCTGAAGGACAAGAACACAGTTAGGGCCCGTTTGATTCGGCTTTGGGGAGATGCCATTAGGAGAATGCAAATACCTTTGAGGTAAAGGGGTTTACCTAAATGTTACACCGTTTGGTAAATTATAGCATTGAAATGTTACTTGGCATAAATACCGTTTGGTAAAAATCACATTTGTAATGGGCTTTTACTTTTTTTTTTTTTTAATCTGAAAGTTAAATTCGGCGGCCGGCTAAACACCGGCCACCTGAGGTCGCAACCTCAAGTGATGCAAGCCGTCGTCTACGGTCGCAAAGGCCAGATCTAGTGGCTTGAGGCCTAATTCGCGCGAGCCGAAGGAGTCGGAGCGCAAAAGTAGGGAGTCGACGCGGTGCTGCTCGCGCTCGTCCAAGGGGATGGATCTGCCACAGAAGAGGAAGGCGTCGACGGTGGAGGTAGAGGCGGCGGGGGGGCTGGTGGAGAACTCGAAGTCGAGGGCGTCCCAAAACGGCGAGGCGGGAGGGCCATCGGGTTGGTCGAGGGGGGGTCAAGGCCAGATCTAGCCTCCGGACCGCCAGATCTGGCCTCCAGACGGCCAAATCTAGCGGCCTAAGGCCTGGTTTGTACGAGCCAAATGAGTCGACGCGGTGCTGCTCGCGCTCGTCGAAGGGGATGGATCTGTCGTAGAAGAGGAAGGCGTCGATGGTGGAGGCGGAGGCAGCGCCAACAGCGGAGGCGGAGGCAGCATTGACAACGGAGGCGGCGGCGGGGCCGGCGGAGAACTCGAAGAAGTCATGGGGAAGAAGATGAACGACGCGTGAACAATAGAGCTTGCATTGGGAGAATGCCGAATGCTCAAAGCAGCCCTACCCCAGCATTGGGCTTTCAGCATTTGGAATGCCCATATTTCGCAAAAGAGCATTCAAAAGTTTTGCCAAACACAAAAAATTTTCCTCAAGGGGCTTTCGGGGCCGAAAGCCCCTTGGGAAAGCCCAACCAAACAGGGCCTTAGAATGGGCTTAAGTGACTTGGACTTGGGCCTTTGTTTTCTTATCTTTCTTCTATAAGTCCAATTCTTTCAGGGAAGGTCAATCCACAGTTTCCCTATTTGCTTCATCATGGAATTTAAGAGGATTTTCAATTTGCTTCTTGAAGTTTGGGGAGAACAGGCGTTTATCGTGGGCTTCTTCAATGTATTTTTGTTTCTGATTTCTCACGTAACTATGATTCAAAGTTTTAAAGATATGTCCAGAGCTCCAGCCTACCCACTCCAGCTTGAGGAAGATCTAGAACAGTACGAAATTCTGGAGAATGGTTATAGGATCGAGGTATCCTGGACTTTTTACTTTCTCTTTTTATCAGTAGTAAATCCGCAAGCCGCTTGGACGATACGAAAAATGTCGACTTTTGGTAGTTATGAAGATGATGTAACATTTTGGCAGTTTTCTTTTTTTCGTGGCCAAAATATAAACTTATCAGCCAACAATGCTCGTTGTCATCTTATTAGTTAAGAGTATCTGATGCCATTTCTCTATTTTTGTGGATTTCCTCATATAAATTGAGGCTAAAATGAGGAAGCAGATCTCATACCATGTTGGGGAAATTATCTTCCAGATAAGTACTTGCTAAAATTTTAGTCACTTTTCTTCTTGACTCTTCAGGATACTTTCATCCCACCAAAAACTCTGTATACTAAATTATTGAATCTCAGACGGGTCACGAATGGAACACAAAGCAAGCCCTTTCTTTTTTTGGCATTATGATTGCACTGCTCATTTTCTTTTTACTTATGCAGGTGATAAAGATTGATCATGAGGCTCACGGTGCTGATACTCCGGCAGATGTTGAAAAAATAGAATCATTTATGCATGAAAGGAACTTGTCCTAAGTATACGGGATTTTCTAGTTCTCTTTTGTAAGCTGCAGATGTCAGAATTCATCTTGCTCAAAGTTAGTTAGCCTTGTTCAGCTCGAAGGTGAGAGAATCCAGGAGACACGAGAGCACTGGTTTTGCGTCATGCTTTGCTTCGTTAGGTAATGTTGAGTTATATACTCGTCCAGATGATCCATACTATACAGGCTTACAAACATATCGTGGCAGATGGTGATACCTTGTAATAGTAGGTTCTGGTTCTCTGCAGTGCATGGAGTCAAGATAAGTGCTCATGTATGTGGGAACACTGCGGAACATACTCTAGAAAATATTAGGTTCAACTCCGATGCCAACTCAACGAAAAACTGTTCATTCACCTTGTGACATGTGTTGCACGCGGGCCCACCTGTCAATCACAGTTTTCTCCTCCCTCGCCGTCTCGCCCCTCTCCTCCTCCTCTCTCCTCTGCTGCACTTGCTTTTCTTCTTCTTCTTCTTTTCTTGCGCTCCAAAGCCACAGAGCTTGAGCCCAAGGCTTATGGCCGCCATGGCCACAGAGCTCGACCTCATGTAACCGAAGTCGTGAACTCAAAATACGGCAGCCATGTCGCAAGCTCGTGCTCAAGTGACCATGGCTACTTTGACCTCGAGCTCGAGATACGGTAAATTGATCAAATGCTAATATTGATAGTTGCTCATTGTTGCAACTATCTTGGTCCCCTACGGACCTCCTTGATTGCTATTTGCACTAGTGCCCAAGCCACTATTGCTAATCTGTGCGGAACGTACAATTGCTATGGGAGTATTCCCTTTGCGTGCCTTTCCAACTCGCCTTGGATCCTAATTTGGAGGACATCCAATCAACTTCGAGCAATGACTCCTCTTGTGCCTGATCTTTTCACTTTAGGTTTCCCGAACAATACTTTCCTAGGACCTGCTCTTCTAACCGAGAAAGCAGCAGCCTTGATCTTCTTCTCCCTCCCTCGGACAATTGACAATTGGCAATCCTCCTAATCATAGAATGACCTTGTCGAGGGACAGGAGTGGCTTAAAGTTGAGAGTTTGAGAACAAACATTGCCATATGTCTCGGAATTAAGGCTCATAAGAAATTGGTGGACCTTCTTCACCTCTTTCTTCTTTACGTATTTCGTGGTTGCAACATAGTTACATTATGGGATTTCATCATAATCATTGAGTTCATCCCATAAGACCTTCAATTTGGTGTAAATATTCCATGATCAAGAGTTCTCCTTGTTGTAGTAGCCCAATCTTAGTTTTAATCTTGTGGATTCAAGATTCATTACCTTGGTGAATCTCTCCTTCAATTTGTCCCACATTAACTTTGCTTCCTTTGCATATGCCACGCTTTGTTGTATACTCTTGTTGAGGGAATTGAAAATCCATGAAACTGTCATGGAATTACAATGTGCCGAGCATTAAATTCGAATGCCATTGGAATTGGATTCTCTAGCGATCAATCAAGTAATCGAGTTTGTTTTTCGCCTGCAATGCGTGTCTTGTTGCTTTCGATTATGTTGCCTAATTATCTTGGATTAGCATATATGAAACAAGTACGCTTCGAGGTTTGTTCGAGGTGTTGAGAGAATACGGTGAGAAAGGGTCAATCACCCTCTTTGGAGATGCTTTCTCAGCTACATTGCAAATGGTGCGGGTTGATTTGTCTGATGTGTTTTAAACACTTTGCTTTAATACCATGAGAAATTGTAATTACTTGTAATACTCATTGTACAATACAAACATATATCCACTGTGTATTTTAATAGAAAAGGAAAAGATAAAATTAAAAAATATCTCTAGCTAATTATGAGAGGTATACCAGATATTATGTTAACTAACAAGTATTGATAAGAGATATGCTAAATATTAACCAAAACAGTAAGAAAAATTTCAGCTAATCTTTCATAATAGTCCTGTTAGAACATCAAACTAGTCAAAATGCTGCAGCGATAGGAGGAAGAGTAGAAGGGGAACCACCAAAAGTCGGATCCAGTTCAGGCGGTTCTTCGAGATGTTGCAGTCCTCTGCAAGGAGTCAGATGCAGGTTCTCGAACAATCGCACTATTTCGAGTTCCCAAAGAGGCGGAAGGTTGAGGTAGTCGCGAAGAGGGGTCCATTGATTTGTTCGGGATTGCTCACCTAGTTGTAGTTCAGAGCCTCCAGATTGCAGTCCTTCGAGTTCCAAAAGAGGCAGATCATTGAGGCATTCGGGAAGAGGGGTCAATTCATTTGTCCGGGATTGTTCACTTAACTGGAGTTCAGAGCCTCCAGATCCCCGTCCTTCGAGTTCCAAAGGAGGCAGATGGTCGAGGCAGTCGTGAAAAAGGGTCGATTCATTTGTCGGGCATCGCTCAAGGCAGTCGGGAAGAGGGGTCGATTCATTTGTTCGGGATCGCTCACCTAGTTGCAGTTCAGGGCCACGGTCCAGTCTCATATCCAGCGTGAGAACATGATCAAATCTACCCATGTCAAGAAAATCTTTCACTTTAGTCGCGAGGCCACTCACCTGATCCTTCAACAAGAGATGAGAAAAGAAATGCCCCTCTTTAACTTTGCGTCCTAGGTCGTGGACTTGATCCTCCAGCGATCCTACACTTCGCATCCACAACTCAACTTCTTTCTTCTTTTTCTTTCCCGGTCTCCTCTCTTCCTGCTTTAATTGGTTACCCACGTCATCCTTCCTGGCTGACAAGATTCGCATATTCGTTTCCAGATCATCCATCTTCACTTTGACTCCAAGGACCTCGCTGACTTTTTGAAAAATCCCGATGCCATAGGCGGCTCCCACTGTAAGACTGCAGGTAGCATTAGGGTAAAGTTGCTATTAATTAGGGGAAAAACTGCGGGAATTCAAACCAACAACTTAATGCGCTTTTGATGCTGCTATAAATTGAGGCAAAGAAGCAATTGGCAAATGGGAACGTCTCAAGGACAAGTTCGTTCTTTCTTGAGAAATTCCAGGCCCATGAGCTAATCCCTATTATTAGTGCAAATCAATGCAATAGTTGATAAAAAATTATTCGATCTGAATTGACCCATTTTTTAACAATACCATTTTAGTGATCCTTACTCGGTCCAACCACAAAGAGACCCATATCAACGTGACCCATATTATTTTACCACATCCTTATTTAAACAAACCTATGAAAACAAATACCCATCCATGTTAAAAATCTAAGCTATTCACGTAAATATCTACCTGAATAAAATTTCATATCAAATTAAGAAAAGTGAATTAACAAAATAAAAAGATGTTAGTAAATAAAATAAAAATGTAAAAAGAAACTAAAAATTAAAACATTCGAAAATAATTAGAAAAGAATGCACGTATTGTAGCCGCATACATTTTGAATGCATGCCTTAACATGTGTTTTAGGGCTATGCTAAAGAAAACACCCTCGAAAGATAGAAATACAGAATTGGTGTTTTAAAAAGTAGTAAGAGACAAAATTGTACTAAATGAGAAGAACCAAATTAAGTAAAATGATTACGCTTTCAACAGCAGACCCCACATCAAGTAGATAGCTCCCGACGTCTCCCTCGTCGTCGTTGTCTCCATCCTCATCGTCCTGGGCATCCTCACTGCCTCCTACAGAGTCAATGGCGACCAAACGAAAAGAAGTTCAGTGAACGCATCTTGAATTAATCTGAAAGAAAAAGAACGGACTACCCCACAACATCGTCCTTTATGGATTGAATATGGCTACCAAGCCTAGAATGATGTCTATTAAGATCAGCAGGCGGAGTAGATGCCAGTGGAAGCACGTTAATGGAGCGCCTAATCGGCAAGGACGCAAATGCGTGGGCCTTCTAAACGATCCAACGAAGTCTGACCAGGGATAAGGAGTTGGCAATTCTAAGTGTCACTATTGGTGGGCAACTTACAGTGAAATCTGCCTATTATTCTTTGGAACTGTGCAGGAGATACCATGGAAGAAGGGACATTCAAGCTCAAACAACGTGAATCAGAAGGCATGGGGAAGGCCATTTGGAGTCGGAACCGTGAATGCCTATTTCATTTAATGTCGACCTCAATTCTTTTAAGGCCTTTGCCCCATTGACAGGGTTGTTCTGTGCTGAAAAGTGTATTGAAATGAAGCAATTCTTTTGGCAAGAAAAGAAAAGAAACGAAAAAAGAAAACACAAATATAGCAATGTATGGTATCATGGTAATTGCTCATAAATTAACAGATCTACAAAACGAGAGAACAGACAATTCACACAACACAGGATGTCAATTTTCTTCTCGTTCCTTGTGTGAAGGATGTGTGAAATAAATCAAGGAAAACGAGGCCCGACAGTTTACCAGTACCATTTCCATGGAGAGCGCAGGAACATCTAGAGAAAAAGAGAAAAAGAAAGCTCCGGATTTGCACTAATCGAAAGCAGTCTCACCTGGTAAGAGCTTGCCGATAATCCTCGGAAGGAAGTGCTGCAACCAGAGATTAATTCAACAATGGAATTAACAGACAGTACAGGGAGAGTAAAGGAAGGAATGGCTGCGAGAGAGAGAAGCCAGAGTCGGGAAAAATGGTGAAGTGAACAGACGCACTGCTCTTTTAATTCAATGCCCAGAGGGAAATTCTTGAGGCGTGGTGTCTCCCGGGGGGACACCTTCCTGGAAGATGGTTGAGGCGGACAGACGATGGGATCATCATCGAGAGTCTCGCATCCAGCTTCTTGGAAATAGCCGAAAGCTTCGGTTCACACACGTCAGTGGCATCTTTAACCCCCAAGATGGTTGGTTTCATGTAAGAAACTAGTTGATTGATGCCCTCTTTTCTGGAAGACAGGATAATCGGGTAATCAAATAGATAATCAAGATACATTTGTTTCAGGAAAAATCAATAATTCGAAAATAATTTCTATAAAAATAATTACTTGCATCACTTATTAAAATAGATCGATGAAAAGCATTTTTATTGATGACGAAAATATTTACATATAAATTATTATTGATAATTATTTTATTATCTATTAATTAATTAATTAATTCTAAATTCTTTATACAATCATTTTAATAAAATTATCGAACGGAGTCTTGGTTGAAAAGCGAAATCTCTTTTTTGTGGTAATATTAGTTATTGCGTAAAAGCCCTTTTTCATATGTAGCAAAATTACACGCGACAATGTTCTCCGACCGAGGGGAGATTTGACCATGGAAAAAGAGGTGTACCAGACCTTCCTGGAACTTCTTTTCTTCTCCCTTCTTTTTTGTTTCCTGACCATTTTCTACTCAGAGGAAGCACGAAAACGCGGGAAAAGATGAGACCACGATCGAGTTAACTTGGCTTGAAAACAGATTTAGATGTTTAAAGTAAAAGAAGAATTGAAGAGAAAAATTAAATGTTTAAAGTGTTATATTCCATAATAACAAACATATAAAGGTTATCGTGCATATTTTTGGGAATTTTCAATTTTTATGAGTATACTTTCTATACATGAAGATTTTATTTCAAATATCTATATGTAATGTAAACATTAATTCCATAAATATCGAGTATAATTCCAATTACTTATATCACTTGCACGCTTTTTATACATTGATTATTTGGATTATCAAATCATTCATCTCAAGAGCAACAATTTTGTAGATCATGAATCCTCGTTCCAATTTCATGCGTTAAACAAAGAGGTGGGAGTCAAATTTAATTTTTCCTTTTTGGAACTATGTTGTTTGTATTGGCTTTTTCAATAGAATTGTATGTTGCTCATGATCAATTTGTTTAGCCACGAAAGATGACAAATAGTCAGTATTAGAGGACTTGAAGGTTGCGAAAGAAGATTAAAGATAACCTCTACCATCAGGACCATGCTCATCTGCCACTTTCTTCCCATGAAGAACAAATTTGGTCAATATGGTTCTTCTATATGAGAAGGTGAGTTGTCATTCTTTCTTATTTTAGATTTTTTTGGTCAATTGAATTTGCAATTTGCTTTGTTTGAGTTATTTCCAATAATACATCCATGTTACAATCAAGGACAACATTGCACGACGTTTTCGAGATTTGCTGAAGGAAGGAAGTATATTTGTTGAAGAATTCTTTAGTTGTTAAGAAATAGGATGTTTATCTTTGTCATTGTAATTTCAATTAAAAAGGTCTATCCTTCTTTTAGTTACTATGACCCTCAACACCTCGAGACCTACTAAGATTTATATAGATTATTGTGTTGCAGGAAATAATATTTTTTATATTTCTTTGTTTTTCTAAACTAAATTATTTATTGTTTGGCAACTATGGAGAGCACTTGAAGAAAGAACAATTGGTTCTACGTTTCTAGCGGTTTTAAGCGAATGATCACAGTAAGAGGACGACAAGCTTTTTATCGTGATATATGCGTATCTGTTAACTACCCAATAATAAGTTCTCTACATAATGTATAAAACGTTGGTTTATTTATTATCTTTGATTTTGCAATTACGAGAAAAATATACATACGCTGTTATTTTCTAGGTTTCGTGGGGAAGTTGAGGTAGAAGACGGTACAGCATGTGGAACGTTCAGAATCTTTTAACAAGAAGCTCAGAAGAAATAGGGAAGTCAGCAAGCGAATTGAACAATGAGGATTGTGAGAATGCGAAAAGTGATGAAAGTGTACATTACTAGTTAGTGTCTTTTCTAATTAATCCTATGTCAATTGTTTTATCATTCATTTATGTTCCATTTAATTGTATAGATCTAAATAGGATAAAATGTGAAATTCATGGATTTTACTATATCTTATTTATTATTTAATGAGTCGCGATAACAAAGATGGATATTTTCCCATCATGTCCATTGTTTAGTATGAAAACATGTCGGTGTAAATAAAACCAAAGAGAGATGATAACAATCCCTCACATTCTTGCCTACTTCATTTATTTTTCTTATCTTTTCCTCTCTCTTTTTTATTTATTGTTTCTCCTTCCATCATTCTCTAATAAAATTTTATTAAGTATGAAATTTTATAAATATATTTAAAATATCTAAAATATGTAATAAATATATATAGATGTGATCGACCGATTATGGAGAGTTGATCCCGACCAAGCTTTCTCGCTGACAAGGACGAAGGAAACGTCTTCTTTACTCTTCTTCCCTTTGGCTTTTATTTTATATTATTTTATTTAAAACCTTTCTTTTGGCTTAAGCTTCCGCGCACCACCGCCTACGTTCTCCCTTTTTTCTTCTTTCCAGTGAAACTTTTCGTTGACCAAAACTAACGATTGTATCTCTTTCGCTCAATTATTCTTGTCCTCTCTTTTGACCCCCAGGTAAAAGAAGAGACAAAAGCCCACTGCTCCCAGCTCTTTGACCCCGCGCACTCTTAAAAAAGGCATAAACTTATTACAATCGTTTCAATTCAGTTTTAAATTTTTTTACCAAAAAAATTATGAGTGCTTTATGAAAGAAAGCTTAACCCATTAATGACCCATTTAACCATAAATGAAAAATTATGAAAAGTTATTGCATAATATAATAGCCCATATATAACAAATAAATAATATTAATATTAATTTAATCTGTGCTCAGTAAGATGCTTACTATGAATTTAACAATGTGGAAATATCTTTTATCAAACAACAGACTCTATATTTGAAAAGTAAAATATATTGGCCTATAAAAGAATTATCCCTCATCACAAAAAGAACTACATTAGATGTTTTAATTAATAACTTATAGGAGTTATCGATTATTACAAAAAGTCTATAGAACAAAAATAATAATTTTTTTTAGGGTTATATACTCATGGGCATTTATCATAAATTAATATGGCTAAGCACATAATTATTGATAACTCTTATTATTAAAACTCTACCTCTAGCAGAATTCTGATAACTTTGTAGTTGATGTGAATAAAACCCTGCATTCAATATCATTCGTACCCAGTTCAGTTGATGAGAACAAAGTAAATTAAATAATGTATATAAAAATCCGTATGACAAAGCATTTCACCAATAAATGACCTCAATGTCTCAATAAAAAATTTATTGACTTGATAACCCATATTTGACAAACAAACGAGATAATATGATCAAAACAAGATAATACATATTTTATGTACAAGCGAACATTAGCAAATAAACAATAAATTACCAATTAAAATGAACACTTTATCGAAAAAAAAAAAATAATCACTATAAAAGGACTATGACATGATACCCACTGTTTAAAAAATAATATGATTTTAAAGGATCAACCAAAAAATCATCACTAAAGCATTATAACTAATGTGTTCCAGATAAATGAATACTATATGACTAATAAAATAATTACATTAAACATAAATAAAATAATCCATTAACTACTAAAATTTATAGAATATTTTTCAAGGGTCATATTACATGATTATGCATATTTCATTAATAAATATTGAAAACACAATTAGTTGTGATCGAATGGTTAAATGCATAATCAAAGATAACTCTTTTCATTTTGAATAATAACGATATATGCAATGTTTCCATGTCATCTTAGTAGTTAAGAGTATTTGGTAAAAATTTTCTATTTTTGTGGATTTCCTCATTTAAATTGCGGCTAAAATGAGAAAGTAGATCTCATTCCATGTTGGGGATATCATCTTCAAGATAAATACTTTCTAAAATTTCGATCACTTCTTTTCGTGACTCTTTAGGATTCTTTCATCCGACAAAAAACTCCATATACTGACATTACTGGATCCCAAACGGGTCACGAATGGAACAGAAAGCTAACCATTTCTTTTTCCGGCATCCTAATTGCACGGCTCATTTTTTTTATTTATGCAGGTGAAAGGTTGATCATGACGCTTATGGTGTTGATACTCCAGCAGATGATAAAATATATTCATTTATGCACGATAGGAACTTGTCCTAAGTATACGGAATTTTCTTCTTTTTTTCTTCGGTTAATTTGTACATGTAAGCTAAAGATGTCATACTTCCATCTTGCTCAAAGTTAGTTAGCCTTGTTCGGCTCGAGGATGAGAGAATTCAAGAGACACGGAGCTCTGATTTTGCGTCATGCTTTGCTTTGTTTGTAATGTTGAGTTATCTACTTGTCCAGGCGATCCATAATACACAGGGGCTTACGAATACATCGTGGCAGATGGTAATATCTTCTGATAGTAGGTTTCTGGTTCTATGCGGTGCATGGAGTCAAGATAGGTGCTAGTGTATGTGGGAAAATTGCCGACAGTAGTCGTACCTTTGGTCCTTTTCAAGGAAATGATTGTAGATTGGAAAATGATTGATTCTCCGATTATAGAAGAATGCTTCCCAATTAGACTTTATAAATCACCCCCATTATTGTTGTTGTTAATTACACGGACGCCATTAAGTGGCATTCGGACCACTTTTGGGTTGTTTTCTTCAGTTGATCACTCTTGTAGATTATGTGCAAAACCATTTTTCTTTCGGTTAAAGTTCTCGAAGAGTTGTGTCATAAGTAGCATACAAAGGAGGATCGCGCGTGTCTACTTTCACCGTTGCCGTAATTAATTATGAAGAATTCGTAATTATCTCGCTCGAATCTGCTTTCACTTCTCCCAAAGATAGGGTTGGATAAAGGTCAGCAGAGCATGTGAGAGAGGACGAGAGTTGAAAGGGAGTCATTATATTATTGGATTTAGTTATTATTCCAGAAGTCAGACAAAAGGGAGATAAATTTTAAAAATGAAGAGGGGTTAATGCCAAGTGCAGTGCACCTAAACATGTTTTTTTTTTTTTTTTTTTGTCGGTCACCCAAACATGTTAGCATTTGAGGAGTTTCACGATAAATTTAAAAGAGAACTTGGGCTGAACATGAGTAAGCAGAGAGGAAAGTCATTTAGTGGATACCCAACTGTCAATCTAAGCTCAGTCAACATATATGCCATCAAGATAACTCCCCCAAGAAATAAAGGCAAAAAAGAAGAAAGAAACCCTTTAGGCTGTACGTTCTCGTCCCAACCCGTCTAATTCTAGTTTTTACACTTCTGCTTCCAACCCTTGAGATATCTCCTCGGGAGGAGTTGCTACATGGACAAGCTCGTGGCAATTCATTTGCTCGCACACATCCCTCGATCGCGACGTCACGATTAATTTGCATCCATTTCTTTCTAGGGCTATACCCACTTCTTTCAAAGAGTAATATTTCCCAACGCCATCCAAGATAAAGAGGAGTCTCCTACCCTGCAATGCCGCCTTCAGTCTTGCGCCCCAGTAAACACAGCCCACCTTCGTCAAATCTAGTTCGAGATAGTTCGCAATTTCAGTTTGTATTGTACCGACAGTGCCTGCTTGCGATACAGTGACCAGACAAGCACCATCGAACCTTGAACAATCTTGCACTATCTGATCATGTATATGCTTCGCAAGAAAGGTTTTGCCCACTCCTGCCTGTCCCCAAACACCCACTTGGAGCACCTCTTCGTTCATCAAGCAATCCCAGATCTCATCCCTTTTTGTTTGAGAAGCTTGTCCCACTAGTTCACCTGGTTGTAGTTCATAGCCTCGGGCCGGTTTCACATCCAGCGTGAGACCGGTATCAAATCTACCCTTCTCGTGCAATTTGTCCACTTTAGTCGCAAGGCCACTCACCTGATACGCCAATATGAGACGAGAAAGGAAATGCCCGTCTCTAACTTTTCGTCCTAACTCATGGACTTGATCCTCCAGCGATCCTGCTCTTTGCATCCACCGGTCAACTTCTCTCTTCCTTTTCTTTCCCGGTCTCCTCTCGTCTTGCTCTAGTTGGGAACTTATGTCAGCCTTCCTGGCTGACACCGTTTCCATATTCATTTCCAGAGCATCCATATTCGCTTCGACTCTGCTGAGGTCGATGATCTTTGGAGCAAGACTCAAGACATTGTTGGCGAGTCCCACAATTGTGTTGGCATCCATTGTCCGACTGCTGAGACCATTAGGGGAAAGATGCAAATTAGTACTCCAGGCACAAAACTTTTTAGCTTTCAGCATTATGTTTTGACTTTTCTCCCATAATTGAGCACTTACAGCAGATATTTCCGAGTTTTAATTGTAAATTAGGATTCGAGGTGCAAGAAAAGAATTGAAAATGGAAGGACTCTAGAGAAAGAAAAAAGAAGCATACAGCCATGGCGTGGGTTGTCCTTGGGGAATTTGCTATGGGAGAACCTGCAGGGAATCGAAACGACAACTTAAATCGTTTTGGACGCTGCTATAATTTGAGGCGAAGAAGCGATTGGCAAAAGTGGACGTTCTTCCTTCGTTGAGAAATTTCAAGTTCATGAGCTTCCCCGAAAAACCCTGACCATGGTCAAGTGCAAATCGAAACTTGGGCGGCTGACTCCACAGGCCTCAGGTAAGTGTATCGGAAGAGCTTTGGAAAAATGTGAAGTCCTTGGACTCAGGCGACTGGAAGCGAGCTCCGCGGCGAGCGGTGACCAGGCAATCGGAAGCAACCAGAGGCGAGCATCGGCCAGCTTCGCGCGAGCGCTGACCAGGCAACCGGCGACGACCGGCCAAGCCTCCGACCAGGCGACCGGAGGCGAGCATCGGCGGGGCGCCGAGATCGCGCGGTCTTGGGCGAGGTAGATCTGGACCCTCCTCGGCGACTAGCGGAAGAGCGAGAAGAAGAATGAGAATGGAAGGAATTGAAAGTGGTTTTTCTTTTTTCTTTTTTTTTTTTTTTTTTTTTTTTGGGGTGGGGGGTGGCGGTGAATTTGGGATTTCGAAGGAGAAGAAGACGAGGACGAAGATAGAAAGGGGAGTCGTCAGATTCGTGTGCGCTAATGGACGCCAGACGCAAACAGTGGTGGCGTGAATTATGTTCTGTCACACTCCACCCCTACAAAACTAATCCTTTCGGGATCAGGTATCCGAGGAAAACGAGCAAAAATCATTCTCCAAATTAACTTTTGGACTCAAAACAAGGCGCTCTTTGATATAAGACAATCGATTGGAAAGCGAAAAAGCTTTTGGAAACGTATTGCTTTTTTGTTGTTTTCTTTTTCTCTTCATACATGTGATTTCGCTAGCTACCGACACGATCACGATCAGGCGAGCAAGATGGTTCGAATGCGTCGAGGCCATCAATAGAGGAGGACAGCCACGAAAAAGAAAAAACGAAAAGCAGGACTAGAGAAAGTGAGAAATGCTGTTTGTGCTAAGAAAAACGTGCCGAATCTTACCTACCAAATCAACTGACGGCCCACCGGCACTAGCTACGAGGAGAGCGCCGGGAGAATTTAGGAGGCGGAGGAGAGCTCACCTGGTTAAAAAAACTTGCCAATAATCCTCCGAATGAAACCCCGCAACGAGAGATTAATTCAAGAATGGAATGTATGCAGATGGAAGGAGTAAAGGAAGGAAATGTCTGGAAGAGAGAAGGTTGCCATCGAGATATATAGTGAAGTGAATAGCAGTAGAGTTTCCAGACACCCCAACCGAACGACTGCGGGCATGCATGGGGTCAACAGGTGACTGTCCCGAAATACCGACCTTGACATTTGGAGGCATCCTTTTCCTCTTTTGCCTATTCTGCTCCGTCACCGCCTCGCGTGAGCCAATGTACCCTTAGGATGCGGTGATTTTTTTTACTCATTCAAAAAAATTAGAAATTATCATTGATGATGAAAATTAAGTTATGATTCTTTCAGGAAAATGACTTGCAAGTTACTAATTTTACGTGAAATGGGCGGATCGTCAATTGGAAAAAATGAAATCGTTCCTTTGTTGTAAACCTTACTTATTGTGACACTCGAGCTCCATCAACAAGAAATGATACCCGAAAGGTACAGTCTCATGTAGAAATCAACAACCTATTATCAAAATATATATTTCCATACATATGTACGATAAACCGACAAGTTGATTACAATATCAGAATTTCCATAATTTATATAAAAAAAAATGTACAACTCAAAACTCAACAAACCCAGCAAGTATAAATTCAGAAAAAAGTAAACTAGCTAAGGTCATACTTTAAAACTCCTACTACCAAAAGTTCTCCGTTAATATCAACAATCAAATCCATTGATTAATCTTTATGAAATTATAGGGTGACGGTCCATTTCATTGACCAATTCATTGCTAAATATATAATCATGGTGACAACATGACATCTAGTGACTAGGCAACTAATATTGCCACTAATAGAGTCTTTACTTGTTATTAGCCGATAATTCGGCACTGAAGGATATCCTAGAACTAGTATGCATAATCAAAAATCTTAATTTGCTTTACAACAATAATGAGCATCAAACTATTATCCTCCAAAACCAAAAATCCATACCTTAAACCAAATGACAAACCAAGGTAAATAACCTTTCACAACTCAACTAATCGGCCAAAAATACATTCCGTTAAATCATTTCTCAAATCATTTCATAAATTTATTTTATAAACCAGATTCGCAAAGCAAAACATACATATGAACTTTCACAGTACCTTTCGTACCATGTTTCTAAATTCATTCATAAATAACTAAAGAGTAGTAATTGTCTGATTCAAATTTTATACAATAAATATACCATTTCATAACTCATAATACATCACTTTCAAAATATGAGTTTTTTACAAACTCAAAAAATAGATAAAGCGCCGCTTACTTGGGAGAGCCTAAAAACCAACAACAATGGTCACACGAATCAACAAACTCCTGATCTTATCAAATAAGCGTGAAACAATATCAAAATCAAGTAAAATTCTACCTCAACTACGAATCAACTAAACTAAGCTTAATCGCCAATAAAACGAGTCCTAAACACTAACAAAATGCTTGCTTGAAGCAAATAGTCAAAGCTGTCCGTGCACAACGCGGAGCTTACAGGCATAACTTTCACTCTGACTAAATTACTACTCAGAATCCTTTTTTGTCAAACCCCATGGCTCCATAATACTCTAATCTCTCATCTCCATGTGATTTCACAACTCAAAAACTCATTAATCGGACCCCACAGTTCAAATTTCATATAACTCAAAGGTTATGCCATAATTTCAAAAACTACTCCAATTAGATTAATAAAAGACTTTAATCCTTAGCGGGCACTGCAAACACAAAGTTAATCTGGTTTGCGAGGTCTCCGTGATGTATACGGAGAAACCTTTCTTTTTCTTCTTTCTCTTCTCTCTCTTTTTTCTTTTCTTTTCTTTTTCTACCCTGTGCGTGCCCTCTTTTCCCTATATAACTCTTCTTTTTTCTTTTTTCTTTTTTGAATTCAACCCCACTTTTGATGAAGTCAAAAAGGCAGCATCACACTTATTGCATGTTATCCTTGTCACGGTGGATTGAAAATAGTTTAAAAAACGGTAGAACTTAGCACGAATCTTGGGTTTGCCTTCTAGGAAGATAGCTAGAAGACTTGGAACATACCTACAAGACTTGAGTATGTTCACGTTGCCTTCTAGGAACATACCGACAAGACTTGACAGTATTGGAAGGGGGGAGTGTTTGACAAGGAACGGTACCTTACTTGAGGATATCAGAGGATATAATGTGATGGCCCATATTGGAAAAATAAATGATACCGGCAGAGTATAATAATGGTTAGACATTTTTTCCACAAATAAATTACTATTAAAAAAAAATAAATAAAGGATATAAAATGGCAATTTCGTTTTTTAACTTCTTAATGTGACTGAATTTGTAATTACAGATAACTCTAATGATATCACTTTTTTAAAAAATTATATGGAAGTTAAATATCAACAAAAAAGTAAAAAAAAAAAAAATGAAGGCTAGTTTATTTAAATTTTTAAAAATTTTAGAATATCATTAAATAGAAAAATCAAAGATAATTCCTATCGCTCTAATTGTGAACATAATTTCTATCACTTTATATTTGATGAGAATAAACTTTGAATTAAGAAATACAGTAATTTTTTTAAGGAGCTTTAGTCTTATATGCGCTTCAATAAGTTTTGAAGAAATCCTGACAATATAAACAAAACAAAATGATGAAAATAAATAGAAAATCAACAAAAAAAATTACCTTTGAAAATTTATAGAAGAAAAATACAACCTAGATTTTGCTTAACTGAAAAGGATGAGATAAATTTATCTTAGGTTGACATCTAATCGACCAACCTACATTTGGTAATGATAACTAAATCTTCATGTTTATTATTTTCATCACGGGGGTTGCTTCTCCAAGAAATATCAGATAAATTGATGTACATTAGAATTCATCGGAGCAAAAGATAAGATAATTTCAATGAATTTCTAAAGCAATCAAAGCAATGTCTATCCACATTTAATGTATCCGACAAAATTTGTTAACGTAATATAAATATTTTACGCCTTACCTCAATTTTCAAATAAATGAGAATTTTTGGGTCTTGCCTCATCTCTGGGCTCCCAATTAGCCTCTTTGAGTGTACTTATGCCATTGGAACATTCGGGATCATAACATTTGATCAATTCTATCGACTATGGGAATAGATTGCTCCTCATAAGTTAATTTATCCTTTAACCTGAAAGGTATAAAATTTAGCACATGTTTAGGAGTTGGCACATTTGTTCATAATAAAGATACAAAAACACATTATGTATGTTGATAGAGTTAGTGGTAAAGAAAATTTATAAGCAACATTGCCAATCTCCTGTAAAATCAAGAATGGTCTCGCATGTCTTAAACTTAACTTGTTGTGTATGCCGAATCTCATAATGCATTTATGTGATACCCTTAAATTAACTCACTAAAATTATTGTCCATTTTGACCCGACCCACACTCAACCTCAATCTTGTCCTTAGCCTACAAGTAGGCACTTTTTTAGAAGGTCACCTATCCTAGTAATACTTTCATCTAAGCACGCTTAACATTGTAATTTCAATGCCAAACGCCATCGTTACGTCAAAAGGCACCTCTTGTGTCAATTTCAGTTTCACATATATATCCTAAGAATTGCTCTGCTCCGATTTGTTGCTCAGTTCAGTTTATTCCTACCCCATTTGCTATCTTGGAAGCTTGTCAAGAGCTAATTTCGGTCTAGACTCATATGGCTCCAATAAATACTACTCACCCTCATTAGATCGAATCGTTACAAGCATATCAGCTTCTGCGTGATTTATTTATGAATCTATTTATGGATCACACTCCTCCTGCTCCACTATCATATTGTGACACTCTTGGATTATCTCATTTGAGGTTTTGTTTTCTTTGGCCCATCTCATTCTTAACGTCACGGTTTTGTCTTTTGGCATACAGGTAAACACTATTCCCAAAGATCATTTCTAGTAATGCACACACCTAAGCATGGTTAACATTGTAGTTCCAATGCCAAATGTTACTGTTACGTTGAAAGATGCCTCTTGTAATGCTCCCCCTGCTCTTGCATAATTTGATTCATTCTTACTCGCTTTGCCATACTAGAAGCCTACTAAGATCCTTTTCATGTTGAAGACCTCTGACGTCGACAATCACTCCTTGCTCTTGTTGGACCGGGTCGGTACAACTTCATAGGAAAAACCTCCATGAACAAATGATCCCCACATTATATTGCACTCTGCCTTTTGAGGTTTGCACAACTTTTTTCACAATTCTGTGCTATTTTTAGATGCCCTTGAACTAACTTGACTTTCTCTTTTAATTGTTTAATAAACATTGGGCCGATCAGTCCCATTTCATCACCATCATCTTTTTATTTTCAACGATACAGAACTTAACAACGAGCCATTTTGATCAATCAATCAACAATCACTTAGAAAACATTCTTACCACTGGCGTTCTCGGTAGATCAATGATAAAATCGCGTTGCTCCACCTGCTTTTCGATGCTCTTTTTTCACTCGTTGACATTATTTTCACATAAATCCACTAGGAATATTCCCTATAACTTCTAGTGCCCTGGGATAAATCGGAATCTGGTGTTGTGAGCTCCTTGCTTTTTCTACTATGAATCATTAGGAATATATGGCTGATCACGAATCAAACCTATCCACTTGGATAGTAAAATGTGCTTGTCCCGCAATTTTTTGCAATTGAGGATCTTGGTCTTGTTCCAACTTGATTCTGCCAATCAAGGTTGGTCGTCCTCGAAGATTAGTTAACCGAGTACCAAGCTGACGAGTCAATGCCTCTAGACTCAGTTTTCTCATATTCTTCAGAAAATATATCTGATGTTGCCGACCTTTTGAACAAGACTTATGGCATTTTTGTCGATTCCCAGTATTTTGTTTACATCCATTGTAAGACTGTTGAAAGCTTCAGGGGTAAGACGTTGGCGGTTGCATTCGAGGTACCAAACTTCTTTAGCTTTCAGCGTTCATATTTTGACTTTTATCCAGTAATTGAGTACTTCAGAATTTCCGAACTGTGAACTGTCAATTGGTATTTGAGGTGCAAGACAAGAATGAAAAGAAGTAGATGGCAAGAGCTGGTACGTCCCAAGGATATGTTCTTCCTTCGTTGAGAGATTCCAAGCCCATGAGCTACCTCCACTAACCCGATTAAAGGACCCTGGAGGAGCAAATCGAAACTTGGGCCTGATTCAACATGCGATAGTCTTCAAGTGGAGGAATGAATTATGTTGTGCCATAACCACACCTACAAAAGTAATCTTTCTCAGATCGGTTTTCCAACAAACACAAGGAAATATTAATTTTCAAATTAACTAATAGACTGAATATAAGGAACTATTTGATATAAGAAAATCAAATGAAAAGTGGAAAAGTTTTTGGCGAAACTTGGGGCAATGAAGCCATTCAAAGTAAATTGCTTTTTTCCTTTAACAAGGACATTAACAAGGGAGGACAAAAAAGAAAAAGAAAAAGAAAAAAACATACAAAACAGTACCAGAGAAAGTGAGAAATGTTAAATGCACTAAGAAAAATGTACTATATTTTGTTTACCAAATCAGATGACAATCTAGTGCAGGAGATACCGAGCAAAATCTACCTTTTATGCTTTGAGATTGTGCAGGAGGTACCATGCAAGAAGGGACATTCAAGCTCACATAACGTGAATCCGAAGGCATGCAAGGCCATGTCGAGTACAGATTCTCCTCCCAAACAGAACAACTTTTTCTCGGAGGGCCGTTTCTGATGCAATTGCTAACATGTGCAGAACGAGAATAAAGCAGAAGGCTAGCTGTTGTCCTTTTGGCAAGGGAGATCTGTTGAGCATATGCTGCTAACATGTGATTGGGCATCTTTTGTTTGGTTCAGTGTATTGGACATTAAAATTGACTAGGACTTGATTTATATAGCCATTAAATTCTAGCTCAATGTGCAATATAATCCTTGAACATTTAATTAGTTTAACGTGGTATTTGAACTATTTCTAAATGGGCAATATAGTCTTGAAACTTACATGTTCAATCTATTGCCTCAATTTTTCATGACAGAGTCATCAATCATTCCATATTATTCACAAGTTTTCATGATTATATTGTTGCCCATAATCTATAATATCTTTTCATTTCAATCATTTGTCGAAATCAATAAAAACATATGCTTTTATTACCCATTATGATAGTTCCACTTAAGTAAGTTTAGCTTATGATCTCTATTATTGAAAAAGTAGAAACTCATTTAGAGTTGTATCAAGTTGATATTCCTACTAATTAATGTCTAAGTGTTTTCATTAGGATACCTGGAAACAATATTAATTTATCTATAATTGTATTTATATTAATCTAAATCATGTTCCTTACAAATATCTAATAAATATATATCATTTCAGATTTCTTTATGAAAACACTTAAACATTAAAAGGCAAGAGTGTCAAAGGTATACATCTCTAAATGAGAGTCTACTTCTATTACTATAGAGATCATAAGCTAAATTTTACTTGAATGAAACTATTGTAATATTTAGAAAAACTAAAAACGTAATAGAAAGATAGCACATATTTTTCTTGATTTAGGTAAATGACTCAAATAAAACGATATTCTGAAATTTGGGTAATAGTGCAATTATGAAAACTTATTAATAATATTGAATTACTAAATGAACTTTTCTAGAAAGTTGATAAATTAAATTGAACAAATTAAAATTTAGAGATACATTAAACATTTAAGGATAGTTTAAGAACTACATCGAACGAAACGAAGATTGAAGGATGATATTGCACGTTGACCAAAGTTTAGGGATTATTCGTGTCATTTCCTAATGTTGACGGGGCAAAAGTTGTACAATAGACAAAATTAAGCCCCGTAGATGCAAAGTTGGTACCACAAGGTGCGTCTGGTCTTTCAACCAGGAGAGGTTGTGTTCCTCTGTTTTCGAACATTAGAAATCTTTTTGAGCCGTTTGAATCTATTTCAGTAAAGTATGTCGCTAGCAAGTCCAGTGAACGCGACAATTGGGTTTCATTGGCTGCTACTGCTAGTAGGAAGACGTGTCCTCGGAATAGGATCAGTGAACCCCACATTTCCTCTAATGTCGCTATTACGCGATGATGTGAAGGCCTTTCACCCATCAACAGGGTTGCTCTGCATTGGGAAGTCCAAGGGAACGAAGCAATTCTTTTGGCCAGCGAAAGAAATAACGATGCATTGTAGCATGGTAATTTGCTCAAGAATTAACACATCTACGAAAGACAGGACAGACAAACGACACAACACAGGATGTAAAGTTTCGTATTCGTTCCTTGTGTGAAACAAATCAAGGGAAACTAGGCATGACAATAGACGACTACCAGTTAACATGGAGAGCGCAGGAAAATCTACGAAAAATAACAGAAAAGCAAGCTCTAAATTTGCACTAAACTAAAGGAGTCTCACCTTATAAAAGCTTGCCGATAGTCTCCCAAATGAAATACCGCAAGAAGAAGTTAATTCAACCATGGAAAAGTAAGAGACAGATATAGGGAGAGTAATAGAAGGAAGGGCTGCGAGAGAGAAGCCAAGGTCGAGGAAAATGGTGAAGGGAATGGAAGCAGAGTAACCTTATATAGAGGCCGCTCTAGTCTTCCCCAAGTCAAGACGAGAGAAAGTCACGCACTGTGGTCAAAAGGGGAGACAATCTGCAAGGGGGACACCTTCCCGGAAGAGTATCCACCTTTATTGAAAGTTTTAAACGGCCTACTTCCGCTTTATTATCGTCCAGAGTTTCGCATGTACCTTCTTGGAAAATGACCTAAAAAAAAAAAAAAAGAAATACACCTTCTTGGAAGATAACCGCAGTCTTCAGGGTCACACTGGAGGCGTTTATTTTCGATATTGGAGGCGTTTTTAACCTCCCAAAAAAAAAAGTAGCTTTCATATCAGAAACTATTTGATGCCCTTCGCATTGTGCTGATAGACATGCAATCTGCAAAAGACCTTCGAGGCTATTTCTTTGTCCCCTTTAGCTTTGCTGCTTCGTTATTGGATCGCTTCTCATGAACCAACTTATTTTTAGAGGGTTAATATCACAAAAAAAAAAAAAATATAAATTGATATATATCTCAAATTTATTTATTGACCATCAAAAACCTAAAATCGACGCACCTGTGATAAATTGTTCTAAAGTAATTTCCTGACTATCAAAAACCCTAAATCGGTATATTTGTAATAAATTTATATTCCGTTAATTTATGTTAAATTGGATTAATAACAAGAAAATTCTCAAATTAATATACCTGTCAATTGTCATATGTTATCCAATTCAGCAATTTGACAACAAAATTTAATGGAAACTAATGTAAAGTAAATTTGTCATAAGTGTATTTTGGTTGTCGGAAAATTATTTTGGGTTAAATTTATTATAAATATATATTTAGGGTTTTTGTGGCATTAACAATTTTTTTACACCTATTTTGCAAAAATCTATAATTTGGATATTTTGAAAAAAAATGATAAATTGTATTGCCTATGGAAATGAATTGGCGAAAAGTATTTTCATTGGTTACAAAAATGCTTTGTTATAAATTGTTTATGATGAAGATATTTTTCGTTAACTAATAATTTTAAATAATGTAAATAATTTTCTTTAAGAAAATATCTTTCAAATCATTGATTTCAATTGAAACAAATGGGCGTCGGTTGAAAAACGAAATCCCATCTTTCTCGTAAAACCTACTTATTGCATAATACCCTTCTCATGGTAAACTATAAATTGTTGAAAAACGGTAGAACTTATCAAGAATTTTGGGTTCACCTTCGCAGAAGATAGCGAAGAGACTTAGGAGTGTCTGCACAATTCACATGGGAGGCGTTGCGTTCAATCACGTCTAGTCTATAGAACATAGTTATAGACTATTTATCTTTTCTGATTCAAGATTCAAATGAAAATTTATTGAAACAAACAAAATTACGTATATGGACCCGTTATGATGACTTCATCTAGAAATTACATCCGGCCGAGAGAATGTGTCATGAAAGTTGAATGCATTATATTCATAAATGAAGATAGTCACTGAACCTACTATCAACGCAGTAAACCAAGTTCTCAAAAGCATCACGATAAGATCTTGTATCTAATATAGATCCTTCAGATGTTCATAAGGCTAAATTCATGAATTCGAGACTAGGAGCCAATGCTTACAGGTGCGTTAGCAGGAGAGAATAAGGAAATAAGTCGCGCCTCACATAGTTAAGAAAATAGAATCAAGTAAATGGTCAATTGAGAAGTATTAACACACATAATCCCTAACCATACTGACTGGTTTCATTGGATTCGAGCAGTGAAACAGAAGAAATCAGGACTGATTGAATATGGACTTGAAAAAACAAACTTGACTGAAATCCAGATTGAAGCGATCTGTATCAGGAGAGAGCTGAAACTGGATTTGAATGACCCTTACTCAAACTCTGGACCTGTAATAAACAGAACCGAAACATCCCGATCCAAAATCAAACTAATCAGCAACAACAAGGCATTAGGTCAAAGCTTCTTTCTAAGGAAGAGTTGCTATCTGAACTAGTTCATTACAATTCATTTGATCATAAACATCACGCGATCGTGAAGTCAATATTAGTTTACATCCATTTCTTTCATGGCCTATTCACAAGGATACTTATGAACGTCATCCAAGGTAAGAACTAATTCCCTACCCTCTGACACGTGCTTCAGTCTTGCGCCCTGATGATCATCGTTGACATTTGCCAGATCCACTCCAAGATAATTAGCAATGTCACACCGTGCTTTGTCAACTGTGTTTTCCTGCGGAACCGTGACCAACAGCCTTGTACTACTGGACTATGTATGTGCTTCAGGATATTGGTTTTGCAACACCAACACTGAGCACGTCCTCCTTCATGAAATAATCCCAGATCTCATCCAATTTAGCTCTAAAACTTGTACCATTAGTTCTACTGGCAGTTCTTAGCCTCCGGGAGGTTTTCAATCCACCGGGAGGCCTCCAGCTATTTCTAAAGGATTTTTTCCCCTTACTCTCGTAAGATCAATGACCTGATTCTCCAATGTTAGACGAGTCCAAAGGCTCCCATCTTTAACTCCGGCGATCAGATGCCAACCTCTCCCTTCCTTTTCTTTCGGGGCCTCCTCTCCGCCCGTTCCAATTCTGAACGTATGAGAATTGGACACCATTTCCATTTTACTTTTGAGAGTATTCATCTTTGAATCGACTTCTTTGACGTCGCTGATCTTTTGGGCCAGACTGGTGCTACCGTTGGCGAATTCGGCGACTTCTTAAGCTTGCATCAGAAACAGATCATGACCGCGCACTGTTACCTTCGTTGACTTAATGATTGCTTTTGTTACCTGGCTGGCTGATAACTAAATGTTTTGGGTAGAAAACTAGAATGCAATTGAAAAATATGGGCTCGCGGATCTACAAAAGAGAGAACAGACAAGAGTAAGGACACGGGTGAAATTGACTGAGCAAAACTGCACGTGACAATGTACCTCGACCCGAGGAGAGAGGACAGAAGCGAAACTGAGGGAAAGGGTAACGAGAGAAGAACAACACCTCATTTGGTAACATTTTTATTTCTCAATTTTTCTTATATTTTGTTCTCTAGCACATAAAAAGAGCATAATTTTATTTAATAAAATCAACCAATTTTTCTATTCTCAAAATAAATCAGTGGTTAGAAAATAAATTTGGAACATAAATAAAAAGTAGAAAATTTTTTAATTCTTTGTTTTCCAGAACAATTTTTGAAATATGTCATTTTATTTTCTAACTTTTCTTTTTCTTCCTCCTTTGGTTGGTTGCCTAGCCTCGACAATGGCCGGGCCTCGCCCAGCCACCGTGGGGACAGCTTCACCTGAGGTCAAGCCTCAACAAGGGCCAACAATCCCTAAGGCCAATGAGGTAGCCCGCCTGTCTGTGGGCGATCGTTGGCCTAGAGGAGGAAGAAGAAGGGATAAAAAAAGAAAAATTCGAAAAAATTAGAAGAATCTCATAAAATTATTATAAAACTAAAAATATTTTACGTTATAAAAAAAATTGAGGGTCATGCTAAAAGTATTTTTTTTTCTATCTTGAAAATAAAAATTTATATAGTTATCAAACGCATTTAAATGCTAAAAAAACTCATTTAAGGAATAAAAATGAAAAAAAAAACTGTTTTTGAACATAAAATATTTTGAAAAACAGATATATTATTAACCGCACGAAGAAGCTGAGGAAACTTCACAGCTACACACTTTACGAGCCTCCTCAAAAGTCAAAGTCTTCGAAAGATGACGCCTGCCAGACACGTTCCTGGAAGATTAGATTAAGTTTACCTTTCTGTTTTTATTTAAAAAAAAAAAATATTCGGGACATCTTTACGCTAGGGCTCCGACAAGGAAATTTCATAGCATTTAAACGTGCTGTCCCAGAGAATTTTATGTCCTCCCTCATTTTCCGTCAGCAATCTTTTCTCTAGTAATCTTTCGCCATTGAATTGAGATGTGGCGAAGCTCAACCGTTCAACGTATATCAAGCTGAACAATTGTGATTTTTTCATTTTTGGATCTAATGATGAGAAACCAGGAGATCCATCCTTGGGTAGCCGCGTTGATATTTATTCTCTCCTATTTCGATGCGGTCGAGAGTTTGAATCCCTACATTACTATCGCAATTTAAGTGGGGGTCTTGGCCGGTGGATTGCTAAGCCAGCTTTCCCTGAGGTAATAATTGTCCAAATAGCTTCAGCGAGGTCTACCGGTGGAGGGCCATGTGACCCCGACTAGTGTAAGCGAAAGGAGGCTCAGGCGAATCCTCGATTACTAAAAAAAAAAAAAAAAGAAGCACGATACCCTTGGAAACCATAAATTATATCGCAAAATTTCAGCCACGTGGCATGCTTATGCGCGAGCTTTACCAGCTATTTGCATTTGCTGATTTGTTTAGCAGATATTTTTAATTCTTATGCATATATTATTTTTATGTATGTAAAGATTCTATTTTAAGCTTTACTTGGTCTTTAATTCTTTTGTCTAATACTGTTAACGTATGTATGGATTCTAATTTATTTCTATTTTGCAATAAGTATATAAAATTCAATAAGAAGAGTTATATTTCATGATATAAGTCAAATGGCATGGTTGTAAATATATTCGGTAATAAATATTTTATAGTATAAGATTCTTTTTTTTTTTATCGGTCATATTCTATTCATACTCTAACTCTCACTCTCAGATTTTTGTTCTGCTTCCTTACAAGGCGTGGGAGTTAAAAGCCACACTTAAAATCAAATTATCTACACTCCAACCCCTAAGAATGTGAGAATTTGAACCTCCCACCTCCCCCTTCCAAACCCTAGTAGTTCTATAAGATTCTCTTTGGAAATATCTGTTTAACAAGATATTGGAGGAGAAAAGGGAAATATCCATCAAGAAAAAGCATAAAATTTCACATTACATGTTTTTATCAAATGATTGAATAAGAAGTAACTAATTGCATACCTCGAGCATGAGACTGTGATCAAATCTAGGCTTCTCTTCTCTTCCTGCTCTACTTCAAAACACACATTAGCCTTCTGGCCGATGTCATTCTCATATTCATTGCTACTGAATCCATCTCCGCTTTGACTTTGCTTACGTCACTAACCTTTTGGATGACACTTATGGCATCGCCAACATTCTCAGGAATGTGTTAAGTTAAGTAATACCGACACAAACACACGACATGCGACACGATACGATAAACTGACATATCATTTCTCAAAAAATAAAGAATTTTGATACGTTGGGACATATTGTATATTAAATAAATATTATTATATATACATAATAAATTATTATTTTTATGATTATTTTAGTAAATTATTTTTATTTAAATTTATAAATAAATTTTTTTGGTAAAGTTATAAATAAATTAATAATAGAAGAAAAAAAAAACCTAAAATGAACTTACGAGCCCTCTATCCCGCCTTGTCTACCGCACCTTTTTGGCAATTCATTTGAACACACGTTCTCAGAATAAGACATGAACTCTTTTACGTTTTCTTTTGAAAAGAATCGACATAATAATATATTAATCTAATGATTAATAAAAAAGAAAAAAAAAATTAAAAATCTACTCTGATCACCTCTCTCGCCCTCTTCCTGGGGTTGCTTGCCTCTCTTTGTCGTCGGCAGCTTCGTCTTCCAGACCAAGAAGCTTGCCCTCAACAAACAACCGTGGACTTTAACCGTCAAGGAACAAGATGGTGGCCCCAAGTGAAAGCATGGCATGCCGTTCGTGGAAGCTCACCATGGCCGCGATGGGCGAGCTCGAGATTTCAACGGCGGACTTCCAGATCTGGAGGCTCCTGGCCACGACCGGCTCGTCCATGGTCCAAGCAGGCAAGATTGAGATACGATCGTGATTGGGCTCCATCTTCCCCGTCGTTGCCATGGCTACTGCAGATCTAACTATCCAGATTGGATCTGTAACAGCAGAGGCGTTGGGTGGGGATTCACCGTTGGGGCACCGCGGCCATGCGAGTCCTCCACTTCCCGCTTCTCCGCCTCCCTTAAGAACACCAACCCCCACCTCCTCCGCAGCGCATGGCGGAAGCCCCTAGAATTCCTCAAATGCTCCCGTGCGTGTCGGAATTGTGTGACGAAATTTTGGACTCACGTGTCAGGAAAAATTGATCATGTGTCGAATTTTCCAACACTTATTGATCACATGTCAAAGTGTCGAACACAACATGAAAGCTTCTTAAGAGTGTCGATGCTTCTTAGGTGTTAGGAATGGTTGGTTTCCGATCTAGTCTGATTTTAAGGTGAAATCAGTCACTCTTTGTTTTTTTAACTACTTGACGTTATATGTTATGAATAAAAAAATAAAATCTAATTACTTTTATTTGTTTTGAAATATAAAATTTATATGTAATCGGTCCGATTTCCTCTTGAAATCGAGAACCATTTTATCCGGACATTGATTACTCTTTTAGGAACTAGAAATCATATTGATTCTTCAGAAACCGAATCAAATTAGCCAGTTTAGGCTGTCCATTTTGCATACCCTTAGACAAATCATCGGCCACCACCGTGAAAGAAGAATGGCCGGGACAAAGGGTCGTGATCCTGCGAGGGTGAGCTAACTCCAAAAACCCGTCCTCAGTTCGGATTGCAAGCTGCAACTCGCTTGCATGAAGTCGGAATCGCTAGTAATCACCGGTCAGCCATACGGTGGTGAATTCATCCTCAAGCCTTGTACACACCGCCCGTCACACTATGGGAGCTAGCCATGCCTAAAGTCATTACCTTGATAGGAAAAGAAAAAAAAAATAGAAATACAAAGAATTTTTAAATAAAGAAAGAAATATAAAAAAATTATAAAAAGGAGTAAACAAAGAAAATTAAATATGTCATATCAAATAGCGAAAATATTTTCAAATTTATTCTCAAGTTTTAATTCAACATAGAAAAATATTAACATCCTCTTTTAAAAACTTCATATACCATGATTTGGGCTGGGTTGTCTTCCTCTGGCTCCCGGGATCCTGGAAATGCTAGCGTATCACTGTGTCTAACATAAACCTTCTTCGAAATGGGCCAAAAGTCTTGAAGTCACATCGGAGGTATTTTCTTAGCCAGGAATGTCGCTTTCATGTCAGAAACTAGCTAATGCTTCGTTGACTTCTCTCACAATCATGTGACTTGTAAATAAGTTCGAGACTATTTGTAGGCCTCTTCATTGCCATGCCAGATCGCGAGGGCCGACGTTCGTGGAAGATGGGATAATTATCTATGTCAAATGTATAATTTTTAGAGCGCTAGACTTGGGTTGTCTTGGTGGAATTTGATATGGGGGAAAACCTGGGGGGAATTGATACGACAATTTCAACGCTGCTGTAACTCGAGGCAAATAAGCAATTGGCAAGAGTGGGAATGTGTGCCCCTAGGACATGTGCTTGCTCCGTTGAGAAATTCCAAAACCATGAGCTTGACCCTGCAATACACTTGAAATTTTGGTGCACTTAGCAATTGATGTGCTCATGGATCATAATTGGCACTAATCATCGTTTATTATTATTTTGATTTATCAGCAATTATTTTGCTAATGTTTGTTAGGCGTCTTACAAGCTTTGAAATGTTGTTTTTATTAAATCGTTATTTTCAGAAATTATAAAATTCCGCTGCGAGAGATTAATTCCAACAATCGAATTAAGAGAGTACACAGGCAGAGTAAAGGGAGGGACGGCTGCTTGAGAGGAGAAAAAGTCGAGGACAATGGAGGTCAATAAAGCAGAAGTCCTGAGGCATGGGGTCTATGGGGGACAACTTCCTGGAAGATGGTTGAGGCAGACTCGACAAAAGGTGGGATTATCATCAAAAGTCTTGCATACAACTTCTTGGAAGTAGCCAAAAGTCTCTGGTCATATCGGAGACGTTTCTTTGGATCCGTTCATTTCGTAGAAAATGAGCCATTTCTAAAAAATATTTTTTCAATAGTCATTTTTGAAGAAAATGACAATATTTTCTGGTATACGGTTAAAACTTGAAAATATTTCAGAAAATATTTTTCAGTGTTTGGTAAGGAAAATATTTTCTAAGATTTTACCACTTAGGTATGCATCACTTACCGACCTATAAATCCATCAAATATGAACCTGCCTTTACTAGGCAAACTCACTTCATATCTTTATTTCCTTATTGTCGTCAAATGTTCATCTACTTTAAAAAATGTTCGTATGGATTTTAAAAGAAGCAAAAGAGAAAAGAAGTAAAATATGTGCATCCATTTTCCAGTTGAGTGGCCTGTTCTCCCCCTGCGTCTTTTGTGTTCTAGTAAACAAAAGAAAAAAAAAAGTAAAGCATGTAGAGCCATTTGCTTAAGCAATGAACAACTGCAAGGTATAATAAATAAAAAAAAGGATAAGCAAGAGTGCAGAGCGCAAGCTTGAGATTGACGAGCTCGAGGTTTGCTTGGCAACAGCCGACAACTAGCCAAGAAAGAAAAAGATGGGAAACAAAGAAAAGAAAAAAAAAGGAAATTAAAAATAATTCGAATTAAAAAGAAAAAGAAAATTAAAAATAATTTGAACAAAAAAAGAAAAGAAGAAAAAGAAATAAGAGGAGGAAGTAAGGATTTGTAGAGATGTAAGATAAAAGAGATTAAGTGAGAAAATTTTTTCTACTTTTCAAAAGTGGAAAAAATTTTCCCTTAATTTAGATGAAAAACATTTTCCCCAAGAAATTCATTTTCCGTTAAATGAACGCCGAAATATTCGGAAAACATTTTTCTAAAAATTATTTTCCACGAAACGAACGGAGCCTAGTATCTTTCATGATGCCCTATGAATCATGTTTCTAAACATATGTACCATTAGATTAATAAGATGAAAAATCTCAAATTGATACATTTTACAAATGAATTTTTTTACCACAAAAAATCTTAAATAACAAATTTACTATCTATTAACTTTTATCAAATTTTACCATTATATTTTCTTGCATGGTTGACATGTGGCAAGTCAACGTGGAAATCCATTAAGTTAAGAACATGAAAAATCAATTTACCCCAAATTTGATATTTTGGGTGACCAAAAATCCCAAACTAATACACGAGTGATATATTTACCTCCGTTAATCTTGCGATATGCAATTGAGTTTATTTATAAATTTCTCTAACATTGCCTCTATGGTATTTGTTTTTTCTTTCTAATTCACTACAAAATATTACCAACAAGAAAAAAAAGCTTTGCTATTAAAGTTAAATCAGTGGACCATTCATCATAGGCAACATCCCAAGGTAAAGAACAATAGAGATCCTTTTGACCAAAAATAAACAGATGAACAAGAAGCAAATGAGCTTTAGGAATACAAAGTTTAGCCTAAAAACAAGCAGCACTAGTAGTCTTGAACAAGAAGCAACGAACTCCAATCTCTTTTGGGAAATTAATGTCGAGAGTCAGCAACCCATCCATGATGCACGTGACAGGCTTCCCCGACGCGGACCTTAGTCGGCCCGAAACCAGCATCTCCCCAAACACCGGTCTCGTCATCGCCTTCGTCTAGTGGAACAACTCTCAAGCCTTGTAACCGCAGCGCGGGTGGTCCCCTGACGACCCGTCCATTAAAGCGATGAACCAGAAGCCCAGGTACCGCATGAAACGGGATTGGATGTTGGAGAACTGGAGTAGGCGGCTCTGGATGTTGCCAGAGCTGAGGAAGGTGACGTCCAGATCGGCGAGGCTGAGAAGCTTGGGGAACTTGAACATGGCATTCACGTGGCTTTGCATCGAGAATGGGAAGACAAGTATGTGACATTAATAAATATTATATCAGCATTATTGAAATAAACTAAATAGTACATAACCCTCGCGACTTCATTTAGAAAATGGGAAAATTCCAAATAAGAATCTAAAGTGTTATCATTTTCTTCAATAAAGGCCTGAAGTAAATATTGTTTCAAATAAAAGTCATAAAGTAGATTTTATTTCAAATAAAGGTTTAAAGTTGTTACATCAGTTCCAAAGAATGGCTTGATTTTCCACTTGGTCAAGGGCATTCTCGTCATTTATCTTCTTCTTTTTAATAATTTTTTTCTTTCTTTTATTCATTTTTTCTTATTTTCCCTTTCATCTTCACCCATGGTCTGCCCAGCCACTGACAATGCCCAAAGAGGGCTAGGTGAGGATTGCCCTCACTCGATTTGGCAAGGGCCACCCTCATTGATGACAAGTGAGGGACGGCCTCACTTGGGTGAGGAATGGCCTCGCCTCGCCTCTCTTGCAGTCGATGAGGGCCTGGGTGAGGGTCATGGCCCTTGCCAGAGATTGGCTAGGGTCACCAAGTCCTCATTGCTACTCGCAAGAAAGAAAAAAAAAAAAAAGAAGAAGAAGAAGAAAAGAGAAAAAAAAAATTTAAAATTAACATTGTCTTTTGACAATAATACCCTTGACTGGCTAGAATATTTAGTCGCCCGACGACTGACAAAGTTAGGCCCTTACTTAAAATATCCAAAGCCACTCTAGGCCCTTATTTGATATTGATATAGCCACTCCATGCCTTTATTTGACACATAATCTACCTCAAGCCCTTATTAAAGAAAATGATGGTACTTTAGGCTTTTATTTGGAATTTTCTCTTTAGAAAAAGCAATATAATAAAGTATTTCTACATATAAACTATGTGAGATTGTTTAAAAAAATCATTTATGGTAAGATACTTCATATTTGACGAATAAATGATAATAGAGGATTGTTGGAAATTTGTAATAGTTATGTGCGGTGTTTACAGATTTGTCAATGTTAACAATAAATAAATAATTATAAACATATGTAAACAAGGCTAAATGTCTAATTAGTTACGACTGAACTTTCAGACATTAAAAGACATTTAAGTCGTGGATGAGAAATTTTGAAATTATTAAAAAATTTGATTATATGAATTATCAAAGATAAATTTTTATCACTTTATGAGCAATGAAGATAATTTCTATCACTTTATATTATCGAAGAATCGTAGTATGTATTTAAAGGAGTTTCAGTTCTCTGTGGATTTCTATAAGTCTCGAAAGTATACTTTAGTTAGCATAGATTGTACAAATACATGATTAAAATAAATGATAAAAACATATGAATCAGCTAAAAAAAGTTACCTATGATTTCAAAATTTATAAAGAGAAATTATTGCCTAGGTGCTGCTTGACCAGGAATAAGGAGAAAAATAAAAATTATATTGGCGTCTAATCAATCTAGCCAAATTTTGGTATGAAAAGTAAGACATCACTTTTTTTTTGGTTACACCTGTTACTTTTCCCATAAAAATTAGATAAACTGGTATATTTGGGAGTCGTTAGGAAAATAAGGTAATTCGGATAAATTTTCTAAAACGATCAAAGACAATTCTAATCGACATTTAATATATCTAGTAGATATTGTCAACACATTAAAAATATTTTTAATCAACTATTGGCGTTCTGGCGATTATTTTAAATGTTCCACTGTTATTTTGTGTAGCTAATATTACTACCGCAGAGCTAATTTTTACTGCTGCAAGAGGTTCGAATTGTAGTCTGCACCATAATTTAACATATATCTTATTTTTATTTTATTGCAAATTCTAAATAATATCTCATTCTCCTATTTCCCTTGGTCTTGAAATTTATCCATCTACTGTTTTAATTAAATGCAGTTTAGCAATATCATTTCATGATACACCGTAAAATGTACTAGGAGGGTTGCAAGAGAACTAGGCGCTCTATCAATATTGCACCCTCCTTGAGTGGGTCGTCAAGATTAGGCATCTGTATCAGTAACATCTAAGACACAATGTCATCCATTTGAATTAGACTTGGTATCTACATGGGCTTGCGCAGAACAGGTCGGGAAATTTGGAAGGTCCATCTGCAAGACGGGTCATTGATAATGGATATGCCTCTGATGCATGCTTTGGACTCTGGATAACAGAGGGATGCTCGAGAAAATGAAGCAGACGAGAGGAGTTTCACTCTAGCTTAGAGACTCTTGGAACAAAAGATGCATCACTCGGATGCAGGTTGAGAGCAGAGCAAGCAAAAGTTAGACAAATCTTCTTATTGCTTCTTTCAGATAAATAATGAAACTCAGTTCAATTTATTCGAGCACCTTCTTGGCTTTTTCCCTCTACACGCAAAGAATGGTATTAAATTCTTTATTACACGATCAGTAACTAGTCTAAGATTCCTAAGGAGTCTAAAGCCTAGAGAAATGATGTACTCAAATACTGAATTACAGAGCATGAGCAAAGGCAATCACCATGTGTAACCATTTGCTCCATCTGGTTCTTTGTCTTCTTCGGTTGGAAAAATGGATTCTTGGCCTGTAAATATATAATACATATATATCACAAAGTGTCCAAAATCTTATGCTTTCAGGATAATTCTCTTTGTGCCCGGTTTTACATGATCCTGTCTGTTCTCTGTTTGATGTCTCACATTTCCGTTTCTTGCTTCCTTTCCTATATCTGTTTGTCTTTCTTCCTTGTTCATAATCAGGTATCTCGAGACCAAATTTTGATGATGCTGGATGAAGTACGCATTTTTATGCTGCCTCTTTCGTCTTTATTTGATGGATCATTACCATGTCCAGCTTTTTGCATGACGAGTATAATCGATTGCATGCAAGAATAGAGTGAAATAATTGGGGAATGACCAGCAAAGGTCAAATTTTGTGAGTATTTGATCAATAGATCTAAAAGGCATTGGCAGAGCATGGAAAAGGACAATTCTCAGTGTTTGCGATGATATGATACTTCGGCACTGAAATGGATTTGTTCACATTCCAAGTCGGATAGTGATTTCTCCTTTATCCGTATGGCTTATTGGGTTGCCATTTGGTTGTATGGCAGAGAACGTGGGAGAGAGCTAAACTAGCTGCTTCTTTGGATCATGTTGGTATGTCTGGTCCTTGTACATCAGTAGGATCTGATTTGTTTTTCATGTTCATGCAACTTTGTCGCACATAACGTTTCACAAACCATCAAGTTGGTGTTCTGTGATTGTTTTTCACCTTTTTTTCAGTAGTCAGATACATAATTTTTCTTCAAATCTGTGTGCTACACCTAGGTCACCAAGCTATTTTCCCTAAAAAATTTATTTTCTTTGAAATCTCTAGGGTTAATATGGACTTGTAAGTTACAGATGTCAGACTTCATGTTGTTCAAATTTAGTTAGCCTTGTTCAGTTCGAGGGTGAGAGAATTCATGAGACACGGAGCACTGATTTTGTATGGTGCTTTGCTTCGTAAGGTGATCTTGAGTTATGTACTCGTCCGGATTGTCCACAAAATACAGGACTCACAAACATCATGTGGCAGAAGGTACTACCTTCTGATAGTATTCGGACTACATTCGGCTTGTTTACTTTGGAGGATGTGTGATCACTCTCGTAGATAATGTGCAAAACCCTTTTTCTTGCGGTTTATGTCACAATGTATCGTTCAAGCCATTAGATTAGAAGTTCTTGAAGAATTTAGATAAATACACATACAAAGGAGGATCATGCAGATCTTCTCCGCCGTCATTGTTGTTAATTATGAAGAAGTAATTTTCTTGATTAAAAATCTGTTACTCTTCCCTGAGAGATGGGATTGGACAAGGAGAGCAGAGGCTGTGCGAGAACGAGAGTTGAAAGTGTCATTTGATGAGTTACATTTCAGGAGAATTAACAAAAAGGACCCGATCGAACAATGAATTGCCAGAGAGAAAACTTATTCAGCGGATTCATGAACTTTCAAGCAAGCTAAGTCAATAAAAATGACATCAAAGAAACCCACCACCCATAAAAAGAAAATGAAGAAAGAACCCTTTAATTTAGATGTCCCGACTCCTACATCAAACTTGTCAAAATGATCCAATAATAGAATAACGAAAATAATGAAAATCGAAATTTCTTTTATCACACGTCATGTCAAAAATCATGTGAAGAGAGGTTATTAATAATATTTGATTTAACTATCCTTTGTCTTATGAAAGAAAAGAGCGACATTCGATATTGTCTTGAATGTCTACCCAGGTTACATGATCAAATTAAGAGAAGGGGCGATCTCCTTACATTGGGGGGGAAATCCTTACATTGCTATACCCAAATGGAGACAGATGAAATAAAATGGCAGGTATCCAGACATGCCGAAGCGGAGAGGGAAGGAGTCTGCGCTTCTCATCCAGAGGAATCATCTAACCAACAGTGCCTTCTTGTGATGCGGTGATCTAACAGGCACCACCCAACCTTCCACTTCTTGGCCATCTAATCTGCCTGAGTTGCCGGAGTTCCATCAGCGTCGAAGAAAGCCACGAAGGCGGCTTGAATCTCAAGCGATTCAGCATTCTCAAGCTTCTGCAAAAAGAAGTTATTTATTGTGATAAACGTGTCAAAACTGTTAACTACCCCTACCCCATAATAAGTTCTCTGCATATTATGGACAACGTTGGCTTATTTATTATCTTCGAGTTTGCAGTTACGAGAAATATATACGTATGTTGCTATTTTCTAGGTTTCATGGGAAATTGATCCCAACCAATCTAATTTTCTTTTTTTTGAACTATGTTGTCTGTATTGGCTTTTTCAATAAAACTGTATGTTGTTCATAATCGATTTTTTAGCTGCTGAAGATGACAAATATTTAGTATTGAAGATTGCAAAAGAAGATTAAGCATAACCTCTACCATCGTGGCCATGCTCACCTGTCACTTTCTTCCCAAAACGAACTAATTAGTATCAATACGATTCTTCCATATGAGAAACCAGAAGGTGAGTTGTCATTCTTTCTTTCTTTAGATATTCTTTTGTCAATTGAATTTGCTGTATTTTACTTGCATTTTGGTTTCTCTACTGTGATCTTCTCTTATAATATTCACGATGTATTACCTATTATTTGATTTATACGTCTATTGTACATACTATGACCATATTCTTTTTCATATGGTGCATGGATTGTCATTTGCATATTCCTTGACTTGCTATATATTCTATTTTGGGATGGGCTGCTGTATGACTATCTTTTTTTCTCATTTGTCAATTCAATCTCTTTGGCCAAGATATAATGAACGAGCTCAAAAATATTATCGCGAGAAATTAGCACATGATACTTCATCATTTTATAGGAGTTGTCCATATTACACTCATGATAAGAAGATGATTAGTCCTTCTGAATTGCAGCAGAATGCTTGGCGCTAGCTTTTCATTATGGAGAAGCCAAAGGGGCTCCCTAGTAAGTACTGAGCAATTGAAAGATTTATTGAAACGGTCACTCGCATAGTCGGATGGTAAGTTACCCGAGTTGTGGTCTTATTTTTGCCATCTTCCGCTCATTAATCAATTGTTGTTTTCAGCGACGTAGAAGCAAGGGCGATGATATATAGCATCTCATAAAAAGTTATTAACCACATCTCAATAAGAAATTATTTATTATTATAAATGCGTCAAAAGAATGTTAACTATTCCATAATAAAAAAAGTTCTTTATTATTATAAATGCATATTATAGACAAATAAGTTCTTTGCATATTAGTTTTTATTTATTATCTTCGAGTTTGCAATTACGAGAAATACATACATATGCTGTTATTTTCTAGGTTTCGTGGGGAAGTTGATCCCAACCATTTTTTGAATTATGTTGTTTTTTTTTTTTTTTTGACCGGAACCATCGTACGGGCCGATGACAGCCAACGGCGTAAATCGGGAGAGCACTAGCACGGGGCCCATTTTTCCTTTTTTTTCCATTATGTTGTTTGTATTAGCTTTTTCAAAAACTAAAACTATTTAGCTACGAAAGATGACAAATATTTAACCCACCGGTGGGCAGCTGAGTTGATTCGTTGTTCATAATCGATTTTTTTTGTGCTAGCTACGAAAGATGACAAATATTTAGTATTAGAGAACTTGAAGATTGCAAAAAAATATTAAGCATAACCTTCTACCATCGTGGCCATGCTCACCTATCACTTTCTTCCCAAAACGAACTAATTAATATCAATACGATTCTTCCATATGAAAAACCAGAAGGTGAGTTGTCATTTTTTCTTATTTTAGATATTCTTTTGTCAATTGAATTTGCTGTATTCTATTTGCATTTTGGTTTGTCTATTGTGATCTTCTATTATGACATGCACGATGTATTATCTATTATCTGATTTATACGTCTATTGTTTATACTATGACTATGGTGTTGCTAAGCATCATTCTTCTTTTTATATGGCATATGCATTGTCGTTTGCATATTCATTGGCTTGTTATATATTTTATTTTGGGATGAGCTGCTATATGACTTTTTTTTTTCTTATATGTCAATTCAATCTCTTCAGCCAAAAGATAATAAACAAGCTCAAAAGTTTGTCCTCAAAAAAAAAAAAAAAGATATATATTACCGCAGGGAATTAGCACATGATACTTTATTATTTTGTAGGAGTTGTCCATATTACACTCATGGTAAGCGGATGATGAGTCCCTCTGAATTGCAGCAGAATGCTCAGCGCTGGCTTTTCATTATGGAGAAGCCTAAGGGGCTCTTTAGTAAGTGTTGGGCGGTTGAAAGATTTATTGAAACTGTCACTCATATCATTGGATGGTAAGTTGTTCGAGTTATGGTCTTATTTTTGTCATCTTCTGCTCATTAATCAATTGTTGTTTTCAGCGACGTAGAAGCAAGGGCGAGAGCATATAGAGTCTCAACAAGAAGTTATTTATTATGATAAATGGGTCAAAACTGTTAACTACCCATAGTAAGTTCTTTACATATTATAGGCAACTTATTGTTTATTTAATATCTTCGAGTTTGCAATTACGAGAAATATATACGTATGCTGTTATTTTCTAGGTTTCGTGGGGTAGTTGATACCGACCAATCTAATTTTTCTTTTTTTAAACTATGTTGTTTGTATTGGCTTTTTCAATAAAACTATATGTTGTTCATAATCGATTTTTTTAGCTACAGAGGACGACAAATATTTAGTATTAAAGGACTTGAAGATTGCAAAAGAAGATTAAGCATAACCTCTACCATTGTAGCCATGCTCACCTATCACTGTCTTCCAAAATAAGGACAAATTAGTATCAATACAATTCTTCTATATGAGAAACCAGAACGTGAGTTGTCATTCTTTGTTATTTTAGATATTCTTTTGTCAATTGAATTTGTTGTATTCTACTAGTATTTTGATTTCTTTACTGTGATCTTCTCTTAAGATATGCATGATGTATTACCTATTATCTTATTTGTACCTCTCTTGTACATATTGTGGCTATGGTGTTGCTAAGCATCATTCTTCTTTTCATATGGTGCATGGATGGTCGCTTGCATATTTTTCAGCTTGTTATATATTCTATTTTGGGAGGGGATGCTGTATGACTATCTTTTTTTTTTTTTCTCTCAATTATCAGTTCAATCTCTTCGGCCAAGAGATAATGAACGAGGAGGGATTAGCACATGATAATTTATTATTCTGTAGGAGTTATCCGTATTACACTCAAGATAAGCGAATGTTGATTACGTCTGAATTGCGGCATAATGCTCGGCGCTGGCTCTTCATTATGGAGAAACCAAAGGGGCTCCCTAGTAAGTATCGGGCGGTTGAAAGATTTATCAAAATGGTCACTCGCATCCTCCCCACGCGCTTATGCTTGCGTTCGCGTTGCTTGAGGACGTCTATAGAGCGAACGAGAGAGATGGAAAAGGGAAGAGAGAGGCCAGGCTTTAACGAATGGGCTCGTCTCATTTCATGGGCCGTATGTATAATGGGCTGGGGTATTAGTGTAGACTGGGCTGGTTAGGGCTGCAGCTTCTAGGGCCTAGTTGCTGGATGAAAGGGGCTGGAGGCCACTGGCTGACGGGCTTTGATGGGTTAAACGAAATTTTGTCTTGTGTTGTGAACCCATGAAATTCTGGCCCAAGAACCAGAAAAGGGCCCAATCATTTTTCTAATTCATTTCTAATTTTTTTTATCTTTTAATTTAGCCATTATTTATTATTCTATTCCGATTTTCTTCTTTTTTTTGGCTATTTTCTAATCTTGTACTCTTTATAACAATGAGTGCTTGAATTCTTGACAAAAATTCTGGTGTTAATAGATAACTTCACGTGTTTGCGCAAAACCAGTCTAGAAACTTAGATGGTCCATGGGCAGAACGGGTCATTCATCATTGGATGTGCCTCTCATGCATACTTTGGAATTTGGATAACAGAGTTATGCTTGAGAAAATGAAGCAGAAGAAAGAGGGGAGTTTCGTATTAGCTTTAGAGACTCTTGGAACAAAAGATGCATCGCTCCAATGCATCTTTGTTCAGTTCAAGTGTGAGAGAATTCATGAGACACGGAGCACTTATTTTGTATGGTGCTTTGCTTCGTAAGGTAATCTTGACTTACGTACTCATCCGGATGGTCTACAAAATACAGGACTCACAAACATCTTGTGGCAGATGGTACTACCTTTCGATGGTAGGTTCTGGTCCTCTGCAGCGCATGGAGTCAACCTAAGTGCTAACGAATGCGCAAATGTGGTGGAAGGTGGTCGTACCTTTGGCTCCTTTCGAGGAAATGATTGAGATTGGAAAATGATCACTTCTCCGATTGTAAAATCAGAAATGCTTCCCAATGAGACTATAAAAATTGACCCCATTGTTATTGTTAATTTCCGTGGATGCCATCAAGTGGTATTCGGGCTATTACTTCGGAGGATGTATGATCACTCTCGTTGATATTATGCAAAACCCTTTTTCTTGCGGTCTATGTTGGAATGTGTCGTTAGAGCCGTTAGATTAGAAGTTCTTGAAGAGTTATATCAAATACACATACAAGGGAGGAGCATGCAGATCTTCTCCACCGTCACCGTTGTTAATTATGAAGAAGTAATTTTCTTCATCGAAAATCTGTTCCACTTCTCCGAGAGATGGGGTTGGACAAGGAGAGCAGAGGGTGTGCAAGAACGAGAGTTGAAAGTGTGTGATTTGATTATTGCATATAGTTTTTTCTTCAGAAGTCAGATAGAAGAAAGATTAGAATAACATCTTACAGTTGAGGAGTTTCACAATAACTTAAAAGAGCACAGGGAAATTAACAAAAAGCACCTCGATTCGAACAATGAACTGGCAAAGAAAAAAGTTATTTGATGGATTTGCGAACTTTCAAGCAAGCTAAGTCCATAAAAATGCCATCAAGAAACTCCCCACCCATAAAAAGAAAATGAAGAAATAAACTCTTTGGTCCAGGTGTCTTGATTCATACATCAAACTTGTCAAAGTGATGCAATGACAGAATAACAAAAAAGACTGAAAACCGAAATTTCTTGTCATGCATTGTGTCAAGTGGAAATGATGTGAAGAGAGGGTATTGATAATATTTGATTTAACTATCCTTTGTCTTATGAAAGAAAAGTACAAGATTTGATATTGTCTTCCTATGTTACACGATCAAATTAGGGGGGAAATCTCTCCTTACATTAGTATACCAAATAAAGAGAAGAAATAATATGGAGATATCCAGACATACCGAAGCGAAGAGGGAAGAATGAGCCTGCGCTTCTAACCCATCCAGAGGAATCCTCTAACCAACGATGCCTTCTTGCGATGAAGTGACCTAACAGGCACCATCCAACCTTCCACTTCTTGGCCATCTAATCTGCCTGAGTTGCCGGAGTTCCATCAGCGTCGAAGAAAGCCACGAAGGTGGCTTAAATCTCAAGCGATTCAGCATCCTCAAGTTTCTGCAAAAAGATGCTTGTCTCACTAGTTCACGTAGCTGCAGTTCATAGCCATGGGCCGGTTTCACATTTAGCGTGAGACCATTATCGAATTTACCTTTCTCGTTCAGTTTTTCCACTTCAGTCGCAAGTTCACTCACCTGATCCTTCAACATGAGATGAGAAAAGAAATGCCCCGCTTTAACTTTGCGTCCCAAGTCGTGGACTTGTTCCTCCAGCGATCCGACACTTTGCATCCACAACTCAACTTCTTTCTTCCTTTTCTTTCCCGGTCTCCTCTCTTCCTGCTCTAGTTGCAAACTTAGGTCAGCCTTCCTGGGTGACACCATCCCCACATTCATTTCCAGTGCATCCATCTTCGCTTTGACTCCACGGACCTCGCTGACCTTTTGAACAAGACTTATGGCACTGATGGCGATTCCCAGGACATTGTTGACATCCATTGCAAGACGGCCGAGAGCTCCAGGGGAAAAATATTGTCAATTAGTATTCCAGGTACAAAACCTTTTAGCTGTCAGCATTTACATTTTGTGTTTTATCCAATATTTCGGCAGATCAGTACTTTCGAGTTGTAATTGTTAATTAGTATTCGAGGTGCGAGATAAGAATGAAAATGGAAGGACTCTAGAGAACGAAAAGAAGCATACAGCTATGATTTGGGTTTGTCTTGGGTGGAGTTTGCAAGGGGAAAACCCGCGGGGATTAGAAGACGACAACTTAATTCGCTTTCGAAAGTGCTATAGTTTGAAGCAAAGAGGCAATTGGCAAATTGGAAGGTCCCAAGTACACGTTCCTTCTTCGTTGAGAAATTAAATCAAGAGTCTTGCATACACCTCGGAAATAAGCAAAGTCTTCGGGTCGTTTTGGATGCATTTTTTGATCGCTTTCATGTCGATAACTACTTGATGCCTTGTGCGTTGTGTTGATAAGCACATTGCATTAAACAACGTCTCTGGAAGATAGGATAATTTTCGCAAAATTTTGTAGAACCGCCTGCTAACTATTCAAATAAGTTAAATTCTTAAATGAAATCATGGTTTAATATTAGCACTACCCTCATGCATAGATTATATTTTGGCTTAAGACTGAGTGTGGAGATATATTTCAAAAGAGTGTGGAAATATATACAAAGGGAAACAAATAAGAGACTTGGAGAGATTTGAAAATTTCAATACTCCCCCTTACACAGAAGCTAGATATTGGCCTCAATCTAGGCATGGAATATATGTTAAGGGAGTAGGGACCTAGAAAGATTTGAATTCAAATTTTATGGAACTATTACTAACTATTTTAAAACCTTAAACGGTTAAATGAAAACATGATATAATATTATGATATTTTAACATTATGTATTCAAATGGATTTTCAAAATTAGTTTGTTTCACAAAAGATAAACGGTTTGGAAAAGATTTTCCTTAAAATTATTACTTGTATCACTTACAACAATGAAATCGGCAAAAAAAAAAAAATTTATCCTTGTTACGACTTCACTCCAGTCACTAGCCCTGCCTTCGGCATCCCCCTCCTTGCGGTTAAGATAATGACTTCGGGCATGGCCAGCTCCCATAGTGTAACGGGTGGTGTGTATAAGGCCCGGGAACGAATTCACCATCGTATGGCTAACCGGCGATTACTAGCGATTCCGGCTTCATGTAGGCGAGTTGCAACTTGCAATCCGAATTGAGGATGGGTTTTTGGAGTTAACTCACCCTCGCAGGGATCGCGACCCTTTGTCGATTATGATACATTAATGGGAGAAAAATCCCTGGATAATCCTCTTATCTTACGTCCTTTTTTACCTATCCGAAAAGGGTCAAATTGTCTGAACCCTTTTTATTTTAGTTAGGTTTAAGTCTAGTCATTTTAATTTGGTATACACAATAATCTTAATTTCTTTATGAACTCCTAATTTTATCAAATAAAATGAATCAATCCAATTTTCTTTTCAATTTTATTAGTATAGGAATAGGAATAGGAAAGGGTTATATATTTCTATATGTAGAAAAGAGAAAAAATTTGGATCAAAATCTAATAATAAATAATAAATAATAAATAAGAAGATTCCGTTAATCATTTATAGATCTATTGGATATTGATAAATGCATTGAATTAGTATTCATGTATCAGACTGGAAGGTAAGACAATACATAGGTGCAACTCCTTTTTTCATATACCATACATATATGGTACAGAATATATATGAAAAACGCATAATTGATTGTTGTTTCAATAATCAATAATAAGCATTTTTTGTTTTTAAACAAATCATTTTATCTATATCTATGATTTGGAATGGAACAAAAAATGGCCCGGCTAGATACTGACCAGGCCAGGCCGTGAAAAGAAAAAAAGCTCTTTCGGAAGAAGAGGTATTCTTGCTTTTTTATTTTTTTTATTCGAAATATCTCTTTAGAACCTTTTCTTTATCTAAATGGGATTGCTTATAAAAGTAGTATATATTAAAGTTGTATATATTAATAGAGTAAAAACTATTCCTTGATAATCGAAGCCCAAAGATCTATGAACTAGTCCATGCTTGACTAGCCAAGCGGACAAACGACCCTACATCTTTTTATCTCCCACATTTTGATTTGTATTTTTATTTGTATAAGAAGATTAATTTGTTGTTTGTTATTCTATACAAAGGAATGCTACCTAATTCACTAATTCGTGGGAAGATACTAAACTTTTAGTCTTAGACAGGCAGACCTCATTTTAGCAGTCGGCACAATAACAATGAAAATGGCTCATTCTTTAGTGGGATTATATGAACAAATGCCTGAACCAAAATATGACCCAATCAATTTGATCAGGCATACACCATCTATTTTCATTGTTCAACTCTTTGATAACATGAAAAAACCAAAAGCTCTAAAATGTTTTAGACAAAAATTATCATCGATAACAAAAATATTACAAATTATCATTTTTTAGAAGATATTTTCCAAATAATTGATTTTCAGTGAAACAACCGCTCTGTTATTTGAAAAACAAAATCTCTCCTTCTTTGTAAAACCTACTTATTGCATTTTGCAAGATTGTATGAAAACGATAGAACTTATCACGAATCTCAAATTCGCCTTCCTCCATCGAAGGCCTTTTAGGTGAGTGAAGAACTGCTACCAGCACCTTATTCTGGCCCTGTTGGTTTTCATGTTAAGAACTTGTTAAGACACAGTACGTTGCTCCGACATACATCTAGTCTCTATAAGATAGTTTTAGAGTATTTATCTTTTCTATTTCGGAACTCGAAAGAAATTTATCAAAACAAGCAAAATTATGTATACGATCCCATTACAATACGCTTAGAAAATACAATATGAAAGATATTTCAACAAATAAACGATATTAGATGATTTGAAAAACTATATATAGTACGATAGCCTATATTTGACGAGTAAATGATATTAGAGGATTATTAGAATAGTTAAAAGTCACTTTTACAAAGTTAACGTTTAACAAAAAATAATGAATATAACCTTACCAAAAAATAATAATAATTAATATAAAACACAAAAACGTCAATTTCATACATTGTATATAAAGGAAAAGTATATTGTCAACATATTATATAATTTTCCATATTTCATAGGTAGACATGACTAAATCTCTGATTAGTTATGGCTCTTATGATTAAATGCATAATTATACACAACTCTTTAAATGTTTACGTCTGAAAATTAAATGTCAACAAAAATGTAAAACAAAGTCAGTGGCCTGTTATTTTAAAATTTTGAAATTAATGAATCATCGTAGATGTAAAACAATGTCAAAGGGTGAAAGTTGCAGCCCTCGCCTACCTAGGGTTAGAAAGAACAAGAATTCGAAAAATACTACAATATTATTTAAATTTGTCCATATTAGTGCTAACCATGCCACGTAAGATGACTAACGTCCATGTCAGTGATTTCTAGCAAAAATTGACCGGCCGGATTCAATTAATATAACGTGAAAATGTTTGAAATTCAATTGGTAAAATTGAAAAGGTTTTAGGCTGAATTAACGAAAGTGTAATACATTCAGAACTTTCCCTAGTTTAAGATTTATTTTATCGGAATTATACTGTATATTTTAAATACTATTTACTCTCCTTTTTCCCTCCTTAATCTTGAGATTCATCCATTTATTATTCTGATTGAACGCAGTTTAACAATATCATGTCATAATGCAGAGGAAAATGTGCTAAGGGGATTGCCAGAACAGGACTTGCAAAAGTAGGGCCACTCTACTAGTATGGCACCCTGCCTTATTCGGTCATCAGATTTAGGCATAGGTATCAGTTATATCTAAGACACCACAGAACATCAGTCAGCACGTAGATTTGGTATGTGCTTGCACGAAACGGGACTCTCAATTTGGCAGGTCGATCGGCAAAACTGGTCATTGATCATTGGATTTGCCTCTCATGCATTCTTTGGAATTTGAATAACAGAGTATGCTCAAGAAAATGAAGCAGCAGAAAGAGAGTTTGGGGTTGTGAATCTCTAGGTAAAATGACTCGTCTTATTGCTACTATTTCTTATGGAAGTTTGTTGCCGCCTGCTTAAATTGATTCTTTGTTGATAAGTGAAGTTTTCCTCTTCTAACTCTTCCAATGTCACTGCAAGTGGATGGTCAAACTTCTGATTTCTTGAAGCTGCATTATTTCTTCAATGGTCACTTTAAGGTTCCATTCGTTTCGTGAAAAATAATTTCCAGAAAAACGTTTTTCGAATTTTCCGGCGTTCGTTTCACGGAAAATGAATTCCTTGGAGACTTGATCTCTCTCATCTCACACCTCTACAAATTCTCACTTCCTCCTCCCATTTCTTCTTCTTCTTTTCTTTTTTTATTCGAATAATTTTTTAATTTTATTTTTCTTTTTTAATTTGAATTATTTTTAATTTCCCTTTTCTTTTCTATTTCTTTTCTTTCTTTTTTTTTTTTCTTTTCTTTGTTTCCCATCTTCTTCTTTCTTGACTAGTCATCGATTGTTGTCGACGAACCTCGAGTTCGTCGATCTCAAGCTCGTGCTTTGCACTCTTGCTTATCATTTTCTTTATTTACTCTACTCTGCAGTTGTACTTACTCAAGTAAACGGCTCTACATGCTTTGCTTCTTTTTTCTTTTTTTTATTAGAACACAAAAGACACAGGGGAAAACAGGCCACTCAACTGGAAGATTCTCATTAGAATTGTACATGCTTTGCTTCTTTTCTCTTTTGTTTCTTTTTAAAATTCATACAAACATTTTTATAGTATATGAGCGTTTAATGACAATGAGGGAACAAAGATATGAAGCAAGTTTGCCTAGATTTAAAGGTAAGTTCATATTTGATGGATTTATAGGTCGGTAAGTGATACATGCCTAAGTGGTGAAGTCTTAGAAAATATTTTCCTTACTGAACACCGGAAAATATTTTCCGAAATATTTTCAGATTTTAGCCGAACACTAGAAAATATTGTTATTTTCCTGAAAAATGACTTCTGGGAAAACATTTTTCGGAAATGACCCATTTTTCGCGAAACGAAAAGAGATATAGCATCTTCTTCTATGTATCTGCACTCATTTGCCCTTATGGTGTTTGCAGGCTGCCCCATATGCAGTTTTTAGCACTGCAGTTACCTCCTTAAATCCTGAAGATGCATTTGATCTAAATCGTGTTTAATTATTGGGGACAAACGAGGCTATGCCATTTACTTCTCTGAGTGATTAATTTGGCATAACGAGTTTCAATTTATCTCTGTTTCACCCATATGCACTACTATGACTATGACTTTATGTATTGATTCTACACTCGTCTCTCTATTTCTTGGAATTCTCCGTATGTGTAATTGTATGTCACGGTAGCACCCATCTCCCCAAATGAAACAGGTCAGGAAGGTCAATCCACAGTTTCCCTGTTTGCTTGATCTTGGAATGCAGGTAGATTTTCAGTTTGCTTCTTGCATCTTGATGAGGACCAGTGTCCTACGTGGATCTTAGTGCATCTTTGTTTCGGACCTCTCTCAGAGCTATGATTCAAAGTTTCTAAAGATGTATGCAGAGCTTCAGCCTTCTCCACTCCAGCTTGAGGAGGATCTAGAACAGCTAAAAGTTGTTGAGAATGGTTTTAAAATGAAGGTATACTGGACGTTTTCCTTTCTCTTTTCATTGGTTAAATTTTCGAGCTGCTTGAAAAATGCAAGGAAGTAAAAGTTTCGTAGTTATGAAGATCATGTAACAAATTGGCAGGATTTTTTTGGGGCCAAAATAAGGTATTTGGTTCAAATTCTCTATTTTTGTGGATTATCTCATGTAATTTGAGGCTCAAATGAGGAGGAAATCTTCATCTTCAAGATAAGTACTTTTCTTTGGACCAAAAGAAAAGAAGATAAATACTTTTCTGGCCGAAATTTCAATCCCCTCTCCACTTGACTATATCAAGATGCCTTTGTCCGACACAAGGATTTTTTATACTAACATTACTTAATCAAAGCTGGGTCACTGCTAGTAGAATGCAAAGCAAGCCGTTTCTTGAACGGCTCTTTTTATTTTTTGGAACTTAAACAGGTGACAAAGGTAGATCATGGCGCTCATGGTGTTGATACTCCAGAAAATGTTGAGAAAATAGAATCATTGATACATGAAATTGTCCTAGGTTGGTGGGATTTTCTAGTTTTTTTTTTTTTTTCCTATGGTTAATATGTACTTGCAAGTTACAGATGTCAGACTTCATCTTGGTCGAAGTTAGATAACCTTGTTCAGCTCGGGAGTGAGAGAATTCGTCAGACACGGAGCACTGATTTTTGTATGGAGCTCTGCTGCGTAATGTCATCTTGAGTAATTTACTCGCCCAGATGATCCACAATATACAGACCGCACAAACATCTTGTGGCAGAAAATAATAACTTTTGACCGTAGGTTCTGTTTCTCTGCAGAGCATAGAGTCAACATAATTGCTGACGTATGCGTGAATGTTGCCGAACCTGGTCGTCCCTTTGGCTGCTTTCAAGGAAATGATTTTATATTGGAAAATGATTAGTTCTCCGATTATAGAATCGGAAATGCTTCCCAATGAGACAATAAAAATTGACCCCGTTGTTGTTGTTAATTATATGGATGCCATCGAGGGGTATTCGGACCACGTTCGGCTTGTTTTCATCGGAGGATGTATGAGCATTCTTGTAGATAATGTGCAAAACCTATTTTCCGGCAGTTTATGTAGGGATAAGCCGTTCGCACTATTAGATTAGAAGTTCTTGAAGAGTTCTATCAAGTGCACATACAAAGGAGGAGCACGCAGATCTTCTCTACCGTCACCATTGTTAATTATGAAGTAATTTTCTTGCTCAAAAATCTGTTTCACTTTTCCAAGAGATGGGGTTGAAGAAGGAGAGCAGAAGGAGTGTGAGAACGAGAGTTGAAAGAGAGTCATTTGATTATTGCATATAGTTTATACTCTGAAAGTCAGATAAAAGGTAAAAGGGAGGTTAGCAAAAAAATGGATAATGACACGATTGATCTATAAAATTTGACATAATGCACAATGTTGTCTCTAAAAATTTTAATATATTCAATGCAATCATGTTCAAATTGGTTCTTGAATTATATAAAAATGTTTAATATTGTCATTCTATTAATTCAAATTCAAGAACTAAATTGAATATTTACCAAAAGTTCAAGAATCATACTGAATAAATAAAAAATTTAAGAACCACATTATACGTTGGGCCAAATTTCAGAGATCATTTGTATCATATTTCCTTAAAAAAAATGGAAGAAGTGTTGATCCCAGGTGCATTCAAACATGTCACAATTGAGAAGCTTCGCAATAGCTTAAAAGAACACTTGGGCCGGACATAAACAAGAAGCACTTGAATCAGAATGTACCCTTCTCGTGCAATTTGTCCACTTCAGTCGCAAGGCCACTCACCCGATCCGCCAACATGAGATGAGAAAAGAAACGCCCCCCTCTTTGACTTTTCGTCCTAGCTCGTGGACTTGATCCTCCACCGATCCTACACTTTGCATCCGCAACTCAACTTCTTTCTTCCTCGTCTTTCCCGATCTCCTCTCTTTCTGCTCTAATTGGAAACTTATGCTGGCCTTCCTGGCTGACACCATTCCCATACTCATTTCTAGCGAATCCATCTTCACTTTGATTCCATTGACCTTCATGACCTTTTGAAGAAGAATGATGGCATGTTTGGCGATTCCCTGAATTTTGTTGACATCCACTGTGAGACTGCTGAGAGCATTATGGGAAAAATGTCGTCAATTAGCGTTTTAAATATAAAACCTTTTAGCTTTCAGCATTTACATTTTGACTTATATCGGATAATTGAGTGCCTCACTATCTTCGAGTATTAATTGTTAATTAGTATCCGACGTGCAAGACAAGAATGAAACTGGAAGCACTCTGAAGCAAGAAAAGAAGCGCTGATTTGCTAGGGGAAAACCTGCGGGGAAGTAAACAACAACATAATTCGCTTTAGACGCTGCTATAATTTTGAAGCAAAGAAGCAATTGGCATGATTTGGAACGTGCAAAGGACATGTTCTTCCTTCGTTGAGAAAATCCAAGCCCATGAGCTACCCCCACCAACTCGATTAAAGGACCACGACAAGGTGCAAATCGCAACGTGGGTGGCTGACTCCGCATGCGGTAGTCTTCATGTGGTGGTGTAAATTATGCCGTGCCATAATCCCCATGTACAAAAGTCTTATCTTTTCTAGATCAGTTTTTAAAGGAAAAACAAGCAAAATTATCCTCAAAATTGACTTGTGGACTGAAAACAAGGTACTGTTTGATATAAGAAAATCGAATGAAAGGTGGAAAAGCTTTTTGAGATAGTTCAAATGTGTCAAAATTATGCCGTGCCATAATTTGAGGCAACGAACCCATTCCATGTAGATTGCTTTTTTGTTCGGTAAGCATCGTTTCACTAGCTATCGAATCAATCATACGAGCAATTTGAGATAGTTCAAATGTGTCAAAAGACATTAACAAAGGAGGACATAAACCGAAAGAAGAGAGAGAGAGAGAGAGAAATGCTAGATGTACTAAGAAAACCATACCGAATATACACCAAATGACGTGGTATGTGTTACCGGTCAATTAAAGGATTCACTTTTTGTATCAGATCTAGCTTTTAAATTATTGAAAGAAGATGACTTGCAATTTTACGTCATTTAGTGTCTGACATTAAAAAAATAACTATAGCCTTATGGATCGGTGTGGGGTTTATATCGACATGTCGATAGAGCAATCGCTAAGTACAACCGCAAATTGGTGTTATGTGGCCAACGATGTTATTGATGAAGGATGATCTACTAAGATAGTTGTCAATGTAGGATGACGAGTGGAGTTCGGACGGGTTATTGGTAATAGAACACAAACAAGCCGTTTCTTTTTCTGGCATTCCAATTGCATTGCTCCTTTTTCTTTTTCTTTTTTATAACTTAAACAGGCGATAAAGGTTGATCATGAGGCTCGCGGGTGGATACTCCGAAGATGTGAGAAAATAGAATCATTTATGCACGAAAGGAACTTGTCCTGGTTTGGTGGAAATTTTCTTATTTTTGTTCAATATTTTCTTGTAAGTTACAGATGTCAGGCATCATCTTTTGGTCAAAGTTAGTTAGTCCTGTTCAGCTCGAGGGTGAGAGAATATATGAGACACGGATTACTGATCTGGTGTGGTGCTGTGCTTCGTTAGGTAACGTAGAGTTATTCACTCGTCTGGATGGTCTACAGAATAAAGGGCTTACCAACATCTGGCCGGCAGATGGTAAAATACATTTTGATAGAAAGTTCTTGTTCTCTGCGGCGCATGGAGTCAAGATAAGTGCTGATTTACGTGTGAATGTTGAGGAACGTGGTCGCACCTTTGGCTGCTTTCAACGAAAACGACTGTAGATTGGAAAATGATTGGTTCTCCAGATCCGAAATGCTTCCAAATGAGACTTTAAAATACCACCCAATTCTTTTTTGTTAATTACATGGATGCAGTCGAGTGGCACTGAGACCACTTTCAGCTTGTTTTCTTCGGAGGATGTACGATCACGCTTTGTAGATTACATGCAAAATCCTTTTTCTTTTGGTTTATGTCGGAATAAGTCGTTAGAGCTTTTAGGTTAAGAGCGCTTAAAGAGTCGTATCAAGTACATACATGAAGGAGGAGCATGCATTGATATACCAACATAAAAAGACAAAAAAAAGCGCAATGTTGTCTTACAAAAGAAAAGAGCAACATAAAGAAAAGAGAAACATTTTATGTTGTTCTTTTATCTTGCACGATCGAGATAGTGGGAGCATCTACTTACATTAACAGAAAAGAGAGAGCAAGAGAGAAGAAAACGTATGCAGGATATCTAGACATGCCGAAGTGAAAAGAGTAAGAGGAGGTTGTACTTCTACCCTTTCAGAGGATTCCTCTAACCTACAGTTCACTGTCAAATCTCCTGTGATCTTGCACCATGTTCTTCGCGGGAGAGGTTGTGCCCGACTCCGGCCGATTGCACATCCAGCGTGAGACCCTTATCAAATCTACCCCACTCGTGCAATTTGTCCACTTGAGTCGCAAGGGCACACACCTGATTCTCCAAGTTGAGACGAGACATGAAAGGCTCCTCTTTCACTTTTCGTTTTAAGTAGCGGACTTGATCCTGCACAGATTCTACACAACGCATCCACACGTCAACTTCCCTCTTCCTTTTCTTCCGAGGTCTCCTTTCTTCCTGCTCTAATTGGTCACTTATGTCAGCCTTCTGGGCCGACACCATTCTCATATTCAGTTCCAGGGCATCCATCTTCTCTTGGAGTCCTCTGACCTTTCCGACCGTTTGAAGTATACCGTAGGTGGCACTCAGAATTGTGATGACATCCAGAAGTTTGATGACATCCATTGTTAGACTTCTGAGAAAATAATGGTCAAAACGTTGTCAATTAGTATTCCAGGTACAAAATTTTTTTGCTTTCAGCATTTATATTTTGACCTTTATCGGGTAATTGAGTACCTCAGTAGTTTAGAGTGTTAACTGTTATTTGGTATTCGATATGCAAGGGAAGAATGAAAATGAAACGACTCTAGCGAAAGAAAAGAAGCGCACAGCCATTCGAAAGAGGGTGCTTTTTCCTATAATAACCATCATTTCACTAGCTAATGAATCAATTATATGAGCAATTTGAGAAAGTTCGAATGTGTCAAGGACATGAACAAAGGAGGAAATCAACAATACAAACAAAAAATTTAATACTATTAAAATCCAGACTTGATAACCTTGATAGATTTATCCCATGTTTCACAAAAAGGCTCAAATTGAATCCATGACATATTTATCCTAAACTAATTTTCAGAATTCATGACATATTTATCCTAAACTAATTTTCGTCTCCTGAAAACCCAAATTCATCCTCCCGTTAAATAGCATAGGTGTTAACACGTCGAAAACAATTGCAAGATGAATTTGATGTATAGGATGCTAGAAAATTGGCCAGATGGACTCAATTGACAAAATTTTGAAAGATTTAGGAAAATTGATATAATTGAAAAGTTCAAGTTTAAATTAACAAAAATGTAATAGGTTTATGACTTTTTGGATAATTTGCTCAATCTAAGGGTGTGTCTGGGAAGGCTTTTGGGGAAATTTCTTGAGAAAATGCAAAGGTCTTTGAGTTAAATGAGTTTTTCATAATGTAAATTGTGTTTGGTAAATCGTATTTGTTAAGTCCATTGCGAAGTACCTTTGAGCAAATTAAATTTACAAAAGACTTTTGTTATTAAAAAAAAGAAGAAGAAGAAGGAGAGTTGGCCGGCCAAGGGCTTGGCCGATGACCGCCGATGAAGGGTAGGCCGTCCAGCAAGGGGCAAGCGTCCAGCTAGGGTCGTCATGCGGAGGATGCGGCGACCCTCACCAGACGATCGCGTGACCCGCCACGCTACAACCTCCATGCAGAGGTCGTTAGGGCCGCTCAATCAAGTTGCCGTGACCTAGATCGCACGACCAGATTTGGATTGCCGTACCCTCGCCGCACCTTGTCCTCCATGCGGCAACCCTCGTCGAAGGGTCACGGGATCCTAGTCGGACCACCTGCCCTTCGCCGAACCACCTACCCTTCGCCGGACCACCTATCCTTTGCCGGCAACCACGCGTAGATGCTAGTCATGCTCAGTAGAGAGAAGGGAAGAAGATGAAGATAATGAACAATTATCGAGGATAAAACCAGAAAAACAATATATAAGCGAGTAGAATTTCGGGTTTCACTAGCCTTGAAGGCCAGCATGCCAAGAAAGCCCAAGGCAACCCCCAACCTACCTTCAACTTTCAACCTTATGAAGGCTTGCATTTTGCAAAGACAAGTAAAAAAAAAATTGCCAAACATGAAGTATAAACGCACCCAGTCTCGCCTGGTAAAAACTTGCTGATAATTCTCTGAATGAACACCGCAACAAGAAATTAAGTCAACAATGGAATTGAGAGACTAAGGAGGCATGGTAAAGAAAGGAACGGCTGCAAGACAGATTGCCAATGGTAAAGTGAGTATATATAAGATTTTGAAATCCGGGAACGGAGCAAAGGTCTTAAGGCATGGGGTCGACCGGGGAACACTTTTTTTTTTTTTGGTCGAAGGGGAGCACTTTCCTGGAAAATATGGCTTTAGTTAATTGAAAATGTTCAAGCCCTCTTCACCTTTTTCTGCTTTATAATCACGTATACACACGGCATGAACTTGCCTTATCCGAGGCGGGCAAACGATAGAATGATCATCAAGAGTCTTGCATACAACTTCTTGGAAGACAACCGAAGTCTTGGGGTCTCATTGGAGGCATTCTTCCCTCCGCGGAAAGGTCGCTCGCCTTCATGTCAAAAGCTAGTTTGGCGCCTTGTGCTTTGCTGATAAAATACGATCTGTGAAATATTTTTTAGACTATTTCCAATCCTCATTAACTAATCTGTTTCATAATCTTCTGCGATCAAAGGAATTTTGGGTGCATTCAAAAAGCTATAATTCATGGAAAAAATTTCTTAAAGTTAATCGCTCAAAAATGAATCGGTGAATGATAATTTTATTGATGATGAAAATGCTTGGATGTAGATTATCGTGGATGATGCAATATTTTCGTTAATCTATAATTTTAAGTAATATGAAAAACGGAAATTTCTCCTTTATTGTAAAGCCTACTTATTGGAGAACCCCTTTTCAAGGTAGATTAAAAATCATGGGAAAATGGTACAAATTATCACGAAACCTGCATACGGCTTCTCGAAAAAAGGTACCGTACTTTGTTCTTCTTTTTTCTTTTTGGCCAGAAAAAGGTACCGTACTTTGGCCGCGTTTATTTCGAGTTAAGAACTAGTTGAGACTCTGACAATTATCTAGTCTATAGGAGATAGTTTTAGACTATTTATCCTTTCTGTTTCGAAACTCAAATGAAAATTTAATGAAACTCCATTTAGAAATACAATTAAAAAAATATTTCCATACATAAATGATGTTAGACTATCATTAAAAAAATCATATATGAGATGAAAGCCCAAAGTGGAAAAATAAACGATACTACAGGGTTATTAAAATGGTTAGACGTTGTGACGAATTAGTAAAAATATTAAGAAATTGCATAACAAATTAGAAAATATGGAAAAAGCGATAATTTCACATATAAAAAATAGCACACAGTTTCCCATATTCCATAAATAAATATGGCTAATGCATAATTACAGATGATTATAATGATATTATTTTTAAATATCGAAATTATTTGAAAATTAAATGTTCACAAAAAGTAAAATATAATCAAGGGCCTGTTAGCCGTTAATATAGATTCCATAATGATTCAGACATGATTAGACAGATTATCAAAGATAATCCTTGTCATTCTATAGTTGATGGAGGTAATTCTTATCACTTTATAAATGATGTGAATTAATTTGAATTGAGAATTACCGTAATTTTTTGGAGTTTCAGTATCATATTGATTTTGATGAGTCTTGAGGAAATACCTCACAGTAAAGTATATTTTCCCGGATTTTACAAATAAATGAATAAAATAAAATAACAATAATGAATAAAAAATCAACGAAAAAGTCACCTACTTTTTCAAAATTTATAAAAGAAAAATATTTCCTAGTTGCTGCTTCACCAAAAAAGATGAGATAGATAAATATTAAATTGTCATCTAAGCAACCTAGCTACATTTGGTAATGATAACTAAAGCTTAATGTTTTTTGATTTTATCACTAGTGTTGCTTCTCTAAGACCTGTAAGGTAAATTGGTATGTGTTTGAACTCATTGAAGCAAAGAAAAAGAGGTAGTTCCTATAAATTGGAAAGACAATGTCAATCAACATTTAATGTATCCAATAGAATACATGAATGCACTAAAAATATTTTTGCGCCTTACCTCAACTTTCAAATAAATGAAGATATTAGCTTATTGCATCATCCTCGAATTCTCAAATGGCTTCTCTTAGTGTGGTTTTGGGAATTGTTTGGCATCGCTGCACTTGATCATTTCTATCGACAATGTCAATAGGTTGTTCCTCATAAGTCAAGTCATCCTACAAATTCAAATGTGTAAAATCTAACATATGTTCGAGATTTGGCATTTATTTCTGCGATAAAAATATACAAAACAGATTATCTACGCCACATAAAGCTAATGGCAAAGCAAGTTTATAAACAGCATCACCAATCTTCTTTAATATCAACAATGATTCGACGTATCTTGGACTTAATTTGCCACGCATATTAAATCTCAAAGTGCCGTTTATAGGAGAAACTTTCAAGAATATGTGATCTTCCATGCTAAATTTCACTATGCGCCTTTTAAAGTACGTGTAGCTCACACAATTATGTGCTATTATGAGACACTCTTCAACAACCTAACTTTCTTTTTTTTTTCCTGATTTTCAAATAAATTCTTGCTAGTTAGCCTCTTTTCACCAACACTATCCCAACAAATAGGAGTTTTGCTTTTCCAACATTATAAAGCTTCAATAACACAGGATCTCAAAATGCACTTGAAGGTTCGAATCATTCTCTCTAATTGTTAAATTTGTCTACGGATGAAAAGCTATACCATATGAGTTTAGTACCTAATGCTTTTTTTGAACTCCTTAAAAGATTAGACACGAAGCTAACATATCTGTCGTAGAATATGCTCGCTGGAACTTCACGAAGCTTCCCCATCACTTTTATCGTTTTGCCATGTTTTGCAAGGAAACATTGCAACGAGAGATTAATTCCACAATGGAACTAAGAGACAAAGTAGGCCGAGTGAAGGGAGGAATGGTCGCGGGGGTGAATAAAAGTAGGATTTTAAGTCGATTCCCGGAGCAGAAGTCTTGAGTAACGGTGATGGGGTCTACGCGGGACACTTTCTTAGAAGGTGGTTTTTGTTCATTTTAAATTTTTAGGCTCTCTTGTCCTTCTCTGCTTTATAATCACCTACTTCCACGGCATGAACTTACCTTGCATTAATGTCCGAGCCAGACAACGCGTGGAATGGTCGTCGAGGGTCTTGCATACACCTTCCTTGGAAGATAGCCAAGCGACTTTGGGTCACATGGGTGGCATCTTTTCCCCCCAAACAAGGCGCTGTCATGTCAGAAACTGGACGACGCCCTGTGCATTTGCTGATTTACATATAATTTGTAAAGGATGTTTGAGAATATTTCTGGCCCTCTGGCTTTTCTGCTTCATCGTCATATCACATGGCATGAACTACCAATGAATACGGCGTAGAGATGCAGAATTTCCAAAAACTATTGAGTCGCGTGTTAAGAAAATCAGAGTTTCCACAATTCTTACAATGCAATTATCTCAGTGCAAGTTCTCATTTTACTGGTTTTTCAAGGTCATACATGGCGAAGAAAATTATAGTGTTTTCAGTCAAAACAAAGAAATGTAAACCACAGAGAGAGAGAGGGACATTTTGACGTCATGTAAAATAAAATCAAGTTCAGATATAAAAGAAAGTTGTTTTACTTCAGAAGCCATTAAATAAGTATTGCCAGAAAACAACATTTAAAAGATAATACTAGTCGCGGGTAAAATAAACAAATCCCAACAAATTGATTTACTAGTGCATTGTAGAGGAAAATAAATGTTTTTGGGAAAACAGCTTGGTGACCTAGGTGCAGTATAGAGATTTCGAGAAAAATTATATACCTGACTATCGAAAGGAAGGTAAAAAAAACAATCACAGAACACCAACTTGATGGTTTGTGAAATTCATGCGCTAAAAAATGGCATGAACATGAAAAAAAAAAAAATCAGATCCCACTAATGTACAGGGACCAGATATACTGACATGATCCGAGGAAGCAGCTTTCTTTAGCTCTCTCCCCTGTTCGCTGCCGTACAAACATACGTCAACTCGATGAGCCATACGGAAAAAGGAGAAATGGCTATCCAATTTGAGACAGAACAGATCCATTTCAGAGCCAAAGTATCCAATCATAACATTCAAATTGGAAGTCTCATGCAGTTGACATGACTGCAAAGTGGTCGTTTAAAATCTAAAAGACACATCCATCTGATTTTTCGCCCCCAAGCATAGAGAACATTTCTATCTACTCGTAATGTTAGGAATATGTTACATTCCTTTTTCGCGAGATTAATTTGCAAGAGATTTCACCAAGATAAATAAGTGATGTAGGCCAATTAATCCATTCGGTCTAATGTTGATGTAATATGACCATCCATCTTTACGAGGGAGAGCACAAGAAAAATTCAGGAAAAAGAAGAGAGCCCCGAATTTCCAACAATGGAGTCGAGAGACAATATGGGCAGATCAAAGGAAGGAATGGCTTTTGAACCCCCCACAAAAAGAAAGAGTGAACGGAAGCTCCGGAAGCATCGCAGCGGTTTCTGCTCTTTTAAGCCAATGCCCGAAGCAAAAGTATTGAGGCATGGGGTCTACGGGGGACACCTTCTTGGAAGATGGAAGATGGGTTCTATCTAATTTTCTAACTTGTAAGCCCTCTTATCATTTTCTGATTAGTTATCACGCATTCACATCGACTGAAAAGATTATTGAAGAGTCTTGCGTGCATCTTCCCGGAAGATGATAGCCGTATGACTTGGGGGTCACACGGGAGGCATGTCAAAAAATGGTGCTGATTAACATATAATTTGTAAAAGATATTTGAGAATATTTCTAGTCCCCTCTCACTTTTCCACATCATCATCACGTCATATCTCATGAACTATATCGTTCCGAAGATAGGATAATTTTGTCATCAAATGAATCTTTGGAGCGTGCACCTTGCCCAAAAAATCAACAATTCAAAAAAGACTCCTATATATGATAGCTTACAAAATTGATCGGTGCAAAATATTTTTCTTGATGACGAAAATATTTATCATTAATTGATAGTAGTAAATGACAAATTGACGATCATTTTCACGAAAAAGTCCTCCATATCATTGATTTCAGCCAACACAAAGCACCGTTGGTTGCAAAACGAAGTCTCCCTTTGTTTTAAAAGCTATTTATAGCATATATGGTAGATGAAAAATCGTAGAAAAAGGATAGAAGTTATTTCGAATATTGGGACTGTTTCTGCACTAATCACACCGGAGGTTTTTTTGGGGGGAAAAGAATTGCTAACGGTACATTTCTTTATACTATTTATCCTTTTTTGTTCAGAACTCCAATGAAAAATTATTGAAACAAACAAAGTAAAAAATATGACCCAGTTACACGACTCCATTTAGAAAATATAATACAAAAAATGTTTCCACAAATAAATGATGTTAGACAATATTATGACAGCCCATATTGGATAATTAAATGATATTAAAAGATTTTTTTTTTTGTTGGTTCTACTCTATTCCTGCTCTAACACTCACTCTCAGACTTTTGTCCTGAATGGGAGTCGAAACCCACTTCTAAAACTAAATCGTCTCCACCCCAACCCCTCTGAGAAGGTGGAGATTCGAATCCCCCACATCCCCCTTCCAAGTTGGAAGGGTGGCACTGAGACAAACTAAATATTGCATAAGTGTTGCTTCACCCAAAAAAATAAAATAAATAGATTTTAGATTGACATCTAATCAACTTAGCTGCATTTTGTAATGATAACTAGGATTTCACGTTTTTTTTATTTTATTTCATCATGCGTGTTGCTTCTCAAAGAAATATACATTAGATAAATTGGTATATGGTTCACTCATCAAAGCAAAAAATGAGGCAATTCCGATTAATTTTAAGGCGATCAAGACAATGCCAATCACCATTTAATATATCAAATTGAACTCGTTAACACACTAAAATCATTTTTGGGCCTTACCTCAAATAAGGGTGTTTGTGCTTTGCATCCTCCTTGAACTCCCAAGTAACCCCTCTTTCAGTGTGGTTTTTCCATTAGATCTGCACATAAGGAATAGAGCAATGTCGCTGCACTTGATCATTTCTATTGACAATGCGAATAGTAGCTTCTCATAAGTTAAGATTTCCTTTGATGTAAAATCTAGCAGTTGTTTGGAATTTGACACATATTTCCGTAATGAAGACACATGAAAGTGTGTACACATCGAGCTGGCGGTAAAGTGTTTATAAGCAAATTCACCAATCCTTTCTAAGATCAAGAATGATCTCACATATCTTGGACTTTATGTATTATGTGTGCTGAATCTCATAATGCGTTTTGCAAGAGAAAATTTTAGTAACACATGATCCCCAAATTCAATTCCATTATGCCTTTTAAGGTTTGAGTTTTTTTTTTTTTTTTAACGATTCTATGTTGTTTTGGGATGCTATCGGACTAACCTGCCTCTTTCTTTTGATTGTTGAATAAACTCTGAATTAGTTAGTCTCTTTTCACCAACATTGTCCCAAAATTGGAGATCTGCATTTTCAACCATACAAAGCTTTAAAAAAAGTCATTTAATGTGGGAATAATAGTTATTATTACGAGAAAATTCTACCAAGTGTTTTTTTTTTTTTTTTTGCCAAGGATCCAGCTTAGCTTATCTTACGAGAGCACAGCACTGACTATACCTTGGGAGAGACTAGCCCAACAACCTACCGCCGAGGCCCCGTACTTAAATCATGGAGCATACCTTAGGGGTTCAAACTCCTAACCTCTTGGTCCGAATATACCAGAGGAGAACGCCCCCACCAACGCAGCCATGCGTGGATAGGTAAATTCTACCAAGTGTTCATCTCAAGAGCTGCCAAAATCAATAACGCTATATCTCAATATGTCCAATAAGGTCTGAATCATTCTCTCTGACCCTTCATTGTCTGCAAGAGAGCACAAGAAAATTTAGGGAAAGAAGATAGCTCCAGATTATCAACAATGGCAGTGACAACAAGGGTCGAGTAGAGGATAGAGCAGCTACAAGAGGGAAGCCAAAGTCAAGCAATATTATGTCAACTGATGTCAATTGTAACCAAGCCAATGAACCAATGCCTCCAAGTCCAACTTTCTCATATTCTCGAGAATAGATTTTGGAATAGTGAGTAAAGCTGCCATGTTTTCACAAGACTTAAGAGTCAATGCATCCGCCACCATGCTTGCTTTGCCTATCTAGCAATTAATAGACAGGTCAAAATCTTTCAAAAGCTTTAACTGTCTCATCTACCTCATGTTCACTTCTTTTTAGTAAAAGCATATTTCAAGCTTTCATGTTGTGTAAAGTCTTCATGCTTTTCAGTACACAAGCAATGCAAATGTGTCATAGTAAATTGTTAACCCACTTGTCGTTGTACGCAAAATCAATACCGGAGCCAAAATTAACTGCCTTTTTAATTCTTGGAAACTACATCCACATTGGCCTGATCAAACAAATTTAACTCCCTTATGAGTTTGGCAAGTGGACCGGCAATTTTAAGGAATCCCTTCACCAATAGTCTGTGGAAGTTAGTTAACCGAAGAAAGTTTCTCCCATCTATAACATTAGTAGGCCAATTCCACTAAACAATTGCTTCAGGGTGAAACATTGGGTTTGTTGAAACACTTATCCAAAAGCTCCTCCAACTGTGTTTTCAATTCCTTTAGTTTAGAAAATACCATCCGATACGGTGCATAGGTACTGTATCGGTCATCAAGTCAATGTAGATTTCAATCTCTCCATCAGGAGGCAAATTCGGTAGATGTTAAGGAAACACATCTGGAAACTCTGATAATAGGAATGCTTTATAACATCCTTCCTTTTGTCTTTTAGACAAGTCAGATAATCATAATAGTCCATTTTCAAAAGTCTCTTGCTTGCAAGGCTGAGATCAATATTGGACAAGTGCCTTTACAATTTCCTGAAAAAGAAAATTCAAGCTAATTTGAAAGGCAAATGGTAACTTTCTTTAAAAAGCAATCAACAAAAGCATCAATGTGATATGAACCAAACTCTCTCTTAAACAACACCAAAATCCTATATAATTACCTTCGCTAGATCTATAGGCAATTTTTCATTATCAATTTGGGGCACACATTTCTTGAAGACACGATCAACAACTACAAAACATCAGTGGGAGAATCAACACACAATTCACATTAAAAAAATCAGGCAACGCATCTTAGCAAATTCAGTATAGATAAAGAAATGTGTAGGATCAAGATCAAATAATGCAAAAAACATATTGCAATGCAATAGTATTGTCACCTGCAACGACTGCATTAAAAACTCAGCATCCAACTCTGTCACGATGAAAACTTTTCCAGTTGCTTTTTGCAACTATGTCCAACCTGCCCGCACAGAAAGCTTCATGTACAATCAGCTAAATCATCCCTTTGCATGCAACAGCCATGTGCCATATATCCAATATTCCCACATAGCTAGAACAACCCTCACAAATTGCAAATACTAATTTGTTAAGAATTAATCGGATTGAAGCTATAGCGTCATCATTTGCTGGAATCGAAATATGCCCCTGCATTCCAGCGACAATGACCAATGTGACGCTTCCCACAAGTGTCGCAAGAAATCTGACTATTTTCACAAAGAAAGCATGCCCCTGCATTCCAGCAACAATGACCAATGTAACGCTTCCCACAAGTGTCGCAAGAAATCTGACTATTTTCACAAAGAAAGCATGCCCCTGCATTCCAGCGACAGTGACCAATGTAACGCTTCCCACAAGTGTTGCAAGAAGTCTTTTATTTCGATCTTCAAAACTTCACAGTTGGTTGCATGCTATTCAACGTATCTAAATTCTTACTCGCTTGATTAAAAATTTAATAATACTCTCTTATTGTATGGGGAAAAAAAACAAATATCCTCCCCTCTTAGAAACAAAGGGTCTTCTCATGTGCCAACAGGATTTCAACTGAATAGAGGGAATCAAGTAATTAGGTGTTATATTATATGCGTATGTATTTTAGAGCTCCTTTTAATTACATAGACGATTTGTTATCAATTTCAATTGAAAGATTCATTAACAGAGGATTGTAAATGGATCAATATTTTGGTAACTCTGATATCAACAAATGTCATAAACTCTTATACCTTTACAAGTCAATAGTAAATGACATGGGTTCTCCAATCCAAAGGACGAAGCTTCAAACAGAGATATGAACCTGTTCTTCCTACCCAGCAATCCGTCCTTCAGTCTTGCACCCCAGTAAATATCGCTCACAAATAGGGACATGGACCTGTTCTTCCTACCCTGCTCCGTCAAATCCAGTTTGAGAAGTATGCAATATCAGTTTATACCACACCAACAGCGCCTTCCTGCGATCAGTGACCAAAAAAGCACCACGGAAACCTTCTACAATTCTGCACAATTTGATCATGTATATGCTTCACGAGAGAGGTTTTACTCAGTGCCCCCCGTCCTCAAACTCCAGTGCAGAGCACCTTTTCGTTCATCAAGCAATCCCAGATCTCATCCCTTTTTGCTTGAGAAGCTTGTCGCCCTAATTCACCTGGTTGTAGTTCATAGCCTCCGGCCGGTTTAACATCCAGCGTGAGATCCTTATCAGATCTACACTTCTGGTTCAATATTTCCACTTCCACCGTATGCGATTGTGTTCCTTTGTACTCGAACATTAGAAATCCACTGAGCAGTTTGAATCTATTTCAGCAGAGTATGTCAGCAGGAAGTCCATAAAAGTGGCAACTGGGTTTCATTGGCTGCTACTGCTAGAAGGAAAATGTGTCCTCGGAATCAGATCCGGAAACCCCCCTTTCCTTTAATGTCTCTTTTCCTCCATTAGCAGGGTTGTTCTGTAATGAAAAGTTTATTAGAATGGAGCAATTCTTTTGGCAAGAAAAAGATCGTGGTAATCTGCTCATGAATTAACAGATCTACAAAAGAAAGAGCAGACAAACGACACAACACGAGATGTAAATGTTGTTTTACGTTCCTTGTGTGCAAGGATGTGCGAAATAAATCTAGTAAAACAGGAATCAAGAGACCTGGGGAGCGCAGGAAAATTTAAGAAAAAAAAGAGTACCGCAAAATTTCACTAAACTAAAGGGTCTCACCTGGTAAAAACTTGCCAATAATGCCTCCAAATGAAATTCCGCAGCAAGAGATTAATTCAAAAACAATATAGGTGAAGTAAAGGAAGGAACGGCCGCGAGAGAGAGCCAAAGTGGAGGAAAAATGGTGAAGCGAACAGAAGGCAGAGGAAGCACCGCAGCGGTTCGTGGTCTTTTAAGCCAATGGCCGAAGCAAAAGTCTTGAGGCTTGGGGGTTCTAGGGGGGACAGCTTCTTGGAAGATGCAAGATGGGGTCCATCCAATTTTCAAATTTTTAAACCCTCTTATCCTTTTCTGCTTTATCATCACGCATTCACATCGTCCGAAATGGTTATTCAAGAATCTTGCATTTTTGCTCCAATAAAAAAGTCGCCTTCGTGTCACGCATTCGCATCGTCCGAAAAGTTATTCAAGAATCTTGCATTTTTGCTCCCAAAAAAAAAAAAAGGTCGCCTTCTTGTCAAGTAATTTGAACCTACTTATTGGATGATACCCTAAGGAAGATAAAAAGTTGTAGAAGAAAGGAAAAAGTCACAAAAAAATCTCCAATTATATTCATTACGATACTTGGAACCTTTTTTTTCTTGATATCAAAAACTCTAAACCATCCCAAAACATGTACCTATGTGAATCGATTACATGATTTTTGAGCCAAAATAACGTCATTTTTATTTCACTTAAATTGCATGAGTGTCATGTTAATATTGTTTGCTTTCTAACATTTACGTAAATAGATTTTTGACAATTCCCATTGCTCTGATACCATGAATGGACCCGGGTTTAGAACTAGAGAAGACGGAGTCAGTTTTCTACAAGTATGCATTCCCACTATGGGCAAACTTCTCGTTCAAGCCCTTCAGGGACAACCTTTTAACATGAAACTACTCTAACTTTTTAGTTCAAAGCCTAGAGACACTCAGAGGTGCTAGAATGGTAACAATTATAACTATTCGAAGGTGCATTTCTCATATGATCCTACCAAGTTAGAGAAGAATAAGTGTTTAGAAAGACATTGGGAGTTTTACAAAACACTCACTTTACTTCAAGAAACTCTACCTTACACATTACATATCGATGAAAGGTCAATGTGTTACATTAGTATAAGTTTGAGATTTTTGGTGTCGCGAGAAAAAAATAGGATAAATATGTTATAATAGATATAATTTGGGATTTTTAATGGCTTTTACCTACAAAATCATATAATTTAACACGAATCTTGAAATTGTTTCTGCACAACTCACATGAGAAGCTTTTTTGGGGGAGAAATAATTGGCAACGTTACCTTACTTCAGCCGCTTTCATGTCAAGAACTACTCTAGATTGAGCGCGTGGCTTTGATATCCATCTAGTCTTATAAGAGATAGTGTTAGAGTATCATCCTTTTGTTTCAAAATTCGAATAAAAATTTATCGAAACAAACAAAATTAAGTATAATGACCCAATTACGACAACTAGACATTACTTATACAAATAAGTATATATTATCATATAAATGAAAAAAATTAGAAAATATAAACTTAAATTTTTCATATTTTGTTTATAGAGAATAATTGATGAGAATAAGCTTTTAATCACGTAACACAGATATAGACATGAAAATTTTCAAACACAAACTCACACGTACGTAATAATATAATCAACCTAGCTACATATGATAATTATAACTAAGACTTCATGTTTTTTATTTTCATCAAGAGTGTTGTTTCTCTAAGAAATATTAAATAGATTAGTATATGTTTATTTCATTGAATTAAAAAACAAGGTAATCCGATGAATTTGCTAAAGTGACTATCTAATATATCAAATAGAACTTGATAACAAATTAAAAATATTTTCACAACTTACCTCAACCTTCGAACAAATAAAAGTAATTGCACTTTGCGTCTCCCAAATGATCATTTTCTCAGTGTGGTTTTGCCATTAAATCTTTCTATAGAGAATAGATAGGCGCCGTGCACTTGACCCTTTCTATCGACAATGCGAATATACTGCTCCTTGTAAGTTAGAATCTCCTTCAAGGTGTAAAATCACATCTTTGAGATTTGACATATGTTTCCGGGATAAAGATACCGTAGAGCAAGTTTATAAGCAACATCTTTAATCTTCCACAAGATAAAAGATGATATTATGCATCTTGAACTATATTTATCACGCGTGTCGAATCTCATAGCACCCTTTGTGGAAGAAATTTCATGTTCCCTCACATTAAATTCCAATGTGCCTTTTGAGAATTGCATAACCTTTTTTTGATGATTCTGTGCTGGTTTGAGATGTTGTCGAACTAACTTGACTTTCTCTTTTGAGAGATGAATCAACTCTAGATCAGACAATCTGTTTTCACCAATATCATTTCCAAATAGGAATTCTACATCCTTGACCATACAATTCTTCAAGAGAAGCCATCTTGATGCTAGAACGATTGCTATAATAAGAAATTCTGCCAAATGTAACTTCGTCTCAAGAGCCGCCAAAATCAATAATGCAAGATCTCAAGATGTCTTCTAAAGCCTGAATCTTCGCTTCAACCTCCATCCGCTTGCGGGAAAGCACATGAAAAGTTTGGGAAAAAGAAGAGAGCTCCAAATTTTCAACGATGGAGTCAAGAGACAATATGTACACAGCAAAGGGAAGTGGATAGAAGCAGGGGAAACTTCTCAGTCGTTCTGCTCTTTTAAAGGCAATGCCCGAAGCAGAAGTCTTCTCAGGTCTACGGTGAACACCTTCCTGGAAGATGGCTTTAAGTTAATTTAAAATTTAAAGCGCTTTTGATATTTTCTGCTTTATGATCGCTTGTTCACATTGGCAAAGACTTATTTTTGCACAACTGTCCAAGCCAGACAAACAATAGAATTATCATGAAGAGTCTCGCATACACTTTCTTGGAAGATAGCCAGAGTCTTGGGTCACATGGGAGGCACTTTCTCCCCCCCAAAAACGTCTCTTTCAGGTCAAAAACGTGTTGATACCTTGGGCATTGCGCAGACAAACATATTGAAGCGACTTTGAGACTTATTTCTAGTGCCCTTTAGCTTTTCTGCTTTATCATCACGTATTCACATGGCATCAACTCCCCTTTTCATTGCCCGAGCCAGACAAACAATAGAATTGTCGTCAAAAGTCTTGCACACACCTTCTCGGAAGATAGCCAAAGTCTTGGGTCACATGGGAGGCACTTTTTCCCCCAGAAATGTCGCCTTCAGGTCAAAAAACAAGTTGATGCCTTGGGCAATGGGGCCGGTAAACATATTAAAGTGATATCGAGACTATTTCTAGTCGCCTTTGGCTGTTCTGCTTTATTATCACGTATTCATATGGCATCAACTTTCCTAGCATAATCGTCCGAGCCAAACAAACGGTAGAATTATCATCAAAAGTCGTGCATGCAGTTTCTTGGAAAGATAGCAAAAGTCTTGGGTTCCCATTGGCGGCACTTTTCCCCTCAAAAGGTAGCTGATGCCTCGTGCGATACACTGATAAACACTTAACTCTGAAAAAGATACCGAGACTATTTCTAATCCCCTTTAGCTTTTCTGCTTCATCATCATATCACATCGTATAAACGAGCGTTTTCGACAGATGGGACAATTTTGTAATAAAATGATTTTGCAGGATTATACTTATTCCGTGGAAAAGCAGTAATTTTCAAAAGATTTCCTTCGAAATGATAACTCTTATTACTAATTCACATAAATGAGCAACAAAATATTTTCATCCATGACAAAATTGTACATTTCTATTGTCGCGACCTACATTTTCCATTCAAAGAGAAAAAGACATAAATTTATATGTATTACCTAAAAGATGAGCCTAAGACTCTTGATTACACATCATGCGACATAGGAATATTAACACTATAAGAATTTCCAAATGAGGAGTCACCACTAATTTAACACTATAAGAATTTCCAAATGAGGAGTCACCACTAATTTATTGAAGCCGGCTAAAAATCAAGTGGAGTATGCGAGCATACTTCACTTTTTACGTAATTAGAAAATCTAGAGATTGAGACTTGATTATACTAAGGATGCATTTGGTAGTCGGATAAAATTCGGGAATAGAATAAAATTTATCATATCAAATATTTAGTACATACTCAAGACAAGATAAAATTGGATATAATTGAGACATAAATCAAATAAAATTATCCTATGAGGAAAGTGAAATAAAGGTGAATATGATTTATAATATCTATAATAAGAAAATTATTTTTCACAAATGACAATCTTCTTAAATTAATGAAATTAAAATTATATTTCAATATAAATTATATTTGAATTCTAATATAAGAAATTCAAAATGACAATTTAGTTATTTAAATTTAATATTATTTTTTATTTATATATTTGAATTTATTTTTATCTTATAATATATATTCAATATATAAAAATAAATTTATATTTATATTTGTTATATATTTTACGTATTTTATTTTTTTTTAGGTATATTAGTATATTTTACTATTTAATAAAATTTTATTAAAGAATGATGAAAGGGAAAGAAAGAAATCAAAAATAAATTAATTTTAAAAAAGAGGAAAATATAAAAATAAAATAAAAAAAAAAAAAAAGCAAGAGTGTCATCGCGAGATATTTTTATCATCTCTATTTGTATTAATACACCGTTTATACTAAACATTATATATGATATAATGTAATATATTTGACTTTATTACTGCAATCACCAAATAATAGATAGGATATAGTAAAATTCATGACTTTTATATTCTATCCTATTCAGTGTTCCAAAATATTTTATCTTTGCCTTGAATCTTATTTTGGTCAGAAATCCAGATGACCAAATGTAGCCTAATTGATTAACAAGTGCCATTTCGGTACATAATCTTATTTAATTACTAACCAAAATATTCAAACATCCCTTTTACTGATTGCGAGTCCTAATTTTTATTCCTAACAAGGCTTAAAGGAAAAACAATAATATATATATATCGCAATCAAGTATTTAAAATGCACTAACACCACCCTAACAACAATTATCTTTAAGAATATTAAAAACTCTATTATAAAACCCTAAGAGCTTATTCAATTTTGAATTCAATTTTTGATCAAATTTTTTGCACATTTCGAGAGAAAACTATTAAAAATCTATTTTTAAAGTTTTCCTAATTTTAGAAAAAAAAATCGAATTTTTTTAAAATTTTCTCATGAATTTTCATAATCCTGCGTTGCAATCATTTTATAATTTTTTTAATATTAATTTTTTAAAAGAATTTATTTTGAAAATAGGAACTCGGGCCAGGCCCTGGGGCCCGGTCGAACATGGGCTGAACTTGGACTCTCGAGCCTAGGCCTGGGACATAAGTTGGGCTCTCATGTCAAGTCCACTCGTGAGCTAAACCCAATTCTCTAAAGTTAAACCCAGCCCAAAAAAATAAGCCCACACTCGTGTAACCTAAATAAAGCCCAGATTACCCAATAAAACTTAGGCCCAACACTCGCTGGCTCTATAACTAAAGCTCAGCTTATTTCTGAACACCGATGACAAGCCCACTTTTTTGTTAAAACAACAATCAGCCCACATTTCTCTTTTCCTATTTTTTTTTTTTTTTTTTCCAATTTCGTCCCATTGCCTAGAAACCGATACATTAAGCCCAGTACACAGCATAATTTCTAAATAACCTCAAACTTTAGATCCAGTTTCAATTCTATCTCAAACTTTTTTTGTCTAAGAAAAAAATCAAAAACTTTAAGTTAAGTCTCAAATCTATCCGAATTTGTGTTTTGTCTAAAAAAAAATCACCAAATTTTAATCTATTTCCAAATTTACCCCGTGGTTTAATCCCAACTTAATGGGGGATTTCCATAGCGATACCAAATCCACATTGGTAAGGTAATATGAAAAATTATCTTCAAAATAAAACTGTTTTAGAATATAAAAATTAGGAATTGCTAATCACAACTTTTGATTAGAGGGTCAATGGGAGCAGATTTTTAGAACTAAAGTAAAAATTGATGATTTTTTGACCAAAAAAAGGTTTGGAGTAGAATTAAGATTGGACCTAAATTTAAGGATTTTTCCTTAGACAAAAGAAAAAAGTTCAAGGTAGATTTTGGACTAAACTTAAATGTTGGGGATTTTCTGATATTAAAAAAAGTTTAGAGCAAAAGTTCAGGGTTTTTAACATTGAAGCTCCTTCAAAGCTATAAGCCCAATCACAAAGATACTCAGCAAGACCTCCATCTCTGGCTGCTTCCGGCCACCAAATGGGCATTTTCCAATGTCCATCTCCATCACCATCAATTCGGGACTTATACTTGCAGCCATACCATGGACACAAAGGACCTTTTCGGACCTATTTCTTATGGAAAGCTTATTGTCACCAGCTTAAATTGATTCTTCGTCAATAACTGAAGTTTTGCTCTTCTAACTCTTCCAATGTCACTGCAAGTTGATGTTCAAACTTCTGATTTCTAGAAGCTGCAGTATTTCTTCTAGGGTCACTTTACGAGATACAGCACCTTCTTCTTTGTATCCGCAGTCATTTGCCCTTATGGTGTTTGCAGGCTGCCCCAGATGCAGCATTTAGTACTGCAGTTACCTACTTAAATCTGAAGATGGATTTGATCCAAATCTGTATTGGGGATAATCAGGGCTATGCTATTTACTTATCCAAGGGATCAATTCAACATAACAAATTTCAACTTATCCCTGTTTCACCCTCATGCACTACTATGTCTGTAGGTATTGATTCTGCATTCGCCTCTCTATTTTTCGGAATTTTCTGTATGTGTAATTGTATGTCGCAGTTGCACCCATCTTCCCGGATGAAACAGGTCTGGAAAGCTCAATCCACAGTTTCCCTATTTGCTTCATCTTGGAATGCAGGTAGATTTTCAGTTTGCTTCCTGCATTTCGGTGATGAAAGTACATTCGTTAACCATCTTCTAATAATAAGTGTTGTATAAAGTACTTGTTAATATTATTATTGCGATCTTTCAATTTTTTTTTTTAAAGAAAGAAAATAAGACAAACCGATTTAATTAATATCATTCGTACAAGTATATCTCAACGACTAAAGTTTACGGTCATCATGATTTTGAGGTCCAAAACTTCCTCGTATGTGTAGCAGATTTTCAAGCCCATCTTTTGATTAAGGTGAAGTGAATCCCCAAAAGAATAACAAAAAGAAACCCATCAAACTACACAAAGCTGTGGAATTCTCTCTTTCTATCGGTCCCACGAGGCAGGAGGACATCGCAAGATACTTCACAATAATATAAATCGTTTCACGATGCCCCATCAAATGTCATCTTCTTGCTAGTCCGTCGGGCGGCGGATGACCAGGTCCACAGTACTCCCACCTGGCCATCCTCGCTGTGCCGCCGTTAATGATCAGGATGTCACCGTTCAGCAGCAGCACCATGTCGCCCATGACCCGAGCCTGGGGCATCATCTCCATGGCCCATTGCAGGTTCGGGTTGGTTGTTCTGATGTACCTGCAGGTGTTCTTTAAACGTGAATAAACGAGGGAAAAAACTCCAGGCTTTGGGAAATCTGAACTCATTCAGGCAGCCTAATCTGTCTGTTACCTTTTAACATCCATTCATGTCCATCTTTAAAGTTGCAGTTCGAAGGAAACTGAAGTTCACAGACACACCAGGGGACAAATATCATGCTTCAACTCAACATAAGGGTAATCTCAAACTTGTTCTTCAACAAAAGATGGAGGACCACAGTCAACCTTATTCTTTCAGTCTACTTATCAGCCCAAAAAAGAAAAAGTTCTGCTTCTGATTACAGGAAAGCAAGATGCGTAGCATCAAGGTCACCACAGTCCAGAGAGACAATAAGGACTTCGAACAACACCGCCCCAACTTCAAAACTTCAGCTCCACCGCAGACCAAGACTTCAGCTTCGGCCTTTTTCAAGGATTGTGCGGAGTCGTCTTCAGTGGAGTCAACACAGAGGAGTCCCATGCTGCACGGGGCATCCCAATAAACAGGGCATCCCAAAGCTTCTCAGGAATTCCAACTCATGGGTCATCTTGACTCTCGAGACATCCCAAAACACTCGCTGGAGTATCCCTGTACATGAGGTATCTCAACTTCGAGGCATTTCCTTGTGATATTTCGACTCCTGAGATAACCCGACATGGGCCATCTCAAATTCCAGGCGTTCCAACTCATGGGGTATCTTGAACACGCAAGATATCTCGCATACGTGCCGGAGCACATGGCATCCCAATAAACAGGGCATCCCAAAGCATCTCAGGCATTCCAACTCATGGGTCATCTCGACTCTCGAGACATCCCAAAACACTCGCTGGAGCATCCCTATACATGAGGCATCTCGACTTCGAGGCATTCCCTGTGATATCTCGACTCCCGAGATAATCCGACAATAGGGCATCTCAAATTCCAGGTGTTCCAACTCATGGGGTATCTTGAACACTCGAGATATCTCGCATCACATGCCGGAGCACATGGCATCCCAATAAACAGGGCATCCCAAAGCATCTCAGGCATTCCAACTCATGGGTCATCTCCACTCTTGAAACATCCCAAAACACTCACCGGAGCATCCCTGTACATGAGGCATCTCGACTTCGAGGCATTTCCTGTGATATCTCGACTCCCAAGATAACCCGACAATGGGGCATCTCAAATTCCAGGCATTCCAACTCATGGGTATCTTGAACACGTGAGATATCTCGCATCATGTGTCAGAGCACGTGGCATCCCAATAAACAGGGCATCCTAAAGCATTTCAGGCATTTCATCTCGACTCTTGAAACATCCCAAAACACTCACCGGAGCATCCCTGTACACGAGGCATCTCGACTTCGAGGCATTCCTTGTGATATCTCAACTCCAAGATAACCCGACAATGGGGCATCTCAAATTCCAGGCGTCCCAACTCATGGGGTATCGCGAGATATCACGCATCACGTGCCGGAGCACGTGGGATCCCAACTCTGGGCATTGTCTACACAGTGCCCCCTTGGGGCACCTCTTCGTTCATCAAGCGATCCCAGACCTCATTCCTTTTTGTTTGAGAAGCTTGTCCCGCTGGTTCACCAGGTGGTAGCTCATAGCCTCGGGCCAGTTTCACATCCAGCATGAGACCGTTATCAAATCTACCCATCTCATGCAATTTTTCCACTTGAGTCGCGAGGCCACTCACCTGGTTCTCCAACATGAGACTAGAAAAGAAGCGCCCCTCTTTCACCTTCCGTCCCACCTTGTGGACTTGATCCTCCAGAGATGCTGCATTTTGCATCCACGCGTCGACTTGTCTCTTCCTTTTCTTCCCCGGTCTCCTCTCTTCCTGCTCTAGTTCCGAAACTATGTCCGCCTTCCTGGCCGACACCATTCGCATATTCATTTCCAAAGCATCCATCTTCTCTTTGACTACACTGACGTCGCTGACTTTTTGAACGATGAGACTGATGGCATTGTTGGCGATTCCCAGAATTGTATCCATCGTAAGACTGCCGAGAGCATTAAGGGAAAAATGATGTCGATTAGTAGTATTCCAGGTGCAAAATTTTTTAGCTTTCAGCATTTGTGTTTCGACTTTTATCGGATAATTGAGTACTTCAGCCGATATTTCCGAGTGTTAATTGCTACTTACTATTCGAGGTGCAAGACAAGAACGAAAATGGAAGGACTCTAGAGAAAGGAAAGAGAAGCATAGAGCCATGATTTGGATTGTTGTCTTGGTGGAATTTGCCAGCGACAGTTTTGAGGAAAAGAAGCAGTCCATGCGCAAAACTAATCTTTTGGAGATCAGTTTCAAAGGAAAACGAAGGAAAGGTTATTCTCAAAAACAAATTACATACTCAAAAGACAAGGAACTATTCGATAGAAGAAAACCGAATGAAGAGTGGAAAAGCTTTTGGCGCAGTTTCGGGCAACCAAGCCATTCGAAAAAGATAGTTTTTTTCTTTAATAAACACCGTTTCACTAGCTATTGGATCGATAATATAAGCAATTTAAGATAGTTAGAATGGGTCAACGACATTAACAAAAGAGGAAATCAACAAAAGAAATACACAAAAAACAGGACCGGAGAGAATGAAAAACATACTGAATCTGGTTTACCAGAAGCAAAAGAGGTTAGCCAATCATTCCTAATTGACTAGACCGTTGATCTGATGGCTATTCCAACTCGGTGTTACGCAACATGAGTTGTAAGGTCTTGTGCTATGTAGGCATAGGGAGGTAAATAGGAAATCAACAAAACAAATAGATTGTTTTTCTTTAATAAATATCTCCTAACATGGTGATCTGCTCAAGAATTAACAGATGAACAAAAGAGAGAACAGACAAACGACACAACACGGGATGTAAATTTTCTTTTCGTTCCTCGTGTGAAATAAATCCAGGAAATTTAGGCATGACAATTTACCAGCACCACTTACATGAAGAGCGCAGGAAAATTTAGGGAATTAAAAAAACAGGAAGATCCAAGTTTTCACTAATCTAATGCAGTCTCACCTGGTGAAAACTTGCTGATGACCCTACGAAGGAAGGAATGGCTGCCAGAGAGAAAGCCAAAGTCGAGCACAGATGGCGAGATAAAGACTAAAGAGAAGCAGAGGAAGCTTCGCAGTGGCTCTGCTCTATTGAGTCTTGACGCGTGGGGTCTTTGGGGGGGGCACCTTCCTGGAAGGATGGTTTTAGTCACGATTTAAAGTCTGTACGCCTCTGCTTTAAAGTCACGTAATCACATTTCATGAACTTACGCTTGCATGGTTGTCCGAGTCCGTCAAACGACAGAGTCATCATCTAGAGTCTTGCATACACCCTCTTGGAAATAGCCAAAAGTCTTTGGTTCACAAATCAGTGGCATTTCCCCTCCTCCCTCCCCCAAAATGGTCGCTTTCATGTAAAAAAAACTAGTCGACCCTCGTCCATTGTGCTGTTAGACATATAAATTGTAAAAGATATTCAAGACTATTTCTAGTCCTCTTTAGTGATGTCAGATCGCATGAACCAATGTTTCTGCAAGATAGGACGCTTGTGTAACGAAGCGAGTTTTGCATTTAGTTTGTAAAAAAATAAAAATTCGAAAAAGATTTTCTTGGAAATGATTGTCAGTATCGCTTATAAATTTAATCGGCGAAACATGTTTACGTGTAGAGTGTTGTTGATAATTAAAATATATCACATTTACAAATAATTCAAAGCACTATAGACAATTAATTTTAGGAAAGTGTTTTTGAAATAATGCAGTCATTTCAAAATCGAAATCCCCGCTATGTCTTGTTTATTGAACTATACCCTTTTCATATGACGCAAAACTACAAATGACGACTTACCCCAAACAGAGAAGTAGAGAGGCACATGACAGCTCGGAATTTTTTTCCCTTGTATGTGTACGTGATTTTTTTTTTTTTTTTTTTTTTTTGGTATGTTTAAAGGGAAAATGACACAAATGATGTTAAAACTTTGGTCCAATATGACTTAAAGTTTTACTTTGTTCAATATAATCCATAAATTTTTTTGTACACGTTTAAACTAGTCCAGGAACTAGTTTGAATATGTTTTAAAATTTGGAGATTACATTGAACAATTTGAAAGTTCAAGGACCACAATGCACATTTGACCAAAGTTCATGAATCATTTGTATCATTTCCCTTCTTTAAACATATACGACAAGGTCTGACCAAAAACACACACAAAAACAAGGGAAAAAACTCCAAGCTATGGAAAAATCTGAACTCATTCAGCAACCTAATCTATAACATTCCAATCTCCAATCAGGTCCATCTTTAACACTGCAGTTCGAAGGAAACTGGAAAATTCATGAAGTTCACAGATACAGTAGGGGACAACTCAAGATAAGGTTAATCTCAAACTTGTTCTTCAAGAAAAGATGAAGGACCAAAGTCAACCTTATTCTGTCTATCTACTTAACAGCCCCCAAAAGAAAAAGTTTTGCTTTCAGTTACAGAAAAGCAAGATGCATAGCATCAAGGTCGCCAAAGTCCGGACAGACCAACAAGAAGGATTTCAAACAACACCGCCCCAACTTTAAACTTCAGCTCTGCCACCAGACCAAGACCTCAGCTTCAGCATTTTTCGCGGACTGTGAAGAGTCGTCTTCAGCGGAAGCAACACAGTGGAGCCCCCTGCTCGGGTAAAATGAATAGATTGCCGTTAAAATTGAGGTGGGCAAGCAGCTAGAGATTGTTCTCAATGCCGCAGCCATCTGTCTGGACAAAAAACGGCTGCTATAGACATTCAAAGCTCTGGAGCTCGAAAAGATGATATAAAGATTATGCTAGTCCTACAATTCAAGTTACGAATTTTACTCTAATGCTAACTTCAGAATTTAACTCCAGAAACTTTTCCCTACCTACCTAGATTCTTTGGAAACCCAGCCAAACTTCAAGTTAATACTGGACTATCAACTGGTTTATGAATTTGCTGAGCGGAAGGATCAGGTATGATATGAGCTTTTGAAACAGAGTAATAAAAGCAACTACCATTGATTCACTAATTTTGGACACTGAATAGAAACCTCGCAATAAATACAGTAGAATCATACAATTTAAGCTTCGGCAAAGATTGATTCAAGAAAAATGGACGTGCTCACATGTCATTGAAAGCTTTGGAGGGGAAAGAGATTGACAACCCCAGCAAAAGCGCATACCAAAACAAGAAAAGGAGAAGCATTCAAGTCTGAAAAAATGGAAGAAGAAGTGACTGCTCTCATACCTCTGCGATCGAGAAGCAAATCCAGAAGAATATAGTCGCAGCAGGGAAGTTCTGGTTGTTTGCATACCAACGACACGCCGCCAAACCATTCCCAATCAGCCTTGATCCTTGGTCAGGCAACTTGGTTGGCCTAAAATTGAGGTCGCGAAGGCATGGCATTGAAACTGGAGGCAGTGAAATTCTGTGTTGGGGCCGGAGCGAGACGATGAAGACCAGGACGAGAAAGAGAAACGAAGCTGGAGAGAGATGAAGATGGGCTCAGACCCCGTGACCTGAGCGAGGGGGAAGAGAGACACGACAGAGGTGGGCCACGGCAGCATGCAGATGAGTGCTGCAGATGAATGCTGCAGCCGCTTGTGAGGGCCAAGATCGGTGGTGGCCTGTTTCCGTTCATCATGGACAGTGCGAGGGTGAAGAAGCTGGGTCATAGACCCTTCACCCGATTCATCCTAATGTTCTAAATGGGATCCTAGACCCCTTCTTTTGATTTTGGAGACACCCCTAGCAAGTGCCCACTCGGAGACCCTTCACTCGATTCATCCTAATGTTCTAAATGGGATCCGAGACCCCTTCTTTTGATTTTGGAGACACCCCTAGCAAGTGCCCACTCGGAGCACCTTTTCGTTCATCAAGCAATCCCAGATCTCATCCCTGTTTGTTCGAGAAGCTTGTCCTGCTAGTTCACCTGGTTTTAGTTCACAGCCTCGGGCTGGTTTCACATCCAGCGTGAGACCATTATCAAATCTACCCTTCTCGTGCAATTTGTCCACTTCAGTCGCCAGGCCGGTCACTTGATCCACCAACATGAGACAAGAAAAGAAACGCGCCTCTTTCACTTTGCGTCGTAACTCGTGGACTTGATCCTCCACCGATCCTACACTTTGCATCCACAACTCAACTTCTCTCTTCCTTTTCTTCCTCGGTCTGCTTTTTTTTTTTTTGCTCTAGTTCCAAACTTATGTCCGCCTTCCTGGCCGACACCATTCCCATATTCCTTTCAAGAGAATCCATCTTCTCTTTGACTACACTGATGTCAGTGACCTTTCGAACGATGAGACTGATGGCTCCCAGAATTGTGTCCATTGTACGACTGCCAAGAGCATTAAGGGAAAAATGTCGTCGATTAGCATTTCAGGTGCAAAACTTTTTAGCGTTCAGCATTTATGCTTCGACTTTTGTCAGATAATTGAGTACTTCAGATATATCCGAGTGTTAAGTGTTAATTAGTATTCGAGGTACAAGACAAGAATGAAAATGGAAGGACTCGAGAGAAAGAAAAATGAAGCATACAGCCACCTTTTGGGTTGTCGTCCTAGTGGAATATGCTTAGGACAGTTTTGAGGCAAAGAAGCAATTATCATAGCCCACACGCGTAAAATTAATCCTTGGGTGATCAAATTTGAAGGAAAACAGGGAAAGGTTATTCTCAAAAACGACTTCCATGCTCAAAATAAGGAACTATGTCGTAGAAGCAAATCGAATGAAAAGTAGAAAAGCTTGTAGCGTAGTTTGGGGCAACAAAGTCATTCGAAATAGATCATTCTTTTTTTTAATAAATATCTTTTAGCTAGCTACTGAATTGATCATACGAGCAGCACGAGATAGTTCGAATGGGTCAAAGATGTTAATAAAGGAGGAAATCGACAAAACAAATACACAGAAAACGGACTAGAGAGAGTGAAAAACATATTAAATCTGGTTTACCAGAAGCAAAAGAGGTTAGCCAATTATTCCTAATTGACTAGACCATTGATCCATGCTAGAATAAGGACAGCTATTCTGACTCGGAATAATGCAACTTGAGTTGTTGATTTTCTTTTCGTTCCTTGTGTGAAATAAATCAAGGAAAGCTAGGCATTGCAATTTACCAGTACCCGTTACATGGAGAGCCCGGGAAAATTTAGGGAATAAAAAAAAAAAAAATACAGAAAGCTCCAAGTTTTCACTAATCTAAAGCAGTCTCACCTGGTGAAAACTTGCTGACGACCCTCCAAAGGAAGGAATGGCTGCGAGAGAGAGAGAGAGAGCCAGAGTCGAGGAGAATGGTGAGGGAAATAGAAGCGGAGGAAGCTTCGCAGTCGCTCTGCTTTCTTAAGTCTCGACGCGTGGGGTCTTAGGGAGGCACCTTCCTGGAAGATAGTTTTAGTCACGATTTAAAGTCTGCATGCCCTCTTTCCGTTTTCTGCTTTATAAGCACGTAATCATATTGCATGAAGTTACCCTTGCAAGATTGTCTGAGTCCGTCAAACGACAGAGTTATCATCTAGAGTCTTGCATTCATCTTCTTGGAAATAGCCAAAAGTCTTTGGTTCACACATCAGTGGCATTTCCCCTCCTTCCTCCCCCAAAATGGTCGCTTTCATGTAAAAGTACTAGTTGACCCTTGTCCATTGTGCTGTAAGACATGTAAATTGTAAAAGATATTCAAGACTATTCCTAGTCGTCTTTAGTGATGTTAGATCACATGAACCAATGCTTTTGCAAGATAGGACAATTGTGGGGAAGATTACTAAAAATGTTTTAAATCTATTACATTGATATTAATTCAGTCTTAAACTTTTCAATTAGATTAATTTAGTTTTAAACGTTTTCACGTTGGTACCAATTTAGTCCATTCAGGCAATTTAGGCCGGGCATTACTGATGTGGACATTTTTAATAATATTGTAGTATTGTTTTGAATTTTTAAAATATTTTTTTTATTTTTTTTCCCTCTTCTTGTTCTTTACCTTTTCTTTTAGCTAGTGGCCATCTTCAGCCACCAGCCACCGCTATGACCGGCAAGGGCTGGCCTTGCCTAGGTTACCATCGCCAGCCGCAAGCAATGGTTGGCCTTGCCAGGCCACCCCTGGGGGAGGGCAAGTGTCGTCCGTCTAGGCTCAGCCAGGCGAGGCCCCCTCATGATGGTCAGCCTCGCCACACCTTGCCTAAGCAAGGGTTGGCCTTCCTACACCTGGATGGTCGGTGCTCGCCCTTGCCCAAGGGCAGCTCGGCAAGGCCGACCATCGCCGATGTCCATGTCATTAGTTTTCTAATATAAATTGGCCAGATGAACTGAATTGGTATTAATGTGAAAAAGTTTAAGATTAAATTGGTCTAATTGAAATATTTTTGGTATTTTTCCCCTCCTTTTAGGGAAATGATTGTAGATTGGAAATGCTCCCAAACAAGACGAAAAAATCATCCCATTGTTGTTGTCGATTACATGGGTGCTGTTGAGTGGTATTCAGACCACTTTCGGCTTATTTTGTTCGGAGGATGTATGATCACTACAGTAGAGTATGTGCAAAACCCATTTTTTTCTCTCGGCTTACGTTGGAAATAGTCGTGAGAGCTGTTAGATTAAATGTTCTTGACGAGTCGTATCAAGTAGACATACAAAGGAGGAGAGCAGAGGGTGTGCGAGAATGAGAGTTGAAATGAAAGCTAGTTATTTTGATTATTGTGTGTAGTTCTTACTCTGCAAGTCGGATAAAAGGGGAGGTTAGTTACAAAATGAAGCGTTGTCAGTTTCATGTGCACCCAAACACGTTACCTTTTCAGAGTTTTCCGAGAGCTTAAACAAGCACTGGGATTCGAACATGAAGAGGCAGAGAGAAAAGTAATTCGGTTGATCCACGAACTTTCAAGCTAACCTCAGTAGTGAAAATGCCGTCAAGACTAATGGCCGCATCTCAAGTTTGAAACTTCATCCAACCCTTCTTGAGGTATCTCCTCGGGAAGGGTTGTTACATGGACAAGCTCACGACAGTTCATTTGCTCGCACACATCGTTCGATCGTGATGTTACAATCAATTTACATCCATTCCTTTCCATGACTATACCCACTTCTTCCAAAGAGTAGTATTTCCCAACATCATCCAAGATAAAGAGGAGTTTTCTGCCCTGCAATGCCTCCTTCAGTCTTGCGCCCCGGTAAACACTGCTCACCTCCGTCAAATCTAGTTTGAGATAGTGTGCAATATCAGTTTGTATTGTACCGACAGTGCCCTTTTGTGATACACTGACAAAACAAGCACCATCGAACCTTGTACTATCTTGCACTATCTGATCATGTATATGCTTCGTGAGAAAGGTTTTGCCCACACCCCTCTGTCCCCAGACACCCAGACAGAGCACCTCTTCGTTCATCAAGCAATCCCAGATCTCATCCCTTTTTGTCTGAGAAACTTGTCCCACTAGTTCACCTGGTCGCAGTTCGTAGCCTCGGGCCGGTTTCACATCCATCGTGAGACCGCTATCAAATCTACCCTTGTCGTGCAATTTTTCCACTAGAGTCGCAAGGCCATTCACCTGATCCTCCAACATGAGAAGAGAAAAGAAATGCCCCTCTTCGACGTTTTGTCCTAGCTCGTGGACTTGATCCTCCAGCGATCCTACACTTTGCATCCAAAAGTCAACTTCTTTCTTCCTTTTCTTTCCCGGTCTCCTCTCATCCTGCTCAAGTTGGAAACTTATGTCTGCCTTCCTGGCCGACACCATTCCCATATTTATTTCCAGAGAATCCATCTTCGCTTTGACTCCATGGACCTTGCTGACCTTTTGAACAAGACTGATGGCATGTCTGGCGACCCCCAGAATTTTGTTGACATCCATCGTAGGACTGCTGAGAGCATCAAGGGAAAAATGTCGTCAATTAGTGTTTCAGGTACAAAATTTTGTGCCATAATTTCCAAGTACAAAAGTCTTAACTTCTTTAGATCAATTTTCAAAGGAAAACAAGCAAAATTTACCCTCATAATTGACTTGTGGACTGAAAACAAGGTATTGTTCGATATAAGAAAATTGAATGAAAAGTGAAAAAGCTCTTTGGCGTCCTTTGAGGCAACGGAGCCATTCCACGTAGGCTTTTTTCTTAATAAACATCATTTCACTAGCTACTGAATCAATCATACGAGCAATTTGAGATAAGTTCAAATGCGTCAAGGATATTAATAAAGGAGGAAATCAACAAAAAAAGAAAACAGGACTAGAGAGAGTGAGAAATGCTATATGTACCAAGTAAAACGTATTAAATATTGTTTACCAAATGATGTGGTATATGATTACTGGTTAGTTAAAGGATTCACTCTTTGTATCAGATCTAGCTTTTAAATTATTGAAAGAAGAGGTGATTAAAGGATTCACTCTTTGTATCAGATCTAGCTTTTAAATTATTGAAAGAAGAGGTGATTATTGTGATTTTACGTCATTTAGCAAAGAGTCCATTGGATATCTTGGATTAACTCACTCAAATTATTGTTTGCTTTGGCCCATCTTATACCAAATTTTAGAGAGGCGAATAATAGGCACTTTCCCAAGAGATCATTCGTCTTGATAATGCTCTCACTTGAACAAGCTTAGAGTTCCACCTCCCCATGTATGGTGTCCAATTCAATTTACTTTTGCACCTTCACCATCCTAGATGTCTATCAGGAGTTGCTCATCCAAGCACTCTAGCCCGATGATCACTCCTCGCTACGGATGAACATCGGTCCAAGGTTAACCCTGAAAAATCGGCCCAACCCGGCCGATCCTAATCCAATCTCGATGAAGACTCGGCCTTTCCTTGGTCTTAGGACCCTTGGACCTTGCACTATGATGGTTGGTTCTCGGTCTTAGGACTTTAGGGTTGGTCCAACCTCGACCAACCTTGTATATATATAATATCAATCATATATATATATATTATTTTATCTACTCTACACCATAGTGCATTGGCCAAAAAAGTAGAAAGTAGAAACCCAGCCTTCATTCGACCAATAAAATAAAATAAAATAGAAACCCTCTTCACTCGCCTCGCTCTATTTGCTTGCCCTGGCCTCACTTGCCACTTGTCTCTGTTTGCTTGCCTTGCTCACCTTGCGCTTACCTTTGGCCTCCCCTTACTTGCCTTATGAGCATTGATTAATTGGTGAAATCTCTCACCTCTCTTGGCCCGCTTCACAAACGCTGCTCAACAATTGCAAATAAAGATTTCTATTGTTACCTTATCTTAGATTTATGTTCGATATGTACCTGTGTTTATAGTCTTATTGCACAATATTACATCATTGATGGATATGTAATTTGAAAAAGTATGTTTTTCCTTACAAGAAATACAAAATATAAGACAAAAAAAAAAAAAAATTTAGTTGGTCTTGAATTGACTTTGGAATCGAACTGAACCCAAAGAGTTAGTCCAATCCTTGGTCTCAAACTCAATGGGGTCAGCCTCCCATCCCAAAATTTGAGGATCAACATTGCACAAGTTGGTCCCTTGGACCGGTCCAATCGAGACCGTGCTCACCCCTACTCCTTGCCCTCATTGGACCGAGTAGTTACAAACCTACCATTTTTCATGTAGTTCATCCTCGAATTATACACTTGTTGATATCATATTGTGAAATTCATGGATTAACTCGCCTAACGTGCTGTCACACATTGAGCCATGCAAATTTATCATATGGCGTATAAGTAAACACTTTCCTAGGAGGTCACCCATCCTAGTAGTACCCTCACATGAACATGCTTAACATAGGAGTTCCAATGCTAAACTTGTCATTATGTCAAAGCTACATCTTGTGAATTAATTCTAATTTCACTTAAAGAATCCAAGAACTTTTCCCCATATTCTATGTGTAATTAGGCTTATTCCTATCACATTCGCCATCCTAAGAAGCCTCCCGAAAGTTGGTGGGCTTGTAATTACTAAAAACGATATGTGGCTCTTGCCGCAATGATCAACCCCCCCCTCCCTTCGAGCTGCTGGGCAATCACTCCCTGTTCTCATAAGAACAAGTAGTTATTGGCCCACCTGCTTCCGCATGACTTTTTGCCTCAACGATCACTTCCCATTCTTGTTGGAACGGGTAGTTATTGGCCCACCAGCTTCTACGTGACTCTTGCCATGATAATCATACCTTGTGCAATCACTCCCCTTTCTTGTCGGAAAGGATTGTTAGGCCCTGTTTGGTAATATTTCTATTCCTCCCAATTTTTGTTCTTTTGTTCCCTGGAACGAAAATAAAAATAAAAATCCGTTTGGTAACGTCAATTGATTTTTCTATTCCTCATAATAGAAAAGTTATTGGGGAATATATTTGAAACAGAAATTAGAAGTAAAAAAAGGTAGCTTCTTGTTCCCAGAAATAATTTCTATAAATAAGTTATTTTTTCTTTTCTTTTCTTTTTCCTTGTTGCCCCTTCCCTTTGCTATTGCCCTTGTTGTCTGGCCAGCGCCGCCGGCCGGCCGCCAGCGCCGGCGCCACGGCCTACCTCCCACCGCCGCCCGTCAGCCGACTGCCTCCCGCCCGCCCACTGATCAATTGTCAGTCAACCGCTGTCACCGTCGTTGCTACTCGCCACGGCCATCGCCAATGACCATTGAGGCCATTGCTCGCTAATTGGCCTACAGCCAGCCACTTTCGCCACCGCCGGCCACCGTCACCACCGCTAGTTGCTGTCATCGCCTGCTACCACACCCATCGCGATGACGGTTGATGCCGCCGCTCGCTAGCTAGTCAATTGACCAACGACGACAACCGTCGTCGCCGCTGCCGCCGATGATTGCCGCCCGCCGCCGCCGACTACCACCAACCGTTGCCGCAAGCCACTGATGATCACTGACGACGAACCACCAGCCGTCGCCACCAACTGCCACTATCGACACCTTCGGCCGGCCCCAATCGACGGTCAACAACGGCGGTTGGTGGCGGTGGGCGGCAGTTTGTCGTCAGCGGTCATCAATGGCTAGCGGCGACAGTCGACAACAGCGGCGGTCGGCAGCGAACAGCGATGATTGGCGATGGCGGCGACGATAGACAACAGCGGCGATCGGCGGCGAACGGCGATGATTGGCGGTGGTGGCGACAGTTAGCGACGGTGGTGGTCAGCAACGGACGACAACGATTGCCAATGGCGGTGATAAAGAAGAATAAGAAAAAATTTAAAAGAAATTATATATTGTAAATCACACTAGACACATTTATGTTCTTTTTTCATTCCAAGAGTAGAAATTTTATGTAACTACCAAACGCATTCTTTTATTGAGAAATTGTTCCCGAGAATAGAAATAGAAAAAAATTATTTATGAAAAGAAATTGTTCCCCGGAACAAAAGCGTTACCAAACAAACCCTTACAAGCCCACCCGCTTCCGCATGACTCTCGCCCTGATGATCACTCCTTGTTCTCGTTAGAACCGGTAGTTACAGGCTCACCGGCTTTTGCATGGTTTGCCCTCAAATCAGCAAAAGACTTAAAAGAATTAAGAGATTTGCTGATAAATTCAGCAGTGCATATGGATTCAAAGTCGGTACACCTGGTAGAAACTTGCTGATAATCCTCCAATGAAGAACCGCAACAAGCGCTTAATTCAACAAGCAGAGGAATTGAGAGAATTTATAGGCAGGGTAAAGGAAGGAATGGCTGCGAGAGAGGAGCCAAAGTCGTGGAAAATGGTGAAGTGAATAGAAGCAGGGGAAACTTCGCAGTCGTTTCTGCTCTTTTAAGTCAATGCACGAAGCAGAAGTCTTTGAGGTATGGGGTCTACGGGGATCACCTTCATGGAAGATGGCTTTATGTTCATTTAAAATTTAAAAACCTCTCTACCTTTTATGCTTTATGATCGCTTGTTCATGTGACGCAAACTTATTTGTGCATAATTGTCCGAGCCAGACAAACGATAGCATTATCATCAAGTCTTGCTTACACCTTCTTGGAAATAACCGAAGTCTTTGGGTCACATTGGAGGCGTTTTTTATTTCCTAAAACAGTCGCTTTCGTGTAAAAACTAGTTGATGCCTTGTGCGTTGTGCCGATAAACATATAATTTGTGAAATATACTGGAGACTATTTATAGTCCCCTTTAGCTTTTCAAATTCGTTGTCACGTCACCTCGCATGAACCGGAGATTGTATAACTGTGTAATCCAATGAATTTTGCATTTATTTTCCAAAAGATCAATAATTCGAAAGATTTCCTAGAATTATTGTTTGCCAAATAAATCGGCAAGAAATATTTTCATCGACGACGAAAATTTCTACATAGAATTAATGAAAATACTTTTTCATTAGGGACAAGTACGTTGGAAGTCCTAAAACTTATCACAAAAGTGCAATTGAGTTATCAAACTTTCAAAATGAGCAATCAAGTCCTAAAAGTTATCACGAAAGTTTAATTAGTCCTAAAACTTTCAAAATATCTTATCAAGTCCCAAAACTTGTCACGAAAATACAATTAAGTTTTAAAACTTTTAAAAAGTGCAATCAATAGAAGGACTTAGATTGGATCAAATTTACAAATTTTAGGACTTGACTGCATTTTTTAAAAGTTTTAGGACTCAATTGCACTTTGTGACAAGTTTTAAGACTTAATTACACTTTTTGAAAGTTTTAGGACTCAATTGCACTTTCATAACAAGTTTTAGAACTTCTAATACATTTATCCATTTTCATTAACTAGTAACTTCAAGCACTACAGACTATATTAAAATGTCTTTTGAACTTTTGATCTTTGGTAAAATAACCCACCATCAGTTGCAAAACTAAACTCCTTTTGTCATAAAACCTACTTGTTGCATAATACTCTTTTCATATGTCGTAAAACTACATGCGACTATATACCCGGAGGAGGAAAGAGACGCATGATTTCACTAATGAAAGAGAAGAAGAGAGTAGGTCTCTGCGCCTAGCATAACTTGCCATAATTCTGTTGGTTCGATCTGGCTAGAATGGACCGGCTGCTGCGACAGACAGAAGCACCGGAGAAACATCCCGGTTACTTCACAGGGGCTCATGGGGTGGAGATGCCTCAAAAGTCAAAAAGTCTTCAGGGATGAAGATTAGTTAGATTAGTTAAATTAATTAAAGCAATTTTTAGCTTCTTTCCTTCTGTTTTGTCTGTCTTTTCTGCTGAACTTCTTCACAGGGCTGATGATCAGTTTAGTTTGAGGCAAAGAAACAATTGGCAAGAATCGGAACGTCCCATGGACAAGGTTCTAAGCCCATGCGCAACCCCCACTATGCCTTTCTTAAGGTGAGAATCGAAACTTGGGTGGCTGACTCAAGATCCGATACTATTCATGCGGGGGTATGAATTAGGTTGAGCTACAGTCCACACGTCCGAAAGTAATCATTTTAAGATCAGTTTTCAAAGAAGAACAAGGAGCAATTATTCTCAAAATGAACTTAAAGACTGGAAACAAGATACACTTTGATATTAAATCGAATGAAAAGTGGGAAAGCTTTCGATGAAGCCATTCGGAATTTGATTGCTTTTTTCTTTAATAAACATTGTTTCCAAAACACCAAATCGATTAAAGGAGCAACTTGAGATAGTGTGAATGTGTCAAGGACATTAACAAAAAAAAAAAAAAAATACACAGAAAACAGGACTAGAGAGAGTGAAAAACGACGTAAAATTTGTTTATCAAATGATGTGGCATGTGATTATTGCTGAATTAAAGGTATTCAATCTTTGTATCAGATCCAACTTTTAAAATATTGAAAAAAGATGACAAGTGGTTATAGTTGCTATTGTCAGAAGACTAGAAAAACAAAGAGAAGCGTAGGGAAGGAGGATTAAGAGAAGAAAATGTATTCTCACTATATTGTAATCTGTGTACATGTGTGTATATAATACAAGACAGGAATCAATAAAAGGAAAAATAATATTTTCCAATCTTTCTAATCCTAAAATAAACACAATCCCTATTAATTTACAATCAATCACAAATCCTCTAAATCATATATTCCAACGCTCCCCCTCAAGCTGGTGGCTTGAATATGTCCAAGACGCCAGGCTTGCTTAGAAGATATGTATGTTGTCTTTGGCAAAGGGGCTTAGTGAAAACATCTGCAGGTTGCTCTATGGTGTTAATCCCTCTCGTTTTGATAACTCCTTCTTGAATCTTCTCTTGAGTAAAATGGCAATCAACCTCTATATGCTTTGTCCTCTCATGTACTATGGGATTTGCTGCAAGTTTGAGTGCTGAATCGTTGTCGCAAAAAAGTAATGTCGGTCCCTTAACTTGTGCCCCAAGATCTAGAAGTAAACCCCATAATCATACTATTTCACAAAACAGTCTTGGCCATAGAACGGTATTCAGCTTCAACTGAAGATAAGGATACTGTAGATTGTTTCTTTGTCTTTCATGAGAGCAATGATTCCCCAAATTTGATGCAGAACCCAGTAATAGATCTCCTACTCATAAGACATGAAGCATAACCCGCATCGCAATAAGCCATCATTTCCATGTTGCATTTTTGAGAAAGGAGTATCCCTAAGCTTGGACATGTCTTCAAATATCTCATGATCTTCAAGGCTGCTTTCATGTGAGATTGTTTTGGACCGTGCATGAATTGACTAAGAGTCTGTATTGCATAGCAGATATATGGCCTAGTCATAGTGAGATATATAAGTTTCCCTACGAGTCTCTGATATCTTGACGGATCTTTTAATAACGGATCATCAGAAGAAGAAGATATGCAGTATCATAGTCGACAAAAGTCAGTTTGGCATTCTACTCGATAGGAATAATGGCTAGTTTGCAACCTGACAATCCTGCTTCTGATATAATCTCAATTATGAATTTCCACTGGCTGGGAGAGATTCCCTGATTTGAACGAGCTATCTCAATTCCAAGAAAATACTTAGGCGAGCCTAAATCTTTGATATGAAAAGTGGAATGTAGATACTTTTTAAGTTTTTTCATAACAGAATCATCATTTCTCATGATAAGTATGTCATCAACATAAATCATCAAGTAAATAGATAGCATACATTTTGTCCAAGTGAACAAAGCATAGTCATATTTGGACTATTTGAATCCAGCGGCCATAAGTGCATTAGTAAACTTGGTGTACCATTGTTGAGAGGCTTATTTTAGTCCATGAAGAGATTGCGGAGATGACATACCTTAGACTCCCCCTGTCTCCATAATCCTAGTGGAAGATCCATGTAGATTTCTTCGTCCAGATCACCATGCAAGAAAGCATTATGGACGTCCATTTGATGCAATGGCCAGTCACGAAAAGCAGCAACAGATAAAAAAGAACGAACTGTAACATTCTTTGTCATGGGCGAAAAAGTTTCATGGTAGTCAAAACCTTCTCATTGTGTAAAGCCTTTTGCCACCAATCAGGCCTTGTACCTTTCTACAGAACCATATGCTCTGTATTTAATCTTATATACCCACTTACATCCAATTGGTTTGCGATAAGTAGGTAATGGTACGACATCCCAAGTGTGATTTTCTATCAAAGCATGTAATTTAGCCTCTATAGCCCTTTGCCAAATAGGATCATCTCTTGCCTCGTTATAACTAGAGGGCTCTCGTTCTTCAGAAATATGACTTATGCAACATAGATGTTCTGATGATAGCCTATCAAATGAGAGATAAGATGAGATAGGGTAACGAGTACTTGATGATCTGGAGGATCCACATATATGATCCTTGGTCTAGGTCGGTGGACGAGTAACTCGACTAGAACGCCGTGGCGGTTCATGTTGCATCAAGGATGATTCTTTAGTAATGCTTGCATCTGAGGGAGCTGTCATCTGTACTGGCTCTTCTACAGGAGGGTCTTCAATGGAATGACTGGTAGAAGTCTCTGTTGGCATTGGAGGCAATACACCAGCTGGTCTTGGAGGAGAAGTAGCAATAAATGTTCCACCAGAAGATAAATCTTCTTCCAATAAGAAGTGCTGATTTGTTGTCTTCTCATCTTCAGATAAAGCAGCAAGAGTTCGGAAGGGAAAAATATCTTCATGAAAGATAACATCCCTGCTTACAAAAAATTCTCTTGTGGATGGTGCATAAATCCGATATCCCTTTTTTAGGGTTGGATATCCCATAAATATGCATTGACGGGCACGAGGTGCCATTTTATCCTTGTGTCCTACTATAGTTACATAACAGAGACACCCAAAAACTCTGAGATGACTTAGATCTGGTTTCCTTCCAAACAACATTTCGAATGGTGTCTTCCCTTTCAGAATGCGTGATGGCATGCGATTAATCAGATATGCTCCTGTGACCACACAATCTCTCCAAAAATTCTCAGGAATATATGCTTGAAACTTAAGGGCACGAGCTACTTCTAAGAGGTGACAATGTTTTCTCTCAACAACTCCATTTTGCTGTGGTGTATAAGTGCAATAACTCTCATGCAAGATTCCATTCAAGGAAAATAAAGAAGCACATTCACTATTGAAGAGCTCTCTTCCATTATCAGTTCTAATTCGACAGATTGTTTTTCCAAATTGAGTTTTTAACAAGGAAAGAAAAGTCCTTAGATGAGAAATGACCATGTTGCACAAGAAAAATCATCAACAATCGTGAGGAAAAATCGTGACCCATCGTGATGCAAAGTAGGATAGGGATTAATGAAAATATACCGTCTACTCGGGAATTACTATTTTGGAAAGGAGCACGTGTCTGTTTTGCCAAAGGGCGGATAGGACACTAAGGACTAGGGGTGAGCGGGTCCAGGGTGGGTAGGGTCTAGACCTGGACCCCGTTCCCTACCCCGTTATAACCGGTTCTCCTTTTTGGACCCCCCTTCCCTACCCCGTTTGCATTGGACCCCGTTCCCGGCCCACCCTGTTTTTCCGGTCCGGGAACAGGGTCGACCCTGTTTATATTGGAACCTGTTTTGCATAAAAATTAACCTTAGAGAAGCAAGTCTAGATGAATTATCTGTTGAAACAAAAAGGCCGGACCAAGTACATCCTTCGACCAAACTCATTGGGAACATGTATAAAATTTGGACTCCCCTTGAAAAAAACAACCAAGTATATAATTCGACCATCTCGCATCCCCATATCCCACAAGATATATCGAGTTTCTCATATTCCAGTAATATACAAGCTAGCAATTTAGCCAATTAACTAGTTGTAGTACAATTTTTGGCTAATCACATATCAACCTTGTCCTTCATGTGCTCGATCTTCTTCTCCTTCTTCGGCCTTGCATTCCACGTGGTACAAAATCTCTGACAAAACCTAAAATTCATATATAAAGAAAAATCAACAAGAATCCATACTCTAGGATTTAATAAAGTCTATTTACTTACCACAAAATTGGAGTTTCGACAAAATGAAGTTTATTTTCCAATGATAATGTCCTTGGTAAGACAATCCAAATCTATAAAAAAGAAAAAAAGAAAAAAAGAGAGATTAAATAAGGCATGCACTTAATATATAGTTATGCGAATGAATTACAAGATACAAAGAAATATATATAACTTACCCGCCTCAAATTGTTCCGCATTTTCGATGCATTCTTCAACATTAATTGGCACGCGAACAGCTCTCAACCAATTTTGAGTGCAAATCAAACCTTCCACTACTCTAGGAGTCAAAGAACTTCGAAAGCCATCAAGTACATGTTCAAATGTATTAAAAGTCGACTCCGAAGCAACGGTAATCATGGGAATAGACAAAACATCCAAAGCCATCAAAGATAAGATTTTATACTTTAACCTAATACTCTTCCATCACATCAAAAGATGGAGATTAAGGACATCTTCACTTTCAACTTCAAGATATCAATCAAGCTCAGATTTGTTTTCATACAACACTTTTCTTCGCGTGGAGAAAGCTTTTGTGCCAAGCATCGAATTCACAATCATTGTCATCAATATCAACATTAGAAGCACTACTACTGTTACTCACACTTGAATCACCAAATTTTCCTTTACTAGAAGAGCCAACAAAAGATCGTTCATAAGATTTATACAAATTCTCCAAGGCGACCTTCACTTTATCATGCATCTCATCAATTTTTGCTTCATCATCATAGATTTGTTCAAAACAGAACTTTACATAATTCAACTTCTTTGTAGGATCCAATGCAACCGCAATCAATGCCATCATATTAACTTTATCCAAACTCCCATAATACTTGTCAAACTTCTCTTTCATTTTTAAACCCATAGCTTGAAGTTTTAGGTCTAAAGAATTCGCCGCATTATTCAAATACTTGTACAACTTAGCTATCTCCTCAAAATAATGATTTGAAGTAACATATGAACTACCCGACATCCTTTTGGTTGCATCATAAAACCGTCTCAGAAATTTAGAAAGAATGATGGCATTTTCCCAATCTTCATCTTCAGGAGGATCATTGTCAATTTCCCTTAAGAAATATAAATCTTCTTCTTCCATTCTTTTAAAAGCTTTCTTGAACTTTATGGCGGTATCTAGCATCATGTAAGTGGAGTTCCATCTAGTGGCAACATCAAGACAGACCGAACCATTGTATGCAATCCTCTCACTCTCAATGCAACCTTTGAATGTCTTAGCTCTAGCTGGAGAACTCCTCACATACCTAACCATGTTTCGGATGCGTGCAATAGAATCACGCACCTCATTCAATCCGTCTCTTACTATCAAGTTAAGTATATGAGCAGTGCATCTCATATGTAAAGCATCACCATTCAAAATCAAAAATCCTTCTTCTGAAAATTTTTCTTTCAAATAACTAACAGCCACATCATTTGAACTTGCATTATCCACTGTTATTGTGGACACCTTCCTTTCTATTCCCCAATCATAAATGCATTTCCCCACCATTTTACCAATCTCCTTACCCTTATGACTATGCATCATCACAAAATTGATTATTCTTTTTTGCAATTGCCAATTTTCATCAATATAATGTGCAGTAAGACACAAATAATTCAAGTTTTGAATGGAACTCCACATATCCGTTGTGAGTGCAATCCTAGATTTAAGCTTACCAAAGTAAGCTTTCAAACAAGTCCTTTCACTCAGATATAACTTCATACAATCTCTTGCCATTGTAAATCGTGAAAGATGATGGAAAAGAGGTTGCAATTCAGTAACAAAATCCCGAAAACCAACACGCTCAACCATGGAAAATGGCTGCTCATCAATAATAATCATTCGAGCAAGCATATGCCCACAACGTTCTTGATCAAACTTCCATGTGGTTAAGACACTATCACTAGTAGTATTTTCCCCAACCTCGCCAACTACACTTTTGTCACGTGATGCAAACAACATTTGCTTTTTATCTGTGCGAGAATACTTTTTGCACTTTCTCAAGTGCTTCCACATAGTAGAGGTTCCATGATCAACATTATACACATAATCCATCCCGCAATGAATGCACTTCACCTTAACCGTTTTCTGTGTTTTCTCATCTATAATTCTTGAAAAATGATCCCAACAATCTAATTGATTAGCTCGCTTTTTACCTGAAGTAGTATGAGAGTTAGGTACCCTCACCTTGTTTGTCGCGCCCATGGTTGCGATTCCACTTCATCAGCTCCATGGAATGGCAATTCCATGAGTGGACTCATTTCATTATGTCCCTCTACTTCCATCGATATGTCTCTGTCTTGATCCATTGACTGAAAACTGAAAAAAAAAATTATATAACATTAGGATTCTACAAAAACATATTAGTTTTCATAGTAAATCAAATCTCTCAACATAACTTTGGAGATAGAAAGTAATTCATTCATCCCAAGAAGTCACTCGCAGTTGGATTTAGATAAGAGTTACATGCATAGGTCAAACATCTATATTAAACCAGTTCATGGGGCTTGCAAGATTGTCCAATGGGTCTCTAGCAGTTGGATTTCCACACTCATGTCTTGGATTATTTGAAAAAAAAAGAGAGAGGAAGAAGCAAGAATATAATGATCTAAATTTGCCTAGTTGTACAATCGTTAGAATACCTTACTCCCCAATTTTTTTTGCCTAAAATGATAATCACCAATCTTATAAAAGAATATGCTTTCCTTTTCACTTTGTCTAAACATGCAAACTAGAGCTCAATCACTTTATCCCCAATTTTAAACTAATCATCGAGCTTTTAGGGTAGTTCCACTATGACAACCAACTTGGTCAAGTTCAACTAGTTTTATTGTTGGCTATTTCAAAGAATGTATAGCATCACAATCTGACATGGGACTGAAATTATATATTACCAAATGGTGGTGTTCTCAATACGTGACTATCTAATAGAATTGGAAAAAAATAAGGTCATGCAACTTGCATTAGATATCATCAAGATCATGCAACTTGCATTAGACAATCATTCTAGCATCAATGAGCTATCATCAAGATCATGCAACTTGCATTAGACTAATACTAAATTGATTGAAGGGAACAAAACTTGTCAAGAAGAAATGGATAGTCCTCGTATAGAAGTTTGCAATCCCCAAATTCGAATTGGACCCTAATACTTTTGACATATATTGGCAAGAAGAAATTTCAGGTTCGTCCAAAAGGTGGCGTCAGTTCCATAAGAGTATTGCAAAAACAGAGGAGCCCAATGACAATGACCATGGTATTCCACCTAGCGGAACAAAAGTAGGACCATTGTAGCTAACATGAAAAGGCAAATTGGTCACTTCAATAGAGAATTGTTTTTGTGAAAAGGGAGAAAACTTGTCATTGATAACATTGTTACACAATGATTTATTGAATTCAATAGAAGACAATTTAAAACTGCTCGGAAAATCCATCCAAAAATATAGCCCTTGATAAACTCTACCCAAGCCCATCAATTTGTTAGTCGAAAGGGCCTGAAAAAAAAAAAAAAAACCATAGCTAGCACCTTGGCTTGTATAATGAACAATTATCGGGAGTGAACAGGACATGACAAAAATTTTCTTCGTCGCGGCTGGTGAGGACGGCAAGGATCGAGCTCAATTAAAGGTGGAACGGCGAGATCTGACATGAGATTGAATTGGAAATCAGGCACATAAAGCACATTTCGAAGTATAATGAGGGAGCTGAGATTCACCTGTTTTCCGGGTGGGCGGACCGGGACCGGTAAACCCGCCGGTTGCACACCCCTCATTGCAACTTGTGTGGTGTTTCCATTTAGAAGTTGTACTGATATAGGGAAAGGTAATTTCTTGATATTGGAAAAGAAATTCTTATCACAGATTATGTGGTCACTAGCACCTGAATCTATAATCCATGCATCCTTTGAAATTGAATTCATCAAACAGTAAGATGTACTTGTGAAGCTCCTAGCCTTATTAGGAGCATCCAATTTCCTCAAAGCTTCCATCAATTCTTGATACTGATCATGAGTAATTGATTTGTCTGTTGGCTGACCCAATACCTAAAAAACTTGTGAAAATTTCCCATTTTCTTTTTCTCCAGGTTTGCCATGTAATTTCCAGTAATTTTCAATCGTATGATGTGGACGCTTACAATAGTCATAATATAATTTACCTTTTCCTTTTTGACCATTGTTTTTCGTAGTTGAGACAGGCCTGTTTGTGGGCTGGAAAACATGGGCCAAAGTTGGCCCATATGAGACGTCTGATCTAGCGAGCTGAAGCCCGCGTGCGCCATCTGGCCCATAAAGATTACTTCCTTGTGGGCCATCCAATCCAGTGATGTTGCTGCTTTGTGGGCCGTCTGATCCAGCAAGTTGAAGCCCGCATGTGCCATTTGGACCGTCCGATCGCTTGGCGAAATCAAAACCGTCCCCTTCCTTCTTGAACCTTCTGAGGTCTTCTTCGAGAAACCCTAGAGTCAATCCTTTTCGTCCTCCGCCTCTTGAGCTCCTCTATGGAGGACGAAAATGGCTTCTCGTTGCTAGAATCATCCCTTCACCTCCTTCCCATAATCCGCCGTCCTCTGTTGACTCTCCTCCTGGATGGCAAGTTGATAGATTCGGGTAAGGTTCAGCATGGGATCCATTATCAAGATCTAGGAGTGAAACGAAAGGTATGTTTCGTTTAGTATGAGCAGAAACCTAGTCGCCTTCTCTCTCTCGTGCAAGGACTTGGTATGGAAAAAAACCGCGTGAAAGATTCGGGCAAGGATTCGTCCCTACACCCGAACTGTTCGACCCGTTTCCGCGACCCGCATTGAAGAAATCCGAGTAGGATTCATTCCCATGCCCGGTTCGCTTGATCCGCCTGTCTACTCCGGGTCGATGGTTGAGCCTGCCCCACTGTTGGTTGGTGGGCCTCCATCGGTCCGCACTCTGCTTTGGTAGCTCGGCTATGATGTAATTGGGCTTGGCCCATAGATCCATGGATATGGCATCCATTGGTAAGGATGGCTCAAGAAAGGTTGCCCCATATTAAATTGAGTCGGAAAAGTTTGCCACTACGCGTGTTGGGCCTGGGTCTGGCCCTGACTAAGTTGCTGTTCAGCCATGGTAGTCACGACAGATGAATTTGGATTGTGCAAAGTTTGTGGTGTCGCATCTCTTGCTGGCTAGTCATCTGGGTTTGAGGTGGGAACTTCTAGTTTGTTCATCATGAAAAAAAAATCCTTCCCTTTCAAAAAGAATTGATTCCTTTAGTAACTCTCTTTGCAGGTTGGAGTTCCTTTAGGCAATCGAATTAGTAGCGGAAGCTATGTCAAAACCTCAACAAGCCCTGATACCATGTTAGAAGACTAGAAAAACAAAGAGAAGCGTAGGGAAGGAGGATTAGGAGAAGAAAATGTATTCTCACTATATTGTAATATGTGTACAAGTGTGTATACAATACAAGACAGTAATCAATAAAAGGAAAAATAATATTTTCCAATCTTTCTAATCTTAAAATAAACACAATCCCTATCAATTTACAATCAATCACAAATCCTCTAAATCATATCTTCCAACAGCTATACATCATTGAGTAAGGAGTCCGTGTAAGAATTCTTTCACTCTAGCCCTATTGATCAATATTACGCATGGAGCCCACCAAATTCCGCGGGAGATATGGATTCAAAGCCCATGCACCTGATCTACGTAATAATTTTCTGAGTTTGATAGCATCTAGTTTTATTAAAGTGATAACTGAAGATATGATATGAACCATGCACTGACAAAGGATGTGACAGAAGAAGAAGTGAAGCAAGCCATGTCCCAATTGGGGGCCTTGAAAACTCCTGGAATTGAAGTCTTTGCAGGAATCTTCTTTTGTACTTTGTGGGTTGTAGTGGGGCAAAATTACATATAGCAATAGAATCAACATGTGTAAAATCACGACCAGTATTTTGTCTTTGACTTGAGTGCATGAGTTTCTCCTCCTCGTGATGTCCTTCCTGGGGATTAGTTTCCTGTTTTAACATAGGTGTCCTGCATTTGGTTGTTTGTTCTCCATTTCAAAATTGACAGATAAATAAGAACTACAAAAAGAACACACATTTCGGAAAGTCACGGTGTGTAATAACTTTCTTATGATACAAGTTTGTGGTGGTGGGCACTGGCAAAACTTCAAGACATCCTATTGAGTTGGCACTGCATATCGATATCGCCTCATCCACTGTATGTCTTCCAATGCTTGACAGTTGATACACAAAATCTGAAGAGAGGGGGAAAGGAGATTCTTAATTTTGAGGAAGATGCAGCCTCATCGGCATCCTCTCTCACTTGTAACAGTCGCAAATTATTGCACTCCAGATAGACTCGCCAACTCTTATTTCATTGCATACACTTCAGTTCCAGTAAACTCTTCAAAGTGGGTTTCCTCAAGTTCGGGAGACGAAGAGTGTGAGACAAGCAATCACATGGAACCTGGTCAAAGTCAATGCTGCTAGTTCTTTATTTGACCATCACCTCTCCGCTTCTGTCCGTTTCATCTTCTAAACGCTAATTCAGCCGCTATTATCTGCTCCGTTCTGTTACAATTTCAATGCCAATAACTTCTGCGTTAAAAAGGAGTGATATCCACAGAGGCATTAACAGCTTCTTGACTTTTGGGCATTCTCTGATCTTGAGAAATCTAAGGTTTGAAAAGATGTCATTGCCAGGAGTCAGCACAGGTGACGGTAGAATGACAGCTTCTTCTCCTGAGAATGCAATGAGGGCTTTCAATTCTCTCGGTCCTCTTAAAGAGTTAAAACACCCCATCTGCGGAAAGAGGGTGCGGTACTGTGAAGCAGAACACAGCAAACGGATCATGCACTGCCCACATCTCTTCAACTTACACAAGTTATCTAAGGACCCAACATTGTTAAAACTTCTCATGTCGTTACAACCCTTAATTTTCAGAATTTTTACGTCCTCTGGTAGACGGACTAGTTCACCTTTCCCCCAACGCAAGCACCCATATTTGTTATCAATATATTTTCCAACTCAAAATCTTTTGAATCAAAGTTTCCCAAAAGGATTTCCCAATAATCAGGACCCGGCATTGACCTAGCAGATATCTCACACAAGAAATATAAATTCGTCAATGTCGTCAAACCCACATCATAAATCTTCCAATTTCCTCAATCTCATTAACTCCTCTACTTTGAATTTGGGTCCAGCAAAACAGTTAAGTAGTTGGATATGCAAGGGTTACATAAAATTCCTGCGTGCACGTCCTTCGTATTCTCTGTTTTTGACCCAAATTCAGCTGTCTCGAGTTGGACAAGCTTTCCATCCCTTCAGGTGTCTTTTCGATTCGGCTATCATAGAGGTCCAGCATTCTCAAAGCTGTCATGTTGCGAGTGAAGGCACATATTTCAGTTCGTTACGTTCTTGTAAATATAAAGCTGTGAGGTTCCCAAGTCAGAGATAGAATCTGGGAATCTATTGATACCCGTGTAAGACAGATTCAAGATCTGGAGAGCCTGCATGTGCCTGAAGAATGAACTTGGAGTGCATTTGATGGGATTTCTTCGCAAGAACAGGGTTGAAATTGCAGGAAATTGCTGAGACATATCGGATGGGATTTTTTCAATCGCATTTGAAACAGGATTAAGTTTCCTAGCTTTCAATGCATTCCATGGACTTAAAGCCTGTGCCATCTCATTATTCTCATTCTTCGGATCTAGATATACGAGTAGCACCGGGATTCAACTTATGTCTGCTGCATTCTTGCGATACGGTCACCCAACAAGCAACATCAAACACGTAACTCTCTTGCAGAACCGTATTATGTATATCGGTAACAAGATAGGTTTTGCCCGCTTCTGTCGTTCCACAGGCGCTGATGCTGTGTCTCTCCTCATTCATTAGACAATCCCAAATCTTACCGAAATTTGCTCGAAAGCCTTTCCCACTAGCTCTCTTGTTTGCAGTTCATACTTCTGCTCTGCTTCAAGTCCAGCGTGGAACCTTCACCGAATCTACCTTGCTAGCAAACTGTTCGCCTTTTCTAGCTAGCTCATCCACACGATTCCCCAATTTTAAAGTTAAATTTTCACAATCGATTGTAAACCTCCTTTCTTTTCTTTCCGAGCATCGTCTCTGCAAGTTCTAGTTCTTCATACATGTTAGCCACCCCATTGGTCACGACCGCTAATTTTCTTTTCGAAGTTCGAAATCTCTTTTCAAACCCTTTGAGACCATTGAATTTTGCAAATCAGGTTGGTTCAATTGCTGGCCATTTCACCAGACAGACACCAACACACAGTCAAAAACTGAATTTTTGCGTTCCAGTGCAAAACTTAATGCAGTAGAAAAGAGCAGAGGAGGGACGAGCGGAGTCGAATAAGAGCAGATTGGTTCATTTTCGGTAAATCACATCCAATCCTACGTTTCGTCCAATTAATGCTTTTCACGCCACTTTCTGTCATCGAAGGTCAGTTTGTTTCATCTAGCTAGTGAAAGCGTAGTAGTTCGCCTATGGAAGATGCCGAACCGAATGACGAATTCCATTGCACAATTGGAGTTCTGGACAACAAAAGTTGTCTCGAAACAAAATGGGTCCTTCCAACCTCAGGCAAATGAATATTCATAATTTCTACTTCAAGCGGACGGACCATTTCCATGGGGATATCTTCGTATGGACTAGATGCAATTGAGAAGGGTCATCGGTAACGTCGACGCTATCATTTAACGCGAACTGATAAGCAAGAATTCTGGACCTACTAGGCTGCGTCTCCCTTCGTCACCATTCTAATCCGTCGCCGCCATGTACCCTTTCGCCAAACAACCTGATCCTCGTCAAAGATTCCTCATCTCGACACGTGTCGCGCCACCCACGTCAGCTTTCTTGGCCGTCTCCCTTGAATCTCTGGACATTGTCGGGGCCCACTTGACTATGACAAGGAGCCACGACGTTCATTTTCAATTGTTGGGGGTTGGGACGATGACGTGACGATCATCCAGAAGGTCAAGCCCTTCTGGACGGTCGTCGGCTCTTAATTCGATTTGATGATGACTCGACTCGTTTTGACTTTTTACATTCCGTTTAAAGACTTTTACTACCCCCAAGCAAGATTCTAGATGGCCCATTTCGCGCGTCCATGCGTCTAGATGAAAAGGCCACTTCTTGAAGGCAGAAATTCTGTTTACCATCAACCCATGTTAATTAAGGTCCTAAAATACACATTTATCGAACATCCTATCCCTCAATACAAATCAAAATTTAGTTTGACTCGAGTAATATTTGAAGATCTCGTCTTTAACTTCAAATTCCTTCCTTCGTTTACGGAATTTTGGTGAACATGGCAGGGTTGTGCTGTTCGGGATTTCTTGAAACATGAAATTAGTTTAAGTGGATGGAAGACGAGTATACCGATTAAGAATTTTTTATTTTTTGTTGGTACTAACGATAAGTTGGCTTAAAGGAAAGGATATTAACGAGAGTCTAGGCCAACGCACTCAAGGAAAAAGGAGTCGTTCTCACTTGCACCGACGCGAGTAGAATTTTGGGGCTAACGTGGAAATGTCCACGATCGTGAGGAAAGGTGGGACGTATGCCGTCAGACCCCACGTTGTCAACCGGGACACACCCGTCTTGAAAGGAAGCAGCCGGGCTTCGAGAATGTAAACGCACGCGTTGTCTGCGGAACGTGGAAAGCGTCTGATATTCGTTCTCTATATATGCACAGCGCGCACACGAAGCTGTCTCATATCTATCAGCAACCCCCTCCTCCTCTCACGTCCAGAAAGCTGCACAACCTTTCTCTTCCTTAGCGTTGAACCCTAAACTGAAGCCGTCCGACCGACTCGTCTCGCATTGCGTCTCGACTTCAATCTAAGAGGGCTCCTTCTTCTTCTTCTCCTCGAGAACAGATCGTCACATGGCTGTCGCCGGACAACGTGTTTCAGAGGCCGCGTCGAGCTTTGGATGCGGCGGAGATGCTCCTTCCAAGCAGAAGGTGAATCTTCCCTCAGAGAACGGGATCGTTGATGATGCCGGTGTTGATGGGTGCTTTGACTGCAACATCTGCTTCGATTCGGCAACCGATCCGGTGGTCACCCTTTGTGGCCACCTGTACTGTTGGCCGTGCCTATATAGGTGGTTCGATGTACGAAGCTCATCTGATGAACTGGGTCAGCAGCATCAGACTTGCCCAATTTGCAAGGCCGGCATCTCGCCCTCCACGCTGGTACCACTATACGGCCGGGGATCTTCTTCTTCTTCTGAACGTGACTCTAAGAAACCTGATTCAGGCATTGCCATCCCTCGTAGGCCGTCTCCCGGTGCACTGAGTCTGAACTCTAGCAACGGTTATTCTTCGGGTGGACAACAACGTTGCTTGAACCCTGTCCTTTTGCATTCACAGTCACCTCAGGAGCAGCAGCTGATTGCTAGTTTTAGCCCGAACGCTGGCATGTTTGGTGAGATGGTCTATGCTCGGATGTTTGGATGCTCCGACATGACTCTCAGCAACTACCCTTATGCATACTCCTATCCTGAAGTTGCAAACGGCGGTCGTAGACTGAGAAGGCGAGAAATGAAGCTGGACCAGTCCCTCAACCGATTATCGGTCTTTCTCTTCTGTTGTATGATGCTCTGTCTACTTCTGTTCTAATTAGCTTCCATCGCATTGTTTTGAAGCTACTAATTTTTGAATAGATGTAAATTAGTTCTGGTGTGAAGGCCAGAAGGGTATACATGTAGGCAGACATTGTTTGATTTGTACATATAGCTAAAGTGATAAGCATGATTTTGCCGTTTCAATCTTAATCACTTTCATCTCATCAGAATATCTCTATCCTGGTTTCTGTGGAAGGGAAGAAACAAAAGCATCATAAGCAATTGGCTTTCACAGTCCTTAAAGTGCGATAACAGCGATTGATATCCGCGGAAATGAGAATTCACTTTTTCATTATATCAGCAGTTGCTCCATTTTGCTCGTTTTCATTAAGTAACATCACGGTTGCTCCATTTCCTAATGGATGATCTGCTTCCTAAGCAGTGGACACAACACAGATGAACAGCGTAAGGTAGAATCTGCATAGTGAATAGCCATCTTTTAAAAAGTAGGATTCATAGGATTCTCCAAGAAAATCACAACAGCAACAACCATTCATCCCATTTCACTTTCCATGGTCTCAAAGGGTAATCACCGGCAAAACCTTCAATCACGTCTCTTCCGCATCATTGCGGGCCATCACTGATGACATTTAGACCTCCAGAAGAGAAGGGCGGGATGGGCGGTTCTCTGTTTTGAGGAAGGGTGCAGCTTCACTGGTATCCTAAAAGACAATACCGAATGACCCAATCGGTCCATATCTCACACGGGGCGAAGCCCCGTCACCCCCTAGCAAGTTCTGGAAGTGCCCTCCTCTTTCACCACGCGGACCTCATGAAAAATTCTCAATCGGGTTGTGACCAAACTCATCAAATCCAGCCGACGCATGAGAAACCGCAGCCATGATAATCAGGTCACAGTATAATGTCCAGGCCCTTGCACATAGCAATCGGGGTCAATGTGAACATCAAAATCTACCAGGATCAGCAAACTCTCGTCTAAACTTTGCAGCTTCAATCTGTACTGCTACGGCTAGTCATCAGCCCAGAGCCGCACAGACACCTTGATCAAGATATTGGGCTGTGTATGGGCTTGCTTTGCATAGGGCTTGGGCTTGTTATCATTGACCAATGATGAATTTGAGCACGATGGCGGACCAATCCATTAAAGGCACGTATACGTGACACTGGTCACTCTAACATTCCCCCTGCCACTGTCCTTATCGAGTTCCGCGGTGGATATTTTATTCGAATTTAGGAAAATTAGATCTCCCCATCATGTCCGGCTCCTCGGCCGTCGGCTCGCCGGCTCGTTCTCGGCTCTCCTGGCTTTTCGTTCAGCTCTGTTTCGCTTTTGACTACGGGTGCAATGCGGTTACCGAGAAAGCAGTACGATTAATCTTTAGAGAAAGACAATTCTTTGAAGATTATAGTGTTAACAACTTTTGACTTTTAGTAAAGGGGGCAATTAGATTAATGGTTGGAAAAACACTAAAGTGAGTGATTTCCCATTTCTGTTAGATAAATAATTTGCGAGTAAATTATCTTCTCATATATAAGCAACCCAAAATGATGTATTCTTTTCACTAATTTAGGGATTTGACTATAATTTGCCAGCTCTCTGGAAATGATTCGTACAATAATTGTGTGAATTCTCACTTAAATCCAAACCCCTTAAGGTTGGAATCAAACTCTCAATCATTGATTCCTCAACTAAAAGCATGGGAACGCTCTTATTACTAGATCGATCTTAAGTGAGTATTTAAATTAATATAAAATTTAGATGATAAAGCAAGATCTATAGATTCTCTTTGGAATATGATTCTCGTGCTTTAGTAGATAGTACATGTGGAAGGATTTAGATTGGTGTTTGTAACTGCATGATGATTATATGGAGTTAGACGTGAGAAATGACCAAACTAAAAAATTGATTAATTTTACCAATTTGTAAACATTGGGTTGTATTATGTAAATTTGTGAAGTTTTACATGAAAATTTCGATTGCTTAACATTAAAATGAAAACCTAAAGTCCATACGGCTAAAGATGTAAAGAAAAAGGTAAAATGTAAAAAGAAAAAAGAAGTATAAGTCCAAACAATAATTTATGAGATGTATATCTACCCCGTTTCATCAGTTGTGACTACGTTCCAAATACTCATCAGCCAAGCTGAAGAAGCTGAAGAAGCTGAAGAAGCCGAGTCGTTTCAGCTCCATCACCATCCGAGAATCCGGACATGGGTTTGGAGATTATAATAATAACTTTAAACAGAAAACACCACAAGTCTTTGTCTGAAAACCCAAAACAGAATTGATCATATGAAAAGTTAAAATGAAAAAAGATTCTTAATTCTTTAAACCCTTATATTCGGCCCTTGTCTTTCTCACTCTCCTTGCTTCCACTCCACTCTCGCCCCTCGCAGCCCTTCTCTCCCAAACGCCCATTCTCTCTCTCTCTCTCTCTCTCTCTCTCTCTCTCTCTCTCTCTGTGCAGTGTACAGATGAGGGGTCCTCTGGGTCCGGTCATAGGGAGGTACCCGTCGAGCGACGGGAGCACCCAGGTGGGTGGAATCATCAGGCACAACAGGAAATGCAGGGATGTTGCGTTTCTCGTGTTCTTTATCGCGTTCTGGGTGGCCATGATTGTCAATTCCAGCTTCGGTTTCAACCAAGGAAACCCATTAAGGTATGTAATCCGCTTCTGGGTACTTCATTTTCCTTCACTAGCTACTGGAAAAAGTGACGTGCTTGCGTCAAAGATTCGGAATTTTTGCTGTCTTTTGTGGCAAGATTTGGAATTTCTGATGTTTTAAACGGAAATGAGCGATCTTTCTGGGTGTTCATTGTTTGTCTGAGCTGCTGAGAGTCAATTGTCGTAAAAAGCACGTGTAGTGGTCTAAACTCGTTAGCATTTGGTCAGATATGTTGGTTCCTCTTTCTCTTTCTTGTTAGTTGGAAGATAGTTGTGGTGGGTTATGGTAGCGCCTCTTTCTTGAGTCTGCTTTTGAAATGATGACCTTAAATTGTTAACTTATTCACAGCAACAATGTTAACCAGGGAAAAGGCCATGAAGTGAGTCGAATCATATTGCTGTCACTTATTTTGCATAACCCGGAATTAACCGGAGTATATGTCGGACTTAACTGAACTTTGGCTTGAGTGTTTACTTTTCAACCTAGCTTGTGGTTCAGTTTTTCCTTTGGCCTAAGTGGCTCCATCTGAACTTCACAGGCTTACATTTGGTTTGGATTACAAAGGCAACGTATGTGGTGACAAGCACGCGAATCCTGGCCTAAGAGAATTAGAAATTAGGTATTGGATGAATCCTAACCAAGTGTATCAGAGTGGTTTGAAGGACAGCCAATTCAACCTGGCTAATGCTCGAAGTATATGCTTGCTGGATTGCCCTACTCCAACAGAAGATTATTTGAGCTGGGTCTGTGATTACCCAGAGGGAGATATTCGTCTCTCAACGGAGGACTGGATGGATAAGAATTACAATTATTACGAGTTTCTCACGCCAGAAATGAGGAATACCTCTCTTCAGCTTCAAGGACCTTGTTACCCTGTCATATTTCCAAGTGTGAATGGTGAGGGACATAAATCGATGCACCTTTTATAGCACTGGGCGAATAATATATTTCCTCCCATTTTATACAAAATTCTATTGCATTAGATGTATCTTTGACACAAGCATATGTTCTTGTTTAGTTTATTGGAGCTGCCAATTTATAGCCCGTTCATCAAATATGTCTTTGCGGTATTGGCAGCAAATGGGAGGAGTCAAGATTAATGAGGACATAGTAATAGACAGATCCATTCACCGATCCATCAATGCCCGATCATCTGTCTTAAAGGTTTTGAACCTTTGGCTCTTTCACATTTTGTTTGTTGTGCGAATATAAATGTCGGTAGATCTTGTGAATTGCGTTGGTTTTTCAAAACAATATTCCCCATTGACTTTACTTATCAGCTGCCTTCTTTCATTTAACATAATAAACAGTGATAACTTTCTGAATTCATGTTTAACCACGCCAGTTGTGATCACAAATTTTAAGGACTGCATTTACACCTTAGCTGATGTTTAAAGTTTTAGGATTTGTGATTTTGGAGATGAAAGCACCTGCATAGCATTCTGTGTCTTTGACCAAAATTGGGTAAACATGATGTTACCTTCTCTTTTCTGGATAGAAGTTCCAGGCACAGAATTTTAACAAAGTGTAGACTTTTCATCAGCTTGAAATTACTTGCTGTGTTACTTAGGGCTAATCCTGCCGATTAGATGCATAGGTAAGAGAATGTACATTGACATTTTTCTACATTGTCCAGTTAGAGCTTTTCTGTTTGCTGCAATAACCTCTCTATCACACATTTTGTTGCGTTTTCGTGAAAGCTTTCTGGATACATATTTATGCTAATGATTTCACATTTAAATTCCTCACTTGTAGAGATACATGGCTGATATCGGAAAATCTTGGCCTGTCCTGATTGTTTGTGGGGGATTCCTGCCACTCTTTTTGTCAGTCGTTTGGCTTCTTCTTATTCGCCATTTTGTTGCTGCTATGCCATGGATAACTGTCGCCCTCTTCAACATTCTCATCATATCAGTCACAATGTTTTACTACTTGAAAGGTGAGTCATAACAGTTGCCCTCTTCTCCTTGGGTTATATTAATTCCGTTGCATTAGGCATAAATGAAGTGCGTCAGGCATGGTCATAAATTCTAAAGTGGCATATAGCATAAAGGAGCTAGGACTTCGTTCCTCATGCCCATTTTGTTTTTAGTTTCTGGAAGGCATATTACGAAGAGTTACATAGTTTCTGAAACTCAGCATCTATGTTAAGCAGTCTCTCTGTTTGTCTTGCTTATGAGAATGATCCTGTAGTAATTTCAGGCCTCAGTCAAAATTCTTTCAAGTCCAATGATATGTCACATTGTATACTGGTCTAATAATATTTATCCCTCTCTGCCTCTTCTATTTTACAATTTTCTCTGCTCCAGTGCTTTGCATAATGTGGATGCAGAAGTATTTGAATTACTAAACTTTTCTTCTGTGACTCTTAGCTGGATGGATTGGGAATGATGCAATTTCCTCAATCATTGGCGAGCATGATCTGTACACTCATGTATATGGGAGGGTAGGTGTCTTTCTAATTTGCGTTTGGTTTTTGAAAGCTCTTTCTGTCTCTTTCTATAACAATTTAGATTTCGTTTCAGGAACTAAATCATATTCGCGCTGTTGCTGTTCTTATGACCTTCATAATGGTTGTTTCCATCCTTGCCTCAATTGCCATTATACGCCGCATCATTATGGCAACATCAGTCCTCAAGGCAAGTACTGCGGCTGCTTACAAAGTACAGCAAGTTGTCAAGTTTTTCCTAAGTCATAGCTCTTCTGGTATATTTACTGAATGATTATCCACTCCATAGCTACACATATCGATTAGAGAGAGAGAGTAGCTACACATATTGATTAGAGAGAGAGGAAGTGAGGAGGGGGAGGCAGGCTTCAAGTTTGCTTGCTGCTCTTTATGGACATCTACATGAGATATTCAAAAACATTAAAATGTACATTAGTCCTTTTTTCTCTTAGATCTTGAATCAAATGAATAATAAGTGGTATGAAGAACCGAATAGTGAACTGATCGTTTGAAACTAATCAATGGAAGAGACAAAGTAAAATTCTATCTTTGCCAGCTACAGTCATGCAATTCTTAAACATTTCAAGTGAAATTGCGTTTACATGTGGTGAGCACGTTGGGAGACAACTTTTTTGAGCCCTATAAATTTGAGCTGATCTGCATCAAGAGTTTCAACTAAATTATTTTATTCTCTTAACTATGTGAGCACCATACACATCTTGTAACTAATTATTCACTGTCGGCAAGGAAAGGCCCCTGGATGTTCTTATAAGAACAATGGAATTTCTTTTGAAAAGTTTCACCTTCTGCCATGGGCAGCCTGATGTCTACTGACTTAGTTGATCATGATCTACTCTTGGTTCTTAATTTAACTGATAGCAGACTTTGACCCAGCTAAAATTGCTTTCTTGTACTTGATGCCTGTGCAGGTCGCTGCAAAGGTCATAGGAGAAGTGCAGGCGCTGATAATTTTTCCAGTTATACCATATGCTATCCTTGCAGTCTTTTATATGTTCTGGCTTTCAGCTGCTCTTCATCTGTTCAGTTCTGGTCAAGTTGTTCAGAATAATTGCGACTCCAACTGCTGTTCTTATAATCTTGCATTGAAAAAAGTGAATTGTGATCAATGCTGTGGTTATAGCATTCATTACACCCCTCACATTGCAGTTGCTGTCTTTTTCCATCTATTTGGGTGTTATTGGGCTACTCAATTCATCATAGCATGCTCGGCGACTGTAATTGCGGGTTCCGTAGCTTCATATTACTGGGCTCATGGAGAAACATCGGTAAGAATTATATAGTGAAAATTACGTATTAATACCGATTGAAGTGCTTTCAAGAACACGGAGTTAGAGATTGGCAAATCCGTTCTTGTATAGAGATATAATTAGTTCTGTGAGATTTGGTGGAACCACCGCTCACTATTCTAAAAACTTATGCTATTAGATGAAAGCGTGGTTTAATTTTTAATTACTTTAATGCCACCCTTATACTTAGTTTAGTCTTTTTGCCTAGTACTAAGCATAGACATATTTAATTGGGGAGGCAAATGAGACTTAGAAAAATTTGAATTCAAGACCTCTAGCTCTAATACCGTGTGAGATTTGGTGGAATCACTGCCAGTTATTCTAAATGCTTAAGCTGTTAGATGATGGCATGGTTTAATATTTAATTACTTTAAGTTTTATGCTAATTAGAGTGCATGTTAAGGTTTTCTTACCATATTTTTGTAGGTACATTTTAGCCAAGTTCAAATTTTAGCAATTAGTTGTTTTTTTGAAGTTCCAACTGTTTCAGCAACAACCCTGATTATTTTGGCTGGCATCTCTTTTGACCAATTGTACGGTTTGAACTTCAATATAGTGTCACACTGATTGATTAAGTACTTTACAATTAAATATCCACTTCTATCTGTCTACATTTAGTTATATTATTGTATATATTTCTTTAATCTCTCTAGTAACTTCACAAATGCAGCCTGAAGTACCATTTCTTCCGGTGTTCTCCTCTATGAAACGGCTGATACGCTATAGCCTTGGGTCCATCGCTCTGGGTTCCCTTGTCGTATCATTTGTGGAATCAATCCGCTTTATACTCGAGTCAGTTCGTCGCAAATTGAAAGCGGTTACATCAACACCGAATGGATTTTTTGGGAAGGCCACATTCCATTCCTCTCAGTTTTTGCTGAGGTGCATCGAGTGGACGCTGAAATCTGTAAACCGCAATGCTTATATAATGGTAAGTTTTTTTAAGCCTTTTTTCTTTGGAAGGAAAAAACCAATTTAAACCATGACTCTTTATTATGCATAGTTCACTTTGATAGCCATTCGGGCCTTTTGCAGATAGCAATCACGGGCAAAAGCTTCTGTAGGGCATCTGCAATAGCAACGGAATTGATCTTCAGCAACATTCTTCGGATAGGGAGAGTTAATGTGATAGGAGATGTTATTCTCTCTCTGGGGAAATTGTGCGTCAGCCTGTCAAGTGCCCTCTTTGCTTTCCTCATGTTGGATACACACAAGTACAGATCTGCTCACAATAAGATATCTTCCCCACTGTTACCAGTATTGGTACGTGTATAACTATGATATCAATTGGTACATGAATATTATAAACGATTTGAAACCTGCTCAATTCTGTACAGGATCTGTATTTATTTGTTTGTTTTGCATTTGCTAATAATTGCCACTAGCATTCACTTGATAACTCAACTCATCAGCTAAGTTTTGTCAGTCTAGATTGAGACTGCTGTTCTTTCTGCAACTTAGCCTGTGATATGGTTGCATATCTCGAGTGTAGTAAGAAATGTTGTGACTTTATGAGTAGCAATTTGTAAGACGTGTGCTTGCTCGTCCGAAATTTACTTTATATGCTTACAAGAGGTTGAGTTGATCTGAGGCTAGTAGGGACAAACTGATATCGCTGTATTTGCTAAAATTTCATCCATATTATTTTCCTGCGGTGAAAGATGATGATTATATAGGTCTCTGCTTGTTGCATTGCAGGTTTGCTGGGGTCTTGGTTATGTGGTGGCTACCCTCTTCTTTGCTGTGGTTGAGATGTCAATCGACACAATCATACTTTCCTTCTGCCAGGATTCAGAAGAGCACCAAGGAACAGCTCAATATGCTCCTCCACTTCTCATCGAAACTCTCAATGACCAAAATGAGATGCAAAGACTTACTCAAGGACCCAACTGATGGATCTTGCTTCTAATTATGATCCTCCTTGTTGTGCCTGCCAACTGAAATTAAGGTCCTTTTATATGATATCCAGTCCAATCTTCGGTTCTCATCTGTATTTCCAGTTTAGGGGTTGAGGTTGCCATTTCAATCTGCAGTATTCAACACTGCTATACCTTATGACGGCATCAAGCACGTAAATATGAAGCAAGATGTCTTTCATGGTCGACAGCTTATAGAGACGTACTAGGGGAAGATTGTGTGGACTTTTGAGGGCATCTCCAGAAAAAGAGGGAGAGCTGCACCAAGATCTCTTTTTGTTTAGTCATACATTTTGATGCATCTTCCCTAAAATCAGGTATTAGGAATAGTGAATGTTATATTTTCTGTCTGAACTCTCTCTCTCTCTCTCTAAGCCTATGGAAGCTGCTTAATATCTGGACTGTGTAATCTCATAAAAATATATGAAAATTTGAGAACTGTGAGTCGGAAAATCTGGACGCTGAGCAAGTCGTTGGTTTTTTTCTTATTTGTGAAGCTTCATGTGGATTGCCTAGCCAAAAAGCAAGCAAACCCATAAGTACATACGCAAATCCCGGCGTGTCAGACAAATCAGAAGTCGCTTCCAATTAGTGGTTTTCATGTTCACTACCTACCAACGATGGCGAATAACTCTTTTCGACAGGGATCTGAACTGATCTGATCTGATCTTGGTTATGATGAATTCTTTGTTTGTTTTAGGTTGCAAGCTTAATCGGTGGTTAAGACATTGACCACGCCCGAGGCTTCGCATTCTCTTGTTGCTTAAGATTGGTTGTTAATGAACTCGGTCAGGCTGAAATAAAACAAGGGTACAGAAAGTAAGCAAGCTAGAGAGAGAGAGAGAGAGGAGAGAGAGAGGGCCACGAGCTTTGTTCTTCTCCTTTCCATGACTGAAGCATCTAGAGAGTTCAAATTTTCTTTTTGATTTTTTGAGCTTTAAGAATTGTATAAATAATATCAAACCCATCTCAAATTTTCGAATTCTTTTTTTTTTTTTTTTTTGTTATGAGCTTTGTACTTTTCCTTTCCATGATTGAAGCTTCTAGAGAGTACACATTTTCTTTTTGATTTCTGAGCTTTAAGAATTGTACAAATAACATCAAACCCATCTCAAATCTTCAAAAAAAATAAATTTTTTTTTTCATTTTGTTATGGTGGTGGGAAATTTGAAGCCACTTTAAGGGTTACTTTACATTTAAAAAAGAGACCTTTTTAAGAGATCAAATAGGATTAAAGTGTGAAAAAATCATGTCATAACATATCAAGTGAAACTGTGTAAAACCAGACCGCGCGTGGGCTGGCCAGGCCACCCCCCACCCCGTCCGGCGTGGGGTGGCAACACCCTCCCCGACCGAGTGACGCGAATATGATGCTGTCCTAGCTGACGTGGCGGCTCCAGGCGCTTCCACCGAGGCGAATGATCGCCGAAATCAGACAAAAGCAATCAGTCGAATCCCCACAAGTTCACGAATTCTCATCAAACGAGAAAAAACAGTAAAAAGGAAAGTGAAAAATGAAAATGAAATGGCGCCGGTTCCTCCTCCCACGCCCTGACTCTCTCTCTCTCTCTAAAAGGTCAAGAGAGAGAAAGTCGCCATTGACAGTGCTGCGAGCTTCCGCTAGAGGGAGAGAGAGAGCAGGTATTGCGACAGCGAGGTGGGGAATTGGCCCCCGTCTATAAAGAAAGGAGCGATTTTTGCTTTTCCTCATTTAGTGGAGAACTCGTCATCGAGCGCTTTGCTTTTCGATTCCATTCCGCCCCCTCTCTTTCCAAGCTACAAAAGCAAGCAAAACTAAATGTGACCCTTCCACGCACTCGTCATCTTTCGTTCTTTTTCGGTGGTGGAGGAGTGGGGGGAAGAAGAAGGAGAGAAAAAGCCCACCAGTTTCGCCTTTCTGAGGTTAAAGATTCCGCCTTTGGCTACTTCCCACGTTTCTTTTCCCCTTCCCCCCCAATTGGGTTGTGATTCTGGTCTTATTGGATTGATTAGCTCGCTGGAACGCAATTGGGTGTTCGAGTTTGATTGATTTTTGGTCGAATTCTCTCTCTTCCTGCAGGTGAAGATCTGTAATTTCTTTCTTCGGAGGTGGTGATTCGAGGCCTGAATTCTCTCTTCTGATGTTTTATTCACAACCATCGTCCCGACCACCTATTAATTTCTCGTCCAGGCCCCCTCTGCTCTACTCAATTTCCTACATTTTCCTTCCCTCGGATGTCTTCTTCATATGTTGTTTCAATTGCCTTAGATTTCGCCTGAAAATTTGACACTTTCCCGGCGGGTACCACTAGCTCTCTGTTCTTGTTTCCACTTTTGTCTACCAGTTGATTGGGGGGTCATTTTAACTTACCCATCTAGTTGACTTTTTGTGGGGTTGAAATGGGTGATAGGTTTAGGTCAATCTCAATTGAGGATTTGCCCTCGCATTTGATTCTTGAGATTCTGAGCTGTGGCCGGCTCAGTTCGGTTGATCTTGTTTTCTTAGAATTGACCTCTAGAACTTTCGGGGGTAGTCATGGGCTGCACCCCAGCAAATTCCGATCGCTCGTGGAGCTCGCCGCGTTTCAGCTCTGCAGTTCTCATCCTATATATTCCTCGATGAGTGCAAAATTGAAAAAGGAGATCTTTGATCGATGTGGTGGCAATTGGAAGCGGCTTTTGAGGTTCCTGCAATCTGTGGAGCAATCCTCCAACATGGTTGAGACATCCTCTGGCAACGTATGTTTCTATAGTGCTTCAATTTTGAAGGAAATTAATTTTGTTTTGACTGGTTTAACGGATAGTTATTTGATTGCTATATAATTGTGATCGAAAAATTTACTGGTAATGTACTTTTTTTAAAGCTTTTATTGGATAGTGAAGTTAATAGAGGGTTTGAGTAGAGATTAATTAGCTCGTCTCTCCATTTGGTTTTACTTATAGATATCGTTGTTCAATTATCTGAAACTTAAAAATTTCTGAATTACAATACTTCTGGCATTTAGTTTAGTAAGACTCTGATAGAAATTTTCCTTGTCATTCACCTCCCTATATGTTTGATGGCCTACCAATATGTTTTTTCTCCCTTTCCCCTTAATATTGAATTGTATAAAAAAAGAAAACTTCCAGTGCTTGAAATGATCGTGTCAGTGAGTCTCATCATTTGTGCTATTTCTCTACTTGGTGAGATTCTTACCTGCGGAATGTGGAATGACTCAAATTGTAATCATATACACCATCATAAGAATGATTTTGGTAGAAACTCAATTCAATATAAATTCTGTCATTTTGAGGGGAAGAATGATGAGGAATCTTGTAGTCTTCCCCCGCCCTTTCCACCGAAGCATTTTTAATCTGTTAGCAATCCCTTCGTTATCATTCATGCTCATCAATTTTTAATTTCTCAGCAGATGCAGGTTACCACCGGGAAATATCATACATTACTTCTCCATGATTCATCCGTTTATTCTTGTGGATCTAGTCTAAGTGGTGTTCTTGGTCATGGTGCTGAAACAACACAGTGTGTAGCATTTACCCCAATAAGTTTTCCATATGCGACCAATGTATTACAAGTCTCAGCCTCCCATTATCATGCTGCTTTTGTCACGCGATCTGGAGAGGTTTGTAATCTTTCATCCTTCTCTGGCTAGATAAGTTAGCATTTCCTTTTTCCTTTTGGGAAATTAGAGGGATATCAATGGGAGAAAAGAATAAAATCGTCAATGATTTGTGCTTTTGTCATCTTGGATTTTCCTTTGTTGCTACCCTTAATATATGTACAGAGCCAGACTATTGCACTGACTTGTTGGGCTTGATATTGTTCTCATGAAGAGCTCCAGTTAGGAATTCTATTTTAGTAGTTGATGTCTTACTGTGGGGTTTGCCGTGATGCTAGCTCTTCAGTTTGTATGGACATAGATATGACATATGCTACCTAGATATTCCTCTTTGTCCTTTTTATGGTACCCCTATAATTTTAAAGAAAAGCTTGTATTGATATAGGTTTTCACTTGCGGAGATAATTCATCCTACTGCTGTGGACATAGAGATACAGCACGTCCAATATTTAGACCTCGGCTTGTTGAAGCATTGAAAGAAGTTCCCTGCAAACAGGTGATCCATCAAACCAAATTTTCTGTATTTTGGATATTGAAGGTTTTGCTAGTCTAAGTAAATGCCATGCTTCCCTTATCTATCCAGGAGAGAAAATGCAACCCTCCTCATGTTCATGATTGCTTTTGCCTTGCAATGCATTTATTTGCTGATGCATGCGTGTCTCCCATGACTATGAAGTTTATCTGTGAGTCCCTAAATAGAGCCCAGGGAGATAGTTTTGAAGAAAGCATTCAGGATCTGGATCAATTATTCATTCAATGGAGGCTATTGTTGGATCTTCTATTTTGCTAGTTGTTAATTCTTAGTTTCTATATGTCCTACGACCATCCTCAAAGATCTGTGCATATCACGTCTCTTCTATCCTTTTTGCTTGAAACATGATCAATTTAGTTAAATTTTTTGAGTACTTTTTATCTCATTCAAGTGAGAAACAGCTGATATTCATCATATCGCGCATCTTTACTCATCTGAACCATTTTGTTTTGGTTTTTACATTTTTGTTGTAACTTTTATGCTCAAATTATACATGCTCATTGATTTACTCAAGTCCTATAAATGGTTGAGTATGTTGGACTGCTGGTTATTTTCTTCATCTTTCACTTTGACTGTTCTGTCATGATAATTCATTGTTGGTAAGTGTGTCATTTATTCTTGCTAGATGGTTAAAGATTCATATGCAGCATGTCAATGATTTATATTGCTTATCCTTGAGTACATATTCTCCCACTGTAAGCAAAATGAGAAAAGCTAAAACTTCTTTCAGGTTGCTGCAGGGCTTAATTTTACTGTTTTCCTCACAAGAGATGGTCATGTCTATACATGTGGCAGCAACACATGTGGACAACTTGGTCATGGTGATGGTCTGGAGAGGTCGACGCCAAAGATGATTGAACAATTTGAAGCTGTAGGCCCTGTGGTACAAATTGCTGCTGGTCCAAGCTATGTGTTCGCTGTAGTAGAAAATGGAGCACTCTACTCTTTTGGTTCAGGTTCCAACTTCTGTCTTGGACATGGAGAGCAGCATAAGGAGTCCAACCCTCGTCAAATTCAATATTTTAGAAGGAGGGACATCCATGTGGTGCACGTTTCTGCAGGTGATGAGCATGCTGTGGCGCTGGATTCTAATGGACTTGTAAGTTCGTATGCTGAATTGGAAATACGTTTTTGATTCCTAGCAAATAAAAAGAAAAAGAAAAATGATGTGCCTTTTTATATATATTTTTCTTGTTTTTTCTTTTTCTTATTTCATGCCAAAGGCATCAATATGGTGTTGAAATTGAATGGTTGTATCAGGTTTACACTTGGGGCAAAGGTTATTGTGGTGCTCTAGGCCATGGAGATGAGATTGATAAAACTACTCCAGAACTTGTAGAGAGCCTAAAGGGCCATCTTACAGTACAGGTCAGTGTGTAACATTTCTTTTGAGGTTTATCATCCCAAAATGGGAAGGGCTTCCCAAGTTGGCAAGATTCGACAGCCTTTTTGATAGAATAGTTGCCCAAAACTATACATAAAGTGGCATGCAGCAACTACTAGAATATGACAGTCTGCACTTAGTTAAGAGGAACTTGAGGAGCTTTTCGATTCTTTATATTCTTTGAGTGATCAAATCTGGGGCAGGATATGAAACCTTGTTAAATCATGGATAAGTAGGGACTTTTTTCTTTATTTTTTTTGCTATTAGCTGATTCTACTTTTTTCCTTCTTGATTATCATAGTATAATGGTTCTTTAGGATTTATTTTTCCTTTTCGGTTCTTTTCTTATTCCTTTTCCAAAAGAGGCAATGAGGTGTAGAAAGGGAAACCCAAACAGTAGTCGGTCTTCAATGCTGGGTTATTCACTTGCAGGTCTGTGCAAGAAAGAGGAAAACCTTCGTCTTGGAGGAGCATGGTTACGTGTATGGTTTTGGATGGATGGGATTTGGCAGCCTAGGGTTTACAGACAGAGGACCATCCGATAAAGTCATGAGGCCAACAATCCTCGATAGCCTGAGAACACACCACATCTCCCAAATTAGTACCGGTCTGTACCACACAGTGGCGATAACTAGCAAAGGGCGGTTGTTTGGGGTCGGAGACAATGAGAGGGCACAACTCGGGCATGACATGCTGAGATTCTGCCTGGAACCAACCGAGATATTTGTTCAACAAACAGTGGATGAAACAGGCTGCAGCTCTGGAATGGAGTAAGACTCTGGCACCACAATTGTTGAAACTAATGATTTTTTTGTATTTAAGTCTGTTAGGTGATATGTTTGATGTCCTTAGTGGAATTGCATAAAGCTCCAGTGAGGAAACCTATGGGGCCAATCTTGTCTCCTAAAAAAGATGCTGTACACGAAATACTCACTCACTTGTAGTTGCTTTCGGCTCATTATGCTTCTAAGCCACTCTTTTACATTTATGAAGCCTGCTGCCAGGTTTTGCGTCACTTGCCGCTTCATTCGTGCTTATAAATTCCGGTCTCTGAGTAAGATGAGAGTAAGAGCAAATGGCAATCGTCTTCTGTATGTTTTAGGCGATCCCTCTCGGAAAGAAAGGGATTTCTTAATGATTTTAGGCAGAGCAACAGCCGCAGGAGTTCTGGCACTTCGATTTTCACAACCCCCCCCCGTTCATCATTGGTCGAATTGTGAGGTCAGGTTAACGTTTGGCAGTTCTTGCTCATGTGGAGTGGAGTAACGTAATTTTCTTTTTGAACATTAATCGGGCGAGTCGACTCTAATTATGATGATAAATGCCCTTCGCTGTGTATTTGGATTCTCGAGTTTTCATCACCTTACAAAGGATAGTCTTAATCGAAATATAAAATATAAATCGCGTCATTTCGGATAAAAGATTTCAGTTTCGACGTTAGAATGGGTATGGTGTCTTGCAAAGATCGCAAAAGATTCACCAAAGACATGCGCTCTTTTAGGCTGCTAATTGTTAATGTTTTTTGGAGCAGCTGCACTTATATGGTTAAAGAAACGAAGGACAGAGGGTTACGCGGATATTAAGGGTGCGTTTGGTAACGATACTGTTTCCGAAAGTAGATTCTGATAAGAAATGATTCTTTTTTATTCTATTCCCGAGAACAGATTTTAAGGATTTTAAGCGATTTAATAACTGTCCAAAATTTCTGATTCTGGAATAGAATTGCGTTTGGTATCGTACTCATTGATTACATTCTAAATCAATTACTTTTAATTTTTAAATAATTTTTATACCTTTTTCATTTTTTTTCTTTTCTTTTTTTCCTTTTTTTTTTTTTTTTTTTTTCTCATATTCTTCTTCTTCTTCAGACCAGTCGCCGGTTTGGCGACTGACCAGACGAGGGTTGACAACCTCACCGGAGCGTTGCTGGCCCTTGGCGAGGTCGGCCCTCGTCGACCGAGCCTCACCGGCAGCTGGGCGAGGCTCGCCCAGCCTTCACCCAGCCCTGGCGAGGCCGGCCTGGCCACCGGCGAGGCTCCTCGACAGGGCTGGGCGAGGCCTACCTGGCCATCGACGGGGCTGGGTGAGCCTCGCCGATGGCTGGGCTTGCCTCCGATGAGCTCACCAAATTGGTTGCCAGCGACCGGTGAACGGCAGCGAACGGCGACGGTGGAGGGCGGCAGACGGCAACGACGGGCAATGGCGGACAATGGCGAACGGCAACAGAGAAGGGGAGAGAAGGGTTCCACTTTTTTTATTCTCGAAACAAAAATCGATTTTCTTTTTTTTATTCTTGACTCTACTCCAAATCTATTTTCGGAAACAAATTTATTCTCATGAACAAAAATTTTACCAAACACAATTTTGTTCTCAAACTGATTCTAAAAATAAAAAATCATAACCAGGCACTGTTTGGTATCCAAACAGTGCCTAAACAATCACCTTTGCATTCTTATGTATGCTGCCAGCTCCTTTGACAAGAAACTGCGAGATCTCCCAGAAAGTTGCAGGCTTTTTATATGCAGAAACGGAGATTAGGTGGAGTTGTCATTTTCTATAAGCATTCAATCAGATAAATCGTTAGGCCAAACTAAAAGAAACAATTATTAGTCACCCATGTGGACGTTAAGCAATCGCTCGCATTCTCCTATATGGTGCCAGCTCCCTTCTACAAATAACCTGCGAGACCTCCCAGAAAGTTGCAGATTCTTTAGATGCAGAATGGAGATTAGGTAGGGAGTTGTTCATTTTCTATAGCATTCAATCAGATGAGTCACTGAGTTGTAGGCTCATTATATTGGTTTATCATTGTCAAACTTCTAACAGCAAGCCACCAATCAATTCGTTGTTCCGTAGCTTTACTCATAATACAGCTATCGACCGTGCAGTGCGAAAGTTAATTCTGGGGATTGCAGACTTTGTACTGCATCTGAGATTAACTTTGTAACTCACCTAAAAACTCTCTTCTGGAAGAAGTAGAGTGTAATTTTTCCCCAGTGAAGTTCAAGTCAGTTCGGTTATGCCAATGGTTTCTGCAAGTGGCATTCTAAGCTCACGACACAGGAAGGTTTCTTGCAAATGCCTCAACAGAGATTATACGATTGAGGTAAGATAAGCGTTCTTGCCTCGGACCATGACCCAACTCATCGAAGAAGTCATTCGGCTGAAAATCCCTGTGCTTGAGCCCCTGAAAATCTCATTGAAGCACACGACCCAAAGACATTCTCCCGTGGTGCAATTGCATCTTCTCAACGTCTTTAAACCTTCGGAATCACAACGTATACTTAGGGAAAGTGGAATTCAGCTTTGATCTTAGTCAAAATAGAACACCCCTCTTGATGGAATCCAACAGCACGGTTGGACCCAACCAACGAAAAGACCAGGATCCATCGATAAGCTGTCTCGACTTTTCAACCCACAAAGGACAAACCAAGATCCTCCAGCATCCCCATGCACATGAGGGCACATGAGGGCACATGAGTGTGACTCATTGCGCCATAGACCCCCCCGTGATGGTACTTTTTGCCCTTCTTTGTTTCTTCCGAAAATCCAAATTGACCTCAGCACCTCATTTGCCTAACGCACGGGCAAGATCTCAAACAGGATCACGATAAGATCATCGACAAAGGTCAAGATCTCCTAATCCGTCATTGTCCAAACCGACACTCCAACAAATTATTATCCAAAGTCCAAAGACATTGATGAAAAGCAGAAGTTGGGTCCATAACAACGGGAAAAGCAAACACTTTTTAGCAATAACCATACAATCCAAAGACCTAATAACTTATCAGTCCTTCCTCTCAAATTGATCAAAAAGCCACGAAAAGCTAAAAAAAATAATTAAAGAAAAAACCCACTCGCACTTTCCAATGTCTTAAAAGGATCTCTCAAACCTACCTGATCAACAGATAAGCTCAAGCACAGAAGAAGAAACAATAAAAAAAAGAAGAACCTTTCTTGTTTCTACAGGCTTGTTCAAGCCAAGTTTTCCAAATGCTCCCTCAGCACTTCGAGCATGTGGTAGAAGGTGACGATCCCGATCAAGCTACAGTCCTCCTCGATCACCCACACGTAGTTGACGCGGTGCGCGATCGCCTGGATCATCACCGCCACGAGCGAGCTCTTCGGGTTGCACACGATCGCCTCCGACCTCCTCACCAGCCGCGACGAGTAGCTGAACGACCGGCTGTTGCACCTCCCCAGCTTCCGCAGCAGCACGCTCGTCGGAGTCGTCGCCGCGCACTCCTCGTCCGACGACAGCGAGGGGTTCGAGTTGCTCGGAGAAATCGCGAACTCGTTGATCGTAGCCTGGAGACCTCGCTCCTGCAGCCTCGCTTTCACCACCCTCACGAGCTCCTCCGGCGGGCCGCCGCAGTCGACGTACGCCAGTAGGTCGCCGCAGGAGAGCGTGGCGATGGCGGCCGCGGCGGTCTCGTCGCAGGCGGCGAGCGCGAAAGAGGATATCTCGCCGATCAGGACTCCGTCCCCATCGACGATGGCGACGGAGGTCTGCTCGGCGAGGGAGCGGGCGATCGCTCCGACGGCAGAGGAGGCAGGGGAGTCGTAGTCCGCGACCAGAATGTCGGCACTGACGATGCCGAGATCGTCGATGGATAGGGCGGGGATCGGAGAGAACAGTCCGATGGAGTTGAGGAGGAAGCGGACGATGTCTTCCTGCGTGAGCCAGCAGAACTCGCGGCCGTCGTGCAGAGTCGGCGTCGGCGAGGGTTTCTGGTGCTGTTTCCGTCTGGTTTTGGTGGTGAACCTGCTTACGATTGGCACCACTAGATTCTGTGCTCCTTGCAGGATGAGATCAATCGCTTCTAACAAGCTGAAACGTTGAAGAAGCACAGAACGGATCATTTCCGAAACATTAATCAGACAAATGCAAAGGTTCCCACAAGATCAAACTAGAACTTGGCTTAAATTTGATTTCGAGAAACGTCAAGCTTTCATTTTGCACGATTGGATTCTTTCATTATTGTTGAAAAAAACAGAGAAATGAAGAAGCACAGAACGAATCATCTCGGAAACATCAATCGGACAAATGGAAAGGTTTCCACAAGATCAAACTAGAACTTAACTTAAATTTGATTTCGAGAAACGCCAAGCTTTCATTTCGCACGATTGGATTCTTTCATTCTTGTTGAGAAAAACAGAGAAATGGAGAAGCACAGAATGGATCATCTCTGAAACATCAATCAGACAAATGTGACAGCTCCCACAAGATCGAACTAGAATTTGGCTTAAAATTTGATTTCGTAAAACGCCAAGCTTTCATTTCGCAAGATTGGATTCTTTCATTCTTGTTGAAAAAATAAGAAAAAAAACAGAGTACTCTGTTTGAATTTCCAGAGCCAAGCGCATTCTGAGATGCAATCACCGAATCATGACGCGACGACGGAGCTCGTGACAAGCGATGGCGAAGGAGAACAGACGCGTGTCAAATGAAAAAAAACTCGAATTTCTGGAGACTTCTTTTGACACTGACCTGAATTCCTACTGACAAGACACACTTCCTCGACGAAAATGCACAAACACAGTGTCTCCCAAAATGAAGATGAATTGCACAGAAACGTCCGTGAAATTTACTCTCGAAGTCATTTAAGTAACGGAAGAGTCCATTCAAGGACCGACTGAGCTGCACTCGAAACGTAACAGCAGAGGGAAAATCACGAGACCAGAAGCCAACAAGAAAAAGAGACGAGAGCTACCTGCAAGAAGTGTCGACATGGATGACGAGGCCCGGAACGTTCGGCAAGATGGCGGTGAGCGGGGCCTTCAGAGCGGAGGAAGGCGAGGAGAGGCGGCCGTCCTTGCAGAGGTAGCAGATCACGTCCACCATGCAGACCTTCCCGACGCACCGGCACCCGAACCCGCCCTCGCCCTCGGGGGCCGCGCCACCACCCGAGGAGGAGGAGGAGGAGTGGTCGCAGCTCCAGACGCTGAGGCAGGCCTCGCCGGAGCTCCGGAGGGCGGAGAGGGCGTCGCCGACGGTGGCGGTGGCGGCGGGGAGCGACCTCAGCGCGGGCTTCCCGAGGCAGAGGTCGGACACGGTGTGGGACAGCAGTCCAGCGGCCATGCAAAGGGGAAAGGAGGGAAAGAGGGTTTTAGGGAGGTCTCTACAAGGGGATGCAGCAATGGCGGATGATGGGAAGATGATGGTGGAGGAATATTGGCTGAGCGCTGTGTGCATATTTAAGGAGGAAGACGACGGTGGGGAGACACCTGGGAAGTGTGGCGGGAGCATGTGGATGGTACGGTCCGGGAGTACCAAAAGTAGATCAGTGGGACCCGCTCGGGTGTTCTTTTCTTTTTTTTTTTTTTTTTTTCCTTTTCTTTTTTTGGGGTTGGCTCTTGCATAGAAAAGTAATTAATATTTTTGTCAAGCACAAGGAAAAAGACATAAGTAATCCTCGAGTTTTGGTCTACTGTATAATATCGACCATCAACATTTAATTTACTTATTATGGTCCCTCAATTTTAACGTAACACATAATGTGGCCTTTGGAATTTTGATTTATTCAATGCAGATAAAATTTGATATTTTTATGTAGTTTAGGGACTAGAATGGATATTTACTAAAATTTTAAAGATCTCATTACACAAATAAAAAATTGGGGACAAAATTACAAATTAAGTTAAAGTTCAAGAATTACATTGAATAAATTAAAAATTCGAGAGCAACAATATATATTGTGTCAGAGTTCAAGGACTATATGTATAATTATTCCTTAAGTAGATTACCGTTAAAGGTAATACATTAAAAATCACAATCGTTTGATAATTGCCAATTTTTAATTGCTTTATCAATTAAAATAATACTAAAAATACAATTAGAAAATTTTGTTAAGTCGACTAATAGAAAAATATTTGATTTTTTTTGTTGAATATTTAAATGACCCCTATGTATCTTTTTTGCTAAAAATCAAAGGAGGAATTGAAAACTCTAGCTGTATTTTCCTAAAATAATGGGCAAGCCATAGGACACAATGATCTCATAAAACCAAACCTAGCACCGTCATATTCTCTACATAATTTGAGTAGCTTATTATATTAAATTAATAATTTAATAGAAATAATGATACAGATGATTCATAAACTTTGATTCGAAGTGCAAAGTCATTTCTAAACTTTTAATTTGTATAATGTGATCTTCGAACTTTAACTTGATATAAAATGTCCTTCATAAATTTTTAATTTATTCAATGTGATCTCTAAATGGTTGATAAATGTTCAACATAGACCATAAATTACATGAAGATTTTTTAAAGTTTGAATAACATATTGACCAAATTAAAAGTTCAAAGACGATATTGCACGTTAGACTAAAATTCGAGAATTACATTAAACAAATTGAAAGTTCAAGAATGGCATTACACATTGTGATTTTTCCTAAATTAATAAAAAAAATCTATGAAGGTTTCACTGAAAATGATGGAATATCATTCAATAATATGGATGGATCGATAAGTAAATTAACAAAAATTGTTTTGGGTCCTTTGTTGATTTTGGACAAGAAAGTAAATGATAAAGAATTTTAGTATATGAACAATAGAAACAATCGTTGTTGGCGATGTAAAGTGCATGAGAGTAAAGATAAAAATATAAAGTGCATAAAAACATTGAGTTATTTGATTGATTGGGTATTTTTTATGACGAATACACTTAGGGCATTTATAACCATTTACCATGGTTACTAGCGGTTACATAGTTATTGAATTTGATAGAATAATAACTTTCTAATCTTATCCGTAATTACAAGTCACCTATCTGAAAACATTACAAGTCACATGTTTCCTATTGGTAACTTTGTGGGAGAGTTGTCAATTTCCTTTAAATTGTCGATTATATTGACTAAACTATATTCATCAACTTAGTTTGTCACTTGTAAAATAATTAAAAGTTGATCATTTTTGTGCGTCAACAATTACATATCAAGGCTATATTTTATATGATGATTGTCATGTTACTAAAAGGCCCGATTGCTATATTTGACTAAGTGCCAAGAGGTTGGTTGTAATTGATTATAAGATGCCAAATGCTTGCTTACGAGATTATAGAGTGAGCAAAGATGATAAATGCTCCACATTAACATCGGTGGGTAATCTAATTGGCCTCTTGTCAAGTTTGCACTAGCTGTAAAATTGCAACTTGACATCAATTAATGCTGAAAGGAACATAAGTGTGGCTAAGACGGCAGGGTCGCTTTCTGGGGTCTTGGTCCATTAACAAAAGTGATCAACTTTCTTGCCGCCCCAATATGTTGCCCTATCAATTAATTATTCTAAAGAATAAAAATAATTATTTTAAAAAAATATTTTTCAAATCATTCATTTTGAATAAATCAAACAAAACTTATTTCACCATACTAGCCAACACTCTAGATATGAACTCCATAGCATGAACCATGGTTCTCCAATTTACTTTATCATCATTTGCAACGGAATGACCCAAATCAAATGAGAGTTTTTTTTTGCTAGATAAATCAATCATCAAGCTTAAACTATTAGGAAATGACCAAAGATTTCACATGTAAACATTACTTAAAAGCCCATGCATCTAAGTTGGTCTTTACATGCAACATCAAATGGGAACATAACTAAGAGGGCCAGCAATTCATGTTAGCATGCCAAAATCTTGTGTAATTTGTGTTAATTCTACACACCGGATAATTGAGCTGCAATGAAAACATGTTAGTTTATGTCAATCTATAAAATTATGCATGTTGTATCGTATCATGTCATATTCATATTTTTTTTTTTTATAATTTATACTTTATTTTATCATTCAAACGAGTTGTGTTTTGTATTACTAAGCCATATCAAATGGTCAAGCGTAGAAAAGAAAATAAGGAAAATAATATGAATAATTGGCAGGCTAGAATTATAAAACGGAGCGCCGAAATTTAAGCTCATGCACATGCTCTCTTATCAGGCAAACCTATTTGTTCCACCCCTGGGACCAAAAAAAAAAAATCTTTTAGCAAATAAATCAAGGACACAAGTATAACATATGTTTTATCCATTAAAAAGAACATTAAAAGTGCATTTATTTCACCAAAAAAAATCAAAATTTAAAAAATATTTTTCGAAAAATGGTCACTTATATAACTTATAAACATATATAAATTCAAAATATTTTCATTATCTACCAAAATAGTTAAGCATAAATTATTGTCGACAATAAAAAGTATTTCATTGACTAATTTTTCTAAGCAATATAATCAATTATTTTATGGAAAGTATTTTCCAAATTATGAGATTTTTGTAAAACAAATGCTCTCCAAAGCGCGGGCAAATATGTTATTTGATCGGCCACTAATAGCAGTTCTTGCCACCCATTGGTTCTTCTCATAAGGAGATGATAACGCATATGGAAGTCTTATGATAGCAATTGATTGGACAATTAGGCTAATATGGTCCGCAAATGACAAGGAAGAAGGGTTAATTCGCGGGGGGGACCTTCTTCTTGAAGCCTTTTAAGAGGAAAATGAGGTTTGATTTATCCCATCTGGTGCCGGTGACTACTAGCCCAAGAATTCACAGTTCGCTCTCATGACATGATGGCGTGACATCAAACGTAATCCACTCCAATTTGAGCTTCAATGAAGCTGTTTCTTGAACAGGGAGAGTGGTTTTTCGTCTGCCGTTTGGAGCTACAAGCGGGAGGGGACAAAAGAAATTTTTCATTTACTGGACAAATGAGGTGAATATGAAGGATCAAAGCTGGCTCTATAGCGACACCGTCGTTTTTAGCGACAACAATGTTGAGTTATGGGTGTAGTGCACGAACTGTCATCTCGACATTAGTGTCTAGTGAGCTGCGAGATTAACGAAATACTTTTTTCATTCTTTCCATTCTGAATAAGTGAATAGGTTTAAGATTTACAGGAAGTTTCATGGAAGACAAAAATCTTAATTTTTTATTAATTGGGATTTTTTTAGCTTATATGGTGAAAAGATTAAAAAAAATTACCCATTAAAAGAATTTCAATTGCTAAGTAGGTAAAGATTAAACATATATCTTATTTCACAACATTGATTATTACTCTCGACCACTCGAAAGAAATGTCCCTCAGTCTTCAAATGATGATATTTTTTCCCAAGTCAGTGAGCGACTCAAAACTACTTTGCTCAGATCAAGTACCAACTAAAACTGATGCTCAAATTAACCAGATTCACTACCACTATCATCTTAGCATAGAGTTTTACATTTATGTTGGAAAATGAGGAAACGACCTGCAGTTTATAGTTCCATCCTTGTTCACAGATTTTCTTTTTCTTGTCTTTAACATTTCGTCTTTTTCTGGCAGATATTTTCTGATACATTTAGATAAAAAGGAGAGAGTGAAATGTGAATTGAGGTTTTGACTGTATTGTGGAAGTGGACACGGACATGTCGTACCAAAGGACAACCATTGAACAATCAGTGCGCCTATCTGTATCTCACTTGCCATAACTCTTTGGATCGTGCTAGAAAAGATATTTGCCTTATCGGTCAAATCATCAGAAATTCTTACAAATCGACCGATGTAAATTAGCAAAAAGTCGGCGGGAGCATCTGATAGGACAGGACGATGATCCCCAAGAAGTAATTAGACAGAAATGTCATTTTATTTTCATCTTTCGATAACCCAAAACCACGAACAAGAAGATCCAATTAATATGGATCGACCTCTAAGCCTGTAGGCCTTTGGGCAGCCGGTGACGATGAGAGGTGAGCAGGCGATCAGTTCCCAAGCCAAAAGACTACCGACCACTCACAACCAACTACATTAATCTTAAGAGTTTAGAGATAAGATTTAATAAATTGAAGGATTGATAAAGCGATGCACAGAAGTATTAAAATCAGCCGCGTTTCGGTGACCTGCTTCATGTTAATTTAACGAGTCATAGCAATTTCTTATACATCTTATCAATGCATACCCGCTCTACGATCAGGATCGTGCCTAGCAAAAACAGCAACCGCAATCGCTCGTTTGTGGTTTCCGAATGACTCCAAACCGTAGCCCGGTTGTAAACTACGGCCATCATACCACCTTCTCTTTCCTGCGATTGCAAATTCCTCGTTCGTTTTCTTTATCCCTCGTAGCTTGTCTTTATACGGCCCGCACGTAGGAGGGGCATCAAGTGGGCAAGAGTCATTTTTTCAAATGTCACTAAATTGACCAATGAATATTCTGTCTCCCTCTCCATGAAAGATGTCGTCGGTTTGCTCATCAAGTTGGAGAAAGGGACGAGCAGCATCTGCGATCAGCGTGGGGTCGAGGAAGCTTTCCCTTTCACGATCGGCTGTCTAAACATTGATGCAAATCAACTGGTCCTTGGCATCCGACGGATTTTCGCACAGAGATGTCGATGTCCATAATTAATGCATTACTTTCATCGACAATTCTCATCGATCAAGCTAGTCGATTACAAGGAGTTGGCAATTTTCTGATTTTAATGAACGACTATGACACAAAGGAACATGTATAGAGCTCGGGATGGTCAGGTCGCTTTCTAGAGTTTTGGTCCATTAGCAACTTTAGAGGAAGTGACGATCAACTTTTTATTGTGAAAATATTTTGTGCACTACTTTAATTGGTTAAAATTTTGTTAATAAGTGGAAGGATATTCGATTTGAGATCCATATACCTCCAAATCTAAAACAAGTAATCAAGTTATTATAAATTAGAAGTTATTTTGAGGTAAATCAACCTCTTATTCGAGATATTTCACCATGCTAGCCAACACTCTATATATGAACTCCATGATCTATACATTGGACTTAAACTCACTTTTCTCCCTACAAATCTATAGTCTTCAAAGTATTTGCAAAATGACATGTGGTTACACATATTACTTAGCACTTCCTGCCCCTAAGTCAGTCTTTACGTGCAACACGGGACGTGGACATAATTAAGACGTTTGGCAATTTGTGTTGGCATGTCATTATCGTATTTGTAATTCATGTCAATTTGTATGAGCTTGAAGCATGTTAGTTTTGATTCTACATGTCAAATAGTTGAATAAATATGAAAACGGGTTAATTCATGTCAATGTATGTATAAAGTTAGGAGAATTATATCTTGTCATATTAGGATTTTTTCACTTTAATTTGTGTGAGATGTATCCAACATTGCTAGGCCTTAGCAAATAGGCAGCTGGAGACGAGAAAACAGGGAAAAAAGATGAAAAACAGGCAGGGGAGTGTCCTGATTAAACTCATGACGTACTCTGATATTGTGCTGGACAAGTTGTTTATCTTAAAAGTTTGAACTTTTAGAGAACAAGTCAACAAACACATATTTTATAGATGTCAATTTAATTGTGAACTTTTCAATTTGTCAATTTAATCTTAAATTTTTGCACAAAATTTCAGTATAATCATTTCTATTAATTTTCATCAAAAATCCATGATGTGGTGGTCTAGTCATCAACAACTATCTTGTGTAGCACATTGTCATATTAGTGATTTTAAGCAAAATTAGCTAGAAATATTGCATTGGAATTCTACAATAAATTTTACAATTGGTTGAATAATTTTCTCAACATGCCATCACATTCTACCATTTTATAATGTAGGTGTTGGGCGAGGCCAATTAATGGGAAGCGAAATGTGATTTGAGTTCTGTAGACGCTCATCACCACGCACTAATGCTGATTAACCTTTTGATTTTTTGGCGTCAATGAAAGTCTCATGATAGTCATTGATTGGTCAATTAGGCTAATGAGTCCGCTAATGAAAAGGCGAAAGGGTCAATTTGTGGGGACCTCTTGTGGAGCTTCTTAGAGGGGGTGAGGTTTCTCATCTGGTGCTGGTGATGATTACTAGCCAAGGAATTCACAAATCCACACACAGGACATGATGGTGCGACAAAACCATAATTCACTCCAAATTGAGCTTCGACGAAAGCTGTTTCTTCAACGGAAGAGGTTTTTTGCTCGTTATTTTTTTAGAGAAAATTATCTAAAAAATCTTAAATCTATTATAAAGATTGTCAATTCAATCCTAAATCAAAAAGACTAAATTAGTAATATAAAAACGCTTAAAACTGAATTGATAGTTGTACAATAAGTTTAGAACATTTTTGTAATAATTATCCATGACGTTGATGTTCAAGCAAGATGGGACAAAAGAAAATTCATTAATTAGATTAACGAAGTGTATATGGAAAATTAATGCCGACTTTATAGACAAATTATCGTGGGAGTTGGGTCATGCATTCTTGTTTATTTAGTTTCATACTTACACATAGATGTATGTATGTATGTATGTATGTATGTATGTATGTATGTGTAATTGTATGTGCCTGTAATATTAGTTAATTTATGTAACGAATCTAGCTGATATCCTACTTATAAGTGTACACATACCATCTTGTGAAGCATCACCAAGGGGCACAACATTTTTTCAGTCGATGACCACACAAACTACTCTGCTCAAATCAAATTCAATATGAATTTGCTGCTCAAATTAGCCAGATTCACCACCATCATCTATGCATAGACCTTTCCATCTATGTTTGAATAAATGATGAAACAACCTGTAGTTTATTACCCTGTTCACAAAAAAATTGTCCAAAAAGTTATAAATTTTGTCAATTTAATTCTAAATATTTCAATTTTGCCAATTAAATCATAAAACTTTTGAGAATTTGCCAATTGAGTTTATTCGACCAATTTTGATCGAAAATTGCTAATATGGATGTTAGTTATCTTATATGACACCATCAACACTAATGTAGGCAATTGTTGTAATTTTTCAAAAACTTGATTTTTTTAAATTATTTTAATTATTTTTTTGTTTTCTTTTCTTTATATTTATGTGCCACCCTCGCTAGTCGCAAAGGCCTCCCTCATACAAGATGAGGGCCACCTTGGTCACTACTAGTGTCACCTAGGCGAGGCCATCGTGGACTCGTTGGTCACAGTTGAGGGCCTTTGTGCTCTCGCTTGCAGCTTACAGGGCCACAAAGGACTTGCCCATGGCCATTGCACCCATGCTAGTCACAGGCAAAACGACCCTCACCCAAAGTTGGCAAGGGCCATCATGCCTTCACCCGTGATTGGCAAAGTCACGATAGCCTTGGGTGAGGCCTTCACAACCAGTGAGGATTGCCCTCACCTTGCCAACATAGAAAAAAAAAAGCAATTTAAAAATTATAAAATTGTTTATGTTTGTGTCATTGTTACACATAAGATGATCGAAATCAATGTGATTTTCAATCAAAATTGATAAGATAAACTTAATTAGTTGAAATATTTAGTATTGAATTAGTAAAAGTGTAATAAATTTAAAATTTTTTAGATAATTCATAATATTTTCTTTTTATAACATTACATTTTCTGGTAGATACTTTCTTATATTTAGCGGGGGTGGGGGAAGAAAGTGAAATCTGAATCGGGGGTCCACTATATTGGGTTGTTGACAGATATGTCGTACAAAAGGACAATAATTTCAAAATCAGTACGCTTACCTGTCTCCCAATTGCAGAAATTCTTTGGATCGTCCTTGAAAGGATAAATATAAGAGTGGTTCGCTTTCTCCCAGCTGCTGCCTTATCAGTCGGAGAACCAGAAACTTCGCACAAATCAACCGATATTAATTAACTCGAAAATCAACTTGAGCATCAACAGGACAGGAAGGACGATCGAAAAGGTAAAACGAATTAGATAGAAATGTCATTTTATTTTTATCTTCGGACAGTCCTAGGGCACGGGTGCGAAAATCCAATCATAGAGGTGCTTTCAAGCCTTTGGGCAACAACGAGGAGATGTGAGCAGGTGAACTGAAAATCTTCCGACTCCCCGTCTAACTATGCCAACCCCGATAGGTAACTATTTTTTTTTTGAATTGGAAGGATTACAAAACAATAGCAAAACAATATGCAAAAGTAGTCAAAGTAAGGCACTTTTCTGACCCAAAAAAGAAAAGGCACTTTTCGCCCGTGTTTGATTGATTACTCCTAGACCTTTTCTATGTTATAATAATGCGAATCACGATAAACTCTTTCATCATAGTTTCATAATCGGGCTTGGTAGGTGAGATTGCAAGTATCTTACCCAACTTAGAGAGTTGTCATTCAAGAACTTTGATAACTTAAAGAAATCACACACATTAATATTTCATGCCCGGTTTAATGTAGAGTTCCCGCTTTTGATGTAAAACATATAATATTATCGATTAGGATAACAATAATTTGACATAGTTTTTTCATGCATTCACGGTCTTACATCCTTCTAAATATTATTCTACTTCTTCTCCCAAAAACCATTTTCGTAATTTTATAGGGTTGCAATTGGCTTGATCCAAAGATGCCGTGTTAAACATTTTGTCGAGCTAATCTTGGTCACAAAGCTTGAGGAGTGAGGACCGCCTAACAAAAGCAACTTCGATCATTCGTTTATAGTTGAGACTCAAACCGACATTTAAGTGTTAAAAGTTAAGAAATTTACACTTAAATATTAAAATCGGAGCAAAATTGATCAGTTAAGTACTAACAGTAAGAAAATCCAACTAAAATGCTGACATAACATTTTTCCAAGAATCGAAACAACATTGTTTTGCATGTTGACATGGCTTAAAAAACAAAAAAACAAACAATGATGTTGTTTTGTCTCTTATTTGAATTTTAATATAGTTATTAATTAAACTAAATCCAAAACTAAAATTATTAATATTTTAAAAAAAAGTTGCAGGCGTTGGGGAAGGGCTATGCAAGCCCTCAACCCTCGCCGCCTCACTGTCGCCTCGCCACCGTCGTCGGGAAGGGTCAACCGGTGTTATCGGGCCCTAACCAAGGGCTGACAACCCTAATGGAGCGACGGTGAGGGCCTGCAAGCCCTCGCCCAAATTTGGGGCGAGGTTCACAACCCTCCCTGAGATCCAACGAGGGTAGCTAGCCCACACCCAGTAGAGTCAAGGGTTGCCGCCCACTAGTGGCAAGGGCTTGCAGGCCCTCGCTGCTGCTGGCCGTCGCTGCTACTGGCCAACCCTACCCCTACTATTGCTAGCCCTTCCCAACGATGGTGGCAAGGCAGCAATGAGGGCTTGCATAGCCTCACTATTCTGCCATCCTCCCTTTTTTTTAAAAAAAAATTTAAATTTAATTAATATTAAAATTTATATTAAAATTCAAATCCGAGGTTGATTGAGTTCTTTGGAGATCTAAGTAGGCGAATTATATTAATAAAAAATTGATAGGTAGAATTTCCGGCCAAGATTGCCGGACTTGGCATTCAGGTGTCCCAATTTTTATTTTTATTTTTAAAAAAGTAACACTTAAGTATACATTTCATAACTTTTGGCACTTAAATATCTCCGTATCAAATTTTGGCAGTTGCGTTGTTCTTTTGCCGTTTGTAGTTTGTGGACGACTCCAAACTGTAGTCTGGACATGTGCTACAACCATCGCACCACATTTTTTTTTTTTTCCGTTTTGCTTTTAATTTGTAGAACAATGGGTCATTCGTGCTCTTTACAATTATGTGGTTTTCCTTTACCTATAACTTTAAACTTTTAGGTTGGACTTTCTGATATTAACTATGGGAAAATTACCAAAAAAAGTCATAAACATGTTGTATTTGTGTTAATTCAGTCCTAAATCTTTTAAAGATTTGTCAATGTAATTCTTTTGGCGAATCTTAACCAGAAGACATTGACGTGGATAATTTTTTAAAAATTTTCCTTTTCTTTTGTTTCCTTTCCTTTTCGTCAGTGGCTAGTAGACAATGGCCAAAGACCGAGCACGGGCGAAGGCAAGACTCGCAAGCCATAGGTGAGGGACAACCTTGCTAAATTTGGGCAAAGGCCACCCTCACAAGTCATAGGTGAGGCTGGCCCTCACCCAAAAAATTGCAAGGGTTATTGGGCCCTCATCGGCTACAATAAACCAAAAAGAGAGAAAAAAAAGAGGGAAAAATATTTTCTGTAAAATTCGCAAAAATTGTCCTTATCAGTGCCGAATGTGTCATGAAGAACGGGTGGCATCAACCTTAACAACTTTCGAATAAAATTGATCGAATGGATTACATCAATAAATCGTCAAAATGTTTATAACTAAATCAACCAAATTTAAAAGTTTAAAGCTGAATTAATACAAGTAAAATAGGTTTATAATTTTTTTGGTAATTTTTTTTATTATCCATCGTGAAATAATGGAGCAAAAACCTTATTAATTTCTTTGATTTTCTATGTCGGAGGGGTTCAATGGGATTTTGTCCTCCGTTGCATCAAGTGGGCAAGACTAGTTATCAAGTTGTCACTGAACTGACCAATGGATATGTCGTCTCCCTCTCCATTAAGGGTGTCTGTTTGCCCATCAAGTCGGAGAAAGAGGCGAGCAATATTTGCCATCAGCCCGCGGTCGAGAATCGCCGAACACTGGAAGCATTGCCTTTTTTCCTTATCACTGTACCTCCAAGAACCACCCACGTTTTTTCCCTGAAATCTTGACAGTACTGTATACCACGCCAAGCAATAATGCAAATCAATTGGTCCGTGGCATGCGACTGATCTTCCTACATATATGCTTTCAAAATGAAAAATAAAAATAAAAATAAAAACTTCTAATTTATGGATTGAGTAAGACACGTGCAAGAATTTCGACATGCAACTCACATATGAAAATCAATCATTCATTAGGGAGAAGTCCATAAATGTTTATTCCCCGGTAAGTCAAACGATGTGATCATCAGGTCCACAACTTGGATTATTAAATACTAGGTGAATGTGATGTAGGGAAGGAAATAGGGGCGAGCAAGACAAATCGACTGCATTGAAAATCGCTCGGACTGGACTAGACTAGTCTAGTCCGATTACTCATTCCTAAAGGGGAGCCAATATTCGGCCCATCCAATTCCAAGTTCCAAGAGGAAAACTGGATCGGAACTGGATCAAACTAGATCGTCTAGACTGCTTTTTTTTTTTTTTTTTTTTTTAATGTAAACATAATAATCTAAAACCCTTCACATAGCCTCCTCTTGCTTTCCTCTTTCGGTCTTTCCACAATGCTTATGCCTCCACTTTAGCTGAACTCACATTGTGGCATGTTTGACCAAATTATGCTTTCTATTAGAGTAAGTTTATTGATTATAATGTAGTTCAAATAAAATTAATACAGACAAGATATTCGTTTATGAGGGAAATATATTTGGGTAATATGAGATTTTGTTACATACTATTTTAAAATGTTCACAATAAGATGAGAATGTGATGGTTATGTTTTGGACAAACTTGTTTATTTCAGGCGTGAAATTTCATTGCAAGATAATGTGCCTATAATGATCGGTTCCATTGAACCGCCAGATAACTAGTCCGATCTAGTTCCCAATTCTCGAAATTGGAAACCGGTCCAGTTCCCCATTCTTAGGTAGGACCGGACCAGATTGGGTCACACCTAAAAGGAAACTAGACAATGGCATCAGAAGTAGTGAACTATAAGCTTTGAAGAGAAGCACAAGAACGTGATGGGACCTTGGAAGCATATGATAGGCAGTGGGACGGATTGCACCATACGACATTCTTATAAGAACCTTGCAACGACGGGTCGGTTCTCCACTTTCGGCGGGCCTCTACTTTCGCTGCTTCAATCCATCATCTCTCTCTTTTGAAAGGAATAAGGAAAACATCAGGCAAGTATAAAAAGAAAAACATCTGGTATGTATCAATAGACTATTTAAATATAAAAAAATGCATTTATTTTATGAAAAACTCAAGATTTGAAAAATATTTTTCAAAAATTGATTGGTTATATCATTTAAACAAATTTTTCAATAGAAAATGTCTTCATTATTGACAATAATTTATACTTAATTATTTTCGTGAGCAATGAAAATTTTTTATTCTTTTTTTTTATAAATGACACAAGTAATCATTTTTCGGAAAACACTTTGTAAATCATTCATTTTCCACTAAACAAACACATCATAAATCACACTTTAACCGTTTTAGCTTTTAAGAACAAACACATCTTGAATTACACTTCCATCTAATAACTTAAATTTTTGAAATAGTTGGCAATGCTCCCATCAAAATAGCATATAATATCATAGGAGAAGCTTCTAATGGCCTCTTTGATTAAATATTAAACATGCCTTAATCTAAGACTATATTAAACAGCAAACGGAGACAAGATAACAAGGAAAATAAGAAGAATAACAGGGCGGGGAGAAAGATGAAAAGCAACGCTGGAATGTAAGCTTGTGACTTGTGCTCTGATACCATATCAAGTAAATTGCTCATCCCAAAAGTTAAAACTTATAGAAAATAAGTCAATATTATTTGTATAACGTACATTTTTAGCACTGAAAAAGGGATAGCAAGTGTTTGCAATATTGTGGCCAGACCCACTACTAAATATATGTCGACTTCTTCCTTAAGCTAAGATTGAACATGGGTTATCGCCTCTTATGAGAAGGAACCAATGAGTCACAAGAACTGCAATTGTATGCATGTTAGCTGAGGCCAATCAATGGGAGGTGAAATGCAATTAAGAGGGAAAAAAAAAGTTGGTGTTAACAATTGTTATATTACCTGAGACACTCGTCACCACGCACTTATGCCAATTGACCTTTTTTTTTGGCGTCAATCAACGTCTCACGATAGTAATTGATCGGACAATTGGGTTAATTAAGTCCGCTAACCAAAGGGAAAAAGGGAGTAATTTGTGGGGACCATAGTTTTTAGCAACCACGGGTATGGAGAATGAAAGCTGACTTAATGGCGAGCATGAACATTACCTCAACATTAATTTACAACGAGCCGTGAAACAAACAACTTGCTTTTCCTGTTCTTTCGATTCTAAATTAAGAAAACAGATTCGCAGACTTGCGGAAGATCTCTTGGAAGGCAAAAGTCCTAATTTATTAATTACGGTTCTATATATTTATACGGTGAAAAGATAAAAGTGACCACAAAAAAATTTTCAATTGCTGTGTGGCCCTACATTCCTTTTTGCATAATGAATTATCACAAGGGATCTAAGTAAAGATTTAACAGGTACGCTATCTCACAATACTGTCTTACTTACTCTTAACCATTCAAAGAAACTACATATTAGTCTCCAAAAAATGATTTTTTTTGGCCGTGTCTTTTCAGCCATTCGGTTACATATTAGTCTCCAAAAAATGATTTTTTTTTTTTTGGGGTTATTGAGCACATGAACTATTCTGCCCAAATCAAACACAATTTGAAGGAACTACTTGTAAGTCTCTAAGTATTGATTTTTTGGGTCAGTGAACACACGAACTACGCTGTTCAAATCAAATACAATCGAAATCTGATGCTCAAATTAACAAGATTTACCACCATCAGCTATGCGTGTAGACCTTTTCATATATATGTTGGAAAGTGACGAAAGTACCTCAGCTTATCGGCCGTGGGGGGCATGCACGCGCAAGGACGTAGGGTCAGCCCAGTTCACAGATCTTCTCCTTTTGTTTTTATTATCGTTTCTTTTTCGGACAGATATTTCCTGATTTTCAGGGAAAAAGCAGCGTCAAATCTGAATCGAGGGTCCACTGTTGTAATGGTATTGGGCAGATATGTCGCAGAAAAGAACCGCTATTTTATGCAAAAAGGCCCGGAAACCGGTTAGGTCCGGCATTTGTTTAATGCAAATGACCCCAATTCCGCACGACTTGAAGGTATTCGATGGGGGGAGCGGAATATGAATGGGTGAATTCCAAGTGCCGAATAAAAAACCCTCCGATTCCGTTACCGAATATACCTATCCGAAAGAGATAACAAAATGATACGCAAAAAGTTATTGAACTGAGGATATATTTTGACGATTATGATATCAATGTTATATTTAAGGGAAAAAGGAGCGTCAAATCTGAATCGGGGCTCCACTGTTGTAATGGTTTTGGGCAGATATATCGTAGAAAAGAACCGCTATTTTATGCAAAAAGGCCCGGAAACTAGTTAGGTCCAGGCATTTCTTTAATGCAAATTACCCTAACTCGGCATGACTTGCCAGTATTCGTTAGGGGAGTGAGATATGAATGGGTGACTTTCAAGTGCTAAATAGAAAACCCTCCGATTCCCTTACCGAATGTACCTATCCGAAAGAGATAACAAAATAATACGCAAAAAGTTATTGAACTGAGGATATACTTTGACGATTAGGATATCAATGTCACATTCGCCTTCTTTCATCCTTCCCACACATTACTTTCCTTCTTTTCCCAAAAACATCTCATGCCTAACGAAACAGCAACTCCAGTTATTCTTTTGAGGTTTAAGAATGACTCCAAACCGTAGTCCGGTCGTATACAACGATCGTCACACCGCCTTTTTCTTCTTTTTCTCTTTGCTTTATCCATCCATATACGGTGTCCTTGTCCTCTAGACAGATTTGTACATGAGAACGACATTGGAGCGAAGATCGGCGTTGCTTATCATCGGCAGTTAGTGTTAAGCCAAATATTTATTTTTAGGGGTTTTTTTGTCTTTTATATCAAATTTGCTTTTTAGGTTAAAAGTGATACATTTATATTAGCGATGGCAATACCCTAGCCGTCAAGACGCTAAAAAAGGAAATAGAGAGGCAAGAAAAAGAGAGAAGAAAAAAAGTGAGTTTTTTTTTTATAGGGTTCTCAATCTCTTTATGCCCTGATCTTGAGAGAAGATCATTGTTGTATTACAACTTTTTTCGAAGTCTAGTGGATTCGCAGAGTGCCTTTACGTAAAGACATAGCTCAGGTTTGGGTAAATTTCGATAATAAATTTTCTCGGCGTGTTCTTCTGATTTTATTCTTTTATTATTATATTTTATCTGATAAATTGTTTACTAGCGTTATTTTTTTGAAATCGATGTGGGATTTAATAATAGTTAGATATCTAGTTGAAGATTCCTCATAAACATCATCGCATTGTGGGTCCTAGCTTGGCTCATAAAGTCCACACGGAGGGTTTTTTTTTTTTTTTTTTTTTCTCTCTTTTTCTTTTTTTGTTTTTTACCAAACTAAGTCTGTTGTCTCGTTCTCCATGAAAGACGTCTGTCTGTTTGCTCAAGAAGTAGGAGGAAGACATGAGCAATATCTGCCATCAACGTTGGGTCGAGAAGCTTTTTCCTTTGCCTGATCAGTTGTACCACTGCGAACCCACGTTTTTCACTGAACAATGATCCTGACACTGCTTTACCACACCAAGCATTGATGCGAATCAACTGGTCCGTCGCATGCGGTGGATTGTCATACATATGTTCATTTATATGTTCATTTATAGAAAAAACAAAAACCCTACCTCAAGTATACAGTTAATGCTATCATGGCATGCACTGATTTTATGAATTAGATAAGACACAAGCAAAGAAATTTCGACGAGTGGCTCAAATATGAAATCGCTCGCTACCGAGAGATGTTAAATCCAATTTACTCATCAGTTACTGGGTGACTTTAAGATAGAGAGAAGGTAAAGTAGGGTAAGGAAACTGTAAGGCAGTGGCATCAGATAAAGCAGTGAAGCATGAGATGGGAAAGCATCCGTACGTCTCGCATGTGAGCGATTCTGTACAAGAACGTGATGGGACTTTGGAAGGACATGATAGGCAGTGTCACTGATTGCACTACACGACATTGTTATAAGAAGCGTTCATCGACATTGTCGCTTATCTTCCCTTTCGGCGTGCCTCTCAACTTGCGTACCTTTTAATCCATCGTCACTCTCTTTTGAGAGGACAGAAGGAGCGTCATCGAAGTGGGTACAACACCATGAGCTTAAAAGCCTCTTGGGAGACAGACAATGTTAAATTTGATTTCTGAATGCTGTCGGCATTCAATTTGGTATTTAAACTTTGTTTAGGATCATATTAACAATTATAATCTTGGATTCGAACAAATTTGGCCCTTATTGCTGACATGACAAGCCAATTCAATCACGGGATCTATATTTCTTTTTTGTCAGAGTAGGATCCATGTTCACTAGCTAAAGGACGAGAGATTAATAGAAAAGTCATGAACCTAATGTATGGATTTGAATTCAATTATAAACATTTAATTATTTGTTGATATAACTCTTCTAGATAATTTTGGCTAGTAATTACTAAAATAAACGCTAATAATTTTATGTGGCACTATTGACACTAACATAAATAATTTTTTTCTTTTTTAATTTTTCTGAATTTTGTATAAAATTTTTGAATTCATTTATTTTTTTATCCTTCTTGTTCCAGGCCACAGGCAAGCAACACTTTTGCTCGCCAAATCCAATGAGGTTGAGAGTCATCTAAGGTTGGTGAGATTGGCCCTTGCCTATGGTAGGTCATCGATCATTGCTAAGGCCCAACAACTAACATAATTGCTAACGTGGAGGCTAATGGGCTTTACATGGCAATGCCGACATTGATGTAGAACTACATTAAAATATTATAAATGGTTTATAACTAAATTAGTTAAATTGAAATATTTATGGTTGTAAATTTTATGACCCTTTGGTAATTTTTCCATTGGTGAAAATTTGGCTATTGAAGTGTTCGACTACGCTGAGAAATGGAGAGAGAGAGGGAGATGTATGGGTGTTATAAAATATAATTGTTTAGAAATTCAATTACCCACTTTCACTTTATGGCATGATTTGACACCAACTAGATAAGGCCAATTTCTATTACCTTTTAGAGGTAGGCCCAAGGCTACCGTCATTAAACGCGTGGTTTGCAGCCCAACAATAGAATGGGCCGTGGATCTAATTCTTTTTCGAGAACAGCCGCCGATCAAATTGACACTACAGTAAAACAACTAGTGGGCCGAGCCGAGACAAGCTCTGTCTCATCTCTTTTGGGCCACGAAGTCAAAGCTTTATACACCCTCCCCGGCCCATGTCATGTTGGGTTTCGATCGGGGGACGAAGGGGTCCCTCCATTATATAAATACATATTTCAATCAATATTGACATGCCCTAGCAAATAATCACTTAGTTTCAAAAATAATTCAGATGAAACTGAAAGCCACCCCCACATATCTTCGTAAAAATTCAATTGGCGATAATACGGTCACGATGGTGACGGGTTATTGTGAGCGACGAGTGCTCAATAGTTGAATTTGTTCCAAGGAGATCACCAAGGGAATGTTCACGCGTGTAACTCGACAATCCACCCCACGTTTGAGGTCAGTGCTAAATTTTGTTCCCTATTCTCTTTCTTCATATCAAAAGAATACCTTCAACTAGAGAGATCACCAAGGGGAGTTTGGGCTCATCGATATATTAAGTTGGATCTATTTTTACTTAAAGCAAATGTGTTATGAGTCAATTAATATATATTAACTTTTCCATTCGACTTTACACTAATTCTTCAAATGGGGCTTTTTTAACCCATGTCATGTTAGGTTAAGGGCATACATGATAACGATTATGTTTTTTTGTTTTATTATTTTTCTGTTCTTGAGAATATGTTTGGAACAAAATTCCATGTGATAGTGTAATTTCACTTTTCTATTTTAAGAACAAATTTTTACTCCAAAAATAGGTTTGGAACAAAAATTATAAGTAGAATGTTTTTACTTTTTAAATTTTTGATTTCTAAAAATTAAAAATGAAAAATAAAAACTCTTTTATCATTGCTACTTGAGAGAGAGAAATTTTACATCATTATCAAATGAAATTTATTATAGGAATAGAAATTTTGTATTGTTATCAAACGCATATTTTTCCTTAGAAATTCATCTAAGAAATAGAAATATAATCATCAATTTCTGAGCATAAATTGATGATTAAAATAGAATGGTTATCATTCGCACCCAAATTGGTCAATCTATTAATGAGTTGAAGCTTATGAATAAATAATTATTTCAACCAATATTTCTTTTTTTAGTATGATATTTCAATCAATATTGGCGTGCCCTAGCAATTTCACAAAATAATCTAGAAGAAACGGAAGGCCACCCCGACATATCTTCGTAAAAATTCATTTGGCAATAATACGGTCGCAATGGTGATGGAGTATAGTGAGCGATGAGTGCTCAACCGTTGAATTTGTTCCAGGGAGATCACCAAGGGAATGTTCACGAGTGTAGCTCGACAATCCCCCCCTCCTGTTTGACCTCGGTGCTAAATTTTGTTCTCTATTCTCTTTTTTCATACTGAAAAAATAACTAAATCCAGATATATCACTAAGGAAGAGTTCGGCCCATGAATATATTCAATTGAATATACCTTTACTAAAAGCAAATGAGTTATGAACCAATTAAAATATATTAAATATTCAACATCACACTAATTCTTCGATATGGGGCATTTTTAACACAATTTACACGACCATTTCATCAATCCCCTTCACCAATAAACTCAATGTTAAATATGCTCCCCCTTGATTGGTATATCTTTCATATCAACATGTTTAGAGTTGAATTTCCAACACCCACATTTATTTCTAGTCTCTTTCTCCAAGTCGAACCATAAAAGCTACTGTTGGGCTCGTATTTTTTTAGACCACAAAGCTTGCTTTAACTCTAGGTCTTTTCTGCTAGACCAAACCATTTATTTATTGAGATATTCATCAAACATTGATTCACGTTGGAAGTGAGCCACCAATCAATCATCAGCTTTGTTATTGGTTGCTCGGAGTACATAACAAAAACTCAATGCTTTCATTTGGGTCCAGTTAGATTTACATTCATCCGTTAATATATCCAATGTGAGGCTTTTTTAAACCACTCATACGTGCATATCGACAAGTTATGTTTGTCTATGCTCCTAATCAAGATCATAATAAGTTAGCAAACGTCCTTCGACAAAAATGATAAAGTTCCAGCTCTCGAAATGATTAAGGCTCCACTAAGCTAGTTCGGAATGTCCAGCAATTTCTCAACATGTCATAACACTAATCACCATCTCTTAATAATTCATGGAAAAGCTGGGGGTTGATGGAGACGGGATTTGACTATAATTACCCTAAAGCAATGGCCACCACACGCCTGACCAAGTAGAGCCCCGAACACGATGAAAATGGTGAGCCCCAAATGCACCCACAGGAAACCCAAGAACAGACGGCAAATCGCCGGCTGACTCTTCTACGGCGTCGCGGTCACACCCACTTGCAGATAAAGATGAAACATCTTGATTTTTTGCCCTCCCCACCACACCATATCTTCGTCTCAATTTTACTAATACATCACAGTGATGCAGACATCTTTATCACTTCCCTGCATTAGAAAATTCAAGACCAAGCTGGCGACCAGTGTACTTTCAAACGATTTTTCGATTATCTTGTAAGTTATCTCCAGGGAGAAAAGGGAAAAAGTAATGGTTAATCTGTCTCCAATTCCCCCCACCCAAAAAAAAAAAAAAAACCTCTTCTGTAATGGGTCGAATGGTGACGTAAGAGGTGGAAAGGGGAACAAGTGTCTATGAAATGGAAAGAAGAAGAGGGGAATGGAGACAAGAAAATTCAGCTGAGAGTACTGGAAAAAAAAGGGCAAGAAGTACACAAATAGAGAAATCAATAAACAAACAATAAGATAAGAACACATCGGGGTCCGGGAATCCTTATCCATTGTACTGCTAAAGTTCCATAGCCCACAATATCATAATACAGCCCAAAGTAGACTCCTCTCTCGCCCCTGCTGGTTCCGAAAACGACACTATAAATTCTGAAGATCCTTGCTTTGCCACCTCTATTTTCAGTTCAAGCACAAATCCCACCTCCCAAAGTTTGTCAATTTGATCCGACCAAGAAAAAAAGAAAAAGGTTCGTCACTTCCATCGACGAGTCTTCAAGAAGACAATAACGATGTTGGCAATATTTCACAAGGCATTTGCACACCCACCGGAGGAGCTGAACAGCCCCGCCTCTCACGGTGGCTCGTGGAAGCCCAAGCTCCCAGATGAGACCCTCAGAGAGTTCGTCTCGCGCCACCCGGACAACACCTTCTCCATTACCTTCGGGGATGCTGCCGCTCTTGCCTACGTCAGGCCTGACAACCCCTTTTCTCTCCACCAGAGGTAGGCTCGTGGGCTGTGCTTGATCCGAGTGTCTTGTGTAGTTCGACTCGTGAACCCAAGTCCTTTCTTTATTTTTGAGTTTCGTTTGTTGCTTAGGTTGTTTTGTGGGTTCGATGATATATACTGCCTGTTCATGGGGAGCCTGAACAACCTGAATCAGCTGACCAAGCAGTATGGGCTGGCCAAGGGAAGCAACGAGGCCGTGTTTGTGATAGAGGCATACAGGACGCTCAGGGACAGGGGTCCATACCCGGCTGATCAGGTGGTGAAGGATCTCGATGGTAGCTTTGCCTTCGTTGTCTATGACAGCAAGAGTGGGACCGTCTTCACTGCACTGGTATGGTTGAACTTCTCTCTTTTCTCTCTGTGTTTCCTAATGAATCAGAAGTTATCATCAGGTCTTAGTTGGTTATGACCAATCCTTGACTGTACAAATTGCCAAATGGTCAGGCATAATTGGTTGTCTCCAACTCTGCCCTATAACCTTTATGGTAGTTCAACTTTAAACTTTACTTTTGGTGGGGTAAGATCATAAGTGAATGAGAAATATGAGCTAAGTTGATCTACAGAGCAGTAATCCCTACAGATTTGAGGAAGTGAATATTATGTAGTTCTTGTTCTTTATATTGTTGGGTATATGTGGATGGTGGGTTTCAGGGTTCTGATGGAGGAGAGAAGCTGTACTGGGGGATTGCAGGTGATGGCTCTGTTATGATATGTGATGACAAGGAAGTCATAAAGGCAGGGTGTGCCAAGTCATATGCTCCCTTCCCCCAAGGTACGTCAAGGCACCCACAACTGTAGAGAGATATAACATTACATAGACATCGTTTGTATAATTTACTTCGTGATGAATGAGAGGTGATGAATCCGCAATGGGTTTTCATCTGCAGGGTGTATGTTCCACAGTGAAGGAGGACTGATGAGCTTCGAGCATCCGATGAACAAGATGAAGGCGATGCCGAGGGTGGACAGTGAGGGCGTGATGTGCGGGGCCAACTTCAAGGTCGATAAGTTCACGAGGGTGAACAGCATTCCTCGCCGAGGGAGCGAATCGAACTGGATGGAGTGGGATTCACATTAATCGACTCGAGATCTCACACTAGCACATCACTCACCAGTTGCAAAATCCTTGTTATTTCCTTATCCTGTCTGTAATGTAGTAATGATAAATGAGAGCTCTTCTAAGCAAAAACTAATCGCCTCCAGGAAGCAGAAATTTTATTGGTTTTCTGTTCTTTGATTTTCTTGACCATGATATTGGATACCAGCCTAAAGAACAAGTAATCAATGTTGTTCACATGAATGAAAAGCTAAGTAGAGAGTAAAAATTGATCCTTTAAGAATCATTAAAACCGAACGGCGACAAAGCATCAATGCGGAACAGAACGCCTATTTATAGCAAACTGGAACCTCCTGCAGTGTATAAAATAAAATTTGTCCCCAGATAAAATTGGTAGCGACGTTTCTCGCCCCTCCTGCAGTGTACAAAATAAAATTATATTAACTGCATCGAGGGTAAGTTTAAGACACGTAAGGGTCATGATCATATCTCGACTCATGATCAATTCATAAATATATTCCGATTCCGACTAGTGATCAATTCATAAATACCAATAGAAAATAAATAGGCACTCATGACAAGTAGAGTTGGAGTATCATTGACCACCTCCTTATTAATTTTCATTTATTTCAATATGAACAAGAATTCAACATATTCAACTATGATATAATAAGTACAAAACAAAGGAAATTTATACATGAATAATTTTTAAATAGAATTAAAGATAAATGGATTTGATGATAGAAAGCAAAGTTGAATTTTGATTGCTATTAATAGTTATAAAGATTTATCATTGATGAGCAACAACACTGCACCTATCAAAACAACTAAAGATTAATGTAAATGAGTTCAAATGGAAAAAGAATATTTGTTGATAAATAAATTCTGATTTGTTAACTATTACTTATCAAATATTGCTCAATAATTAGGTTTGAATTTATTGTCTAGATAATCCCGTACCAAGATGTATCTCAAATAGTGATAATTAGCGTAACCAAAATACTTGTACAATATATCATTCCAAAGATTCAGATCTTTGTAATATTTTGGACCATTCATGAACATCTCGGAAAATAGAATAAAAAACGTTTATAGCTTCTACATGAATAAGGAGCAAGTGGCAAGTGGGAGTTGGATAGAATATAAAATAAAGATATAGAAACAAGAACCAATCCCAAAAACTTCTTAATATAAGACCTGATCCCAGAAAAACTAAAAGAAAATCATGTATTGATCCAGGCAAATTCATTATTATATGTAAATAAAAATTAAATTGAAATGTTTTTCATGATTTTATTAACCCAACAAGGAAATTTTTCAGGATATGCTCCTAGTTGCATTTAATTATAATCAAATGGATTTAAAACGGGTCTAGGTCCAATTAGTGGACCAATATAATATGGTTTTCTCTTGACCCAAAATATTTACACCAAAGAAAAGGATAATTTAGCTCAAATATCAAATTATATTATCCGATTCAATTTTCAATCCAACTTTAATGTATTTCAAAAAGAAAAAACTCTACTTAGTGACACAGCTTTCCCAAAACTGAAACTGCCAAAATTTATCACGATATAGAATTCATACAAAATCTCGACGGATAAAATTCCGTAACTACATGATGACTACAAGGTAATACGTTCTCTCTTTTTCCCTTTGATTCAAAGATGAAAGAAGCGTATAGTTTACTCTTTCCACATATTAGCAAATTCATCAGGCTCCAGTGGATTTGATAGCTCATGCATCTTTCTTCTTGTTTTAGCCTTGACCTTCTTGGCATACTTGCCTGTCTTCTGCTTTTTCTGCAATGCACGAATCTGAAACAACAGGAGCACAAAACATTATTAGCATGTCGAGATGGAAAGGCCATGGTACTAATGCATGCTTTTACAAGTTGTAAAAGGGAAAAAGATGCAATAACAGGAAGAATCCTTTAGTGAAAAGAACAAAGAAACAAAAAATAAACAGGGGCTGCTTTGTACTGGTACCACCCTGAGGCAAATCAGCAGTTTGAATCCACCCAGTAAATTTACCTGGTTAGGCGATACGTAAAATGGATTTTCGTAAAGCGTAGGGCCTCCAAAGCTACCACCGAATATCTTGATCGGATTCAAACAAAATCTTGGGCCAACCTAACAGAGCAAAGAGGTGAGCAATTTAAGACTAGAATTTTCCACAAGATTTGACACAGTTCTGGGATATACATCAGAGAATATGATCATGCTCATGCACATTTATAAGTATACACCATACATGTCATTTTTATGGGAGACTACCTCAACAAGAGTCATTTTTTCCAAGCTCCCTCGAGGCACCTTATCCGATTCGTTGTGTGGAACCGCTATCTGATTTATGAAAGACAAAACGTCAATATAAAGGAAAGGAAATATAATTCAAAAAAGAATTTTCTAATGAATATAGTCTGAGCTGAATTAGCCAGCTCAAACTTCAATTGCCAGCATTGCCCCATGTTCCTACATAGTCTTTAGCAATTCTTAAACTGTCCCACAACCGAGTAATATACAGTCATAACATGCATTTTGAAACTGCATATAGAAATCTCCAGAAGGCTTAATTCCTCTACCTGAATGCACACATACTATATATGTATAATCTTTAACTGTAGAAGGCGGGACATCCACATAATAAGTGAAATTCTAGTTCGAAATGCCTTAACTCCAGGTATAATATTCTTCCCGAGTTTTTTTAGCTTAAAAGCTCCAAATTAAGCCCAACTACATAGGCAAATATCTATGCTTGTGGTCTGACAGCAAGACTTTCCAAATAATATTCCATCAATTAAGTGGGCTTCAAACCAACCTGGTAGTTTCGGAACCATATATGATCATCAACAATTGAGAAGGCAAAGACATGATCATGATGTGGCTTAGATTTCTGATGTCCCTTTGGAGTTCCGAAAATCTGGCCAAGTAAATTAAATAAAAAACATCAGCTAAACTGAACAATCTCCACAAAGTTTATGCAAAAGCATCATCTAAAACTGCTGGCAAGCAGATACATACTCAGCTTCAAGAGCTTAAAGATTTTGAAAGGACCAAAACAAGAACAAAAAATTAAAAACAACAAGATGATCAGTGGTAACCCTGCAAAATGGACAGAGATAATCCTGAGCGTTGCACAGGATATCATCTGAATGTACTAGAAAAGCCATTGTATATACCTGAATGAGCATCTCCTTCAGAAGCAACCAATGTGCATCCTTATCGAAATTGGCTGAGAAAGTTAAAACGGGACGCGAGCCTTTCAAATGGTTTCCAGTAAGCTTCAGTTCTTCCATGGTGTGCACTAAAATATCAGAACAAGAGAGATTAGATCAATCTTAGATTCATCAGAGTCCCCAACCCAAAAATGCTACAAGGATCACAAACAAGTCGAATCTGCAGCTCGACACTAATACAGCAGCTCCACCGACGAGATTCTACAAAAGAAATTACCGGCATTTACTAAGAATTTCACTGATGGACCATTGGGGCACTTTGCCATCCACAGGTAGAGATCCAAATGTTTCCTGCACTGAGGTGGAAGAACAGAGAAAGCATCAATCACCAGAAATTCACGAGCAAGTCGCGGACTTTCTCCGAAAAAACACACGCTTTTTTCTCCAGCTATGCCTCTTATTATTAGGTTATAAGTCATGGATATCTCTCATATGGAAACTTAATAATTAATAAGAATGTGGGTGATTATATTTTTAACTTAGGTATGGTTTCCTCCAAATATAGACAGATGAAAAACACGGTTTTTCACACCGATGAAATTATAAGAAGTATGAAACTATACATGAATATTCACATTTAATAATGAAAAGCATAGAAAGCAACGATTAATTAACTATACAGAATTTGTTGAAACCGGGGTTCAATTCTACCTCGAAGAACAGGCACGAGGAACAATTCCTGAGCTCGACGAGCTCGTTGAGGGTGGCGCCTTTGGTTTCCTTGGCCTCGACCTTGTTGTCTTTCTTACAGTGCGGCAGAAGTGACACCACATTCAACATCAAATGCCGGTACCTGCCGCCGTCAACGAATTCCTCAACATCGGAACAACCGAACCGACTCCAAAATTAAAAATAACAAAGAACGGAAATAAGGACCCCAGAAACGATTCGAACCTGAAATTGATGCGACGAGAGCAAGTGACGAGAACCTTCTCTTTGTTCCTGAAACCTGGAGCGGCGGCCGCGGCATCGGCGTTCTCCTGCGGCTTCTCCTTCCAACCGAGGAGCGTCCGCTTAGGCCTCTCCTCCGATGCCGCAGCATCTTCCTTCTTCGCCTCCGGCCCATTAGTCTTCACTTCTCTTTGCTTACGCTTCTTCCCCATTGATTCTCGAACCTAGATTGAGTCACTATGCGTAGCAGAAACGAAGAGACTGATGAGAAAACCCTCACAAAACCCTAGAAGAGGAATAAGAAGGAAGAGGCGAAGAGGAAGAGACTGATCAGAAACCCCTCGCAAAACCCTAGAAGATGAACAAAAGGAGGAGGCGAAGATGAGGAAGACGAAAAGCGCGAAAGGGCGTCTGGACTTGTGTCGGAAGTCGGGCCTTGAAAAAAAATGGGCCTAATGCAAAACGGCCCGGCCCAATTCAGTGTTCAGATCCACAATATAACCCCAGCGCGGCGGCGGATTGGGTTGTCCGGACCCGTTGAAAATGGAACGATGCCTAGTTGTTCTGTTGGGGTCTTTCTGTTTTCACTCAATCATTTAAATAAAGGTTAATATTTTGAAAAATTCCAAACTGATATATTTGTGATATATTTATTTCAAATTATTTTTTTAACCATGAAAAACCTCAAATTGATACATATGTAACAAATTTACCTCGATCGACCATAAAAAACCATAAATTGGTACATTTATGACAAATTTACCCAAAACTAATTTATTCAACAGCAAAAAACTTCAAATTGGTAAATTTGTGATATATATACCCTCCGCTAAATTGAATTAACACCACAAAAAATATCACAAAAATTGTAAACTGCGACAAATGAAGTGTAAAATCCCAAATTGGTATACCAGTCAATTGTCATATATCATTTAACTTAATAATTTGATAATAAAATTTAACGAAAACTAATAAAGGGTAAATTTGTCACCAGTGTACTAGTTTTTGGGTAAATTTGTCAAAGGTATCCCAATTTGAGATTTTTGATAGTAAAAAAAAAAGTTTGAGGTAAATTTGTCACATATGTACTAATTTATGGTTTTTTAGGGTATTAACCCTTGAATAAAATATCTTTTCCATCGAAAAATAAAAGGATAAAAAGCTACCAAAAATCCTCAATCATGCCAACTCTAACATATTTACTTCAAATTTTTGTTGACATAAAAAATTATAACACATTTACCTCAAACTTATACAATGTAATACATTGAGATTTTTGATGTTACCAAAAAAAAAAAAGTTAGGATAAATGTATCATGCAAGTGTCATAGGTCAATTAATTGGAATCGTGATTATACGGTGACTTAGGCTCTTTTAGATTGATTAGGATCATCATTACCCTCAAACGTATGGTTGTGTCACGGTAAAAAGGTTTTTGTAGCTAAAGGACTTTGCATTTTCGAGGAAGACCTCTAAGATCGCCACAATTTCCAGCAATAGAGCTTCTTGAACGTTCCAAGGGCGGGCGACACGGTAATTGCGCCAAGGTCTAGAACTCTCCTACCATAAGTGTCGGTAGTTTGTAGGTTGGGCGCTACGATCTCGTCCGCTAGATGAATTCTCAATTAATGGTTGTAATCTGACGACTCTATTATAAGAAGGAGCACCATCTCTCTCATTTATATCCATCCAATCTTTCAGTAATTCAAAGCTTATCTCTTTCCAGAGCTTCTCTCTAGAAACTTGCTCACTACATAGCGAGCGAGTGAGCGATGCCATATGGCTATCAATTAGACTTGCTTTCTCTCTCTACGATAGCGAGCGAATGAAAGATGCCATTTATCGAGCGATGCCATATGGGTACACGTTGGGGATTTTTTTGTAAATGTGTCAAAGTTGAAGTTACGTTGGGGATTTTTTGTAAATGTGTCAAAGTTGAAGCTTTCTTGTGGTTTTATCTTTTAAAAAAGAAGTATGAAACTATACATAATATTCACATCTAATAATGAAAAGCATGGAAAGCAACCTGGGATTCGATTCTACCTCAAAGAACCGAGGAATAATTCTTGAGCTCAACGAGCTCGTTGAGGGTGGCGCCTTTGTTTCCTTGGACTCGACCTTGTTGTCCTTCTTACAGTGCGGCAGGAGCAAACCACATTCAACATCAAAGGCAGGTAACATCAAATGCCGGTACCTGCCGCAATTAAGGAATTCCTCAACTTCGGAACAAACAAAGCCGCTCCAAGATAAAAAGATAACAAAGAACGGAAATAAGGACCCAAGAAATGATTCGAACCTGAAATTGATGCGACGAGAGCAAGTGACGAGGACCTTCTCTTTGTTCCTGAAACCCGGAGTGGCGTCCGCTTAGGCCTCTTCCTCCGATGCCGCAGCATCTTCCTTCTTTGCCTCCGGCCTGTTAGTCTCCGCTTCTCTTTGCTTTCGCTTCTTCGCCATTGGTTCTCGAACCCTAGATTGAGTCACTATGCGTAGCAAAAACGAAGAGACTGATCAGGAAAACCCCTAGGAACAAGAAGGAGGAGGAGAAGATGAAGAAGAAGACGAAAAGCGCGAAAGCGAGGCAGTTTCAGGCTTGTGTTGGAAGCTCTCGCCCCACAATTAATGGGCCTAATGCAAAAAGAACCGGCCCAGTTCTGTGTTTGAGTCCACGATATGTACATCCAAGCACTCGATTAGATAAATAAACCAAATCAAACGAAAAATGTACCGAAAGATTACTCGATCGACCAAAGTTTGCACAAACTAGCAAATCTCGATTGGGGTAAATGTGTCACGCAGTTCAAGTTTGGATTTTTATATCACAAAAAATAATTTAGAATAAATCGGTCGTAATTGGTAAAGTTCGATTTTTTTGTGATTTTTTTTTCAAAACAAAAGAAAAAAATTATGACAAGGTCACATATGCCTTCAAGTTGCAAGTGGTGTGAGATCAAAACCATTTTGGAAGCGAGCAAGACAGATGAGACTCACGAGACCATTCACCTAACTCTGTCAATAACTGATGAGTATTAATGAGATGAGGCTAGAGACCCAGTGAGTGGAGGCAAAACTCGATCGTCGATGTTCTAACGGACCATTCAATTTGGAGACGTGCAATGGTCAGCGATACCGGATTATTTTGCAAGCGCAGAATGAGAATGCAGCGCGATAAGCTAAGCACACGTTGATGTAATTTGAAAGACACGCTTGATATTAACATTGTGCGATCACTTTGCTAAGACAGTCGACTTTTTCTCCTCCAAGTCCTACCGCTTTCGCTGGATTTGCCATTGTTTTCATGTCATTTTAAGATGGATACAGCTCTGACGGGGTCCAGACAATTTCCTATGTACTTTCAAGAAGATGAAATGTGAATTCATAGCGATGGTTACCATACTTCGGAGTTCCTACGATTGCTGTCAAGAACATGATCCCTTTCACAGTTGTTGGCTCTAGTGACAAATATGACAGATTTTTAAGTCGCTTTCTTTCTTAGCAACGCCACGTTGTAGCAACAATGAGTACCGCCGCTATGTTGATTCAAAAATGTAAAGAGCGCGTGCTCCAGAGTTTGCAGCAATTCTAGTTATTTATGCACGAAAGGGAACGATGATAAACCAAAGCATAGCGAATTCTTTCGGGGGCCAAAGATATCAGAGAGGTTTCTTTTAGCTTCTGAGCATCGAGGCAAGTGAACTTCAATCCAACCCTTGCTAATTTTCACCTCAGTTTCGCATCTTATCGGCTAATTTCCATACTTAATAGTCTATCTGCAATTCTTCTGCACTATGCTGTAAGGGAAACATTTAGAACAATTTCGCATGCCAGTGATGCATGTGTATGACAGACAGAACCATTGTAGAACAGCACATTGTCTCAAGTTCTCCGTAGTTCATCGCCTGGTTATTTTGCTGCTATTACGAGTAACTTTGCAAGAAGACGTAAGCTGTTTTATTGCCAAGCCAAACTAACACACCTACTGCTAAAAATGAAAAATTGGTTTACAATCGCTCATCCTCCAGTTCTAAACTCTGCGATTGATTAAAAAGGAATCAACTCTGCCGTCTTCCCGATGAACATCCTCTTCCTCCATGGACCCATTTGGGACAATCCAAAACGCTCATTTAGGCCAAACCAACAAGTTTCTCGCTGACTTCCCAAACTTTACGGGCCTTCTCGACATCGCTAGCTTCCTGGGACAGCTGGTTCTCGAACGATGCTGAATCCTTGTTCCAGCTCCAGTAAACCCCAGACTTTGTCAAGCTTGGTTCACTCACAACCTGAATCACAGAAAGCAAACAAACTTAGCATCTGATCATAAACTTAATTGCCTTGTAAAAACCTGAAGAAGATCGCTGAAGAAGATCTCGTTCTGTTTCTTTATCTTTTCTACCTGAGCAAGTCTTTTTCCGGCTTCATCTTCGGATACAAAGCCCTTGGTGATGTACTTCTGGAAAGGTGGGAAGAGCAACCTGAAAGCGGGATGTGTTCCCTGAACAAGCCGGTCGTGGCAATGCAGCCTGGGTATAGGGATGCGAACGTGATTCCTGTATCCTCGTGGTAGCGCCTGTGGAACTCCTGCATTGAAAGCATGTTGCACACCTTGCTGTCCTTGTAGGCCTTGGCGCCATCGAAATCTCCACCGTCAACCATGGCCGAGCTGTTCAGCCCGTTCAGCCCTCCTGCCAGTCCTCTCAAGTCACCAAGGTTGGCCTTCGGAGGTACATTCCCAGCCAAGGTGTTTGTGTTCCCTAATTTTAAGAATCAACTTCATTAGCAACATTAACTCAAGAATTCAACTACTTATTGATTGAGTGAACTCATGATCATACGTATTGACAATGAACGCCAACCCTTTGCAGAGTCTTATGAGAAAACACATATCTAAAGCACATCATCGCATGTAGCAACTCCAATCAGTAAGGTTATAATTGGTACCTGTGATTGAGCCGACTATGATGAGTCGCCTTGATGGATAATCAGATTTGTTCAGGTCCTCAAGCAACAGCCTTGAAAGGAGGAAATGCCCGAGATGGTTAGTCCCAACGCTGAGCTCAAATCCTTCAGCTGTGAAAGTGGGCTCCTTAGCAGTTGGCAGATAAACAGCAGCATTGCAGACAAGAACATCAAGTGGTCGTCCTGATCTCCTGAAATTATCAACGAATTGCCTCACGCTGTCAAGCGAGGCAAGGTCCAAGTGCATGATCGTGTAGTTCTCTTTGGCGATCCCAGCTGATTTGGCGGCTCTTTCGGCCTTAAGGAAGTCCCTGCAGGCCATGATCACATGCCATTTTCCGGTCTCAGCAAGAGCCTTGGCAGTGGCCAGACCCAATCCGGACGAGGCACCAGTGACTATAACACTGCCCTTTCTCAAGGTTTCTTGCCCTGAGGGGAGGCCCGGGTCACCGAGGGAGCTGAAGCTGTTGTTTGGGCTCTGACAGCGCCATTTCTTTGGTTGTATTCCCTCTGCATTTAAGACTCTGCTACTGTTAACACGAGTTTCACATCCAAAGCAACTAAATTTTCAGCTTGACACATCAGTAAACAGCTTGGATGCTAGAGGATAATGATTTCCTGAAATTCAGATCCTTGAAATTATGTCTCCATTTTTTTTTCCAAGTAGTCTATCATAATTCATTTCATGTAGCTCATTTTCGGTGAGTGAAACTATGATAATTCATTTCAATAACTCATTTTGAGGGTAGTGAACAGAACCAATGTAGTAGACGCTAATTACCTTGCACCTCAATGCAGAGGAGTTGAAGTCAGCTTTGACATGCTCAGAGAATGAAACCCCAAACAAGCTCGAATCTTTGAAGGATGCACTACATTTGCCCTGCCAATAGAATTTGAAAAATTCTCTCAACTCTTCAGATGCCTATTATCCATAATCCTTAGTCCAGCTCATTTTTGTCAGACACAAGTGTGGGAAAGTACAGAGAGCAATGAATTGACAACGACAAACCTCTTTTGGGATGGTGAAAGCGGATGGAACCAACGCAGCAGCCTGAAGAGCCATGAGGTTCTTGCAAATTGAGAGTTCCAAAATTATGCTGAAGTGGATAGGTGTAAAGATCCTCTCTTGTAAACTAAAAGTACAAACAAAGCACCAGAAGGAGAGAGCACTGGAAGAGATATTAGTGAAGGGCTATATATATAGAGGGTCCATAGGATCAGTGAGGTCTTTCTGTCGTTGGATGGGGTGGGCAAGAGTAGATAAGATAAATACATTTTGGAGGTAAGTGCCACATCAGCTCGCAGCAGCCAATGAGAATTTGAGGTTTGGATTTCCTCGGATATATTTCTTTTTATGTGCTCTTGGTGGGCCTAAGAAAGGGATATTTTGGTCCGTTCACCTAGATTTCTCCCACTCTCCATAGTCATGGGCTCAAATGAAGTGGCCGAAAGGGATGGGGAATGGAGGTGCAGGTGCAGCTCCTGCCAGTGGATTACCTTACTGCGGTCTCCCGATAAAAAGCGCTCATATATGCTCCGCTACCATGATCAGTCGATCTCTCGATGAATTCCACAAGCGGTAAACCCCTTTTTAGCGAACATAGTCTGTATGCCTTTTGTTGACAGATCAATAGTATTTCGACTGATAGATGATTCCGGCATTGCTTCTGAAGACAATTGATAAGGAGAAGAAGAAATTTGAAGCAGATGGTTTTCTGGGCAGATAAGCTTTCAGGAATTCCTGCTAGATGGCCATGAGGACAAATGGTATCACTACCGCAGGAAAGAATTCGAATTCGAAAGGCCAAAATAATAGCCCTTGGTACCACAAGAAAGAATTTGAATTGGGCTAAACTCTCAACTGCAAATGAACTGCTTGCCCCTTTGAAAGGAAAAGGACATAAAGAAATTTTACTTCTTTTAGCCATCAACCTTGAATCAAACCGTATGACTTCATTTCGTTGTCGTTTTAACTCCTACAGTATCATGCCAAACGTTATCGCAGCATGGTAAAAGAAGAAAAGCAATGCGTGTTGTCACAGCTCTTTCATATTGCAGAGTGCATAAAGACAATGGGAAACAGAGTGCATGCACACGCCTTTCATTTCTATATTCCTCGAGAACTTCGTTCAAACACTCACAACTTCTAGATAGGAGAAGATCCAGAATCGGCTACACTCACATCTGCTCAATCATTACATCCAGCACTCAAATCATTCACAAATTACCTCACCCTGAAAATCGGATAAGGACTAAGAAATGAACAAAAGAATGGATCAACTACTCAAAGTCGAATTCTGCATAAGGTCCGGGCAAAATGCAACAAAAAGAAATTTTCATTGACAAATTCAATATGCGTTTCCATGCTCCTGACTCTACATTTCTTGAATGCAGAAACTCAGTGGTTTCTATTTTCCTGTGTATCTTTTATTTTTTTTTTTTTTTTTTGCTTTTCTTTTCTTCCCCACTTCTGATCAAATCTACATTCCGTTTCTCAATGCCCAATCAGAATATTAGCAGTCTGCATTCCGAATCTGATGAGCATGAGCACAAGGGGAAAAATAACATCGGCAAAAATATTACAAATCTCACCCTCTAACCCCCTATTCACACTAACAGATAAGGGAAAAACAAAATGCATCGGCAATTTATCGTATCCATTTTTCCCAGACCATCCTCAAATTCCTCATTCTCTTATTCCTTTCATACCTTAGATACCGAGTGGGAACCCGAAGTTCTGAAATGTCCTGAGTTCACCCCTAAGGCTAGCAGTCACAATCACAAGGCCCCATGCTGACATGCTTTCGTTCATCCCATTGGAGAAATCCATGCTGACACGAGGGCTGTGGCTCCTAGCAGCTAAAGTAAGTCTTTCCCCTGAACAAGAGCTCGACATCCGATGGAGGAAGTAATTGTTGGTTGCACTTGATAGAGTTCCATGGAGTGAACTGTTAACTGCATCCAGATGCCGAATTTGAGGCCTCGTCACCACATATCTCCTCAGCAGGTGTAGGAGGATGATTGACAGTTGATGCCTCGGCAGTGTTAGTTAGAGGCATATCTTGTTCGAGTGACCAAGTGTGACTCAATCCCCATGCATCACCCATGCCAGGCCAAGGAATAGCCACCGACACATCTTGACAATGGAAGTGCTCATGTGACTGCGTAACAGTGATACCTTTGCTTTTGCTGGGTCTGGAGTCAGCTTCATGTCTCCACACATACACATAAGAATCCTCGCTGGCCGAGACGACATATTTTCCATTAGCTGTGAGGAAGGCTGAAATTTGGCTGTTGGTATTACGAAATCCTGTCACAGGACCAACACACAGATTAATAGGCCTCTGGAGAGAAAGAAACAGACCACTAAGCACCAAACCCAGCAATTTAATGTCAAGGAGACCATGTCCGGAAAGCATATGAGCTGAGTCAAACCCAGATACATATGATCAAAGAACATGATTATCTGCTCAGGAAATATATCGCATTAAAATTCCAGAGCTCTGGGTTTAAGTTGGTTTAGTTGGAACCAGAAAAATAACCAATTGATAGCATTATTGCATCGATATGATCACCATGAAATACCAAAACTTTGGTTCCATGTAGGTAATTAAGGTACCATGAACAGCGTAATAGGCCTACCCTTGAACTTATGAACCAAATCAACTCCATCTACCACCCGTATTCGTGAATCTGCAGATGTGATAAGCACTTCAGATGAACTTCCCGGTGCAAACTGTCAATATTAGAAGCAACTACGTTAATATGGCAATGTCAGAGATATCTTGATCATAGAGCCACTCATTTACCTGAAAACCAGTGATCTTCTTGTATTGAGACTTCTTCTTCTGATTCTGCAGATTGATATGACCCCTTTGTTGCAGTTTGTTATCTAAAAAGAAAAAACACATTGTAATCAGTAAAACCTCTGGAAATGCAAACTAATTGAAGCTCTACCCATTTCATTAGGAATAGGTGAACAAGTAACTATTTGCAAGTAAGACAGGAAGGATTCAACTTGTACCAGAAGTATCATACAAATGGCAGCTTCCTTTGTATGAACCAACTAATGCACCCTACGAAAAACGGTAGAACTAGATTTAGTTGTGGGAAGGCAATGTACAATTTACATTGACTAGGCACACCCATGGTGCTGCAATCCTGACTAGAGAGGTTCTTAAGCTAACCTGACCATCTGGAGTGTAGCAAGCCGCAGTAACCATCTCATGAAGATCATTCCAATCAACAACTTGGCGATCCGGAATGCTCCATATGCGAACCTTAGCATCTAGGGATCCGCTAATGAAGTATCTATCATCAACAGGATTAAACTGGATGCAGGTTACTGCAGGAAATTGCATAATGTTAAAATACACATGATGAGCTCAATCTGACAACTTTGCATAGGAGATTAGGAAAATAAGAAACGTTTACAGGTCTTGAGAACTAGTCCTGCCCCTAATACTAAGCCAAAATAGCATGCATAAAAATCAGAGTGTCGTGCTTATTGCTCATGATTATGTGCAAGCTAAAAAAGGCTATGTAGGATGTGAATGGTCTTTTCCAATAAAGAGGGAATCGTCCATCAAACTAATATATGACCAGTAAGATCATGCAACAGTATCCGAAGTCCCATCAATGATCTAGTTTATCCTGAAGGCAATAGATTAGAATACCGACGATAGTTAAACAAACAACACAAAAAATTAAAGCAATGGAACTAGCACTTTAACTGCACTCACCGTAGTCACTATGTGAAAAGATTTTCAAGCAAGACTTGCTAGATAAGTGCCACAACCGCACTGTCTTATCCATCGACGAAGAGAGCAAGTGCTGAGGAGAAACCAGATTTTCATGAGATAACATGCAAACTTATTCTCAGCATAAACTTTTGTTTGAAAGAAAAATGAGGTGCAGTGCATCACAGTGTTGGACAACGTTATGTGCAACAGTAAGAAACTATTGATGGTATAGTCATCAAGCATCTAAGTCGCAAGTCCGTGCAGCCAAAGGTTTGACTATAACTCTATATCCCCAATACTGGTCTGTTAGTACTTTAATATCAAGAAGTAAGCATTCAGAATTCAAATTATAGATATCACATCTGAGAAGATGATTACTACAGAACATACCCAGCATCAAAACGGATCAGTGACAGACCTGGGACTTCGACCACGACAGGTCAAGCACGTCATCCAAATGGCCTTCAAATGAACAAATAGGCTTTTCCGTGAGTGAAAACACAGTCTCTGGAATTAGCACATTGTCCAAGTTTACTGATTTCCGGCTTACTGATGATCTCCCTCTTCTCTTCCTTTCCAGGTAATTATCTGCAGTAGGAGACAGTGTGGTTCGTTCTGGCGAACCAGTAGCGGCAAATAAAAGACTGAAATTCCCCTCTTCTGGTTTTTCAACCAACAACTCCCCCTTCCTCTCAGACTCTGATACCTGCCAAATATGAATTATGCGGTCCTCACCAGCACTTGCAAGATACCTCCCATCCAAACTGAATTTGATACTCCAAATTGACCCGTTATGAGCATGTATCTCCTGGCTCTTGTAAAGGGCCGTGAGTTCTTTACAAGATTTTCCATACTGCCTGACCCTAACCCTCTCGGGCCCATGAAATGAAGCATCCTGGCTATCATCTGTTGCTGAGCTGGACCTCCGCCCACCCCTCTCTGATGCAGTATCCTTCTCATCACTACTTCGCCTCTCTTTGTGACTCCCTGCCACCGTGCTTGCCACAGTCCTTATACTTTTAAGCCAACTACTTTTCTTCTTCAACTTTGACCCAACACCATTACCCCCATTCAAGCTCAAATCTGAGATATCTTTGTTGCCCTCTTCCACATTCTGTCTCCTCATCAGTTCTTGAACAATTGGGGAATGGCCGACTGTCATTTCAAACTCCTCTAGGGTCAACTGCCGCCCAGTCCCGACTTCCTTTAGCTTGTTCCACGAGCCATCCTCTCTTAACTCATTCACTACGAATTCTTTCCCATTGTCAAGGTTCTTAATTGTGCAAACACTTCCATCATCAGCATTACCATTAGATGGCACAACACCACCTTTAAAAGCGATCATTGAGTTACCAGTCAACCCAACAGCAGAGCTCACAGAATCGCTCCTTACCTCATCCATCTTCCTACAATATTTCGCTATTGGCGGCTTGTTCGGCAAAACGGCACTGGCAACTGGAGATCCAGTTCCCTTGCCTGGGCGTGGTAGGACAACATTATGATCAGTACTTTCAAACGAACGAAAATGATCAACAGCAACAAAAGAATCAGAACCAACACGATGGTGCGTAGGATTCACATTACACTGATCACCCGACGCCGCCTTGCGGTCTGAGGAAGCCTCCGACTTCGACCGACAGAACACCGAATTGCCACCGTTCTCTTGATCCTTCAGGCAATGCGACGACACCGACCTCGCAAAGTCGACTTGACCCGCGTCCTTCTCGGTTCCTGCCCGCGAGAGAGACGGGCGGGCGCCGAGACCCATCTCCTGAAGGAGCCGCGACCGACGCTCGAGCACGGAGGACGGCTCGGAGATCCAGACGTCGTACCTGGCCACGCTCTTCGGGAACTTGGGTACGCGCAGCTTCTTCAAAGATGCGAAATTGGAGTCGGTGGTCGGGTCCTCCGGCTCGTCATCGGAGTTGGAGCAAGAGCAGGAGGACGAGGAGGTGATTCGATCGAGGGACTCGTAGAAATGCTCCTCCTCGTCCTCCTCCCTCGAGTGGGCCGTCCTCGTCGTCATCGTCCCGCGCCGCCGCTGGACATCGCTCACTCCAGTTACCAGCCCCGTCTCGCCGCAAAGGGACACGAAATCGGAAGAGGAAACGCCCCGTCGCCAGAGGGATCCATGTGGGTCGGTAGTGGCTGCAGGGATCAAGAGAATTCGGACGTAAAGATTCGGTTTTTCTCGGTTTTCCTCAAGTGGGTAAGGCTGGGGCGCGGCTCAGGAGCCTGTATGGGGAGATGGGATCGGAGGAAATTGAGTGGAGAATACAGGGAAGGAATGCAGATCCAGATGATGATGATGATTGATGCAGGGGAACAGAGAGAGGCTGGGCGTTGGAGGGGACGAAGGCGCTGCTGCTGCTGCTGGAGGGGGGGACTTCTGCTAAAAACTAATGTCGTTGGGTTTGGCAATGTTTTTTTTTTTTTTTTTTTTTTTTTTTCGGTTTTTTGTGAAGTGTGCGTGAAGAATGGAGAGAGAGATTTGTGTGGAATTTTTCCTTATTTTAATGTCCGTTATATGGAAAAGTCTTTCTTTGAAGTAGAATGCATTAGACATGGAAGAAGCAATATCAGGTAGCACAAACACCATCGATGTGTTTATTAGTATTGTCTAATATCAAAAGTCGTATCACCATTCTATAAATTTGACTATCTCAAAGTTACTCAACAAAGTGATAAAAATATTTATTTGCTAAGTGAGAATACTAGATGTGTATCGGTGAAATCATACGAAAAGATATAGTGACAACGGAGCATGAAATAGTTTAGCATAAATACAAATGTTACTTAATCATTATGTTAGTCATTGAGAGAACGCATAATACTAAGGTATCAAAGTACGAAGTAACTTCCAAATCGATGGATAAAAAAATAAATACGAGCAACTAATAATTATAAAAATAAAAATCCAAAAACATGACATTACATAGTATCTTTTGAAATGCATATAAACAAGCCAAAAATGTTACTACAATCGGTTTTTGATTCGATCCCAAGGTTTGTCGCATCCCTCAAAAGTATAGATGAGGATAGGGATCTTGGAAAACCACTTATCAATCCGCCCGACAAGAGGATGATTAAGTCTCCACTTACTTCGTCAAAAATAAATGATTTAAAAAATATTTTTCCTTTATTTAGTTTGAAATAATTAGTCGGTAAAAAAATTTCCTTACTGATAGTAATTTATGTTTAAACATTCTATTAGACATCGAAAATATTTGTTATTCATTTCATTTTTGTAAGCGATACGAATAATTATTTTTTTTCTTTTTCTCAAAACAGATGATGTATTTATCGACAAAATATCGAGTCTCATAAGAATCAAAGCGGGCTTTTACAGGAGTCAGGAGTCACAGGCAAGCCCAAGAAGAAGACTACTGACGCCAGAACATGGTAGAAAGATTCATCTCTTTCTCACTCAATTACTGTTTCCCACATGCTGTCCAGCCCAGTTCTGCCAGGTGAAAGGTGACAGCCCCACCTCCCCCAAATTATACGTCTCGGCTAAAAATTTTCAGGGGACCATTTTCATTGAACCTCTCATCATGTCGCTCTCTCTCTCTCCTCTTCCCACCCTTCTCAACTGCTCCTCCATCTGCTCTTTTGAATCTCCATCATTTGATGAGCTCAGCTCTCAAGAAAAGCTTGAGATAACCTTGGCGCCTTGGCCCCCCGTTAGAACTAAAAGGGTGTTTCAGCAATGTTATTGAACAATTTTTTCTTTTATTTTTGAAATTTTAAATGTTAGGAATGAGGGTCGATATTGACTGTCATATTATAATGGGTATGATTGTGATGGGGATTGACTCCTCAAGGACACATACAAGTGCCCCCATTAGAACTCTCCCCCTTTAGAAGTCTCCCCCTGGATATAATGAGTAAGGAACGCATTGAAAAAGATTAGGGAAAAAAAGATAATGTTGAAAAGACTAAAAGACTGGTATACTTAAATGGGTTTACCAAATGATGTGACGGGTTTTTGTTTGGTACTGAAATAGACTGACTATTAAATAACCACTTACCATTTACCGCATCACAAAGGCAAAAATCAATTATTTTCTCCTCTCTTTTTTGGGTTTTCTTTTTTTTCTTTTTAGCCTACAAACCATAGAGCAAGGGAAGCACACTAAATGTGGACTATCCTTTGAGGGTCACATGTGTTGGGAGACATAATTAGCAACTTTACATTAGAAAAAGGAAAAAGAATCTAGGTGCTCTAGAGCTATTGTTTTAGGTGTCAACACCAGAATAACTGGGCAAAAAACAAGGAAGTCAAAAGTCCACATTGCAGAATTGTCATTTGCAACAAAAAGAATTGCCTACTCTACTCTCTCCTAGGCCCTAACTCCCATCATGGAAAAGGAATTCTCTCTTCGCCAATTTTAATGAGCGTCCGTGCTTGGTCGCTACCATTTGGACAATCGGACCACCCGACAATCAATTTTTTTTATGATATGTTTGATAAAAGATTGTATAAGATACAAGAAGTCCTTGTCGAACCCAAAGGATGAAGTGGAATCCGTGGAGGATTTGATTATATAATATGGTCAAACCATGATATTGACTAAGGAGATTAGTTGCAACTTGATATGACTCAATGGTATCCCAAGAAAATAGATAGGCATGCCAGTTGGAATTTTGCTGGTGACCTATGTGACTTTAGGCTAAGTTAGGAACCATTAAAATTCACAACGAGGACAGACGGCCATGACCTTGATTAACGAGCTCTTTTCCAGTCAAACATGCCAAGGTTTTCTAGTGTTGTTAATCTTGATTTGCTTTCCAGTTCATCACGCGTTGTTGAAATTTGGAGATGGAGTTGTTGCCCACTAAAAGAAACGAGGGCTTTGACCCTACTTGCACATGAAGTTTTGGTACTTGATGATCAAAGAAGCACATGAGCAAGATGAAAGGAAGTGTGGTGACCTTTCGGGTACTATGTGTTGGCTAAAAGGGGTAGCAATTTTTTGTTTTTGTACTAGAAATCTCATCAAGATGTGCTAAGTAACATGCGACCGTTAGGGTTTCTTTTGATCGTGACTAGAAATCTCCCTTCAAAGTTCAGACATAATCATTCAAGTATTGAAAGAAAGAGTAGTCTTTGCATGTCGGTTAGATGAACGGTGAGGTAATTCAATTGAGGCATTCGACTCGTCCTTTCATGAATCATGCAATTGTACCTATTGAACTTCATTTCCTCTTTCAATTTGTCATTCTGATCATGCGTCCCCTTTTTCAGTTATTGCTTAGGTGATTAAAGTTTGATGTTGAGCATTGATGATGTACTGAAGCAACTATAATCTCATCATTTAGGATAAGGTTTTTTTCCCTCCTGCAACACTGAGTAGAGGATTCAGAAAGATGTGAAACTAAGCTTGGGGGCTTTGAGATTCTCTACCTAATGAGCACCTCAATGCGAATTCGTTGTCAAGGGGATGTAGCTCTGGGTTGACCTTGTAATGGAATTAAAAACCATCTGAACAACTTCGTGCTCAAATTAACCGACACAAGAAACCAAAGAAAGGAAAAAAGATGCTCTTGACAATCACAAGAAAATGGCCACGAGAATCCAGCATCATCTCTATCAAATTGGAAAGAAGACAAGGGAGAGAATCCATTGAACCAAAGCAGGAAACGCAACTCATGATCCTCATGTCTTCAGTTTCCAAAATAATGGACCACTTTCTTGAATTACTAACGCGTTAGTCTTAAATAATTAGGGCCGTATCGTTCATGTGCACCTCCTTGTGGATACGGAGTATTTAAATCCAAGCTCGTGCAGGTTTTATACGAATATTCGTATGCATATGGTCAGCATGCCTCGTGCGAGACAAAACCCATTATCAACCTTCTAAGCCACGATCCACCGCACGTTGTTCCAACTAAATTATACTTGAATCTGATGTTGTGTTCTTGCCCTACGTTTCCCCTTTAGGTGAGATTTATGTATTCTGCACAAGGTGCTTTTTCATATTCCCTTCGAAGCTGGTAATCATGGGGGAATAGGTTCTTTGCCTCCCTACACCTGCTATAAGCTTGTCTTGATTTGGGTTTGTGGGGTTTACAGCTTCACCATTTTGGATAAAAGCGCTCGCCATTGGTGCAAAGATCAAGCCCAGAAAGAGTATTTTTAAGCAAGATTAAATCAATGCAGACAGGCCACGTGGATATATTCTCAAACAGCCTGTTTGGGCGTGTACTAAAGGGGAGGTCGAAGATGAATTATGACCTACAAAAACATGCTGTGCTTCGAGTTTAAATAATGCGAAATCATTAACAATCCCACGAGGATCAACGAGGAACAATGCTGAGCATGTTCGTTTTAATTAAGCAAGTGGACTAGTGAAGCAAACGCCAGCATTATTGCCATGCGAGTAGGTTGTCTGTTTTCTTTTTAGTAGATTATTTGCCAATGATAAATCGTGGAATGACCATGTCCATTAACTTAGGCATGACAGGCGACCGATCGCTTGAGGGACCGTAAAAAAAAAAATCGGAACTCGAGTAAGTGCAAAAGATTTTCACGTTGCCTCAAAGCAGATGCTTGGAGAGAACTAATATCTGGAGACGTCACAAAGCCTGGTTTTCACGCAGGACCTGAATAGTTTTGGCCGAAAAGATAAGCCGGAGCTGAATGGTGAGACCAGGCTTTCTGATTTGGAGATTGAAGAATTTGTACAGAAGGAAAAGAGAGGGCTTTTGGGAAAGCCCGTTTGGTTGGTCCATCTCAAGCTGGTCAAAACATTTGAGCCCGGTTCCATGAATCCATTGCAGACGCTACAATCGAGCTCTTTAACAATTTATTCATGCAGAAACATTCGCGTTCAAAATATATTTGCAAACTGTCAAAATTGACTTAGCAATTTCAAAAAAGCCTCGGTATATTATCGGACCACCAGCTTCTTAGTACTTACCAAATCTTTCAGAAACTATCGGTCATGAGGAAAAAAAGAAATCATTTTATGAAAACTCAGGACTGTTCTTGGAAAGATTGTCCGAAATATATAACTAATAGCTATTAGTTTTCTCACAAAAAAATTGGTTTTCATTTGATTCAAGTGAAGTACTCTGCATGACTACGAGAGTAATTCAGATATCCTTCGACCATATTCATCACCGAGTGAAGGAAGTCTCATGTACCCGATGCACATAGCTAAAACAGTTCGCATGCATCTATGAGGATCATCCAAAGATCAAAGTATTGTCTTTCCGTGGGAGGACATAAAGTTGACAGCATCCTTTCAAAAGAAACTCATCATTGGCGATGAGAAATTTACTGGAAAGAGAACCCAGAATACATTTCACCACTTAATAATTAAGTCATGAAAGAATGAATACAAACTTTTTCTTCTTTTCTGTTATCCCGTTTCAGAACACAACTCACAAACAAGACAATATACTTTTTACTGTATATCACCGTGTACAAAGAAGCCACTCACATGTCTCGCTGCAAGAGGACACGAAATAAATTACAATGAGCGATCCTCGTCTCCGCAGCAACTGGCCAGCAACCAAATCCTTATTATGCATGCGAACTATCTAACTTTGAATCCCAAAATCACCACTCTGCAATAACTAAAAATGATCACACAAGAATTTACAATCCAATATGACTTGTCATGTACCTTGAACTGCTGTACTTAATGTGTAAGCTTGACCGTGCGCATAAGGTATTGGGTAGTTCAAGCTTTTTTTCTTCCGAAGAATAGAAGCTTTCTGAACCCTTTGGCAGCTTTAGGAGAGTGCTCATCACTATCCCATTTCTTCCTTGAGTGTACTGGCTCGGGGGTGATCTCATTAATGCGTGGAGTGGTTGCGAAATGTACCCGAGGGGTGTGAGAAACTGGAGTCTTTTCAGACACTCTGGAATTATCAGCTTCAGAGCCAGTGTAGATAGTAAAGTTTTCCAATGATCTCGCGATAGACGGAGACTGAACCGGGTGGAGAGTCACTTCAGGTACAGTTATGTCATCGCCAGGAACTGGAGATGATACATATGAACTCCCATTATCAGTTTTGAAATGACTTGGTTTTGCAGAGTCCGCCTCAGTAGGCACTGACAGGTTATTGCTCTCCGCATTCTCATAATCACTTTTGAAATGACTTGGTTTTGCAGAGTCCGGCTCAGTAGGCACTGACAGGTTATTGCTCTCCACATTCCCATTGTCACTTCTATCATCCAATCTGTCTTTAGGAGAAACTGATTTTTCTCTGCTGTTTTCGACCTGAATGTCCTTAAAACCATCATCCGCTGGAGCAGGTTGAGCCGTTTCTGCTGCCGCTAACTCCAATGACCCCATTCTGGCTTCTGCAGTTTCCTTTTTTTGTTGGGTGTTGATATTGGGCAGAAGTTGTCCGTTTGAACCGTTCACAGTATTTTTCTTGTTTAAATGTTCAGGTTTCTTCAGGCCTGCTTTCTTAGTTTCAGGAGGAAGGGGCTTCTTTGGCAAGGTAGCTGGAGTTGACTTATTGATCTTCGAGGAGGCTTTGATGGGTTGACTTGTTTTTGAATTCACAGTTTGAACCTCTTGAGTTGCTCGAGCAGCTGCAAGACGCTCGATGGTGGAATTCCTGAGGACTGGCTTATTCGACTTTGGAGTCTCCTGAGATTGGGACCAAGTAGATTGACTTCGGATCTTACTTGGCTGGGTAGGTGTGATGGTTGCTTTAGTCTCAGTCGAACTCTTCTTAGGAGCAATTGGTTTAGATCCACGGTTGGCACTTCTCTCAGCAATTCTCTTCTGACGCTGAGCAAGCAACTCCTCCTTTCTCTTCTTACTTTCTTCTTCCTAGTCAAGAAAAAGGAAACCACATTAAAATAGGAACAGGATTCAACTGGATCTGCATGGACCCCCAGATAATATCCATATATGGGTTATATTTTTGTGAAAGACGGATGATACTGTAGGCAAAGTAAAATGTTTTGACCGATCTCACTCATAAGTGAGAGTCACCCCTATATTAGAGAGGAAAAACTAAAATTCAACAAACTAGCATCATTCTGCACAAAATAAACATTCGTGTACGGAGTACTTATGCTTTGTAAAATTTCATAGTGATCCAAGTAGTACCTTCTCAGCTCTGCTCTTCGAAGCAGCTGTCCTGGTTCCAGGAGTTGGCCGGCCCTTTGGCAACGTATCAAGCTTATTCCTCGCGAGAGAACCATTAATAGGCCTAGACCTTGCTTCTGCATTTTTATTCTTTGTAAAGTTTGATGACGGTTCATTTTCGGCAGAATCATTCATCTCATTCCCAGTGTGCTTTTGGATGATCTTTGCCAATGAGCTATGATTTCCATAATCCAGTTCTGGTGTCCACAATGCTCCAGCCTGCTCTGCAACAGAATCATGATTGAGAACCATAAAAAGGTCATCTGGTTCACAGGGAGTTTCCTGTGAAATTTCAGGTCTGCTGTTCTTGGCGTTTATAGTGTCAGGAACCATGTTTATATCCATCATCAGCCTATGCTCAGATGGATCATTGACCATTGGCCGACCTTCAATCATGAAAGAGTCATCAATTAGGACATCCCTCTTCTTTATCTCAGTGTGCAAAAGCTCTGCACCAATTGATGAAGCAGAATCAACTTCAACCATTTTGAGGTCCATTCTATCCTGCTGATTTATCACTCCATTTTGTCGATTGCCAATAAACCAATCTCCTTCCTCATGAATTTTCTTGATAGAGGATACAGCAGATGACTCTGGTAGTGATTGATTGAAAGAAGTCCCCGACTCTTCAGTCTTCTCCGCATATATTAAATCCTCATATGGGCTGTCCATTGTACTCATAATTGGCCGGACACTGTCACCAGCTTCAAACTCCTCAAAGCGAGTTGTACCCTCTGCTACCCAATCCTTCTCAGTAATTACAAAGGAATCGGCAGCAACAGGCTGTCGTCTTGTGCTTCCTGATTCCAGTTCATATGCAAATGATGTCCCCTTCAAAGATTTCTTACTTGCTAGGTCTTCCTCAGGAATCCGTGCAGCTTGTGTTTCCAAACCTGGGACGGCAGCTTCCCTGCTCTCCATCAGGATGTTCTGAAAAGCACCCCAGCTCTCGTATCTTCTCTCTCCCTCAGAGTTATTTGCCTCTTCGCTCTTATTCTTTCCATCAGCTGCATCATTTAGTTCATTCATGTCGAGGTGGTGCATTGAATCTCGTTTCTTGCGACGACGTGATGCTGAACTGTTTCTTCCATGCAATGATCCAATGGCCTTTTCCACCTGCTGCCTGAGGGACTCCTCGGTAACAGAATCATCCTCGTTAGATGAACTTGTTTCAGAAAAGTCACTCCTTCTACCATCTCTCTCGGACGTAATGTAGTTAATGTTGCGAATAACAACTTTCTTCGAAGACTTCTTTCCATGTCCTTTACTTGGCAGCTGATCTGTCGAAGGGTACCTTTTGCCACTGTGATGTCCATCCGATTCCCTCTCACTGCCAGTGTCACTGGCTTCACTGGATTCACCTTCAGATAAATTTTCATGTGAATGTTTCTTTTTATTTTTTGACGATGACTTACGAGCCCGGCCATCATCTTTAACAGAAAAATTACTGGGGTCTTCATTCGGAGGCCAGCTTTTATTCCCCTGGTAGTATGAAGGGGGAACCTGCATTCCAGGGTAGAGGTAACTGGGAAACGGGTGCATCTGTGGGAAGAAAGGACCTTGAAAATTTTGCATATACTGTGAAATATGATTGTGCCATGGCATTGGAACTTGCCCCTTTCCATCCGGGAATGACATTGGTGCTGTTGTCGGCAACCTAGTATCTGCACCAAACATTAATCAGCATTAGGATGCAAAAAAAAAAAAAAAAAAAAAAAAATTCCAAACATAGATGATGAGTAATGAAGATTCCATAAAACCAAGTCTGTGACAAGTGACTGTTCTTAGATTTTTCAGAGATATCTGCCAAGAAGGCACTAAGGTATTAAACCTTGCGTATGCACTTCCATTCGTGTGTTGCTTGAAAGGGAGAAGGTGGCCAGAAGAGAAGAAGTCGAACCACTAAAGAACATGTTTGTCATCAGAACAAAGCTCAAATAGTGCAATCATTTTCTTCAAGATATTCTATGCGGCGAAAACACAACAGCAGACAGTGAAAGAACACGCATGTCTCCAACTCTTAATTTTTTGTGGGGAATTTCACGTGCATCACGTGGTAGGTGAAATGTATCATGACAAGTGAAACATCTGAAGTCGAATATCATGTTCATAGTCCATAACTTGTCTACCTGCACTCGACTCTGTAACATTGAAATCTGTGTAGCCGTTGGTTTTCCCACTTGATGGACCACCATCCTGAATGCTACCAGGGCCGTTCTCCTCATCGGCAAGGATGATTCCAGAAGTTGCTATGTAAGGCAAATCTGGCCTGGACAGTGCCTGCATTGCTGCTATCTCATCCATCCAAAGCCTATCTTCATTCTTTTCCTTGCATAAATTCATGAAATTTATGCATGCCTCCCTAAACAAAGAATCTAGATTAACATCACAAAGACAGAACATACTCAAAATGGAGAATGAGATTGGAATGTGCTGTTTGAATAATTACAGGCTGCAACATATGTAACCTCCTTCTTTTACGGAAATAACAAAGCTGATAAATTCGCTAACAAAGGAGTCGTGCATTCCTCATTTTATTCTATTGATATAATTGAGGCAAAAAGGAAGAATTATTTGTGAAATTCAAGTTCAACAGACTTAATTTCAATGATACCATACCTTGTTGGTAAGCAAGATAACTTCCAACAAAGCACTGAAAGAAAAGCAGTCTCTAGTTTTCATTATTTGGCACCACATTGCACCGCAGTGAATTTTATGTCCGCATATCTCAGATAAAATGCCTTCTTCAATCGAATCACTAGGGTAAAATTGACATCTTCATTTATTTTTTGCAGATAGCAGACTTCTTTTTTAACCCATACCTCAAACGCAAAGCTCCAAAGGCCTCAGCAAAATATATGAGATTATCTATATGCTCCAATTCAAACCCAGCAACCAGAGCACGAGCATAAGCCATTGCTTGCTCCTTCCGAAGCACTGCCTTTCGAGTCTCCAGAACCCGCTGGAGATGGACCCTGTCACCGTCCAGAGTGAAATAGTCAATGAGCTCAGAGATGCATATCTAATGGCCTATGCTTTGACCAAATACTATTGACAAGGTAGTTTACTTGGAATTTTCTTCCGAGGCATCATCAGCTCCATCATATTTTGCTTTGGACTGAGAAGCAACATCACAACACAGACGTCCACCATCATAATCTGATGTTACCGCATGATATTCCATTATTTGCTAGAACGATCACATACCTTATAGGACACAGATGACTTTGTGAAGTTTCCCTCAGAAACTGACGCATTTCCTGTCAAAAAGAGAGTACAGGGCTTTCAGCTTATCAGCAGCTACGAATAAATTAATGCCAAAATCAATATGCAGTTCATTAGGGCAAGGTTTGATTAAGAAAACTTCGTGCTTTCCACAAAAAAAAACTAATAATAATAAATAACGCAAGGAAATTAAATTACTTTTTTCTTTTCCAGAAAAACCTGCTCACAGTCAGCACCAAGCAGGTCAACCAAATTTTTTATGTAAATTCAGAAAGTCCTGCTCACAGTCAGGGTATTCAATCATGTAATGCCGACCCTACCTTCCATTGCCATATCGATGTTCTGAGCTTCATTGGATAGGATTGATTCTTGTATCTGGGAAATCTCCCTCTCTAATGTGACAAATCTCTCTAGAACTTCAGGCGTCCTAACAAAACTTACAAATCTGCATGAAGACGGGAAAAGAAAAGCAGAGAGAAAATTCAGTACATTCGACATTGATTACAACCATCAAGCATATTTTCTTATATAGTATCTTATCAATAGGTAAACTGATCCATAATCAGCAATCAGGTGTAACGGCATTCACATATTATTCCTTTTTCGTCCTTTCGATTGATCTCCTTGACACATTCCAAAGTGCATAACATGTTTAGAACAAACTTCCAGATTTTGCAAGTAGTAAGGAAATCAAATGCAATTCAATGCAGGGACAGTTTACTTGAAGCAATTGAAAGCGTGGATGCTTGCTAGATTACCTCTCCAAAGTGGCTTTAGTGAACCAGGAAGCATCTGATCTCAGAGTGATGGAGTAGCCACCTTTAGATATCTGATCTTTCGCGGATTTAAGATGCGAAAGGAACGGTTCAAGTAATCCCGATGCCAACTTCTCATTCGCCTTACCAGCGTAAATCACCAGATCACACCTTCCATTCGTATAACATAAAGGCACACGACAGAGTCAGTCAAATACGAAAAAGGACCATAGTTTCACTACCCAGATGAAACTCATGCACGAAATCTCAATGCAGACAAAAACCCACCATCAAAGATTGCTCATTTTCGACATTGTCGAACTGCAAGAGATTCAAATTCCTTAAAAGGTTCAGCATCCATGAACATCAGACCAATGGGTAGGCAAAATTACCTGGTTCTCGTAGGAGTGAGCTGAAACAAGACATAGTCAAGATGAGTTCTGGAGTCCATCGACATTATTGGAGAGGCACTATTCACTATCCTGAAGGAGCTCAAAGAATCATAGCATTTCACTTCGTCTGCACAGTTTTGCAGCGAGCTCCGATGAGCAGAGCGGAAATGGTGACGAGGTGTAAGAGAACAAGGAAGAATGAGAAGCAAGCGAGGGGATTTGATGCGTTTGGAGTGCGGGTCCCCCGAGAATTATGCCGACATCTCTTACAACTGTGGGGATGAATCTAAGGTATAGAAAGAAGAGAGAGAAAAAGAAGGAGAAGAGAAAAACTTAAATGAAACGGTTAAAACGAAAGAAATCCTGGAAATGGATGGGTGTTCCAGTGATGAGGAATTGTGTGTGGGGGAGTGTTTTGGTGTGGTTGAGAAGTCACTTCTGATCCAAGTAAAACAATCTCTCTCTCTCTGTCTCTCTGAATTTGTATAGAGTGTGCAGGGGGGAGAAGAATCACAAGATGCATTTGCCAACCTCCAACCGCCAGAAGCTTTATTTCTACATGGGTAACCGCTGAAGTTAATAAATTTATTGTTATCTCAGCACCTTCCTCAATGCAATAAGGTTACTATGCGGCATAGATTACCAGATCACGTGACAAACTCTTATAGAGTGTTAGTATAATGACTTTTGTAAATAATCGTTTACAGTCTATTATATTTCTCAATTTGATATATCCAAATTCATTTTCACAGTTACCAGTGATAAAGATGTGATTTTTTCTGAGTATAAGAGTACAGGTGAAAATCTTTTCGACGTTTCTGATTCAAAAAAATTTATGCTTTGTAACTAAATATAGTCTCACGGAAAGAGAAGGGTCAATTTTTAGCTTAGTAAATAGCATCCATGATGACGCAATTATTGACTTTCTAGCAGAAAAAACAATGAAGTCATTATTAACCATAATCCTAAGCATCTGAGCTTAATTTCTGGTTCGTACATAGCTTTCGGAGGGGTCTACCCTCTGTTGGGAAGCTTCAATCATTGTTCTTGATCTCAAAACTCCGTACTTTCTTCCAGAGCCTGAGAGTAGATGGAGCAATAATTTAAGGCCCGAAACGCTTGTCTGTCCTTACCTAAAGCATGCTGGATAATCCCCTAATGCGACATCCCAACCAACTTTTGCAAAGATGGCGGAAGTCAATTCAAGAGAAAAATACTGCAAGGACGAAATTTTAGCTGCTTCCTTTGTTGTTTGGTAAAGAGCACACAGGAAATTGTACATGCAGATGCAGCTTGCAGGACACTAGAAGAGGCGATTAGCGGATGCCGTACATTGAAAAAAAAGAAGAAAAGGAACTACTGTTGAACAATGAAGTTCTGAGAGCTAGAGCTTATTGCAAATAGGTTTTCAAGACCAGATTACTTTGTGAAATTACAGAATTCGTGTCGGACACAATCGTGCACATACATACTTAATGGAATAACGGGATGATTCTCTTCAACTACCGGGTATCCATGACCTGACAATAAGAGAGGATTATATAGAACATGTGACCAAGTGGGCTGTTCTTTATTAATTTGCTTCTTGATTCATACGAAAGTGTCTGATGCAAAGAGCAACTGATCCTACCTTTGATTAGCTGGATAAACCGTGACAGATTGTCCATTACGAAAATGACCAATCAACCATCTGGTGAGGGACGACAGTGGCCCCATGTTTTCCACTATTCAATATATTCTTGAAGCAACCACGGACACTAAGGCTACAACCACCACCCCCACCACATATGGCAACAGTCATCATCATTCATCACCATCATCGTGCAAGAAAAATCTCCCATCCCCAAATAGAGTCCAGACAAAGCCAAAAGGGTCATCGATCTCCTTTAGCCATCATGCTATCTGTATCTTATGTGATGGAACTACACAGCACCTTGCATGATAAGCTGAGGTTAAGCAAATCTTATCTTGGTGGACCTGTGGTTATGTGGAGATCTGGGCAATCATAAGGAATTTTTGTACCAAGGAAACAGCAAATAGACTAAATCAAGTTATTTAGGTCACCTACTTTATTTTCCAAATATGACATATAGAATAAGGAGGGTGAAGCTATAGTTCTCGCTAGATATGATATATTTACAATATTTCACCGTTGAATTGAAATGCAACACATTTCAGCCGTTCAACATATCTCAGTCTATAAAATTGCTATTACCTGTAAATGTCAACATATCCTAACGAATCAAATTGAAAGTTGCAATACTTTTTCCTACAACTTTGTAATATCTTCGTCCGCTTTTGCATAATATAAACAACATATAAAAATCGACTGCTAGAATTTATGTGGGATTCTATGTCCTCGCACATCATGGATAATTAGATGTGTTGGAAAGTAAAATTCAAAGAGATAGAAAATGCAAAATATTAACTAAGATGATACATGTAAACAAGTCGGTTAGATTGATTTGGTATCATCTTTATACTAAAACCCTGTGTGCTGAAAGTAAAAACTTCAAGGCAGGAAAGAATGTGCATATGGCTCGCTGCTGTGGACCCGAACACCGACTGCTTGCTGGGCTCTAATCCGGGCCCATACAGTAGATTAGTGGGCTTTGATGGTGGGGTCCACGGATTTTTGGTGGGGCCCATGGAATTTACTTGCCTGAATTTTATCGGTACAGATGGTCGGGCTGAGCTCTGACTTTAATCAATTGCTTGCAGAAAAAGGAAAGTCCTTCCCACCAATCTCCACCACCACCACAAGGTCCACCACAAAACTAGAAAGAACCTTTAACATGCCTAACAGGATAAGTTAGAGAATCGGAAGGCCAGTATCGAGTGTGGACGATTCATCGGCCCATGTTCGAATCACGAATGTCGCAGTAAATGAAGAACTTGACGAGAGCATAGCCATGATCGAATAGCCTCTCGAAACATCGGCAATAAATATTGCAGGACGAATGGCACCCATCTCTCCTTTCGCAATTCGTAAACTACCTAACGTGAGTGCCACATTGTCATAGGCCAAGACTCTTCTAGCGAGGACATTGCCCGTGCGGCGCCTAGTGAGTCGGAGCACCTTGGCTTGAGGAAAATTGGGACCTGGGACTCTAACGATCCAAGACTAGCGACGTTTATAATTAGTAAGCCAGTGCAACGTGAAGTGAACTCAATTAACATTGCACAAACCTGCCCACAGAAAGTTATGCTTTACTCTGTGTGCTAAGTTAGCTCGATTCCTACCCAATTCAACAGAAGAATTGGATAAAACGAGAAGAAGAAAATAACACAAAAATCTTATTAGAAGGATCATACAAGGAGGGCTAATGAGAGGAGAAGACGAAGGAAGCCCTGCCCCTGATGATTCTGCTCACCGTGTCACCCATGACTCCGATCATCTCCCCGGCAAACCTCATCATCCGCGGCCGGAGGTAGACCGCCCAGAGGCCGACCACCGCCATCAGTATCCCTCCCAAGCTCATGACCGCCTCTTCCTCTTCTTCTTCTTCTTCTTGCTTCTCTCAATTTGCATCCCTCTCCGTCTCTCTGCGGATCACATCTTGGCGCACCGACGGGACAGTTCGATTCCTAAGTGCTGATGAGGCGGACTGCAGTTCTAGGGACGTCTATGGTACCTCGTAGCAACATGGCCACGCACTTCGGATTCGGGAAAGTGGCCTCCTTTTACCTGACCCACACAACTGAGTGCCTCTCCTCGCAGCTACCGTTCCCAACTAATGTTCAAATCCTTCCGTAGTCACCCTCCATGTGCCAAACTGGTTTACGTGAGTTGAACTAAAGGGGCAACCTAAGTACATTTTATGTTGTAGTAAATGAACATCGTTCCCCGGCTCCACACGAACCTATTGATGCGTCAAATCAAAGGGGCCGAGCATTTATAATATGATTGTTAAGTATGGAGTTATGTGGGGGCTATTGCTCCCCCACCGTTTTATGTGTAAACTACTGGCGGAGTGCCCATTTATTCAAAAGATGTTTTGATGCCCAAATGAGGTCATGACATCTCACTAGAAAATGCATTGATAAGCTAGTGTCCAACCTTGAAACCCTCGAAAATAAAATCCCGGATTGGGACCTTTCCTTGTTAAAGCCGAATTTTCAAGAAAGTGCAGAGGACCTGACCTTCTCTGTTGGGAGACCTTTTACGTGTTAAATCACTTTACAAGGTAGAGCAACCTAGGGTGACAGTTGCTTGGGTTGTGCGACCTCACCAACCCCTTGCCGGCCCCTCATTGGCAACCCCACATGAAGAATATGAACAGTTATATGGAGAGCAAAACTGGAAAACCAAAATATTGGTGAGAGTAGGTTTGTTAGGAAAGAAAATTTATTAATCTTTGAACTTTTGCAAGTCGAGAAAGTTAAAAACTCAGGACACCTCACCTCAAGATTTACCTAGCGCTTTTGGCCTTTCTGAGACTCACTTTTCATCAAGGTGATTTCAACAAAGTCTTTGTTGGAGTTGTGTAGTCTCGATCAGTGATGGACTTCTGCTGAGAAATGCCTATAGAGTCTCCAACAGACAAGGGCGTCAATGTGCCCCGTTGTTGCTGGCCCAAAAGATCATTTCCTAAATCAAAGAGACGGGTCGATCCGCTCTCATTCAATTATGAATTGAATCTTCATTTACATTTCGACCCAAAAAAAATAAAAATAAAAAGAATCTTCATTCACATGAACTTACAGACGATAGGATCGCTTGGACTTGTGTAAATACTTTTTATCGTAATTCACTGGAACCAAAAACGAAAAATGAAAGATTTGGGTAAGATGGAAAAGTCAAAAAATATTCGTTGATTAAGATTAAAGGGCCAAGCAGACCCTAGTCCGTTTTAAAGTGTATCCCATCGCTCAATGAATTATTGGAGATTTGGTCACAATGCTCGTAGCGCCTTGTCAATTCTCGCACCAACCGTCGAGCCCCAACGCGAACATCATCGATCCAGAGTTTGTCCGAGCAGACTTTTTGACAATGCCGTATTTGTATTGAACTGTATATGTGAAACTGGCTACATCAGCTCAATTGAGACTTTCGGATGGAGTAAGATCGATTGTTGCGAGATCTTTGGTAATATGTATGATCTAGAGACTGAACTGAGAATATAGTTTCTGCCTGCGAAGTTCATCTTGCAGATAAATTGAAGGTAGATGTCGGATGAAGTTGATAATCACAAGAATCCGTTTTCGCAGGCCTTAAATTGGGTAGCAAGAGTTCGGTTTTGGTGTTGCTTAAGATAGGATTCATTCAACGAAAGGAATTAGCATGAGCCCTTCTCTTGCTCTCGCGGGACTGATTTTGGTGGCAGCTTTCGTTTCGGTACTCTCATCGATTACAATCCGATGCTTCGAATCTTTGGGATCGGGTTATCTACGCACCGGCTTGAAAAAAGGTTAGTAACCTGAAAACCAGCTCAAAATTCTATCCAAGAATAGTCGATAAGTTGCTCTAATTGACCTCGATAATTTCTGCATATAGTCAATAAATTGAAGACCTCTTTCGATCAATTTTTATGGATTGGAGGAATGAATGCCAGGGTTGGGTCGGGCTCAGCTTGCCGCTTCGGCCCCAAACTCCAACTGCTTTCTGGGCTCTTCATCAGGCCCATGCAGCAGATCCATGGGCTTCGGTGGTGAGGCCCATTGGCTTTGCTCCTTAATCCGAAGCCATTTAGTACTTCTTTTCCCTTACATATATCTTTATACGTAACCCAAGTTTTGCGAAGATAAATGAGGCGTTGCGGTTGATTTTGGAGGACCCAACATTTTTCCCTTTTAAAACTACTTTTACCGAAAACCCTCTATCCCAGACACGATACTTGAGCCGAGCATTTAGTTTAACATAGGAATACCGAACATGCGCTTCTATATAGCCACTTAATTGAGTATTAAATAAATGAGATTGACCTGTTCTAAGGTACCAATCGTCACGTTCTCCACCCTAGGAGAACCAGAAACTAGCTGGATATGATGAAAGGCGCAGGTGCATACATCACGAATTACGCAAGGTGGATTGAATCTTAATCCGTTAACACGCTGTTGACACCAGCCGGACTTCAAGTCTCCACAACATTCCGCATGAAATTTCCCACAAAAACATCAAACGACCGGCCGGAACATGTCCCGGTGTTAGCTTGGGTCCTCTGGCGTTGGGAAAGCCCCCAGTTGGGAAGGTTCATGGAATCTACTGAACGACTTTAATAATCTAATCCGACGACGACCCATTAAATGTCGTCCGTCCTCTCCTCCGTCGCCGCATGCGGCTGAAAGCAAAACGAGTTTTGCATGCGGAAGTCCAAAACTCGGACGAGGGCCTTTGAATCTCTCGTCCTTTTCGCACTGTTTCGTGAAGTCTTTGGTCTTCGAGCAGCCATCCCTCCCGCCATTCACAAAGGTCAAAACGGACACGAGGGCAAGCGGCTTTTGAACGACGGACTTTGATGATTCGGCTTCCTTTTTCGCCTTTCGCAGCCTCACAAACCAGCTGTACCTCTGACCTACCGTTTGAACTCTCGAAAGAAAACCCCCTAGAATTAGGGATATAGTTTGGTGGCTTACGGTTCATTTGGATTCTAGCTCCTTGGATGCTCGAAATCACCGTGTGATCGAAGCGCGGTGCCGACCCACAATATCAAATGCGCATGATCGTCAACAATCATATAATCGATATTGATCTGCATGGAAAAGTTTTCTAAAAAGTCTTAAACTTTTTGTACTTTTATTAATTCAATCCTAAACATTTTAATTATATCAATTGAGTTTTAAACATCTTCACGTTTTGTCAATTGAATTCTTCTAGCCAATTGAATGCCGACTATCTTACATGACACGCCAATGTTGACGTTAACAATTTTTAATAATATTTTAATATTTTAATATTTTGTGATTTATTTATTTATTCCCTTTTTTTGTTTTTCCCATCTTCCTTGCGTCGACCATCATCAAGCCTCGTCAATGTTTGGCAGAGATCGTTGATCTCGAGTGAGGACCAACCTCACTAGGGGCCGATGCCTAAGGTTGGCGAGGGCAGCCCTCACTTGAGGCTAACAACCTTCACTAACTGTCAACAAGGCTTGGCAATGGCTGACAAAGGAAAAAGAAGAAAATGAATAAATAAATCAATCAATCAATCGAAAATATTAAAATATCATTAAAAATTATTCACGTTAACATCGGTCATATTACATGGACCAGTTAGCATCGACATGAACTATTTTCATCAATATTGGTTGAAGGTACTTAATTAGTAAAATATAAAAAGGTTTAGGACTCAACTAGCATAATTAAAAGGCTTAGAATTAAATTGATAAAAACAAAATAGGATTGGGACTATTTGGATAATTTTACCTTATATGCATATGGTGAAAGAGGTAAATATCGGTACCACTTATTTCTTTATAAGGGAAGAAGTTGAGAGATCAGACTTTCCAACTCTAAGATGGGATGGTGAAAGATGATATAGTCATGAAGAAAAACACATCAGATCAACTCCCTCCTGTCTTAGTTTAGTAAACTTACGATTCGTCAATGAGGATTAATAATAATAACGGCTCTCGAGTATGGTCCCCTTTTTCAAACAAGAGCAGGTACCCATAATTCCACACACAGAAATTTCAGCTTCCAAAGCAAAGTTCTAAAATATTGTGGCCGAATCACTCGAGTCAATTCAAGAAACCCACTTTTTTTCTCGAGCTGTCACGGGAAGTCGCCATTGTTCATCTTAAATTAATGGGATTTCGAGGAGAAGCCGAAGCTGCTGGAAAAACGAGGGCGATTGCGCCAGCGCAAGTCCAATCTCATTGGCACGCCAGGAGGAATTTTCCGAGACCTCCCAGCCAATCCCGTCTCGACATCTCCCGATCGTCCCATCTGCACGTGGCATAATAATCAAGTCCCGACCTTTATCGCGAAAAATCGATCCCCCACAGTGCCTTTTTTCCCTTTTCTTTATTGGGGTCGACCGATGACTGGTCGAGCTCGTCCGTAAATCTCCCTCGAAAAGTCGCCTACTCCTAGCCCCGCTATCTGAAATGGGTCCATTACACGTGTCGAACACCCAAGCCCGCCCAGCGATTTTCTACGTGTCGGTTTGACTCGCCATCGCAATAACCATCAAAGCTTCCGAGAAGACTCCACGTTCACGAGATTGGAAAAGGGGAGAGCGTAGGCCGACGTCAGTGATGGAGATGAGAGCAGTCTGGTCCTCGGAAGACCGTTCCTTCCGCCTTGACCCCGTTCGCCCCCGCATCGCCATCGCCACCGCTCAATGCTTGCAAGACATCGCTAAAACGGAAACGCCTCAACGCGCCACGAAAGGCCATTAAAAAACGAGATCTTTCGAAACGCAAAAATGAAGCGACAAGCCAGGGCGCCAGAAGATTGATGAGTGGAAGAAACCCTAAACACGACCACATCGTCCGCGCTCACACACGAAAAATGATTATAATAATAATGATGACGACGATGTTAGAGAGCGAACTCCGTGACAAGGAAACGACATGTGGGGGGTGTTCGATCTCGGCTCCGGCCGTAGACGTGGCCCCTCGAATGCGACGCCGTTTGCACCGCTCTGTCCTTGCCCTTCCCCTTGCCCTTGCCCCATGGTCCATCTCCCCACCCCGTCGCTCTCCTCCTCCTTTTTGAATAAAGCTCCCCGGCCTAACTCTCCCGATCCCCACACCACGCGTAGGCACGTGTCCTCGAGGCGTATGCCCACGTTGCCCCGTAGCTCACCCGTGATAAACGCCTCCAGCGGGTACGAAGTACAACCCGCCCTTCGATCACGAGGACACTAGACTTGACTCGGTTCGGAAAACCCGCATTAATGACGTGGCGTTGGGACAGGAGCCTCGCGTGGCGGTACTTAGATGGCCGGACGTTATTTACCATTCGCCCTAGGAATAATTCGTACACCGAAATCTTAGTAAACGACGAACGAGATTTATGTAAATGCTGAGGCACGATTTGGACATTGCTCTAGCCGGTCATTGCCCTCTAGACATGTGCACCAAACGCGCTTAAATTCACCGAACGGGCCTCCCGAAAATGTCCCCTTTTCAAAACATAGGGGAGCCGACGCTATCTAGAAATCGGACCTGGGCGGACCGACACGTGTCCCCCCGCCTTGACTGACCCCCGTTTGTTCGTTTCCCACCGGCGGTGCATGCACCGAAGGGGAGAGGGGGGAGGGGGTGGAGGTGGGGAGGGCTCGTACCGGCCCGGATAAGGTCGGCCCAACTCGACTCGTTTCTCCCCTCTTTTTCCGGAGGGTTACGTGGCAGGCTTCAGACAAAGGTGGGGCCCGTGCATGATGCAGCCAGCACCTTCGAAAGTGACGACCGTACTTATCGCTCTCTCACGTCTAAGGGGAGGCTCTATAAATTCGCTTCCCGAGCTCGCATTTAGAAAAAAAAGAAAAGGGAGAGTTTCAAATTGAAAAATTTGGTCGACTCTCTCCCTCTCTCCTCTCTCCCTCTCTGCCTCTCTCTATAAATCGCCCCTTGCCTCTCTCTGTTTCTCTGTCTCTCTCTCTGAACCTTCAAAGTTTCGCCAGCTGAAATGGGTGTTCCGGGGACCGATCCGCTGGCCCAGCTGAGCCTGCCGCCCGGCTTCCGATTTTACCCGACCGACGAGGAGCTCCTCGTCCAATACCTCTCCCGCAAGGTGGCCGGTTACGAGTTCAATCTGCAGATCATCGGGGATATCGATCTGTACAAGTTCAATCCCTGGGACTTGCCAGGTACGTGTGCTAGGGAGCCCGTTTGATGTTGTCCGTTTTGGGCTTCTGTCGATTTCTTGTATTGATGGTCTGATGAGAATTTCGCGTGTGTTTTTTCAGACAAGGCGATGTTTGGCGAAAAGGAGTGGTACTTCTTCAGCCCCCGAGACCGGAAGTACCCGAACGGGTCCCGGCCGAACAGGGTTGCCGGGACCGGCTACTGGAAGGCGACCGGCACCGACAAGAACATCAGCACCGAAGGCCGCCAGGTCGGCATCAAGAAAGCCCTCGTTTTCTACATCGGCAAGGCCCCCAAAGGCAACAAGACCAACTGGATCATGCACGAGTACCGCCTCCTCGAAAGTACCCGCAAGACCGGAAGCACTAAGGTATTCATTTGAATCTTAAAAGTCTCTCCTTTTTTTTTTTAACGAAAACGCGATTCAATTCGAGCGGTGTTCATCTAGCCCTATCGACTGATGTTCTTGGTATTTGTGTATCCGCAGCTGGATGAATGGGTCCTGTGCCGAATCTACAAGAAGAGCTCGGGCCAGCAGAAGCCGAGCACCTCGACTTCCTCGAGCAAGGAACAGAGCCACGGGTCGCATTCGCCTGCCTCTTCATTGGACAACATGTTGGACACTCTGCCCGAGATCAACGACCGGCGCTTCGCGTTGCCGCACACGAACTCGCTCAGGATCGCGCAACACCAGCAGCAGCAGCAGCAGCAGCAGCAGCAGCAGCATCATCATCATGACCAGAAGCCCAGCCTGCAGACCCTGATGGGCTCGGGCAGTTTCGACTGGGCCACCCTCGCGGGTCTCAACTCGGAGCCCCAGCAACAGCTCGTCCCGGTCAGCCAGCCTCAGCCTCAGGGGCTCATGAACTACGGCGGTAACGACGTGTTTGTCCCTCAGATGACCCGCCTCGACGGCCTGCAGAGGCAGCAGCTCGGCGGCTCGGCGGACGATGAGGTGCAGAGCGGGATCAGGACTCAGCCGGCGCCGGCGGCGGCCGGGCTTTACCAGCCGAGCTCGACCGGGTTCGCTCAGAACCTGGCGAACTCGCTCAACCCGTACGGGTTCCGCTACTCGGCCCACAACCTCGGGCTCGGGTTTCGGCGATGAGAAAGCGAAGGACACGTGTACATGGGCATAGAACCGGACAGATGGACACGCAAAGGTGTAAACAAAACAGGGGGCTGCTCTGTAAATAATTCAAATTCCGGGGGCTAACTTGAATGGTTTTTAGATTACAACAAATGGACGGCGTGGATTCATTTTTAGGTCGGTGAAGAAAAAAAGGGAAAGAAAAAAGTTGGGGGTGGGGATCATGCTAACTTCAATTTTTTGGAGGTCGGATTCAATGTACACAGGCGAATAAGGACAAAATCAGTTCAAAGATTGTCGTTTGTAAATATAGGAAAGTTGAGGGGCAAAACTGCAACGGCGTGATGGAGGGATTGGTAGTGGCGATAGTGTCTATAGCCTCTAGGATTGGTGACGTGGTGGGGCCAGGGTTGGGATATGGTTGCAACATTAGGTGGGGGGGTTTATGACTATAGTGTGATTTATTTTATTGGGTTCACATTGCCATATGAAATGTATGTAAGCTTTGACATTGTTCGAATATTGTTCAGGTTATGAGAACGGCTTGTTGTCTATTCTATCACATTTTGTTGTCCTTTGCCAGGCGGGTCAGGCGGGCGCCCGGGCCTTTTAATTTTGCATTTGCTGAATAATTTGTCAAATTTAGTTCTTTTTGGGATGTTGATTCGAATGTTGGGATTTACACGTCGGTAAAATGTCGATACAAATTGAGATCAATTAGAGTAATCATGGATAAAGGGCATGGCTAATAGATGAAAAGGGGCCACAATAATTAAATGGCGCGTATCAATTTTATTTGAGAGCAAGCGATCTTTGTGGACACACATTAGCATCGCTATTCACGTGTATCGCATAATTGTATCGCATAATTGGATGCACGAAGAGATATATGCATTGGTGATTTGTACAGAAAAGAATCGAGTGAAAGTGAAATATTTGGGAGCTATTAGAGTGGTTGGAGATAAAAGGGATTGATTCGTGAACATGATTGATAAATCCATTTGACTAATTATTATAAATAGACACTTTGATAAAGTCGAATCTATTTTTCTATAATTGAATGTTACAACTCGAGTGTTTCTATAACATGAAAATATAACTTTTTGAATATTCTAATCTTCATTGAGATCTTTTCAAGGATATATAAAAATCGTCTCGTTAACTTATATTGAATAAACCTTTGTCCACATAACACCGGGCTGAAACCTAACATTATAATGCCATCAAATATTTCTCTACACGAGTCCTGCCTAACGATTTAATGACCGAAATGAGAAAACCCCACCCTCTTTTGTTTGCATCTTTGGTTTTCTCTCCCTATGGAAAAAGCTATGATGCCTTTGGAATTATACCTTTTTTTATGCCATATACTATTCAAGATGAGCATTGACCTTTCGACTTTTTTTCTTCATTCTTGCACGTGTGGTTAATTCGGCTGCTAAAAGGCAGATCTTTGTTGCAATTTTTTTTTTTTCAGTGTTGACTTTTGACCGGGATGCGCTCGGGCATCACAATTTCAACCGTGTAAGTTAGCGCTTGCCGACACATGTACGCGACATGAATCCAACATAGGACGAAACTTTGCGGTTGTGTGTGTCCTGGACAATCTTTTCACTGTCATCCCATCAGCAAACTTATAATTCACTCGATCCATGTGTATGGAGTCAGAGGTGAATGTGTACCTCCACTAGTTCTGACATAAAAGATGACTCTAATTTAGTGTACAACATCATTTTTAGATCATTAATTAGTTTGATTTGATTTCTAAATTATCAGTGACTTTTCAATTTATATCATAAAATATTTTGAGAATCTTGAATATCGTCCTTTTATCAATGGCTTCCATTTCGTTAAGTTTAAATGATGGAACTAAAAGAAGAAGTAATTGTAAATTATTCATGCAAGATATTCATCTTAAATTAGGATATAATAATTCATGTCGGTAGAATAATTAACATTGCACGATGCATACATTTAACATTTTAAAATTTTAAAATAGTTGGTAGTGAATCTCACGTAATATCAAAATTGGATGTCTTAAGTTCAAATATTTCCAAACTCTATTTGTCTCCTTAATTAAATATGTACACGTTTAGTATTAATTTAAAAAAAAAAACCAACTAAACGTGATGAGAAATGATAGAATAATTAAATATTAAAAAACACTTTTATCTAATAGTTTAAATTTTTATAACAGTTGGTAATAGTCTGAAAAAATTTCACATGCGTCATGAAATAACAATGGACATGTTAATGCCCTAATCTTTTTTTTCCCCCTTTTGTAAAGTAAATGAATAGAAAGATGAATATGTTTACTCCTCTTTTCTATTAAATCTAACTCGGCATATAATAATCCACGTCATCAAATAGCGATGGATTTAAAGTTGAGGGATTATAGTGAAAAAAATTAAAGTTCGGAGTCGAGATTACATACTGAGCCAAAATGCATATTGTATATATGTCATTTTTCCTTGTGTTTAAGTAGTAATATTTTTTTCCTATGTCTAAATAGTGGCTTGTGACGACGTCCGACGGTACCACAGGGTATTGGAGGGTGATGTGATCCCATGAGGGGTTTCCGGCAGTTCCTCGCTCATCAAAAAAAAAAAAAAATTCCTATGAACAACATACAAAAATTACATCAAAAACTAATGATCGCATTAGAAATTGACTGCACCAACGTTATTTTGAATGCGAATGCTTATCCTAATAACCCCTCCAAATAGTAAAAAAATCTTTACTTCAAGGCCAGGTCAGCTTTTCATTCCTTAGTTTTGGGGGGAAGCAAGACGTCGGCGGATATGGACCACACGTAGTTATTGAGGCATTTCAACCACGTGGTAAAAATTAAAGAACAATCCCACGCGCGAGGTGGATCGAAGCACCAGCATTTTCCACGTTTCTTAGATAGGGACCGACTTTAAGTACCCAGTACTTATCCCTATAATTCCATGGTCATTTTCGGTGATGGCTATTTGGACTTTACTGTTCCACCGTAGGAACAAAAAGGAAAGGAAAGAAAAAAAATGCGATTTGGCCACGACCCACGACCGAGACCCACCTAATGTCGACGTGTGCGCTTACGTCACTTCATTATTGTTCGCTTTGGCCGAGGTTCCATGCACTGAATTCTGCGTCAAAAATATCTGCGAGGTGCGCCCCCGTTCGTCTCCCATCTTTTCTTTACCTTTCTTTTCGATCCTTTTGAAGAACGTGGCCGTCTGGAACAGGGAAACGTGCCGAATTCCGTCTCTCTCCCGGGACAGAACAAATTCTCGATCTTGTCGAAACCGGTAAAAGAGAAAGAAGACAAAAGTTACAGATATAGATTAGGGGAATGGATAAGCATCGCATGCTCTTTACTTTTTCTCTCTTTTTTGCGGGGTTTTGGTTGGCGCGGATGTTGAGCGGAGTTTCGATTTTTCAAACCACCACGGAAATCGGCCGATGCGCGAACCGGGAACGACTTATGGTCAAGACGTTGAGGATGGATGAGAAGAATCTGGCCATTTCCCGAAGATGGCGTTGCCCAAAAATCCTTTGCGATGGGGCTTAGTCGTACGTTGGGCTGGTGGTGTCATTGGCCCATGATGACGTGAATGGATGGGCCGGTATTCATTTCCTCAGTTGAGGAACGAAAAATGGGTCGGCCCAGGCTCATTACCTAAGCCCATACACCGTGGCGACGTTGCTCAAAAAGCGTGTGTGCCGAGCCCCTAGATCGGGTGGATTCCACGTCGGACCTGCCAAATTCAAGGGCTCGGGGCTCGCACGTACCAGGATCACTTTTAAGAGATTTTTCTATAATGCATCGTCTAGCCACTAACGCATCGACCTGATCGATGATGCCATGCCGGCACGTCTCGTGTCAACTTGTAGCCAAAGCACCAAGGTTTTATGCTCATGTAGTGACTCCGTGTTGTTTAACTGTAACGATTTAGTATGACGAGGGCTGGGAATGGTTGTCCAACATAGAAGGCCTAAAAAATGAGTGATTCTTGACATGCTTCTAAGATGGCGAAGTGGGCAAGAATGAATTAAATTGTGCATTGAAAAAAAGAAGCGCGATTCTGAGATTTATATGTGAAAAATGAAATTAACTCACGGAGATGCCTTTTAACATTGCGACAATGCTTAGGTTTGGAAATTTAAATTTAAGCTTGTTCAAGTGAGAACACCCTTAGAATAGGTGACCTCCTGAGAAGAAACTCACTTATATGCTAAAGAACAAAACTATGAGGCTCGGATCAAAGTGGACAATATCTGGATGAGTTAATCTAAAATGTCACGTTAACAAAGAGTCGAGAGAAAAAAGTATGGTGGCACATCATCCGCGGCTGCTTCCTGAAGATCCTCCTTTGAACGCCTTGGCGATAAAGACAAAAGGGTCAACCTCTTGGAACTACTCGTCAATGTATGTACTTCCGTAGTGTCCATGTCATTGACAACTAAGGATCAAATCTTAGCCGAATCTACGCATGGTTTGCGAAACAAAACCTTGGTCTACTCTTTAATGCTTCTGTTGGCCGAGCGATAGACCCATTCTTTCGTCGAGTCCAATCGCGGAGAAGGGCGAATCGCGGTGGATTAAGGTAATTGCGCAAGCTTCCACCATACGGTCGGCCGCTCAGATGTCATGTTTTGCTTCTCGAATCGCTGTCCTTTGTGGAGAAGGAAACATGTGCAGCTGTCACGCGGGAGAAGTATATTCATCGGTAGTTGTCTATTTTATTGAATTGGAGGACCCTCCTGGAGGAAGTCTGCAAATAAGAGATAAGCGTTTGTGCAAGTCTAAGTCTTAATGGGCCCTCTTGACTTGATTAACATTGGTAGTCTCGAAAGATCCGTATGCCCATGCAAGCCCCCCACTAAGCTTATCAAAAGGTGAAAGCTCCAGCTCCAGTGGAATGAAATCTACTGTTTTCTTCCCGAAGTTTCATGGAGGAAGAAAATATTTAAGGTTCAAAAGATATTTTGTCCAAAAAGATGCCGAATGCTTTTCCCTAAGTATTTATATTAAAAGAATAGCTGAAATAGCAAGAAATAATAGTTCTTAGTCAGAAAGACTTTTTGGATGATAGACAAATCCAAAACACCAGTGATACACATATAACGCAGTCGCACAATGTACTCATACCTTTGCTGTCTATGTCACGTAAGGGGTGAAGCTTTCCTCGATCCCTAGTCAGAGGAATTTCATCCGTCGTTACATTTGATTGATTAGTGACAAACATAAACATCGCTCACTTTTGATTCTAATTAATTTTGCGTGTGGATGATATTCAAAACTTATAACCCACTAATCAAAAACATGGTTGTTGGAAAATATGACCTATTGTATAATAATATATGTTGACATCTCATATTTCACATACGAGATTCCAAGTTACGCACTCGAGACCTTCATATTTCGTGATGGTAGATTGTCGATTAATGCTAAGTGTATTTCGTATATACAAGCTTCCTTTCTTCTTGACCCTGAGATATAATTTCACTGTCAAGCTTGGACCCAGAGCTGGGCAGAACCTTGGACAGTCGTCGGTCAATTACTTTGTTCATATGATGAAGGACCTTACTTATAGACATTAAATGTCCAATTGATTGATCTTCATAGAAAAGGTCCGCACCTTAATCATATATGAAAATCGTTAATGGGTATTATTCCTATAATGAAAACTTATTATATGTGTGATATTATGGAAAATGTAGCCAGATTAATGCTAAGTGTATTTCAGAGGTGCAAACTTCCCTTTTCTTTACCCGCAGGTATGAAATAAATTCAAGATCAAGCAAATGGGTAGAGGTGAGGCAGATACCTTGGACAGTCGGCCGTCAATTACTTCGTTAGGTATGAACGACAGAACAAGCAAAATTAAAAGGAACAAAATACATGGATGAATTCAACCGAAAAAAAAAAAGAAATACATGTATGAAAGCACTCTAAAAACCCTAGTCCCCAGTAATGACGCTGAATCTCCCAAACAAAATTCCAGACTCGAGTTTTTTTCTCAAATTCGACATCAGCTCAATCACAAACAATCGGATTCACGCAACCCCTTTTATTTGGCATATCGGTACATACCTAATTCGTGAATAAACCATACTTACATGTATTTGTGTTAACTCTAAAGTCATATACGTATTTTGGTATGGCGTATAAATGTGAAACTGTGGCTTTTAATCTCGAGCACAACGTGCAAAAATTGTGTAACTTCCTATTCAAGGCAATGATCGCTGATCAAGCAAAAGAAGGAGTGCGTGCTCGTGGGGATAGTCTTGAGGAAAAGAAAATTGACATCAACTATATTATCCATAACTTGACCATTGACATCGATGCTTCCGACTCTATAACACCTGGAAAGTTATGAATTTCTCTCCTTCGATAAGTTTATAGAGAATTGGCCAAAAAAAGTTCTTATATACCATTCACTTGATCTAGTAATATTTTCTTTTTACGAAGTTTGAAAATTAACTATAATAGATTTTGTTTTCTTGTTTTCGATCTCTTGAATTACGACAAAAAGTTGACTTGGGATTATAAGTTTTTTTTAAATATAGTTAATAGTGCTTCACAAAGGTCCTGAGGATAATAAATCTTCCATATTGGAATTAAATTTTCCTCTCGATGTATCACCCCAATGGATCCATATATAGATGCATCACTTCGACCATATATATTTTCAGGTTAGTTAATGAGCATGATAAATCCTTTCAACATTATCAACCCTAAATTTATACTCCTTGTAAAAACACACTTCATTGTTGGAGTCACAAGACGCCAAGATTTTATTTACTCTCATTATATTTACATTGAAAGAGCTTTTCGCGTGAAATCATATTTCCTAATTTTGTCAAAGGAACGTCGACCGAATTACATAAGCCTGTGACCGAATTACATAAGCCTGTGTTCATTTCCTTTTTGAATCTAAAAGATATGGTCGCCGCAAGTAATTTAATCCGGGATCGTGTGAACACAAAGAGCTTCACTTTCAAAGTACAGGCAAACACATCATACAAGATCCTTTCATATCATGCAGACAATGTCCACCTTGTGAACGCAATTTGTAATGGAATGGTTTGACATTGTGCTGCTGATGGATCGAAAGTGATGGATATCAAAGCAGATGGTCTAAGCCAAAAAGAAGAAAATAGGGTTGCCAGGTCAGGGTTTCTGCACGTGTTGCGCTGTGCATTTTCAAAGGGCGTGATTATTTCGGGTCGACGAATTAGGTGAAGTGCAGGAAAAGCTGATGATTCCGTATCGAGCTCAAGGGAAAAAAAACACAAATGATATTTTATGCTAACTGACTAAACCAAAGTCTCTGTCATGCGATTAGGACTTGGCTCAGAATCTGTTACGGGGGCGAGGAAATTAGGCCGGCCTCGTGGCAGAAAGCTAGGGCTTTTGTCTCAACCTTGTTTCTAGCTTCAAGAAATTCACGAGGTAGGAGAAAGAGAGAATCGGATTTGCCCGAAACATTGCATGAACGACATAATCCCTAACTACAGAAAACAACATCTTGAAGAAATGCTACCTAACTATATCAACGTGCTCGTCAAAATATTGCTTTCGTGACCAGCCCACATCCAGCAGATGTCGATCGATGTGCATCTAAATATTCTCCAAAAACAACTGCTGATCCATAAATTCTTATCTTGGGATAAGCATGTCTATAAGTAGCAACCCACTAGCTTTCTCAGCTATGCTTCAAAAGCCAGATGGCACTTGAAACGTGGTTTAAGGTGGAATATGCACACTAAATAAAGCTTGCTAAATTTCAAAAAAGCTCTTAGTTTGCTCGCGGTGCTGAGCAGAGAGGAGGATTTACTGGGAACGATTAAGGACCACCGATACTTCGGGAAAAGAACGGACGAGAACAACAGAGTCCATAGAAGCTACTCGAAAAGGGAAACCCTAATTTCGGTGGTGATGACATAACTTGCTCTCAGTAATCAATATCATAACCATCCAAGAGGGGCCGCTCCAGAAAATGGGTTGCTTAGATTTTCTGAAAATGATTTACCAAGTCGTTCTTGTAGCTTTAGCATTTAGAGATCACGAGATGTCGCGAGAAGCATAGGATGACCTCGCACATGCACGCTTTCTTTGCGCTTTTATCTTGGACGAGAGATGGAGCAATAAAGATCAAGTTAGGCTTACCATGAGGGTATGAAATCCAACCGGTACCTTATTTTATACGACGTAGGTTTCGCACCTCCCATTTGACTTAATTTAGCATGCAACTCACATGGACGGCCAGAAGAGATGGCCGCTCAACATGTTCGTTTTTTTCTCAGTCCGACCTATGCATTCATATCTTTGTACGAGAGAAGATGACATTTTCTATGAAGGGAGATGGATGCCCTAAAGTTGTCCAGCATCATACCGGTTATAGACTTGGTGAGACTACAAGGCCAAATCGGGAAGGACCATATGGTTTCCTCAATCCCTTTGATTGAAGACATTTTCTTTGACCCTTCATACGATTATTAGTGAGTAATAAACATGAACATCATTCACTTTTAATTTTGATTTAATTAATTTTGAATGTATCAAGGTTCATAAATTGCTTAGTCACCAACCAGTGACGTGGTTGGAGGAAAATATAGCCATATGGGAAACTATACCTATAAACATATATAAGTAGATTCCTTCTCTTACATGCCTGTGATTGATCTTGTAACGAAACGTCGAATCGTTCATTGATGAGTTTGCGTTATGTGTCGACTATTCGACTCTGGTTGGTGGTCATGAGAAAAAAATAATTCATGCTACATCAAATCCCAATCAACTTCCCTCTCCCGCCCATTCTCTCGTATCTCCTTCCTCACTTGGTACGCAAGCGCGTGGGGGGAGGGAGTGAGAGAGAGGGAGGTTCACGGGGATAAATATTAAAAAAATTCTACATCTATTGACTAAATTGAAAGGTTTATAATTGAATTGACATTCATGCAATAGGTCTAGGATTTTTCTAGTAATTTTCTCGAAGCTTATGAGGGTCTTTTTGTCTTTTTGCATTACTTTTTATGATGTTCAAATGTGGGTGATCAAGAGGACAAATGATGGCCGAGTAAGCTTGTCCCGTATAACAGTCGAAGATATGTGTGGGAAAGTCAAATGTTCCACATCCTATCGGGCGCTCCAACAAAAAGTCATCAAAGAGGCCAGTCACCTGTCTCTATATGACTGTTATTAGTCTCGCAAAAGATTTTGGGGCAGATAAAAAAAATTAGTTGCCGTACAATTATACATCCAATCAGACAACTAGAAAAGATATAAAAATACAAAGCGCGTCGCTCTTTAACAATACAAGCATTGAAACGTGAGATTCAAATTGCATTGTTATCAATCAATTAAATACATAAACAACTTGTCATTTGGATTTAGCGACAACAGACCAGCTCTTTTAGAATTGTTTCTCCATACATACATACATACAAATATCGAGGGAGAGGATATAGATAAACTTCGAATAAGTCCAGCAACTTTGCCGTTCGAAGAACGTTCATCCATGTGCTTAATCCCCTACAATTACTAAAATGAAGGCGGAGATGTCGCGCGGGATCCACAGAATCGGTAAGACGCGAAGGAGATCGCGTAGGGCACAGCATGAGATCTTGCATGGGACCTGTGTAGTACTGATGGGAGGGAGCGATTTTTCTAATCGCTAACTTTAATTCTTTAGGGCAGCGACATTCTTGTCTTTTTTTCATTTGCATGTTTAGCGCAATAACGACACGAGAAAGACCGGCATCGAACGTAAAGGGCATTATCCGACCTGCGGTATTATCGCGCACGGCTTGAGGATGCGGCAGACATGTTTTCGTGCGTTGGCAATTCGCGACGACATCATCGGGATTGGGTCGCCCTTTGATCCCTCTAAAAGATGCCCACGTACCATGCCAACCACGTTGGAGGATATTGGGAAAGGCTTGAAGCCTTCGGGACCCCCGGCTTTGCCATTTGGAAGTGGAAAGGTTTTAGGGTTAGGAGTTTAGAACAGTGAAAGTTGGAGATCGATGGTGGTGATAATGGAGGAGCTTTTGGCGGAATCACCGTGTCGGACGGAGTATATAAAGAATTAGAATAAAGGGTAGGGATCTTCTATTGCTAGAAAAAAAATGGAATGAGACATAGTGACCTCAAATCGATCAATGTGCTCCTAGATTTAGGGAAATTTGCCCTCTATCTACATGCGCATTAGCATGCACAAATTTACTTGACTTTGGTACGATATGAACTTTTTACAAGACCGCTCTCGAATAACATCTCCTTTTATTAGATGAGTAAAGATTCCTCACACATGGATGAAAATCGATACCCAATATAAATAATCTTAACAAGTCGTGACATCCTTGTGACAAAGAGGGGCTTAAGATATGAGTGCCAATTAGTGTTCACAAGCCTTGTTCGTGCTAATGCCGAATTCAGGATATGCTATTAAACAAGTCAGCCCGAATTATGATATAACTAATTATTTATGCATAAGGGGTGTTATCATGTCGCATCGAAAAGGGAAAGCTAGCTGGGAGGCCCTTGGATTCATACTCAGCGATCGAGCACAAAGAGTTAGAGCCTCTACAGACTGAAAGGAAGGGTGGGGGGTGGGGATGGAACCGAACAACTAGTGCACCTCCGGGCCAATTAGCGACTTGGAGCAGAACGACTAGCCAAACAAAGTGGGGGGTGTCTAGGGTTTTGGGCCAACGAGGAATGAATGTACAAAATGGCGAACACGGTCGCGTCGTGGGTGCGTCACGGACAAACCCGTGAAGCGATCCCCACCACGCGGCCCTCGACGGGTCGACGTCGAATGCGGTTGTTGCGATTTAATTAAGAGGCGCAGCGGGGAGAAGCAAAGGTTAGGTGCGCCATTAGAGAGTGTTTTGATTTTGTTAAATTGCATCATTACCCCCATCCCCATAGTACGAGAGCGAGAGGAGAGAGAGAGAGAGAGAGAGAGAGAGAGAGAGAGGGAGAGATGGTGGGGTAACGTGGGGGCCCGCCGATAAGAAATGGGACTACAAGATATGACAACCGGTGGGGCCCGCCCGGTCTTTCCTTCTCGTAGCCAGCAGTGGGACCCGCTCCCGCATTGTTCCCTTCCTCCCCCCGCCCCCTCCATCTCTAGATTTTTTGCGCACCCAAGCCCACCTCCTTGTCTTTCCTGGACGCATTATCCCCTGCTGGGATCGTGGTGCAAAAGTCATTTCGATGCAACTTCATTTTTTGACTCCATTCGTCTCCCGAGAAAATTCTTATTCTCTAGCACTTTTGTTTTTTTTGGTAGAATTATTTTCAAGCACTTCATTTTCCTTGTCTTTTTTTTATTGGATTTTGCAAATGATGTGGAAGGAAGCCTTTTCTTTTGTTTTCTTTTGTTTTCTTTTCCTTTTTCCTAATATTACGTTAGAAAGCTGTGAAATATGCATTTAAGAAAAAAGTTTTGACTATGATCTTAAAGTCTCAAGTTCCTAAACCAAGGACCTAGACCCGAGCACAACCTCGGGGGACACCAACCCGTCCTTGAAAGACTCCGCCATGACCGCTAGAGATCGGGGAATGTTCATTAGGAGTGCTAAGCTGTCGAGGACTTGGGCATGGGTGCTATCTTGGACCTGGGTTGGGGGTCTCGGGCTCGACCTAAAGGGGTTCAAGCTAGGCTGCCATAAACCCAAGCATGGGAGTTAGTGCCCGTTCTCGGCCTCAAGGGACTCGGACATCAGTACCAATGACTCAAGCATGGTAGCAAGGTATCTTGGTCTAGCCACCGAATCCTAGTCATGGGAGCTGAGGACCTAAGGTTGACCTCAGATGTCCTTTGAGCAAGTGCTAGGGTTCTAGCCTTAGGTGCGAGGGTGCTTAGCCCCATTTCAGCAAACTTGGGCTCAAATGTTAGGACTTAGTCGTATTTTGAAAAAAAAAATTATTAAAAAGAAAGTCATTTTCATTAATTTAAGCATAGATTTTTTTCCATATTGTAAAAAAAAAAAAAAAAATCATCCACAATACTAAGTTTTGAGGTTTTAGCGACGGGGGCCAACTAATTTCAAATTTTAATTTCTTTTATTTAGATATCTATTTGGTTGTTAGATTACATCTAGAATCTTAGGTGAATTTGTTTAGTTTTATTACTTATATGATTCGAATTTATATCTAATAATTTTTTCTTATTCACTTTTCGTTATATGTTTCTAGTTATGGTTTATTGGGATTTCTTTAGGACATTAGGTTGTATAAATTCGTATTATTCTCTTATGTAAAGAAAGAACTTACCTCTTTCGATCGGAATAATTGTCCAAAAAAATCTAGATTTATTGTTAATTTTAAACCTTTCAATTGTGTTGATTTAAACTGCATTTAACAGTCAGGATAAAACTCGAGATATGATAAAATTTATCTTATCTTGCGTTTGGTACTTACTCATGACAAGATAAAGTCAAATATAAGGGTCATATAGACAAGATAAAATTATTCCATTAGAAATGTGGAATAAAGGTGATTATGATTTTTAACATCCATAATAGGAAAGTTACTTTTCTCAAATAACAAACTTATTAAATTAACAAAGTTAATATTATATTTAAATATAAATAATATTTGAATTTTAATATAAGAAATTCAAAATAACAAAAAATGACAATTTATTTATTTTAATTTAATCTTATTTTTATTTATATATTCGAATTAAATTCTATTTTATTTTAAAATATAATTTTAATATATAAATACATATTTAAGGTATATTTAATACCTATTTTAGGCATTTTAGTATTTTAGGTATATTAGTACAATTTACTATTTAATAAAATTATATTAGAGAATGATAGAATGGGAAGAAAGGAATAAAAAATAAATTGATTAAAAAAGAGAGGAAAATTATATATAAAAAAAAAAAGAAAATTAAATTAAAGTAGGTAAGAGTGTCGCGAGAGATTTCTATCATCTTCGTTTGTAAAAATTTTGGCTTATTTATACTAATATGCCTTTTATAAAAAATAATGTACATTATATGGGTGAATAAATTCGACTTTATTACTGCAATCACCAAACAATAAATATGATATACCAAAATTTCTAAATTTCATTCCTACCTTATCCGATCCTATCATGGTTATGAATTTGGATGAACAAATGTAGCTTTAGTTCTAAATCTTTTGATAACTTGCTAATTTAGTCATAAACATTTTAATTATATCAATTTAGTCCTACACATTTTAATAATTTGTCAATATAGTCCTAACCTTTTTTTACAATTTATTAATTTATTCATTTTGGTTAATTTTTGTCAGAAATCACTGACTTGATAGTTTAGTCAGCATTGGCCGTCCTATATGATATAATTGGGGCTTACGTGAATAATTTTTACATTATTTTAAATTAAAATTTTTAAATTTCTTTTCTTTTCTTTCTTTCTCCAATTTGCTACTCTAGGGTAGGAAAGTTGCTAGCTAACCCTTGCTAGCCCAGTGTTGCATAAAAAAAAAAAAATAGACAAAGGAAAGGGGAACCAAAACATAATTTAAAAAAATCATAAAAAAAATTAAAATTTATCCATGTTAGCATTGGCCACGCCATGTAGGCCAGCCAACATTGATAAAATCATCACATTAGCGATTTCTGATCGAAATGACTAAATTGACAAATTGTTAAAATGTTTAGAGTTATATTAGTACAATTGAAATGTTTATGATTGAATTGATCGACGTACAATAGGTTTATGATTTTTTGGACAACTCTTCCCTCTTTTGATGAATTAATGAGTTTGAGAGAGTTTTCTTTATTATTGTGCAAGTTTATGTGCTTGCAAGTTTATGAGTTTATTATTTTCTAGAATTCGTATCATCAATTGTTTCCACCGCGTCAACTGACAATTGAATCATCAACTTTATTAATCTTTTAAGCTCGATTCCTAAACTTTCAATAATTTGATTTTGGTCCATGATCCTTATATTGCACATTTTCTCTCTCTTTCTTCCGGGGCGAATATCACTCGTCTTCTTATGACATCGCAACACGTGTTGAGGACATTGGAAAAGATTCTCCCTTGTCACGATCCAATGAGTAGGGCGGGTAATAGGAGCATAAACGGTAAAAGGACGATTTTCATCATTGTCTTGGTTTGATTCGAAATTGTTGATTTGGACATCACTTTATAGAGTTTTTACGGAAGTAATTTTACAGATCGAAGTGGAGCAATAAATTTGAATGTAATCAGTGAAAAGTCCCGTGAAATGAATAGAAATTTAACTGCATATAATGAATGTGTTAATTCAATATATGATTATATTGATGATGCTGTGAATACAATCTCGAATATTCAATTTGGAATTGAGTTCAATGAGTAAATATTTATTCTATATATATCGAAGGTTTGATTTAGGTTTTAGTTTCTTCTAAAATCGTACCATGCTCATCCATAGGACTTTTTGAAGTTTGCAATCACCACTCAATAACTATTTATGTTATCTTAACTTCACAAGTCGAGTCACTTAACTTGTACATAAATTAGAAGATGTGAACTTGTAGCTTTATTCCCAAGCCCTCGTCAACCGTTGCTTGGTAATTACCACCGGCCATCATCGACACCCTAGCAATTGGTTGAGGGAAATAGGAAAAGAAGAAAAAAAAAAGAAAGGGAAAAATTAGAAAATTTTAAAGAAATTGCAAAAATTGTCCATGTCAGTGCCAATGTCAATTGGATTGTCACTTAGCGATTTCCTATCAAAATTAACCGAAATGGTTATATTGAAAAATTGTCAAAAGTTTTAAAATTAAATTGGTCAAATTGAAAAATTTATGACTAAATTGATATTTGATAATAGATTTAGGACTTTTTTGGTAATTTTCTCCTTAATGTTCTGCATGATGGTCAAAGAACTTTATTCACTTCAAAAAAATTTTAGAATATCTTCTTTCTTTAAAAAAAAAGTAGAATATTATCCAGTCTTCCAAATGTCATATATTTCCCATGGGACACGTGGCGTTAAGTCGATTCAAATAAGAGATTTAAATTTTTCAAAAATGGGATGATGAGATGACTCTATCTCACAAAGTACCACTATAATCTAGATTGGAATAATGAAGATGAGCATTACCCTTTTCTTAACCATGATTAGGTTGTAGGTTATTAGGTGATTAGACGATTAATTAAGAGGGCAACCTGGGAGTAATATCTTTCTCCATTCACTCTCCCAGAGGGAATTTCAACGTTTATTAAATCATGAATCCACCCAAATGAGAATTTCTCGACCAGGCACGTGAGAATTCAACGTATTCGACTTTCGATGTTAAATGCATGTACCCTTCCTTTCCTTTGCCATATCGATGTTTCTAGGGTTTTAAAGTGACTTTTTCTTCTGCTCTTTTTAAAGAGAGAGCATTATGTGTATGTATATGTGTAAACATATTATCATTATGGTTATAAACAAAGCAAATGAAAACGATGCAAGACACAGTCATCCATGCTAGGTACCATATTAGTGGTATGTAAACATTTATGAGGATGGATTTCTACCCATTCCGTGTTTTACGCGAGCAAAATTGTTGAGGAGTGCGTACTTAATTATCTAAAAAGGTCTAGTTAGGTGATCAAATCCTGATTTAAATGCGGCATGTCTTGTGTCCGAATCATATCATCTCCTAATGAAAGTAGCTTCCCAGGCTACTAAGCCTATCAAAGTAGGGTGGATTGTGTAGATTTGTGGATGTTATTTGAATTGAAATATCGAATATACATGCCATATATATATATATTTTTTTATATTTTTGTAAATACTTTCCTAGGATGACATTTTACGTCCACATAATATATATGCGCGTGCGTGTGTGGTGGTCATTTAGAATTGTCCAAAAAAATTCTAAAAACTCTGTTTACAAAAGGTGGGAAAAAATTCTCTAGAAACATGAAACAAGAACATTTGAATCAATTGGAGTTTCGGGTAAAGGATAAAAAAATATGGTTCGATTTGCTACAGAATATGTACCCTGAAAGAGAAGTGAAGCATTAGAATTTTTTTTAGATGAGTTGTCTGACATTCCTATTTTAGAGTTCAAAATTATTGCGTTATGAGAAAATATGCATGTACTTGGAAGACTGGTTTTCTAGAAACTAAGCAATATTACTCTATTTCTTTTTTGGAAAAAATTATAGAAAATCTAAACTATATCCACCGTGTTACATATACCGAGAATTTTTTTTTTTTGACATTAACAACTCTAAAACTATATCCATTGTGACACATTTACCCTAAACTTTTTTTATGACATAAAAAATCCCAAAATTTTTACATATTTGACATATTTATCCTCCATCAAAGTTTTATTAAATGATTTTTCAGCTAAAACAATATTATTTTTATTTCATTTAAACCACGTGAGCGCCATATCAATATTGTTTACTTTTAAGCATTCATGTAGGTAGATTTTTAACAGTTTTAGAACTTTCATGATGGGCAAATGTGTTACATTGATATAAGTTTGGGATTTTTAGTGTCTTAGAAAAATTTTTAGGATAAATATATTATAATGGGTATAGTTTAAAGTTTTTAGTGACCTTTACCATTTCTTTTTTCGTAAAACTAAAGAGGAAAAAAGAAGCAAATAGAAACCCTAATTTCTTCGTCATTCAATAACTTTAATTCTAGCCATCATCGTCCCATCATCAGTCGTCAACTCCATTGAAAATAAAATCAGGCAATCATAAATCAACATAAGTGCTGAATATTATTTTGAGCTAAACGACAGATTCCTCGAAAAAATCACGAGCCCATATGCTCATTTTCGTCTTAGTCAAGAACCTAATAATGAAAGGGCTAATACATTTATTAGATATGCAAAAAAAAGTAGTCACGCTTGATTTGGAGTCACAAATGGTCATTTACATATGCATATGCATATAATATATGCAAATTAAATATACGTAAGCATGTAAGAACTTGACAGGAAAAAAATAATGTCATTATTCTCCGAGGAGAAAATTAGCGACACCGAGGAAGCAAGAAACTGAAAAGGGGCCAATCGATATTAGCCGTTAACACATGCTTACCGCCTTTGACATTTTGGGTGCTTTTCCTTTTTGCACACCAAAGGCATGACATCGGCGGGCCCCACCCTCCCCCGCCCGCCCCGCTTTATTATCCTCTGCTGTCTTGTTGCCTTGTGCGGGGGCGGGGGTGCTGGTCCCCGCGCGGGCCCCACCCCTCGTCCCCCCACACGTGTCGACCACTGGCGCCCCTTCCCCAGACACGTGTCGACCCTCCGGAGGCCCTCGCCCCCCCTAGTTGACGTCAGCTCCCCCGCGCGGCCCCGGTTTCACTGATCCGCCCGCCCCACGTCCACGTCGGCCGCTGCATGGTTTGGGCAAAAGCTGCAGGGCCATTTCCGTAAAATCCGCGCTCGGAATTGACCGACCATCTAGCGGGCGCGTCGACGCGGCGGGCACCCATTGGTCTACTCAAAGCGGGCTCCGCGTAGGCGCGGGCGTACGGGATCGCAGCCCGCCCCAGCGCCTTCGGCTCGAGCGCCTCTCCACGCCATCCTTCTCACTTCCCATTTAATCCACGAGCCGAGCCAAAGACGTTCACGCTCACATTCTCTCTCTCTCTCTCTCCCTCGTGTGTTCTCTCGTTGATCATTCGCTTCGTGAATTCTGAGTGGGTTTTGGGTGATCGGAGTTCGTCGCAGCGGGGGGGGCTTAGCGGGGGTCGTTCATGGAGAGCACGGACTCATCGGCGGGGTCGGCGGCGCAGCCCCACCTGCCGCCGGGGTTCCGGTTCCACCCGACCGACGAGGAGCTCGTCGTCCACTACCTCAAGAAGAAGGCGGCCTCGTCGCCGCTCCCCGTCTCCGTCATCGCCGAGGTCGATATCTACAAGTTCGATCCCTGGGAGCTTCCAGGTAAAAATACCCAGTGAGGGGGAGCATATCCTTTTCTTTCTTTTCTTTGGCTTTTCCTTTCCTTTTCTTTTCTACTGTTGAATCGTTCGGTGTCGAGATATCAAATCTGTGAAGATATTTTCGATGGACCCGAGCCACGGGTTTCTCGTCATAAACGAGGAGGCTGTTCGATACAGTCTTTCGCGTCGACAGTGCAGTTGTTCGTGAGAGACTACATGTCGACGAGATATGCCGTCGGTGGTGATCGAGCTTGAGCCTCGTGAATTCTTTTAGCCCCTTTCTACGTACGAGAAAGGAACAGGAGATGTTTGCAGTTTATACGGAGCAGAGGAAAGATCATCGTCGCTCACTTGGGTTTATTGTTCTCTTTTCTTTTTTATTCTTGTTTCGCTTTTTCTTCATTTTACAGCGAAGGCGACGTATGGCGAGCAAGAATGGTACTTCTTCACCCCGAGGGACCGGAAGTACCCGAACGGGGCGAGGCCGAACAGGGCGGCGACGTCCGGGTACTGGAAGGCCACGGGGACCGATAAACCGGTGCTGTCCGCGGTCGGGCATCAGAAGGTCGGCGTGAAGAAGGCTCTCGTCTTCTACGGTGGGAAACCCCCGAAGGGCGTCAAGACGAACTGGATCATGCACGAGTACCGTCTCATCGAGAACAAAGTCAGCAACAGACCGCCGGGATATGACGTGGGCAACAAGAAAAATTCCCTGAGGGTAATGATCGAGCCTATCTGCTTCGTTTCGTTTGCTTTGGTTGGTTTGATTGTGAGATTTAAGGAGCGTGCGACCGAACGAGAGCGTGTTGAAATTTAATTTGGTTTTCCGTAGCTGGATGACTGGGTGTTATGCCGAATCTACAAGAAGAGCAACGTGCACCGACAGATGGACCACGAGAGGGACGACTCGATGGAGGACATGCTCCAATCCATCCCTCCTTCCTTGACGATGAACCCTCACAGCATGAAGCTACACCTCTCTAAGCCGTCCACGACGAGTTACGGGGCATTGTTCGAGCACGAGCAGAACCTTTTCGATGGGATGATGGGGGCTAACGGCGGCGGCGGCATCCCCGGCAACGTGATGTCTCACCTTGCATCGTCCTCGGGCTTAAAGCCAGAATTGGGCATGGTCCAAGCGCCCAACATTTCGAGCCCTCTTCCCCTGAAGCGGACTCTTCACTCACTCTATTGGAACGACAAGGACGTCGCCGCCGAGACAAGCGACCCTTCGTCGGTCAAGAGACAGTTCAGTGCGGACAGGAGCGATCCGGGGAGCGTCGAGAGGAATAACAACGGAGGGACTAGTTCCATCGCGTCTCTGCTCGGCCAGATTCCTCAAACCCCACCGCTGCACCAGCAAACGGCATATGGGCCTCTCGGTGACGGCGGTTTCCGACCACAGTTCCACATGCCAGGACTGAACTGGTATGCCTAATTAATCCAGCGTATACCTTGAATTTGATGGTGGGCATTACACCATAGCTATGTTAAGGTGAAAGTTTCTTCGCCACATTAACAAGATGGTGCTACAGTTTGACAAAACTGCGAAGGTATGGATTGGTGCATGTGTAGAGACTAAGTGAGTGGCCCCCAGAGAAATTCCTCTAGGAGGAAGAGGGTATAAGAGGAGCTTCCAATTTCAGGCGAGGCCAATAGAGGCATATTAAAATTAGGGTCATATACATGAATGTATATTTTCACATTTTTAGGGTTTCTTCTATGTGTATAGAGGCATTGAATTCAAATAGGAGGGTGATTCATACGAAAAGAAGGACATAGCTGATCCTCATGTAGAAAAATAAAGTAGATGAATCATTAGTATTTTTGCTTTAGGATACTGCACCACCAGAAATGATTGTATAGAGCCCTGATAATATATTCGAGCGTCGTTTATTGCAATGGATGATCCTTTATATTTAAAATCCCTATACATGATTTTACTTGCATATTTATGTGCTATTAGATTATCAAGTGACAAAGGCATCATCGATATATATCATTCTCGAGTCTTAGCGATATGTTACAATTTTAGGGTGCCTTTTGATATCTTTCAAATAAACCCTAGAAGACGGTTGTAACTAGTAAGTCAAAATATGATTATCTTATACGTCGCATGTTCTTTTTGCTATAATCATTGAAAAAAAAAAATTAGTTTGACTAAGCAAAGAATATTTTGGGAAGAGCCAAGGGGGGCCTCGGAGAGCTGCAGCTGCGTAGTTAACACCTAAGAGTGCATTCCATTTCTTCTCACAAGCAGCTAATCGCATCTCGACAGCTATTGTATCAAACCATCAAATCTCATTGGAGGATTGCAAAGGCTGCTAAGTTACATCGATTGACTCCTAGGATATATGGAACTATAGGTTTTCCCGGCTCGATATCAACAGGTGGATATTAGACCGATAATGATGTCAATTAAGATGATTATCGATGAGAATCATCGGTGTGGTTGGATGTGACTCCTGGATTGATAGCAACGTGGGATTGAATACAAAAAGAAGTATTATTCACAACGTGAATGCTGTGGGCCAATATACAATACATGCGTGACATGTTTATGCCATAGTAATCTTCATCATCCGGTCATCCTGATGAAACCTGAAGATTTGACATGGAAGAACGAATACCCATTTTCTTATTTGATCTTAGAATATGTCGTACCGTACAATGTCTCTATATTGTATGGTCTAAGGTCTAATCGAAGGTTTCCATAACCTTTCTTTTCATTATTTTTTTTCCTCTCTTCCAGTTTCATATATATATATAAAGTTAAACCCTACCTACTCCTCCCTGCATTTTTCTTTCAATTAGAAAGGAGGATGAGCAACTGACTTTTAGCAACTGACTTTTACTAGAAAGCTAAACAGACATGAAGCACGTTCCAAAGGTGAAAAAGAAAAGCGATTCTGGGAAGATCTTTTGAGCATCTCCTTAGATCAGACGTCCTTAGGTCTTCAACGACCGAGCTGCTTCGCTGACCAAACGATGAACAGCGCGATGATCATCTGGCAGATTTAGCAGCCTACATTATTCCAACAGAAGATTATTTAAAACGAAAGGGTCCGGAGACTTTGAACGAGAACGTACGAACTCGATCCACCTACCCCCTCACGCCCTAGAAGCAGAGAACCTCGATTTCAGCTACGTTATCGAATCATCTCTCCTCGATCTCATCACGCCCCAAAAGAAAAATCCTCAAAAAGAAAAGAGGAAAAGAGGAAAATAGAAACGGGAAGATATTGGATTTTTGGGAGTCATTGTCGCTCATGGACTCTGATAAGACATGGTTAAGTATATTCCACGACCTAGTAGATGTCGCACACTTCGCATGAATTGACAAGATGGAGAGGGAGGGGGGTGGTGTTAGCCTCAATACAATTAAGTGGGTTTCCTCTTGTGTGCTGCTGACCGAGGGTTGGGGTCCATCTGGGCATCACCAGAAGGGAATCATTATCTTAACACCACACACTAATCTGACCCCTTTAATTAAATCCCATTACCCTTTCTAGGGCATGAGTACAAAATAACTTTACAAGTTTTCCCTTATCATAATTACTTAGTTTTGGTATGTAGATAGCGTCGCTATGTGCCACATTATCTTTCTCGATCTATCCCCCTCGTGAAAGGATGCTTTCCCATCAAACCCTAGAAGCCACTCCACCCCCACCCAGATCTGAATTTTCCCTTTATAATGCGAAAAATTTTCAAAATGAAAAATTTTGGCCTTTATTCGTGCACAAAATAGAAAAGGAATGCACTACGTTTTCAAGAATTCCCATTCAAGGACGCTAGACATGGCCATTGTATACGTATCGCCGGAATGAGGCCGTAATTCAACCTATCAAGGTTACTCTACTGGAATTGCACGTAACTATCGTGTAGGAGTCGATTCTCGCATGACTTTCGCGAGTCGGGATGAACGGCCATGTCGATTGCTGATTCGAGGAGATGTCTATCGAATTCGCGCACTCGCGCACATCTTCAGTGTTTCGGATTTACACGTAAATCCCGCTTACGTTAATACACAACGGGGAGGGAAATCGGATTCTTTAAATGACACTCTAAATTAGTAGATCTTATCGAAGAATGCCCCTAATGCCGTAGTAACTGACATCATAGAGTCGCTGTGTGCTGTGTTAGATTTTTTCTCCTTCTTTCCCTTCTCTTTTTTTTTTTTAAAAATCTTTTGTCGATCGGTTAGAGTACAAGAGAGTTGGCAAGGCATGATGATTCTTGAAGCCAGAAGAAGAGTAATGCAATCTATAAACTATACATGGACCAGCTTATGGACCATCAAGCCCTAGTCTCAGCTATAGCGTTTTTGAATGGCATCAGAATTCGATTCAACCCTTGCACCGTCCATGCACGTGAGAGGAAGAGAGTATCTCAAGAACACCTAAACACCTAATAATTTCGAGTAATTATGACAACGTGGATCCATAAGTGCCTAGGGGCTCGATCGGGAGAGATCGTGAATTTTTCAAGAATCTCGTTATTCAAGTCTCAGGCCCACGTTTGAATCTCGTCAGTCGGGCGCAACTGATATCGGCAATTAATGTCGTATGACGTAAATGATGACGCAATCTATGAAAGGCAAAGGATTGCGGACTATACAAGTTAAAAGCAATTAGGGGATAAACCATGAGACTTAAGAAATTTACTTTTGGGAAGGAAAGGTCAGAAGTGTGCCCAAAGAGCCGAGAAAGAGAATTAGGGGCCAACAGTTCTAGGTTTCAGGTTAGATTTCATTTGAAATTTAGAATTTACCTATTCGACATAAGTTCCCTAATTTTGAAATTCGGAATCTACTCTATTACATGTCCAAAGATTTACTCAAATTCCACTTGTATTCTTAATTGGATAATTGTAGTGAATTATCATCTCCATTGATTATCATTTACTACGATCCACTTATTACAACTTATATTTAGATACATGAAGATTATAAAATATTAACAAAATAAAAGTCCAAGTCTTAGATATCATCAAAAACAAAAGCTCAAATTAATTGTTTCAGATTACATACTTATTATTCATCATGACTTACTGCAAAATTGCGCGACATAAAATAAGAAAAACATAAAAACTTATTCCAAATTCCTGGTTATTAGTTCCACTTTGAACTGGAACTTATTCATTGGAATAAGTTCCCTTATTTTTTAAACTTGAAAGTTACTCTGCATATCCTAGAACCTGCAACCACTTCGGTTTTTAGGTTCCCGATTCCACCTTTGAACTATACTCAACCCTAAAGAGAACGTCGTAATGGAAACGAAGAATGAGATAAAAAGTAAGATTCGGATTGAAAGTGAGATAATTATAACATCAACATAATAATAATAAATAATAAAAACCTAACCTTATTTTGTAGATATCAACTCAGTTCTAAAATTTTCAATTTGGTCAATTTAATCCAAAACCTTTTCAACAATTTTTCAATATGGTTCTTTTGGCAAGTATTGGGCTAAAACCAATGGTGTGGAAGTCGGTCGATGCTGATTTGAACAATTTTTGCATTTTTTTAAATGGAAAAATAATATAAATGATTCTCAAACTTTGGCTCAATGTGTAATGTGATCTCTGAACTTTTAATTTGTTTAATATAGTTTATGAACTTTAGTCCATTATGCAGGTCATTCATGAATTTTCAATGTGTTTAATGTGATTCTTAAACTTTACATACATGTTCAATTTAGCCTTTGATTCATATAAAACTTTTCAATGTTGTCATTGAACTTGAGTTAATGGAAAAATAATATTCGATACTTTCATATAGTCTATAAACTAGCTTGAATATGTATAAAAAATTTATGGATCACATTAAATAAATTAAAAATGGACGATACTAGACATTGAGCAAAATTTTGGGGATCGCATTGAACCAATAAAAAAATTAAAAAACTGTATTGCATATTGAGTCAAATTCATGAATTATAATGTTATTATTGCTTAATAAATTTAGTTTTGGGTTGAAAAACGCCCAAAGGGTGCATGAGACCTGAGAAGGAGAATGTCAAACCAGAAGGGAGGAACCAGACCAAAAGTAAGTTTCATATTGAAAGTGGGATAATTACAGAGAGAGAGAGAGAGAGAGAGAGAAGAAATCCTCAACTTATTGTAATTAATTTGATCTTAAAATTTTTAATTTAATTCATTTAATAAATCCTCAACTTATTGTACATCTATTAATTTGATCTTAAAATTTTTAATTTAATTCATTTAATTTTAAACCTTTTAATGATTTATCAATGTGATTCTTTAATTGGGTGATATGGTTCCAATTAGCACTAACATGGACAATTTTTTGCATCTTTAAAAAATATTCTAAATTCTATTGGGTGAGTCACCAATAGAAAATAATATAAAAAATAAAATTGTCCACATTAGTGCCACAAAAATGAAAAGAAAGAAAGTAAAAAAGAAATGAAAGATTCTTAAAAAAATTGTAAAATTTTTCCACATCAGTGTCTAACATCTACGTTAGTGATTGCCAACTAAAATCGATCAAAATGACTAAGTTAGCAAATTAATTCAATTGGCTACATTAAAATGTTTATAATTGAATTTGTATCCGCACAATTGATTCATGACTTATTTTGGTGATTTTTCGAGTAAAAAAAAGGTGTGTAACAATGGTGAGCACATAATCTCATTATGTTTTAGCCACTTCAAGCACAAATAATGGATAATTGTCAAACTGACCAGTTTGCTTGTGTAAAAAGAAAATCTTCATATATCTTTTTTTTTTTTTTTCAATATGTCAACCTCACCTCCACCCACTCGCGGCAAGTTCTTTCATGGACCCACGTTAGTTAATAGGTTCTAATGACATATACAATATTTAAATACTCAATGTGGATACTACACAATTGATTTTCATTCTTTAGAGACTAGACTACGAATGTAATAAGAACATCCATCAACCAAATGATCGCCCTAAGATGAACATCTTATGGCTACTGAGAACGAGTGGTTCTATATTTCCATTTTAGTGACTCGCTCCTACAAACCAAGGTCGAAAAAGCTGATAAAGAAAATCAGTCATTCCTGACCACCAGCGAATGATTCCAAGTGCAATCAAGATGATCTTATGGAGCCCACGGAATATGGCCCACGTGGCATCCCCATAATGGACATGGTTGATCCAATCCACTGGACTTGCATCCAAGCGAAAAATTCTCCCTCACTAGAAGTCGGCAGACCTATCCAAATGAGACATAAACCTATTTCTTAATCCATAATTAATAGGTTGAATTATTAAAGGAATTAATTATATTTAATAAATCACATTCTCACCTCATTTTTCATATGAAAGCATTTTAACAATATGGGTTAGATATGGATTGGATCTAGTATGAGTAACTACATTTGTATTATATTGAAATGGATCAAAATAGATTTTAATAGGACCAATTTTGGGTTAGACCATTTTCGGACCCACCTGTTTGACAGGTTTAATAGTCAGCCAAGAGCCGATTTTCTTGACTTCGTTCAGATGGAAAAGCCTTTAGTAACACAGGCGAGTTGCCCCAACACAAGCCTCGAAATAAGATAGAAATCTAAAAGGCAGCGCCTGCAAAAGAAACGATGAACATGCTACAGTGGGTACGTTGCCACAAATACATAAGTGGCCCAGAGAAGCACACGTGATTGCACAGACTCGCTCTGATGACAAATTCCTGTTCCTGTTGGACACTTGAATACGACCACATTACAACCACTGATCCATTACAAGATCTTTGTGTCGAAAGTGCTCGATTCAATATTTACTGATAATCTGCATATTCGTGCAGTTATGTGGTAGGACAAGCAGATGGGGTAAGAAAAACCAGAAACACAGAGAGAAAAATGTGGCTCTGCAAGCAGAAATTCCTACAACTCTCATTGGGATGGTTTTTCTATTTATTCCCTTTTTCTCTCTATATAAGAATTATGCAATGTGAAGTTAGAGATAATTACGTAATGATAAATTTTATACACAAGCATAAGAAAGGAGGATGGTGGTATAGGAACTATATACTTAAGATCTCCGACACCCATGTACATCATCGATAATCTGATAACTCTAGAACCGCATTTCCATTGCTATGTCAACGAGTGCGTTCCATTGCTAAGGTAGATTCCTCTCTCCCACTGTGGCCAAGTTCGAAAAATAGATGCGTCCTCAAGACTACTGTTTCTGCTTGTTACAACACCTATCGCTCCTGTAAACGAGGAAATTTTCCAGAGTGTGAGATGGCCTTTTCCTGTCCACTAAAACAAATGCACCATGTTGATTCTTTTTACCTCGGGAGGATTTAGCGACTGTGCACTGGGATTGGCTTCAGCTGGAACCTCAGAGATTCTTGCTTCTGATTTTTCATTTGAATAGCTACACAGAGAGAGAGAGACCAACAAAGATTGGTATAGAACTGGGGTAACATATAAGCAGCAAATAGGGCAATGACCTAGGCTGTAAAGTCTCAACAAGTCTTGCTAAAGCGTCACAACCGAACAATCAAAATTCAACAGAGTCACCACTTCAAGAACAAGTACCAGTTAAATAATGACCATTCAAGCAAATTGGCAATGCAGATGCACACTCTTCAAACCAAACTTACGGGTATATTTGTTTCACTAAAAACTTCATGATAAATGAAAATCAAAAATCAAATTCAAGGAAAATGGTTACTTTTCATTTATTTGGTGGTTTAAGAAAAGTGATTTCCTTTTTGCCAAAATGGGAAGTTGTTTTCCCCCAATTTTAACTTGTTGTTTTGAATCCATAGAAAACGTTTTCCTTAGACTGATTACTTTTCCGTTATCCAAAAACCAAAATGTTGGAAAACAATTTCTTGGAAATAGTTTTACTTCAAACAAACCAACCCTACAATTCACTACGTGCTATAGGCATGTCTCCCTATCAGACCCACATTTTTAAGCGATAAAATAGAGCGCTGCTTCCAACACTACACCCTATGCAGGATGTAATTTATTCTTATCACAGGACTATGATGATCCAGCTTCAATCGAGTCAGAGTCATATAATTTAAACTCACGTTGAGAGGATTGTCACCCATATGAGCTCAACACAGTCCACCCAAAGAAGCCTTTGTTCCACTGGGACCACACCGTAGGTAATCAGATGAGCAAATGGCCAAAGCTTCCACCCAGCCTGTGGAGAAAAGCCATGAAACAAGTAAGCATACTGGGCAAGGCATAACAGCTGCAGGTGTCAGTCAAGGAAATTCAATTATAGCCCAGATTGCTGATGAGAGAAAAAACTGTAAACAGGCAAGCTTTTCTCATAAGATCAAGGAATAGGAAAATGTCTCTGTTTTCCTTTTCTCAAACTCCAACTGCTTATTTGGATCTTTGATCAGTTCCCTAGATGAACAAGACAGTAGCTTCAACAAATTAAAAGATTCATTATGTCAAGTGTTTGACTCCTCTCAGCAGAATGAGAGTAGGTTGGATCAGATTCATCTTTCTACAACTGTGCCACCAACTTGAGGAAAAAATAACAACAAACCAAGGATAGGATTACTCACTGTTAACATAGGCCTGAAAGTTGCTTTCAGCTCAGTAAATATGTTGATTGGGGATTCTAGACGTAAGAAACCCAAAGCAGTGTAGTATATGCTGTTCCAAATCGCTGCCCACACTGTTTGATCAAATGCTACTTTGACAGGTACCACCCACCAGTCTTGGAAAGGAAAAAGCTCCTGTTAAAAAAAAAGAAAAGAGTGGAGCTCACACAATGGTGGAAAGAAATGCTCTTTTAACGTAAAATGGGAAAGTTTCAATTACCTCGCAGAATTCATAGTAATAGTGAGAAAGAGACCCATGAAGTGTGAATCCAACAAGGCCCGATCTGAACATCCGTGCTCTATCAAACTCAAAGAGCGGTTTTCCTTCAAAGCACTGCAAAAGTTACAAGTCAGCAATTGTAGAATGAAGCCCGGTATCCTAAGCTTGAAACTCTCAAGTTCGTCTGATGGCAACAAACCTGTGCGATCCAGTCCCCAACGGAGTATACCACTCCACTAATAACCATCTTGGCTAAAACAGGGTTTGTCTTAAGAGCTTCCTCATAAGCACTCCAGTTGTGTAGAGGTGCATACCGCACTATCTCATAAATAGTCCATCCCTAGAAGCACACCAAAAGCGATTCAACAAGACGCATCATCATGATAAGTTGCATAAACAGACAATTATAACCCAACATAGTGATAAATGAGATTCTTTCTCAAATCTGAGATCCTCCCTCGGTATTTAGTAGGCAATGCATCAAAGGTCAAGAAAAGAGAGATTTTTCCAAGCACCTTTAAAGAATTAAATGAAAAGACAACTGATCACTAATTTCACATGCCTCGCACTGGATCAAGCTATGACGAAGAAAGGCTCTTGATAAAGCTCTATCATGAAACCATAGACTTCTCATCATCCAGATAACTCAAGTTTGGCTGTCATTTTCCTCATCAAGTGTCAACTTGAGGGCAACCAAACATAGAGCACTACTCAACAATATTTTTATCTAGGTTTCTCTCAGTCTTCAACTCGTTGCCCAAATTAGAGCACAAATCCATTCAAGCCACAAGTTAAAGGATGCTACCAATTTCCCAGCTTAAGTTTTAGATGAATCGGCAATGATCCTGCAATTTTTACATTAACATCATACTAGGAGTTCTTCTGTTCAAGGCTCCATTTACTAGTATGCTTCCACATCATAGTCAATTTCCAATTCCATGCTTTTCGGCTCAGACAATTCTTACAAAATCATGATCATAACAATGAGTTAACATCATTCACAGAACCACCATAAAAGATAGCTCTACCAAACAACGCAATCCGCAAATCAACGATACCTCAACAAAAAATGCACTAACATCACCAAAAAATTGCATTGCATCCTCCCGTCTATCCTATAATTGGCATAAAGATTCAAATTTAACTCAAATTCACGGCAATTAATCACCCAAATTACATAACAAAAATAATGACGAACAAATGTGAATCCACTCACATGCCAATAATCGCTGTCAATCGTGAGCAACTTGGTGATGGCATAAGTACCGGCGGCCAACACGATCATCCCATTGATACTCCGATCGATCAACCTCTCCATCCCTTCGCTTCCGTCCTTCTCAACTCCGCTCAAGGACGACGAAGCGCCCGAAGACGCCGAAGAGAACCCATCGAACGGGAACTGCCCTTCGCTCGTCGCGAACCCACCCACCTGACTCACCAGCTCGACCGCCTCCCCTTCCCTCTCCAGGCTCACCGACAAGCCCTCCTGCTGGTCCGTGCTGTCCCCGCTCTGCACCGGGATGACGTCGAACTCCTCGACGACCGAGTTGGCGACGAGCCTCGATCCGCCGAGCCTCGGCCTGTTCCGCGGGAAAGGCGGGAGCTTTGCGAGCTTGGCGGGGGAAAGAGACGGAGGGTGAAGTGGGTTCGGGCCCATTTTCGGGAGAGGGAGGAGGCTTCGCGGGGAGATGGAAGCCATGGATGATGGCGGATCTCTGAGTTTGGGAGAGAGCAAGAGACCCGAGTTGGAAGTAAATTCTCGACTCAGTTCTGCGCTTTTCTCCAAGTTCTGGAGAAGGAGATAGGGTGGGATTATATATGTGGTCAAATTTTTTCTTTAGCATGCAGTGGGTTTGGTTTTACTGTGGTCAGGTCTACAGTACTTTGCTATGGCTCGTGATGAGATGAGCCATGGGATGAGTTGACTTGGTGAAATCAAGGAAAGTCAAAGTTTTGATTTGAATGGTGATTGGGTTTTTAGGTGCTGGTGTATGGAGCTGGAGTTAGGCTGGGATGCAGAGCAGCTTTCTGCTACGTGGTCGACGATGTCCACCTCAGCAGATGAGTAGATTCTGAGATTCAAACAATGAGCAGAACAATAAAAAAAGAACTGGACCCTGATCCTATGTAATTTAACCAATTACTGTGGTGGGGGGAACCAGGAAATTCAGAAACAATTAAGATTGACCGACTTATAATTTGGTGGGGCATTGATGCTGCACAGAGAGATTCTTCTCCAACTTGAGAGGAAGAAACAACCATGGCTTGCAAAATCCAAGATTCAAACCAATGAGAGCCCGACATCTCCATCGTCCCCCACAAGGTCCCTTGTCATATGTGGACCCACATGAAAAGAAATTTGCTCCCACAAATTTATGTGGGCGAGAAAGATTGCATCCCAAAAATCTCCTCATCCTGCGGATTTTCTGCTATTTTCCCCTTCTTTTTTTATTGTTAGCCATTCAAATTTCTGAGGCCAGATGTGGGCACAGATGGATCATTTGTTTAGAGGGCATTGGAAGACTTGGGTATCATCTCTCTTCCGGTTTCAGCTGAAGCTCGACCTGCTTCATGTCACAATCTAATCACCACAATGAGCCAAACTGTGGATGTGTTCTGTTCTATCTTGTAACAAGTTCAACAGAGAAAACCCTAAAATTTTCCGAAAATATGTGATCTGTAACTACATCCACGTTGCTTTCTTCCAGCTACTATGAATTCAAAGGAGAGGTCAGCTCAAGAAAATTTGTCTTCTTGTAGGTGGATTACATTCAGCGAATAGCAAAATTCAGGATGAGCACGGAATATTCTTTTTCATAAACAATTTTTCGTAACATGAGATCTGAAACTTTGAAAATATGAGGTTGTGAGATGGCCACAACTTATACGATGAAGAGTGATAATGAAATCTAGATGAATGGAGACTGTTCTAGAATTACGACAAAATTCGATCAAAGCAATTGCCCCAAAGCATGATGGCTAACACGACAAACAATGACTTCTTGCATTTTACAGCCAAAAGGGTTCCAACAAGACATCCGATATAAAACAGGGCAAAGGTATGAATCCTCGTATGTGAACAATTCCATTCCTTGGTTAAAAAAACAAGCAGGTTAGCTTTCACTAGGGACTACGAGGCGATCTTGGCCTTCCACTAGCTTTGCAGATCGAATAACATCTCCTGTTTTAATCTGTGAAAGGATATCTCTCCCTGTAGTTGCGTAGCTGCCAAACAGAGAGCCTTGTTAGACAAGGATATAAATGTTTGTCCAAATTAAAAATCTTCAGGTCCGCATTACAAGGAAAAAGCTCAAAGGATTAAATACCTACCCGAAAACAGAAAATTGCCCTTCGTCAAAAGATATACCTCCAAGGCCCGACTACACCACCAAAATGTGAACACATAAGGACACCTAATCATTTTATAATCATTGAGTTCCAATTGAATATAGCTCAACTCTACTCACATTTCTTTTATCATACAAATAGAAGAAAAACTGGGAAGGCGAAGAGTATTCATCAGAGTCAGTGCTGTGCACCATTGCTACCGCCCCGTAAACAGACATGGGAAGAACTGGCAACTCACCATCCTTCAATGCCACCAAGAAATATTCTTGTCAGTTTTAACAGACTTAAAATAAGGAGGAAGAAGAGATGTTATTACCTGTATACTTAATGTTGTCCTGTACAATGGTTCAAATTGCCCAGATGGCATTATCTCTAAAGGAATTCTAGAGCCAGTGCTCTTATCAATGCCACTATCTGTGAGGACAGCTTGGTTGGCACAACTGAGCTTCGCCCCATCATATGCTCCATCAACTACCTACAGATTTTGACGCAATTGTGAATCTTCCAACAGGATGTTGGTGCTTACTGTCGAGAGTTTGATCGCAAATATGAAACACTAATACTCCCTATGGAAAGAAAAATATGACTTATTGAACATATTACTAAGTTCAACACTTATGAATAACAAATGAGAATTCTGTGCATATCATTGATTTTGAATCAGCGATCCTGATGCCATTATAGAAGCGTTGACTTGTAAAACTCCAGACTGAAGGCCATGGGAAAAGCTGAAACAATGGATAAAATACCCAAATGGCTGACCATTAACTTCTTCTTTTCCCTATTTCCCATGGGAAATCCAAGAATAAAGAGCTATCACATATTAAGCAGTATGCCAGTTTACTTCACCTAACTTTAAGTATAGTCCTATGCAGCATTTTTTTCCATCAAGCTAATTTTAACCATGCTTTCACCATTAAATGAGAGGAAACATCTTCGGCATACTGCTTTCTTCACTTCTTTTTTTTCGTTTAACCATATTTCATTTCATTTATCCCATATAAAACTAAGTAACCATATGTTGAGACGAAATAAAACCGATCGAACACTAAAACAAGTAAAGTACATATATGAACTTTTACTCATTTGTATCCCACATCCTGATCGACACACAGCATGCCAAACATCAACTGAACTAGACAATTGTTTCCAGAGGCTAAAAGAGGAGTTCGAGTACCTCACCATTTTTGCGAAATTTCCTGCAGTCAACGGTGCTGAGAATCCATCAATAACCATCTGCATAAACCGTTTCATGTATAGCAGTCAGAGCCATACCATGTGGACTAACTTGACACTAGCTACACTAGTTAGCGCCTGAAAATAAATGTGCAGGGCTCTGCAAATCGATAACTCCATGGGTTCATAAAATCAACCCGATAGTGATACAGCTGGCTAGCCAAGCACATGACAGTCCAAGGGCACAAGAACTGACGGATGCATTCTTCTTACAGTCCTCCTTCTTGAATATCTATCTATGTATTACTTTCAGATAGTGGTTACGTCAGTACTTATATAGTCAGAAAGACTTCCTACTAGACCCAGTATCCCCACATTGCTTGGTTAGTCTAAGTCTGACCATCACAAAGCATGCTGTCGTTCATGGTGAACACTTAGATGAATGGCTCCGAACGTTCTTCCATACTGAGAAGTGAGAATTAATAGTATCTGTGACCTGAGATTCTTCAGTTTTCCTCTAGCTCTATAGCATGATGAAAAATGTTAACCGCCAAACTTTTTCGCACTAATTTGTTTGGAATATTGGGAAGAGTCCAAACTGCTCTGAGAATTTTGGGATCACAACTTAAAAGAAAATAGATATCCTCAATTATTTTAGTAGTGAAAGCGAAAGCGATTTGATTGCAGTTTCTCCATGTTAGATTCTGTTCACACACAAAGGGCATTACTCCATCAACTAATTTATGTTGGAACTGTGGATACCTGAATCGTGGCGGTCTTTCTTGGTTCACCTCCAGCTTCAGGTGAAAATGCTGTTCCATCCCCTTTCTCATTGTAAGTTCAACAGTTGCTCTTCCCGTTAGTCTACAAGTGGTAGAACTCAGATGTGCAGTTTATTGAAGTAATAAATATCAATGAGAACAGTAGATAGTTATACATAGGAAGTACAGCATGTCAATTGGATAGTTTTCACATCACAGAGCGTTCTTGAAATAGGAACTAGATAATGGTATGCATTTGTCATCTTGAAATTATGCAACCCTAACTAGTATATGAAGTTAGGTCAAGTAGAAAGACCATTGTATCATTGTCGAGTTACGATGAAATTGACCTGCAACAAATTTTTTGGAAAAGATGTTTTCTTGCCCATTATATTAATATACCAATTAAGACAGGAAAAGAACTGCGTAAAAAATCCTAATGCAGACAAAAAGTTCAATTTAAAAAGATATCATGGCAGGCATTCCTACTTCCCTACTGACCTGTTCATATTTCATGACTCATGAGTCATTCTCATACCAGATCTATATTACCACTCATAAGGCCATTACCGTCAACAAGTATTCTTGAAGTGGGCAAATGCTATTACTTGAAAATATCTGGTTGTATTTTATTCACATAAGAATCTCAATTGTAAGAAAACAAAATAGTCATTCACCGTTTCTCAAAAGGACTGACCTAGGATATTTCAAGTATTGCTCTGGCAAAAGAAAGGACAATCCAGGGGCCTGTTGCAAAGTAGGAGTTCAGAATCTAGCCATTGTTATATTCTCTTGTAAGATGAAGGGTAAGGAAGTGCAGTTGAAAGTCTGCTGATGCTAGAAGGAGCTAGCAATATAAAGCATAACTACCACCTGCAACAGTTCAATTTCTGCAACAGCATCCAATGATGATGCAAGGCCTACAGATACTTTATCGGGGTCCTTATCATTGATACCCTGAAGGAGGTCCTGCAATCCACCCTGAGAAAAGGAAGAAACTTTGGATCATTTGGGTAGATCTGGTAAAGGAAAAATGGCACAGCCAAGTACGATCAAGAAAAGTTTGATGAAGCACCGTAATGATATTGCTGACAGGTACCTAGGCCGAGATCATATAGAATTTGCTTGGGTGCCAGAAATAAAAAGTTTGTCCTCTCCTCTACCGTCCACACTAAATTGAGTTATCATTGCACAACAGTTTTTGACAGTGGTTATGTAGTAAAGTAGTAGCAAAGAGGACAGGAAAGAATTTTGAGAGGATTTGGCACAATTTAGGAGTCTCTTTTCTGTTCTGCTAATCCACCGGGTTTATCATTTAGGGGAGTCCAGAATCCATATGTCCTCTCCCTATTTTGGTATTCATGCAATCCACATCAAGTTAAAGAATAACAGAGCTTATATATTCTCGAGTACCTTATCATACCTTCCCATCAATGAGAGATGCATACAGCGATGAACCTTTGTCTTTCAGCTCTGCTGGGATACTGGCCAAAATAGAATCTTTCTCATCCTTTGCTATCTAAAATAGGGGAACATTAAATTAGGTTTTGGAGAGACTATCATATGAGGTCACAAGGAAAAGATCCAGAAGTAAAAGTAATAGAAACTGATGGTAAATGAGAAAACACACAAGACCTGAACAGTATAGTAGAATTACCAAGTTAAAATAGTTCATGAAACTCTCTAGTAAATTTTTACACAAAATAGGCCAGGTTTGGGAAGAGATGGGTGTTTCTCGATAACATAATTTTCAACAATGAAAATGCTTTGGACACCCGACTCCTACACTGTGCACCGCATCAAATAAAAAAGGAAAAATACCAGTACCTTAAGAGCTTTCTTGACATTACCCTCCATGGTTCCGTATGGCTTTCTCTGTGGTATTCTCAGTAAGTATGAGATGTCCTCCAATGATTCCTATAAGCAAATTAAGACAGGCTTCACTTATCTGGTGAGAGAGGATCTAAAGAATGACAGAACCGTGACTAATGACCTGTATAGCCTTCATATTTGTGTTCGCAGGGATAGCTCTCCTCAAAGCAAGTTCCCCGGTTCTGGGAACTTTGGTGTCAGGAGAGTAGAGAACAGCATTGGCTGGGGCAATAGACCAATGATCCCAACCCAACGAAGTAATTGGAGAAGCGATATGAACGAAAATAAGGGCTGTAGCGACGAGACTTTCGAGTTTCTTTAACGCATGTCCATGATTTGTTAGGAAGAAGTTGAAAGGAGAGCCTTTATGCTCCATTTACCCTGCATCACTGAAACCCCATTCCATAGAGCAGGAACTTACAAGAGAAAGAATGTGCACGTAATCTTGTGCAGCAACTTAAGAACTATATCATTACTCAGTAAGATGGCTAGCATTCACTAAAAACAGGTTGATCGTGGCTTATTTTCCTTAACTTAATCATCAGGAGCAAAATTGCAGCTCCAAAAAAATGTAATCTTCCTTTTCCAATTACAATGGAAAACAAAGTCATAGCTACAACCACTGAAACAACTCTTCTTTAATCCATACATTTCCTGAAACACTTCATCCACAATATCAAAACTGTACTTATCTCATTGATAACACCGTCCACAAAGCACACAGGGTCACCCCGATTTCTTCAAGAAACTCAACATGCTCGTTTTAGGTGATTTCTCTCCCAGATTAGGCCATTACGCGAAATTTGGCGATTTGAGCTCACAATGTCCATTAAAGTACAGAGCCATCAAGAAGAAGAATTTGCTACTTGATGAGCATATATACCACCAAGACAGTGAGATTACGAAACCCATCAAGCGGTGTCATCGTGGAAGAAAAATAAATAATTCAAAACCGACCTGTACACCCTCGTTAGAAGGACCACAGTAGATCTTGAAACTGCCCGAATGGGCACCATTTTTGCTGCGCTCTTCATTGATTATCGGAAACGCGAAATGGGTGTTGACCCACGTTCGCTTTGGAGAATTGGAGAGGAAGTTGAGAGAGGGTTTGAAAGTGTGAGAGAAGAACGGAGATGAGGATAGAGGGGAAGCCATGAATGGGCGTTGGTAGTTGGTGGAGAGGGGCCTTTTGGCGCGCCGGAATCCTATCTCTATCTTTCTAGCAATTTCATTCGGTTTCGGTTTGTTTCCTTCTTTTCTTTCTTTCCTTTTAATATTTAGTTTTTCGAATGTTTTTTTCGTGATGGAACATGGCTGTTTGCTGATAAATGCTAAGGTGTTGCTCGTTCAACCGTCTCAGGGCTCCAGTAAAATTCATGACAATTCTTTTTCCTTTCAAAGATCCTAATTGCTATGACACTTGTGACCCACATCCCTTTAGATCAGTCTCAAGAAATCTTTAAAACTCCTTGCCCATTTAATCAATATATTGTTTGGGAAAATTTTAGAAAAAAGCATGAAATGAGGGGCCGTTTTATTAAAAGACAGTTCATTATAGATTTTGTCTTAAATAAAAGGTTAAAGTGACTAATTTAGTTTTAGATAGGAACTCGAGATTTGGCTAATGATCAAAGGAGAGGCAATTTTGTCCGAAATGTTTTGGCTTAACCTAAATTGATGAAGTTTCGAATGGAAGCTAGAGTTCTTCGCCTTGCCCGCCCCAATCTCTTCGCCCCCAAGGCCAACAATCACCAACGTCACCCAAACTCGATTTGTCCTCATGACCCTCGACGACTCCCTGACCATGAGGCCGTTGACAATGCCCAGTGGAAGCTGGTCGAGATGAAGTCCACCCTATCCACAATATGGGCTTTACCGGCTTTAAGAGAACTTGGATGATCTGCAACCTTAGCTTCGATTTGGGAATAAACAAAATTGAGAATCTAGAGCACGAACCCTACCTACATTTCGGGGCCCCTTCACTTTGGGTCAAAGCTAGAAATTTTCGATTAAGATTGCCCCTACTCTAGTCAAAGTTAGCAAAGATTTGGCCGTTCAGGTGAACTCGAGCCCCTTATTTAACCTAGTTTGATCACTTCCTAGTCTTATTTGGAGTTTCCACCGTTTGCCTTTTCTTTTCGAGAAGCAAAATTTTGAATGATCTAGCCGGTCTGAGTGAGAAGTTATCATGATTTGCAGAAGAATCGAGGTGTATTTTTTAGGAGGGGCCTGGATTAAGCTTAAGAAAATCCAGACCAGCCCTGCTGGGCTTGAGCCGGCCAGCTCGGTCCAACAAATTGGTACATGAGATCTTTTCTGCGGATGATGGACTTAGTTAGAAATTTAGGCCCAAATGATCAACTATCCTTAATATTACTGAAGGGGCGCAAACAAAATAAAAGGAAAAGATGGGGACTAATTTTAACAATCAAGGGCAATTGAAGGGGGAGGAAATGATCTTCTATCCCCGGCAAAGACGAAAAGATAGAGTGGATCCGAAGATCAATCCAGACGGGTCTGAAGAAAAACGTTAAATCACGAAGCCCGACATCGACCCGATTGAGCACTAGTCAAGCCCGGCTGGTGGAGAAAGGGGGGAAAATGAAGGATTTGCAATCCCCTTTCGCACCCACTAAATAATAGAGCCGCTACTTGCACAAATTCACACCTTTAATTTCACTTTACGTGAAAAGGGCAGTAAAATACTAAAAAGCAACATGGAAAGTTATTCAAAACTGAATATACCCACAAGAAAGGAAAAGGGCGAAAAAGGAGCTTCAATTTCAACTTTAGAAAAAGTCGAATGGAATGTCCTTTTCTTTTCTTTTCCCTTCGCTTTGCTTTTTTTTACCTTTTTCGCTACGCGCTCGAGACTTTACGTTTGTCCACCCATCTTTTTAAGCACTTCACTTTCTGTTCCACTCCTTGTGGGGACGAGAAAGCAATATGAAATTATGAATGAAGGGATATGAATGATGCCTATGATTGCTCGCTTTGGATCACTTTATTCGAATGAATGGGCATGGCCTATTGTTATACAAAACCTATGATTTATCAACCACTCTAGCTTGCACCGACTTGTCCAATTTTATTCCCAAGGGCAATACTTTCCCTAAAAAAAAAAAAAAAAAAAGAAGGAAAAATAAAGGATGGAAAGATCGATATCAGGATAACTCAAACATCCCACATTTCACGATAGAAAATAGCTGCTATGCAACTATAGTTTCACAATATTGATTGGACGACAACCCACATAAGCTACAACTATCAGACAAAAAGCGTTGACAAGTACAATATCATAAGCTTTTTCATGTAGACCGAGCAAATTAGCTTAATCATGGGGAACTTAGGCTTACACACTCACGCGAGGTCCTTTTCATGCAAGCATTTGATTTTGGCAGTAATCTTGCAATGTAGTACTTTGAATCCGCAAAAACATTCATAAATTAAAATTTCGTTGAATGGTCAAAGCCACGCGAGATAATAAATATGTACAATATCAAGTCTTCATCAAAGTTTTCTCGCCATCAAACATTAATTTTCTTGATGGCCATAATTTACCTACTCTTTTTCTTTAACTTATACGGCGATCCAATCAAATGCACCTAGTTTGACTTCGCCTCTCCAGACATTTGACCATATCCCAAAAAAAAACCCATACCCAAAATAGAAAAAAGTTTTTTTTTTATTGGTCCATTCCCCTAAATATTCTCATTTTCACTCTCTTAATATATATCTTTTTTTTCTCTCTCCAAAAAAACGATTATACACTTATATAACCGTAATTAAATATGGAAAAATATACGGTATAGAGTATAAACCTCCCCTTCATCTCCAGTCCAAACGGACCTCGCCGAGGCCCACAACGTGCTCGCTGGGCCTGGCGAACGACACGATGTGACTGCTCATCATGAAGGCCGTGACCCGCTCCGACACCCGGATGTCCTCCATCCTCAGCTCCTGCAGCCGCCGCACGTACTCCGCCGCGTGCCCCATGTCCCACACCACCCCGACCCCGCCGGGCTTCAGCACCCGCACCAGCTCCCCCACCACCCTCATCCTCTCCCCCGCCGCCTCCGCCGTCCGGTGGCCGTGCTCCCTCCCCACCGTGTGCACGAACCCCGCCGACACCACCACGTCGAAGTAGTTGTCCGGGAACGGCAGCCTCCGGGCGTCCCCCTCCCGGCACGTCACGTACTCTTGCACGCCTGCCGGTTTTTACATGGACAATGTTCTCACGTGAGGGAAGTAATGAATCCAGATTTCCTTTTCTGAAGTCTGTTGTATAGACTTCAAATTTCATGGCTTATCCTATTAAGTGTTACTCCATAAATCGGCTAAGAAGCAAACGTACGGATTCATCCTCCATTGGACGATCAAACGTGAAGTTGTTCGACTTGTCTATATGGAAATCTGAAAAGACGATGGAACAGAAATTACCTTCCATGTTTGCGGTCCTCAACGTAGAGAGAGCGGTCCGCTTGCACTGGGCCAGCCCCACGACCCGTCCCGAGCTGCCGGTCTTCTTGAGCTGCGTCGCCACCGCATTCAGCAGGATCCCCCGGCCGCACCCGAGGTCGAGCGCGTTCTTCACCGTCGACCAGTCGCTGACCGCGCCGACGATCCGCTGGGCCATGTCGTGGTGCAGCGGCAGCGCCGAGTAGAAGAAGTTCCCGGCGGCGTAGAACAGGCAGACCGCCGACAGCGCCGTCACGCACCCTGCGAAGCCGGCGGCGAACCGGGCCCACGCGGCGGAGGACAGGAGGGTCGCCTCGATGTAGGCGCAGATGGGGTCGAAGTAGAGGAGGAAGAGGACGGACATGGAGGAGAAGAAGACGGCGTGGAGCAGGAGGAAGAGCAGGGTCTGCCACTGCTCCATGCCGTATATCACGTAGATCTGCGACCAATCCCTCTTCGTCGATGGCTTCCCCATTCTTATTTTTATATACTCTGGGTAATTTTGATTACTGGGTAGGGATCGATATGCAAGAGGGAGTTGAGATTTGGCCAAAGTTAGGATCTTTTGAGCGAGATTTTGTGTAAATTGTGAGTGACTGATGGGGGGTCGAAAAAGGAAGGACTTTGGGTTTTGGTTCTTCCAATTCAACCTGCAAATTTATGGACTTTAAGTTCAGAAAGTGACAGTTACCGATTTGGGAGTGATCTACCCTGTTGGAAAGTGAAAAGTGTGCTTGCTAAACTGAAATGAAATTGCCAAAACAGAAAGAGTTCAGATTCGGTGCGGCAGGCCAACATCAGATGCGTTCTACAAACGAGGGAGGGAGAGCGAGAGGGGGAGTGAGGGAGACTGACCAGACGATGCTTGAAACTTCTATGGGAGGGGAGATGAACAGAGGCCAATCCAGAGAGTGTCGAGTTCCTTCTTGGACTTTCGCTATTCACAGTGATCTACAGATCTTGGAAACGGTGAAACAGAGCCGCGCATCCATCCAAGAACCGAGATTGATTTCTTTTCTGGAGATCCCAACACGAAAAAGCGGGTGAAGATCGCAACGAAAGAACCCAATTGCAGGCTTGCAGCAAAGTACTGCTAAAAGAAAGCCTCTTCTCTGCAAATGAGAGACTCATATATAAGAGAGAGAGAGAGAGAGAGAGAGAGAGGCCTGCAAGTGTCAGGGCTTAAAATGATAAAATCGTGATAAAGAATCCAACTTTTTCTGTGCGGGGCTTTAAATTTTCATACCCTTGCTGAAATTCTCTCTCTCTCTCTCTCTCAGAGTCGCAGTGGCTGATCTTTAGGTACGGCGGCAAATGGAATGACAACATGAAAGAACACAAGAATTGGTTACACCAATGCCGGGTTTCACCCGGTCGCCGCCAAGCCGATCCAACCCGGTCTTGTGGAATTTTTCTTCGATTTTTTCTTACAAAGATCTAGGAAAAAAATCCAATATTTAAACTCTGACTCAATATAAAATATAAATTTTAAAATTTAAATTTGATTAACGTGATCCATTAACTTTAACTCAATATAATAGAATTTCTAAACTTTCAATTTGTTCAATATAATTCATAAATTTTTAATACATATTCAATTTAGTTTATAAATTATATGAAAATATTTTATGTAGTCCTTCAACTAATTCAAATTCAAAGATTACATGGAAATTTTTTTCATATAGTTCAAGGAATAAAATAAATATATACATAAATTTTAAAGACCGCGTGAAATAGATCAAAAGTGTAGGAATTATATTGCATATTAAATTAAAATTTGATGCACATTATACATTAAATTAAAATTTAGATACTATTTGCATCATTATCCCAAAGATTTACATGAGTTTGGCATAGATTTTGAAATCCTTGCTAATCAAAGCAGCGGAATTGAAGGCATCGGTTACTGTCTGCCCATATCCATGCCTTGAAATCTGCCTCGTTTAATGAAATTAACGTGCGCTAATTGGCCCCACTAAAACGTATTAGAGCCCTCGAGATGAACCCTGCAAGCGCTTGCTTTTTCTGATACTGTGCTTTAATGCCCAAGTTAACATCGATGGATATTTGATCATTTGTTCCGTAGAATCGGTACGGATTCAAAGCCATTAAATTGCGCGAGTGGAATATCGAATAAAAATTGAAACATATGGCTTTTTTTATCGTATGATATTTTCATCAATAAAAACGCTTGCAAATAATGTTGTGTTGTATTGTGAGTGACCGTAAGATCCTATAGCCTCCATATAGGAAGTGATATCGGACCATGAGACCATGCGAATGAATCTGTTGCCGTAGACAAGTAAATTGTTAGACCTCATATGTGTATATAATGGTATTATGTGGTAGCCGTTGCATTCATAAGGTACATGCTCTATGTGTTCATGTCGTTATATCATTTGCTTGAGACTGTTTAGTGCATATAACAGTTGAACTGGAATGATGTGACGTTGATTAGTGATCTTTGAGCTATTGTTAGAGCTGAATTGAAGCTAAGTGGAGTTATGCCTAATTACAACTAATTGCACATTAAAATTCAAGATTTATTGATATAATAAGGTAGGAGAATATTTTTTTCTATTATAAGTCTTGGGAATTCATTTATCAAGCCAATGGTTGCTTGCTCATTTCTTAAATTTTTAAGTTAGACGGGTGTTGGAGTTAGGCATTTCGATGGACAAACAAAATCTTCACACAAATGGTTTTGAGGACTTGCTCTTTGGATTTGTGGATTGGGTTGTACTTTGGGAGTTATTGCAATTTTTTTGTTTGGCTGCTTAGGTCAAACATTCATTTCATAAAAATATTCTATCCAAAGTGCATAGGAGACCAATCAATTCCCAAGACAAAAACTCTCGTGGACCATCCTACTAGATTTAGCTTCATGAAATTGGAAAGATATTTGGATCCATGAAATTTATGGCAAGTAATGAGCCCTTACTATTAGGTAACATCTTGAATGAATGACCATCCCCCATGTGCCATTGAAAATGATGTAAACACCCCACCTTCACCAAAATTTCACCATATGAAGATTCGATTCTTTCTATACCTTTTTTTGGTCCCCTAGGGTTGTCTTTCCTTTAAACTACAATAGAGAGGGAGCATAAAAATCGAGGCATATGCCGTAAATTTCAAGCTAGAACGTAGCAATAGCATCAAGAAAAAGAGGTCACGTCTTGAAGAACACTGTCGGATTTGACCGCTTCTTTCTTGTCTTTCCACCTTTAATTGTTCACCGCAAATCAAGGAAATTAGGCCAAGACCATGTCGTACAAAGGGATCATCTATGAATTGACCGATTTGATAGCTTCACTTTGACATGTGTATAATTTTTGGCCAAAGACACTTGATTCTCGCCAAAGAACAAAAAAGAAAAAGAAAAAAAGTAGCAGGTTCAATTGACCTGTCAACATTCATTTTATATTTGATGAATCGGTTATTATATAAATTATTTATTTAGCAGATGAACTTTATCTCAAAATAACGTAAGTATAAAATGTGTTCACGATTTATGTAAACTTAACCCATCTTTATCCTCAATTGATGTTGCACTCGCTCACTTGATGCATTTACCTCAATCTGTAAATAAGATTTAATATTGAAGTGTATGAATAATATGGTTGGATATTGACTAGTTATCTTTCGGACTGATTATCTTTTACTAGATTTATATTGCATAAAATTATTTAAATTACGTTACGTGGGTCAATTTAGATCAGGTCATTTTCGACATAGTCTAAACTTGATTTGATCCATTCGTTTGAATAGTCTAAGTTTTTGTCACTAAATTTAGACTCGCCATTTTTCTATCTCATGGACCCACCCGAAATGTTTTTCATGCTCTCGTTTGTCCATACTCTCCTGGAAGTGTCTTGCTTTACGGGGTTTGAAAAAGTGGGGGCTTCTAAGATGGAAAACCAAAAGCCATTTGCAATGGACATTTGAAGTCGGTTTGCGCCAAACTCCACACACATATGGACATGGAAAAACGTAATATGTTCGACTATGATAACATTAAACTAATCGAGATTAAAAAGAGAGTCCAACCAAACGAAGGAAAATGCGGGGATGTGGAGGTAGTGGCTGGGTTGTATTGGTGCGGGAAGCACGAACTCTGCCTGCCGCTTTTGACGATGTGCCCGAAGCTCCGTCAGCTGAATTTCAGATAATGCAACAATTCTTTATATATTTTTTTTTCTGGAATTTAGTGGGACGTCACGCACTTAGAATAACCCCGTACAAATTTGACTTAATCTTCCGCATTGCTTCAATAAACAACACGCCGTGAAGAAGGGGGGCACATACCTAATTGTACGCAATGTAGGGAAAGAGGGAGGGGGATTGAATATAGTCGAAAGAAAGTGAGTCAATGTAGTAATGCGGATACTGACATCTATATCGAGTGTTGGCCATAAGTTTACCAAGGGCAATTTTGCTTGATTGCGTGGCAAAATGCAATCACCGATAACAAAAGAAGAAATTATCAAAAAAAAAAAATGGAATCTATTGTACTTATTCAATTCAGTCATAAATTTTTAATTGTGTCGATTTCATTGTAAACTTTTTGATTATTTGTTAATGTAATCATTCTAGTTAATTTTGATTAGAAAACGATGACGCAGCGGTCCAATCGGCATCGGCCATCTTATATGTGACCAGCATTAATGTGAATAATTTTTTAAAAGTTTTTCTCTTCTTTTTTTTTAATGTTTTTTTTTTCCTTGTTCACCAGTGGTCGAAAAGGGTTGGGGTAGGGTTGCCCTCATCGGCCATAGATGAGCCCCACTTTCACTAGATCTATGCCGTCGCCTAATAATGGCTAGTGAGGGTTGCTAAGCCCTTCCCAGCCGCAATAAGGAAACAAAAAAGGAACAGAAAAAAGAAATGAAATGAAATTACTGACGTGTGGACGTTAATTGTCTTACGTGTACGCTCGTTACTAATATGGACAATTTTATTTTATTTTCTTCTGTTTTTTATTAATTTAATTTTTTCTTTTTCTTTTTACTCTTTTTAAAAAATAAAAAAAAAATTATGGCTACCCAGGGTCTTTGGGCCCTCACACAAATTTGGGAGAGGCCAGGTGAGGGCTGTCGCAAATTATATGCCACATAAAATAACTGACGTTTATGCCTGCAATTTCTGTCAAAATTGACACAATAAACTCAATTATTGTTTTAAGACTAAATCAACATAAATATGATAGATTTATGAATTTTTGAATAATTTTCCTTGAAGAGATTAGACTGCTTGGCAAATGGTCGTCTTAAAATGCACCGGCTTAGATTTTAAAATGGAAAATGAAGATAAAAAGGGGAACTGCTGCGAAACCATTTTCATGGTTTTCCCTTCGGTACTTCCCAGTTCCCACCTTCTTTGCTCTTCGCTGTTCCGTCCGGATGCTTTCCCAACGTTCGGAAAGTCCCTTGCCGACACTTCATCGAGAAGGAAGGACAAGGGGCCTCTTAAATGCACGGACTCTGCAAATGACACAAGCTCTTCTCAAGACACGGGGCACAATCATCACATGTTAATCACGAGGTCGGCCTGCCTCGTTCATTAATGTCCCCCCGTTCGAGCCAGACGAATGAAGCAACGTGCCCCCGTTTAAAAAAAAAAAAATGGATCTTCCTCGTCAAGATTTAACGACTCTACAAGTGTCAAGAAGACACCCCCCTTAAAACTGCGCTATCATGTTCTGAGGATTGAATCGTCCCTCGACTATTTTATCTCTCTCTCTCTCACACACACACACACACACATGCTTATTTTAATGATGACCGCAGGCGTCAGGTCAAAACCTGTTGGGGGAAATCAGATGAACATGTGCCTGGTCCTCCCGAGCTAAGTGCCAAGAATCCCATTAGAGAAATCCGACCTAACATTGACTTTCACGACGTCTTCTCAAGCTAGGGTTTTACAATTATAGGCCGCTTTCCGTCTTCTTTTTCAGTGTTAAGCACCATACTGTCTATAACTTATCTTCGAGCATTCGGGGATTAGTCAAGCAGACACGTCAAGTTGATTCATCACCAACCTAACGAGAATGCCTGCACGGGTATTGTCTCGACGCAGACTTACTGGAAACGAAAAGGTCAAATTCAGGGAAAGATGCACCCGCAGGTTTGCTCAAACTCTTGCGTGCTTAGAGGCTAATAGAGCACTAATGGTCAATTATTATTAAATACATACGGTAATGGATGGACTAATCTGCTCCGTATGTGACGTACATATTCAATCACAACAAATGAGTCGGGTTTACGTTGTCTCAATGCTTGTGACACAGAAAATAAGGATGGAAACAGGTGGAAATCAAGGCCCAATGAGTTCACCGAACAGATTTCTGCCATTCGTTTCAAAAGTTGTGCATCGCCCATTTCGATTGAGAAGTCAGTTTGGATTGGCGCATATTGTCAAGCTAAGGGAAGAAAAATTTATTCAAAATAAACTTCAGATGGGAAGCCGAAGTGATTAAAAAATAAAAAAGAGAGAGACTTGGACTTAAATGGGCTCAGACAGGTTTGCCCATTGCAGAGGAGTTCGTTGGGCTTGGACCATGTTAGATATTTGCGAAATCCTGATCCAAGCGAACTAATGGGCCGTTAGATTGTTTCCAGCCCGTCACAAAAGCTGGATCTAGTTTTCCCTCGATCGTTGCATATGGGAAGGTTTGAAGAACTTAGACATCGACATTTCACATTGCTCCAGAGTTTAGTGAGATGGAAAGAGGATATAGTAAACGATCGTCATGCGCAACGCGACTAACTAACCAGATATATCCCTGTCAAAAAAAAAAAAAAAAAAAAAAAAAACTAACCAGATATATTGTGCAAAATTAGATCATCTCAAGTAATCCTCCTCCAATCCATTGCTTTGTTAATGGAGATAGTCAAAATATCGATTTCACAGTATACCCTTATGCGTCGATGCACTTTTCCATCCTAGAAGATGAAGAATCAAATCTCATATGAACGCCAAATCTAACTGCACAATCCTTTACCAGCATATGCATACTTCCCTTTTCTGTTATATTTTCAGTTTTCGTTAGGGAACGGCATGAGATGTATTTGATTTTCAATGAAATCAACATGGATTTTCAATTACTTTCAAACTAAGGAACCTCGTATTTATTGCTACTTCGAGCATTGTCCTATATCCGACCATGGACCACAAAAAGAGGTCATCTCTTTTGAATTTTCCGTTAAACTAGTCACAGTTGTTAATGATACCTCTTTTTATCAAGATCACGTAGAATGCAAATTCATAACGTGCAATATGCCTAAATTCGGGCTACTCTACGAATTTCTTAATTCATTTCGATAGAGCAATAACCCTATATTTGATAGTTTTAAATATATTTCAATGTTACAAAAGCTATTGGAAGTTATAGCCACTTGGGGAACCTAGCAACACTTTTAATGATATTCGGAAAGAATCACGAGAAAATATGGGCGGATATCTCTTTTCATAGTGAATTACTTGAATTAAAAGGAAAGTGCTTCAAAAAAGTGAAAATTGCTTTCAAATAAGTGAAAATTGTCAAAAGTTAATACGCAAAAGAAAACTTCGAACCGGCTCATTGATTTTCAATGAAAATTGGTTTCAAATAACCAAAAATTCATTTTTTGGCTATGCTTATCTTTTGGTTAGGGAACGACATGAGATGTATTTGATTTTCAAAGAAATTGACGTGGACTTGCAATTACTTTTGATCTACGAAACCTCGTATTTATTGCTCCTTCAAGCATTGTGGGTGTTTCCACCCATGGACCACAAAAGAGGTTATCTCTTTTGAATTTTTTTCAAACTAGTAAGATTTGTTAATGATGCCTCATTTTATCATTATCACGTACAATGCAAATTCACCACGTTCATTATGCCTAAATTCGGGTTGATCTATGAACTTCTTAACTTATTCCAATAGAGCGATAACCCTATATTTGATAGTTCTAAATATAATTCAATGTTGCTATTGGAAGTCGTAGCCACTTGGGGAACCTAGCAGCACTTTTAGTGATATTTGGAAAGAATCATGAGAAAATATGGGCTTATATCTCTTTTCATAATGAATCACTTGAATTAAAAATTGCTTTCAAATAAGTGAAAAATTGTGAAAAACAGTACGAAAAAGAAGACTTCTAACCGGATAATTGGTCCATGCGTAATTTTCTTTAGAAATAACCATTAAATTTTGATTGTTAGCCGCTCTCCACTTCTCATGTTCTAGAATCACAACTATCTATCAAAAATTCTCAAAACCCTTTTCCCATCATCGCAAGCTACTCCTGCCTCGCGACAATTGGTGACGTGACAAGGCTTCTCACCGATGATACCTAAGCATAGGTCACATTCACAACTACGATTTGCGCAATAAATAATGAAAGCGAAGGATACTTAACTCTAAAGCAATATTTATCACATTACATTGAAAATTCTAGCTAGAACAAAAGGACGGCCGACGACTTGTCTTCTCCCTACGGAATTTTCTCCTAGACTTATTTGATTATGTCAAGAAAACCCGCTGAAATATTCTTGTTTCCTGAAATATCATGACTGGGCCAATCAAATATAAAAAACGGGTGAAATTTACCCCGAATTTGCCAATGTTCTTACATCGCAATCGCTTTACCGATCCAATGATTATGTAAAAGCCTTTGTAAAATGTAGCCTTTCGGCTTCCTCCGATGAAACTACAAGGAAACGTACGGCCAACGTTGCATGCATGAATAGGGGGAATTTCGTGGGAGGAGGCTACATAACGTGTGGCTCTCAGTAGACGAACTTGGTTTGGATTTCGCCTCAGGCACTGCTCAAAGGACAGACAAAGGCATTAAATGCATTTCCGCAACCATAGCGTCTCTTCCCTTTCTTCCCATCTTTAACGTCGCGATTTTGCCCCCACAACTATTGGACATCATGGTCACTGTGAATCCATGATGGCCGAGCAGTTTCACCTCCGCAAAAACGTGACTAGGATCAGGATCGATGTCCTGGCACAAAACTTAGCGTCTCCACGCGTCGGTCATCCGACGGCCCGTCCTGCTTGATCTTTAAAAGACCGAGCCGCTACCACTCAACCACTCGAAGGGCTCCAGAGTTTCTTCGACTCGTAGATATATGGGGCCGAAGCTGGAGTGATTTTTTGCAGATCGAATGAGACCTCGCGGTTGAATCGGGACCCGAGTGCGCCGGAGGAACTTCGATGGTGTGTTTCTGCTTCCTGGTGGACCAGGAGAGGAAGGTGAGGCGGAGCAAGCCGGTGGCGGGGACGTGCTCGCGGTGCGGCCGCGGGGCCAGCGTGGCCGACATGAAGACGGCGACGCGGTTCTGTTACGTCCCGTTCTACTGGAAGTCCTGGAAGGCCGTCATCTGCACCTTCTGTGGTGCTGTTCTCAAGTCTTATAGATGACTTCTGTGCGCATGATCTTGTGGCTCTTTTTTTCGTGTTTCGTTTTCTTTTCTTTTATTGACGAAAATGATGTGTTTATGCCTCTCATGTAAGCAAGATGGATTTAACATGCGCGCCTTTAGGAAATTGGGTGGGGATCGGTTGTTTCAAATATCAATCAGTAACAGAGGGAGGAGTTTGGATAAGTGAAGGTGTGCTGATTAGGTTCTTCTGCTGTTTTCGGCTGACTTTGCAAATAGACTCGGTTATGAACAGATCCTTATATGATAATGAACATGTTTATGATGTTTCTTCTCCTTCTTCTTCTTCTCCTCCTCCTCCTCCTCCTCCTCCTCCTCTGTCGAGACTCTTTCTCCTATGGTGGCGCAGGCCTTTCCCTTTTTTTCTCCGAGCCTGTGTTCTTTCTCTTCCATCTTTTAACCCCGTGAGCTGCACATTATTTTCTGTTCTTCGCGGCAGATACCGTCCTGAAAATTGCCATGAGAGAAGGTGGAGAGTCATGTCTATCCTGTGAAAGTGGAGCTTTGCGGTGCATATCATGCGGAAGAGTGACGTACCCTCCTTCACAGAGCATTCCGCGCCATCACCATAGTCGACAGAGAGTGATGTTTTCTTTGGCCAGCGACCAGAGATCGAATCCTGCGTGTTTTTGATGCATCGGTGCCGGTCCTATATAACACATGATTTAATGAGAATGGCCCTTGCGCAACCAATTCATGCATTTGAGCTTACAGACATTCGTGCACGGGACATTGTTTGCATCGCCGCCTCAATAGTACGTTGTCCCAAGCACACGCATGGAGATGCAATGAAGACGAAACGTACAACATATTAGGAAATCCTATCAAAGCACTCTTGTTAAATCATGTGGTTATTGTTTTCTTAAGGAAGTTTCTTAGATGTGACGAATCATGTGAGCTCACTCCATTTTAGTCATAAATGTTGAAAGTCATAAATGGACCACACAGTTTAAGATAGAATAAATTTACATGCATTAAGTACATACAAGACTTGCTCCGAGGGTTAGAAATAAGTGGGCCGTACGCATCAAATAACCATGATGAATAAAAATTCGCCAGATTTCTTGATAAACATGGTTTTTTTTAACAAAGAGGAGATGAACGGGTGCATGAGCGGCCGCCCTTCGAAAGGCTGTGAGATGGTCCTAGGTTGTTTTTTGGGCGGCAGCCTGGCAGGTACTAATCTAGGAATCTCTTGCAAGCTCCTAACCATGTCAATAAATGATGCTCGACAAAGTCAGAACAAATCGGCGGGAAATCTTTTTTTTGCATTTGGAGGCTTATGTATGTTGACTTTTTGGGCACAACACATGGGCTTTCGTTGAATATATTGTTCAGCATCTGAGCCTCAGCAAATCACGCTGCTTGAATATTGAACTGTTACTTGAGTTCGTCAGGCAGCACAACAGATCTAGAATCTAAGTAACACTAGAGTTCAGAGAGTTAAATCTAGAATCTAGAGTGAACATTACAATGGAGTATACTCAATTTTGCAAGCTGGGTCTACTATTGTGAGAAGATAAGGTCTATACTTTCAATTCAATTATTGACTGGGACAACGAGATGAAAAACTCTCGTCGGACTCGAAAGAACCTTGGTAACTAGTTAAGGAACATTGAAATTTTTTTGTCAGGAGCAACACGAAGTCTCGCAATCATCTCGCGGTTCCCACTAGCAGCACCTACGGTGCATTTCGGAGAACCATTCTATATTCCCATTGAATCTTGTTTGTGATCAAGACTCCGTGATTGGCGAGAAGATGCAAGCTGCGTAACCCGTCAAGAGGAGTGACGGGGTCCTGCATTAGTCCTCTCCGTCGCCGACCAGCTTCCCGAACCCCCCCGCTTTGCTGGGTTCTCGAAATTGGGCTGCTTCTTCCTGCCGACCACTCCCTCGATTCTTGGAGAGGGGCCGAATGTTGGAATTTGTGATCCAATTTCTAGAAATATATAGCATGGACTAGATATTTGTGGGATAGAAATTTGTAGAAAACTCCAGATGTATCTCATTAAATAGAGTATGGCGGTGGACATTGCTAAAGCAAAAAAGAAAAGATCTCTAACGGAGCAAAGAATTTTGTACAAGAGTTGGTGGATAGAGTCCTGTAAATATCGGTTTTCAAGTGGTAGTTGCGTATGAGGTTGAGACCTCCACCAACACCATGTGTGTAGCGTTTTGCCCTCCACTGAGTGACTGGAGGGCATTAATGTTGTGCACAAGTAATCGTATAATAAAATAGATAAAATAAAGAAATAAATTGAACATAAAATATATGTGATTTGATTGTAGTGACATACGTCTATGGAAGGAATAATAAAGAATTTCATTATAGATTAAGTGATACAATCAAGATAACAACCACACTTAAATTATTCAAATACTCTAAATATTTCCAACCCCCGATTACACCCAATAATTCACATAGTGTTTAACCTTATAATTTCTCATGAAATAATACCTCAATCTCATGAAAAAATAATTCAAATCTTATTACAAGATTTAATCAGCTATCAAACAGTCACCAGCATGCATCGCATGCAACACACATAACTCTTGAAGAAGTCCACTTTGCACATTAACTATCGCATATACACAGACTAATGATCCAAGGAAATATATATATAAACACGCATAAGTTGTGAAGCCCTTTGCCGAATCCAACTCTATTCCATATATTCCCTTTCCTATGTTTTTAATATTCTAGTTTAGATATCCATTAGATAAATACCAAATATCTCAAGTAGGAAGTCTCCCATGTAATTTCGGACTTTCGTTTATGGGCTCAAACTCGAGATATATTTTTAATGATTACAATAAACTCCTTATCCCTTAGCTCCTCCACCATTTTTTCTCCAATTATTGTAAAATCACTTCTCTAAACTGGTGAAACTATCCTTGTCTCATATACCTCGCTCCTTGTTCATTCCTACATCAACTATCCCATACACACATACACTCGCATAGATTAAAACACAAATTATCATCGACATCAAAACCATGCTTCCGCGTAGTTAAATTTTTAACTCCTAAAAAATTGAATTAAACTTCCAAGTGAGCAAAGCAATCATCTGAAAGAATTTGGTAGTAGCGTACCTGGTTGTTTTCTTTTGTCACGGGAATGACATTGATTGAAATCTTTGCTGTCCTTCGGATAGTGATCGCGATGCTATTCTTGCTTGCCGATCTCTCCACCTTGAAGTCGCCTTTAGGGGAATGCCATGTAGAGGTAGTTGCCTTTGGCATAGTTAGTTCATATCCATTGTAAGAGATTCCATCTCGAAGTCCCATTTGGTGGCTCAAGTGGCCTCAACTAGAAGCTCTCAATTTGAAACTCCAAGGATAAAATATTGGGTGGTTCTGAACTACCAAATCAGCGTGATCTCTAACCACTAATGGAGTGCCATGCAAAGGTGTGAGGCCCGCTAGAGGTCTAAGAGGATTTTTGCATAAAAGTCGTCTTCCCTCTCTCTCACTAGCCTAAGCACACTATCCGTTACCCCCTCTCTCTACACTCTGCAATGCATTTGTTACAACTAGAAAATTTTCTCTTTCCTTTCTTGGATAAAGGAATGTTGACACCTAAATTTTCGCGATTCGTTTAAGTATTTATTAATTGCATCAGAAAATTAAGGATTAATTTCTAACCCCTTAACAAAATTTTTTTATTAAAATTGCATCACATATAGATTAGGAGCATTTGCGTCACTAGTTTTAAAATTTATCAAAAAAATTTATTTACAAAAAAAAATTAAAATAAAAAAATTCGAAAGAAGAAAAAAAAAAAAAGGAAAAAAGAAAAAAAAGAGTGACACTTAAATCTTGGCGATTTGTTTAAGTGTCTATTAATTACATTTGAAAATTAGGGATTAATTTCTAACCCCTTAACAAAATTTTTTCATTAAAATTGCATCACATATAGACATTAGGCGCATTTGCGTCACTAGTTTTAAAATTTATCAAAAAAATTTACAAAAAGAATTTAAATAAAAAATAAAAAAGAAAAAGAAAAAAAGAAAAAAAGAAAGAAAAGAAAAGTAAAAAAAAAAAAATCATAAAAAGGTATAAAAAATCGAATGAGGCCGAGTATAGGGTCTATCTTCGCGCGTGCGCTCGCCCACCTATCAGCTTTTCTTTTCTCTTTTTTGCACTTGAGCTGGCCCATCTCCTTTTATTTCAACCCGGCCCGTGCGCAGATCATCTTCCTCCCCTCACACCATCCACGCTTCTGCAAAAGGAGGAGAAAAGAGGAGAGTACAAATAGAGGAGCAGAGGATCGCGGGGGGAGGACGGCGTGATCCAGGGTCGGAGATCAAGCGGCCGCGACAGGCTGGCAGTGGCAGAAGCCATGCACGCCTGTCGTTGGCCGAGCTTAAAAGGAAGAGAGCAAAGAGGAGAAGGGGGTTCTCGGCTGGTTTTTTTTGGTGGAGAGAGAACAAAGAGCACCAGAGAGCGAGCTTGAGAGAGGGAGACGATCAAGGAGAGAGCGTTTCGCCGTCGCCCGAAGTACGCCCGTTGCTCGTCATCCGAACTAGGAGAACACGAAAAACAGAAGGGGGTTCTCGGCTGGTTCTGGGGTTCAAGCGAAGGACAGAGGGGGTGGAGAGAGCTCGAAAAAGGGAAAACCGGAGAGAGGGAGAGAAACCAAGGGGAGAGGAGGCGCCGTCGACGCTGCCCAACGCCGTCCCTGCGCCGAGCCGTATCGTCCCGGTCATCCCCCGACGCCGTCGCCGTCGCCGTCGCCGCACCGGATCTCCTCCGAGTCGCTGTCGCCCACCACCATCTGCTTCAATGTAGTCCCGACGCTGAGCCAGCCGAGGGAGGAAAGAGAAGGGAGGAGGCCAGAGAGAGAGAAGGAGTCCGAGCGAGGAAGCGACTAAGGGAGAGGAAGGGAGCTTCAGCCGTCGCCTCAGCTGCGCGCGAGCCCCGCCTAACGACCCCTCGGCCAACGTCCTCAAATTGGATCCGGTACGTCCTCCTTGCGCCCTGTTTTCACCCGGTTCTGTGCATCCCGGGCCGGAGTTCACGTTCGACTGGTTTGCGTGAACTCCGGCCCTGTCCACTCCCTCTTTGGTTGCTGTATGTTTTACTGTTTGTTGGTGAGAGTCTCGGTTTGGGTTCGGGTCCTAGTTGAGCTAGAAACCGCGTGATTCGGGAGCGGCCTCCACCTGTTTGATAGAATGCCACAACGAGATCCAGTCTCCGTGGTTTTGTTTTTGACTGAAATCGAGTTGTCCGGGCGTGTCGCGCTCTTTTGTGATGTTCCGGTGGTGTTGGGTGACCTTGGGCGTCGGTCGTGTGGTCGTTCGCTACGTTCCCATCGTCATTGTTGCTTGTTTGGTGTTTGGCCGAGGAGGGTATGCTCGGCCGATGATGGTGGTGATCTCCGGCCAACTAGTGGCCGACGGAAGTTCGGCGGTGGAAGGGTCGCCGGTTGTTCCGGGCTGCGTTGTTGTTTGGCTGAGTCTCGATGAGGCCATGTTTTGGGAAGAGAAGCTTCGGGCGTGCAGTGGGCAAACACGAAGGTGAAGAAGACCAGGGAAGAAGACGACCTAAAAAAAAAAAAGTTTAAAAGAAAAACAAGAAATAAAAGAAATAAAAAGAGTAATGAAAAGAAATGAAAAAAAAAATAAAATAGAAAGGTGGAAAAGACGTGGGGAGGCAGACGTTCGGTGAAGGCGGCGTGGATGAAGAGGATAGTGCAGGGAAAAAGACAAAACATAGAAGAAGCCAAAAAAAGGAAAACTAAAAAAAAAACTAAAAAAATTTAAAAACTAAAACAAATTTAATTAAAAATCTTATTTTCTTTTTCAACCCGATAGGGTCGAATCTGGTTTTGGGTCAGGTCAATGGCCGGATCAGATCTACCCGATCCGAACCCTTTATCCGAATATAATAATATTAAATATTAAAAATATATTAAAAATTTCAAGAATTTAAAAATTTTCAAAAAAATCATAAATAAAAAATTTCGAAAAAATAATAAAAATTCAAAAACTCAGAAAACATTAAAAAAAAAATTCGACCTTTTTTTTTAAAAAATAATTTAAAAATTTAAAGTAAAAAATAAAAAAATTAATTTAAAATTAAAAAAAAAAACCATTTTTTGGAAAATTCGAAAATTCTTTTTTTTTTTTTTTTAAAGAATAGAAAAATCTAAAAAAAATCTAAAAAATAAATTAAATTTCCTCGAAAAGGTTGAAATTAATATTTAGAGTAATTTTCTCCTAAAAATAGGAAACCTTTCAATTTGGAATTATGTTTAAGTTTGATTAAGCCTTTAGGGCTTTACCTTAAGGTTTTAATTGTCCTTGGGGACAAATGCCTTTGAATGCATAATATCGATATGTTGATTTTGGCTTCTCTTTAATTTAGTTAGGATTAGTATTTATCTTTTCTTTGGTGTTAAATTTTTGCTCTTTCATGCAATTTATTTAATCGCTTTCCTTAGTTGCTAATTGTTATTTTAATGATTGTGCATCCGTATGATCACCTCACATGTTAGTGGATAGGTATAAAATCAATCCAAACTAACTGACAAAAATCTTTTTTTTTCTAAAATGAACAAAGATTAGGTACCGAAAGAGCACTAATTGGTTAATTAGTGTAATCAAGTCATCGATCCTAGATTTTCTAGTTGCGTAGGAAGTGTGACATACTCTCGTGTGGTTTATAACCGATCCCAATAGGCTAATTTATTGCAAAATTTTTAAAAATACCCGAATGTCACGCGAGGTATGGACTTGGGAGAGCTCGTGCCTAATCATGGGTCTTAGGTCCGTCCTTTAAGCAATACCTCTAAACCTGTTCCCTCCTCCCGAGGGTAGGTCACGACAGCGAGACTAGAGAGCTCGAGAGAACGGAGGTCGAGCCAAGGGAGAGGCCTTCGGCTAGGAGAGAGCGACTTAGAGAGAGAACGCAAGCTCAAGAGAGTGGTTGGTCGTCGCCGGAGGTTCGTTCGTCAGTCGCCATTCGCCGCAGTCCTCCTCTCGAACTAGGTAGGCTTTGTTTCAACCTTGTGTCCCTTGTTTGTTGGGAGGCGTCGGGCCAGAGCTTGTGCTGACTAGTTCGCGCAAGTTTCGGCCCAAGCCAATCCTCCTTGAAAGCTGCTAGCTGCTCTAGTACGCGTCGTAGAGGTCGTCGTAAAGGTTTAGATTTGTCTCGCGTCTCTACCAAGTAGAAAATTCTCCATGTCAGTAATGCACACCAAATGCTTGTGGGAATGCCTAAATGATATCTAAGTTTTGCAAGTTTGTTGAAGCCCAGATAGTTGTTCTTCATTCATACCTGTTCCGACTGTGATTAACCTGCCCATGAGCGGATCTTGAGTGTTGCTTGTGCATGTTGTGTTGATCTTTCCCTGAATCAAGCCTTGAGTGAGCCCGTATGGCCTTTTTAGCTGCTGCATACCCAATGTTTGACAAAATGCTTCAAAGAGAGCCGAAATATAGTTTGTGTTTTCTAACTCGGAATTGACTAGTGCCTGTTGCTATCTCTCTTAAATCGTGTTAGCTTTCATTGCTTATGCTGCGTTTTTGTATAGTTTGCGTGAAATATTCATGTGTTTCGAATCAACGAAGTTATTTTAGGCGTCGGAGATGGTGGCCGGAGTAGGTGGTCGGCACCGGTGGTGATGGACGTCTGGTGGACGGTGTTGGTTCGGCAATGGAAGGGACGATGGTTACACCAATCGGTCGTGTGGGCGAGGTCCGGGTTGAAGTATGGCTTCGGTGAAGAGTCAGGCGTGAGAGTGCATTGGGGAAGAAGGTAGTTTTAAAAATAAAAAAAAAATGATGAAAAGAACAAATGCAGAAAGCAAAAAAAAAAAAATAGAGAAAAGAAGATAAAATGGGGCTTCGGCGAGGAGTGTCGTGAGGAAGGAGAAGACTGCCTTCGGGAGGGTTGAAGGCGTGCGCCGGGGGGGCGGGGGAAACACGAAGGAGAAGAAGACCAAAAAGGAAAAATAAATAAAAGAAAAAAAAACAAAAGAAAAAGAAAAGAATAGAAAAGTGAAAAGTAAAACAAAAATATGGAAAAGAGGATAAAAGTGGCTTCAGGAAAGAGGCTTCGCAGAAGCAAATGGTGCAGGGAAAAGGGGTGCAGTGAGAAAAGACAAAACAAAAATAAATAAATAAATAATTATTTAAGAAAAATGAAAACGTTTTTTTTTTTTTTAAATCCAAAAGTGTTGGATCCGGGTTTGGTTTGGGTCCACGGGCCAGATTGGGTTTATCAGTCCGAACCTGTTTTCCTAAATATTAATTATATCAAAAAATTTCGAAAAAAAGTTATAAAAAAAATAAAAAAATTTCGAAAATAATAAAAATTCAAAAAAATTTCCGAAAATTCAAACAACTTTAGGAGAACATTAAAAAATTAAAAAAATTCAGAAAATATTAAAAATTCGACTTTTTTTAAAAAATAATTTAAAATGAAAAAAAATGAAAAAAAAAATGAAAAATGTCAGGAAATTCAAATTTCCTTTTGAAAAATTTTACAAAAGGATTTTATGAGCTATTTTCTAAAAAAAAAAAAAAATGGAAGTTTCTTAACTCTAAAGCCGTGCTATAAAAAAAATTAAGTAAGCCTTTAAGGTTTTATCTTAGAGGCTATAGTTGTCCTTAAAGATGAATACCTTTGATTATGCAATTTTGGTATGTTGATTTTGGCTTCCATTTAGTATAGTTAGTATTATCATTTATCTGTTCCTTAATGTTAAATGTGTGCTCTCCCATGCAATTTATTTAAATGATTTCCTCAGCTACTAATTACTACTTTAATGATTGCGCACTTGATCATCTCACATGTTAGTGAATAAATATAAAATCAATCCAAACCGCCTGACAAAAATCTTTTCTGTTAAAATGAATAAGATTAGGTAACGAAAGGGCACTAATTAGTCAATTAGTATAATCAAGTCCCCGACCTAGATTCTCTGGTTGCGTAGGAAGTGAGGTACACTCTCATGCCTCACTTAGTTTCTAGTTGACCCCAATAAGTTAATGGCGACTCATTTTTGTGAAATTTCTAAAAACATTCCAATGTCACGCGGGGTATGGACTTGAAAGAGTCCGTGCTTAATGATGGGCCTTAGGCTCGTCCTTTAGGCAATACCCCTAAACTTATTCCCTCCCCCCCGAGGGTAGGTTGTGACAAGGAAAGAGAAGCAAACTTGTAGTAGAGGTAGGTTGTGACAAGGAAAGAGAAGCAAACTTGTAGTAGACTCAAGAGTAGGGGTGAGCATAGTTCCCGGTTCTAGAGAGGAAGGTTCCGGTTCTCGATTCTACTTTTTTTCGAAACCGGCAATTCCCGATTCCTATAGGAACCAAAACCAAATTGGAATCGGGATTTTTAAACCTAAAATCCCTAATTTCTTTGGTCTTCAGCTCTTCTCTATTCTCTCTCTCTTGATACTTTCCTCTTAGCTCTCTCCTCTTTACGATGTTGCGATGCCCCCCACAATGGCCTAACGCTACTTGTCGCCCTCAACGCCACCATCATGACCCACGACGTTGTTGCCGATGTTCGAAGGCGAGGGCAAAATGGGTGTTCTTGTTTTCAATTGGTGGCTTATCGATTAGTACCTGAGCTCGATCACGAACGTTGTCGAGGAAGAGTCGCCCGTCAATGCGAACGGCATCGCCCAGCCAATTGACCTCTCTAGGTCAAATCCTAACAAAATGGAGTATGACAACCTATACCTCGACATAAATGGGATCGTCCTGAAAGTGCTAGTATAATCACCTAGAAGGGGGGTGAATAGGTGTAAAGACAAATTTAGCCAATAAAAAGCAATAAAAATTATTTTCTCAAACAATGTCTGATTAACACTAGACTTCTGATAAAAATTCAGACTCAAGTAAGATATTTTGGAAATTAGCAGAATTTAGAAAGATATCGCAACAATCAAATAAAATGAGTTAAGGAAAGAGGAAATTGAACACATAATTTATAGTGATTTGGCTTAAATCAAGCTTACATCTACTCTCTCACGCTGACAACCTTTTGATTGGATTCCACTATGAATTAAAAGAGAATTACAACGATTTGAGTATGATCACTCAGTGAAGAGTTTTTTTTTCTTTCACTAAAGGTGCGAATGATAACGCTTCTTGGCTTAGGAAGAGGTTTTTTTTTTTTTTTTTTTTTTAGAAATAGTTTTTTTCTATTTCTATTCGGGAATAATTTTTGAGTAAAAGAATCCGTTTGGTAACTATACAAAATTTTTATTCTTGGAATAGAAAAATAATAGAAATGCATTTGGTAACGCAACAGTTTTTTTTTGTATTTATTCATTTTTTATTCTTGCTCACAAATCACCGACCGCCAACAGCCGCTCGCCGCCCGCCGCCCGCCGCCGCCGCTACATGATCGCTAGTGGCAGGCGGCGGGCGACCGATGGTAGGCGGTGGCTCCGGGCGGTTGAAGGTGGCCACAACAAGAGAGAGAAATAAAAGAAAAAAATTAGCTTATTTTTAGAAACTGTTCTCGAGAACAAGAAGTAACTTTTTTTTGCTTCTCGTTTCTGTTCTAAATCTATTCCCGGGCTAACTTTTTCTTCCCGGGAACAAAAAAACAATTTAGCGTTACCAAACGGATTTCTGTTCTTTTTTTGTTCCAGAGAACAAAAGAACATAAATTTTGAGGAAGAGAAATGTTGTCATGCAGTACCTAAGTCACTCATTTGTGTTTTTCTCTCTTTGAGTACAGTTGTAAGTACAATCGATGAAGAACAAGTGATTTGAAAAGTTTCAGACTTTATAATTTTGTAATTCTCACGCATTTCCTCAAATAAACCAAATAACATCCTTAAATACTCTTCTATGCCTTTCTAACTGTTGGCACATTCTAGAGGAATTTCTTCCAATCACTCCGTTCAACAGAATCAATTAAGGAAATTTTGTAGCCGTTTAAAGATTGAGGTGAAAATTAATCCGTTGAAAATTGCTCGGCTTTTATAAGAGACGAGGTTTTGCTATGCTAGTGGTTATCTTCTTTCTTTTCTATATTCGCTAGGTGTTTAGTCACTCTCTCCACCATCAAACTGATCACGTGAGCTCAATTCATCATATAAAACTTAGCAAAGAAGCATGTTGAGGGTTGTTTATTCCCATGCACGATATTCATGTTAAGGGTATGATATGCATTGATTCTAACTGGAGGATGTATCCACTTCTGTAATATGTACTCAAGTTCTAAAAAATATAAGTAAGTTATTTCATTCCTTATCTACCCAAAAACAAACAGGCTGATGCCTAATTCTAAAGCCTAAGGAATTCTTTAACTTCTTGGCTCAACCCTTACAGCTCTGCTAACTTCTCTGGTGGGAGAGATTCATTGGTTGCTAACGTCTTCTCCACTGTCCAGTACTCCTCGAGCATCTTGTCCTAGTTGCGTTTAAAGTTCTCAGCCTTTGGTTTGCCGCTCATAATGATTACTTTCATTGTTTGTTTTAGCAAAAAGAGTTGATCCACCAGCTGCATTCCTGGACATATTAGGTTCAAACTTGAGTGGAAAGTTCATAATTCTTTTTATATACTAATTTCGTAGAACCAACGTGCCGCTAGCTTGTTTGTTGGCAAAGTTGAAAGAGCATAGGAAGTATTGTCTCTGGAGCCAAAGCAAGCTGCTGCAAAGAAGATGTAATCGATACTCTTGAACCTAATAGGTTCCAGCATATGTGGAAGTTAGTTACTTTCTTTTATAAATAAATTTTGAAAAAATGTTAGCAACGTACTGCTAGCTTGTGTGATTGATGGCTCATTGAGACCAAACGTGCCAATGGCTTCCATGCCTGAAGACCATAATGAAAAATCATCTGAACTTGTTTCCGTTAGAGCTTGCTGCATATCAGATGTAATAGGTTGAAATGGAAATTGTTGTGTTCTTGAATTAAATCATGGGGAAGTTAAAAATCTTTTTTTTTTTACAAATAAGTTTCGAAAAAAGGTTACCAACGTACCGCTAGCCTCCGCGACCGACGGCTCGAGGTGAAAAAACATGTCAGACATTTCCACGACTCGATAAAAAAATCATATGAACCTATTTCTGTTAGAGCCTACTACAGATCAGATGCAATAGGTTGAAATGGAACTTGCTGTGCTCTTGAAGTAAATCAGATGAGAAGTTCAGAATTTTTTTTATAAATAAATTTCAAAAAAAAGCTTACCAACTTACTGCTAGCCTGAGTAACTGACAGCTCACTAGAATAAGCTGGTGGAACCTGTTGCTGTGGATGTAGGGTATGAGGTCCAAGCGGCTGAAATGTATTTGGGGCAAGGGATGGACCCCCTATAGCTTGTGGAACCGTTCTATGTGGAGCCGCAGACAGTAAGAACTTAGCCAAGTAATATTGTATATCTTGCTTATTGTGCAGCCGAGTAATAAAATAAAGGAGTTCAGGGAAGAGAAAGATAAACACAAGATTTATAGTGGTTCGGCTTAAATCAAGCCCACGTCCACTCTCCCATGCTGACAGCGTGGAAACCAGCCAGAAGGCTGTATAATGAGCAGGATATACAATATTACTTGGCTGAGTTCTCACTGCCTGTGGCTCCACAGATAACGGTTCCATAGGCTGTAAGGTGTCCATCCCTTGCCCCAAATACATCTTAGCTGTTTAGATCCCATACCCTGTATCCACAGCAACGGGCTAGCTTATTCTATTCTAGTTTGCCGTTAGTCGCTCAGGCTAGTGGTAAGTTAGTAAACTTTTTTTTGAAATTTATTTTAAAAGAAGTTCTTAACTTCCCACCTGATTTACTTCAAGAGCACAGCAAGTTCCATTTCAACCTATTGTATTTGATCTGTAGCAGGCTCTAACAGAAACAGGTTCAAATGATTTTTTTATCGAGTCGTGGAAATGTCTGACATGTTTTTTCACCTCGAGCCGTCAGTCGCGGAGGCTAGTAATACGTTGGTAACCTTTTTTTGAAACTTATTTATAAAAAAAAGTTTTTAACTTCTCCCATGATTTAGTTCAGGAACACAGCAGGTTCCATTTCAACCTATTACATCTGATCTGCAGCAAGCTTTAACGGAAATAAGTTCAGATGATTTTTTATTCTGGTCTTCAGGCATGGAAGCCATTGGCACGTTTGGTCTTAATGAGCCATCAATCACGCAAGCTAGCAGTATGTTGCTAACATTTTTTCAAAATTTATTTATAGAAGGAAGTAACTAACTTCCCACATATGCTGGAACCTAGTACCAATTACATCTTCTTTGCAGCAGCTTGGCTCCAGGAGACAATACTCCCTATGCTCTTTCAGCTTTGCCAACAAACAGGCTAGCGGTACGTTGGTTCTACGAAATTAGTGTATAAAAATAATTATAAACTTTCCACTCGAGTTTGAACCTGTTATGTCCAGGAATGGAGCTGGTAGATCCACTCCTTTTGCTAAAACAAACAATGAAAGGAATCATTATGAGCGGCAAACTAAAGGTTGAAAACTTTAAAAGCAACTAGGACAAGATGCTCGAGGAGTACTGGACAGTGGAGAAGACGTTAGCAACCAATGAATCTCTCCCACCAGAGAAGTTAGCGGAGCTGCAAGGGTTCCAAGAAGTTAAAGAATTCCTTAGGCTTTAGAATTAGGCATCAACCTATTTGTTTTTGGGTAGATAAGGAAGGAGACAGCTTACTGACATTTTTTAGAACTTAAGTACATATCACAGAAGTGTTGGGCATAAGCTTGTTTGTTTTTGGGTAGATAAAGAAGAAAACAACTTACTGACATTTTTTAAAATTTGAGTACATATTACAGAAGTGGATACATCCTCCAGTTAGAATCAATGCATATCATACCCTTAACATGAATATCGTGCATGGGAATTCACAACCCTCAACATGCTTCTTTGCTAAGTTTTATATGATGAATTGAGCTCACGTGATCAGTTTGATGGTGGAGAGAGTGACAAAACACCTAGCGAATTTAAAAAAGAAAGAAGATAACCACTAGCATAGCAAAACCTCGTCTCTTAAAGTCGAGTGTCGCGACCTATCTTCGGGAAAAGGGAACAGGTTTAAAGGTATTGCTTAAAGAACATGCCTAAGGCCCATAATTAGGCGCGGGCTCTCCTAAATCTATACCCCGCGTGATATTGGGATATTTTTTAGGAATTTTGCACAAAAGGAGTCGCTACTATTATATTGGGGTCGGCTAAAAACCAAGTGAGGCATATGAGCGTGCCTCACTTCCTACGCAATCAGAGAATCTAGGGGCGGGGACTTGATTACACTAATTAACCAATTAATGCCCTTTCGGTACCTAATCTTGTTCATTTTAAAAGAAATGATTTTTATCAGGCAATTTGGATTGATTTTATACTTATCCACTAACATGTGAGGTGATATGCAATTATTATAATAACAATCATAGCTACCAAAATCCTAATTGCAATAAAATTAACATATGTCACTAAGCAATTGCAAACATAGTTAAACATGTACATTAAACATGCAATATAATCCATATACGAGGAATTAAAAGCCTAAATACACTATAAAAGCAATACATAGTCATTTCTAATCAAAACCTACATTTTTTGGATTTTCGAAATTTAAAATTTTTTTAAAAAATAATTTTTGATTAAAAAAATGGGCGAACCGGGTTGGGTCGGGTCCAACCCATCCCGGGTTTAGCCCGCTCGGTGCAGGTTGGGTCCGTTCGGCCTGGACGGCGGCGACAGGCCTGAGTGGGCCCAAAATTCTTTTTTTTTGGATATTTTAATCAAGGCCCAAAGAAAGTCAAAAATGCTCACCTATTTCCTAAGCCCGCGTGAGACCAGCCCAATTAACTTGAATCTGCAGAAGCCGAGCTTGAAGAGTAACCCAAGCCTGACCCACTTCGAAGACCAAACCCTACCCGGTTTGGAGGCTTTGCCCAACCCAGCTCTCTCTTCGTGGACTCGGATTCTGGAACCCTCCACTCCGGCGATCTGCGGTGCCGGGGGGTTTGCTAGAGCGTCATCGGGCAAGGTTTCGACGACGGCTTTGCGGCGAACGGCAGCATCGTGGCGGACGAGAGCAACAGCAGCCCCGCATGGCGGGGGCCTCAGTAGGTTGTCGGGGACGGCGTTGTTGGCGGTGGAGGCATTGGGCCCAGTGACCGCCGCTGCGATGGCGACGGTAGAGATCTAGTGCAGCAACGGCGTCAGGAGGAACGGCGGTACAACCTGAGGCGGCTGGTCTAGGGTTCGGTAGCGGTGGCGGTGTCGAGGGATGGAACAGCGGCGCGGCTTAAGGCAGCTGGTGGCGGAATGGCAGCGACGGGCGACGGCGGGGAGAAGCAGCACGGCGGTGGTCAATGGCTTCCCTCGGCGAGGCGACAACAGCCTTGCGCAGTGGATCTCGTGGTGGGTCGCTCAGGAACGGCGTCGGGACTTCTTCATCGGGGACGGCGCTGTGGATTTCGAGCTCGAGTGGCGTCGTTGGCGAGGGACTAGGAGCGGTGGTGGTCGACAGCAGTGACGGCAGGTGTTGTAGGTCGCGCGGCGAGCCTCATCCCTCCAAATCTGGCCTGCTCGTGCGGATCCTCCCTTGGCCACTGCTTGCGGGCTTCAACTTCGGCTTGGCAATAGCAGCTGGTGGCGTGGAGGTGCGGCGATGGTAGTGCCGGAGGCGGTCCGGTCGGAACGGAGGCGGTGAGCGCAGGGGTCGGCCCCCCTAGCGGCGGAGGGGCTCCCCCTCTTGAGCTCTCTTTTTCTTTTTCCTCTCACCTCTCCTCTGCTTTCTTTGTTTCCTCCCCCACGAATTTCTCTCTCTCACTCTTGATTCCCCCACGGTGCTCCGTTTCTGGGTTCTCCCCTGGTGGTTTTTGCTTTTTCTTTCCCTTTGCTGGTGTTCCGTTCTCTCTGTGCTTTGTGTCCTCTTTCCTCTCCCCTCTCTCCGCTAGGGTTTCAGCGTGAAGAGAAAGCTGGCATGGACCGGGCCAAGGTGAGATCCGAACCAGCCTCTACCACGTTTTTTTTTTTTTTTGTTTTTGTTTTTGTTTTGTTTTTTCTTTTTTTTAGTGACTAATTCCTAATTTTGTACACGATTAAGTCCTAAATAAAAAGTAAAATTTAGGTGTCAATACCGGGCAATTTTCAAGCATAGGGTGAGTTCATTTTAAAGAAATGTGTGTGCTTTCGAATTGATTGCCATTTGTATCGTACTAATTGATATCATCTAATTTGAAACAACAACTTCAATCGAAAGCCTTAGGGCTCTTGGATATCCTATCCATATAACTCAAGGCGATTGCTAGGATGTACCCATTTTCCAGCATGATTTTTTCTGGACATTAGACACTAGTTCGAACCTTTGAAAATTTGAACAAGAAGAAAAATCAATTTCGAAAATGGCCACACCATGGTAGACTTTGAAGTCGGCCTCTCCATGTAGGAGGGGGGACCCTATATATACAAGAACTCCTGTGATTACAACCGTTAATCTCCAATCCAATCTAATGGTGGAGATTAATGACAAGTCTCTAGGAGATGAGTGGAATTCTCATTTTAGGCCTGAGAATACTCTACAATACCCTTGTGTGTATTTCCTATATTGCCATCAAGGAGGTTCTAAAGTACTAAAGAAGTTTCCTTAGAAGGTTTCATCCGGTTTTCTTGGATTATATTTCGCAACATTTTGCCTTGGAAGCCTCTGGACCGTTACACATTGGTGTTAGTCCTATATAAGCTATAATATCAATGAGAATGGTTCTAGCATGAGTGAATCATGCATTTGAGTACGCACACGCTCATGCACGTAGCTATAGAATGAACTTAGCCACATAACTATAGACGTCTAGAAAAATTACAATAAATGCAACTGAGATATTAAGAAATCTTACTAAAGCCCTCTTACCAGATCACTTGTCATTATTTATCAAGAAAAATTCTTATATCGCTTACATAACGTGATCTCAATTCATCATAGCCATTAAATATTAAAAAGCCCAACATGGAATTCACATGATTTAAAATAGAGTGAGCTCACATGTATTTGCAATATATACTCTTTCATTAGGGGTTATGGTATATGAAACTCATGTATCAAATGAGATCAACGATCACTAAAAAAAAACTCGTCACATTAATTAGTAAGATTTCTCACTATAACGGTATTTATCAAAATGAGGATGAACGGGTGCTTGAGCCGCCGACCTTCGAAAGACACGTACGATAAGGTTGTTTTTTGCTTGGCACGCACTAACTTAGGAATCTTTTGCAACTTCAAACGATGTCAATAGACGATGCACGACAAAGTCGAAACGATCTGCGGGAAAATGGACTGTACTGAATTTTGCAAGTTGGGTCTACTGTTGTTGGGAGATGAATCAATACTTTCAATTCAGTTAATCAATGGCACACTGAAATCAAAACTCTTGTCGGACTCAGAAGTGCATTGGAACTACATAAAAAGAACATTGAGATCATGGCAGGAGCAACAAGAAACCACCTTATTATTCTCTAAGCTTATTGAAACTTTTCTTAATTTATTTCTTGACCAAGCAAGCTCGAAAGTTTCACAATCATCTCCTGCACACAATGCCATTCCCACTAGCAGCACCCCCGGTGCACTCTAGAGTACCAAACTCCATCGCCATTGAGTCCTGCTTTTGATCAGAGTGCATGATTGGGGAGAAGATGCAAGCTGCGCAATCAGCTGAGAGGAGCGACGAAGTCCTGTACTTGTCCTCTCCACCCACGACTGGCATCACGACACCAGGCTTCGCCGGGTTCTCGAAATCAGGCTGGTACGTCCTGCCGAGCACTCCCTCAACCCTCGGAGAGAGGCTGAGAAACCTGAATTGCACTTCCAAGTGAGCAAAGCAGTCATCGGAAGGAATTTGATAGTTGTGGATCAGGCTGTCTTCTTTCGTCACAGGCACGACATTGACCGAAATCTCCGCGACCCCTCTGATAGTGATCGCGGCGCTGTTCTCGCTTGCCGATCTCTCTACCTTGAAGTCACCGTTGAGGGAATGCCATGTGGAGGGAGTTCCCTCTGGCACGGTGAGTTCATTTCCATTGTAAGAGAATCTTAGATGATCCATCTCGGAGTCCCATTTAGCAGCTCGGGTGGCCTCGATAGAGAAGCTCTCAGAGCCTGAGAGAACTCCGAGGGCTTGGATCCACGTGTAGTCTCGGATCCGGCCAGCAGGCCGGAGGCCAATGAAACGAGCATTGATCTGAATATGCGGATCAGAGACCAAGCTGAAATGCTCGTCGCTTTTGCCATGGAAGTAGAAGACGATGTCATCTCCACCGATGAACCTGGGGTCCAAGCATGCAGCACCAGGAGCATTGCAGTTTGGTTTCTTGTCTGCAACAATTAACGCAAAAAACATCGTAAAGTTACCATATATATAAGTAAATGATCTTGGCAAGTGCTAAAAGAAACTTTCAATGCAATGGACTCAAGATGCATCGGTCACTTTTACCGTCCTTTGCATACATTTAAAACTAGAGTACAAATCTAGAACAGCATTAGACTAATGTGAAGTGACGGAGGATCGAGAGAGGTCTAGGGAAGCGACATTACTCTTGCACTCGGGCGTGCAGATCGGCGAATTGCAGTTGACGTGGCAGACCTTGGCCTTAGAATCGCTGGGTGAAGTGGAGGGACATTCATCAGGACAAGTCATCTTCTTGAGGAAGCACGGACTGCCTTTGTAAAAGCATGAAATGGCGGCCCCATGGACTTGTGCCAAACCACACACACTCAGCAGCACGATGACAAGAAAGCCTTGACTTCTGGACAACTCCATCCCTCTTTGCCTTAATTAAGGAAAGAGGAAGATGCTTCGGTCTGAACTCAACTCCGCGTTGCCTGTACCGAGTTCTGCTCCACGCCTTTTATAGGGTGTTGGCGACTCGCAAATGGAACCGATTTGGATCTGTCTTGCCTAACCATGGTGAATCCAAGCTGGAGATAACATCGTACGTGGTTTGGAATTCAGGGACGTGGGCTGTGTCGGTGCGCTTGAATTCTTTTGGGATGGTGGTGCTTTTTAAAATCTGGGTCAATGCCTTGGGGCTTGCATACTGCTCATCTCTCACGCTATTACAAAATTCCGGTGTCTGACTGCGGCTTACAGTGTAAGAGGAGCGGCACGGAGGGGCGGTCACATGCCTCGGGGCTGCTCTGGCCGAGCAGCGACGGAGCAAAACACCGCGTTGAGGCCAGGCCATCTCCGGGAGAAACACACACCTTGCGGTGTACTCAAAGGCCAAGTCGTTTTTTAAGCTGATGCGTTCTAAGGGCGTACGGTTTCTAATCTTCCGTGATGGACCGACCCCTCCAAAACGGATCGCGTCCATCACCGTTCCATTCAAAGTTAAACACATGACTGAATTATACTCTCTCTTTGAAATTAGAATCACGAGCTGTTAAGACCGTGATTCTGTCCTAGCTGTAGTTGACTTCCACAAGTCGTACATCACATGTGGGATCAAAATTCAGATCAAGCTTTCCAAAATCCCAAATCGAAATGATAGAATGATGGTCCACTTATCGTTATTCGACAAATCTATCTCTATCTCATGCACCCGGATCGTCTCATGTCAATTTATTAATATGACAGGCGATGATTTTCAATTGGATCGAAGCTACATGGCCTATCAATGCTAAAACTTGGATAATATGAATTTGGTATTCAAAGAGGCGAGGAATAAGTTAACTAATCAAATTCCATCATCTCAATGCTACATTACTAGCTTAGAAACCCCATGTTAGTAATATAGGCAAATTGAAAATTCAATTAATTGCATGGTTCGAAGAGAGATCTTTTATCTATTAATTACATAAATGGCGTAGCGTGAATAATAGACAAATCATAGTATCCTTGTGATATGTCTCCCAACCAATTTTACATCCTCCATGAGTCATTGTCATACGATATAATAAATACTCCAATTATCTTGTGGGCTACACACCGAGACTTGAGAAATGATTTGATTCGTGGGTTTGTGTTCAATTTGAAATGACAAGCACACCAATTTCCCTTCTTTCATATTCTACCAAACCATGTTTAATGCAATAATTTATTGAGTAAAAAATTAATCTTGCTTGGTTTGGATAGTAAAATAGGAAAGAAAAAAATGGCAATGATTTATATTTGGATTTAGGGTCTGTTTGGTAACTATCCCAACAGTCTTGGGATTCGATTTTTTGTTCCTAGAATCGCCTTTGGGACGAGAATCGCCTTTGGTAAAATTTTTGTTCCCTGAACAAATTTGTTCCCTGGGACGAGAATCGAAATAAAAAAAAAAGTTATTCTTGTTCGGGGAACAAAATTGAGAATCAAAATTTTCTTCTTCTCTTTTCTTCTTCTTCATCAACTGTCATCCCGCGACCGCCGTCCGTCGCCGCCGCTGCCATTTGACGCTGCTGGTTGCCGAAAAAAAAGAAAAAAAAAAAAAAAAGGAAAAAAAAAAAAAAAAAAAAAAGGAAAAAAATAAAAAAAAAAAATAAAAAAAAGGAAAAAAGGGAAAAAAGGAAAAAAAGAAAAAAAAGGAAAAAAGGAAAAATTACAAAAATTATTTAAAATTTAAAATAAATTGATTTGGAACAAATCAATGAACACTGTCAAACACAATTCTATTCCAAAATCATAAATTTTGTACAGCTTATCAAACGCGTTAACTTTTACTCGAATCAATCGGTTAACATAATAAAAAATAATCATTTCGATCGAATTTATTCTTAATGAATCGTTATCAAATACGCCTTTAGATTTTCTTTTTTTTGGGTCGGATAGTTTCCTGAATTGACCCAGGAAAAAAAACTGTATTGTGTGTATTCCCATTCGTTTGAGGCCCACTTCAGGGATAGTAGGCGGCCCACAAGGGTCCTTCAGTTCCCTCCAAGCCAATTTCCAATTTAACTGAGTCAACTCGTTTCCCCTATCTTGGAAGACACTCTCGATAAACCCTAATTCGCATCCCGGCAGTTCGGACCAAAATTCTTCTTTTAACTTCCAACTGAATTCGGACCCAGGTGAGCGATTCGTCAATTCTTTTCATTGCGGTCCTTCTCGCTTCGCATTGCGGTTTCAATAAATCTCAAAGTTTTGAAGAATGGAGGCTTGTTGAGGCGCATTTGGAGTGCGTTTTCCCCCCATTCTTGCAATGCGGCGTTGAGTATTTGATGATTTATGGAGCATATTGCGTTTTAATCTGTACATGACATGCTTTCACTTAACGTTGGATTGTTCATTTAGCAATAGAAGGCTGCCTTTTGTAATGGAGAGGTTGTGGAGTGGTTCTTTCGGTGCCTCTTTGCTGTCTATTTGGAAAAGATTTTCTGTTCAATGCTTGTGCAATGGAGATAATGAGCGGGATTCCAAAAAGTACTTTTCTTGACTAAGTGTGGGGGAGATTGAGGTTAACTGGTGGCAAAGATGGATGGATTATTATCTGATGGCTTAGTTCCCAAGCGGTCCTTGAGAAAGAAAGCAGCTATGAAGAATTACAATGAGAACTTGATTGATGAGGTCATAGATTCGCACTTGGGTGGTGCATCGAGGAAAAGGAACAGGACGAGGCAGGATTTGGAGAAAGAGACCGAAACTGAGGCCATGATGGCTATATCTCTTGGCTTCCCAATTGATGCGTTGCTTGAAGAAGAGATTCGGGCTGGAGTGGTGATGCAGTTGGGTGGCAAAGAGCAAAATGACTACATCGTTGTAAGAAACCATATACTGGCTAAGTGGAGGAATAATGTACGGATGTGGTTGACGAAAGATAGGATAAGAGAGACCGTCAGTAGTGAATACGAGCACTTGATTTGTTCAGCCTATGATTTCCTTTTAAACAATGGGTATATTAACTATGGTATCTTGCCTACAATGCCTGAAGAAGTTGTTGAAGGGTCTGTTATAATCGTGGGTGCAGGACTTGCTGGGCTTGCAGCAGCGAGACAGCTCCTGTCTTTTGGTTTCAAGGTGCTTGTTCTAGAGGGTAGAAATAGGCCCGGGGGCAGAGTCTATACTCAAAAGATGAGTCAGAATGGTGATTTCGCAGCTGTGGATCTTGGTGGCAGTGTGATTACAGGCATTCATGCTAATCCTCTTGGGGTTCTTGCTAGGCAACTCTCTATTCCTCTTCATAAGGTCAGAGAAAAATGCCCTTTGTATAGACCTGATGGCACACCTGTCAATGAGAACACTGATTCCAAGGTTGAGTTCATCTTTAACAGATTGCTGGACAAGGTCATGGAATTGAGACAAATAAAGCATGGTTTTGGGCATGATATCTCTTTGGGCACTGTCTTGGAGACACTGAGGCAATTGTATGGCGTGGCAAAAAGCAAAGAGGAAATGCAACTTCTTGATTGGCACTTTGCAAACTTGGAATATGCCAATGCTGGATGTCTTTCAAATTTGTCGGCAGCATACTGGGATCAGGATGATCCTTATGAAATGAGCGGGGATCATTGCTTTCTTGCTGGAGGGAATGGGAGATTGGTAAAAGCTTTGAGTGAAGGAGTTCCTATATTCTATAACAAGATTGTCAATATGATAAGATACAACGATGATGGGGTTGAGGTAATTGCTGGGAATCAAGTTTTCCAAGCAGATGCAGTCTTATGCACTGTACCGCTTGGTGTTTTGAAGAAACAAACCATAACATTTGAGCCAGAATTACCTCCAAGGAAGCTTGAAGCAATTGAAAGGTTGGGCTTTGGATTATTAAATAAAGTGGCGATGGTTTTTCCTTATGTTTTCTGGGGAGAAGATCTGGATACATTTGGTTGTCTCAGTGAAGAGGGCCAAAACCGTGGAGAGTTCTTTCTGTTCTATAGTTATCACACAGTGTCAGGTGGTCCCGTACTTATTGCACTTGTGGCCGGAGAAGCTGCCCAAGCATTTGAATACATGGATCCATGCACTTCACTCAGTCGTGTGTTGAGTATACTCAAAGGTACTTTAAGTATCTTCAAGGGCTTTTGACTTGCCTAGATAATTTTTATGCCACTAAAATTTATAGGGCTTCCTTTTTTCTTTTTCTTTTTTTGCTTTTCAATCCGTTCGTTAAGAATGGTCGATGTCCATTCTGTTGTTTTAGATTGTTTTTTGTGGATTGTTTTTTGTGGCCAGTTCTTGTTTTAGATGTTATTTTTGGTTCTTACAGGTATATATCGTCCGAAAGGCATTGACGTGCCGCACCCCATACAATCTATATGTACAAGATGGGGAAGTGATCCTCTCTCTTATGGTTCATATTCCCATGTAAGAGTGAACTCGTCTGGTAGAGATTATGACATACTTGGAGAGAGCGTGGGGAACCGGCTTTTTTTTGCTGGGGAAGCCACAAGTAGGCAGTACCCAGCCAGCATGCATGGTGCCTTCTTGAGTGGCTTGAAAGAAGCTTCGCACATTTCTCATGCTGCCAGGGATTGGGAAACCACTTCAAGAAAGTTTGTGCAGAGAAATATCGGGGCAAGCAGCGATTTGCTGGTGGATCTGTTCCTGAAGCCTGATTTAGCATTTGGGAATTTCATGGTCATTTTCGATCCTCTAAATGATGACCCAAAGTCAATGGCCATACTGAGAGTTAACTTTGACAGTAATAAAATCAGTTTGCCTGGCAATTTAAATAGCTTCCATGAGCACTCTACTAATGGACCGTCGCCACTTTACACAGTACTAACACGTGAACAGGCTCAGGATCTACAATTAATGAGTGGAGGGGATGACAGCAGATTATCGTACTTGACTAAGACACTCTGTTTGAAGTTAATGGGGCTTAGTGCAGTGGTAAATTTTGCTAGCTACTTGATTAGTAACATTGCCAGTGCCCGGAGAATTATGGGCAAGGGTCGTCTTTCCTGTGGATATAAGAACAATGTACATACTTAGCTAGCACTTGGTAGGTACCTTGCCAATTTTTTTTCCTTACATAGAGATTTGGCAAGGATTTTATTTATCGATTTTAGGAGACACCAAAATTTGTTTGCAGTCTGAAGAACACTGATTAGGTCTGCTAATCGATTTTTTGCGTCTGATTTCAAAGATGTAATCACCGAAAAACGTGCCTGTGATGTGTTGTGGAGTAGCTCAGACGATGTATTACTCGCATTTGCAGAGGAGAATTTTGCTGGACTCTCGGGGCACCTGTTCATCCTGGTCGGGCTTCACAGTAGGTGCTTTTGTGCTTTTCTCTAGCCATTTTTGTCTCTGCAAAATGCAGTTGTGTGTACACTTTTGTATTTTGTTTGTAAAAGTGTTGATGGCTGATGCTTAAGAGACGGTTGATTTCTCACAATTTTTATGATTTGGTGAGAGAAATCTCCATTACAGAAGGCTCTTTCTTCATGACTTGTTAATGTCCATTGAATGTCTCTCTGTTTCTACTGAATTGCATACTTGCTAAGTGATGACTGTGTTGAAGGAGACTAGACTTCCATTGAAATGGCAGCAGCGTTTGTTTGTGAGAGGGTATGCCTCAAAAGCATTCCTAAGAAGACACTTTGCCTTACTATATTCAATAACTGAATGTGCTCAAGACACTTGCTAAACAACTAAGCGAGAAAGTATCATTAATTTCAAAGCATAATCTTTTCTTGTGGAATAGGTAACTTGTCTTTTGAAAATTGAAGGTATCCTTGTAAGGAGGTTTTGATACAAGCTATGGCGGTGTTCCTCGACGTATCTCTGATCATGTCCCGGTACAATGAGATGACTAAATTAGGAAAATCCATTAAAGCAAACGATTGGGAGAAATTATCTTAAAGATACTATGCGCATCAAATATGTCTCTTAGAAATATTCTATAATGAGATGACAAGTATGTCCATAATATATTTTATATGTTATGTATCTCACTAGTCACGATATGACTCTTCAATAGCATCTTTCCACGTATCTCGATGTTGGAGGACATATTTATAAATTTTAACTTCCCTAAATCCTATTAATTGCAATGTAACTAATATTTAGTTACATCATGCTAGGTAAAACCATTATTCGATTATTGATGGTTATTATTCTAGTGATTATTCATCATGGGTGTGATTTTCATTTGGTAATCATGTTTTACCTTCTTTATTTATTAACATTTATAATACAACTATATTGCGTGAAACACAAATGTAGGAGTATTAATTTTCAATGATTGTTTTGCCTAAAATGAATAATTTTAAAAATATTTTTTCTGAAAATGATTAAAAATGATTATCTGCATTGCTTATAAAAATAAATAAATAAAAATATTTTTATTATTCATGAAAAAATTTAAATAAATAAATAATTATTTTAAGTAATATAAGCGATAATTAAATTATGATAATTCATATCTCGCAAAGCAATTGGAGTTAGAAAGCAAATTTGGTCATCTTGTTTTGGATAATTACCCAAAGAGAAGAAAATAAACGAAATTTAAAGCCCATGTATGGACACAGATTGGCATTCTCGCTCTCATCATTTGGCGTCCCTCTTCAAGTCCATGATCGCAGGCTGAAGCTCCGTCTCACTCGAGGCGCGACCGTCTCTCCGCTCCCGGCAAGTGTTCTCCACTTTGATCAGCGAAAAGTTCCGAAATTTTTTCTGCTTTTCGATTCTTTCCTCCGCTGCTGACCGCCCCCCGGTTTGTTTGACGATATGTCGGTAGTCACACGAACTGGGTCGATGTTGCCCATGTCCGATTCCAGTTTCCTGGTTTTTTGTCGGAAATAATAGCTGAATATATTGAGATATTCGTCCATCGCGTAGCTGCGGGAGGGGGGCTTATCTTCAGTCGTTGACAAGAGCTACTTTTGTCGACTTGGGAAAGCTTGAAAGCTCAAAGTTTGCATTTTTTTGTTTTTTTCCTCTTCGTTCAGTTGATTGTGGAAGTGGGTAACTTGAGGAATGCTACTTGCATATGTTCTTCAAATTTGTGGCCACTCGTGTCTCGAGTGGATCTAATTTGATCGCGAAAGAGAAGAAAGAGTCCCCTGTTCTGAGAAAATTGAGTGGCTATTGACGTTGTCTTTTAGTATGTAGCATTCGCGTGAATCTTGTTACTGTATTGAGGTTTTAAAATCCGTGCTTTCGTTCCTTTTAGTATAGTTTGGAATAAGATTATAAATGTATTAGAAAACTCGGGCTGATATCTGATCCGTTGGTTATGTTGGCCTGATTTCTCAAGAATTCTATGTTATTTTGCAGGTATCAACTCTACTGAAGTGAAGCAAACAACCGCAACAATGAATCCTGGACAGCTTACTCTTCTCGGTTCCACAATCTGTGTGATGCTCACGACCCACTTTTCTGTACAGCTTCTTTCTGAGCATTTCTTCTATTGGAAGAAACCAAAGGAGCAGAAGGCCATAATCATCATCATCCTTATGGCCCCTGTATATGCTCTAGACTCATATGTTGGTTTGTTAGACTATCAAGGAAGCAAAGTGTTTTTCACATTCTTGGATTCGATAAAGGAGTGTTATGAAGCTCTGGTAAGAACATGCTATGTGAAGCCACATACTCCAATTCATTTGTTGATGTTTATTACTCCATCACAATGTTTTGCATTACTAGAGAAAGACTCATGCAGGTGGTGAAAGTCATCTAGATGGGTTGAGCATTTCTACCTATCATGTGCAGGTGATTGCAAAGTTCTTAGCACTATTGTATAGCTACTTGAACATATCCATTAGCAAAAACATAGTCCCAGATGAAATTAAAGGGAGAGAGATTCACCATTCATTCCCAATGACACTCTTCCAGGTAGAGTTCGTGCATATGTTCTCTTCTTGGGTTACTTTATGAATATCTGCACAGCTATGTGTTGCACTTTCAGGAACATTCAGTGTGGCTGGGGAAATAACATCAGTCAGGCGGCACATGCGTGTCCTTCAATTGTCATTCCAATAATTTGGATGTCTACGTATCTGTCCTGAGAAATTTGTTGGAAATCTATAAGGTTTTTCCAAACCCCTAATTCTCGGAAGGGGTCCCATGAGCTCAGGTCTTCAATTGATAGTATGCAAATTACCTGTGATATCCAACCTACATGATTGGATGTTATAAACTTCTGAACAATTATGAAGATGAGTGTGGCAGCCTTCTTTTTCTGTAGGTGCAGCTCTTGAGGGGTTAATTTATCAACCTAAATGCTCTCAAATAGCATGTATGACGTGTAGATGTAATGAGAATGAGAAAATTTCCATACGTATAATTACACTATAAATAGCAAAGTATTTCATGATACCACTGATGAGGCCCTTTAAAGATTGAGCATATTATACATTCACTCTGACTATTATGGAATCACCTTTAGCATTGATAGTAAGAAGGTTTGCTATGCAATGATTAAAGTCTTGATTCATTAGTCTCCATTTGCATAATACGCTAATTCAGGCAATAATTCTGCTTTCTATTTCTCTACAGTTTGAGTCTTTGGGATATGTTAAAAAAAATTTGAGCTTAACCCATGGTCCAATCTATCTGTTGCAGCCCAAGACGACTCGTTTGAATCACAGCACATTAAGGCTTCTTAAGTACTGGACATGGCAGTTTGTGGTGATTCGGCCTTTGTGCTCCATCCTAATGATCACTCTTCAATTCTTTGGAATATATCCAAGCTGGCTCAGCTGGACATTTACTATTGTTCTGAACATTTCAGTCTCGCTTGCTTTGTATTCTCTTGTGCTTTTCTACCATGTCTTCTCTAAGGAGTTGGAACCACACAAGCCTCTTGCCAAGTTCTTGTGCATCAAAGGGATAGTATTTTTCTGCTTTTGGCAGGTAAGCTTAAATAGCCATACAGTTATACAGTTATCTTGGTGAATGAGGCACGAGCCAAATGGATGCAAGTTCTGCTTTTTCTACCACCGCCTCTTGCTTTGTTTTCTTTTAAATTTCTCCCCAGTATCTCGAAATTTCTTTTGATATTTATTTTTAGGAAACTTTTTTCGTAAGGCTATATGCTCAGGTCCCAGAGGACTTCCAAAAACCTGTATGCTTTGCTTTCCGAAAAACTCAACTTTTTATTATAATGACCAATTGCAAAGCTACAGATTCTAAGTGAATTTTACATAATCTGCATGCAGTTGTGTGTGTTGGGCATCAATTCAATGATAGTTGTTGCTATCGATCCTGCAGGGAGTGGTACTTGATATTCTTGCAGCTGTTGGTATAATTCGGTCTCATCATTTCTGGCTGGATGTGGAGCACATTGAGGAAGCACTTCAGAATGCATTGGTGTGCATAGAGATGGTTTTCTTTTCTGCATTTCAGCAGTATGCATACAGTGTGGAACCTTACAAAGACATTCGACAACAGGTGCCAACAAAAAGAGAGAGTGACTTCGGATACATCTCTGGCAGGGAAATAACAATTGCATACTGTAAAATATTGTACCTGCTGCATGAGAAACGTTGATACCAGTTCATTGAGTGTATGTCTCTAAATAAAATATTGCTGAGCTTGTTTGAGTGTCCCAATGGAGGAACTTATTGCACCGAAAGACGAGAACTGAAATTTTGGATGCCAGGTCACCTGGGTGTAATGGTTCCTTTTCTTGGCCATCTTTTAGATGTTTTGCCTATATAAAGCTTCGGTTCCAATTTTTGTCATTTTGCTTTAATTGACTTCGTTAATGGTCCATGTACCTCAAAATGCTGATGCAGCGAAAAATTAGCCAATCTCACTCTCAGTACGTAGAAGAATGAAGTCACTGGATAGATGGAAAACAGCAAAAGAGATTGATACTAAGATTCATAATCAATTCATCCTCGTCTTATCCCAGTCATGTACAAGTTAGAACACCCCGAATTGAAAGTTCATCACCACATGAAAGTACAGGCATCTCTCTACTTATTGGAGCTTATAGAGGTACTTTCACTGCAATCACGTTCTCTATGCAACAACTCCGTCCTTAGTGCGAAGATTCTTTAGCCTTCTGCAAAGGAAGGGAAAAGCTTGAAATAGAGCGAACAGAGAAAAATCCTCCTAGTTATGTGTACATCAGAGGAGTATATGAGACGAATCTAGGACTTCTCCGACTGCCCTCTGATCACACTCGGTTTCAATTTTGTTGCAACTCAGCTAAGAATGGTATGATACTGCTCGTACAATGACACGGGTGTAACAATGATGAAACTTAATATTGTGCATATGAACACAAGTTTTTCTAACATCGGATTGAGAAATAACACAATCGGATGCTTTCACACGCATGATAAATGGTGAACCCAACATCGGGTGCTCAGTGAAATTTGAAGAAAGTAGGTGAACAGCCAGGAGATTGAGACTTGTCATCCTAACACGCAAAAATTAATTACCTCTTCCTTCTTGTCATTCTTTCCTCTTGTAAAATACTTGTAACCCCCATAGAAGAGTAACCCCCAGCCAGCTAAGGAGACAATTACGAACTGCAAATGCACGACAAGCCCGATGAAGCATGCCATCAGAGAAGGAAGCATATGTAATACAGGAAGAGTCGTATTGCAACGAAAGACTGAACAGAGTGGGCTATGTCAAAGATATCATCAACAGCAGCTTCACAGATAGAAGCATCTATCTCATCATCGATGGAGCCCAATATAGAGTGCGTAAAACTTAATGGTCTATCAGTTGTTTTCCAAACCATCATCCAAGCAATAGACCATAAGTTTAGAAATCATCTGCAGCCCACATTACAGGCATTTTTCAACTTCAAATTGATAAACTTCGGCTTACACGAGCAACAACAAAAGGCTAAAAGGTGTTAATTTGAGTTATGTTCTTGGTAGGGAGGGTGTTTCTTTAAGTTCAAACGGATATATGTAATTGTCTAACTAATGCTTGTGGAAATAAATCTTGCCCCTGATGGTATATACACAATAGAAGTCCTTTAACAAACACGTTAAGGTTCAACTCTAATTCTCAATTCTAATACTAGAATATCACAATTCTGACATACTGCAAATGCCAATAAGATCATCATATTCCAGAATTCATAGATATCTATCATAGTATGGGGAAGCAAACACGAAGCTGGGAGACTTACATGTTCCTCTTTCCATTTAGAAGGACTCAGTGGGTCCTCCCAAAAGTTCACCTTTGGCGGTCCATGGTGTTCTGCATCAAGAGATCCCCAGAAGACATAAGGATATAAACCAACTCGAATGGCTTCTCTATATATTTCTCATCGCGTCAAGTCGCGTCGCAAGTGAGCAACCATCGATCGTACAAGAACATGATATGCTAACGAACAGAGTCACTTCTCTCTTCCTCATAAGACGCTCAACGCAAAATTTCACAAAAGATTCAAGCTTTCAACTAAAACAAGCACGAGAGAAGGAGGGTCAACCGCCACCGCCGGCGAGACCGCGCCGATGAACAAGAGTAGCAGCCGGAGGCGTGGAACAAGGAATAGATGGTTTCAGCGAAGAAAGCCGAGCCGAAGCCACGGCTTGGCGAGCAGCAGCAGCAGCCCATGCCGCCATAGTTCGAGGCCACTTCCGATGGATGCGTAACGCGGGGAAACGACGGTGGAGGGAGACAACGTACGAGGATCGCACCGCAAGCACGTCCAAGAAGCTGTGAGAAACTCGGAGAACGAAGAAGGGCGGTGCAGCAAATATGGACACTTCGAGAAATGATAGATTATTATAAATTTTTATTTTTTTGAAACTTAGATTTGTGGTTACCATAGGACAGAATGAGTCGGTCCAATATCAACTTTACTGTAATCACATGATAAAATTTTTGTGAATTTCAATTCGGTGATTTCTGGCCAAACAAGAATGCTAATTTTTCCCATCAACAATTGACATTAAACCTTGCTCGATTTTAGCTACGTCTGATACTTTTTGATATCGCCCCCTTTGTTGAATATATTGACAGCATAAAAATGTCTACATTACTAGAAGATTCTTCGTGAGGGAAAGAAACCATAGGGAAGTAGTTCGAATTTTAAGGTCGCAATGATAGGCTATATATTCAAAAATTTCTTCAATTTCTTATGTATACGGTAGCAAATGTCATGAAATATCAATGACGAAATTTATTGCATAAGCCAATAGGGGTGAGCATTGTTCCAAGGGAAAACCTGAAACCTGATAATTAAACTAATGGAAATCTATAGATTCCAAGTTCTAAGATATGTAGGGTTGATTCTAAATTCTAAATTCTAAAAAATGAGGAATCTATTTCAACAGGTAAGTTCTAATTTTAGTTAAAGAAACCTAGAACCTAACTTAAAATAAGTTTTAATATTTTTAATGATTCATGTCTTCGCGCGATCTTGCGATATTCTTTACTGTTTGATGAATATATAATCTGAAAACACTAATTGGAGCTTCCATTTTATTACTGAAATCTTTATTTTATTAATATTCATATTTTTCGTGTATCTTTATGGTCAGTAAATTGTAGGAGCAAGTGATTGTCATTAAGGGTTTTAATTCATTGAAATTATTCAATTAATAATATAGGTGGAACTTGAGCAGACTTTGAAACCGGCCCTAAAACTTGTAACTAAATAGGTTCCATGTTCTATAATATGCATGATAGATTTCAAATTCCAAAAGTTAAAAAACCTGTTTCGACAGATAGATTCTAAATTTCATATGAAACTTATACGATATTTGAAACCACTCATCCTAATGCTAACTATAGATCAAACTCATCTCAACAGCCGATCATGTCTCAACAGCCGATCATGTCGTAAAGACCCCATGACAAGCAAGAGACCGGCAGAACTAATGATCAAGATGTTATTGTTCCACGTAGTTTATAGACCATGCAATACCTTTCGAAAAATTTCCATGTTCTTTCTGTCATTGGTGTTTTGCATAGTCAGTCTAGACTTGATCATGGGACTCAGTTCCTCCTGGAATTTGCTCACAAGTTATACTTCGTTTGCAGCAGAGCCTATTTATTCAATTAAACCCCAAGGACTACAGTTGATTAATTTCTCTAGACTTAAGTCCTCGTCCAGTCAAAAGTAAACTCGAATCATACAAATGACCAATTGTAAAGAAAAACAAACCATGCGGATTCCAGATATTAACACAATAAATCTCATTTCAGAAAACCCGCCCGTTGTTCATAATAGCTCCATGAGGCATGAGATGAAATACACCGCGAGGACAGCAGCAGGCAGGTTGTACAGGAGTCAAAATGTCTGAGGAATAATCTAAAATACGTGTCATGGATAACCCGAACACCATGCCTATTGCCCAAAATGCGCTCAACTCCAAACAGTACGAGGAGCAGCGGACAAACTCCAAAAGAGTCCAACACAAATGCAGAGAAAAGCATCGCTTCCAACATGGCGAAGAGATAATGTAACATTTCCCATTCTGTTGCCAGCTGATTAGTTTCACCAATGGATACATGGAGAAAAGAAGGCAACGAAATTCCTCAGTAACTCAGTGTACATGCCACAACCAGCTTAACGACACTTCTAGACATGCCTATTTAACATATTTACGGTGTTGATCATGTGGGACCATAGAAACTCAGCACCTCTTTCGAGTCTGCAAAAAAGAGCGGCTGAATTAGGTGAGAATGCAGGTAGACCAATGAGAAGTACATGTAGCTCAGGAAGCAGGTAACATATATTAATTTATCGATCACCAAATCTGAGAGTGTATCATCAAACTGATTGGCACTAACCAGTCCTAGGAAATTCCATCACAGAGACAGGCTAGCAAAAAGCAATTCCAGCTCCTCATCTTGTGATGTCGTTCTCTGACAAACAAAATAAAGAATCAGTAGATCAGCAACCACTCCACACACTGTTAAAATCAAGACATGGTAAATAGGATTGTAAACCTAGACAAGGCATTCCACGAAGTGTATGTATTGAAAAAAAAGAGACAAAAGCAGGTTATCAAGCAAAGAGATTATGTAAAACACAGGGACAAAACAATTCACTTCATTTGCAATATTGAAAGAAAAATTTTCATATTCAGCAAAAAGAAAGCAGATGAAACAAAATTCCACAGAATGGAAATATACAGCTTCCTATGTTAGACTGAAAAATATATTAGGAAATAAGAAAAAAGAAGGAAAAGACTAACAACCCAACGATGATGAACACAATATCAATGTACACCAAGGGCTTCGCTAAACCAAGTGCTGGAAACTATGCTGCTTATGATCCTCATCTATAAAAGCCAAAACCACCTAGAAAGGCAAAGCATATTCCACACGCAGCTGCTAGTCAAAGTGCAAGCACCTGTATTGTCAATAGTTGCAAAACCTTGTTGAGAACCTTCAGGCGATGGGTTGCATATGAGCTGTTTGCAGGCAATTGATTCATTCTCTTCATCTCCTTGTGAACTGCCGCCTTCTTCTCATCAAACCCAAGCTGGTTCCAGTTATTAACAGTCTGATAACTCTCTCTATTTTCCATGGCCTGATTTTGAGGAGTTTTGTTCGCAAACTGATTAGGAAGATTCCGCCCTCCGCTGAGCATTACAATGTACAATCAGAGAAAGATACAAGGAAACAGCATGAGGCCAAAACTCTTAAAGTTCTTCTATTAGGAGGAGAGAATGAAAACCAGTATTCTCGGAACAAATCTCCCAAGATTTAAATCTCATTATGTATAGAACTTCTACCATTTCATTGACCCTAATTTAAATCTGTAATCAACATTACACACAAAAACCCTTCTTCTTCCATCATTCTAACTTTGAAACTTCCACCTCTAACAAAGCCATGGGGACTCAAAAACCAATCTTGGGAAGCAAAGGTGACTGAGTAATAGTAGGCAAGGAGATAGACATATTGGGCAACCCCACAACATAGTACCCGATCTCTCCAAAACATTCTGTCGGCGACATTAGGAGGAAAAATTATTGGAGCTAACAGCAACACATCCCTCTCAAGATACAAGACAAGCCTAACAGCATTGGGGACTTTCCAGGCAACAGCATCTTCCAACAGAAGGAAACCCATTCAATTTCGGGAGCTAAACTGGCACGTTCATAAGCATAATCGAGACACAAACCCTCGCTAACCATCTAAGCATCAAACGACGGCGAAACCCAACGGATTTGAAATTTCTTTCCTTCTTCCTTACCTAGGATCGCGAACAAAATCAACAGCCTTTCTCAATTCAAAGAAATACACCATACAAACATTGCGGAAGATCAAAAAGAGGATGGACATCGAATCGAAACCCACCTGTGATCCATCGCAGACAAGGATGCAGAGACGAAAAGCGTCTTAAAAATTCGTTCTTGGGAAACCCACTGTAACAAGAACTAGCGATTCTTCTCAACCTCGGATGCAGGGGAGAGACCAGGAGGAGAAGAACCTAGAAAAGTGAAAATTCCACCGCTTCCGTTGAGCACCAAAACGACACGGCGTCTGCGTCTGATTTCGCGCTATTTCAGGTGTCGTTTCTGCCCAACAATAACGATGATATCTCATCAAGCAAATTAGATTTAACTATACTATAGTAAAAGTGAAGGCCAGATTGATTGAAAAAAGAAGAAGATGTGCCCAAATTAAGTATTAAAAATTCAAGCGTCGAAAATAAAAATAACTGGTTATTTGACGATAATTGAAAATGGAACAAATATATATCTGTGATCATAATTGATAGGTCTTGATAATAAAATTAAAAAGATTCTAGTTAGGAAATTGTTAAACAAGTTTAATCTCATTAAAAGATAATTTTTTACTTTCGACACTCAGATTGGGTTATTAAATAGCGTGGTCAAATGCTTCGAGTCCTTTGTACTGTAGTTGAAATTTTGGAAAGATGGATAGGCTTGGTTGACAATCATGTGGATGTGCTACGAGCCCCAACCTCCAGAATAATAAAGTATAGGATACAAACGAATGTGCAGCGTCATCTTGTCCAAAATACAGCATAAAAATTTTGGTGTAAATGTGATAGAATATATGCAATATATTATCTCTTCGCAGCAAGCGAAAGCCAAAATCTCCACAAAATCCTAAATGATATATTATCTTCAACTTACTTCAAATATATCTTCACGGAATAAAACTCGCATATATGACCACTACCACATAAATGGAAAAAACAATGGTATTCAATTGGTCAGATTTTATTTTATGCTATCTAATATGTTATATGTACCAAATCGACATAATTGCATTCAAACTTTGTTGTGCTTACAAATGATACATGATATGATGTGCAATTATTTGATTTAATAATATGGTGAATGGGTTTGAAAAGCAAAAGGTTTTTATTTGAATACCACACATTTTTGTCTTCTATATGAATATATATCATCTTGTTCCAAAAGAACGACCATTTTTTTATATGGGAAATAATAACTTTAACGAAATGTTACCAATAAAACTATCGACATATATCTTTTGATAAAAATTAAAGATGATCGATTTTCGATTTGGTCTAGTCTCACCCATGAATCGAGAATCAAATTAGGAGGGTCGATTCCATGTTTCTCGAATCAGGAACGGATCAACTGGTTTGGTACGGTTCCCAGGTGATGTAATGGAACTAGTGGACGCCAAAGTTGTCGGCCAAGTCAATGGTGCAGCCAAGGAAGAAGTCAAAGAGGATGGCCGTGGGAGGGTTGAGGGGGGTAGGGGGAGGCGAACCACTAGGTGAGGGGGAGGCGGAGGGTGAAGATGATAGGGATGTTGCCGAATTGACCGGTGTTGCAGTTGTTCTTGACGCCCCACGGGAGTTTGTGGTGGGGAGGGAAAGGGAGGACGAGGGTTTGACAGAGGGGTAGGCGGACAGGAGAGGGTTAAGGAGGGGGAGGTTCTCGGGAGTGACCAACACGGTGAGGGCAAGTCTATATAGGGAGAGCTGGCAGTTGAGGTCCAAGTGCAGAAGCATGTGACCTTGCGTTTGGTAGGGGAATAATAGTACGTGTGGAGGTGAAGAAGATGAAGAAGAGATGTTTATTTTTATTTCTTTAGAAAGAAATTGATTCGGTCTAGTTGGTCCATTTCCTACTTAGAGATTAGTGACTGGACCACCTATCACTGACTCCATGGAAATGAAAACCGGACCAACGCCTCTCAAAATTATCTAAAATTGATCGGTCCGACTCGAGCAGTTTTTTATTGCACATCCTTAATAGAAATCACTGATTGGTGGAAATTTGGGATTGTCCAAAACTATATGAGGTTTGGAAAGACATAAGATATAGGGAGAGTGAGAATGGAAATGAGGAGCATTGTGCTAGAGCAACCAACACGATCTCATAGTGCAACACGATCTCATAATGCCGTTTTGACATTATTTACTCAATGATTAAGCAAGGGGAAAATCTTTGGGATTTCTTTTTTGGTCTAATCGACGAGTCATTCATCACGTGGACATCACATGGCCAACCCCATAAAATGTCTTTGCTTTTTTTCTGTTCATCCAATTCGTGAAGAGAGGGATGAATTGACTCAGAGCACTGAAAAAGGTGGGGTGGGTTCTCTCTCCACTATCCACTCGGCCCACTTTCATTGCCACCTACGAAGCCACGATCTCAATCTGTCCCCTTCAATCGTATTCAAATCGAAGTCGTTCGTTTGTGGGGGATGCATGCCGTGACTTTTATTCAACCTCTAACGGTTAAAACTTTTCGATACACCCAAATATCCACGTGTAAAATTGTACGGGATTTTATTGCAATTTTTGGAATTTGAGTAATCTTTATACGTGTCAATTTTTGGAAGACACGTTACAAATAAAATCTGAGAGAGTTAGAAGTAATTGTTGAGTTTCCGCACGTAATTCATGAGTTTTTGCACGTAATTCATAAGCTATGGGTCAGTTTGGAGTAATTTTTACATTTAGTTTGGATTTAGACTATAAAAGTCATCAACTATGTTTATTGCATGCTAACTTCCCAAACTTTTTATTATGTCATTGCAATACCGATTCCCGAAATTTGTACCCGCATTATAGTGTAACAAAAAATCCTAAATTTTTGTCATATTGGTATAAATTTTGGGTATCGGCAACACAAGAAAGAAGTTTGAGTGTATTGATGTTGCCGTAGATAAGGTTCGTGATTTTTTGTGGTAGATAGGGTACCTTGTTGCGCCAATATAAGACTGGAGTTGTGAAGTATTTATCACTTTAGGATTTTGGTGGAATTTTCCCCTTTTAGTTTTTGAATTTTTCAATTCCAGCACGCGCATTTTGGCTTTTCTTTCAATCTTGACCACTTGAGACTTTTCATAATATATACGAATCCACACACCGATTCACCAAAAAAAGAAGTTTATGTTAAAAATTTAAATTTTTAAGAAGAAAACAAAAGAAAGTCTTTTTAATTTTGACAAATCCAAAGGAACAAACTTACAGAGCGAAGAACCACAGAGTCAGCATGAAGACTAGGTCAATAGAGGCAACGATATCATACTAGCCTTTTCAAAGTTGAAATCTCAAAATAGGCCAATCGAGTTATGACATGGGTATAAAAAATGAGAAAAAATTATGAGGCCGAACTCGAGGATTTATTTCTTATTCACGAAATGAAATAAATTCTCAAAATGAAAGGAATTACAGACATTTTGCGGATTGGTGTTGGCAAAAAAAAGAATCATAGAGAAAGAACAATCCGAAATGGAAATAGTGCAGACACGAACAAACCAAAACGACGTGAAAAAAGCCAAGCAGAAAAAGCCGAGGAGACTCTGAAGGACTTGGACTCCGCTCCGATCTCTCTCTGCTTGCTTTCCCTCTTGTTGGTCCAACGCAGAGAGAAGAGAGAGAGAGGTGGAAGAAGATCAATCTCGTATCTGACCGGCGACCGGTGGTGCTCTTCATCTTCTCCACCTCATCCTCTCTCTCTAGAGAACCGAAAGCCGGCGTCTTTCGCTGTCTCCGGTTCGGCATGAACGGGAAGGCCAACGTCTCCAAGGAGCTCAATGCGCACCACAGAAAGGTTCGGTTCGGCCTGGCCTTGTTCCGCTCCTTTTTTCGTCGCTTTGACCCCGCTCTCTTGGTGGGTTTTGGGGAAAAAACTTGTCTTGCGTCGACCGGAGATGATTGGTGCTGTTCTATCGGTCGTCCGCCTTGTGTTTGATCTTATGCCTCTCTCTCGATTTGGCTCCCGATTCTCGGTCCGTGGAAATGGAGGCTTTGATCTCGCGACTTGCGAATCGCGATCAGTCAGATGGAGTCATCAGCATGTCTGCAGCCGCAGATTGACCCGCGCGGCTTTTCCCATTGATTAGACCAGTTCCGCTTCGAGCAAAGATGTTCTCTTTTTTCCTTATTGAATCAGATTTTTTATCCTTTTTTGTGCGTCTTGGGAACTCAAGTAGTGTTGTTCTAGTCTTCAGTATGAACTATCGGATTCCGTCTTTACTTTTAATATGAACAAGCATTTAGGCTTGAAGCCTTGGATGGGATAAGCCAGAAACTATTTGCAGAACATGTCTTTAGACTTCTCTGGCGAGAAAAGAGAGAGAAGAGCTTCACCACCAAAAGAAGCATGTGATTTGTGGAGATTCAATCTCTCTTCATGCTTGCTTTACCCCTTAAATGCTGTGAAAAGCGAACATCAATGTTTGGTCCTTTAATGGTATTCCTTTTTCCCATCCAATTTTCATGTGCTTTAAACATCTGTGCAGATTCTCGAAGGGCTTCTCAAATTGCCTGAGAACAGGGAATGTGCTGATTGCAAGGCCAAGTAAGTATTGGTCATAAGGAATGATTATAGAAAATTGATCGAAGTAGGGAAAGCGCAAATCTTTGGTCTCGTTTGATTTGGCAGTTGGTGGTTTAGCCATACTGCTACCTGTCTCCTCCTTGCACCACTTATTTCTTGCTAAAGCTAATGCTATTACTTTTCGTGCAGAGGTCCAAGATGGGCTAGTGTCAATTTAGGGATATTTATATGCATGCAATGTTCAGGAATCCATAGAAGTCTTGGGGTACACATATCGAAGGTACCATTTTAACATTTGACCATCTGATGTTTCATGTTTATTATATGATTTGTGAGATTAATTGAGAGTTTAAGTTGTGATACTTAGTTCTTGCGCTGAACAGTTACGATGCTTAGGTTGAATAGAAAAAATACCATCAGAAATCCCTATAGCAAATAAACTTATGTTTTGGGGGAGTTATTTCTTTGTAGAGAAATCCAAGAAGCTTGTGTCTCTATTTTCTTGACACTCTCTCCAGTAAAAATTGATACATTCTGCTCCTGATATAGTTGGCAGTGGCATCCCATTTGAGTGTATCTTCATTCGTAAGCTTCATGTCCTTGACTGGTTTCAAAACTACGGGACAAGAAATGCTGATGACTGTAGTGATGGTTGAAATTTTCACCCTTAAAGTTCAGATCTGACAGGGTTAATTTGGTGATTTGATAGGGAATGATCCCTTCATGATTCTTTAAGTGTAAAAGTTCTTTTCTCCAAGCTTGTCAGCTTTTAGAAAAGCTAGAATGATTAATCATCGGAAGTAATTCTGCCTGTTGAATTTGTGTGTGTCATAACAGATCCATGCTATTAGTTATATCTACTCACTGAATGCTGGCATACATCAAAGATGCTTTGAAAGAGATAATACAATGCTGTTCATGAAGTTAATGCACTTCTGTATAATTTGAAGGACAGTTGCTTTGCATTTGAGCTCAATCTTAAGTTGTTTCAACTGAAGTTTGCTATCAATTCCCCGCTGTGAGATCCATATTAAGTTTTACATATATATATTCTTGGTTAGATAACCTTTAAGAGTTCTTAAGTTGTTTCTCATTGTTTGTGAAAAAGCAATTTGAACATCATTTATCAGTTATGTGAACGAGTTAACAGTCCCTCGGTGTACGTCAACATCATTTAACCCATCTCTGCTGCGATTGCCTTGTTGATATTTAGAATGCAAACGGTAACACATACAAAAAAAAAAAAAAAAAAAAAAAGATGTACTTGTGATAGTCAAGCTTTTGCTGCAGGTCCGATCAGCTACTTTGGACACATGGCTTCCAGAGCAGGTTGCATTCATACAATGTAAGGCAGATCTTTCCCCTGATTGATGTCAGTTTGGTCTAAGATTGAGAAGAATTATGCTAATACCTGCTGCTGTGCAGCAATGGGCAATGAGAAGGCAAATAGTTATTGGGAAGCAGAGCTACCCCCAAATTATGACAGAGTGGGAATTGAGAATTTTATTCGTGCAAAGTACGTGACATACTTTTGATCTCTTGCTGTCATTTTTGTGGTGTTTGCAATTGCTCCTTAGATTAAGACATTATCCATTGCTTCATCCGATGCTGATTATTGGTCATTCTTGCAGATATGAGGACAAAAGGTGGGTTTCCAGGGATGGAAATCCCAAGTCACCTTCTAGAGGACAAGAAGAAAAGGATACTGTACAGTGGCAGAGAACTGGTGAAAGAAGTGTGCAGAGAATTTCAGGCAGGCCTGAGAGTTCATTTGAACAAAGGAGGACCAATCAAGCCTCTTCTATAAAACACAGCAATCCTGTTCCTCTTAAAGGACCTGACCAGGTATCGACTTGTAAGCCCATAGCATTGACCAATTTCTTCATGTTCATACTTCTGAAATCACTATTGATCAGAGTTAAATACAGATTTTAAGACTCTGGAAGCTCAGGACGGATGTGACACACAACTAAATCCCATGTTATAGTCCTCTGGAAGTTATCTTGATTACTGGATGTCCTAAGGAACCTGTTTTCTACTGTAGCAATTGCAATGTTTTTAATACATGAGGTTGTGCTAAATTAAAAACTTCATCATAAGGTGCTGTTTGTCTCTGTTAACTTGAGAAAATTCTGTCTACATTTGGTGGAGTGAGTTTTAAGGAAGCGCAGTATACAATAATTCTTATGGCAATTCAAGTTTACTTGGTCCACTTAAAACTCAAATCATGTAATAATGTTCATAATGAACAGGTCACTGCTGCTCCCAAACTGCAAGACACTACAAAGACAGAAATGGGTGCGGCGCCAGTTGAAGCAATAAAAGAAACTGTAGATGCTGCTCCGGCTGTGTCTCCTCCGAAAGTTGATTATGCTACTGACCTTTTTAACCTGCTATCCATGGAAGATCCAAATGAAAAGGGTTCAGAGGCAGCTTCTACTGATGATTGGGCTGGTTTTCAAAGTACTCTCTCTCTCTCTCTCTCTCTCTCTCTCTCTCTCTGAGACACACCCCAGGAGTGTTGTAGTTTGTTCTTTTATTTGTTTTTATAGTAGCATTCCCTATGTTAATTAAAGTGACACTGATTTCCTAGCTTTGATGTCCAGCTGGTGGAGCAGCAGCCGGAACTGAGATAGAAAAGTCCAATCACTCAAAACCTGTTGAAAGTAGCACTCAGTCCACTTCTGGCATTGAGGATCTTTTTAAGGACGTCACTCTTGTGCCTTCAGTTTCAGAGAAACCTCAGAAAGATGTGAAGACTGACATAATGAGTCTTTTTGAGAAGGTATATGCTTGATCATTTTCTTTTCAATGAATTCTTTAAACATTACACTCTCCAATCTTGACTTATCAGTTTAATTTTATGTGAACTTCATGTTTATACTCCCACTACACATGCCGGTGTTCTTATGTGTATTATGAACAGTGCAAAACACTTGCCAACCTTAATTTGGAATTGTTAACCAGCCCCTTTATAGGAACTTATGTCCTGTAATTCCTTAGTCTTGTTATTAAGTTTGTATCAAAACAGTATATATGACAGTGAGATGGTTTGTTTTATTTGCAGTCCAACATGGTTTCACCATTTGCAATGCATCAACAGCAACTTGCAATGCTGGCGCAACAGCAGTCCCTTCTCATGGCTGCTGCTGCGAAATCTGGTCATGTAGATCCAAAAGTTCTTGGTACTATGCAGCAACCTGGTTCAAATGGTACTAATTACCCCATGATGAACTGGCCCAACATGGGTCACCAAGTCCCAGGAACCACATATCCAATTGGTGGACAAGCGGATTTACAGGCGCTCATGCAGGTATGATTTAATGAGGCTTACTCTAATTGCTTGAGCTTTTTGGAGTTTTTTTTTCTGATCATGATATCTTTTTCATCATTAGATGAGCAACCAAACAACTCCACATCTGTTGGGAAACTTCTCAAACAGTTTAACATCAAGGTATGCTTAACATGATTGCGAAAACTAGATCGATACATTAAGGGATTGCACATGGAAATGAATCCTGGCCTGAATACTCTGCTTTTGTTTATCTTAGTCATGGTTAAATGAGTCTAGATGCAAATCTTTCCATGCGACTCTTTGACCCTACTGGTACATGATCTTCTCGTGTTTGGCAGGGTGAAAATGTCTTCCCTGGGGCTGATTAGTGGTTCTTTATTTCTAGGGTTTAGAAACAGGCACGTCCTTGAGAGTGCTTCATGTAGGATTCAACTAAATGATTATACCAAATTGAGTCAATACTTTAACTTATATAAATTTTTCATATATGTTAATCATACTTTTACCCTTGTTAGCTCTGTCTCAATTGTTGCTCTTTTTCTTGAACTGCCGCACAAACCCCTAACCTTTTCTCTCCAGGAAAAATGAATTTTTTCCTACCAAGTAATCGTAAAAGATATAATAAATTTTTTCTCTCCGGAGCATGATTAATACAGATGGAAGAAAGTTTACATGGGACTTACTTATAAGGATCTGAATGATGACTGCCCTTAGGGCACTTGGTAAGAAAGTATTCAATTTTCAAAAAACTAACCTTTTGCCTCAATATGTAGTGTTATGAAAACTAAATCTTTTCTTTGATAGTATGCCCAACAAGTGCTTGAGAGCACTCTTTAACATGACCTGTTGATAATTCATCTATCTTCATTGGGTCTTAAGGGGCATATACGGTATTTAGATTTCAATGAACTCCTTCCTCTTGTCAGAACTGTTGGATTCCATCTTTTGTAGAAAGTAATAATCGGGAAAGTGATTGTGCCTACATTCTGGGTTTTATGGTCAAAAGGTAGAGTAGGTTAGGGGTGTATTCACACGGATCATATCTGATACAAAAGTAGGAAATAGTTGGAAAATAACCTGCAACCTTTTCCTTGAGTATCGTATAAACGCACATCTTATGCATCTAATTACTACCTAGAATACAATGCTCAATTTTGGTTATTCAAGTAACAAAGAGAGATTGCCAGAGGCTAGACGGTGATGATTGATCCCTTGACACACACACAGACAAAGAGTTGAAACTTAAATGCTTAATCACAAAATAATCATCTTTGGACAAATTTGATATGATTGATGTTGCAGTCTGCACAATAAAGCTGGATCTCACTGTTTTTGGACTTATTAGAATGTCCAAGTGACAATGAATTATCTTGTGTAAATAGTCATTCATGATGGAATTTGGCAGTTGTTCTTCACATTCTGGTGCTTACTCGGTTTCTACCGTGGCATTAGTGTTCTTGTTATATTATGTTTTAATGTTGCTTTCATGTCAATGTATGTATCTTTTGATGCTTTTCTTGACTGTATAGAAGAGTATAAACTGTATGGTTATGGTTAGTTTCTTCTCCTGTTGGCCTCAAGCAGTATGTATACCATGGGGCAAACTACCAACGTCAATGGTCTCATGTCTGCCGGGGTTACCAACCATCAATCTACTCCAACTGTTGCATCTGCTTCTCCTTCAACACAATCTGGGAAAGAGCATGATTTCTCTTCATTAACCCAAGGGATGTTCTCAAAACAGTGAGTAGGTTGCGAATACAAATATTATACAATCACGAGAGGGCAAATTTTTATAGGGGGAATGGTGCTTGGAACTTCTTTTGTAAGCATTGGTCATAAGCAATTTGTTAAGGGTTGGTTTTTCCGTTCATGTATTGGGTGGTGATTTGTATGGGTAAGCCCTTTTGAGTAATAAAAAGGTAGGTCATATTGATTTGAATCTCATCCTCAAGACTGACATGTTACATGTATCATTGTGGTTTGATGAACGCATAGGTCTGATAATGTGGTGTGGTTCTATGTTCGCCTCTGGTCCCTAACGTCTTGCATTAGAAAGGGAATCTCCATGGAAGCCTCCTCTTCTGGATTGTTTGATATATAATCTCTTCCTTGTCTTTATTGCTTGGGTTCAAAAACTTCCTTCCTTGGTTGGGAGTCTTGGGACTCAGGAGAATCGGCATAGAAGATCATGCTGCATTATTGATTGAAAAGATTGGTATGCTAAAGGAGCAGTGATAGTATCGCTGTCGTTTAGGTTGGGCTGTCCATAACAATCACATGGTCAAGACTAAATTTGGGTTAGATGTGGATGGGAGGGGAAAAATTGTCCCAAAAGTCCTCAACTTATTGTACGACAGCTCATTTGGTTTTAAACATTTTAATTATTCTAAATTAAAACTTTTGATGGTCTGTCAAATTAATCTTCTTGATTGATTTTGGTTGGAAATCATTAATGTAATGGTCTAGTCAGATAATCGATGTGGTGATTTAGTTAACGTTGACTGTCTTACATGGTATGGGTGTGTTAATGTGGATGCTTTTTTTCATTTTTTTTCCTTTTCTTTCTCTTTTTTACCCTTTTCCCTTTATTGGCATCATTGGGTCGTCAGCCTTACGCAATGGTCACTTGGGTAGCCCTTTGTAGGTGGTAGAGTGATAATTGTAAAATAAAATCCTAAATCTATGGTAAAATATTTCATTTAGCCATAAACATCTTAATTTTGCAAATTTAATTCAAACTTTTTGATGATTTGTTAATTTAGTTATAAATATTTTAATTGTGTTAATTTAGTCCTAATTTTTTTTTTCGCAATTTATCAATTTAATCATTCCAACCAATTTTAATTTAAAATTGCTAACATAGTAGTCTAGTTAATATTGACGATTTTATATCGCATAATTTTACGTGAACAATTTTTTTCAACATATCTTTTTCCTTCACCCCCTCAAGTGATAGTTGCCCTTGTCAGATCCTAGGCGACTATTGCTTGAGGTCGGCAAGCTCTTGCCAGTGGCCAATGACTTCCATTAGCCATGGATGAGGCCTAGTGATCGCTGATGGAGAGAAAGGGTGGAAAAGAAAATGAAAGGAAAATGAAAAGAAAAAAGGAAAAAAGCCTCAAAATTGGTCATTCCATATAATACTATTGGTGCTGACTAAATCTTCATGTCGGCGATTTTTTAACAAAATTAATCGAAAGATTATATTGACAAATCATACAAAGATTTAGTATTAAATTGATACAATTGAATAGTTTATGATTGAATTGATTACTGTATAATAGATTTAAGACTTTTTAGACAAATTTTTTGAATGGGAGATGATGAAATTGGTAACATAATGATTTCGTATAGGACTCACCACAAAGATTGTTCAAATCCAAGTTTCGTGACAGTCTAGGCATGAACTCTCATCATCTTTCTCGAACGTGATTAGTCAATTTAGAAACATCAATTAGGACGTCCAATTAAGTAATGTGACAGTCTACCCAAACAGGCCTCACCACGGAAGGAAGCTAAACCAGAAGAATCGCACAGGCCACGTGCCCCCGTTCTGCAGCCTATTGTCACCACTGGTTTGGTGCCCTCCGGTCAGCTAGCCAGGCTCGTGGGAATATTATGAACGTTTCAACGTTAAATTAGGCGCAACAACTCGAGACTTTGGGCATAAAAATTTGCTAAATTGCGGCCTTTCGAAACAAGGGAAAACCCAGACCATCAGTTTGTCACGTTTGGGATTATTACTACTGACGACGCGACAGGGATGTTGCCCCACGTCGCACACGCGTCGGTTCGCCATAGGCTAGGCGGCAGCGGGTACGGACAGATTTTATCATGATTAGGGCCTTTGTACTTATGAGGTCAAGCCGCCCCCGTTCATTGAGTTTTGCCCACCTTTGAAACGCGGGCAATTCACGTCCTGCAGTGCTTAGATATTGAAATGGTGAGTGCGATTTCTGTGCTTGAGTATATGACAAAGTATTATATGGGTCGGGCGAAATGGTCAGAAATTGCGGGTAGTGAGTGACCCTTTTGAAAAGACAGTGGACGATAGCTCTCGTTATGACAGGCGCATAATGTTCGCGTAAGCGTGGCAGGCCGACGTACTGACATTTTAGGCATACGGCGTGTCTTGTTTTGAGGAACAAAATGGTCCTAGCCAGTTTAAATCCTCCGGTTCCTGACTAAAAGTAAGTAATTTGCGGAAGGTTGAGAGCAACCATGGTCCAAATACTATCCTTATATGCCGGTTTAGGCTTGTCTAGATTTGAATTCACATGAATCGAGTCTATCAGAGTCATTAATTGTATAGGTTCTATGTGTCCTTAATCTCATATGATTGATAGAATAATTATCTATTTTAGTAAATTCATCTTGTCAAAAAAATAAAAAAAGTGGTTCACCTTTGTACCGGCTAGGGGTTAGAGGAAGGGCTAGATTGCACTTTCAAAACTTGGTAGGCAGGGGTGGACCAAAAGTTTTCGGCAATTTCAACTAGACGAAAGTCCAATTCTATTCCTCCCTTATTTTTTGTGGTACATCACGTATTTGGTTTTGTCCATCTTCTCCTTCAAGCAAAGACCATCACGTACTTCGACTCTGACTAGTCGCAGTCTTTAACGTTAGCCACAATATCTCAGCTCCCATGAGCTCACAAATTGGGCATAAATCCCACCTCCTAATCAAATCCAGCCGTAGAATCACAACAAAAATCGTGTTAGGGAAGAATTACGGGTACATGGCAAAAAGGAAAACGAAAACGACCTCACCATCACGCCGTCCCAATCTGAATTTGACTTTAAATAGATGATGCCAATCATGCTATAGCTTATTCGCGAGAATCACGTAATGTAATTGGTTATGCTGATGACGTTTAGCAACGCAAACTGATTTCGCAGGAGAGAAATTTACGATGACAAGCCTCCAAAGGTAAGCGAGACTGGCATGCCAATTGACTTTCAGAAGCCATTTCTGGCTTGTGTGGCAAGAAAATGGCTGAAACAAAACCGACCCTATTGAATTCGCATCACTTGCGTACTGAATACAGAAAGCTTTTGGCTGGTCGTGTATGCATGTCAAAAACCCGTGCCTAGGACGGTCCGGAGTTAGGTCACTATACCAGAATCACACGGCCTCGTGTCGATATCATGGTACGTCAGATATCGAGTTAGCTGATCCTCTCTTTTTGCTAAGCCCTGCATTAATTAAAAATAAACGCTACAATTTTCGCGAATAAAATCTTTTCGGGGATCTTTACCACGTTAGTGACTATGCTGGATTGATTTGTTGATTCACCGAACACATGTTTTGGTTCTTCGATTGATTCCATGTTTCACGACAAAAATAAGATTGTTAAGGCCCAATGCAGCGAGGCACATGCAGGATTTGTTAGGCCATGTCCAAGGGAATGCATGTCAACGCTTTAAGTCCCCCCCGGACATTTTCCTTTCTTTTTCCTAATTTCACGTCGTACGGTTTCCCAAAAGCATCTTCCCCGCTAACTTACAAATCAATCCTATTCGATAGTGTAGCTGTGATGAGAATTTCTTGCAAGTGTCTATTTTCATTCGTACCACTCTGTCTTCACCTTTAGAAACGCCAATCATCCGGCTTCTTCTTTTTAATTTTTAAATGACTTGTGAGGAGAATGCTTGTCGTCTTTACTTGCTTCGGTTGCGATGAGCGAACTCTTTCCGAAAGAGTGCAGTAGAATCTCCTCCGCTGCATCAGCTATGTCCGAAGTGAACACGCAAGGATGAATTCGAATTCGACGTCAAAAAAGTTAGATCCATAAGGCACTAGATTCCCACGGAGGGAGCAAGCAAACGCGGTTGCTTAAGGTAGTGATGCTATATATGTTTTCCCTTCGAGGATCGAAATCATGTGAAAAAGCTAAGCTCATTTTTTCGCTTCATCAATAATGGACATTCATACAGTTATTTATGACAAATCAGCGACAAGTCTCATGAATTTATATATGGTACACAACTTACATAATCTATCTTTCTATCTTTCGCACAACTTGCTTTTGAGCAACCTATGTGGCTGTATGCTTTTCTCAAAATTTAGGCTGGCGAATTTTCCAACTCATCTTTTAATTGTGCTCTCTACATAAATATAGATTTTTTTTCTCCATTTATATTTAGAGAGTTCTATAGTTTATTTCTCTAAAATGTCGTAGGGTTCTTGAACAATACAGAAAAGGGTCTTGTCAACAATTATTGAAAACGTGACTATTACACGAAGTGGGGATCCACATTTGATGTCCACATTTGAAAACATAATTATCTCTCTGTTAGTCACTTCTCGTGTTCGACCTAAGTCCAAGAGCTAAACCTGTCCTATGACGTTCACCTCAAAAACCCACTAGCTCGATAATGTCCTTTTCCTAATGAAATGAAATGACGTAAATTTCCCCATCCATATCTCAAAAGGACGATAGAAGATCTAACTACAGCCTTTAGTAAACAACGAAATGTGGCCGGATCACCAAAGAAATCCAAGTCATGCTCTCTCGAACCCGTCACTCCGCCGACCTTACTAACTGAGCAAGGTGCGAGCTAAAACTCGAGGCGGATCTCGTCCGAACATAGATTGTTTACCAAAAGGCGCGCCCTCGATCGCCTTGCATCGCAAGCGAGGAATCTAAGTCGGGGCTTAGTTTGACGGGCAGCAACGCTCTCTTCAGTGCAGATTTCACACTGCTCGGCAGTCGGCACCATATAATAATACTTGACAACCGTTGTTCTTCCGAAAAGCGTGGTCGGTGGGGGAGGAGGCCCAGTGAAGTGAGGAGAACATGCCGTGACCCGATCCTGAAATGTCTCCGGAGTTGACGGTCGGATCGTCTTGTCCTGCCCCCCTCCGACCTTCGATTATCGTCGTGCTCCTCTCTGACACCACCGCGCCACCCTGCTCCCTCCTTTATAATAAGCAGGGGAAAGAAATTTAGTCAATAATGTAGTTTGACTCTAATTTTTAAATGAGTTACTATCATTAAAAAAATCACAAATTAATACACTTTATTCATTACTTTTCGTTAAATTTTACGATCAAACTGATGAGTTAGATAACATATGATAATTAATGAGTGTATCACTTTTAAAGTTTTACCTTCCGTTATGATTTAACGGAGAATAAATTTATTATAAATGTATCACATATGGATTTTTAATGACAAAAAATTAATTTGAAGTAAAATTGTTTTTTTATAATATTAATTTTAAATAATAAAAATTGGTGGAAGTAAGGACTGTTTGGAGTTTGCGGTGACCTCTTGAGAGCAGAGGGGAACCCAAAGCCGGCCAACGCCAAAGCACGATGCGTACAGCCTCCCTCCTCCGTGGACCTCCACATGGCGGCCTCGGCACAGCGGCGCGTGGCGCCACCGCCACATGGGCAGCGGCGGTCGAGGCTTCTCTTATTACGTGTCACGTAATTTATCGTCGAATTTCTGCCACGTTCGCCTCAAGAATCCGCCTTGAGCCTCCACGCTCGCCCTTTTCCCTTGAATTCCTCCGGTCTAACGGCCAGATTGGTCACACGCCTCCCATTTATGACATGGCGAGCGAAATCGGACGCCGGTTTAGAGTATGCAAATGAGTTGTCATAGTGAAGAAGAAGGAGAAGAAGCTGACAACTCACAATGGCAAGTGCGAATTAATTTCATTGGACCGACCATTTTGTATTTTTTGTGTGTTTTTCCATTGTCATGAAATTGACATGTTCATGGCTAGTTAGTGTCCGGATGACATTGACATGCTCATGGCTAGTTGCTGTCTGGATGATAACTCAGCTTGGATTAAAGCCGTGGCTCTAAATTGGTTTCTCTTCACGTGGTTAGGACCCGAAATTTTGGGCGCTTCCTATTGCAATTTGCAAGTAGACCCCCTGCACGGAATGGACTGGCCCGATCCGGGAAGACCTCTTCAGAAACAATCTATAGCTTCAATGCACAATGGCCGGTAAAGACGATGCGATAGAGAGACTCGACATTATTGTATGACACAACCGAGGCATGTAACCAGCTATTCACGTCGCTCATCTTATATGCTCGTCATCCCAAACTCATTTTTTATCGGCTCGCCTAAAATTTAAAATCTCCCAACTAGATATAACTCTAAACTATGTCCACTCACATATTTACCTCAAACTTATTTTTATATGATATCAAAAATATTAAATTTATATATACATAACCTTTTATAACACTAAAAACTCCAAATTTATAATCATATATAACATATTTATTTCGAATTATTATTATTTTTGGTAAAAATTTATTCCGAATTATTTTGGTGACACAAAAAACTCTAAATTTGTACTCACATGTCATATTCATTCAAATACTCATGTCACACATTTTTATAAATTTATCACATGGATATAAATTTAAAATTTGGAATAAATATATCATATAAGTAAAATTTTATTTTATGTCATAAAAAGATAATTTGAGGTAAATATATTATATGAATATAAGTTTGGGGTGCTTGCTAATTATTTTTTCAAAAAATAAGTGGCGCTCGCTGCTGGAAAAATAAAAGAGAAAACAAGTTGGCAATGCCAGTGTCGCTTTCTCTCTCCACGTATTTATACCTCCACAATAGCTCACAACTCCCAACACACGCTCCTTCCCTCCCTCTTCTCCCTCCTCTTTAAATCCTCCTCCTCCTCTGCCTCCCTCTCTCTCTCTCTCTCTCTCTCTCTACCCTTCTCTCTCTGCGTGTACAAACTCTCCTCTATTCCTTTCCATTCCTTTTGCTCTTCGAAATCGGTGCAGGAGATGGCGATCTTCTCCTCCAAAGGCTCGAGCGCCACGTGGGTGCTGTCCCTCAAGGTCCTCCTCGCCTCCACCCTCGCCCTCTCCGCCGCGCTCCTCCTCAAGCTCTCCCTCCCGGCCATCGCCGCCTTCCTCACCTCCGACCTCCCTTCCCTCTACGGCCTCCTCCTCGCCTGGCTCCGGCCTCCTTACCTCTACATCCTCATCAACTGCATCATCATCTCCATCGTCGCCTCCTCCAAGCTCCACCACAAGAAGGACGACGACCACCACCAGGCGCCGGAGTACGCCCCCGCCATGGCCGAGTACGCGGCTGCCCCGGCCGAAGCGGTGGTGGTTCGGGATCCGGCGGGGGATCTGAAGGTGCCTGTGGTGAGCGCGGAGTACGGCGTCTACGGCGGCGTTTACGATCCGAGGTCGGTGAAGGCCGTGGATGACGACGCGTACGGCGGAGACGGCGGTGGGGGTTTGGTGGCGGAAGTGGAGAAAACGGTTGATGAGGCGGCGGTGGCCGCGGACGGCGGTTACGAGCTGGCGGTTCCGGAGCCGGCGAGTCCGCTGCTGAGGAACGACTCTTCGGATTTCTCGTTCTTCAATCCAAACGAGGATCGCGGAGAAAAGCCGCCCGTTTCGACGAGGTTCGGTCATCGGAAGTCGGCCAAATCAAGTCCCGAAGGTACTCTCTCTCTCTCTCTCGCTCGCGTCTGTTCTGTTCTACGGCTAATTTCGAAACTCCATTGACGGCGGCTGACGACGACTTTCTCGCGTTTCGATGCAGTCGGGAGGCAGTTGCGGGTCTCGAGGCCGAAGCGGAACGACACGCTGGAGAGCACGTGGCGGACGATAACCGACGGCCGCGCGGTCCCGCTGGCGAGGCACCTGAGGAAGTCCGACACGTGGGACTCCCAAGCCCGGCGCAACGACGAGAGCAGCCCCGCGTCCCCGGCGAAGATGAAGAAGTCGGAGACCTTCGGCACCCGCCCCGCCGCCGCCTCCAGCGACCGGCCGGCGAGCCCGTCGCCGGGGTCGGGGAAGCTGAGGAGGGAGCCGTCGCTGGGGCAGGACGACCTGAACCGGCGCGTGGAGGCCTTCATCCGGAAGTTCAACGAGCAGATGTGGCTGCAGCGGCAGGAGTCCCTGAACCAGTTCCAGGAGATGATCAACCGTGGGGCCGGCTGAATCCCAATCCCACGCTTCTCGGTGGAGTCGGACTCATTTTCCTTTCCGGGAAAAAGAAAATTTCCGTGGCCAACTTTCTTGGGAAAAAAAATTAGTAGAAAATGAATGGAGAATTGGAGCTGGGAAGATATGTAGTTAGGCGTGAGTTTATATTATGTCTGTGAAAAGGTCCTGTCTTTTTTTCTTTTTTGTTTGGGTTTTTGGTTATAGAAATGTCTGAGAAAGCGAAATGAAAACGACACTGATTTTTTCCCCGTCGTTGGTTCGTCTTCTCAGTCGTCCACATCCGGTTGGTGTTCATGGGCAATGATGATGAGGACAACCTTCGGCTGGATCGAGGAATGCACTTGGGGCTTAGTGGGATTGGAGACGCCCCATTGCTGGGGAAAAAAAGGACGGCAGTGGAAGCGAGGGATTGGGCGGTTTCTGATGGTGGTGGGAGGGAGAGCGTCTTGTCCCTGTCATGTGAAGTTTCCTTTTCTTCTTCACTTGTCCCCTTCAATCATCGCCCTTTTGTGGAATCATTTCATCTTGACTGCTTCTTAGATTGTTATGTAAGTTTTCCAAGTGGGGGGTAATTATTATTTTGCATCGTTCTTGCTAATATTCTAATATTAATATTCCCAAAAATGGGATGTGCAAGTGCAGAAGTTTTTTTTTTTTTTCTTTTGTTCTTTTGACATTTCCGGATCCGAGGTTTGGGTTTCGCACTGGTTTGCACAGTAAAAAATCTGCTGTCTCCCGACCGGCAGCAAGTCGGTGGCGGACGGGAGTCGATCCCCCCCACCCAGTGTTTTTCACCAGAATGCATGGGAGTCTGAGCAGGGTGTTCTGGAAGCCTGAGCAATGTCTGGGCTCCTCATGCTGACGGATGATCGTCTTCCTTTTGAGATTCGCGTCGAAGCGGTTCGTTCATGGAGAGTTTATCCACTCGGGTTGGATCTTTATCCATCGAGAGCCGCCTCCCTCCTTTGTCTGTTCGTCAGCGATTCTAGCGATTCGGGCATATGGGTACGGTGGATCGTGACAAAAGGAAGCGACCATCATAATTTATATCTACAGCCGTTGCGTAAAGCAGGGAAGGATATCCGCGAATCTCGAATTCCCTCCTCCCTTCTACGAACAACTTTAAAATTCTCTCAACTTTTCGCTCGAAATTTCATTTCCAAATGCCAGTCGTTTACCACATCGATGGCTCGAATTCCTGCGTCTTTCGTGCGGGTGTCCATTCGGTTTTCAATCCCATTTAGGTCTTTAACAATTCGGTCAATTGAAAAGCAAATTCGGTTCCTACATTTCAGAGCCTTTTAAGGTAATTTTGTACCAAACAAGGAAGGGCTTCTCACCATTATTACATCTTCACTAGGATGCCCGCTGTTCTCGTCACTCCTAGTTCTACAGAGATCAGGAATTTATTTTCGTGTCAGTCACTGCATTGCCGCTTCTCGGGAAAATTACCAAAAAAGTCATAAACCTATTATAATTGTGTAAATTCAGTCCTAAATTTTTTTTACCAATTTAGTCCTAAACATTTTACAATTGTGTCAGTTCAGTCCATCCGGCCAAAATTGGATGGCCAACGTTGACATGGATGCCGGCCATCCGAAACGCCGATGTGACATTTTTAAATATTTTTTTTTTCGAATTTTTAAATATTTTTTTTTAAAAAATTTTGAATTTTTTTTTTCTCATCTTCTCTTCCATTGGCCGGCCGGAGGCAAGGGCCAGCGAGGTTAGCCTCACCGGCCGAGACGAGGACTGACGAGGTCAACCTCGCTAGCCACTGGCGAGGGCGAGGCCCCGCCAGATCCGGCAGGGCCTCACCTAGCCAAGGCGAGGGTCGATCTCGCCAGTAGCTGGCGAGGCTCCTCGTCAGATCTAGTGACAGCAGCTCGAGGGCTCCAATTTCTTGACCCATCACTGGCTTTGCATAACCACAGGGCCGTTCTGCCATAGCAATTCCGTGATCTCATCGCCAGCCTTAACTGCAGTCGTGGCCTTGGAACAGAATTAGCAAAAACCAGCATTTCCTGCGGCATCAGATTTCGGCAACGATCCAAAGAAAAGAAGAGAGGGAAAACAAACAAGAGACATGCATGAGAGATACATACACATCGGGCTTGCGGGGACGGGGGAAGGAAGGGAGGGAGTAGTCGTCATCCATCTCGAATTCGGGGATGCAGTGGCTCATCCTCTTGTCGTGGCTGCAAGGAATCAACTAGGGACTACAGGAACGAATGCATGGTGTTCATCGGCACGTACGCGAGTTCGCCAGATCTAGCAAGCCCTCGTCCTCACTAGCCCTCGCCTTTGGCCGATGGGGGTGAGCCTTGCCGGCCGGCCAGGGGAAGAGAAGATGGGAAAAAAAAAAAAAAAAAAGAATTCAAAAATTCAAAAAAATATTTAAAAATTCAAAAAATAAAAAATAAAAAAATTTAAAAATGCCACATTAGCGTTCGCTGGACAGCCGGCATCCACGTCAGCGCCGACCGGCTAATTTTGGCCGGATGGACTGAATTGACACAATTGTAAAAGATTTAGGACTAAATTGGCAAAAAAAAAAGTTTATGATTGAATTGACATAATTACGATAGGTTTATGAATTTTTTGGTAATTCTCCTGTTGCTTCTTTATGCTTCTGTGAATTTTCTGAAAAAAAATAGCGATGCGTTGACTATGACGTAGGGCTAGATGAGGTGTTACCTTATTTCACCAATTCAAGGGCTCATGCACCTCACTTCAACAAACTGACTGCCGTGCAAGCAAAGAAGAATATCGAATCAAATGCTACGTGGCGAGTTCTGACCAAGTATTCAATGGAATAGCTTCTTTCAAGTGAATGATTCATAGCGAAATCAAAGTCAAAGTAATTTAATCTAATTATTTAAAGACGGACTATACGTGAAAGTATGGGTAAAAATCAAGCGACAATGAAAGATCATCTGAAAGTTTTCCACATGTAAAGATTCCTGAGGTTCACATAAACTAACTCGAAAAATGATATCTGAATTAGTCACTTAATCTATAAAGGGTGAATTATGCTGGGGGTCCCAACACTTGCGTAAGCAAACGCGATGAAGGGTTGCTGGACCCTTTAGTTTGTGCAAAGCAATGTCGTACATCAAATGATAAGTTCCTCCTCTGTGAAGACCACATTGCAACCTCTCCAAATCCGGATTAAAAATAGCTGCAAATGGTACCTGACATGTTGTTTAATGTAATGGGGACGCAGCATCAATGAAAACATACTGAAGCATGCTTTTCAGAAGTCTTCCGTAGTTCCTTTTCGGTTTCGTTGGCCAGACATTGATCGTGCATAAGAAATCTTTCAGGGGACTAGAATTCTGCTCCATGATAGGAATTCTTAGAGATCGTTACTCCATAATCAGTTAGAGGAGATGATTCACTATATGGGGCATTGGAAATAACAATTTGAAAAGTCATTTCACCAAGAATAGCATGGAGCACCGCTGGATCATGCATTGCACTTAGATACACCCTCATACTGAATTTCTGTGTAACATCCCGGGTCCCACCTCTCTCCCTAGGTGATGTGGGACAAGAGAGGTTGGAGGGGCCCAAGCCTTATAAGCTAACACTCTCCACCTCTTGACATAAGAGCGTCCTCGCTGAGGCCCGTGGCCCCACGGGGGTCAGAACAGCATTCGAGCTGTGGGAGTCGGCTCTGATACCATTTGTAACATCCCGGGCTCCACCGTATAATATTATCTGCTTTGAACACTAAGTCCTCACGGCTTTAAAACGCGTTATACAGGTTAGAGGGGCCCAAGCCTTATAAGCTAACCAAGACCTCCCTCCCTAGGCGATGTGAGACAAGAGAGGAGGCTATCACATTCTGCGACAAAGATGTTATGCTATATGATTAGTACTCCTCAACCATATTCGTCCTAGGACAGTGACAAAATATTTACTGAATTAGTTAACTAACAGAGACACGTGAAGAAAGGATGCTTAATAGCCTTTCAGATTGTGCTTAGATCAAGTCCAAGCACCAGAATAGAACTTGGCCGTTGTAATTCTTCTTGGGTTCTCATGCAATTATTGTTCAATAAGAGGATTACGAAGAATCGATAGGAAATATTTCCTTCCTCATAACTCTCTTCCTTGCTTTTCTCTTAAATGCACAGAATAAAACTCTTAGGCGTACTCTTTGCAAAGAACATTTGCTATTGAAACATTAAATAGAGATTGCTTGCGACTACATAGCATAAAGAGCTACAGCTTGTGAAATGCGCATTAAATATTCTCTTCTTTTAAAGGCTTGGTTGAGGGTCAAGAGAAATATTACCAGCAGTCATTTCAACAGAACCATCAGACAGTCCAACCGCTTGGGATTCATCCAATTTCTGCTGATCCTCAGGGATATTCTGCAACTAGAAATAATTAGAAAACATTTTTATGAGTAAATGAAACCACAACAACATTTAAGGAATATGGTTGGAGCAGTAGCATTTTTCTAGTTATGAACTAGCAGGTCAACTTCACTGTGAATTTCTCAAATGTGTAGAAGCACTTAGAGCTCTTAATGCTTAGGAAGCACGAAGAGGTTAATACTAGCATGCTTGTTTTCGGTTCAACTCAGCAAGTCATCTAAATGCTACAAATCTTCCCAACTTGAAATGGCCAAGCCAGTTGTCGGTTCTTACATGGTGCATCTGACTACCTTTTTTTTTTTCCACAGCAATAAAATTTGTCAGAATATGCACATTCTGTAAGAAACTAACTAGAATGTAAAGCCAACCTTTGTCTGTTCTATTTTTGGTAAGATATTCCTTCGTTCTCATTTTGAGAGGTAAATTGTGTACAACAAAATTAGAAAGGAACAGACTGGAATTGCTTCAGCACTTGCAAACGCCACAAAAATGGTAGTTCTGATTACTACTTATTTTGGAAAAACACTACCTAGATCCCTATGGTAGATATAAATGAACCCAACGTCAATTTTAGAAACCCACGTTAAATTTCTGCCTTATCAGTTTATGCAACTGTAAGCCTGATTAATTGGGTCAACTGTACTTGGATAGCCCGTTGCACATATCTCTCATTGTGCTGCTTCTACAATGAGAACAAAATTCGATCAAGTGATATCAAGCATTGTTGTTTCACTCAAATCTATGTCAAATAATTGTTTCCACAACATCAGGATAGTTTCACATTTTGAAATAGGATGATGCAATCATCACAGAAACATCAATAGAAAGAAAATGAGCATGAGATGGAGAGTAGCAATAGCAATTCCTGAGCTCCTTGATGTTTCATGCGACTCACATATGGTTAAACCAAGAGCGCAATGCATCCACCTAGTTGGACCATGGTCAAGATAATAAGCTTCACCTGAATAAAGTCATTCCTCGAGCAATCCATGCAGCTAACCCCTCCAAATCCAATACTACAAAGGCATACGCTGACATAATGCATCCACAATGGAGCAGCTGAGAAAGAATCCAGGATAAAGGTAAATAAAAAATTTCTATGAAAAACAAGTCAAACGTCATTGTCAGCACTACTATACTTCCATATCTATCATTGATATTGGCGCTACACATGGCTAACAACAAAGGCACAAAACTGGTAACATCTTATGCGTACCTTCTGACAAGTATTGCAATTTCTCCAACCATCAGCATTAGAGTGATATGTTTCGCAGAATGTAGTGTCAAGTCACTTGTAACGAGAACAAAGGGCAAGATTGTGAAACCTGGTAACCATTGATCATTCACAGATTCATGCAATGCGCCGATGTAAGTTTGGCAAAAGCATAAAAGAAAATTAAACTACTAAATCCCAGTCCATACTGTGAGAATATTTAGATGGATACTAGTAAATTTAACATTCTCAAGCAAATTATTTATAAAGCACAAGAAATACGAACCAGGAAACCTGTTATTTTGATGTTGCTCTGCCTAATTAAATAAGAAGGCCAGTAACATTTCCAATAAGGAAGAAACATCCACATCAGCTGCTTAGTAAAGCTTAACCTTATCTTCTGTCCACTTCTAGTCAAAGTTTCTCATGGGTATTGGAAGTAGGCCGAAGGAGATCACCACTTCCATCCTAATAGTTCTTGCCTTTTAATACAGATCTGTCATGATTAAGGAGGCTGGCCATCTGTCTTTTGAGTTTGAGCATGAGTCACGACCGTGAAGCACATAAATACTTGTCCAGGACTAATCGGAAAAGGAAATTGAGAGGACCTAGCTCTTAGCTTTTCCTTTTGTCCACATGTCAAGATTTTAAAGCAACACGGGTGTTTATGCCTCCTGAGACACTGCATATCGCGATCTATCAAGTTCGTTTTAATCTACAAAATACTAACATAGTTATCTTTCTATTTTTGTCCGTCCACCACAGCTCACTTCTCAGTTGATTATGTTTTTATATGTCATTCAGCACCATGACATCAAGTCCTTTAAATAGTGTTGCTCATAGCACAGCATCAGCCTCAAGTTCAGGAGTTTTTATTCAGATGGACATAAATATATGGAGTGAAGGATAAAAAATTGTATTAAGCCTTTGAATCCCTCAGGAATTTTTGTTCAGATGGACATAAATATATGGAGTGAAGGATAAAAAATTGAATTAAGCCCACGAACCCCAAATAAAGAGTGGTATTTGTCACCTCAATCACTACAGACACATCTAGAACTTCTCCTAGACTTGTGGACTTCAATAGCCAATCTACTTCACATCTTTGTTCAAGTTAAATTTTTGGCAACTCGTCAGGGTATAATCGTGCTTCTAAACACGTGGTCCTTTCAGATCTGTATGATCTGTCGATGTCAATATATCTTATCGGTGACCTGAACTTTCTGTTTCAAGCAGGATAAATTGCAACTTCTGCCATCACTAGAGGAAGCATCTCATCAAAGAACTCCAAAAATAGTTTTAATGAAGCAAGCATTATTCTTTATGATGTGGTGCCAAACTCTAAACTTGCGTGCAGGATAAGAAACTGAACAATTTGTCACAAGAACAATCACATCAGTCTATATCGTCAAGCTGATGAAATAGAAAAACAAAGGCATACAAAGTCATGAATCTCATTCTAGCACAAATCCGTAGTAGACTTACCATATTTCTATGTCAAAAAAAAAAAAAAAAAAAAAATCTTGTAACAGGGTGTGTCACAAAAGGACATCTATGCAAATCAATGTGAGATCACATGGACATTAATTTTCTTCTCTTCATTGTTTAAAGAGAACGTGCTATAGATGGAATCTGGTATTCTAAATAATTTTTCAAGATAAGCTAAAAATAACTCTTCCATCTTAGCTTATTCACCCTGCTTGCCTATCTCCTCCATTGAAATTGAAGGAGAAAACAGGGCTACTTTTGTCCAAATGATTTGCATGGTAGTCTGGAGAATTAGACCCTTTCACATCCTATGTTAAACCAACAGATAGACACCTAATAACCATTTTGTTCACAAGATAAAGAATAACTAGTTACTCCCTATTTAAGAAGTATTTAGATATACCTCAAATGTGCATACAATAGCGTCATGAATAAACAGAATGATGAAAATTTTCCAGGGATGACTAATGAACACAATAGATGAATGTCCTCTGTCTATTTTATTGTATGTATAGCCCATCCTGAACTCCGGGTTCATACAAAAGCCTGTTATTTGAATTCACTGCAGGGTCAGTTCTGACATTAACCGTATTGCCATTTGCATTCAGCAATCAACCTCACAAATATGAGTTAAAACAAAGAGTACTAGAAGTAGAATCACACGGCATTGCCTTAAATGCATATTAATTGGCAATGCCTTGTTTAGTTATTCGATTAAATTACGAAGACTAATTACCCAAGGCATACTGCCTGGTGGCAGTCCTTCTCCCAGAGACAAGCACTTTGAGAAGATAGTAGGCCCCGCAGTACCACTTCAACATTGATTAAACAAACGGATGGTTCATTAAAACTTTCCCAGAACATGTACGTCACAACCTAGAGATGATAAATCCAATCATATTTTTCCTCACTTTTGCATTAACATTCTATGACAAATCCTATTCTGCGAAGCATAAGGCAGGGAGATAGGAGTGCATACTATCCTTTGTTTAACACACGAGAACATGTCTACCGGATAAGCACGGTACTCTCCCTCTTATCGTACCATACGCATAGAAACCTGGTACCAATACCAATTTATCTATTACTTGTATGGCCTTTTTAAAGCAAGACATAACGGCTTTTATTTCGTTATACCTTTTATAAGTGAAATTGTACCGCTCCGCAGACCATCAGATCTTTCTTGCGTGACTCGGAGAAAAGACAATCAACAAAAGGTAAAATTGGCATTTATTATTTTGCATCGTTCTTCCTATATTCTAATATTAATATTCCCGAAAATGGGATGTGTAAGTTCAGAAGTTTCTTTTTTTTTTTTTCATTTGACATTTCTGAATCCGAGGTTTGGGTTTCGCATTGGTTTGCACGGTAAAAAAATCTGCTGTCTTCCGACCGGCAGCAAGTCGGTAGCGGACGGGAGTCGCTCCCCCACCCAGTGTTTTACCAAAATGCCTGGGAGTCTGGGCAGAGTGTTCTGGAAGGCTGAGCAATGTCTGGGCTCCTCATGCTGACGGATGATCGTCTTCCTTTTGAGATTCGCGTCGAAGCGGTTCGTTCATGGAGAGTTTATCCACACGGGTTGATCTTTATCCATCGGGAGCCGCCTCTTTTGTTCATCAGCGATTCTAGCGATTTGGGCATGGGACGGTAGATCGTGACAAAAGGAAGCGACCATCATAATTTATATCTCGAGCCGTTGCATAAAGTAGAGGAGGATCTCCGCAAATCTTGAATGTCCCTCCTCCCTTTCACGAACAACTTTTAAAATTCTCTCAACTTTTCACTCGAATTTTCATATCCAAATGCCCTCTTTTACCACGTCGATGGGTTAAATTGCTGCGTCTTTCGTGCGGGTGTCCATGCGGTTTTCAATCCCATTTAGTTCTTAAAAGTCGGTCGATTGAAAAGCAAATTCGGTTCCTACATTTCAGAGCCTTTTAAGGTAATTGTACTAAACAGGGAAGGGCTTCTCCCCATTATTACATCTTCACTAGGATGCCCGCTGTTCTAGTCACTCCTAGTTCTACAGAGATCAGGAATTTATTTTCGTGTCAGTCACTGCATTGCTGCTCCTCTGTGCTTCTGTGAATTTTCTAACAAAGATAGCGATGCGTTGACTGTGACGCAGGGCTAGATGAGGTGTTACCTTATTTCACCAATTCAAGGGCTCATGCACCTCACTACAACAAACTGACTGCCGTGCAAGCAAAGAAGAATATCGAATCAAATGCTACGTGGCGAGTTCTGACCAAGTAATCAACGCAAGAGCTTCTTTTAAAGTGAATGATTCATAGCGAAATCAAGTCAAAGTAACTTAATCTAATAATTTAAAGACGGACTATACGTGAAAGTATGGGCAAAAATCAAACGACAATTAAAGATCATCTGAAAGTTTTCCACATGTAAAGATTCCTGAGGTTCACATAAACTAACTCGAAAAATGATATCTGAATTGGTCACTTAATCGATGAAGGATGAATTATACTAGGGGTCCCAAAACTTGCGTAAGCAAACGCGATGAAGGGTTGCTGGACCCTTTAGTTTGTGCAAAGCAATGTCGTACATCAAATGATAAGTTCCTCCTCTGTGAAGACCACCTTACAACTTCTCCAAATCCGGATTAAAAATAGCTGCAAATGGTACCTGACATGTTGTTTAATGTAATGGGGACGCAGCATCAATGAAAACATACTGAAGCATGCTTTTCAGAAGTCTTCTGTAGTTCCTTTTCGGTTTCGTTGGCCAGACATTGATCATGCAGAGGAAATCTTTCAGGGGACTTAAATTCTGCTCCATGATAGGAATTCTGAGAGATCGTTACTCCGTAATCAGTTAGAGGAGACGATTCATTATATGGGGCACTGGAAATAACATTTTGAAAGGCCGTTTCACCAAGCGTAGCATGGAGCACCGCTGGAGCATGCGTTGCACTTAGATACACCTCATACTGAATTTCTGCGACCAAGATGTTATGCTATGTTATTAGTACTCCTCAAGCATATTTGTCCTAAATCTTGACCTACTCCTTATGCTGCAACTAATAGGACGGTGACAAAATATTTACTGGATTAGTTAATTAACGAGACACGTGAAGAAAGGATTCTTAACAACCTTCCAGATTGTGCTTTTATGGCATATGCATGCGTACAGATCAAGTCCAAGCACCGGAATGGAACTTGGCTGTTGTGATTCTTCTCGGTTTCTTATGCAATTATTGTTCAATAGGAGGATTATGAAGAATCGATGGGAAATATTTCCTTCCTCATAACTCTCTTTCTTCCTTTTCCCTTGAATGCACAGAATAAAACTCTTAGGCGTACTCTTTGCAAAGGACATTTGCTATTGAAACATTAAATAGAGATTGCCTGTGATTACATAGCATAAAGAGATATAGCTTGTGAAATAAGCGTTAAATATACTCCAGTTTTAATGGCTTGCTTTAGAGTCAAGAGAAATATTACCAGCAGTCATTTCAACAGAACCATCAGACAGTCCAACCGCTTGGGATTCATCCAATATCTGCTGAGCCTCAGGGTCATTCTGCAACTAGGATTAATTAGAAAAACATATTTATGAGTAAATGAAGGCACAAAACATATAAGGAACATGGTTGGAGCAGTAGCATTTTTCTAGTTATGGACTAGCAGGTCAGCTTCACAGTGAATTTCTCAGATGTGTAGAAGCACTTAGAGCTCTTAATGCTTAGGAAGCACCACAAGATTAGTACTGGCATGACTTGTTTTCGGTTCAACTCAGCAAGTCATCTAAATGCTACATATCTTCCCAACTTGAAATGGTCAAGACAGTCGTTGGTTCTTGCATGGCGCATCTGACTACTACTTTTTTTTTTCCACAGCAATAAAATTTGTCAGAATATGCACATTCTGTAAGAAACTAACTAGAATGTAAAGCGAACCTTTGTTTTTTCTATTTTTGGTAAGATAGGTGCGTGATAGCATGTAGCTTTCCTTTGCGCTCATTTTGAGAGGTAATTTGTGCATAGCAAAGTCAGAAAATAACAGACAGGAATTGCTCCAGAACTTGCTAATGCCACAAAAATGGTAGTTCTGATTACTACTTATTTTGGAAAAACACTACTTAGATCCCTATGGTGGATATGAATGAGCTCGACATCAATTTTATAAACCGACGTCAAATTTCTGCCATATGGTTTTATGTAACCCTAAGCCTGATTAATTGGGTCAATTGTACTTAGAAAGCCTGTTGCACATATCTCTCATCGTGCTGCTTTTACAGCGAGATAGAAATTTGATCGAGTGATATCGAACATTTTTGTTTCACTCAAATCTATGTCAAATAATTGTTTCCACAACATCAGGATAGTTTCACATTCTGAAATAGGATGATGCAATCATCACAGAAAGGCATGCGCTGACATAATGCAACTCACATATGGTTAAACCAAGAGCACAATGCATCCACCTAGTTGGACCATGGTCAAGAAAATAAGCCTCACCTGAGTAAAGTCATTCCTCAAGCAATCCATGCAGCTAACCCCTCCAAAATCCAATACTACAAAGACATGCGCTGACATAATGCATCCACAATGGAGCAGCTGAGAAAGAATCCAGGATAAAGGTAAATAGGAAATTTCTTTGGAAAAATAAGTCAAACATCATTGTTGGCACTACCATACTTCCATATCTATCATTCGATAGTGGCACTACACATGGCTAACAACAAAGGCACAAAACTGGTAACATCTCATGCATACCTTCTGACAAGTATTGCAATTTCTCCAACCATCAGCATTAGAGTGATATGTTTCACAGAATGTACCATCCTCATAAGCAGACCTAAGAGATAGTGTCGAGTCACTTGTAATGAGAACAAAGGGTAAGATTGTGTAAATCATTCACAGATTCATGTAATGCGGCAATATAAGTTTGGCAAGAAGCATAAAATAAAAAATTAACCTACTAAATCCCAGTCCATACTCCGAGAATAATTAGATGGATTTAACATTCTCAAGCAAATTATTGTTGCAAATTATTGTCGTAAAGCACAAGAAACACAAACCAGGAAACCTGTTATTTCGATGTTGTTCTGCCTAATTAAATAAGGAGGCCAGTAACATTTCCAATAAGGAAAAAACACCCACAACAGCTGCTTATGTTACAAGTAAAGTTTAACCTTATCTTCAGTCCACTTCTAGTCAAAGCTTCTCATGGGTATTGGAAATAGGCCGAAGGAGATCGCCACTTCCATCCAAAAAGTACTGTCTTTCAATATAGATCTGTCATGATTAAGGAGGCTGGCCATCTGTCTTTTGAGTTTGAGCATGAATCACGACCGTGAAGCACATAGATACTTGTCCAGGACTAATCGGAAAAGGAAATTGAGAGGACCTAGCTCTTAGCTTTTCCTTTTGTGCACATGTCAAGATTTTAAAAGCAAGACCAGTGTTTATGCCTCTTGAGGCACCGGCATACCGTGGTCTGTCAAATTCATTTTAATCTACAGAAGATTAGTGCAGTTATCTTTCTATTTTTGTCCTTCCACCACCACTCACTTCACAGTTGATTATGTTTTTAAATGTCATTCAGTGCTATGATGTCAAGTCCTTTAAGTAGTGTTGCTCATAGCACAGCATCAGCCTCAAGTTCAGGAGTTTTTGTTCAGATGGACATAAATATATAGAGTGAAGGATAAAAGAACGAATTAAGCCCACAAACCCCAAATAAAGAGTAGTATTTGTCACGTCAATCACTACAGACACATCTAGAACTTCTCCTAGACTTGTGGACTTCAATAGCCAATCTACTTGCATCTTTGTCCAAGTTAATATTTCTGGCAACTCGTCAGGGTACAGTCATGCATCTAAACACATGGTCCTTTGTATGATCTGAGGATGTCAAGATATTTTATTGGTGACCTGAATTTTCTGTTTCAAGCAGGATAAATTGCAACTTCTGCCATCACTAGAGGAAGCATCTCAATCGAAGAGCTCCAAAAATAGTTTTAATGAAGCAAGCGTCGTTCTTTATGATGTGGGTGCCAAAGTCTAAACTTGCATGCAGGATAAGAAACTGAACATTTTGTCACAAGAACAATCACATTGGTATATATCATCAAGCTGATGAAAAAGGAAAGCAAAAGCGTACAGAGTCTTAGATCTCATTCTAGTGCAAATCCGTAGCAGACTTACCATGTTTCTATGTAAAAAGAAATCTTGTAACAGGTTGTGTCACAAAAGGACATCTACACAAATCAATGTGAGATCGCATGGACATTAATTTTCTTCTCTTCCTTGTTTAAAGAGGATGTGCTGTAGATGGAATCTGGTATTCTAAAGAATCTTTCAAGAAAAGCTAAAAATAACTCTTCCATCATAGCATATTTCCCCAACTTGCCTATCTCCTCCATTGAAACTGAAGGAGAAAACAGGGCTACTTGTGTCCAAATGATTTGCATGGTAGTCTGGAGAATTAGACCCTTTCACATCTTATGTTAAACAATCAGCTAGATACCTAAGAACCATTTTTCATCACAAGGCAAGGAACAACTAGTTACTCCCTATTTAAGAAGTATTTAGATATACCTCAAATGTGTATACAACAGCGTCATCAATAAACAGATTGATGAAAATTTTCCAGGGAGGAAAATGACCACAAAAAGGTGAATGTCCTCTATATGTTTTATTGTATGTATACGAGCCCATCCTGAACTCAAGGTTCATACAAAAGCCTAGGATTTGAATTCACTGCAGGGTCAGTTCTGAGATTAATTGTATTGCCATTTGTATTTTGCAATCAACCTCACAAATAGGATGCCTTAAAAGCATATTAATTGGGCAATGCCTTGTTTAGTCATTCAATTAATTTGCGAAGACTAATAACCCACGGCATACTGCCTGGAGGCAATCTTTCTCCCAGAGACAAGCACTTTGAGAAGATAGTAGGCCTTGCAGTACCACTTCAACATTGATCAAACAAATGGATGGTTCAGAAAAGCTTTTCAAGAACATGTATATCCCAACCTAGAGATGATCAATCCAATCATATTCTCCCTCTCACTTTTGCATTAACATTCTATCACTAATCCTATTCTAAAAAGCATAAGGCAGGGAGGTAGGACTGTACACTATCCTTCGTTTAACACACGAGAGCTTGTCTACCAAATGAGCACAGCACTCTCCCTCATACACATAGAAACCTGGTACTGTTACCAATTTATCTATTACTTGTATGGTCTTTATTAAGCAAGATATAAGGGCTTTTATTTCCCTATACCTTTTTTTAGTGACATTGTACTGCTCTGCAGACCATCAGAGCTTTCTTGTGTGACTCAGAGAGAAGACAATCAACAAAAGGTAAAATTGGCATGCGACATGGGAAATTGCTTAATCAAGAAATAAATCTGCCATGAATAATATGTTTACTATACATGCTGGAGTTATATATACTTTGTTTATTAAACATGTCACAGCACTTGTAAATTTTTTAAGGAACTAAGCTCTGGATGGGCCGCAGTATAAGCAGAAAGAATGGAGTATTCTTGCTCTGCTTGAATGGTATCTCTTCAGGAAATGCTCCTCCTTATTTCAGCTTCATAACATTTTGAAAGAAATGATCCTTAAAAAGCAATATATTTATGGAACAAAGCAAGTTCTCAGTTCGCAAAACAATGTCATTTGTTAAAGATGGAAAATCTGTTAGAATGAGATGTGCAGGACGCCTTAATTGGCAGACAGCCCACCTAGCTATGTCATGCTACAGAGCAAGATGCCAATGAACTTCCAGCAACAAATCTCAGACAGACTCATTTTAGTAAAAACAATACATCCATGCAAGCATGACACTGGAAAACCAGCCCCTGCTTCTTGCCATTTACTCTGCAGAATATAATTATGGTCCTTTCAGGATGATTTCTCACAATGAATCATGCCAGAAAATCCACTGAAAGATAAAGATAACAGGCAGAGCCAATTTTTTTGGCAGATTTTCTAAGCAATAATCATTATTTTGATGCCAGAAAAGAATTTCACATTAAATTAAGAGAAAAATGAAAAACTAGAATAGCAATATATAATATCAGAAACACAGTCAATGACTTTCTTATTTGAGACCCAAGGAGTCATGTTTATCATTTAAACTTGTGCCAAATTCAGACTATATCATTGACATTGCTATGCTGTTTCCTATTTCAGATTACAAAGCCCATATGCTCCTACTAACTGGTTGATGTGACAATTATCTCTTACCCTGCAACGTGAAAGCAGCATTTCACACTTTACAAAGATGAATTTAGATTCAAGAAATTCTACTTGCAAATATTTTGTACCCTACCACTTAATTAACAGGAGCATCTAAATACAGATGAGGAAAACAATCTTTCTAAAATTGGTGGATATTTTGTACCCTACCACTTAATTAACAGGAGCATCTAAATACAGATGAGGAAAACAATCTTTCTAAAATTGGTGGATATTTTGTATTATTATATTATATTTCTCGACCTCGGTGGCTCTCGCTTGTGGAACAGTTGTTCAGGTTCTGTTTCTCCCATTGGATGTTAAACTGCCCCCAAAACACCACCCCGTCATGCTTGCTAGATCAAATTTCGCTATGGAAAAAGTTCCTCATTCTTGTCAACAATCTTCTGTTAACAGTTGATAACATCTCAATTTAGTTCGCTGACAATGAGTTCCAGGAAACAATGGAAATCTTCAGCTCCATCTGTTCCAGAACTTGTAACTCCAGCATAATCCGTAGACGGAACAGAATCCAACAATCCACGGTGAACAGGGGGAAAGTAAACCTAATGTCAGAATCACACTCCTCGCACTACTAATAAATGCGGTCAAATTTATATGAGAAGATGTTTTGGCTACGCTCGATTCGAATACATAAATGATAAATCCTATCTAACTCCCAAAAAGCCGGACCCACACTGCACTAGCAAGATAAAAAAAACAATGACCTCACATGTTCCCTATACAAGCGCTGACTGCAAGTATCAAGAGATGCAGTGACCATTCTAGAAGCTTGTAAAGCAAGCAATGACATCCACCCATCCATCATCAACACGCAAGCGAATAGCTCACAACCAGCCGATCGGCCAATCAAGCATGGCTCCCAAGCCTTCGATTACCAAAAAAACACGCGCTCGACAGAACACGATGCGCGCGCGCACGAAGAGGCATTCCCGACGCGAAACGGATTAGGCAAAAGAATCGCGTGCGCATTCGAGGAACGGCAAGGCGAACTGAATCACGGAAGAAATCTTACGCGCATTCGTCGCAGAGCTGTGCGTAGCCGCCGCTGCTGAGCCGCCAGCCGGACCGGAGCCGCGCCGGCCCGCGCTTGCAGTAGAAGCAGGCGCTCTCCCTCTCCTCCTCTCCGGAGAAGCAGACCGGATAGTACGCCATCGCCGTCGGACACGCTCGAAGGGGAATCGCAGATGCGATTTTAGAGAGAGAGAGAGAGAGAGAGAGAGAGATAGTGCAATTGCATTCGCATTCGCGCGCGGAGAAGAAGACGAAGAGGTGGTTGCTTTTTGTCTGTTCGCCAATCATGAGCGTCTGCGTCAGGGCCCTAATAACGGACAACGAAGAAGATACGGAGAGTGAAGAGTGTCCCGTGTGGTCGCTCCCACGCTGTGTTTCGAACGCGAGCCGCTCGATGAGAAGAAATCGGGTGGTCTGGACCCCGTCCCTGGCCGTGAGATTAATCGAAGGGGCCGACGGTTCTCCGAGCTCATGAAGGGAGGGACGCGTTCTGTCGGCGTGCCGAATTTTCCGAAAATGACAAGCATCGTAGCGTGACGCGCTGCGCAAGTGACGAAGAGGGGCTGGGAAAATCGCAGGAATAATTTTGATTCCAAACTTCTAATTTATTTAATATAATATATAAATTTTAACTCAATATATAATATCATCATGAACTTTTAATCCCTTAAATGCAAATTGAACTTTTAATAGATATCTAATCTTATCCTTTAAGTACATGAAAATATTTAATATTATTTCTAAACTTGAAATAATGAAATAACGATATTAGACATTTTCACGTAAGTGAAGGATTATAATTAAAAAAATTATGAACACATTACACATCAGATCAGAATTTAAAAATTCCTTGTGTCATTATCTTGGAAAATTATAAGTCGTAATTAAATCATATAGACTCAGTACATGTCATCTATTGGATCTTGTGGACCCCACATGTCATCTCTTGAACCACTAGAACTGGTCCATGTAGTAACTTCTTGTTCGGGCAACACTGATTATTGCCACGTGAACACTTGGACTTGTCCTTTTATGACTGGCCAGTTCGGTCCAAATCTCAAAACATAAGTGAGTAATGATAACAAAGACTCAATTTGTGTCTATTATAATAAAGCTCATATAGATTTTTATTGGGCTTGTCATTAAAAAGAACCTGTAACTTATCACCACTTTTTCAACCGCAGCGAATGAGTATGATGAGTGCTTCCCCTACAACCTGAGGTGCATTCATCCATTAGTAAAACTTCTTTATGGAATTACTTTCGATTTTCGATTTTCTAATTGTTTAGATTTTGAAGTCGCAAGAAACATTTTCGTAAGCATTAAATATTTCAAATTTAAATCGAATTTTTTATATCAATGGAAAATACGAAAAAGGCCTATTTTACATTTTATAGTACCGAGCATCAATTTTTCATCATCGACCTCAACTCAGTTAAGTCCTTTCATGCAAGTACTGCTGGAGTTACGTCGCAGGTGGCGGAAGTCAAGGACACAGCCACAACATAAACGAAAGATGAGATGATGCTTATATTTGTAGAGTTGCAGGACATAAAGAAGTGGAACTACAGATCCCGCACTCAAAATCATCCATCATTGATATCAACCATTAGACTTAAATCCGAAACGATACGCGCTACCCAAATGAAACTTCCAAAAGAAGAACATCATCATGTTCCCAATTTAAAGGTACAGAGAGAAGTAACTGGAAGTTTGCCCACAAAACCCAGACCACCAAGCAAAGAGAGCGTGCTATTGCTAAAAAAAATGTCACAGTAATAGATGTTCGGCCTGAGAACGAAACAGAGTAAGTGTCAAAGACCCGTGCTTTTGTTAATTGATCTCCAGTACTGTTTATAGAGCAAGGGAGGGTCAGTCCCAGCATCCGATCTTCAGGTATATATCTCTAGGATGTAGTTACTTTCGTTCGACAAATGAAATACATACATAAACTGACACTTGGTATAATCAAACTCTTTGAAGCTTTATATGGACCTTACACGAACATTTCAGTACAAAAGGTATCACCAAATAAAGATGAAGATGCTGATAATTATACCTTCCATCTTATTTGGAAGAAAGAACAATTTATATGTAAAATGCAAATACTAGAACTAAGAAACTGAAACTCCTAGGATGATTCTACTCCCTCTTCATCAAAAAAGTATGGACCAAAGATTGAGCTGCGCTAGTCATACAGCGTTTTTGCAGATTGGGTTCTCACGGTTTTGCTATCATTCTTTGAAACTTTCTCCGTTATCTGCTCATTCTTTGATATGGCCTTTGTTATCGCCTTCATCTTCCTGACATTCTTCGTTCTTTTCATTGGTCTTCCCTTCCTGATATTTCTGTTCCAAAAGGGTCAATGTAGAAGGATGTTCAGATGACATGAAAACCTCGAAAATCAGAATCGCATGTGGATAGAAAACGAACAAGACTCTGAAAGAGAGATGCAGTGCAAACACAAGGAGAAGCAACTATCTATGAAGTACCAATACAGCAACCTGAGTAAAACTCGTCTTTGTCCTGCATACATTATTTCCCGCAAAACCACAAATTGCTCAATATACATTCTTCATCCAAGTGGAAACAAAGACTCGTTGTACTGATAACCCGGGATTCAAAACCCAAGACAAAACAATTAGAGAATAGAAGATTAGTCATTTGATGTCGAAGTGTCCTACAGAAGGCGGAATGGAGTTCAAGAAGTTGAACATCACTCCGCAAGTTAAACAATTCCATTCATATTTCTCAGACAGCAGCAGATAGACCGAGAAAGAAGGGAGAGCAATGCAACTCTTCATCTGAGATCTCTTTTAAAGGAGCCTCCACGCACGAGGACCACAATTAACTCCATTCCAAATTCACTTAATGGAGTTAACTCCACTGAAGCGCAACCGAAGATGAAACGGTTGCATTGGAATGAAATCCTGGGGAACTATACCTAAACCAATATTCCTTCACATTCAATTCAACTCCCTATGCACAGATGCGATCAAGTGTTCCACATTCATTCCCAGGTTCACCGTACATTCGATTCACGCACGAATCATCGGCTCGCAAGCGCTAGACAATCAAAAACGATAAATTCGCCGCGACGATAGCTACGCAGGACCAAAAGAAAGTTCGCAAGCCAATTCCACCGACCTATTCGCAACGCCTGCCGCCGAACTTTTAGCTCCAGACTCTGAAGTGTCCATTGCTGCACACAAAGAGATCACGGAACACGCTCAATTTCAGCCGCTATCTCGAACAAAAGACATTGAATTCGACTCTTCTCTCACGATTTGCCTCGAAGACGAAGAGACAACGAAGCTTGAAATTATCGGGGGGACGAGGACGAGATTACCTTGAGGGCCGCCGGAGACGGTTTGCTCGGTGACGTCCATTGCGTCGGCGGCGGCGTTCCGCTTCTTCTTGTTTCTGTTCTTCGCCATAGCTGCGGCGAACGAGAGAGAGAGAGAGAGAGAGAGATTGAAGATGATGGAGCTCAAGACTCAAGACCCAAAACCCTAGCGATGGCAGAAGAGCATCGACGCATTTGACTCTCGCACTTTTGGCGGGTACAGAAGCCGGTCGAGATTGGGCCTGGGCTTTGGCAAATTAATTTGGGCTTTCGAAACATGTAAATTGGACCGACTTAATTATAATTACGTTTCTTTCTATCCTTTCGGCTTATTTTTATTTTCAAATCCGTCACCATTTGCTAATTAATTTTTCTATGAATATATGGACCATAGGGACTTTTTTTTTTTTTTACTAGCCTGAAGAATTTTCATAAGTTATTCGATCATAAAAATTTTACACCAATGGAGACCAGCAATGTCTGTGTAACAATTATTACCAACCAAACTAAAAATGCATTTTAAGTAAGTGTTAACCGATGAAATTTCCATAAATAAATTTCATCGATAATAACTGTCAGCTATACTTATGACTACAACATGTTTGGAACGAAATGTAACTTTTAGCCAGTGTTTTCGTGGAAAACCACCTATTGAAACACGTTCTGGGGTTTTCCATGTGCATATGTTATGGTTGCCCGATTTGACTGGAGGCAATCGACAGGTTGACAATTAAGGTGGCGGCAATTGATTCTGTGGCGATGGCCATACATTCGCATGTGGGTTTTGTTAAAGAGAGCCTTTAGGGGTTTTGATTATACTTTAAAACTTTGTATGCTTTATTTATGAGATGCTAAAAAAGATGACATTTTTTCAATCTTTCAATGTTGTTAAAGAGAGCCTTTAGGCTATTCAGGCACTCAATGACAATAATGTCTGCATATTATCAATGACCATGGTATTCGACAATGGGGAAACTGAACATCAAATGCTGACAACAACAATACTAAAATGATTAACCTGATTAGTTGTTTCACATGCCTAATGTGACATTTTACTTATAACCAGAAAGAGACCTTAAAGTTTAAACATGTACCACTTTATCATTCCGCTGAAACGTCGATTTGTTCAAAATGTCACTATGATAAAACTAAGGTCACATAATCTTATTCTTGATGACAAAATACAGAATCAACTCTGGTACAATTCATAGTTTTAAGTTTAGCTTTTTGAGATCAACCTAGCATCATCCTCATAGTAAAAGTCATGAGTTGTTTCTGTCAACAGATCACTAAGGAAGATCATCAAAATCACAGTAACATGGAAACCTCATGATTACGAACTATAACGAATTTACACGTCCTCCCCAACCATGCACACTTAAGGCCAATTTAGACCCCATCAATTTATGACCCGGGCACAAACTTGGTGGCATAGACCCAAGCATTGTTGGCCACCGGGTTGTCTAGGTGGTCCAACAGGTTCTCCAGCGGGCCCTTCCCGGTCACGATGGCCTGGACGAAGAACCCGAACATTGAGAACATGGCCAACCTCCCGTTCTTGATCTCCTTCACCTTGAGCTCGGCGAACGCGACCGGGTCGTCAGCGAGGCCCAGCGGGTCAAAGTACTGTCCGCCGGGGTAGAGGTCGTTGCCCTCCCCAACACCGGGGAGTCCGTTGATCCTGAAGCCCTCGACGAGGCCCATCAGGACGACCTGGAAGCCGAGGACGGCAAGGATGCTCTGGGCGTGGACGAGGTTCGGGTTGCCCAGGTAGTCGAGCCCCCCTCGGAGAAGATCTGAGCGCCGGCCTTGAACCAGACGGGCTCCTTGAAGTCGATCCGTACCCATTTCTCTAGGACCTCGGGGGTGAGGCAGCCAAGGGCTCCAAGCATAGCCCAACGCCCATGGATGACCTGATTTTTTTATTTTGTTCAACATCAGCCAAAACCACTGTCTCAGAAGGACTAAATCACTCTGTCTTAATGGAAATTTAAGACTTTCTACAGACAGGATAAAGAGAGTGAATACCAGGACGCGAACTCATGTCCTATGCATCTAAACAAGAGCACTAGATCTCCCACAAATCAGCATGGATTGAAAGCACAACTATGACTCCATTAACGCGATAATCAGTTTCTCTAGTGCTTGTGAAGAGCGGAAGACCATTGTCTCTCTCTCTCTCTCTCTCTCTCTTTCAAGAAGATAAAAGGGTTTATTGATTTGGTTTTACCTCAAGGGCCCTGTTGCGGGCGAAAGCCTCGGGATCAGCGGACAAACCAGCGGTGTCCCAGCCGTAATCACCCGGGAATTCACCGGTGAGGTAGGAAGGAGTCTGAGCAGAGAAAGGTCCCAAGTACTTCACTCTGTCCGGCCCGTACCACAGCTCGTTTCCCTATTCAAGAGACAAGACCCAGCAACAACAGTGGCAAAATGCTGCATCAGCCAACGACCCACCAAACAAAAGCCAAAAAACAGATTCATGGGCAAGTGGTAGTACCATGGTGTACTTGCCGGTGCCCATGGAGACGACATCTCGGACAGCGTTGGAGGATGATCTGGATTGGCCGAGGAATGGGGAGGGTCCGAGGACAGTGGTGGCTGCTGCTGTTCCCATGGAAGCCATGTCTGAAGAAGAAGAAGAACAAGACGAAGATCCTTTCCAAGGAAAGCTCTGGAGATTTGAAGCTTCTTCGAGTGTTTGTCGGGCTTGACAAGGTGTGTGGCTGAAGACGGGTATATGAGCGTGCCCGCCCGCGCACAGACAAGGAAACGCAGAGCAAAACTAGTGGCCAGAATTCGGGGGACTTGGGGAGTTGTGTTGTTGTGGGGTTGGAGAGGCATGAATCAGCCAATAGGAATGCTTCGATAGATTGAAAGTATCTCCTCGTCATATCCTTCTATCCACATATTATCTTGTCTGTAAATAGATATTTCTTTTACCTGGAAATAGTGCATGGCGTTTTCTGTGGCAAATAATACCAAGAACTCATTATTCACAGAATTATTTTCTACAAAGATTTTCTAAAAATCTATTTGATGCTTGAAAGTGCGTTACTTATTTAGTCATTTGATGATAATATTTCCTATTTTAATAAATTAATTTTATAAAATGTATCATGAATATTTATTTGTCAATGATTATGGAGTTTCATATAACAATGTCCACTGATACTTTTTTTCGTTAGAAAGTTTTCATACCAATGTCTACTTAAACAATGCTGATGAGTAGCACCAAGAAGTGAATTAGTAGTGAAGCTGCAAGGCATGAAAAGATGAGCGGCAGACATTTTTTCTGCATTCATATTATATTTGGATCTAATTCTTATCTTTAGTAGTGAACAAAAGTGCCAAAGGAGTAGGACATCATGGATTTACGATCGTTCTCCGCAATTTAGTCATTGAAAACTTGATAGTATGATGTCGTAATGATGGACAAATGTCACATTGAATCATAATCGAGCTTAGCATCTAAGCTTTGACGTACACTCCAAAATGAAGTCAAAAATGAAAAAATTAAATTTGAAGTTGAAGAAAAATTTGAAGTTCGAAAAAATATATCAATACACAATTATAACGCACACATAAATGCTTGATGGCAAATGGATGCCAATTTTACATATAGGGCAGTCAACCAACAACTCAGAAAGTTTTGAGCGGAAGGACGGTCTTTAGAATATTTTACCATTTCAATGCTAAATCCTCCATTAAAACTTGTGAAATGAGTATTCAACATCTCAGCATATGCCCATATGAGTATTAGCAATTCGCATTAATCACACTAAACACAACTAGATTTCTCAATGCACACATGATGAAGGAAAGAGCCAAGTCCAAGTAACGAGCACGATAGATACCATTGCAAGATGAACCTTCCGCATAAGCCATGTACGCTCTCAAAATTTACATAGCCAATCATTGCCAATAGCATACATTACTCACGAAACTCAGAAATGGGGATTCCACCCTATAGCCTTAAGAGACAATCCCGTGAAAACAGGAGCGACTCTGGCATCCCCTTAACCGTAGCAAGAGCACGGTCCTCAATCAAGAAGCATATAGGTCAAAGTTTAATAAATGCACTGCCTCTGGCCATGGTATGGACGCAACATGCGAAAGGCACTGGTGACAAGGCATGGAACCATAGTATCTCATCTTCTCAATGCACCATAGTTTCTCGTTACCTAGGAACCGAAAACAGAGCTGTCAGTTCCAACTGTAATCCACCTTAATGAGGTCCATTCAGATAAAGAGACGAACATAGAATTTCAACTGTAGTTTTAGATGCATCATGTAGGGAGACAATGGAGCTTAATGAGTGAAACATTTTCAGCCGTACTTATATCTATCTATGGGAAAAAAAAAAAAAAAACTGTAGTTACAGAAGCGTCACATGAATCAGGTTCTTCATTCATTTATGTATATCCATATAGTGAGAGATTGGAAAGGACATGCCATTAAAATATGAAATTACTTGGCATGCTAATGACAGCCTCATGGGCATCTAGGACATACAATGTACAAGTTTCATCATTTTTTTGAATAAGAAGACAGAGCTATAGAGAATGAAGTACTTCAGCTATTTAACTAATATGAGTCTCTTTTCTAAGTCAACAATGAAGATGAAATTGATTTGGCAGAGAATTACTCTGCATTTTGCACAATTTCGTCAATCAGCAATTATGAGTCTGATTATTAAGCCTTATAAGCAAACAATAAGCAATAGACTTCAACGCTTAGGACATTCATCTTCAAAAGCAGAGGGTAGACTTCATAGCACGTATAGATTATGGGAAGAGAATAAATCACTCTCAAGACCATGAGAACTACTTACCCTGGTTTGTGACTTATTTGGTCTCTTTCCCACATCATCTTCATCATCATCGTTGTCATTATTGCTCAAGAGCAGTTTGTGAATTGAAGAATTGTCAGTTTTTCTGCCACGCTTGGAAGATGCTCCTCTACCTCTACCCCTTCCCCGTGGAGCAGCTCTTTTGCGTCCTTTTCCGTGCAGATTCTCATCACTTTCCTTTGGAGACAATAATTATGAGAAAATTCACAGTTAACATGAGGGAATGATAATTGGCCAAAAAAAGACCCCGCAACTTTGCTACAAGGCACAGTCAGACCAACAAAAGGAAATTCCAATCTAAAGACTGAATAAGCCCACCACAGTCACATGTTTTTAAGATCAGTTGATATGAAATGCCCCTAGTTGGAACAAGACAATATTTACATTCAAACAGGCATTAATTTGGAATTGGTAACTCGTTAAGATCAAATATACATAAACTCAACAAGGTAAAGCAAACATAAAGATTTTCATGGTTGCCCGATTGTGGGAAACCATATGCTGACCCAATGGAAGAATCTATTTATAGAAAGAAAAGGCATTCTTTCTTACTGAGCTTTCCTCAGGATCCTTGCTCACATATCTTCCTGTTTCTTCACTAGAGGCAGAATTTAAATCGTCCTCATCATCAAGAATACTTCTGGCAGCATTTTTTGCAGCCCCTGCTGCAGAGGTGCTGTAGCAAGAAAAAAAAAGAAGACAGAATTATCCCAAGTACTGATATAGAGGACTGCAGATTCAATAAGTAGAACACTGAGAGCTAGTATAATTCATCTACTATCTGCACACAAGACATAGATCATCTACTATCTGCACACAAGACATAGATCTTCCATGTACATGGCTTTATAAACCACTGGCAGCAAGAAAGGCATCCCATCATTTAAAGTTAAAAACCCACGTAAACAAGAAGTTTTGGGGGTACTGCACACTCAATACAGATGCTTACAGACATCAGTCAATTTCACATCCTTGTTCTTTCAAAGGCTTAATTTAAGCCATAGGAAGCCGGTCATCATACACATACACACACAGTGAGCGAGCTATAACTTATTTGCTATAATGCTGGCACTTTTCCAGGTATTAGTTTGTCCACAGATTACTCCATTGCACTCTATCCAAGTTCTCTGAGTATAGAAGCTCTGCACATTTAATTTAATGATCTCAATAAATGACTATCCAGATTGCCATTTGAAAATACCATCACTTAATTTAATCCATGCAGACAAATCATCACTATCAGAGAGCCTACAGTATCCACATATTACACCAGATGCTAATGCTAATTATTTCCCTGAAGCACTTCAATTGCAAAGCCAGATCACTTGAGGACGCAAATAATCTTTAGCTAGGTGATTCGGGATATGGGACATTGGAGTTTGACTACTTTAATCCATAAGCTCGAGTTCATGACTACATCCGCTACTAACCTTTCACGACGGCGAGATACCAAAGCTGAATCAAGAGTAGTTTGCTTCAAATTAGCAGATCCTCTTCCCCTGCCCCTTCCTCTTGTAGAAGTTTTCCCTCTTCCTAGATCTGAAGTAGCACGGGTGGATCTAGAAACTCCCAATGATCCTTTCCGGCCTCTGGTGGCAGAGTTTGAGCCGAGTATCTCTGCTGTGTCCTCATCATCGCTAAAAGAAACTGTGCTTCCTATTCCTGCAGCACTCCTATTTCTAGCAGCCTGGGCAGAATTTAACATGAAAAATTTAGCACTTAATGGCTTCACAGAGAAACTCATAAGAATCCAAGAAAAATAATCAGCTTATGATCCTAGACAGTGTTTTGCGAGCTACAGCTAGATTTACCTCCACAGAAGGTGCACTGGATGTTCCATGTGGGGTGTCACTGGGATGTACAGAACGTTCCTTAACGCGTTCCTGAATATAAAGAAAAAAGTCAATTAAGCATCAATCTTTACTTTAGGCAGCACATGGCAGGAAGAAGATGAGTTAAAAAGAACTTCAGCCTATCGTCAATGGGAATTAAAACCAACAGGCAAAAATAATGCTCGAGACTGTATCCAAGCTCCTAGTTTCTCTCATTGAAATGCCCTTCTGTAACTGCTGGAAAGACCTTACAATAAGATATACAAGAAATTCCTGCTTTACTCTAATAACAGCCATAATCATAGCAGAAAGTTAAAGCCTGACTACAGATTGAAGCAAATGAGCTAAAGCCCCCAAAAATTGGAAGAACTCCACACATTAAATGGTTGGATGAGACTAAATTCACCACATTATAAGGACAACAAGTCTCAATAGATAACTTCTTGCCTCCAAACACTCGCCAACTTTAAGAATTAGATCCTCCTCCTCGCATTTCAAGGTGTCAGAATCCCTAGCAATTTTGTTCTGCACATGTTCATAAACAAAAAAGTATCAACACAGAAGCATAACAGAAACATAACATTCACACTATAGCATGAGCAACTGACAGCTTAAGAGTGATGCCTCCGCAACAACAAAAGCAGGGTATGATACTTACGCGAGTTTCTTCAAGATTTAGTTGCACGCAAGAATAAAATGCTGTTTTATCATCCTTATTGACAAATTCGTGTAATGCTTTATCCAGATCATTGACTGGAAGTATCTCCATTTTCTGCAAGGCATAACAGCATATTAAACTATATACAGACCTTAAGAAAACTAAGAGACTGATAACAATTATCAGCATATCTTTCTAACATTCTACCCATAACAATACACTCAATTAAACTACAGTGGAAGTTAAAATATGTGTGCACAACAACAAATCACAAAGCAAAGCATGTGTTATTATCATGGATTTCATTGGTGGCCATAAGAGATTTATACAATATGAAAAATTCATTTAAAAAGCATAAAAGAATCAAGATTACCAGATTATTCTCGGCAACAAGCGCCTCTATGTTTTGTTGATTTAGCTCCTCAGGGCGAAGTCGCTCAGAATCTTCAAATGGTGCTACAGATCAGGAAGACGAACAATTTCAATGGCTGGTAAGATGATAAAGAATGTTTAAATGCAATATACCCTTGAGAATCAAAGCTTTACTAATACAATTATTTTTGAGTAGATAATTATGTCTTGCAATTAAAGAGGGTGAATAAATAGAATTTGGCACAGGTATTCTACATTTGACAAGTCATTTCTTTATTCAAAGGCAATAAGAAAGGCATACTAATATTGACTTGGAAAAAGAAGGACAAATAGTGCCAAAAACATAGCCTACTAAATTCCAACTCTTTGACCCAAAAAAGAAAAATCATCAAACTCCACTTGTCAAAAGATCTGTACCACTTTCACTCCGACCCTTTCTTGAAGCCTTAGAGAAGATTAAAATATCTTGAGGATTAGCAACCTACAAAAAGAAAAATCATTACTCCTTTTATGGTAGCGCTGTCAAAGACTACACAGTGTGCACCTTCTAATATGCATTTACCTTTCCAACATACTTTTGTCCAAACCTTTGAGGATTTATCGTCATAAATCCGGAGTAATCCACCTGCCACATGAATGAGGAGTTTAAAATTCACTCCAAGAATGCAGACACTAGTGGCAGATATCAATTCCTATCATAAAGTAAATAGAATCATAAGAGTGTTTCACATCCATGAACAGAATCAAAAGCAGTGATAAAAAAGAGGATTTTCTGTGCCAAAAGGAAAGGAACTAGGAACCAACATGTTACAAGTAGCATGATGAAAAAAATAGTAGAAATAGTTGAAAAGGAGTCATTTTTTACGGCTAAGTTGAGAAGGGACAGGTAGTGCTGATAAAAAAAGGAAGAGGTTACCTTTATCCGTATTAATGGAAGTTTCAGCTCAGACCTATTAGCTGCCTTTTTGCTGGACTTCTCAATCAGATTTCTGACCTGAGAAAAATTTCAACTTATGTGTTGACATGGAAGCTCCCAAGGAAGCATATCACTGGCTGTAATTTGCCACAAGCAACAAAAAAGGAGATCCTTGCAAGAGGCAAAAGATGTACCACTTTGTCCAGATGCTCAAGAATTGAATTCTGATCATTCGGATCAATGTCAGTAACATCCTTCAACACAACCTGTACCATCCACGTTATGTAGTCAACACAGAGCTTTTGCACATAAAAGAAATTATATTGAGGTACCTCTGTATATTCGAAAGGCCTGATTGAGGTCAAAGGAATCTTGGTTGGTCGATACTGATTACCCTATTTGATAATGTGTTAATATCATTACACGATGTTAATGTATGAGGAAGGTACACATGAAAACTTCAAAAGACGAAGTCACAATGATAAATTCTTCTGTTTGAAAACCCACCTTAATTTCAAGAAGAAGTACATGCTTCGGTTTTGATTCCCCATCAATCAAAGATGTTGCAATAGATGAACCTGGTTGTGTGATGTGAAATCCCATCCCCGGAACTTCCTGCCACAACAAGATCCATTTTGTCCTATAGGTATTCTGAATTCAAAGTTCAATAGAAATCAAGTGATAAGATTTATTCATTTGACTCATACCTGAGGGTCAATTATACATTCATGTTCGTGGCCCCATACTATAAAATCCAGGAAGCGTGGTAAGAAGTGCTCATTTATTGCATTCTTGGGATTTGTTTTTACTCTGCAATACAATCGCATATATGCACATAGTTTCATATGATGATGGTGGTGGCAAGAAACAGCATGTAAATGACTAGCAGCTCAAGAATGAATTTGGGCAGCTAATGTTGACAAATTTGAACATTTTCTCTTTATGCATTCTTGATGTAATATTTTCTAATAGCAAGGCATCACCTGTTTTGATGAAGGACCAGAATGTTAAACCAGTCAGAAACTTGACACCCTTCCTGTGGTTCAGGCCGCATCCACTGGACAGCATGAGGCGTCTGAGAACAACCCACAACATCTATGTGAGAAATTTCCTTGTTTGCCTTTGTGAACTCTCTTATCAAATCTACATCACTGCATACCCTCCTCCCCCTCCCCCCCATCCCCCAACCCCCCCCTACCCCCGGCCCCCCCCCCCCGGGCAGGGGTTCCTTTTCCCCCAACCCAAAGAAACACAACACCAAGAGAAATTCAACAGCAGAAAAAAGGGATACACCAATCCCAACTACCAAGACATCCTAATTCCTAACTGTAGAGACATCGGCTTATATTACAAGTTACCTGAAACATTCTATTGAGTCGTTCATCCCTAATGTTGCCAAGACCATAAAGGGCTACAGTCGTTGAACCCTGCATAGTTTTCAAGGGTTTCATGTGAAGATGATAACTTTGTGGGGCGACACTCTAATAAGTTAAAAACAGTTGCTCACAAACCTTCCTTATAAGAATTGGGCAAAGAGTAATCTCTCCAACTCCAGAACCGCCAAGGACCATTTTCCCAAAATAGTTCACAAGATTGCATGCGGACAGAATATCAATGGCAGAAAGATTATCCTGTTGAAAGTAACCACCAAAAGTAACTAGTGATCAAATCAACCACAAAACCATAGCTACAAAAGCTACCAAGGATCAACACCATCTACCAAACCACCATATTCAGCAGATTTAGGGAGAAAAGTCTTGCTGATGCTAAGGAAAAGAAGAGAATCAACCATGACAAGATTGCCAGTTTGACTAAACCTAAATTTAACGACTCGGCAGTTCTTGTGGTTGTCTTTAGCTTGCAGAAATATTACCTTCCCCCACGAAAACATTTAAAATAAGAATGGATTTTTGATCAACAGACCAGTTGTACATTTGAAAGGCAAATTCTGTGAGAACCCCAAAAAAAAATGCAAGCACACTTTATAAACGTGTTTAAGTAACCAAGGAAGATTGTCCAGTCCAACCAACACAATAACAAAACACAGCAACCTGCAATCCTATGAAAGATATACCCGCCAAATAGTAATCTCTAATATGAATACATGCAATTCATTGAAAAGAACAGGGCATCTTAAAGTCCCATTTCTTGTATCACATGTGGAAGCATGTATCTCTAAGAGAAGACAATTTTTTCAAGCTCTTTCTGATTCTCTCTTAATTGAAAAATAAGAAGCCTGGACAGAAGTTTGATGATGTTGGGGCCACAATAAATCTTAAAACAACATGTCCAGCATTACAACAAATATTTACGATGTAGAGGCCCAATGCTGTACATTATAAACAAACACCTGATCTGCCTTTTAGGGGAAAATTTACTTCACCATTCAGTTTAGAAAAGAGCTTAGGCTTTTTGCACCTTCTCACAAACATGACAGAAATGTAAAATGGACAGTTTGGAAGTACATAATTTATAAACACAAAAACTTGCAGAAACTTATCAAATCAAGCATTTGGCCACTCATTACATACCACTCCAGCAGGATCATCATGATTTCCATGAATGCTGAAGACTGGCAAGCCAACATTGAAGTGAGGGTCTTCATAATTTACATGGCCAAACCTGGGAAGACAAGAGTGATCTATTATAGACATAAGACCAACACCTAAAATATATGCACAATTCATTCAAAGAAACATGGTGCAGATGGATAGAAGAATTTTGATTTCAGCACAAAAGGGTGATATCCTATGTTTTTGTTTTCTTTTTTGAGGGAGTTGGTTTCAACTTTTTCTCATCTCTCATATAACACAAGGTTGCTACAATTAGATCATGCAGCATGTCCTTCATTATCATCCATTCCTCCAACAAGTAAACAAACAGAGCCATCATGTGTGAAACAGTAATTACATATTTTGAAAATTTATGGTCTGGTCGCTAACAACTTCAAATTGCACCGGCCAGTCATTGAGACAATAGCGACGAAGAATCTCAATGGCCTTTACTAATGTTGATCTTGACGGTTTGTTCTCATGGAAAAGATCACCACCTAGAAGTAAGAAATCCACCTGATAGAAGCACAGCAAATGCCAATAATTCAGACAAATGGATAACATGTGCAAGTAGCCAAAGAGACTTTCATTCAAGAATTATTTTGAGAAAGACTCAGGATTTGGGAATCAACTATTGGTCTCAAAAGTAAACAAAAAACTCTATAATGCGAGTATGAATGCATATCCTCAATCCTTTTTCCAGGTAGGCAAGATATAGCATCTGTGCCATTAATTAAGTGCAGACTATTGGCTCGATGGATAACTGCTACTTGATCCAGCGTATTTAGCCATAAGCAGTAGCAATTGGAAATATTTACAGGCCATGATAGATGTACCATGCAGAAGAAGAAAGTACAACCTTCCATGGCCTAGTTTAAAAAGTGAAAAATGGCAAGGTGATAAAACTATGGTAAATAAGACAAACAGGATTATGATTTGAAACCTTCTTTTTCTCAGCTATAGAGCAGATCTCTTCGAATGCCTGGAAGGAATCGTGCCGCCGCACTTCATCCTTCTCCATGTAGCCCAGATGACAGTCCGTAGCCACGAGTACCCGTAGCGTGTTGCTGGCATCCTCCCTGAAACCAGAGGAAACTACCGCATGATCAGATCAATTTGAGGAACGACCTCCTCACAGAGAAAACCAACAATAATGAACAAACATCCAGAAACCAAGCATCAACTACTCGAAGTAAGAAACGTCATCGAGCTCAGGCTTCGGAAGCTACTTAAATAGCCCTACTCTCAAAACAATGCAGTAAAGCAAGGAATCTCGAGACAATGGCCACTGCTATTGAATCTCTCCTACCAGCAACTAAACGGAATAAAAGCAGAAACGGTCGGTCATACCCAGTCACGTCTCCCATGCTTACAGAAATTCCCCACAGCCGGCTACGATATCAGCACTGCAAAAAACATCGCAGACGAGCGGACAGCGTCTGCACAAAACGAAACGATCATCATCACACTCGCAAAACAACGCAAGACGCGCGCGATCGCCGACCGGCGACTTCGATTAAAAACCGGGGGGGTGAAGTCTGAAAACCCTAGGAGATGGCCTGCCGCCCCCAATAACCGGAAAGGCAAAAGGCAGAAACCATCGCGGAACTTGTGGAGAGGTCAAAACGCGAAGCTAAGCACAGCGCGCTCACAGTTCAACCCGCAGAGAAAGTACTTCGAGAAGAGACTGAGCCGGAACGCTAGTGAGTCGTCACTTTCGTCGTCGCGTCACGGCCTGCTCGCTCGACGGTTAGCTTGGTTTTCCGGCGGCCGAAATCGGAGGGCCGGTCGAAGTCGGCGACTCCCGGCGCGAGCTCGAAGCGAAGGTGGCCGGAAACGGGGTGGCGAGTGGAGAGGAGAGAGTGGGGAGGAAGACGGTGGAGCCGGAGCGGAGAAGCGGTGGCGGGGAAATTTCAAAAGCGCGGTGGGAGTAGGGAGCGGAGACGCCGGTCGACGGCTCGCTCGTCGATCGTCGTAGATGACGGGCCCAATTGCATCGAACTTTGAGCGAGGAATTATTAGGCCATGTTCAGAAAACCCCCAACGCTAAGTTTACTAGGGCCGTAATGGATGGGTCGGGTCGGGTCGAGAGTGGCCTGACCTCAACCCGACCCAAATTGATCCATTTATATGTTATGTAAATTTAGTCATCAATACCCGACCCAACCTATTTACTAAAATGTTTCCATATTTAATTTAATTTATGAAAAATCTCTATCCACTTCATTAATCCACTATAACCTCTTTATGTACATATGCTATTTGGATAGAATTGTTATTTAGACTATAAGATGCTATGGAATTGGCTTTTCATATTGTATAGAATTTTCAATTTTTATATCGATTCATAGTGAAAGAAAAACTAAGTAGTTGGTAGTGAATTTATAAAATTACAGCAACATATAACATGAGTGCACAAGTGAATCATAGGTACATGTATAATAAAGCCTAAACGAGTTGGGCATCGTGAGGGTACATGTGCACCTAGATTCACATTATACATCATATTTAGTCTCATTTTAACTAGAAATCCATATGACCAAATGTTGTATAATTGTCCATGATATTGCATGAGTAATGTAATTTATTGGTTATGCCATATCAACTTTGTGACTATATTTTCATAGCATTGAGGTACTTTGCAATGATAGTATAATTAGGCACTAGACTCTTAATATTCTTTTTTTAGGAAAATACCAAAAAGTTATAAAATTATTATATTAGTACAAATTCAATCATAAATGCTTTTATATTGGTATTAATTTAATCGATCTGACCAATTTGGGCCACTCGATGCTAACATGGACGCTAACCGATACCATTGTCCGACCAAAATTGACATGACGATTTTTTAATAATTTTTATATTTTTTCGAATTTTTTATTTATTTATTATTTTATTTTATTTTGCTTTTTGCTATTCTTCCTCCTTAGATCCCCACAAGGCCGATGAGGCTTCGATAAGGGTTGCGGCCCTCACCCAAATTTGGGCAAAGCCACCTCACTCGCGGCCTTGGGTGAAGCTACCTTGCCTACAACCTTAGGCAAGGCCGAGCAAGGGTAGCAACCCCCACGGCCGCCAGCAAGGGCTTCGTGGGCCTTGCCCAATGGCTAGCAAGCCTCTTCGGAGCCTCGCCAATCACTACGATGATCCAAGGAAGAAGAAGAGGAAAAAAAAAAAAAGTTAATAAAAATTCAAAAAATAAGAAATATATATTATTAAAAAATTATTACATCCACGTTGATCGAATGGCAAGCATTCACGTCAATGTCGATCGGCCAAAATTGATTAAATGAATTGAATTGATAAAAATATAAAAATGTTTATTATTAAATTAGTGCAATTGAAAGGTTTATTATTAAATTGGTATCAATGCAATAAATTTAAGATTTTTTGGGTGCTTTTCCCTTCTATTTTTCTTTTGCACCTTAACTCTCTCATTCAACTAAATTTTGTTACAAGGACACTATTGAAAGATACATATATCTTGTAGGTATGATGGGAAACCAGATGGGTCAGTTCCCAATCTAGAACCGAAAATCAAACTCGTGACTCTCAACCAATCGGTTTTGGAATTGTCGGTTCTGAATTGGCCAAAGCATAGATCTTGAGCCTTATTTCCTCCTCGCTGTTCTCGCCTTTCTCCGCCACTAAAGATCTATCTTTCCTAGAAAGAACATTCAATCTGTACTAGATTTTACTCGTGCCCTTTTGCTTGTAAGCCCTCACTTTGCACAAATCTTTCAACTCACACCCCAATTAGGCAATAGGAAAAGAATTAAACACGAAATATGAGAAGTCGATAAGAAGAAAAAATTATCTTCCCTTCCTCAAGGTGGAGGGATAAAGGATTCTACTTTTTTAGCTGAAACAAAACAACGACGACGACGAAAAAGGAAGAGGCGGAGAGATGCGAATGACTCGTCTGGAACGCGGGGTCGAGGGATTCGAGGATTCAACTCGGACAGGAACGACTCTGCCTCATCCCCCGCCGACCAAACTCGCTCGCCAGCATGATCTGGTGCGCCGCCTCCTCCTCGATTTGCTTCTCCTCCGGAGCAGCTGCTCTTGGAGCTTGCGATGGCTATTCAGTACTGTGACTGGAATTGATAGCAAATCGAAGGCATTCTACTGAGACTTTCGTCTCTGTTTGCGGGTGTGATAGCACTTGTGTTATGGGTTAAAAACTAGTTCTACCCGAGATCAGAGTTCTCCAGTACAACCGGTGGTCCGTCTTGGAATCAAAAACCGAACCGGTTCTCTCTAGAACCAACCTCGAACCGGTTCGGTCCCGTCCTGGATTGAACCAGGATTGACACCCCTAACATCTCACCACTAATTACTGACGAGATAAAACACACGACATTTTGATACCCTAAGAATGAAGATCGCGAGGTCTACTTACTTCTTCCATTGTTTTAAGCTTTTCGCTACTTCGTTATCTTTTGATGATTTAAAATGGCTTAAAACTTGGAATTTAGACGAGCATCCTCTTATGCTCCTGAACCCAAAATGGTCATGCAATCTTGCGGACGTTCTTAATGGATATCAACACATTTTGTGGATGGAGACGAGACACGCAGGCAGCATTTCGACTATTTCCACTAACGACACTAGAAACGTCAGGATACACACCCAAGAAAAAAAAGAATGGAAAATGCCCAAAGCTAAGCTTTGACGCTCTCTAAGCTGGTCACGAACTGGTTCGCATCAGGTGCCTCTGCTCCTGCAGAACCCCTGAACAACAAGATCGCCAGGCTTCCGATGCAGAAGTAGATGAAACACCCGAACCGGTGCGTCACGAACGACCCGAAGTCCGTCCCCACTATGCACTGCCACGCTGGCCCGTACGTCCTGTCGAACTCCTGCATACACAAGTTCCTCCCCACATCAGCGCTTCGCGTTTGTAATATTGCAGAATAATTCGATGCTAGTAATTCTACAGACGCGCGCAACTGAAGACCCTTTCGTCGTTCGTCGGTACCTGCTTGATGAAGCGGGCAATGTCGGTGGCTTCCGTGACGTCGTAGTCATCGAGAGCCTTGGAAGCCAAATCCAGCGCGCACCGCTGCATGGCCTGAAGCATGTCCGTCTCGCCGATCACCGCTTTCCCTTCAAGCATTGTCGACAGCTCGACCTCGGCTTATCAAGTAGGGTATGGAAATTTGACGCAGTCGGAGGAGCCCAAGTGCCAAAAGCGTTCTACTCAGAATTTCGGATTGGTATGTGGATGACGAAGAGAAAATATGGAGCTGAGGAGGGAGTGTACGTGGTCCGGCGTGGGCACGAGCCACGGGGTGGACCCGAGATCGATACTGCGAGTGCAGAGGGAAGCACGTGACATGGTGTCTGGAGTTTTCGCAGGGCGTGGGCGGTGCACCAGGAGGCGAAGGACGAAACAGGTCGTCGTCATGCATCGTTGCAGGATGATCGTGGTGTGGCCCGCTTTATCGCGAGAAACGTGGCGCGGTCACCGAACCGCGGTGGTGGTTCATCAGTAGGATTTCGCCAGGTGGGCTGGCGGTTTTTGTCTGTGTCCGACCGGAGATTGGTGACCAGGGAATGAATGTCTGGAGGCACGAGACTGGAGATGCCATTGTCTTTTACTGCAAAGTTGCGGTACAAAATGTTTACAGGCTCCACTCCATCTGTTGAATCATCTGGGAACTTCTTGGAACAATGTTGGAACATTGTCCCTGCAAGTCTGAGCCATTGAATTGAGATGAGAAAATCTCTTCAGGGTTGAATTATGGCCAGTCTCACCTGATTTATCTTGGGGGTGAGCATGGACTGGTGTTTGGCATCCAACTTGTTATAGTATGACAACCATTTGTGTTCATATCCACTTGCATTATAGTCACGAGCGGTAAAATAATAAAAGGGAATAGAGCTAATTTAGTTTGAATTGGTTAAGCCTAGATTAGGTCATTAATCAGGTTGATAACTTGATAACATCTAATAAAATGGATTAGACAGGGCCTATTGTCGGATAACACGAGTTAAAACTTAAGACGGTTCATTTATTAATTATGTCAAAAGGATAGAGACGATAACGATATAAACACTCATAATATAAAACTTAAATCCACTAATTTCATGTTGTATTGTGTCATGCTGTCACGCTAAAAATTATCATCCTTAATTTAATTAGTTCAATAAGCATATTGTGTTTGAATTAGATCTAAAACAAAAATCATGATATAAAAAGCCTTGATTATACTGTAATCAATAATCTTTTATGACGAACTGTATTGTTGTGAAAACCAAAATACATAAACCGATTAGCTTTTGCCGATCACACAGCCGGGAGCAAGGTACCGACATTTGCACCGAAGAAGCACCCAGAACCATCGACTGCGGTTGCTCAACCTCCAGCACTAAAGTCACAGCATTCAGGACAGTAATCAATTTTTCAAGGATAAAGACTCGTGAGAATTTTCTTACCGGTCCTCTCTCTTGAGCGATGGAGCTAATCAAGCGATTCATCATCAGTACAGAGTCGCCATAAGATTCGAACCGCTTGAGATGAAGGAAGGCAATCAAATGACTACGAATTCCTGACGGCAATTAGAGGATGAGAAAACGCTCTAATATCAAGCAGAAAGAAACAGCATCAAACATGTGGCCGTCTTCGTTTCCTGAACTTCGCAAACAGTCTCCAGAAGCCTAAAGAGGCGCACTGCTCCTATGGAATATCCGTCCAAAACAAATCTGTCCTTGAACATAAGAAGCCTGTGTCAAGAATCGAACCCGGCCGCCACTCATCCTCGCCCCCTCGTCTCACCCTCTCCCACTTCTGCTGCTCCACACCATCTGACAACCTATGCTCCCCCACCTCATCGCCATCCTCCACTCCTGCTCCACCTCATCGTCGCCATGCTCATCCTCACCCCGTCTCAGCCTCTCCCACCTCTACTTCGCCCCATCCAACGATCCATGCCCATCCTTCCCCTCTTTCTCCGCCCCTCCCTACCCCTTCTGTGCCTCCCCCGGTGAGTTCTATAGACTCATTCGGGAACAGGACCAGATGGGTCTAGAAACCAACGGATGGTTCTCGATTCCCATCTTGTGAAAATTGTTCCTTAACAAGTAATTCTCAATTTTATGATGGAACCCACCCATCCTAAAACCGATCACCCCTAATAATTTTGAGGATAAACACGTAAGTGAAAGGTATAGTATTGAATTTGATTCAAAAATTTAAATCGATAGATAAAGAAAGATCAAATGTATATAAAAGAGTCAGACTCCAATGTTAGACACGGCAGTCGGGTGCAAATTTGATTTAGGGTCTCTGTTATCCCGTTCCACCTCTTTCTATCCGAAACAACGTGGGAGCGACCACGTCGCGTTAGACAACATAAAGGCCCTCAACAACGGCCCTTTGCATCATTCATTACCTGTCCTGACCAGTAAACACGTTCAATAATAGTCAAACCGAAAGAAGAATCAACAAGCCATTGCTAACTCCCGAACTCGAAAGCCCCCGTATCTTTTTTGTCCCCCATTACCATCTTCTTCGCCGCCTCTCTCTCCTCGCCCCCCATTCCCAACCTCCTCCTCTCGAGCTTTCTCTCCTTCCTTTTGTTCTCTTCGTTCCAATTAGCACGTACCATCTCATCTCCCGTTCCATAATCCATTTTAATAATCTCTCATAGAGGTCTTTTTCGTCGCATCCGCCGCCGCCCGCCACCGTTGTTTACTCAGGCGACGAGGAGGCGAAGAACCATGGCGCCCCATCTCTTCGCCTGCTTCGGCACGTCCTCGAGGAGAGCCGTGCAGGAGAAGCAAGCGGCCACGGCCGACATGTCGGCCGAGGAGCAGAGGAGGGGAGGCGCCGTGCTGGTGGAGCTGTTCTCGTCGCAGGGCTGCGCCACCTCGCCGGAGGCGGAGGTGCTGATATCGAGGCTGGGGCGGGGGGACTTCGAGCTGGAGGCGCCGGTGATCGTGCTGGCGCATCACGTGGACTACTGGGACTACGTGGGGTGGAAGGACCCGTTCGGGTCCAGCCGGAGCACCGTCCGGCAGAAGGCGTACGTGGAGGCGCTGCGGCTGGACACCATGTTCACGCCGCAGGCGGTGGTCCAGGGGCGGGCCCAGTGCGTCGGCACGGATCAGGAGGGTCTCCTCTCCGCCATCGCCTCCGCGCCTCGATTCCCCGCTCCGACGTTCCAGGTCTGCATGCTCTTTCTTTTCGGATTTCTCGTGATTTATAGATTGTGCAACATTTTGTGGATGAGTTTTACGTATTGAGTAATCACATGGAAGGTTGCGTACCATACATTAGAAATACTCCTTCTTTACATATCAATTATGTAGATTTCATCAACTCTCAGACATAAATTTTTACTTGACGAAAGAAAGATCTTAATTAATTTAGAATCTATTTTTTGTTAGATTTGTGAATACTTTATATGAATAATTGACTATCAACCACCCATGTCGCCGCATCTCTACTAACGACACAACGACACAATCAATTCTTTTTATCTTTTTATGGTGAGAAAGATCAACTTTAGATGAGTAAATAGCTGAGTTCATCAAAAGCGTTTTCTCCTGTTGGACAGTCGTATATCATCGTACCAACCATCACAAATGATTTGGACCTCAACTAATGATAAGATTCCCCTCGACTTTATGGTACCACTAAGTCATATATTTATTTTGGTTGGTCCTATATATATATAATGAAGACGACGATGACATAAAGATATAAAAATCACGGAATTACCAAATTCAAAATAAAGTTCTCGATGGTATACTCCATTTCATATATATAGTGAAAAGGCTTATTAAAAGATGTGGTGAGTTTAAATTGTATTTTGAAATAAGTTGAGATTCCTATATCAAATTATTGGATTCTTTCTCAATTCAATAGAAAATTGTCACCAATCATCTGATGGAAGTAAAGAATATCTAGTAAAAAAGTCTAATAATGTGTCATTGACTTTGTTGGCGATTTTGCGAAGATCTTATCTTATTAGCGGCACTATAAATATTGAATGTACTGAAACTTGATGTCAAAGTCTCTCTTTCTCTCCGTCGTTGACTTCCTCGACTGACATGCAAGCCATCTCTTTCGTGTACATATGCAAGGCAACGTTCCAGAGGCCATCGCCGGACACCTTGCAAGTCTCCCTCGCCGGAGCACTCAGGAGCAAAGTCGACAGCCAAGGCGTCAATATCATGGTGGCGCTCTACGAGAGCGGGCTGGTCACCGACATCCCCAAGGGCGAGAACAAGGGCCGAGTGTTGTCCAATGACTTTGTCGTCCGGCAGCTGGAGAAGCTCTGTGCCGTCAAGGACGTTTCGGCCAAGAAGACGGTCTCGGGGACCGTGAGCTTCCCGTTGTGGGAGGGCTTCAACAGCAGCAAGTGCGGCATGGCCGTCTTTGTCCAGAATAGTGGTCATCAGATTTTTGGGTCGCAGAACTTTTCCTTGCCGCACAATGTATGAGAGAGCGAGAGAGAGAGAGAGATTGGATCGGTCGTTCGTCATTCGTTTGGTTCTTTAAATGTGTTTTACGGACTCTTCGGCCGGCCATGATTCGGACCATTATGTACAGTACATGTTTCTGGTTTTCTAGTGCACTCTCTTTTTCCCCCCTGTTTCTGTAGTTTAACCTCTCTCTTTTCCTTCTCTTTGCTTCTCCCTTTTCTAGCAGCTAGAGGGATGTTCTAGCGAAGTTGTTCTGGGCAATTTGACGGCCAGCAGGAATTCATTGTCGACAGCGATAATCATCATCAGCCATATGATAGCTCATAAAGCTCCTGACGATTTCACGTGTCCAAGGTCTCACGACATGCAGAAAAGGCCTAAAATTTGCATCTCTTCAAGAGGAGTATATGCGTACAATATATAATAATATTTATAATGATAATCTTGAACCATGACTGTTTAACAAGTTAAAAATGCTGCATATACAATGAAAAATTAGAGTGGTTGTCAGTGATCTAGGACTACGAACTCAAGCTATCATGAGTCGCGTGATTCCATAGTTGATGGTAGCTTTCCCTTCCCATGATTTTGCTGCTTCTTTTTCTTTAAACATGTCAGTTACAATTCTTTCATCCTGTTTCTTCACCTATTAGTTTTGGTGGTGCGTTCATATGAATTACTCGATGTCGAAGGCAACGTGTTTGAACTTTTAGACCCCATAACGATATCACTTACACTACCTGGTTGTAAAATCTTCACCATTCAGTCATAAGCCAAAATCTTAGTCCACGAGGGGGAGGATGCTTTCATAAAACATAGCAGACCATGCTTCTATCTATCACCAATCTGTGGTCTGTAGTGTTGTATACAGTCAGAAGGATTGACCGGTCGCTCAAAAAGTACTATATGCTTATGGACACATGTGTACATGTGGAAGAGAGAAACGACCCTAAGTTGAAACCGCATGAACCTCGCCATGATCACGAGGAAAATGAAGGTGTTTGTACCAGCAACCCTCGCTTCATCAGTTGCTCCCCTCCCTCTCTCTCTCTCTCTCTCTCTCTCTCTCCACTCTTACAAGCTTTATTATCACAGTAAAGTCTAGGAATATAGCTCACGACTCACAAGTTCAATAGTAGCTATAATCAAAGCACCAACTATTTACAATCTCCCGGTACATCATCAAGCACATGCATCAAGATAATGATGCAGAGACAAAGCTTGCAAGTATATAAATTGTATCGATGCGCAAGATCGTTCTTGCACTATGTATTGGGACCCCAGAAGCTGAGATAAAGCACCATCCTCAGCGGTTCCTCCGCAGCCACACTCCTCTCATTAGCACTCATCGCACTGTTTCCAGCCTCTGACTTCGATGCATCCAACGCGGCCGGACCGAGACTTATTGCTTTCACTTGCGCCTTTGCCGATCCAACCGATGCTCTCAAGTTCTGTTTGAGAACAGACGATCCAGGATTCGCATGAGACATCTCTCTCGTGCCCTTTTTGTTTATGCGGGTGGGCGTGCGTGATTAAGAGGATATGAGTGAGGTAGGTGATCGTTGTTGCAGATATATAGGTAGGCTCCATGATGGAAAAGCACGAGTGGTGGGACTAAAAAGTGATGGGAAAGGACCCAACTCTATTAATACCATTGGCGGCTAAAAAACCAGCGATCGTGGGGGCAGAGAGAGGGTGTGGGCGTTCAGAGGTCTTACCCCTGGCCTTAGTTTTGCACTCTTTTAGAAGACGAAATTGAGGGCGCGGATTGGAGTCAAATCGAGTCGAGCTATTTGCAAATGGCTCGGGTGTAGCTCGATGGCTCTTCTTTGATATCGACTCACTTAATTTCAAATCGAGCTTGAGTTTGAATTATTGGAGTATCCTATCGAGTTGAGCTGGAGTACAAGTTAGTTAAGCATCTTGTTGAGTTCGTATACTACTATTCAAATATCTCGTGAAATCAAAATTTGAACTTGTTAGTTCACAGCTCAAGCTTTCATTATTATCTTATATGATGTTTCTAGAATTATAAAAACGACAAGAGAAACTCTTATTACATAATATTTGGCCTTATAAGAGTCCAGGTTTGAGCTTTACTTACAAGGGGATTGAATTGAAGCCATGGTCTGAGTATCTTGATTTTTAATCTGAGTCAAGTTTGAGAAGCAAAAGTACTAATGGATCGAGTTCGAATTTCGAATCAAGTTTCGAGTGCTGACCGTTCGAGCCACGCATGAGCTGGAGCCTGGCAGCTAGTGTGGGACGATCTCACTGTCGATGGAACAGCGACAGATGGCGGAATTCAGCGTACATGGACACTGAATCGGTGTCCCTTCTACCCCCATGTTGTCGCATCCCTCCAAAGGTCCTTTCCACTTCGATAAAGAAAGTCGGAAAGTCGTCCTTGGAATGCTCAAATTATTGTACCATCTTCCAGGGTCCCCCGTACCTCTCTTTCTTCGCTTGTCAATGTAAACGGCTGATCCTGGAGCAAGAAATCCACGGGAAAAAGGGCCCAAGTGGTCGATGCAATGAGTACACGGAAGGACAAGAATTTGTCTTCCTGCTTCAAGAAGCATCAAGCATTCCCAATGCAAAACCATGACCACCCTGCTTTCGTCCATAAACTCGATCTCACCACTTGCGCGATGAATCCGATGGCTGGCGTCCATGGGGCCCGGAAACAACTGACAAGGCTACCGACAATCCCTGGTTTTATTATTGAATGATTCATCAAATGACAGTGATATATACTTCAATTAGTGTACAAGCCATTTCCCACCTGAACTGACGTCCACACAGATATTACAAATCCGCTACCATCGCTTCAGAAAAATTAAGCTGAATTCTTACTTGTCATTGCTATACGAAGGAAATAACAACTCGAGACAGGTGGAAAAATGTATATGTGACGGTAAAATTTCAAAAGGAACAAGAGCCATTAAATACACAAACACAATATCTAACCGAGATTCTAGAATCAAATCCAGAGGAAAAAAACACCTACATACATTTTCCGATATATTCTGACATTACTATTCTTCGTGACACAGCAAAATCCAATGGAAGTAGCCACAGCCCAAACTCTGATATCATCCCCGACTTTGCATCCTTCTGTTCAATAATTTTACAAAGCCATCACTGGAGGCATCCCAGAAGCCACTCTTTCTCTACATGATGCCCCTTAAGCCAGATCACCCCCTTCCTTAGTTTCAGTTACCACCCATCAAGCCTGTGCAATGGAGAGGTTGATTTGACATTTTCCAATTTGGGCCAAGATGATCTTTCAAGCAAAGATCAAATGACTTTTATGCTGTTCCTACAGCTTCGACTTTTTGTCGAGCCAGATACTTCTCCCTCCGCTCCTTCTGAGATAAATAGGAGGTTAAAAGAGTTAAAGCACTTTCAGATAAGGCATGCTTAAATGCATGTAAAGCAACCGTGAGTCAATGAGAATATTTACCCATTCATCTATCACGAGACCATCTCCCACAATTTGAGCTCCTGTTTCTACTGGAGGAGGTTTCTTGCGAGTTTCAAGAGCAGCCTCAGCTTCTGCCAACTGCCGCTTCAGTTTTTCCATTGCCTACAAAGGAAAAAAAACACTAGTGTTGGCATCGGCCTTCTATGGCAATCAACAAGTGGAGCAGGTCACACAACTCACAATCAAGCAAGCTGGTCAACTTACAGGACTGGGGCGCTCGACATCTAAAAAGACAACACGTAAAATTCGCTCCACTGTTACTTGATCCTTTTGTTCATCAAACTGCAAGAAATTTGTCGAATATGAGTCAGTGAATGGCACTTCATCTAAGAGTTGATTATCTATCTAGTCAGCTTATTTTGAAACAGACGGCAAAGGTCCCGGACATTGCAAACCTAACTCAATACCTACTAGCGGTGACAACTCCCCAAGAAGCACATCAAACAGATATATTGTGGAGAAAAGAAATTGGAAGAAATGCCATCCCATTCCTTAACTATATAAACTAGAGGGTCGATCATCCCATTCCTAATTATACCCAGCCAGAGAGCAGCCAAATACTATCATGGGACAAGTAATAAATGAACACATTGTTAATCAGCAGATGCCTCTGTCATCCATCTTGTTTTCTCTCCCACAATTTGTGTGGTATTAACAGGGAAAAGTACTTCATAAACATAAATTTTTACTTTATCGTTTAGCACTTAGACAGCATCTGACAGGAAACACTATGCACTTGCTCCTCCCAAAACAAGTACTACCAGAGCATAATTTCATTTCAGATATTGCAAAACCAGTTAGATATGTTGTAAGTGCAAACAGAGGAGGTTATCAGGAATGCAAATAGGGAAAGGAACAACGTCAGATCCAAGACAGTTCGCTGAAAACTCCTCATATAAAATTCACTCGCACAGATCATTCATTAAGTCTATCGTATAGAAAAGGGGGGAGGGACACTAATATAGCTATTAATTTGTGATGTAGAGCAATTTATTTACCAGTTCAGGCACATAGTCTATCCCTGCTTTGACTTTCAGGCTCATTATCTTGAATTTCACCTTGCTCTTTTGGTCCACTTGCTTTTCATTATTCTCTGGCTGCTCCACGAACTTGAAGACTGCAGTACATATTCAAAGGAAACAACAGAGGTATCAATAGAAGCTGGACAAAAAATTCACAAAATATATTGGCATATATTCAAACATAGAGTAAGTCATATCCTCATTCCGTGTTAAATGCAAGTTATTTTCGAAAGAAGTGATGAATTCATGGCATGTAGTAAAAGGCCAAAAAAAAAAAAGAACAAATTATTACCTGTAGCTATAATGCTTTCACCAGGAGCAAGCGTACCACCAGGAGGACGCATATAACAGCTTTTTGGTGCAGTGGTTTGGAACTAATTAAGAACAAGCAATTAGGTTATAAACAGACCCGATGTCCAAAAGCAAGATTACTAAGTTCAGTTGAGATTCAGCAAAATTACATTCTAACCCCATGTTCTACATTTCACTATTATCCAGAGAAGTATTAGCAATTAAAGCCCTACAATTCTATCACCGAATGTTTTCCTTAGTTCACCTAAATTTCCTTCCAACCACATAAAGGGTGATAACTCCACAAGACCGCCAATCACAATTGGAAAAAATAGCTTTTTAAGTCTATTCCGCATAATATTAAAATTTCTACACCAGCAACTCTCCACCAACAATTACATTTTTGTAAAATCTCTTCAAAGAAAGATCATCCTACTCGAACTTGGTAGTGGGATTCATTAGTATTGAGTAATTTAATTATGTTTTACATACACAATGCAACAAAAAAAAAAAAAAAAAAATCCAGTTATCATTGAGCTCGGCACAAAAATTACTTTATGAGTCCAAAGTTAGTCCTCAAACTTAATGTACATGTTCCTATAGTCATTTTACCTTGAAAGCTACATGTGACCTGCTCGTGTTTTTCAATCTGACCGCGCTCCTCACCTGTTTCCCCGGTTCATCTGAAAAGGGTCGGGAAGTATAATTACGATAAGTCCCCATGAGAAAAAGATAACACATGTAGATAGGGGAAACAAATCCATGAGAAAAAGATAACACATGTAGATAGGGGAAACAAATCCATGCATGTACGGGATAAGATAAATGCATATATTCAACGCCTTGGTAATCATAAACATACAAAATCTCCTCGTTTTGCCACTGTACAGCGCATCATTCAAAAAGCTTTCTTTTCTTTTTTGCTATGCCCCAAAAAGAAGCAGCTTGCTAAATTTTTGCTTCCGAAAGCAACGGGAGCGAATGTACGAGTATAACACCGAGAAAAAGAATAAAGAAATCAAGCTGAACCATAGCCCCGACCTCAACATGATAAAATCCCAAGACTCTCTCCCTCCCTCTCTCTCTCTCTCTCTCTCACTCTCTCTCTGGCGCACGCGCAGAGTCCGAAGGCTCTTCCATTCCACTTTTTTTCGTGGAAAACGTATGGAATGCAGGGCACCTTGAATGAGAGATAATCTTAAAAATTTAAACTTTACGTGCCAGAGCAAAATGGAATGGTCAAACAAAGGAACAAAGCGGAATGAACCAACCACAGAAAACTTGAATAAAAAAGTAAAACTCTCCGCTGTACCGAATTATTTTAACCGACAGACCAACAAACCGAAGAATAAAAAGTCAACGACATCTCACAGGGAAAGTAGAGGCTATTCGCCGGATCGAGCCGGAGCCGGCGCCGGGCGGGGAGGAGCGATCTGGCGACCGAGGACACCGTGCCGGACGACGAGCCGCCGCCGGCACCGCCGGGCAGCGGGCGCGATCCTCCGTCCGCGGGGCGGCGGCCGGCGGCCTGGCCCGGGTTCCGGTCGTGGTAGGCATTGCTGGTGTGGAGGTTCTGCGTGGAGGACGAGGAGGACGACGTGTTCACGCTGGTCGACTGCCAGAACGGGCACAGGCGGAACACCTTCGGCTTCTGCCGGTCGGCGATCGCCATCTCTGTCCCCCGCCGGTGCCGGTGCTGGCGCTGGCCCCCAAGGAGAGAAAACCGACGAAACTCCCCGACGAGAGAGGTCCTGTCACATTGAGCGAAGGGGCGCGATCGGCGACGGAGAGCGTCGGCGGGTCGCCGGAGCCGGAATTGCGCGGCGGAGAGGGGCTGTGGAGAGAGAAGCTTTAGAGAGAGAAAGAAGCTAGAGAGAGAGACGTTTTTCGAGTGAGGGCTTGTGGAAATCGGAAGAAGTAAGGACGACGACGACGACGACGATGGCGAAATGGTAATTACGCGCCGCTTGCGCGAGCTCCCGAGGCGAGCAGGCAGTTGGGAGAAGGGAGGAGGTGTGCCCGTCACGAGTTTAACGCCGTGGCGGGCCGGATTTCAAGCTCGGGTTGAGGCGGATTTGACTTTCGGATTTGGGGTCCGCCCCTTTAGCGACCCGTTTACGTGGCTGTACGACGTCGCATTCGGCGGGAGAGAGAGCGAGTGAGGGGATTCCAATTATTAAGAATCGATTGGGTTTCCGTGCGGGTTAGGCCGCCATTAAGGTGGGGTTTTTATCTTCATCATCTCGTTCTTCTCGTGGCTGGGGAGTAAGTGTTCGGGAAAAAGGAGAGCGCCCCGGCCACGTCAGCGAGGTAGGCGATTTCGTGTGGAATTCTTGGTACGTGCAAATCAACAGTTCAATTTCTATAAGAGTGACGGATGTATATGAATCGATGATCTGTTTTAGCAAGTTGGAGCGATCGAAGAGAGCTATGGGAATCGCATCACAAAAGAGAAAAGAAATTGACAGCCATGGGTCTCTTTATTTTGGTCACGGATGAACAACCTGTTTTATTATGATGGCGCCGAGTTAGAAAGACGGGCGCTCAATTTATATTTGGCTCTTTTTCGCTTTTTCTTTTCTAAGCGGAGGTGTAATAATCAAAAAAATATAAACAGGAATCCAGTTACTATTATTAGGATGCTTAACATTGATTATACAATCCAATTTAACAAATATTTTTTGAACGCACTTGAAACAAAGTTCCCAAGCCTAGAATCCGCTAACGAATTCGTCGGTGCGAGTCGTCGAGAGGGCAAAGTCAATGCAAGTGAGCTCTTCTTAAAAATCTTTTTTTCGATTGGGTGCGAATAAATATCAAGCGATTCCTGTCGAATTCGGTGAAGACTCTAAATATTTTTCTCCATATATTTGAGATGGGAGACGTCGGCGATTGAAATTAATGGGGTTCGCGGAGAATTAGGTTTGGGGGTTGAAGGGGACGGGGGCAATCAATTGGGTGTCGGCTAAGTTTGTTGGGACAGGTTCGTTGGTGAGGGGGGAGGTTGAAGGAACTTTAATTTTTTGGATTAATTCAACGTCCCCCCGCGAGCGAGCGCCACGTATTGATTTCCCTTTAATTTTCCAATTCCCTTAAAAAAAATTAGGGATATAATGACACAAACAGTTCTTAAGATTTGACTCCATAAGTAATATGGTCTTTTAACTTTTAATTTATTCAATATAATCATTGAATTTTAACCTAATGTTTAATATGATTTCTAAAATTTTAGTACATATTCAATATAATCTTTAAATTGTATGAAAATGTTCAATTTAGTATTTATGTTAATTCGAGATCAAGGATAATATCGAATTTTTTCATAAAAGTCCAAAGGTTACATTAAACAAATCAAAAGTTTAGGGATTGGATTGAACATTAGGCTAAAATTGAGAAATCACATTGAACAAATTAAAAATTCAAAAATCACATTACATATTTAGTTAAAACTCAGAGATTATCTACTTTTCTATGAAGTAAGTGCATTTGAAGTTTTAGAACTTCACCTACAAAAAAAGAAAAAGAAAAAAGAAAAGATCAAAAACTTGTTAATAAAGTGTAATTTAGTCATAGAACTATTTGAAAATGTAATAAAGTTCTAAAACATTTTAAGTAAGTGTAATGGAGTTATAAAATTTATGAAAAATGTAATAAAATTCTAAAACTTGTAAAATTGATTAATTCAAGTCAATCCGTTAATGCACTTTTTAAAAGTTTTAAGATTCAATTGTACTTTCATGACAAGTTTAAAAATTTTGTGACTAAATTGTACTTTCTTAATAAATTTTAAAATTTAATTATACTTTTTGAAATTTTTAGGACTCAATTATATTTTAAAGATAAGTTTTAGGATTTTGAGTTTATCCATGAGTGAACTCATCCCTCCCAATGGTCAACGAGGGAGAGTGCTGGTCAACGTGGGCGTTGGGCCATTGCTATTGGGCCCATGTCTCGTTCGCGGGCTCAGCGCGGCCCATATCAACCGGGGCCGTGTGAATCCCGCGCTCTTCAATTTGTATGAATACGTATATAATCATTAAAATCAAATCATTTCGTGTATATATATTGAAAATAGAGAATGATATTAACGAGTAATTAGTATACATATTGTGACGTATTCGCTCTACAGATTGTAGGATCACCATCTGAGAAAGCGCGAACGCTCGCTTCGCTTGATGCGAAATCTCTAATCAGGTCCCCAGCAGACCAACTGCAGCAGGAACTCCATCCTCTCTCTCCTCCTCCTCTCCTCCTCCGCCGCATCCGCCGCGTTCGCCTCCCTCTCGCCCTTCTCCGCCTGCGCTGCACCGCTGCCGCCTACTGGCCCCGCCGTGGCAGGCCGCGCCTGCTGCATCGACTTGAACACGGCCTCGAACTTGCACTTCTTCTGATCCCGACCCGCCGTCGGCTGGCGGCTGCCTGCTTGCCCGGTCATCTGTCCAGCCTAATTCTCGATCGATTATCCGAAAAACGAGTCACCGTGCGGGATGGTTTGTTCGAATGGGCGGTTCGCGATCATGGACCAGAGCTTGGAGAAGGAGAGATTCGAGGGCTGGCGAGCGGGTGTATAAATAATTAAGACGACCGAATACCCTTCGAACGAATCGGCTTGAAAAGGAGGAGGGCGGTATCGGAGGAATCGGGGGGCCGCGAGATCAAAAAGTGGGTCGGAGCTCCCGGATTTGTGGCGATGGTTTTTGGTTGAAATGGCGGGTTTCTTGAATCCGACGGCGCAACCGCACGTGGCGATCTTCTTCGGGAGCACGTTGTTGATTGCCTGGACTGAAAGCGATGTTGTGTGTACTGTCTAGTCTATATCTATATATATATAATCATCGTTTTTGAGTAAGCACCCGCCCAATTCCAGGACGTGGAATGGCATTTCGGGTAAAAATAAGCCGACTCTAGGGGCGTACGTTAGCAGCGTCCAGTAATGTTACGCCCGCACGCGAGCCCGAAACGGTGCGCTCAAGGAATCGACTGGCGATTGCTTAAAGGAGGGGAGAGCGAAAAGAGGAAGTTTGATTGACAATGGGGCCTTTTTGAAGTAATTATAGCTAAGTCCATGATTAGATTTCTTGTACGATAATTAAACTGCTGATAAAATACTGATTGAGCGACATTTTTTTCTTTTCTTTTATTTTGATTGAGCCACCTTTTGGAAGAGCTCTTTCCTACCCTTTGCGGCGGCAGTAACTATTCTAAACCTTCCCCAGCCTTTTACGTCCCAGCCGCCATATTATTCTCTCCAAATGTGCAATCTCATGCATCTGCCACGATCTCTTTGGAAAAGTCATTGATGGCCTAGGGTGATCTAACTCTGGTAATAAAGAGGAACTGCTTCTTGAGCTAGCTAAGTTAATTTTAATAAGCACGTTAAAGGGCTTAGAGCAACCAACAAGAAGTATAATTGGGTTGTCAAGGTCTAAAAGCACCGACACTCTCCAGAAGCATTCGTGTTATGTCCGACACGTGGTCAAAGAATCTTCGGAGTATCGGGAAATCCAATACGTGGTCAATTTTTCTTGACATGCTTGGACACGCGAGTCCGAAATTCCGACATGTGATTCCAACACGCACGGGGTTAATTTTAAAAATTTTCAATACTTAAGAGGTTAAAATATAAATATATGAAAAATAATAAAAATAACAAAAATAAATGGGAAAGAATAAAATTCTCACTCTTAAATTTCTCACTTATAAGTTTTGACATTCCCATGAGTGATGATGGAATGCCTCTTTTCTCACCAGCGTCGCTCCACCGCTCCTATAAACTTAAAGTTGTGATGTTTTTCTGCTTCTTTCCATCTCCTGTAGGCGTCGCACGCGAGTTATCTTTTTTGGTCTATAACTGTGTTTGGTAAATTGTACTTTGAAAACCCTTTATGAAGTACTTTGAGCAAAATGGTGTTTGAGGAATCACATTTACAAAAGAGTTTTGTGGTAAAAAAAAAATTATCAAAAGAAAAATTTTAAAAATTGACCAGTAAGGGCAGCGGCCGCCGGCGACCTCCGATGACCCCGGATCTGGGGCGGCGAGGTCGCGCACATCGTGCAACATCGCCTCGACCTCCGGCGACCCCAGATCTGGGTCGCACGGCCTTGGGGAGCTCCGTGTGAAGGTCGCGGTGCGGCAAGCGACGGTCACTAGCAACGCCGCGACTCGTGGAGGTCGCTCGACTCTCCGACGACGATCGCCTAGGTTGTCGCGACCACGCCGGCCACCCTCGACGGAGAAGACGGAGAAGATGAACAGTGTCTCCTCACAAGGGAAAAAAACAGAAAAACAAAAAGTTCGTAAGGACAATTTCGGGAAAAAAAAATATGAACAGTACCCATGTGACATGCTGAAAAAGCCGAAAGCCAAATGCAGGTCCTCACTTGCCTTGGGCTTTCAGCTTCACAAAGCTGGCATTCTCCAAATGGGGGTTAAAATTTTTTTGCCAAACACCCCTATACTTGGCCCAAAGGACTTTAGGTGTCCAAAGCCCTTTCCAAAGTAGTTTCCAAATGCACTCTATGTCATTGGCTTGTGAGTTATCTCTTATATTTTCCATGGCAAATTTAGTTATTTCATTCTTTTTTTTGTCGTACTTCGAGAGTTATTGTCCTAAATTTTTCTTGAACCTTGTTTTACAAAGGAGCTCCAGGCCAATCTATATCATGAACTCCGAACTCTATCTGGGATTATAAGAAATCTCACTAATCTCCGACAAGTGTAAGAAAACAAGATATGTTTCTTCAAATTTACTCTTTTGTGTTTGCAATTTTTGAGTTTCTCATTCAATCTCTGTCAAATTAAAAAAAACGAATGATATTAACAAATGTTAGATTAATAATTTTAGTATAAATTAATTCTATGCTCTTATTATTATTTATTTATTTATGCATTTATATATTTTAATATGTAACGTATTGGAACGTGTCGAAATTTTTTATTTTTTTAGAAATAATGTGTCAGCGTGTCACGTTGGGACGCGTATCGTGTGTTTGTGTCGATGCTACATAAGTCAAGGCCCACATATGAATGATCCTACCTCCATCGCCTATCTCCTCAAGCCCTTTGAAATTTGTTGTGTTCTATAACTTTTCCTACGTCCTCTCATGTTCATCCTTAAAGAAATGAAATCAATTTATTATCAAAAGAAAAAAGAAAAAAAAAGGTCTTATCGAGGAAGAAATTATTACTAGACCAATGAAGCATCACCAGAGGTCCAGCGGTTCAAATTTCACAAATAAGGAAACAGTTGGGAGTCGTCTCAGAAGAAGACGCGTTTAGCTCACGATAGCCAGTTTGCTTGGCCCGCTACCAATTATTAGGCCGACATATCTGACAACTCTTTCACTGTGTTTGAAGTTAGAGAAAGAGTGGGGAAAGAAAATTCGAGGACAAATTTTGAACCCCTCTCTCTCTCACCCTCGAGCAAACATTTCAAAATCTCTCCCATCAACTTTAGCTAGAATAAAAATCAGGAGCATATGAAACAAAACTTCCTCATCAAGTGAAGGATTTCTACTTGGAATTTATCCCACAAGCATTTTTCCTTTTTATCAATCGATCTCTATTTTGACAACTATTTCATGTCACAAACTCGTGTCCATGATGATTGAGAAAAATTAAAGCATAAATCGTCAATGTAAGAAAAATATTACACTGATAGTCTTATTCACCATATTTGAGAGTTTGTGAGAGAATTAATTATTTATGGTGCGTTTGATAATATTTCTGTTCAAAAATTGTTCCAGCGAACTGGAAAAAAAAAACTAATTTTGTTTCAAAGAACAATTTTTGAACAGAAGAACGCGTTTGGTAATCGCACAAAATTTCTATTTCGGAATAGAAAAAAAAAAAATGAAACACATTTGGTAAACTTATATAATTTTTTTTGTTTCTTTTAATTTTTTAATTTTTTCTTTATTTTATTTTATTTTATTTTATTTTATTTCATTATATTTTTTTCCTTTTGACCGATCACCGGCCTTGGCTATGATCGGTAATCGGCCGACGAGGCCTCTCCAATGGCTAGGCAAACTCGGCCTCGCAAGATTTGGGTGAGCTTGAACTCACCGAGCCAATGCGAGGTCAACTCTCGTCGGTCGACGCGAGGTTGGCCTTGCCTTAGTTGGTCGAGCTCGCCTAGATCTGGCGAGGCCGAGCTTGCCCAGCCATAGATCTAGGCGAGCTCGACCAATCAAGACAAGGCCAAGCCTCGCCGGGGGCTAGCGACGCTTTGGCGAGGTCGCCAGCCCTCAACGGCCGATCGCTGATCATGGCCGAGGCCGGCGACAGACCAAAGAAAAAAGGTAAAAAAAAGAAAGAGAAGGAAAAAATAAGAGAGAAAATGTGTTTCTTAGAATGAGTCCGGGAACAAAAAATAAGTTTTTCATTTTCTTGTTTACATTCCAAATTTATTTTGGGAAACAAAATTGTAAACAAAAGTGTGCGTTTCTATTCTTTTTTTTTTTTTCAGAACAAAAAATCAGAAATTGTATTCAAAGAGAAAAAAAAAAAATACAAACAACCAGGCCCTTGACCTCTCGAAATGAGGATGGCAAGATTGTGCATACAAACGGTCAGTATATGCTATGATTATTGACAATTAATCTCAGAAGCAAATGCATGAGAATATGCTGACGATGAAAAAAGAAACTGAACAAAAAATATGCATAAACGGCTCAATTTCATTTCGGCGGTCATAATTACAATGGACTCCAGCAGAATCTAGCAGTAAAGGAAGAAAACAAAGGAGGGGGGAGCTCAACGATCAATAAGGTCCCCAGCAGCTCAAGTACATGACTTTCCTCAAAGACTCTTCGCACTGCTTCGCTTTCCCTTCTCTGATTTTCTCAGAAACAGCAGAAGCAGCCGAGCACGAGGACACTCTCCTGGCCTGTGAACAGGACCCGACGTTGCTCTTGGCGTGTTGGTGGAGCGATCTGATGGCGTGGTTCCCCCTGCAAAACCCCTGGTCCTTCAGTGCCTCCACGGCCCCAATGGTCGCGGCAACAATCCATACTTTGCTAGTGAAGATCATGGTAACTTGATTTGTCTGCTTTGCACAAGTACTGGATTGACTTAAATGAAGGAAAGATTGAATTTTGAATTCTGGGTCTGGGAGTCAAGAGTACCAGGATTGACTTGGATGGAGAAAAGGATCGAATTTTGAGTTCTGGGTCTACGAGTTTGGATGGTGTTGGTGGAGCAATAAAGCTTCTGGACTTATATATAAGAACGGCGTGGGGATTACGTGCGCCTCACAGAAAATGGGAATGCGCAAAAACCAGAGGCTGTTTCACCAACAGTTCAGGAGAAGCAGCCCATGGTATTAGGCATGGGGGAGGAGTCCAATCCCATCCGATCTAATCCGATATCATTATCTGCTGAAGGAATGGACATTTTTTTCTATGCTGGCATGAACTGATCTGTCTATGAATCGAGACTCCTTTTCTGAAAAGACAAGAGGGACACATGGTTATGGCAATTGACGCAAGCGCCACAAAAGTCAAGTCGGGTGGTCACGCACATTAGAAGGGCCTCTCTATCCTCGTACTAGTGTCGCTTCATTAGTACTGCTTTTCATTAAATATTCTTTAGTCCTTTTACTTTACATATTTCTTAGTGATTCTACTGAGGTGAAGGTCAAAAGTTCTTGACCTTAACGAGATTCGGCCGTTTCCCTCTTTACTCATTTCTGGGTCCTTTCATCATAGACTCCACAGCCGGAAGAATCGTTTGACATTTTATCAATCACTGGATCTAAAACTATGGTCGATATAGATCTTGCGGATTTAAGTAAATGGCGGTGGCTATTAGATTAAAATCCATCAAAAGATGCGACACGTTTTGCAAATCATCATTTTTTAGAAAAATCGAATAAACCATAATGGTAAATGAGGGATTTGCTGAAATCAATGTGTGTACAGTATGTTGATAATGTTAAAGAACAAAAGCTGGGATGTCTAGTTTTGACATGTTAGCCAGACTTCTAATGACCTTGGCTAGCTTATGTATTAACTCAAGTAGCGATATTATTTTTCCTCCTCCTCCTCTTGCAATTTTCCTTATATGCAACAAACAACTAGTAGCATCCAAGGAGTATGGTTAGAAAATCCCATATCGTAAAGTGGTTTGAATAATTAATATATTATAGTTGACCCATAACTTATTGACTTAAACTTTTGACTAAATATGAATCTAAGTGAATTTATTGAACGAGATCGGATTGGGTTCCCTCTCAACAATCTCCTCAGGCGTTTGGTAGATTAAAGGCATTTGGTAAATTAAGGAAAATGATCAATGGTTTTATAATATATATGTAATATATCTATTATAAATAAGCACAAAATTCGAATTCATACATAAGTGAGAGATTGTTAGGATGTACATTGTGGGTGAGTTGTGTTAGAGAATTTCATAAGTGATGGTAGATTGCTAGGATTATGTACATTGTGGGTGAGTTGTGTTAGAATAAAATTTTGTTTGAATTCCAAATCATCTTTTATTTTTAAATGGTATAGTATTGAGCCGTTAATATATTTCTTGATTGCATAATATATGTATTATAAAGAAGCACAAATTCGAATTCATATGTGAGGCCATGATTTCATAATATAAGTATCATAAAGAAGCACAAATCCCGTGAGTTGTGGATGCGTTGTATTAGAGAATTTCATATTAGATAAGTGGTGTGGTGTTGAACGGTTAAGTTGTGTGGATAAAATCATCCTGAAATGATATCTGGCCTTGACGGATCCCAGTAAATTCGTTGTTTCACTCGATGGATGTGAATAATTGGCAAGCCAGCCATAGTCAATGGCGATGTCAGACTTAAGTGCCTCTTATGCCTCTGGAATTTTCCCTGACGAAGAAGTGCGCAGACAAGTCATGCCATACCGTGTTTCTCACCCCGATTCACACGAATGCCCATGGAAGTCATCAACACGTTGTGCCGCGACCAGTATCATGTCAGGACAATATGAATTCGAGACGTTCATGTTCTCTTAAGGTATAAAATATGCTTAGGCCATTAAAGAAATTGTGTCATATAGGCTAAAAGCTGTTGTGGGTATTTCATTAACAACATTCCTCCATCTCCGACAGAAAATTTATAAAGTTTCGCACTTCACTAACTATCGGCAGTGACATATCATAAGCACATCCTAGAAAAACTGATTTGGTGCCCGATCACTGATCTCAAAATCTAACTGTGTTTGGACCCCAACAGCCTAAGTACATGACTTTTTCCAGCGACTCCTCCGTTCGTCTCGCTTTGTCAGCAGCATCTGGTGCCTCTGCCGCTGCCGCGACAGACGGAGAAGAGGAAGACGAAGAGATCTTCCTGGCCTCATATAAAGATCTAATGTTGCTCTTGGCGCGCTGTTCCAGTGACCTCAATGGGTAGTTCCACCTGCAAAACCCTTGATCTTTCAATGACTCCACCCCTCCAATGCATGCCGCGACGATCCACACCCTGCTCGCCGCATTCATTCTCGAAAGTATATCTCTTGGTTTTGGCGTAAACCGACGAGAATGTACGTGGTACTCGGTAAGTTTTACGGTGCTAAGGGGCTGGAGACACGTTGGCCTGTATATATAATAAGCATGAGGGAGATGGTTTTGCTTATGAAATGGAGGAGGAAGGTCGAAACCAACACGCAGCAGTAACGCCGACAGTCAGGGACCAAAAAAGGGGGAAAAGAGATTCGGTGGATTTATCAAGACGACCAATACTGGGTGCTTCGCATTCGAGTCAACGAGAAATGGCGAGAGGGATTCTAGGGGTGCCGTCCTTGCCTCTCTCCTATAAGACATGTGCAGGAATGGTTTAGAATCACCTAAAGTCATCATCATTCACATATTTTAACCTTTTTTTCTTTTGTCGAATTTTAGTGATTAGCGAAGAGTCATTATGGCTCGTTCTAATTCTGGCCCACACGGATCTTTCAGTGAAATATCTGTTTATGTTGACTAAGATTGATCCGCGTTAAAGAAATTCTTGTGCAGTAGCGAAACCGTGCGCTTTTTGATTCATGTTCGCCAGCGGGATGATTAGTTTGCGGGTTTTTTAGAGGTTATGGCTGGAAAAAAGGACTTGGAAACAGGGAGGCATCGAAAGAACATAGTTTGAGGAGCACCTTGCGAGCTAATGGCCACTTAAAAGTAGATTTTGTGCCGCCGACATCAATCGAGCTGCAAGATGATAACTCTGGATCCGCCGTCCTGCAATTCAGGCACTGAGTGCATCAACTTACACCAAGAATTAAGCAAACCGGAGAAAAGAACCCATGGATTTGCTTGCTTCTCTAAATGTACAGGGTCTTGAACTGTATCCCTAGACAGCGAAACTTGGTACAGCTTCAATAATTGATTTGGAGCAGCGCAAAGGTCGCGACAAAATTGAGACCGGCAAGTTGGATAAGGTTCTGTCAACAATTCGGGAGCATTCAGATTGCAACTTGAGAGGCTAAGGCCTTGACCTACTTTTAGTAGAAATCTAGAACATAGAGTGTTGTTCATTCTCTACGTGTAAAACAGTCGGAGATTTCTAGGGCTAATTTCAATTCGATTGCCATAATGAGTTAATATATAAGTAAGGCTGGTTGTTTTGGGAGCTGCGGACTCCCGACTAGACCTATTCTGCGATTGTTTCCTCTTCCTCCTCTGTAATTGGATTCGTTTAGGCAGTTATATATTTTGAATGAGTAAACTAAAACTCTGCTCGAACTTTCTACAGGTTCATGCTTGTCAGTGATGAAAGAAGTCGGAACCATTTTTTGAACCTTTAAACAAATCAGTGTACCAGAACTGTCCGAGATAGTTTGATAAGCAATAAAGAATTTTGAATTCCACTATATATGTACCTACAAAATAACAAAACTGCATGCAGTCAACCCTAAGGAAGAACACAACCAGTCGGTGATTACCAAAGTGAACTGACCTATGATGACGTATGAGGTTTAACGGTAAGAATTAGGTCATCAAATTGCAATAAAATAGGCTGAAATTGAAAATATAACCCAGATTTTCTTTCCCTAGTTCCAAGTGAAATCATGAGAGAATCTGCAGGAACTGCTGTTTGAGATGGCAGAAAGAACACACCAAACTGAATATTTCAAGCAGGTGCATCTGCACCCAGCAGCCACGCATCAACGTACTCAAAACAATGAAGTTAACAAGTGAGAACTAATCGGTCAAGTCAGGGCTAGAATCTGATTACTAGCCAGGGCTGTACATGACTATATGGCCTTTACTCAAGAAACTACAGGTTAGCAAATTAGCAGGTTAATGATGAATCTCCCACTTGGGAATACCTACTAGGTGAACCCTCAGAACTATACAGAATCGTAAGACTAGTCAAATCATCGACAAGGGGGACAATTACATGTAAATGGAGATCCCACCAAAGAACTCAAAATCCATGCCTAACTGAGACGAGAGATTTCAATGCCATCTGGAATTTTGAAAGTGTCCGCAGCACCAAACTTCCTTCGCTCTTCCCAGTCTTCTCCACATTCTTCTTCACTGCTGCTGTCATCGTTTTCCTGATATTTCGTCGGGGAAGAGGGGTCATGTATACTTTTGGACTGGCAAAGTGGGGTGGCTAGCATTGTTACTTGGCTGGATGGGGAGATCTCAACAACGACAGTGTCGTCATCAACTGGTAGGGGCTGTTTCCAAGGTTCCCCATCCATCCTCATGAATGTGTGATCTGCCGCCCCCTTATGGAACTCGAAGCGAACTCTATTTGTCTACATCAGAATTTAGAGAGCAAATGTGAAATACGTACAAGAACACAAAAATAAAACCAAGCAAGATGTAATGAGGCATGCTTGAGAGCAGGCACCATTCTAAATTATCTTAAAATCTATATGCCAATGACATTCCAAAATGATTATGATAAATTGATGCATAACAAACTCATGCTGTGATCACGCAACATCAGCTTGAGAGAGATTTTATTGTAATTATACCTGTGCAAGACGAGTACCGTGCCCTTTTGAAGAAAGCAAGACAAGGCCATGCCAAGCATTTCTAAAACCGACAATCTCAAGAAGGCCATCATCAACATATGGAGGAGTCAAGTCTCTCTGTAAGGTTCAAACAACAAAAAGAGGGTTCGATAAATATTTGTGAAAGAAGATCAGCACAATGGCAGAACTGTTGGAACATAGCATATAAACAAGACATTCTAGTAAGTAGAAATTGAACTTACATAAGCTGATTTTCTTCGGTTTGGATTTCCCCAAGGGTTGAGTCCGCCTGAAAAACTAGGCAAGTTGAGGCAAACAATAGACCTGATGCTGTACAGTAGACATCACGAGTCAATTCGAGAAATCAGAAAAATGAAGTAGCATTTAGCAATACCATGAAAAAAATCAAAGAACACTTATAAGCAACACAAATAACACGAATGATACAAACAACTTTTGTTATGATAATTATATATGGTACTTGTAAACAACCTGTGAGGTATGTTGAGGTCCTCCCACTTGCCTTGTTTTCTCATTATTTTCACCTTTGTCAACTGTGCCATATTCCTGCATTGACATGAGTTCAGTAAAAAGATGTCCATTTATATGGGATGACTAAAAGAAAAGTAGAAAGCTCCCAGCCTGCAGGCAAGTAGAACGTGAAAGCATATCATTCTTTCCATGAAGATCTAGAACCTGTGAGCAGAGTGGAGTATTCTTCCAAAAGACTCACCGTGAAGAAGGATGACGAAGTGAAGGACAAAACCATCCTTGAGTACTAGCAAGCTTTAAGTAAGTAGTCTGAAACCCAAGAAAAGGAAATCTGATGAAGTCTTGCCCATACATGATGGCCTTATAGGCCAAAAGTGAAAGAAGAGTTAAAACACTTCTCGGGAATACTAAATAAAAACAGAAAAGTTTCTTAAGAATAACATTTAGAGAGAGTTTACTTTGGTCCTAGAACAAGTAAAGAAAGCAATCGTCAATATGTTTGTTTTGATCTGAGTTGACGGATAAACCAAACTAGAACAATCTTCTCTTTGCATAATCAGTGAGACAACTCAACCGCACTTGCGGTCTATCAATGACTAATCAACCTTGCCCACTGTTCTCCTCATAAGGGATCATAGAATCACCTGGCTAGGATGGTCATAGTGTGATATCTCTCATCGCTTGACAAGATTATTGTGCATATTTGATAACTCTAGTGAGTTATCACACAGATAAATAACTGATGAAAATATCGAGTCCTAGTCCAATCAGTTACCATTGCCTGTGCAGCAATCTGTTTGTTATCAACGATAAAGCTATGAGAAATAGAAAATTACCTGATTAACAAGCTGGTTCTTAAACTTCTCAGGATGTAACTTCCTCTCTGAGTGAAATGCATATGATACTTGAGCATCCATTCCTGTACAGCACAAGAGCATTGCTAAATTAGTCCCTATTCACTTGCAGGAATCCAAAGACTAAATTTTGTTAAATAATGGCATTTATCGATTCATCTCTTGAAATCTCTAAATAACAGATACATGAGATTTCAACCAATTCCACTATGTTTTTAATGATAGTCTTGGACATACAAAAATATCTATTACTGTCTGCACAAGAGCATTGAAAAAGCAGGTCAGATATGGTCATTGAATTAGTGTTGTATGTGCTTCTAATGATAGTTTCAGACACATAAACACATCAACTATGATGGTCATTGAATTTTAAATTCTCAAAACTATGATTCACTGGACTTCCATGAAACACTTTTGAGGTCCATGTTACTGCTAGCACTTGGTTTCATCTGTCTCAGAATAGATTTAGTCAACAAAGTAATGGATTTCCTTACCCATGCTAAAGTAATTCCAAAATCCCCCACGAAATGTGTGGCACCCCTCCTGTGATTTAACATAAACAGACAGGCAATAGTAAAGATGGCTAATTCAAACATCTACATAAATCAGAGATAAGATGACAAAAAATTGAGGAGAAATTTATATGTGCAAGACATGGATAAACTTACCATATTCAATTTATCTGTCTCCGAGACACGATGAAATGCATGCAAGGAATGCGGTAGTTCGGGAGGAGCAATAGGGTCACATGCACCTTGTTTTGGAGTCCTCATTCTCATGATCATGTGCCAGCTGAAAAAGAAACAACATTATCTCTTAGCCATAAACTCCATCATGGGTATATTCTGACATTAAGAATAGCTGTCTAATCGTAGTTGAGCAAGCCTTTACAAGTCAATTACAATGAAACTTTTAGTCCACGTCCCCCATGCCATGGAAGCCTCTATACCTAATGACCTAATGAAAACAATTATCTCATAGAGGAAGTACTTACCTATCCATCTTCATTTCTTTTGCAGTCTTCACTTGATTCAAGAATAACAGGACAGATTGCCTATCCGTCCCAGGATTTTTCTTTCCCTGTGAGATAGAAAGTTTCTTATTCTTAGCTCATATAAATTGATTTCCATTCTTATTGCCAAATCATTTCATCTCCCAAGCATTTAAACATGAAAGACAAAGATAAAAAATAATGTCCTCTATACACTAAGTCAAGTAGCCATTCATAGCCTTCACCACAAGGCAAGACTAATCATTGGCACGACAACTAAAACAAATGGCCGTTTTGATTTTCTTATTTTTATTGCTTTATCTGTGAAAAAAGACTTAAAGGCATACCCAGCCAAATGAAAATGGAAGATTATTCCCCGTTCCCAGCGGTACGGTGGCAACAGGCGGTGGTTTGGGTAGTTTGAGATCAGAGATAACCCCCAGAAGCCAGCCAGCTGTGCCATCTCCACCTGCAACCTGATGACATCATTTTAGTGGGTAAGAACAAGAGCTAAAATATTGTCTAAGGGCATGTGCAGACCACAGAGTAGCACAAGCTACATGCTCCTACCTGTAACAACAAGAAAATGAAGATTTCTGGCCTAATTCAGATCTAAAAAATGATCTTACAATTATTCTCAATTTTTTCTGAACTTCTCCAGCTAAAACATCTCCTGTACTCTTCAGCACTTCAAGAGTAGCATAAAGCTGATGCAACACCTTATCAGGAGAATTCTTTCCTAGGTCAAAAACCTGATAATTCAGATACACCAACGTAAGACAAATAATACCGATGAGGGGTCAATAATATTGTTCAAAGACTCAGGTGCCTTTTCTAGAACCCTTTAGCAAAGGCCAGAAAGAAAATTACCTGATTCTTACTAAGAAGAGAGCAGTATGTGATGAGAAGTTCTCCCCCCAGCTGACCACCACTCTTAGTATTTATGAATGCGATCACTGGACATGAGGGTATATGGGAAGCAGTTTTGACCTTAGATCCTGGTACAAGTATGTAATCAGGTATACGGAAATCCTGCAAGACTTCCTCAGATTTATCATCCATGACAACCTTCAAGCTGCAAAAGAGCAATTCATAAGAAACACTACATACAGTCAGTAACTAACCTAAGGTATCATTTAGAACTCTGTCATTCATAGAGAAAATCCGAATGAGACATGTAGAGAAGTAGTAAAAGAGTATAACGTTGGAAATCAAAACCAAAATAACAAATTACGTGGTATAAAGTACGTTTTGTTAGTCTCTGAAAATCTCATCTCAAAAAAACGTTTTTTTTTTTTTTTTTTTTTCCCTGAAGAAGACTTACGTGAAATTTGCTCAATGACTTGGCTTATCTTCCATTGAAATCATTGAGCAAAATTGCACGTGATTGAAGAGAATTATGATATTCTCCAAGTCATTGAGCAAATTAAGGATAGGCCAAGTATTTGCTCAATGACTTGGCTCATCTTCCACGAATATCATAATTCTCTTCAATTTGGGGATAAGCCAAGTCAACGACTTGGCTTCTCTTCCACTGATATTTGCAGCATGCATGAGAAAGTAATTCTATCTCAAATGAGTAAAGAAGCACTCTCTTCTGAAGCATTAATCAATGCGCGTCAACTATCAGATGACTTTGGAAAGAGTGAAGATTATCAATTTTCCAGACAAAACGACAGCAACATCCGGCGAACTCGTCACGGACGGAAACGAATTCCGAGTAAGCTCGGGCTTCCGACAGCATAAGTGCAGACGCATGCAGACTCATAATCACCATCTGTGCATACACGGACGTGCTCGGAGCCTTAAACAACCTCTCACGGACGAAATTCCGAGCAGAACTCCTAACACCGCTCCCAGCAAAACGTGATCCCGAGGGCGATTCAAAAGGACGACAGGGCAAAGGAAACGAAGCTCTGCCCCGATACTCCATGACAAGCTCGGAACAAGCCAGGAAAGATATCAAATCGCTCGACCTAGCTCTCCGAATTCTAACTACCGCGAAGCAGAGCCTGATCAGGCCGCACGCGTGGCCAGGCACATTTAAAGTCCGCGCAGAAGATAAGATGGGCATCTGCTTTACCTGAAAAAGAGACGGCGAAAAGACGAACGCCGGAGAGGTCGAGCGCGAGATTCGAGAGGCCGAATAATGGATTCCGGAAAAAGCGAGCGCGAAGCACCGTTGGTGGAGAAGAAGTTCCGATGGCGATCCTTATATGCCGTCTCCAACGAGAACTCTCGCTTCCACGCGGTGCTGCTCTGCCAAAAAGCAGGACGGAAAGCACGGACGGAACGATACAGGACAAGAGGAACGCAGCTTCCTCGCTCCCCGCTTGTCAACAACCTCGCATAGCAATCAATGGCGGGGCAGGCTAGAGAGAGAGAGAGGTGACTACAAATTAGGGTTTTTGACGGATTCCGCCTAGCGAAGATCCTTGATGACGACGACGATTCAGTTTCCTTTTGTGGCGCTGTGGAGAAGGAGGAAAGTTCGCTTGAGGAACGTTGCAAAGCTTTCGGATGCGCGTAACGGAAAAGTTTCCCTCGCTAAGCAATGTGGGGTGCGGGATCAGGCGCGGGCAAGCCCACGGCAGAAGAATAATTGCACGGCGAATGGGGTTATCCCACGTGGGCGTCGCCGTGAAGAAGTCGTTCGCCGCCCGCGTTTTGACCGTCGCCTTGGGGCGGAATTTATTAGGCGAAGGAGCAAAGTGGAAGAAAAGGCGATTTCAGATTTCTCGCGGCGAAGGTTCGTCAAAGGAGTTCGGCCCAAGTACATAATGATATTAAAATTGTTAAAATATTCTTTCAAAGTTATTCTGAATCAAAAAATAATATACTTTCTGCAATTGGATTAGGTACCGGTGACGCCGCAATAAGAGAAAATATTATAAATTCCGTAATTGGATTCTGTTGAAAAAAAGAAGAAGAAAGAAATGCGTTGGGACGCTTGTTAAATAATCAAACGAAGAAATTTAACAATTTTCCATACACGCCATAGTCCCGGTGAAGAGCATCATTAATATTTTGAAATATCAAACATTCCTTCGTTTACTACGGTACAATCAACAAGGGCTTGAGGATGCTATTTATAAAACCGGTATTAGTTTATCGATGACGCGTTTGTTTTGTAGAAAATTTTGACAATTTTGAAAAATATTATCTAAAGAAGTTGTTTTTTCAGGAAAACAACAATACCTTTGGTATTTGGCTAAAATATGAGAATGGACTGAAAATCATCATATGGAAAGGAAAATTTTATTTTATTTAGGATTCGTTCATTTTGCGGAAAATATCACGTTTTTGAAAAATATTTTTAGGAAGTCATTTTTAAAAAAAATGACTATATTTTCTGGTGTTCGATTGAAATCAAGTATGAGTAGAAAATGTTTATCATTGTTCATTATCTAATTTGATTTTTTGGGAAAAATTACCAAAAAAAAAAAAAAAATATTTTTAATTGACTGAAAAAACTTAATTTTAATTATATATTTTTAAAAAATGAATTTTTAATTATTTTTATATTTTAAATTTCTTTCTTTCTTTTTCTTTTTCTTTTTCTTTTCCTCCTTCCTTCTTCCTCCTCCCTCCTCTACTACCACGTGCCTCGACGTAGCCGGCTGCCTGGCGATCAACCAAGATGCAATCGCTAGATTTGGCAAGCTCGAGACTTGGCCAATCTACGTGAGCCACGTCTGCCGGCCAACAGACGCGGCTCACTTGGATTGGTTGAGCCTCAAGCTCGCTAACCCTATCTAGGCAAGCCTGAGCTCCGCCGAGGCCTGTGAGCTCGAGTATCGCCCTCGCCGAATTTGGCCTTGGTCGAGGCTAGAGTTGACCTATGGCCGGTCGCCGGCTGTTGTCATGCCTAGCGACCAGCTAAGGAAAAAGAAAAAGAAAAGGGAAGAAAAAGAAAAATAAGTATAAACTCAATTTAAAAAAAGAAAAGAAAAAGAAAACATAAAAATAAAGAGGAAGAAGGAAAATAAAGAAAATTTAAAAAAAAATCGAATTAAAAAGAAGAAGGAAGAGGAGGAGGAAGTGAAGCCTTATAGGGTGTGAGATAAAAGAAATCAAATGAGGAAAATGTTTTCCACTTTTTTTATCTCAAATGAGGAAAATGTTTTCCACTTTTCAAAAGTGGAAAACATTTTCCCCCAATTTAGGAGACTTTTTTCTCATCATGGAAATTGTTTTCCCCAAACAATTCATTTTTTGTGAAACGAACGTCGAAAAATTCGAAATTTTTTTTTTGAGAAGTTATTTTTCGTGAAACAAACGGAGTCTTACCTAAAGAGACACCCATTATTTGTGTGATATAATCAATACGCAACTGCCAACCTCCCGATTATAGGAGTAGGGGTTTCTTATGCCTAGCCACTCGGAACCTGGAGCACTAGCATAGGAGACTTAGGCTAGGCCGTCGGCGACTTTGGCGAGGGAGTAAGGTGCCCAAACATCACCAACAGGTACATGAGACCCCACCCTTGACAAACTTGGGCTTGACGTTGTGGACTCAAGCCCTACCGTCAAGGAGCCGGGCCATGGTGCAAGTGATCTGAGTACAAAAGCTGAGTACTAGGGCATGATGGCCCACAACCCAAGTGCAAGCACTTAGGTCTTGGGCTCAGCCTCGAGAAACTCAGACTTGACTTTTGTGGACTTAGGCCTGAACCCGGTGGCTTGGGTATCGAAACTTGGTACCCAGGCATAACCGCCGAGAACTCGGTAGGAGCACCCGATCCTGAGTCTAGCCTCTAGAGACTCGGGTCTGACTTCTATAAACATAGTCATATAGATCAGGGACTAGTTTGAACATATATAAAAAAAAATTGATGGATTATATTGAATGAATTAAAATTTTAGGGACATTGCATATTGAGTGAAAGTTCATGGATCATTTAAATTATTTTCCAACATGTTCATGAAAAGTGTGGGCCAAGAAACTAGTTAGGGTTTGAAAATTGGCCCTTAAGATTGATTATGCCAGTGTGTTATTAGACGAGAAGATCATGGGCCTTTCAACTTTTAGAGTATCTGTGAGCCATGGGCACATTGTTATGGGGCTTAGGCTTCTGTTCTCGCCTCCTGGACCCTGCACAGCTTGAGAATTGCCTTGGACCGATTCGACCTGAGACTAACAATTCATGTTCGCGTATCTTCAACTGTAATTTGTATGTTTTCGGCTTTTCGCGTTAATCAACATCAAAATCTCATAAATTTAATGGCCTAATTCTCTTTAATAGATCGAGGCCTAATTCTCTTTAATAGATCGAGTCCCAATTCTATCATAATTTTTTTTGTCTCATAAAAAAAGTAAAATTTAGGCCTACCTTAATTCTGGCTGAAACTTAGGTCAAACCCCAATTATGGCTCAAACTTTTTGTTATCTCATAAAAAAACACCAACTTTAAGTCGGTACCCAAATCCCTCTCCTGTCAAGTTTTTGTTCAATGATATTGTTAAGGGTTCAATGTGTCATTGCACCTGTACTCGGCGGGAAACTCAATGGAAACTCAACGGTAGCCAGATTTGAGTATCAATTAAAAGTTAGTGCATTATCACAAGAGGAAAAAAAAGTTAGTGTTTTTTAATGAGGCAAAAAAGGTTTGGGTCATAATTGGGATCCATGATAAAATTTGTACTTTTTTTTTAGACGAAAGAAGTTCGGGCCTGAATTGAAGTTTGAGTTAAAATTGGTACTTTTGAAAGAAATTGGGCCTATCTTTTATTCAAGGTATTCGACAAGAAAAATTAGTTCACGTACACTTGCGCATGTTGCATACAGACGCGGTTATACTAATACATTTTAAACAATATACAAAAAAAAAAAAAAAATTAGAAACACAATATACAACTTTCCTTAAATTTATCCGTGACGGACAATGGAGCATATAAAGCAAGTGTGATGATGACTGGAGATGAAGAGTCATCGGCTCATTCAAAAACTTAATTTTAGATTGGCCCCATAACCAAAAATAGCTTGGAATTTTGGGTCTATCGTCAAATTCAACCTCATCTTTTAAATCTTATTCCTAAAATAGCTCACCTTTAAAAGTTGTCAATTGCGTCCGTCGTAAATGTTCTATCGTCATCGTACTCTAGTGTATGTTGATTAGTTACCTAAACATGTAATGTCGTAGAACGATAATAGCTCATGGTTTAACCTCAGAAGGGAACAACTACTTAACAATATGCTAAAATTTAAACAAATTAAGAAGGTTACTTGGCAGTAAAAATTTTAACAATGAGGTTTCATTTGGAATCAAAGGTCACTCTTTTCCTACATGAGAGCCTAACTCATTATTGGCGAATTCGCAATTTAATTCCCAGCAGATGCATGCCAATCAAACTTTATAATACGTCTGTTAACGTCGACCCAAACAGAATCTCGATCATCCACACATAACTAATTCATGTAATATATCCATCACGTAAACATCGATTCCAACCATCTCCTAAATATCGAAGACCTTATCAAGTCACCTACCATTCGGATACTTAATTAATCGCCTTCTTCCTCGCGAAACCCTAGTTTCCTGACAGCGGAAGCAATTGACTCGATACGAAAGGGCCAGTGATATCAGCTTCAAGAACGAAGGAAGAACTAATTAAATCCTCCATGAAAGGTGGTGTCGCTGTTTCCACTAGAGCAAACATGGAGACGGGGCGGCGCCTTTGACCTCACGACACATTTACGGTCGTCATGCATAAAAATAACCAGTATTATCTATTCGATGGTAACCAGGAATTATCCACAACCACAACATGCGACCGCTAGATCGTCGGATCCGATGCAATCGAACAGAAATCTTAGGCGTTGATAGAATGTTGAAGTAAGCGCACACATCACGTTAACCCGGTTTGATAATGGCAAGGTTAGGTTTGCTACCGATGGTCCTTACTTGTTTGGCTAGTCAAAGGGAACTTTTCTTGCGATTTATATTATATAATCTAGAACTAAGCGTCTGGAAGAAAGCTACATTGAGAGTATTAATTAAGTAGGCATATACGTATGATACAAAATCGGCTTTGCCCACCAAACTTGAAGCGAGATATTAATGCTGAGGTCGGGATGATCTCATCGCATAAATTTATGGAGGCAGTTACATCCATCGCCTACATTAAAAAATAAGGTTGCCCATTTGCTTTGCATTCCATTGAATTCAACTGTACATCCAAAGTCCCTCGGGTGGACTCTGGGCAAGGAAAATTTCTTAAATACACCGCAGAAGGTGGATCTCGCACGGGTGGCGTTCGTTTGCCCGAGCAATTTGTAAAACATTAATCTTAGAAATAGTCGTTTATAAAGCTTATAAAATATAAATTAATAAAAATATCTTAATCATTAACTAAAATGTTTAGGCATAAATTATTGTTGCTAGGCGATGCAAATAATCAATTTTAGGAAAATGTTTTCTAAATCATAGCTTTTCCATGAGACAAATGCACCACATATAAGTATTATAAACCAGTTTTAGTATCTACTGAGTGTAATTCATACTCTCCATCGACGAGATGACATGGGTTTCGAGCGTACCCCGATGGGGTTGCTGGGGTAGAACCCCCAAACTGCCAGATGACTTTTATTATTTGAGCTTATATTTTATTGGCAGTTTAGGTCTGGGTCCATGAATAATTATTGGACATATATACTCTTTTTCTTTTGTAATTGAGAAATATAACATAGTAGTGCAGAGTGTTAATTATAATGGAATCCTCTACTAGATATAATTCTAATTTAAGGGTGAATCGAGATAAAATCTCGTATCTCAAAATCTCTTTCTCGCTTTTACTCTCTATTTCCTTGGGAATGTGCACTGAATTCTAACACATCCCGCATAGTTTGTCCATTTAAGTAAAAGATGCCAAACTACGAGAGGGTTTCGTCTAAGTCACGTGACATTCAAAAACACAACTAATCCACCTAACAATACTTCCCTCTAGATCATTAGTAACTTCTTGTCAATATCCTCTCCCTTCTCTAACGGCAGAGAAAGCAATAATGCTCTTTAGATTAGTAAAATGGTAGGGTGCATGCGCTTTCAAACACGACCCTGTTTTCGCGTTGCATTCTCCAATACGGCTTCGGGCACATATCTCTAACTAACTAAGCATTATAAAACTGTTTGGTTACCTAAACAGAGTTAGTGGGCATTGTATCTCAGTACATAATAAAGAAGCATTTTACTAAAAACCCCTGTCCCTAGGGTTGACTTTTGTTGCTTAAGCAACATTATAGAAAGTCAAATCTCATGCATGCACCATGCGTGCCACGTTGATGACATGGTTAATCAATGTTGAGATCACTCTCTCTAATGATGTTCTTTAAAGGATCAAGTGGATTTTCGACCCCATAAAAAGGATTGAGTGGATTGTATTCTACAAATTCGCATAATCATCGAAATTCATGGAGATTAAGGTTGTAGATCCAAATGTGTACTTTTCAACTAACCCTGTCATGCTTTGTTTATTCAAGAAATTTTTACCCGCTGAAATGATTTGTAGTGACATAGTGATAATTAGTGAGAGCTTAAATTATTGGAGATATTTAGTATGTGTTCTAAAATTCTCATGATTATATATATTATGTATATCTTGATTGATCATATTTGAGTTGGTCATCTTATAAATACTACAAACAGGCTCATGAACTTTTCATTAGATAATACATAAAAATAGACAAAAATTCCACATTTTCACTCTTCCACGTATTTCTTATCTTGATATCAGAGTTAGATGATACTAAGGTGTGCCGGGTGTGATATGCACTTAGTGCACAACGGTGCACACCCAAGTGCAATTCTTGTATTTCATGTCATCTTCTTTTTTAATAACTAATAATATCCTTCTCTTGACGTTGATTCTCAACATTGTCCTTCTTGTCTGATAGCCAACATTGGTCTGTTCTATTGTTGCATCTAAGGAAGTGGCCTTCAAGTTTGTTCCATAATAATGCCAGCCACATTGTTTCTCCATGGTGTTTGTAACAATATTAGCTGCGCATGCTATGTTTTTGTCCACAGGCGAACATCACCACTAGATTTGCCACCCTCAGATCTATTTTTTAATAACGTCAGTCATATCAACCAACAATACTAGCTGGATTTCTTCACTACCAGCCTCCTATCGTGTCACCTGCACAATAGCCTACACACAAAAATGGTTCTCTCTTCAGCACACTGAGTTATAGGAGCATACTTAACTGCTTTGATGACCCACTAAGCAATTTGGGATTTTTTAATATCCAAACTCAGGTTGGCTTATATCCCCTCCAGGCATATTTAAGTTATTTTATATAGGTATTTAGGAGATTTTCCATATTTCTTGTGATTGTGCATATATTTGAAAGATTCTCCACATCCCTAATTGTGCATGTCCTCAACTAGCATACTAACTACTAGAATTTGCCACAATGGCCATCATTTCTACATTGGAAGGGTGAAGTGAGGGATTCCAATCCCAATCTTTTCAAGAGGGTTAGGGTGGGGACGATTTAATTTTAGGTGTAGGTTTCGGTTTCTACGCCCCGCAAAGAGGCAATGCAAGAGTTCGAGAGTGAGTGTTAGAGTAGGAATAAAGTATGACAAAAAAAAAACTGATTGTACTTGATTTAATTACCTTAGATAGTCATAAAATAAAATCTATAAATAAAGGCTTGTGTACTCGTTAATTAGAAAATGCAAAAAACATATAGAATTTCCTCAATTCTCTCTTTCGTATATATTTCTTATATTGATAAGAAAAATGCAAATGAGTGAGAATGTGAAATTTCAGTATGTTTCAATGAATCATTTAATGAAGAATACATGAGCCTATTTATATGCTTTATTAGATATCTACATGAGGTAATCAAATCGAGTGCGATTAATCAAGACATGCATAATTGGGATATAGCGAATCTCTTAGCTATATGCATAATCATGAAAAATAGAGAAAATATGCTAAATGTCATTAGAAAATATCTTAAATATCTTTAACACCCCCGAACTCATGGTTCATAAAAGTCTTGAGTTTGGATAAAAAAGCTGAAAAATGCCTATCGAAGCTGGTCAGTGCGCTAACACTGCTCATTGTGTTGCAGTAGTTATATGCCATGTGGCAAGAGGTTGTCGTGGTAGGTTTTATGATGTTTGTTTGTGGATTGGCGGAGAAATACAATTAGTGCAGCTGTCGCCATTACGAATCAAATTTGAGGACGGCAAGTTTGATCATGTTGTTCTTTTGTGGATAGAAACATGACCTATGGTTGGCGTTATTATGCACATCGTGGAGAAACACGGTCGATGTGGCTAGTGTTATTATGAACAGACTCGATGGGCTTTTCCTCTGATTACAAGGTTTTGTAGATTATGTGACAACATAACTAGTCGGTGTTAGCTATTGAATAGAACGGACAATATTAATGATTAATGCTAAGAGAGGGATAGTATTAGTAGTAGCTATTCCATGACACGAAATATAAGATTTGCACTTGGTGTGCATTCGCTGTGCGTTGGGTAGACTTGGGTGTGCACTTATTAGTTCTGATACCAAGATAAGAAATATATTCAAAAGAGAGAATTGAAGAATTTCTTTATACTTTATGTATTTTCTAATGAAAAGTATATTATTGGGAAAAGTGTTAAAAAAGTCATAAATATTTTGTAGTTGTGCTAATTTAGTCCTAAATATTTTACCGGTGTCAATTTAGTCATAAACCTTTTGATTTGGTGCCAATTTAATCATTTCTAGCTAATTTTAGTCGGATTTTGCTAACTGGGTACCGATTCGCTGACGTGGCACAATTAGCGCTGATGTTGACAACTTTTAATAATATTTTAACATTTTTTTATTTTTTCTTTCCTTTTCCTTTTCTTTTTCTTTTTTCTTTTTTCCTTCTCTTCCTCCTTGCTCTAGCCGGTCACCAGACCTCAGCAACTAGCCAAAGGCAACAGCTGGTGAGGTCAAGGTCGACCTCTCCAACCATTAACGAGCCTTGCTAGTGGCCGTGAGGGTGACCTCGTGCTGAGCGGCGAGGCTCGCCCTTGCCGGCCATGGTTGAGGCTTGACCTTGCAAGATTCGGCGAGGTTGAGCCTTGCCCAGCCTCTGGCGAGGCCAGCTCGAGGCCGCCTAAGGCCTAAGGGCGGCCTTGCGTTGGGCTGGCAAGGGTCAAGACTCGCCTAGCCTTTGGCGAGGCTCGAACTTGCCGAATCTGACGAGGTTGATCCTTGCCCATGGCCGGTGAGGGCAAGCCTCGCCAGCCCAGCGTAAGGCCGCCCCCATGGCCGGTGAGGGCTCAAGCCTCGCCAGCAATCAACGAGGCTTTCCAAAGGCTGATGAGGCCGACCTCGTCCTTGTCGGCCGTCACCTTTGGTTGGTCACCAAGGTTCAGCGACCGACTAGAGGATGGAGGAGGAGAATGAAAAAAGAAAAAAGAAAAGGAAAAAGAAAATGTAAAAAATTAAAAACTATTAAAATATTATTAAAAATCGTGCCATGTCAGCACCAATCGTGCCATGTCAACCGATTAATGCCCCATCAACAAAATTCGGCAAAAATCAATCGAAAATGACTGAATTGGCATGGAGTGAAAAGATTTAGGACTAAATTAGTACAAATAAAAAGTTTAGAACTAAATTTGCACAAATGCAAAATGTTTAGGACTTTTACAACACTTTTTCCATGTATAGCTTTTTTATAAGCTTTATTAGATGACTATCTAAGATAATTAAATAAAGTATAGAGAATCTCCTAAATATATGCACAATCATGAGAGATATGAGAAATCTCATAAATATCTCTAGCATCTTCAATCATAAATAGCAATCCCATGTCACACCTCACTTGACTATTAGGTTTATATAGATTTTATATATACGTTGCCTCTCTTTACCTATTAAATTAAACTTTTGGGTTGGACTTTCTGACACTCACAATTCCAATAGAAAGCTAAAACTTGAAACTTGTTTATTTTGCATGTTAGCCAAAGAAAAGAAAAATATACCACACATAAATATATGAAAATTTGGTCATACTGCTGTGACATGAAAGGTAAGATAGACACTCATATAATATGAATAAAATATGACACTTGTAGCACTAAAACGATGGGTTTGTTGACTATTTTGTTGACTTGTAAGTTAAAGAGAAATGGCAACCGATTTTGACGTGGATTAAATGTCTTATGCATTGATCTAGTTACTTTTCAATCAAATCAACTTCTTACCTTGAACCGAGAACGGAAAGTCTAATAACTTCCAAAAAGGTCGACGTAAAACTTACTTTTTTATTATTTAAAAACCCAGGTGCACGAGTGTAGAAATTGGGCTACTCGGAAGTCTAGGGAAGAGCCTGCAAAGCTCATGAATTGGGTAAGAACTCATATTTTACTTTCTTCATGTTAGGTCATCCTTCATGTGGGTCATCATTAACATAGACCTTAAATAATTTTACTTTACTATAGTAGATAAAAAAATCATATAGATTTTGTGCTGACTTCAATTAATTGTTGGAACCCTTAAACAGGAACAACGTTAAGATATTCTATCATGGCCTGTATTTGCCTTCAATTTTGGTCGGAGAAAATATCCTCCAGTCAGGATCGAGGAATTTGTAGTCCTTTTCTAATTGGAGTTCATAGAATTAGGATAAATAATAGCTTTTCAAATATAAATTACACTTTAATTGAGACGTGCTCACATTCCATTATAGTCAATAGGACATGTGAAAGATTTCACATGATCTTATATAGAGAATATCCTTTCTTAAACGTGGCATACCCATGTTCTATCGAAATAGGCAAAACAGTAGGCTAGGCCTAGAGGCGACTGAGGAGCAATGCGTGTCTTATGTCTGTGCGTGTATATAGTCAATTGGTGCATAAACATGCGTGATATATACTTTTCAATTTTATGCAGAGAAAATTGAGGAGCAATTGATGTGTTGAAAAGACGAATCGATGCTTAAAAACGTTGAAAACTGTATTGCCAAATGTTCCAGGAAGAGCACATGCGCAATAGTGATCGCCGTTCATGATGCCGTGACCATCTTGAGTCTTTAGTCCGGTATTAAGTTCATGTCTTGCCTTCGGACTCTGATGATTCGAAGCTGTTCAGATCCAGCTAGAGTTCCTATTCTCGGAGGATGAACAGAACAGTAGAAATTGCTGTAGATCCAGAGATAATCCTTAGCTAAAGCCGGCAAGTAGCGCTGAATTCGTGTCCTAGATTACACGTGACAACACATGGCAAGCTTTTATTTTAGAGGTATAAATAAGCGCACCAACTCATCTTCCTCAATAAGATCTATCTGCTCGGAGCATTTGATCAGCTAGCAAGCATTTGGGAAACCTCTAATACGCATACTAAACTAAATCTAACCCATCAGATCTTTTTGAATCCGCGTTCAATTTATTTCATGTACTAAATTCGAGCAGTAGTTTCTCCCAACTTTCATGTACTAAGCCATGCTCCACATTATATTAAATGCACTTTCAAGAACTGGATGTGAGGGCAGACTTTCGAACTGAACTTTGACTGAGCAATCATAGAACCATGCTGTATAACAGTGGTCAGAGGACAAAAAGATGAAATAATCATGCATCGGAGATGGATGTGATGGTCAATGGCCATGTGGATTGGATGCTCTCTCCTCGCCGGCTCGTTCTTTTTTCCTTGTCATGGTCTTCATTTCCCATCATGAAAAATTAGGTGGGCATTGATATTAAATGGCCAGGGTCGCCCTTTGCATCCTTGTCAATCCCATCTGGCAGCCAAAATGAATCTTAGTACAATGCTTTTAATGTGGACAGCCATAGACCTGCGCATCGGCCTGTCATATTACCAGACTTTTCGTTAGGCATTTCTCATTTCAACCTTAGTTGGAAAGATACACATCTTTATTTTGATTTGAAAACTTTTGGAGTCGGACCAACATTGAGTTTTTCCTAAGGTTGAAAGCAGTGGTGATGATTTGAATGGGAGGGCTTTTAAAGTCACACCGCATGTTATTTATTCACTGCCCGAGCATAAATTTCGCGTCGATGCTCTAACGAGGTAAATGCGTGCTTCGTTATGTCGAGTGCATGAACCGGATTTATCGAGGGTATGAAACGCGTGCACCGTCCTAAAAGACTTTTAACCTGAAATGGCAAAAAGCAGATGGAGTCCTTCTCGGTAAAGATGTCTAGGTCATGTGATGGGAGCGAGCTTGGACCGAAATCAAAGTCCGGAAAGATTCATTCCGAATGCTGAGAAAAGAAAAGAGTAAAGAAGTGGCTGAAAGCGATACCTCCCTACCTTGTTGAAAAATACGGTATAGTTTAATAAATGCTCGCGTGCGTATTTCCTCCTGGGGAGAGAGGCGTAGCCGAGAGTCCTTGAAAAAATACAGAGTAGGCCGACGAGAAATGGAGTCGTGAATAAATCCAAGTAGAAAAACTGTTTCAGCCTGTTTAAGTCATTTCGGTACCCTAATTTTCTGCGGCCTAAAAGTGGAATTCAACGGGCGCATTAAACAGGATTTGTAGGTCATGTCGTCGGGCCCTCTCAGTTGGGACGAAAGTAGGAACGAAGGATTTAATATCCAAGACTATTCCATAGGAAAAATTCATGAGTGATCACATTTGAAAAGGAAATGAATGTGAAAAAGGGACTTATGTGCTCAATCTCTTACCGATTAAGTGATTCGCTTCGTTACTTTCGAGATAATAATCATCGAGTCTTTGTCTAATCTTCTCATATAGTCAATAGCCGACTATGAGAAAAGTAGCGTGTCGAAAGAGGATTCTAATTATACCGTCAATAACCATATCTTACTAGTGATTTTTAGATAATATGTTCTTCAAGAATTGCATGAACAAGTCCGAACTATCATATAAGCCAAGTGATGTAATGGTCTAGGTAAGTCCAGTCCACGGTGTCGCGAAGTTTTCCATTGCCGTGTGTCATGTGCATCGACGTGAAAAGGAGCCGTAATCCCCTCCGAGCCATGCACTGCTTATGATTTGAAACGCACGTCGTGCTATTTGCCTTATAGCATCTAGGGTAAACATCAGCAGTCATCTACGTGGCACCATATTGTTCACTACGATACGTGCGAGAAGATGCAAAGCCCTGTCGCGTCATTCGTTCCTGCGTGTGCGTCATTTCGTTTTTTTGATTTCGCGACGTGTGGTCTAATCGGACTAAGCGACAACAAGCCAGGTCCCCGTTGAGGTGCGAACCCACCACTCACCGTTCGACACAGCACGATGTCCCCGCTCCTCCTTTCCCTTTCTTCGCCGAGATAATGAGGAAATTTTCAAATGTGGTCTGACTGCCTTTATGCTCTTGATTTGGATAAATTTACACGCAAAGCTCATATCATATGATCTGAGAATTTAGGATGCGCTGAGAACACGCATAATGGAAGCACTGCGTGATGATTCCATAGAAATTGTGCTTGGATCGGTACCCACGATCTTGAATTTTAGTAAACTAATCGAAGCATGACAATGTGGGGAAATAAAATTTGGTCGAAGAAATATTTGGTGAGCTCTCATTCAGGTGCTTTTACTTAATTGATGAGCTGTGATTGGCTATCATGAAATTAAAATGGTACGAGTGACAACATTTATAAATTATGGGTAAAGAATCGACGAATTCTATAAATAAATTGAAAAAAACAGTCCTCAATTAGTATACACTTGTTCCTCGATAGAAGACACGCTTCTCTAGTGGTGAGCAAAGGGCGGTTCCAAACCAAATCCCATTGACTTGTCCCTGTTCCTTATTCTCACTTCCTTTCCCCTCCTATTTATATGCCCACCGCTTCTCTTCCCTTAATCATCAGCGACCTCAAATCACTTCTGTTTCGAGAACCCCCCAGACTCTCTCTCTCTCTCTCTCTCTCTCTCTCTCTCTCTCTCTCTCTCATATTTATTTGCAGCATTGATCGCAAAAGAGCCAGATTTCTCACGCAATATGGGCAAGTCTCCGTGTTGTGACAAGGATGGATTGAAGAAGGGTCCGTGGACGGTGGAGGAGGATAAGAAACTGGTCGAATACATTCAGAAGCACGGGCACGGAAAATGGCGGACCCTTCCGAAAAATGCAGGTAAGTCGTGTAATGATACTGGGACGCCAAAGTGATATTTACTTGTCTTGCGCTGTCCATATGATTGTTCGTGTTGCAGCCTGACCAATAGTTGACCCATCAAGCTTCCCTTTATGCGATTGACAGGGCTCAGGAGATGCGGAAAGAGCTGTCGCCTGCGGTGGACGAACTACCTGCGGCCCGATATTAAGAGAGGGAGGTTTACGTTCGAGGAAGAGGAGACCATCATCCGGTTGCATGGTGTTTTGGGGAACAAGTATGAACATACATAAGAGTTTCATTTTCTCGAAATGATACAGTACTATGTTGCATGTAGTAGCAGACGGTCTCTAGCCTTCCATTGCTTATTATCTTGCAATTTTCAGGGATGATTCCGTGGATTACCTAATTTGCGGAGTTCTTGATTTTTTAAATAACTTTAGAAAGCGTTTGTGAATTCTATTCTCATGCAAATAATCAAATTGAAATCATATATAAAATCCCATCTCTCTTTCTTCTTTCTGGTTTTTATATTCCTTTTTCGATGAACAATATACCATATCCGGGGGATATATTTTTTTCGATATGTTGGTCAACACTAAAGTTTCATTTTCTTGAACAGGTGGTCGGCTATCGCGGCTCAATTGCCCGGGAGGACCGACAACGAGATCAAGAACTACTGGAACACCCACATCAAGAAAAGGCTACTTAAAATGGGGATCGACCCGGTGACACACTCCCCACGCCTCGATCTTCTAGATCTGTCCTCCATCCTCACCTCCTCTCTTCACGCTCATTACTGTTCTCAATTCATCAACGTACCGAGCTCTCTCAACACGAATGGATATGCCATGAATCCGGACCTCCTAGACTTGACTACCACTCTCTTCTCTTCAAGTTTCAAAAGCCCAGAAGTGACACAAAATGTCCAAGAAATTACCCCAGAAGTTCTAGATCAGTTCCAGTATTCATTACTGGCAAACCAGCTCCATAACCCACCAAATAATTCCCATTTCCTAAGTGAAAACAGACCCATGCACTCAAATAATGCTAGCGAAATTTCCCCATCAAACGCTAGTAATTTCGTAAGTTGCCACCAAAACCCTATGTCAAGCTATTGGCAAGCTGATGGCGATATTCAACATCAGTACATGAACATTGCTGAAACTTCAGTTTCTGTGCCAAACCACGGATTTGACGGTTCCTGTCGTTCCAATCTTGACCATTTATCGTCAGGACATCATGTTTTTCAATCAAACGACGCCTACAAAGTCCAAAGTTTCGGGCTTGGCTCATCTCTTTCGTCACCTATGTCTAGCTCCCTCACATGGAATTCGTCATCGACGACGTCTACCGCGTACCTCGGTGGTTGCAACAACGAAGATAGAGACGGTCACAGTAGCCATATCATGTCGTCTCTGTACGATGCTGCTCCGAGCAGCTTTTTTGTCAACGGAATTATGTAAGCACGCATTCGCCTTGTGCATCGATAGATGTCGAGTGTCTCGATTAAGGAAACGCTTGATAATAACTTCTCAGTTTTCATTCATTTTACTTTCGCTTACTGGGACCTGTCTTTCACGTAATTGTTTTCTCCATTATTGAACTTACTTTTAGTATGGTGACAAATTAATGAACATGACGTGCTTTTTCATGGACTTATGGGGTGCAAAAGCAATTTCATGGGCGAAAAAGGATAAGTTTTTCTAATGACATAAGTCAAGATTGCTCAAGCAATGGGGTTGGAGAAAATCTTCAGCAAGATATGAAGTCAATTCGTATACTATATTGCATATATTAGATTTTTCATGCTGAAACTCAGGGTTGAGCTATTAATAGACCAAACCAAACGCTACACGCAGAGATCATGAAAATGTTCCTTTAATATAACAAGCGTTTTGCTGTTAAATAATTATTTCAACGTTGAAATATATACCTTCGTTATGAATACACGTAGATGGGTTGTCTAGAGACAAATACTATTTATTTTGTTTTATATTTGGGCGGTTGCGGTTGAAGATTGGCTAAAGTTTGAATAAGATTACCTCTCTTCATTCACCAAAAATTAATATTCTATATCATAAAGGGGCCGAGCTCCATGATTTTGCATTACATGCTTGTCAACATAGTAAATAAGCACTCCATCTAACGAGTATATTCTGTAGAGTGATTCCGTGCTATATATAATCTGTATACGGTGATCGTGACTTAATTTCTTGTTGTTTCAAAAGATTCTTAATTGTTTTAAGTAATGATGATTATTGGAAGTACTTCAACAATATTCTAAATTAAGTTTTCTGATAGAATATACTGAGATGGAGAAAGAATCCATTAATCAACTTGTGACGTGACAAGCACGGTGGTAGTCTCCAAAAAATAGCGATCATAGAATTAGGTCACATGGTCTATTATTGGCAATCAAAAGTCAACTTTTTTTTGTTTTTCAGAAAAGCGTGAAATATATATCCATCATAAGTAATCCCAAATCGGGCAGAGACAAAAACAGTGAAAGTTCCGGCTGCAAATGGGAATAAAGAACGTGGAAATGTGATTAAAGTCTAACGTAACTCTTCCTAAGGCCGCAGCTGATTGGACAGAGGAAGTGGGGGAGAAAATAATGGGGGCTAAATATAATTGGAAAAGAAGAAAAAGAAAAAAAAAAAGACAAAAGCCGACGATTAAATCAGTGTCCGAAGTTGCGTATACGTTTCGATCTCTTTTACTTTGCTAACGTTGACTCGTCTCGTGGATCCCGACAATCCCACTACGCTCGCCTGACCCGCTCGGCCCGTGCTCGGCCGACACGTGTCCAACCCCGTTTTGACCATGGTTTTTGACTACGATTTTCTTGTCTTTTTCTTACGATTGAGAAAAAGTTTTTTTTTTTTTTCTTTCCCCGAGTTAAACCCTCCCTCGGTGCTTTCTAACCCATCCACGTCTTAAAACAGGACTTTGTCGCTGCTTAGCTCTATGTTAACATAGCTACTAAGCTTTAACTATGTAGTTAGTATAGTAGGTGAGGATAAAATTTCAACGTAAATAGGTAAACTAATGACTTACCATGCCCTAAAAGTTCATTTTACTAATAGAAATTCGGTGCGGCAATTTGTTTTTCACGTGTCATAATTAAATTTTGCTATAAAACTTGTGTATATTGAATTCATGTCAATGCAAGCCACCTTCACATTTAATTAGTATCAGAAATTGTCAGCCCTCTTACAGCCCTATACTCATTCCACTTTTCTTATTGGTATTTAGTTTTCTGATTCTTGATAAAAATTTCGAGTCATGTAAAAAATTTCAAATCAGGTGTCGAGTCATGTAAAGAACGAACCTTTGTATATGTTTTAGCGAAGGATTTTGTGTATCTAATGCGATGAGAGGAATGAAACAAGTTTCATGCGATCTCCTGTTCCTGGCTTTCCACAAGTGATAGGATACTGCACGCCAGGAGTTCTTCATGAGCAAGACAGGATAAGATTTTCCCTTAATAAGTTGTTTAACCCAATCAATTTCAGGAGTAAAGCACAAAACACTTTTTCCAGTCAACATGCACGCCCTTCTCTCGAATGGAATTCCAAGCACTGGCAACTGAGAACACACCAAATGAGCTAGGCAACCAAGTAAACTTGATCAGCAGCAGATGGATTAGGAACAAGCACACCAGAGATTGCAACTTGAATGTATAAGCAGCATCAACTTGCATTTCCCAGAATGAGTCTCATTTTCGTGATCTACAGAACCATAATCATGAGAAACTCTTGTAGGACTTGCTTGTTTAGAAAATAATATGTTATGATCTTTTATTATGATTTATGAAATTTGTTGATGCTACACCGAGCCATCAATTCCCATTCCAGTAATATTTCCCTTCACCCTTGTTAGGGGAAACTTCCTCCAACCATGTCCATGATTGGTGTACATGTTATGAATTTCATCGCATGCAAATTTAACTAAATGTAACTGGTGTCCTTGTTTGAAACTTACCAATTAGAAGACAGTTTGGAGGAAAGATCGAAAGAAGGAAACATAACCCTTTCCTTTCCACTTATGCCAGTCAATACATAATGAGAGGGGAACAGAAAAGATCAATCGAGTTATTTCATTGAACGCCTGACACGCTTATTTTACCCAAGCCACTTGATCGAAATTGTCCATGAATACCACTGTTTTGATCTCCCCGTAAGACCCCGAAATCATCGTAATGCATCACAACTTCATAAACTCTCATTACCAAGTTGAAAATTACAAATACTTCTTCTTAAGTTCTAGTTAATGTTCGGACAGTCATTAGTGTGTGTAACATCACTTCATATAGCTATCGCTTCATATGCAATTTTCCCAAATGTTTCAGAGAAAAATCAGGTGCTCAGATGAGATTGTCGATAAGCATATAGTCTACTGTCCCTATCACTTGCATGTCAAGCGTCTTATATGTTTATAATGAACTGTTTGTGGCTTTATAGAGAGGGATTAACACTTCAATGACAGGATAATCAGTGCATGTTGGAGGAGCATTTTCTAAAAATTCAACTTCTATCTTGCACCGGTCCAAATTCTTGCTGGATCCATGGGCCGAATGGCTTAAGGCCCATCATGGTTCATTACCCAAAAACAAACGTGGCTGATGCCAAAACTGTATTACACGTAGGACTGGCCACTGGGCCCTGCCGGCCCATGTTCCAGGCCCTTTTTTGTTAATTGCATTTTAAGAATTAGGCAATTAAAATGCAAAAAAAAAAAAAAATTTGAGTAATAAATTGCGAAAGAATAATAATTACATGAATATAAGTTTTTTCCGAAATTAAAGAAAATACATAGTGAATCCAAAACATATAATAATTTTTGCATAATGATACTTAGGCACTATTTGGTAACCATCCAAACAAATCATGATTACTGCTTTTTTTTTTTTAAATCGGTTTGGGAACAAAATCGCATTTGGTAAAATTTTTGTTCCCGGGAACAAATTTGTCTTGGAGAACAGTTTTGGACAAGAATTGAGAATAAAAAAAAAAAAAGTGATTCTTGGTCTGGGAATCAAAAAAAGAATCAAAATAGTGAAAGTCTTCTTCTTCTTCCCTTCCGCCATCCCGCGACCACCATCCATCGCCGCTCGCCGCCATCCGCCGCCGATTGCCATCCACCGGTTCGGCGAGCTTGCTAGAGGCTCGCCGTGCCATGGCGAGGTTCGGCGAGCTCACCGGAGGCAGGCAAGCCCGGTTACCGGCGGGCTCACCCAGCCACGCTAATGGCCAAGCCGGCCTCGCCTAGCCTCGGCGAGGCTCGGCCCGGCCACCGGCAAGGCTCGGCCTAGCCACGGCGAGGCTCGCCTCGCTAGATCTAGCAAGGCCGAGCCTCGGCGGGCCGGGCGACCTCGCCCCCGCTACCCGCCGATGCTCCGATGAGGTCGCCAGCCCTCGTTTGGCCGGTTGCTAGTCCGACGACCGGCCACAAGAAGAAGAAGAAGAATAGGAAAAAAAGGAAAAAAAAAAAAAAGTAAAAGAATTATTTAAAAATTAAAAAAAATTAATTTGGAACATAATCAATGAGCATAATACCAAACGCAATTCTATTCCAGAATCATAAATTTTGGACAGTTACCAAACGCGTTCTTTTACTTAGAATTAGTTCCCTGGAACAGAATAAAAAATAAATCATTTCTAATCAGAATCATTACCAAACGCGCCCTTAGCTAGTTGACTTGAATTTGGATTATGTACATGCTTTTGTTAATGGCAATTGTGATCATTCTACCATCACAAATGTCCTGGCTTGCTTCTTGTATTAGAGGCGAGAGTTGTCTAACATCGTTAACACACTACATGACAGCTCAGCTCAAAGATTCTTTACATCGAACAAATTCCATATATCATAGCCTCTTCTTCCCAATCAATTACCCAACTTGATTGTATTGACATTCAAGCCAGCCATATATTGTCTCATTGGAGTGCACAATGCGAATGCAGCTTTAAAAGATTGTTGTGTTTTGTGAATAGATCCTTTAGGTATTCTATTCATCCGAGAATCATTACTATTGTTCATTGCGATATTTAGAGTGTGAATATATTGAACAACAATTGGAAAAATGAGTTTTTTTTTTTTTAGCCCTCGAACTAACCAAGTAATTTCTTCAACTTCGGGAGAACTCATCCATTATAATTACTCAATTGCCAAAACGCTTTCATAGCTTTCAAAAGCTCATCATTAATTTATTTTTAGTTGAAGCTTTATGAAGAACACTTGTCTTTCCTCTCATTTTGTTTCCAAACAAAGAAAAATAAAAATAATTTCCTCTAATTTCTTCAACTTTATTTTTCCACTCTTTTCAACGCAATAAAAACAAATAACTCTCTCTCCATGCTTATTCAATCACTCGATTCTCAATTTCTCCTTTTCTTATTCTCCAAACATTTTATAAATTCGATTTATTTTTCTAACACGTCACATCAATCGCATAAATTTGAATAAAAACTATGATCAAAATAACAAAAAATTTATATAGTTAAGGGAAAAAATACTACCAAAAACTCTAAATTTTGCCCAAAGTGACAAATTTACCTTAAATTTTTTTTTGTGACGTGAAAAACTTCAAATTTTTCAAATTGTAACACATTTACCCCATCAATGATATTTTTGTCTTATTTTGTCTATTTTTTCTTTTTCTTGCCTCCGCCATGGCTGGTGTTCGGTGAGGGTGGCTCAATGCTGGTGAGGGCACCCTTCGCCAGATTTGGCGAGGGCCGTCCTCACCAGACTTGGGCAAGGGAGGTCTAGTGAGGGCGCGAGGGAGGCCCTTGCCCGACCCAGCTGAGGGCCGCCCTCGTTGGCTAGCCGGCGGAGGGAAGAGAGAAGGAAAAAAAAATTTAAAAAGTAAAAAGACCAAAATGTCCTATAATTTAGAGTAAATGTGTCATACGACAGAAATTCAGGGTTTTTTATATCACAAAAAAAAAATTAGGTAAATATGTCACGGTTGATAAAGTTTAGGATTTTTCACGTCACAAAAACAAATTTAGAGTAAATGTGTCACTTTGGGTAAAGTTTGGAGTTTTTCGTGATTTTTTTTCAATATTTAATTATAATTTTCTCAATTTCAATCTCAAACTCTTGCAAATTCGCATCCATTGAATCAATCCATACTTACAAATTGTAAGTCACGATTCGACTAAATTCGGCTCGACTTTATCCATCCTATAGTACAATTCAGCTCGATTCGACTCGTTTCGATTGGCCCGACCAGCGTACACGTGTCACCTGCTGCTGTCGCTACCCCCCGACGCGGACGGACGCATAGCCCCACGATCCGAATTCGTATTCCATTCTCGTCTTCGCTCGCTCAACCCGTCACCACCGCCAGCCACCAGCCGACGAGTTCCCACCACAGCCCCCGTCCGCTCCCCTCCCGATATCGATCGATTCCAGCGGCGTTTACTCCGCCGTGATGATCCGCCGTGGCGCCGCCGATGGCTGCGGCGGAGGGCTGAGGCGCTCCCTCTGATGGTGCACGGAGCACCACCGTCCTCGAGGAAAGATGCTGGCGATTGGTGCGGTGCATCTGCTCATTTCGGACGGTATTGATCCCGGGTTTCTCCTTCGCCATGTCAAGGTGACCCTCTCTCTCTCTCTAGCTCGGTTGGTAGGCTCCATTGCTAAGGTTCAAATCACGACGTCTTTCCCGGTCGAGATGAATTGAAAAGGCAAAGGAAATCGGGATTGGGAATGCTGACTGAAATGGGTAATGTTAATCCCAAACGTAACTTCGAGGGAAAAGGAACAATACACGTTGGGAGATAAACAAACAGATTTCTTTTTTGTTGGGAAGTGCTGAATTTGGGTTCTTCCTCGATTATGAACGGTGTTTGAATATGCGTCCTCATCGTTAAGTGCCTGCGTCACTTTCTGTGCAATAATATTTCGGGGGAAATGGTGTTTCTGGATTATGTTCTGGACATTCTGGTCTAATTCCTGGCTGAATTCATTCTTGAGGTTCGTCATCCAATCGAGTAACTCATCTTGCACATCTAGTTACACCATCCTTTATGTCGAGCAAATAAAGGGTAAAGGAATTATAGCCACAATGGGAGTGAATTTTCGGTGTCTGTTTCAATCTTGGTGAGTTTTACCCGGTCTTTTCTAGTGAATGCAGAAAGTTAACTATGTAATTTTCGACCCGTGAATGCAGATATTTGGTTTTCCAGAATATAAAGAGGGTTGCTCGTCCCCTGCTTCCGTACCTGAAGACCAGTTATTCAGGACAGATTAAGCTTGCAACCTACTGTAAAGTTGGTTATCAACCTTACTCCCACCACTTTAACTGTCGTTATAAACTCCCTTTGAGAAAATATTACCCTTATAGAGTCTATAAAGCAAAAGGAGTATTCTCTAGAAGTTGCAGCTTTACCATTTCAAACCATGCTCTAGTTGCTTGGAAGAGGCTCTCTCTGTTATATCGCAACAATGGGCCTGCTTTACCCTTGATCAGTAAAATTGCTGGTGCTGTGAGCCTCGCTTTGACACGATCAAACCTTATTTCTCCTGGAGTCATTGCCTTTATAATTGGGGAGCTTGTGTGGGCAGAGCGAGCATGGGCAGAAGCAGAGCGCATTCCACCGAGGAGTACTATGTATATGAATGCACAAGATGGGCACGTTTATTTGACCTCATTTCTTTTTTCAATCCTAGAAGTTGTTATTATAATTGTCAGAGCGATCTATCTAGCCATGTTGTTCTGGCCTTGCATATCCATGGCTCCCTTGGTAGATACTCTAGGTGTGCAGTTCAGGAGAAGATGGATTCAGCTAGTCCATTCTACATTAGAGAAGGCTGGCCCTGCATTTATAAAATGGGGTCAGTGGGCTGCAACAAGACCAGATCTTTTTGCAAAAGATCTTTGCGATGAGCTGGCAGAACTCCATACAAAAGCACCATCTCACAGTTTCCCCTACACAAAGAAAACAATTGAAAAGGCATTCAGCCGCAAGCTGTATGAGATCTTTGAGTTGTTTGAGGAAGAACCTCTAGCATCTGGAAGTGTAGCACAAGTTCACAAAGCAGTTCTAAAATATAGATACCCTGGCCAGCATATGAAGCCAATGGTGGTGGCTGTGAAGGTTCGGCATCCTGGTGTTGGTGAGGCAATAAGAAGGGACTTTGCAATAATTAATTTTGTCGCTAAAGTGTCAAAGTTCATTCCTGCTTTGAAATGGATGAGATTGGATGAGAGCCTACAGCAATTTGCTGCTTTCATGATGTCCCAAGTCGATCTTGCCAGGGAAGCAGCTCATTTGAGCCGGTTTATCTACAACTTCCGCAAATGGAAGGATGTCTCGTTCCCCAAGCCTCTTTATCCCCTTGTGCACCCTGCTGTTCTGGTGGAAACTTTTGAACCTGGTGAAAGTGTTCTTCACTATGTTGAGGAACTTAAAGGGCATGAAGCAATTAAAACTGCCCTTGCTCATATAGGAACACATGCTCTTCTAAAGATGCTCTTGGTAAATTTCCGTACATGTGTCATCTCTATTCAGAGCAGATTTCTTGACTTGGATATGATCTTATTACTCATGTGTGTTATGACCTTTTGACTAGTGTGGTTTTTCTAGATAAATTTGACACATGGCCATTGTACTTTCAGATTATTTTCATCTAGGGAACTGAGCTTTAACCGCTGTTGTCAAATGCACTAACCTTTGATTTACTTGTAATGGATGCCACTTTGGTGCTTCTGCTGAAATTCTACATGATTGCTTATGGACATGTAATCTGTAATCTTAGATGGTACATTTAGGCAGCCTTGTTGGATTTGTTATAGAAAATTGATCTACTGATAGCCAATGTACAATTAAAATTGAAATTCAGTGCATTAGGTAACAACAAACAGACTTTAGTAATGCAAATGCGGGTTTTCATAAGGTGTAGTGGACCACACCAGATATAAAATTAACCCAGTTTTTTTCTGTTCTGTTCCTATTCGATCATGAGATTCATAATTCATAATTCGTGTGGAGAACTAAGTTGAATTCCTAATTGCTGACTTGAAGAATATTTGACATTACTGTTGCATATTATCTGAATCATGCAGCATGACAGCATGATACTTTGTGTGCCCTGTGGCAAAGTCAGACCACTTATATTGGTTTGAGTAGTTTGTGACAGTTAGGGGTGCATGGTTGTTTTAATATAACTGCTTTTGTGGTGAAAAACAAACTCATAATACTTAGGGCAAATAGCTGACTAAGTGTCTGGTGAAAATGGGTGCTACCTTGCCAAGTAGATATCCTTTTCCCAAGTTTGAGTTCATGTCTTTCTGACTTTCGATATACATTATTATTTCTCTTGTATATGATATTGATCGACCTCTTGAATTATGGTAGAGAAGCTCTTTACCGGTTCATTTTTTTTTTTTCCCGTTCTGTGGTTTAAGCTCCTGTCCAACCTCAACTTATTACCTGCTGCCACGTTCTCTAATTTGTTTCTGAGATTTTTTCTACCCTTTTCCAGGTCGACAATTTTGTCCATGCGGACATGCATCCTGGGAACATTCTAGTTCGAGTAACTGGTAATAAGTTGTCACAGAGGCAACCCTTCGGATCAAGGCCTCATGTCATCTTCCTTGATGTGGGAATGACTGCTGAACTATGCAAAAGAGACCGGATAAATTTGCTAGAATTTTTTAAGGCTGTAGCTCTTCGAGATGGTCGGAGTGCTGCCGAATACACACTCAGATTGTCTAGAAAGCAAAGTTGCCCTGATCCAAGAGCTTTTATAAAGGTAATATTCATTATGTAGCTTTTGCTTGCCAGTAAGTTTTTGGTTCCTTAATGATTTTAATTTGCTTGGTTCCTCATAAAGCAAATGGCCCTTGAATTTATTGACTTTTTCAGTTTTATCATTTGAGGCTTAAACTATGGAGCATATGATCATGTGGCAATTACATATTAGTATGTTGAGGATTATCCAAATAACAGATTGATTGATGGTATTCTCATTCTCATTCATATTGACATCTTTGAGAACATGTGTTGTTGGTTTATCAGGATGTAGAAAAGTCTTTCACTTATTGGGGCTCCCAGGAAGCTAATTATGTTCATCCAGCCGATTGCATGCATCAACTACTTGAGCATGTCAGGCGTCATAGAGTCAATATTGATGGCAATGTTTGTACCGTGATGGTAACAACATTGGTTCTGGAGGTAAACATTGGCTTTTCTTCAAATCATTAATATCTTTTCTGAGAGAAAAGTGCATCTTTCTTATCAATGAAGCTTGAAAACAACTTCCCATGATGGTCTGTGCTAAATGATTCTGTAGTCTCTTTGAGCACATTAGAAGTTTGCTTCTCCCATTATATGGCCTTGTCAGTTGTAGCTTTACAAAGGTGACATTTGTATTAATGCAGATGTGGTAGCTGTGCTCAGATCAGTTTTGTTTATTTCCCATGGAGATATGGTTTTCACTGAGTATGAATATTTAATATTATAGTGCCAAAAGAAAGTCATCTCAAGTATGAAATATTTTGGAGAGGTGATAGGTTGCGTCATCAAAGGTTTTTTGCTAAAAGACTATCAAAAAGTTCTCATAACAGTTGTCCAAGGTTTCGTAAGAGCCCTTTGGGTGCTTGTACAGGAGATGTCTATGAGATTCTTCATATTCTTGATATTTCCGACAAAATCCTAAAAGCGGCAATTGCTTTCCTTCACCCTTGTGACACTGCCAGCTATTTCTTTAGCTGATAGCATGATCATGGAACAAATATGAAAACGTCATGAGTATATTCTTGGTCAGTGACATGCTTGCTTGCCAAGATATTTTGCGTATTCTTATAAGACATATGCCTCAGAAGGGTCTTCTTTTTTTCCTCCTCCAGGGATGGCAGCGCAAATTGGATCCAGAATATGATGTTATGAACACTTTGCAGACATTGTTATTTAAAGTCGATTGGGCAGAGTCTCTCTTTTACACCATTGAAGGTCTCATGGCTCCATAGAAGGCCGCAATCTCCTCATACATTCTTCAGTGAATAAAAGTGAATGGCCGGTTCGATAGTCTCCTTCAGGCGTTCCTTCTTTTCTTTCCTTTTTTCTATTTTCTCCTATTATTCTTCTTTTCTTTACAGGATTTTCATTTTTGGGTAGGCCTTACTTTCATATATTTACAGGAAAGACTGATACTTATTTTTTCATTGAATGAGCGCACTTCCCATTTCTTTTCTTTCTCATCGGGACTTTTCCTGTTGTACTGCTAGAACACATGCCTATCGGTGTAATAGCATTTTTGAGGTTGCAACTGTTGAGAAGGTAATCTACCAAACATGTTCCAATTGATTACTTCACTGCCTTTCTAATCGAATCCTTGAACTGAAAATCTTCATTTACAGCGTGAACAATGGTCAAATGGTTTCCCGGCATCTCATCGCAATAATGAGTTGCCAAGTTCCCAATGAAATTTCAGCGCCATCAAAATAGTCAATGGTCAATTGAATGTTGGTGATGTGAGAGCCTACTTAGTTTCCCTAAAAAAAACTGTTCATTTCCAATGAAATGTTTGCATTTCTCTGATATGATTGACTGTTTGAGGGTTTTTGCATGGCTCGACTATTCTCCATCAGGTGTAATAGTCGTCTTATCAAACTCATCCGATGATTAGTGGAGCAAACAAATCTAAGTGCTGGAGGTGGCTCGAGAAAAAGCATAAGTGCGATGATTCAACATTCTTGGTCCGGTTTGAGTGAATAAGGCGCACATGAAGAAATCCACTTGTTGAAGATGGTCGATCATATAAATTGGCATCAGGACAGAAGATTAACGAATTTTGAGATGATAATTGCAGCCAAGAGAATCTCAGTTTGTGAAAACAATGGTGAATTTATAGTTGAATAAAAAATAAAAAATGACTGCCTGCAAGTTTTGCTTTAGGCATGCATCAACAATTGGTTGAGCAAATGATCTTTCTTGCTGAATGGAAGTGAAAGTGCCTGAAAGACGAAGGATAAACTGGAACTGCTATTGATGAAGTGGCCCTATGCCCACCATGGAGCTTCACCGGTTCTGAAGTCGGTCTCAACCCATGGGACAAAAACTACCTTTCCATCATCAATATCTGCATGAGCCAAGGCCAGTGACTGTTCCAAAACAAGATCGAAAACATCAATTTAGTCGATACAGTGATTAAGAGTGTGGCAGAGGAGCTTAATGTTGGGATTAGGAATTTGAGTGGTTTTACCAGAGGAGCAGGTCCTCTAACAACCCTCCCTTGGTTGTTGTACTGAGAACCGTGGCAAGGACAGATGAACTTCTTCTCAGCGGCATTCCATGGCACGACACAACCGAGATGCGTGCACACCGCATTGATGCCGTATGTTGCCAGCGTTTTGTCACTTTCCACAACAAGGTAGGTCGGGTCTCCCTGTAATTGGAAGAGTGTCGAGTTTGGATGAAACAGGCAGCGTGTAGAAGGTGACGTATGGAAATAAAAACGAACTTGACTGCAACTTGAGACCATATGGCTTAAGAATTATGTAAAAAGGGACCGGTTTGTGCAGCACAACATAGTGTGCTTTCATGAAGTAGCCTATGTAACTCGAAGATGCTTTTCAATTTTAACAGAAAACCCTTCCGGGACTTGTGATCACATCCGACAAAAAAATTTCACCAATGCCAATGGATCATGAAAGTCTTGCAGAACAAGAGCTTTTTGTTGGTTGAACGTATCTTCTTCTTTCAGATTATGTTAACCAGGCATTGCCAAGGAGCAAAGCCCTAGTGACTAAACATTGTGATCGTCTTTTCCAAAATATTCAAAGATTGGAAGGCACCTTCAATCCTTGAGTTAGTGTTCTGTCACCAGGACCATGGTTTTTGAGCCATTCAGCAGCAATAACATCATTTCCGATCTCATCCTTTGCCACAGTACCACCACCAGCACCTTTCCTTCTGCTCGATTCACAGGAAACAATTGTCAGAATCAGAGAGTTAAGGAACGGTATTTGCCAGGTATAAAACAGCAACTAATCCAGAAGACAAACTGATGACTGTTTGACCCCAGAAGTGTGATGGATCAAGATCAACTGCATACATACATGATCACATCCCCTAGTGCGTGATAATTTACAGGCATTACTGTCGAGACAGCTACAGAGTCCAGCAAGTCAATGACTGGACATATCTTATAGAGAAGTAAATTAACGCAAATAACTGACCCCTCCAAGAGACCATCATACCAGCCATCAAGCAAAAACTAGATCATTAATTAACTTGCCTAAATTTGCATCAATCCAACATGACAGAATCCATTGCAGAATCTATGTGCAAATTGTACTCGCTTGACTCGCTTAAATGTCGAAATAGTAGGAGCAATTATATGATGCATCCTATGTACAGAGCAATTTCAAAAACTCGCTACAGAAACAGAGAATTTGGAGCGGCAAGAAGAGAGAATCTAACCCCCACTCTCCACACTGGTCAGAATACAATCCCAATTAAAGATCCTTGTTGCAGAGCAATTGCAAAATCTGTGGAAAGAGCATGGTAACAACTTACCCAGGTGGAGCAAGGAAGGTGGCATAGGGGACCAACATGCCAGCACTGGGGAGAGAAATAGCACCCAACAACAGCAAATTCATGAGCTGCCTCTTTCCCATGTCCGGCACCCGGTCTGCCAGTATGCTCGTGGCTTGGCATGTAATCTTCACTCCCTTGTCCTTCCCCACCACGGATGTCCTTGTTGGCTTCACCATCAGTGCTTGTGATGATGATGCACAGAACATGCCATTCTCACTCGAACACAGCTGAAAATGCAAACCCCAAAGCACACATATCCTTATTTTAGTTATCCGAAAGATCTCACAACTAAAGAAAATGTTCCTTTTTCATTTTGCCTGACATTTCACATCGAAGAGCTTTGCGCTTGACGTGCATGGACAATCACAGGACAGTTGCCAGACAAATAACACGGTGCATTACCTGAGAAGAGGCTGGAGAAGAGAGAGTTGAAGCGGCCATGGCTAAGATTCTGGAAAGAATCAGAGACGGTCGGCTGTGCTGGTGTTGGTTGGATTGTAGGAGCGTCCGCTAAGAGTTATGTCAAGAGAACAGGAACCAAAAAAGTTGATAGGAGAGATAAGGAGAGAGTATGGTTGACAATGTTGTAGAGCCACATATTGGAGATAAAATCCATGTATCATGGATCTTTTCCGCGTCCCATATTAAGTCCTTTGGTTTTTGCAAGAAAATAAAAATCATTAGGGGAAAAACCCCAATTTGGAGTGCGGTATTTGACGTTACGCTTTGGAATAAAGGTATACATGCACCATTCTTACAAGACTAAAGTCCACACCCATCTACTTTGATCATATCGACAAACCAGACGAGTCTTTGCGCTCTGTTTGGGGAAACCGCTTTTTAAGTATATATATTACGCATACGTAAGCATGATACATCCCGTTCGACCGTTTGCGACCCATCAACATCTAGCACCATATCCAGTTACATGATTGATGAACTCGCATGCTACTTAACATTCAAATGTCTTCGTCAGCCCACCATGTCATATCACATACCTCAGAGAGAGTGAGAGAAAGAGATTCCGAGTCTCTTGCATAAAAGATAAATACCCATTTTAAGACACATGATCCAAAAAATTCATCATGCCTCAAATTTGCCTCAACGATACATCCTAATTCATGTAACGAATATGACATTTTGTCCCCAAGAGAAGGGACCCCCAGCCAGTAAATGTTAAATATGTCGCCGCAGGTTCTTGCTTAAGTTAGTCCATACGAATTACGAACCAAATGAGGATGCCGAGTTTACCCCTCAAACCCAGAAAGGACCCAGAGTTTTAAAGCCGCACCACATACTGCTTCGTTTCCAAATCCACATTAAGGCATCCTTAAACATCTTATCCCTGATGCTAAGTCACTGACATGTCTTCAGCTATTCAGTCTCTCGAAGAAGTACAAGTAACCCATATCCTTGGGCGGGTTCACAGACGCTCCGACCTTCTGATCATTGAAGATTACCCATCTACCGTCTTTCAGTATGTGAGCAACGTAGTGACCACAATGTGTGGAGGTTCCAATGTGGCTCACCAATCCAATAAGCTTGTATCCTGCATATCAATGGCCCAATCAAATTGAAGTGATGTGCTAGAGAAATTATATCTAGACTGTCCAGTTTCATTTCAATGGCAATTGAAGAGAGGGAAAAATACGAATGTCTCGTCAGAGAGGGAAACAGGCAATAAACTCATATTGAGAGGGGCAACTTACCCACTAAGATAAAAGAACATAAGTTAATATTCAATGTCACACAGCCATTGAATCTTTTTCATATGATGTGTGATCATCTTAGGAGAAAATAAACCCACCCAAATCTAAGCCTGACAGATGGGAGAGCAGGGCACTAAGAGCTATACAATAACGAAGAATCATTTACAATGTCATCTAAAATCAGTAAAAATAACCACAAAGAAGGAAGCCAGAAAAGTTGACTCAAAAGCCTGCGTAAGCTAGATGCGTGATTATGGCTAGAACAAATGATCTGCAGCTAGTGATTGAACAAAACAGACACACAGCAAGCTAGACATCTTTTACCAGAATAAAGTATTTCAGCCATGTGAAACAAACTGAGAGATCTTAAAGCATAAGATTTAATCAAAGTGATGAGGCACTTACTCCCTCCTCCATCAGGCAATCCTGCATTACTTGAACTCGATGTAGAGTTCGATGTGGAGGCATTAACATCGGACGAGGCAGAGGCATCTGGATTGCTGAAAATCCAATCTGTTGCTTTTTCAATATCACCACCCTAAAAAAGAAGAAGAAGAAGAAGAAGAAGTTACACCCAGCACAATCGATACAATTTAATCTTTAGATTATCTTCGGCAACATCCATGTAAAATATGCTGTTGTACATCTTCCAAAAAAAGATGAGGAAGCAGAATGAGAGAATGCAAACAACAAAGGGTAATGAAATCCATACTGATGCTTTGAGTGCCTTCCTCGCTATTTCTTCTGGGAAACCAAATGAAATCAAGGTATCAACTTTTGATTGGTCAACTGTAGATGATGCAGTTGCAGGAGTCACATCTGCTTCAGATATAGGGATGTCTATATCTGAAACCATTTAAGTTACAACTTATTAGCATCATGGTCTTTTCACTTTAACTGCAGAGAGTGGAGGCTCTAAAGCAACAAAATCCACCAAGGTAGCAGCTACATACCAGCATCATCCATGTGCGTCAACAACCAATTCATAGCCTCCTCTACTCCAGCATTTGAGGTACGTATTGCTGCTTTCTGACAGTGCAGATAGTTGAATCCCATTGATACAAGTTGAGCAACAATCTCCTCATTGGCCACAAGCTTAGTTGATCCCACCTCATCCTCAGCAACTGTAATGCACAAAATAATAGACCGTCAATAAAATACACAAGAATTGGTCAAGTTATAGTCTATAACAGAGAAGGCAGCCACTGGAAATGGGCCAAAAGAAATGTAGGAACTCTATGGCCAGCTCATATATCTTTCTCATAATAATTTCTCAATAACATACAAGTTCCTGATTGGAATGAGAGGAGAAATCTGAATCGTGAATATGGAAAATTCATAAGGAAACACTGGCACCCTACTAGTTTGGATAATAAATGTGTAACACTTTTAATTATGTCACCAATCACCTTCTGGTAGCAGCTCTTCACCAGGCTGAAGGCCATTGCTCCGCATGTGACTGATATCTATAACATCCGGGACATCTATATACACATCTGATCAAAAGACAGAAAGGAAAAACAGTCAACCAGATTCTCACATGGACAAAATTGTAAACACAAGTGAATGCAAAATACCAAGCTTTTTTGGTACCCATCCCTCCTCCATCACAAATTTCCGCATGTGAAGCACCAAGTAGTCAGGAAATGATGTTAGACCAGCTGTCCTGTAATTTTATAGTGGATTTATTGTTAGTAAAGTGGTGCTGTGAGCAATTCTGTATCTGGTGTTTCTGTAAAAGGTAATTTTTTTCTTCTCAGAATCATTGAGCAATGATGGGTGCATCATAAGGAGAACAGTGGATGAACTACGGACTTTATAACTTTAAAGAATCTTCGAAATATAAAATTCTATAGAATCAACAGTCTTCAGCAGCACAGTGGGAGAGTATACAGCTTCAAGCCTGCAACTTTCAATGTGAAACACCTTGTCGACTGGATAATAAAGATTTATCAAGAGGAAACTTGTGGCTTGGATAACACAAAGATCACAAGAAAAGGCAAGCAAGAACAAATCCATGCCTACTTTCTACTATTCAGCCAAACATGTGCCCAACTAAGTGTTTGATTGTTCATCACGATGTAAATTATTACATCAATGCCATACAAAGACATTGATATTACAGCTAATCAAACGACAGCCAAAATGATCCACAGTTTGAAAGGTCATGAAGCTCACTTTATAGCTGTCGTCTTCAATTTCAAGGCAGAGCTGTAGAAATCCTGGACCTCCTCTGGAGCTGAAAAGTTTGCTAAGCATGCTTCTAGAGGAACCCTTGGGCGTACAATTTCATCACTAGATCTGCCAGCATATCATTCTCAGTAAACATGTCCTATCATGAATGAAAGATGAGCACCTGAAAAATAAGACTTATCGAACTTACACTTCCTTTCCCTCAGATACTTTCTGGGCTTTTAACTTGTAGAATGCTTCTAGTTGCGCTGGATAAGCAAACAATAGGACCATCTTAACAACATAAACACTTAACAAAATTAAAAGTGAAAAAGAAAGAATATTTACCTTTATTCGTGGCGTCATGTAGTGGAATATTTAGAGAGAGAATGTTGTCAAGCCTTCTACTGTAAGTGACCTTCCCGGATGGGCACAATATCCGATCTTCAATACCAAACTTGAAACTTCTCGAGGGATCCTCAAGATTCCCCGTATGAGCTCGCTCAACTTGATCAAGAAAGTGTTGGAAAAATTCCAAAGCATCCTAAGGAATAGGTGTCAAAAGTAGAAATAAAATGAAAAAGCAGCAAAAAAACATTGACCAAAGTACATGAGGAGATATTGTTACACAGTTAGATCTCAAGAAAACTGATATCCAACCAAATGCAAACAGATTTTTTACTACGACATGACGTAAATCACCTACAGCTTCACATACAGCATGGTTTGTAGCTTAAAAAGCAGGCATACCTGCTGTCTCATTGATGAAAATTCAGGGTGGCTGGCAGCAATAACAGCCTTGAACATACGAGGCCTTATCCCTTCCTGCCTCTATAAATTTGCAAGCAAGAAAAACACAAATTAAATAATGATAAGGAAACTGTTCAAAATAAGGAATATAAGAAGAAAAAAAAAAGAATCAAGAATAAAAGTGTAAGACACATAGGGACTTGGCAAGGATGTTAAGAAAAAAAACAAAATAAAATCCAGGTGTGCGAAAAAAGATGTGTGCTCAAAGGATCCATAATATAGAAAAGATATCACTGCAATTTTATGGCCAGTTGAAGTCAACTCCAGAAGTTTCAAACGCACATAACACCCTGACGCGAACTTAGGATTTCCACCAATAAATCGCTGAATGATCAAGAAATAAATCTTGGCAAGAAAACTTACAGAGACTTTTGAGACATTTGCATCATCATCCTTCTGGGAAAATGAACATAGGAAAATTTACTAATTAAGGGCAAGGAGATATGACATGTAGAAAAGGGGAAAAAATGTAAATATAGCTTTTACCTCAGGTACTGGAATAGAGTATTTGCCAGACAGCAAACCATGAGCAAGCTTTGTCCTGACACATACAACCAAACATCAGCATAATTCACCAGGGCCAAATGTCCAATACATCTTGTCAATAACTTCTCTAAACCCAACTGCATGTGTCACCATTTCATTGAAAAGAGAGGAACACATTCATCCGTGTGCTTTCAAAAGAGAAGTAGCCAAGGCTGGTACTCAGCATGACTGAAGGAGACTCATGAGTGTTTATTTCATAGTACAAAGGCATAGAGCACTAAGAAGAACAAATTGCAGAATGCCAAAGCAAGTCATACAACATCCTGTTATTTTTTGTTATTTTTATTGGGCAGCAAGAAAACAAACATACCATATTTCATGTGAAGAATTACAAAAGCATCACTATGCCATTAACCACTTACAACTGCATGTTCAAGTCAACAGTTGGATCAGCAGGAGCCCTTTCAAAAGCCAATTTCAGGCTTTGATTCATGTAGTACCTGATTACAATATCATCAAGCAATAAACTCAATAAGTACTGAAAACATAGGTTATGGAATCGATGTCATTTCAAAGATAAAGGGCCAACTGACCGTGCACAAAAGGAATGGGTTGAGAATACAACTTGCATGGTCGCAGCCATGTAGCAGCTGCACATAAACTCAATAAGGAAATGAGTATTTGGCCAAAAAAAAAAAAAAAAAACAAAGGAAACAAAGGAAAGCAGAAACTTAAATGCCCCATCCCAATAATCATTACCTGTTACCAAGATTGGCAAGTCCTGTGTAACCTGGACCAAATAATGGTTCAACCTCCTGTCCACTTTCTTGAATTCGGTTCCAATCAAAATTAGTGTTTTGGTCAAGTTCCCTTTCGGCCGTAGTCATTTCAGTCTACATAATGAGAGCACTCTTGTCATGTAGCAGAAAATCACAAAAGCAAGCAAGCAAGAAATCAATAGACTGAAAGCCCATACAACAAGTTCACAGGCATCATATTGATCGATAAGAAGAATAGAAAGCCTCTATGCTGCATACAGTTGATTCTCACAAGAGTATGAAATGTAAGCTTCGTTAGCAAGAAAATGAAGACGACACCTCATGACTATGCATCATCAAATGGATAAGCCAAATATTTATGAATTCAACTGAGAACTCAACTAAGTATGTTATATAAAATTTGAAACACACCTGTATTACCATTTTTAAGATAGGTAAACATAACCAGATGGTCAGCTAAGATATCAGTCAAAGTTGTTTGAAATTAGGACATACATGCAATTCCATAGCCATGGACCTTTCCACGAGATTAGATTGTTGAATAATTCACGCTTTCGAGCTAACTCAAGCGTCTTATTGCTGAAGCATTAAGTGGTTAAACACCTAGACTAATATTCATCCTTTAAAAAATGTTCAACACAGTATGAAGCAATGGCATAGATAGAAAACAAGAATTACGTAAAGAAGCAATTCATTTCTTTAATGTTCTCATGCTTGTTATGATTACCATATTTGAGAGCTTTCTTGATCAGATCTTAGAGTTGGGCTTCTTTATTTAAACATTTTTCGTGGTTTTAGGTATTCCAACAGTTCCCCGCACTTCCAAATACATTGTGAATTCAGAAGAAGTAAACAAGTGACCATGCCATTATAAGTTCCATTAGAATAAGTGGGATTATCGAAAATATCAAATAACAAGGATAACCCACTTTTATACAACATTATAACAGCTTAAAATCCACAACTCCCTAATATCTCAAATCGCATCCGACAAATTGACCAGAAAAGCCAAATCACTATCAGCTCTAACGAAAACCGTACCTTTTGTAATGATGAAAAATCAATGCCAAAAAATGCCAGATGTTGTGCTAAATGTGGGTCCAAAACACCTTCATCCTCTGGATATGAGAAAACGTCTGAGCTGCCACAATGCAATAAATTAGATTTCATCGAACGCGGAATTCTCTGCTGCCCAATAACCATGTCAAGCACTGTAGGTATGACCGACTCTGGAAGCACTTCACAAATCTTAAGAGCCAATGCTAGTATAACTCCAAAAATTCACCAAAACTGACCTTTTTGTCATGAGTAAAAACCAAAACATACACAAAACTAAGATTTCTCTTAACTCTTGCAACCGGAATGATAAAAACTTCAACAGCCAACCAAAAACCAACAAATTGTCCATTTGCCACTCCAAAGAATACATCGTCCATCTCATGCAATCCCCATACCATTTCTACTCATGAGTCAAATCTATCCAACACTCATCTGAGCATTCTACCACCCAAAAGCCTACTTTTAAGTAATCTCTTTTAGTTTTAAACTTCATCTTATGCCATTTTAGACCTAAGGTGGGATTTAATGAGTCTATTACGCAAGAATTATAGGTATAGCAGGGTATCAAATCCCTTGTTGCAGATACTATAGGTCCCTGTAGTCTTTCTGTCTTTTGGTTGGTTTAGGAAGAGCAACACAAGAGAGATTTTGAAGGTAACTAGGTTTCTTTTCAAATGCTTTTTAAAAAACTAAAAAAAATCTCTATTGCTCAACTAACTCTCATTTTGGCGGTACTGAAGGCCTCATCCACCTGTTTGTAAGCATGTTTATCACATGGCTGCATTACCTGCTCCTTCCAGATCAGCAGTTATAGTGCCAAGTTTCACAGCAAGAGGGTAGCCAGTTTCCTTGTAATGTTCAACGGCATGATTGTTGCCACCAGTTCCATCCCAATTTTTCCGTCCACACAGAATCATTCCATCAGTCAAATTGAGCCATAGATTCTCTGTCTTGTCACACTTGGAACATTTCCAACCAGAAGGAGGAACGACAACACCATTGTCAATCTGTGGCAAGTTTGTGGCATATTGACTAACTTGCTTCTTATCTGCTACCCAAGCAGCAACTTGCTCTTTCCTCTCAGCACCTTCAGCCAACAAAATGGCATCGACAGCCAACCTTACCTACAAAAAAAGTACGAATGAAGACTCATACTGCACCTGACATTTTACCAGAGAGACTTTCTTAAAAGCACACTAGTAAAATCGGTGCATGAAAACGCACTGAAGGAGGAAGAGTCAAGGAGCACCTTCTCTGGCAATTCCACTGAAGGAAATGGCAGTGATATATATCCAGGTAATATTACTATGCTATAGGCTTCTTCATATTCAGGTTCACCATTGTCAAAGCCCCCATCAATGCCTACAAGTAGGACAAATAGATAAATATCCACGACACCGACAGCAGCATACACATTTCTCATCATATTGAGAAAAAAGGAGCAAATAAGGATAGGCACATTGCAAGCAGAGCTTCCAGCCTCAAACTACTATGTTAGAGAGTCTACTTTTAAAAGCATCACACATAACAAACATAACCCAAACAAATAACAGGAAGTTTTTCCCGTTGCTTGGGGCCTACATCATGTCACAGGGGAGAGCATCAGCCTCTCTAAAACAAAATTTTCAGCATAATAGTGTCTCCTGCTTTAGTAGTGTCAGTTCCTCTCAGTTAAATGCTCTCATCCAGAATGTGATGAAACTAGGGCATCTAGTGGCAGACTACTGCTGACCGTTACCCTTGCCGTTCACAGGGACAGGTTATGAATGAGAAACTGCTTGAAAGAGAAACATAAAGTAGGAATGCAAATTGAACAACAGGAACCTGCTGACTAGGACCAGTTTAACTCATCCAAGGAAAAAACATTATGTTCCAAAATTGTATTCTACAAGAATTTCTCCATATACCCTCTTGCACCAGGTTCTCTTAATTCAAAGCTTTAGAGCAGCTCCTTGAAAGCTCTAGCAAGCATTTAGGGATCAAGAAGGAGTGCCATGGGCAAAAAAAATCATTTATTCTGCACGGGTAAGGTTAACCACGATCCTTGAGATTTCCAATTGTTAACAAAATGATGATGGAAATTCAACAATAACGAGTAAAAGCAAACAACCAGCCAAACATAAACAGAAAGAAGGAAACGGCAAAGCATCGATGTCCAAAGACAAACGACAAACCAAATACACAGTGCAATCAAAGAGTACCTATCGCCAATAGAGTCGGTTTCTTCAACGGGCGATCTTCAGAAACCAACTTCCTCGTTTGCTTAATATGCAAGTATACAGGATTCCCCGTCTTCCCAAAGTTCCAGTCCACGAACTCCTTCCCAAAAGCGAGGAAGCTATTCATGTCGACGAACAACCCGCCTTCGGATTTCTGCGGCCGGCGAAACAAGAACCATTAACCGATCAACCCAAGTTAGAATCCACAATCACAGCTACTCTCGATAACTCCCGTATAAAACTAAAAGGGGCACAACGCCGCTCTCGCCCGCGACCGTACATTGATGTCGAAAACCGGGGCCCCCCAAAACGAAACAAAAACCCTAAGCACAGTCCGCGAGATAAACACAGGAGACACCGGCTAGAGCAGTAAAGAACCGTCGAGGACGCCTAAACCTCGCGATCATCTGGAAAGCGAAGCGGAGGTTTTGACAGAGGCGAGCGCGAATTCCGAGGCGAAGGGGGGGTACCGGAGTGTCGAAGGAGACGCAGCATTCCTGCTTGAAGATGCGGGTGGTGGGCTCGGGTATCCGGACCCGGGAGAGGTTGGATCGGAGGAGGTCCATCGGCGACGCCATCGCTTCTCCGCCGGAAGACGATGTCGGCGGGGTCTCTCTCTTGAAGGAGACGACGGTGGCGAGAGAGAGAATGTGATCTCTTTCAGTTTCTGTGTAGAGAGAGAGAGACAAAGAGAGAGGAGATTCTTTGCCCTAAGCTTTGTCCAAAGTTGGGGTTTTCTCCTCCAAGAAATGTAGAGGAAGAGGACGCTTTTCGACTTCCACACGCTACTCCTCTCGTTTCTGCTTCTCGCTCTCTGTGTATTTCTTGATTGAACCTGATTGCCATCTCCAAAAATTTTAATTTATTTAATATAATTTTTAAATTTAAAATACATATTTAATTTAGTTTCTAAATTACATGAAAATATTTATTTTTCAAATTAAATATTTTCATGTAATTAAGGGACTAGTTGGATATTTATTGAAGTTTAGGATCAAAATATTATACATTTAACCAAAATTTATAGATTATTTATATATTTATCCCTTTAATTTTTTTTCATTTGAATTTAAGTGTTACTACTAAGGTTGATCAGTTGTAGGATGGGATGTTCATACCTTGGGATCGAGAACTATCTACTAAGGACTAGGTATAAAAAATTAGAATCCAGAACCGTCTATTGATCATGTGGAATTGATCAAAAAGTCACCACTTCAAAAGAGGCACAAGACTTGAGAGCAAGCAATGAGGTTGGAGGTGACCAAGAGTGAAAGTGACAAATAGAGCAATGAGGCCAGAGGTGACCTACAGCTAGAGTGAGAGAGGGATTGATGAGACCTAAGACCGTGGAAAGAGAACGAGAAGGGTAGATAAGGCCACAAGATGAGTGAGAGGATATGGAGAAAGATAAAAGGGAAACTATGATTTTGATTTGAAAGTTAAAACATCATAATTTAAAAAAATTACGATTCGGATGGGCTAGGCAATTTCACACATAAAATCAAGAGCCAAACTAATATTCACTAGTTTCAACAAATTGCAATCGGGAATTGGACCAGTTTCCATGAAAACCGTCAGTTCTAAACCAGTCCAATCCAATTTTGGGCCTTATTTCCTTTTGCGGATTCACATACTTAAGTCCTTGAAAGGGCTTCCACAGGTCTATTCCATTTGATTGAAGAGTCCATCTATGGAAATTCGTTGATGGAATAATATGAAAATATTGGGGAAATGGATTTTGATGTGCATGGAAACACCTCACTAGAGATATTCTGCAACTACAATAATAGATATTCTTACGCCAAAAACTCAGAGCCTAAAATCCCTGTTGTCCTTGGAAGACTGGGTTTGATTGAAGGTCATCTATGGAAACTCTTTCGGTGCTTCATTCGTAGTCCCCACACTCCGTTGATCCACCATTGAAAGACTTTGACTCACTACTGCAGGCCTGGTTCCTGGAAGGATTCAGTCAAGCTCTTCATGAAAATAATCTCACATCATTTGTGATTGAAGAGTCATGCTAGAAGGTGGGAAGTTCTACTTGTTTTTTCCTGCCTTTGTCAGTAGAGTTGATCGATGGGTGGGCTAAATCGAAATGGGTATCGGGCCCTTCACTTGAGGTTGGGCATACTAACCCAATTGAGTCTAAGATAGCTCGGCTGAGCCCGCCCAGAAGTGCCCTTCGAGCCTTTGTGATCTCGCTGGGCACGTGAGCAGAGCATGATCCGTGATCAAATCTAGACGGCGGGCGGAGCTGCATAATTGGCTCTTGATTAATTCCCAAGCTACAATAAATCTCAAATTTGAACGAAACTATTTTTAGTCCACGTTAAGATCAAATAATCATTGAGTCGTACAGATCCATAATTCGGAAGCCTAATTCCCTACACTTTACAGAAAAAAAGAAATACATAAATTTTAGGTCAGTCCACTTGATCCTAATTGTTTCCTCAACTTTTTATCTAAAAAAAAAAAAAGTTATGGATGGTTACAATGTCTGCATCTTTGCCAACTTTAAGAACTTAAGTGCAAACCAAAAATACTTTTTTGACTGTTGATTTCAAAAAAGCATGAACATAATTCAATCTAAGCAGATGCTTAAGATTGGTTGATTTGAGGAATAACTACTTATTGCCTTTTGGAATTGCAGAGTGGTCCATCAGGCGAACTGACAAAGGACATGGGGATTAATTACTTGGCTCTCAACGATCTCTTCGAGTTGTCTAACAGAAGGAAGGACATTATAACTTATGATATTCATGTTCAGATGGTTGAAATATATAATGAGCAAGTGCGTGATCTCCTTGTGAGGATTCAGCATCCTCAGGATATCCTTTGAAATGGATTATTCTGTCTAATATAGATACATTTGATGTCAAATAAGTAGATAAAAAGACTGAAGAAAGCTTAAGTTTCTGACATGCAAAATTTGGGTTCCTTGACTGTGCACAAATTAGAGATTCGAAGCTGTACCAGTGACAGTGGCTTGAGCCTTCCAGATGCTACCATGCATTCTGTCAAGTCCACAGCTGACGTGGTCAACCTAATGAAACTTGGTCATGTGAATCGTGTCGTCAGTTCTACAGCACTGAACAATAGAAGTAGCCTCACAGGTCAGTTTTTGGACAGGCAGAGTTTCAATTCTTTTTGGTATAAATTTTGATGTAGTTTCCAATAGATAGATTATTCAAGAGAGTGATACTGATGTCCATGGGATGCATCCTTGCAGTGTGCTGACAGTACATGTTCAAGGGAAATGTATCTGGATCCATCCTCCGCAGTTGCCTGCATTTGGTTGATCTTGCAGGAAGTGAACGGGTAGATAAATCTGAAGTCACAGGAGAGAGACTGAAGGTGGCACAGTACATTAACCGGTCTTGTCTTGTCTGGGAGATGTTATCACAGCTTTGGCCCAGAAAAACTCCCATGTACCTTACCGCAATAGCAAACTTACGCTCTGCTGCAAGATTCCCTAGGTACCTATTTCAAAGTTTCGAACTTTGAAGCTTCATTTTAGGATAAAGTTACTAATTCCCAGAGTGAGCATTTCATAGAATTGAGATACTCATTATGATCCTTGGGTAATGGTGACATTGCTTTTATGCACTTTATTTCAGGAGGAAATGCGAAGACATTGATGCTGGCTCATGTGAACCCTGAGAGAGATTCATTTGGGGAATCAATGAGTACCTTGAAGTTTGCCCGGAGAGTTTCAACGGTTGAACTTGGTGCTGCAATGAACAAAGAGACCAGTAGCTTCAGATGCCTTTCTGACAATAATCAACATTACAATTCTAGGGGGCTGGATCTGTCGATTTGGCAAAAATGAGATCCAGATTGTTATGCAAGGAGAGCACACTCTTTGTACTGATCCGCGAACACCCAATTTGCTTGTTCAAAGCATGAATGGCAAGGAATCTCACATAAGGAAATCGCTGCACACCATAGGAGGAAGCTCATCAATGGATTTGAAAGGAGGTCAGTGAAATATTTAACTATCTAGTCTTAACACTGAATTGGACAAATTTAGTATGGTATGAAATACACAAATGCAACTGAAAAATTCCAAAATGACGGGGTAATATGAGAATTTGCTCACATCATTATCTTGCCATTAAGACTTGGTTTCTATGCAACTGCAGGAACCAAAGAAATGTGACAGAAGCTCGTTCACCTGTCAGAGGCTCTACTACTTGCATTAAAAATGGCGTATTGGCACTTGCAGCCAACACACGGACACAGAATGGAGTATTGGCAATTGCAGCCAACACACGGACACTTAGGAGACAATCACTACAGGTGCTGGTTCAGACCAGTCTCACCGGTCTTCTGGGTGGCAAGTCCACTAATTCCAGTAAGCAGAATCAGCATAATTAAATTTAATTCACTGTATATATTTCATCTCATTATGTCCATCATCTGATTATTTGTTTTTGTTTCTTCAATAAGATGTAAAAGACACAAGGAATGCCAAGACGCCTCCTCCAGTCCACCCATCATCTACGTAGCAAAGCGTTGGCTGTAGCTATAGATGGCGAAATTTAGTGTTCAATGACCAGCGAAGTGATGCTTTGACTCGAAGCTGACTGGAAGTTTTGACATGATAGATGAGACACTGAGAATTGACGAGGGAAAGACTGAAGAGTTAGCCAACAAACGCAATAGCAATTTTTGGTTTAACACACTGCTTATGTACATATTGACACAAGTTCTTCAAATAATGCCCGAAATTTCTATGGCAATGTTTTCAAACTGCTCTTGCCCATTGTTCTCTGAATCTCTGACTTAAGTCATCAAAGCCATTGGCATCTTTTAACAGAAATGGAGGAAATGACAGGTGCCTCTGCTAATAAACCGGCTGCTCTTCTATTGTATAGCTAGCTAAAAATCAAAGATTATAGCATGACATTCGTATAATATGATGCCAATGTGGTACTATAGAATCAAGTGTTCTTGTTTTTAGTATAGTTGATTATAATAGCTTCACAGGCCCTGAAACCGAGATCCCTCAGTTTATCCAGCGACACCTTGCGTGATATGGATCATACATAGTTTACTTATTCAGTTATAAACCTCCAATGTAACTGAGGGCTAGTCAGTTAAAAAAACACACAACTATAGCAACAACTTCCATGTTTCATTTTCCCGAAACAGGATCCCATGCCCATCTTTGAAGTTCAGCTTAATTTAGTTGAAGATGCAAACAAGCAGATGGCCATTGCCTTAGATTTACCCAAAAGTGCTACTGTCAGGAAAACAGACGTGAAGGTTAAGAGGATCATCATAAACAAGTCATCCAGTTCACCAAATTGTTAAAAATGCCTTCTTTACAAGTTTATGATGAACCTGAAAAACTGATTCACAGATGAGTGTACTTTATTCAAGTTTCAACCATTCAGTCAATGGAAAGAAATATCTTATTTAAGGAAGGTGAAGAGAAGGAAGTAGTTAGCAAAGCTTAAACAAGTCGGTTGTTTGATTGTAGCTAATTTGCCCGTTTATTTTCTTGAAGGAATAGTCATAGGCTTGAAGCAGCCGCTTGTGGAATCTCCTCATGTCCAAGCTCACATTCTGTCTGTCGAGATAGATCTCCTTAGTGTATTGCCATCCCTTCCTAGTCACACCCTTTGGATTCGTAAGGACTGGATCATCTTTATCGTATTCATTATACAGTGAGCTCTCCTAGGCGAAATCTTGTAGCCAATATACTTGAGACCAAGCTCTCTAGCAGGTTTACAAAGCATGTCTCCAGCTGGTGAATCCGTCCTAAAGGAATGACTTGGATGAGCACAGAACCAGGCTTCAGGAAAAGGAAGTGGGTCAAAGCAGCCCCGTGTACACCAACCATAACCTCGCTCTTATTAAGCAAGCGATACATCTTCGCCAGTTCAGTGGTTCGCTTAGGCCGCGAAACTTCTACTCTGAACCTCATATCCTCTGCCATTTTAACCAAGCAGTCTTCATTAACTAACGCCCTGGACCCACTGCGCGATAATATCACTAGCTTCAGTTTCTTCACCCGGTGTTTCTGGTCGTCTTTATTAATTTTCATCGATTGCCCTAAAGTTGGCACTGAACCCGATTGATTCAGTTTCAGCTGTACCCCTTGCTCCTTGTCTGGTATTGAACCTTTTATCTGCGGCTGGTAAGCACGGTCAAGGAAGCGTCTGAAATTGAGGATGCTCTTATTCCCTTCATCAGTGGTCGAGCTCTTCGTTTGGAGACAGAACGACGTTAGAACTAGAAGTTCTACTTGTTAGTAGAGGTGATCGATGGGTGGGCTAAATCGAAACGGGCCCTTAGGTTGGGCTTACCAACCCAATTGAGTCTAAGATAGCTCGGCTGAGCCCGCCCAGAAGTGCCCTTCGAGTCTTTGTGATCTCGCTGGGCACGTGAGCAGAGCATGATCCGTGATCAAATCTAGACGGTGGGCGCTAATTGGCTCTTGATTAATTCCCAAGCTACGCGAAACTATTTTTAGTCCACGTTAAGATCAAATAATCATTGAGTCGTACAGATCCATAATTCGGAAGCCTAATTCCCTACATGAAAAAAAGAAATACATAAATTTTAGGTCAGATCCTAATTGTTTCCTCAACTTTTTTATCTAAAAAAAAAAAAATCCAACTTTAGGTGCAGACCAAAAATACTTTTTTGACAAAAAAAAATATTTACCCCAAATTTTTTCCAAAAAAACTCAACTTTAGGTTGAGTTCTAGATGTGCCATGAACTTTTTTTTTTATTTAAAAAAATCACAGACTTTCAACTAGTCTTAAATCAGCCCTTATTAGCACTACGTCCAAAAATTGTCATTAGTCATCCCTGATTTCCGCAATTTTCATACCAAAGAATGATTTTATTTTGGAGATAATTTTTCACGTCACTTTACTAATGTGGATATGTTATTGATGTGAAAGTGCCAACCTCAAACAACGATTTTTGGACAAACCGTTAACGAGGGCAAATTTAAGATTAGCTTGAAAGTTGGTGATTTTTTTAGATAAAAATAAATTCGGGGCAAATTTGGATTTGTAATTAAATTTTGTGGAAATTTTTAGATAAAAAATAGTTCAGGGTTAGATTGGGACTACATTCAAAGTTGTGATTGTTTTTAGACAGAAAAAAGTCAATGGGAGAATTAGAATTAGTCCTAATGTTATGACTTTTTTTAAGATAAGAAAACAAAAAGAAAATATTTTTTCGGTCAATTGAAAACGTCCTTATAAGACCATAATTCTTTATAGTGCGCCAAGAGAGCTGGCCAACAGGCCAAGTGCCTTGGGACTGTTTCAAACTCCTCAATTTCTAGCAAGCCTAAAAATATTCAAGTTGTGATTGGGGTAAGCTATGAACGTGTCGTCTCGTATTATTTTATTTTGCCTATTCTGAACACGATTCATTTTAGAAAATGAAGTAACCGAAAAAAAAATATATATATATATAATGGAATTAAATAACATTTCGCGTCCATCGACTTCCCAAATGTAAAAGCCTCGTGTGACTTTCGAGGTTGTTTCTTGCGTCCCTCAGCGTGCCAAGTGTTTCCGAAAATGAAGGGAAAAAAAGAAAAAAAATGCGTGATCGTATTGAAAGAGTTCAAACGGCAGGATTTTTCAAGAGACGCAATCTGAAAACTCATGAAAATTATCACGTGCAACACTTGACTACAAACTCCCGATCTGTTCTTTTAAGGAATAATGATATAGATAGTCTAAATTTTGGTTCGCTGTGCAACGTAGTCCTTAAGCTTTTAATAATATTCAGTATAATTTTTGAATTATATGAAAATATTTAATGTTATCATTCCATTAATTTAAGATCAAGAACAATATATAATTTAGGTACTATATTGAATATACACCAAAAGTTTAGAAACTATATCGAATAAATTAAAAATTTAAGGATTATATATGGCGACGCTTGATGCTTGAAAAGTAACATGATCGAATTGAAAGATGGCCTTTGCCAAAATTGGATCGTCGATGAAGAACCTTTCACTGAAAATCTTTCTTCAATTTTTAGTAAGAGGACACGGGTTTTGTAGTGATTTCGGACATGAGTTTTATTAATGGTACACAAGAAAAAATATATACTTCAATGGAGTTTTAATCGAAGAAGAAACCTGATAACATAAAGTGTTTTGTCGGAAAATCGATGACAAAGTGTGATCACAAAGATATAAGGTTGAAATTTAATTGACGAAGAAGATCTGAAAAACTACAACTAAAGCATGGGAATCGAAAGATTTTTATATTTGCAAAAAAGTAAATATAAAGATAACTTTGCAAGAAAATTGAGTTCTTTAGTTGATTGATATCGGTTTACAAAGAGTACAATGTAGCTCATATTTGATGATTACAAACATCGATTACAATTTTGGAATTCAAATAAGAAATAACTTCCTAACGATAGTTACAAGAAATTGTGTTATCAACCAACTCCTATTATCAAGAAAAAAAAATCCACAATAAGTTAAAAAAATTCTTGAATTAGCGACAATAAAACGAAGACTTCGGCAAGTATTCCATGCACATTGACCGCAATTCATTTTCATCAGCATCCTGCACGATCGATGCTCTCGCCCTGGCCCAATCCAGTCTTTCCAATGACCGAGTCAAAGTAAACCCGGTCAATTTATTTTTTTTGGTCGTTAAACCCGGTCAATTGGAAAACCACTTAACATTAAATATTTGAATGAACCCAAAAATAAAAGAAAAAAGGGGGAGAAAAATAATGCGAGCTTCGTAACGTGGGAATTTCACAGTACCAATTGCGCATTTCCTTTTACCCCTTTTAAATTTGGAGAAATTAATTTCATATGCGCATCCTCCATTTCTTTTAATATGTCTCGGTTCATGTGCATACTTCGGATCTCGACAAGCATGCTCCTAATATTAGCATTTCTAAAAGGCTGTGCATCCGTATATTTGACATAAGCACATCAAAGAAATGCGGATTACGCAATCATCCTATTGTGACGTTGTCTGTTTCATTAGTTAATAATAGAAACAATGCCCATTCTAGGTAATAAATTTGAATCTTGATCTTCCATCTTTTATCTCCTCCTAAATTCCGGGGGATTATTACATAGATCTACGCGAATTTAAAAAAAAAAAAAAAAAAAGACATGGATAAACTTCGACTCCTGCCCGAAATAGACGACCAAACAAGGTCGCTTCCCGACTCAAAAGCCGACTCCAAAACTCCAAATCCAATAAAAAAACAAAGAGAAAAAAATAAGAATTCGTATTCGATTAGAATAATAATAATAATAATTATTATTATTATTAATGGATATATCGCAGTTTACAAAGTCTTCGTTTTATCTTCGCCACATCATTTCGAACGGGTAAACACCGCACCACCAAAATCCGAAGCGGCAACGCCGGCACGCCGGCATGAGGTGACCGTGGCCCTCCACGATTTAACGCACGAACGAAGGAAGAAGAAGCAGCAGCAGAAGAAGGAGAAGAAGAACTCGCCAAAGGAGAAAACCGCTTCTTCCATGGACTCTCCTCCGAAGGCGAAGACTCGGCCGAGCCCCGTGGCGAGTTGCAGCGGCGGCGGCAAGTTCTTCCAGTGCTTCAAGCCCGCTGTCCTTGACGACAACGAAGGAGGCAACGGGTGTAAGCGGGGTGTGGACGAGACGTTCGTTGCGTGCGTAGCGGCGAAGGAAAACGAGGGTCGTGCTCTGTGTAAGGTTCCGTCGGGGGATGAAGGAGACGACGGCTCGGACGAGGAGGATCGCGGGAAGAAGAAGAAGAAGAAGAAGAAGGGTTTGAAATCGTTGGCGAGTGCTTCCAAGGCCGCGTTGTTCGAGACGTCTCTGGTTAGTCTTCTCTCTGCCGCGATGAAGATGATTCTTTTGTTCCTTATAGTAAACATCGAAACACGGCATGATCGTTTGTCCAAGTTTCAACGACGAGGATCATGTTTTTCTCTACTTCAATCTCGCGCATGGATGTCGCGTTATCACGCGATTTCGTTGTCCCGACTCGATCACGTGCCGAGCATTGTTCGCTCGATCGTCTGTTTCACTGCATCGAGAGTTCCTCGTTTTAACTGCGTCGCCTTCTTACTTTTCCGGGCTCAGACGAAGTTGGATGATTGTTGTTGTCGAATTTGCCTTCTAGTTTTGCTCGACTGCTGACCAATATCTTGTATTTGATAGTCGATTTCGATTTTACATCATCGCCGGATCTTAATTGCCATCTATGACACAATGATTTGGTGGATCTTTCGGAGCAATTGGATTAGCACGGTTACATTTGATTCACTAGACTCACCTTTCCGGCTTTGAATTTTTTGTGATCGACAGGCGACGAAGTCACAGAAGAAGAAAAGCGTGGAGAACCCGCTCAAATCGATCAGCAATCTGTCCATGGAAGCTGATAGAATTCTGAAGTCAATGGATCAGAATTCCGGCAGTAGAGTTTCGGACAACAACAAGGCCCGAACGACCGAGTCCGGTGTCACTTCATCTTCGCATTCCTCTGCAGCTGGAACCGTTTTGCCTTCCCTGAGGTCTTTGCGATATTCGAGCATGAATTCTTCGCTGAGAAGGAGGAGGCAGTCGTCGACCCGGTCTAATCCTTTCAACTCGAAGCAGATTCAATCGAGCTCTGTAGAGGACGGCAAAGAGCGGCCTCCTCCGCCTTCCGATAACTCTATTATCTGCCTGCTTCTGCTGACCCTTTTGGTGCTGGTCCTGTGGGGCAAGGTCTGCGCCATCGTATTCGTTTGCACTTCGCTCTGGCTGCTCTTCGTATCGGGGTGGAGCATAATCAGGTGCGCAAAGTCCCCGTTGGACGTCGACGACGATCGGTCCAACGTGGATTCCGCGGAGTATAAGAAGAAGATCATTGCTCTCGCTTCTGCTTTGCTCTATTTCTTTCGTTCCTTGTATTTCTTAGCTAAATCTGCAATACCGTTCCTAAACTTTTAATTTTTTTAGTGTAATGTCTAAATTTTTTATACATGTTCAATTTAGCTTATGAACTATATAAAAATGTTCAATATAATCCTTCCATTAATTGAACATTTTCCTATAATTAAGAGACTAGTTTGATATATATCTGAAGTTTAGGGACCACAACATTGCACATTTGAACAAAAATCAGGTATTATATGTGTATTTATCTCTTTAATTCTTTTCTCTCCTTTGAATTTAGGTGTTAGTACTGGGGGTGATCAACCTTAGGGTGGGCAGTTCATACCCCAAAAACCAAAAGTTGTTTACTAAGGACTGGTGACAAATAATTAGAATTGAGGATCACTTGTTGATTCCATGGAATCAATCGAAATGTCCTCACTTTGAAAGAGGCATGAGACCTGAGAGCAAGCGACAAGTTCAGAGGCCGGAGGTGATCAAGATTGAGAGTGACAAATGGAGCAATGAGGATGGAGATCATTTAGAGTGAGAGTGAGAGAGGGATCGACGAGACTGAAGGTTGCCAAGAGATAGAGGATGAGAAAGGGAGGCGAGGCCACAAGATGAGTGAGGGGAGAGATGGAGGAAGACAAAAAGGAAACTATGGTTCTGATTAAAATGTAAAAACAAAATAATTGAAAAAAAGCAGCTTGAGTAGGGTGGATAATTCTACACCTAAAATTGGGAACCGAATTGATAGTTATCGGTTCTAGTAAATTGCAACCGGTAATTGAATCGGTCTCCATGAGAATCATCTGTTCTAAGCCGATCTAATCCAATATGGGGCGTTTCTTTCCTTGTATGGATTCATGTACTTAAGACTTCTTCCTCGAGTCTACCCCATTTGATTGAAGATAGATGGAAATACAAAGTACTCTTCCCACGCTGCAAGGGGTCGAGCTCTCCTCTGCAGATAGAACAACGTTAGAAGTTCTTTAGATGTACGAAAGGTAGTTGCTATTTGTCAATAGAGTTTATTAAAGGGTGGGCTAAATCGAAACAGGTCCCTAGGTCAGGCTTACTAACCCAATTGAGTCCAAGATAGGCGGGCTGAGTGTCCTCGAGTCCTTGTAATCTTGCTGGGTGCGTGAGCAGTATGTTTATGGTCAAATCCAAATGGTAGGCGCCAATTGGCTCTTGAGGGCGCGTTTGGTAACGATTCTATTTCCGAGAATAGATTCCGATAAAAAATAATTCTTTTTTATTTTATTTTCGAGAACAATTTCTAAGCATTTTAAGTCGTTTGGTAACTGTCTAACATTTCTGATTCTAGAATAGAATTGTGTTTGGTATAGTGCACATTGATTCTATTCCAAATCAATTTCTTTTAATTTTTAAATAATTTATTTTCTTTTTCCTTTTTTTTTCTTTTTCTCCTATTCTTCTTTTTCTTCATGTGGCCGGTCGCTAGAGCGAACGAGGGTCGACGACCTCACCGGAGTGTCGCCGGGGATGGGCGAGGCGAGCCTGGCCACCGGCGGGGCAGGGCGAGCCTTGCTGGGGCCAAGTGGGCCTCGCCGATGTTTGGGCTTGCCTCTAGCGAGCTTGCCGAACCTTGCCCTGGCTTGGCGAGCTCGCCGGACTAGTTACCGACAACCGGCGGCGGACAGCAACCGCGGGATGGTGGTCAATGAAGAAGAAGAAAAGAGAAGAAGAAGAAGAAGAGAAAATGGAAGAAGAAGAGTTGGTTTTGATTCTTAAATTTGTTCTTGGAACGAGAATCAACTTTTTTTTTTTATTCTTGATTCTATTCCAAATCTACTTCCGGGAACAAAATAATAGAAATTTATTTCCGAGAACAAAAATTTTACCAAACGCGATTCTGTTCCAAAACTACTCCTGGGAACAAAAAATCAGAATTGAGTACTGTTTGGATGGTTACCACACAGCCCCTGATTAATTCCCAAGCTACATGTAACTATTTATTAGTCCACATTAGATCAATAATCATTGAGTTGTACATATCCATAATTTGTAAAGCCTAATTCCCTAAATAAAAAAAGAATTACCTAAACTTTAGGTCCAGTCCTAATTCTCTCCCGAACTTTTTTATCTAAAAAAAAAATTCCAGCTTCAGGTGTAGGACAAATTGGCCTTTTTGACTTAAAAAATATTTACTCCAAACTTTTTTTCCAAAAAAAATTCAACTTTAGGTTTAGTTCTACATTTGCCATGAACTTTTTTTTATTATTTAAAAAAATCACAAACTTTCAATCTAGTCTCAAATCAACCCTCATTAGCAATTCGTCAAAAAATTGTCATTGGTCATCCCTCATTTCCGCAATTTCCATATCAAAGAATGATTTTGTTTTGGAGATAATTTTCCGCATCACTTTACTAATGTGGATTTGTTACCGATGTGGAAATGCCACCTCAAACAAGTTATAACCATTTTGGGATGGACGATTAACGAGGGCAAATTTAAGACTAGCTTGAAAGTTGGTGATTTTTTTAGAAAAAATAAATTCGGGGAAAATTTGGATTTGTAATTAAAGTTTGTGCATATCTTTAGATTAAAAAAAAGTTCGGGGTAGAATTGGGACTATAATTTAAGTTGTGAATTTTTTTTAGACAAAAAAATGAGAGAGTTGGGACTAGTCCTCAAGTTATCACTTTTTCTTAAGACAAAAAAAAAAAGTTCAAAACAAAATTGGGACTGAACTTAAAATTGAAAGTTTTTTAGAGAATTAGGCCACATTCATTTCGAGAAAAAAAATTTCCAGGAAAACGTTTTCTGGATTTTCTAACATTTGTCTTATGGAAAATGAACTAATTGGGGGAACATTTTCCATTAATGAAAAAAAGTCTTCTATCTTTCTTTCACTAACACTTTTTTTTTTTTTTTCACAAAACAAGTTTTCCTTTTTTTTTTTAAAAAAAAAACTGAATTTTTAATTATTTTAAAATTTTCTTTTTTCTTTCCTTCTTGTTTGGCCATAAGCGAACTCGAGCCTCGCCAAAGGCTAATGGGGCTCGCCTGCCTCACCTAAGCTTTGGCCTCGCCAAAGGCCGGCGAGGCTCTACTTGTCTCGCTGAGCTTGGGCCACGTTGGAGCCGTGACTAGGTGGGGCTTGAGTCACCGGTCGTCATCGTTAGGAGTGTCAAAAACTGAACCAAAAACTGAATCGAACCAAAAACCGAACTGAACTGAACAAAAAAATTCGGTTCTTATTTGGTTTGGCTCTCATTAAAAATCGAAACTTTTTAATCGGTTCGGTTAACCGAACCGAACCAATAAAATCTAAAGTTTTTCCTTTTTTTTTTTTTTTAAAAATCATTTTTTTAATTTTTGATTTTTCTTTTTCTCTTCTTCTTCTTCTTCTTCTTCTTCTTCTTCTTCTTCTTCATTGGCCAGTGGCCGGCAACAGGCGACCGGCCAATGAAGAAGAAAAAGAAAGAAAAAGAAAAAAGAAAAAGAACAAAAGAAAATAAAAAGAATAAAAAATAATTACAAAATTGATTTGAAAAATAAAAAATCTATAGAAAGGGGTGTATGTAGGGAGAAATACAAACACAAAGGTAAAAACCAAAAAACCGAACCAAATCATTCACACCCCTAGTCACTGTGGCTAGCAACTAGTTGACGAAGAAGAAGAAAAAAAGAAAAAAAAATTAAAATCAAAATTTTAAAAATAAAATAATAATTTTTTTTGAAAGGAGTGCATTGAGGAAAAAATTTTCCTTATCAAACAGTGAAAATTATTTTTCTCTTTATTTTCAGATATTAGTTGAACACCGGAAAAATATCGTCATTTTTTTCAAAAAAATGTTAAAATAACCTCCCAAAAAATATTTTCTGGAAATGTCATATTTTCTACGGAATAAATGGATCACAGAAAATATTTCAATATAATTTCCAGAGTGTTCAGGGGTGGAAAATAAGTGGTTAAAGAAAATATCTTCTTTCCAATCAATCGCAAATGTCCTTCTAAAACCATAATTCTTTATAGCGCGCCAAAGGAGCTGTAGGACCGTTTCAAGCTCCTCAATTTCTAGCAAGCCTAATATTCAAGTCGTGATTGGGGTAAGCCATGAAAGTGTCGTGTCGTATTATTTTCTTTCGCCTAATTTGAACGCGATCCGTTTTAGAAAATGAAGTAAACGAGGAGGCAGTGAACCCGGACTGGAAATTTGAAAGTAATAAAGACTTTAATATTTCTTGCAAGTAAACGGAGAATGATATGTATATTTAATGGAATTAGATAATATTTCGTATGCGAGTCAATCAACTTCCCAAAAAAGCCTCGTTAATTTCGAGGTTGTTTCTTGCTTGCGTCCCTCCGCGTGCCATGTGTTTCCAAAAAAAATAAAATAAAATAAAAGATGCGTGATCCGATTGAATAGTTCTTAGGTCATAACTACGCGTTCTCCGATGACGACCGGGACAAAGAGTTAAGACGGCAGGATTTTTCAAGAGATAGATACAACGTGAAAACTCACGAAAATTATCCCGTGCAATACTTGACTACAAACACCCGATATGTTCTTTTAAGGAATAATGATACGGATAGTTTCTAAATTTTAACTTGATGTATAATGTGGCCTCTAAACTTCTAATAATATTCAATGTAATTTTTGAATTATATGACAATATTCAATGTCGTCATTCCATTAATCTAAGGCCAAGAATAATATTGAATAATTTCATATAAATTATGGACTATATTAAACATACATCAAGAGTTTAGGGATCATATCGAATGGATTAAAAATTTAAAAATTATATTACACATTGAGTTAAAGTTTATGACCATTCTTTTAACAAGTTACACTCATTTTAATAAATGGCAACACTTGGTGCTCTAAAAAGTAATGTGATCGAATTGAAAGATGGCCTTTGCCAAAATTGAATTGTTGATGAAATATCTTTCACCAAAAATTATTCTTCAATTTTTACTAAGAGGAGACGGGTTTTTGGTGATTTCGGACATGATTTTTATCGATGGTTAGAAGAAAAAAATATACTTCAACGAGGAAACCTTATAACATAAAGAGTATTGTTGAAATAAAATCAACAACAAAGTGTGATCACAAAGATATAACATCAAGAAGATCTGAAAGCTACAACTAAAGTATGGGAATTGAAAGATATCTAAATTGTGAAGAAAATATAAAGATAATTTTGCGAGGATGTTGAGTTCTTTGATTGATAGATACCGGCTTATAAAGAGTATTGTACTAGCTATTTATAACCCACAATCGAAGGTCACATATAGTGCTTACAAATAGGAAATTTAAACAACAAAAAGTTGTGTTATCCACTAACTTTTATTATCTAAAACAACAAGAAGTTTTTTTTGTTTTATATCGAAAACAAGAAGTTAAACATCTGTAAATTAGCAACAACAAAACATAACTAACTAGCAATTACGTTTTCGTGTCGATTGATCGCTACCAATGATTTTGTTGATAATTTTATTAGATCTTGATAAAAGGCTCTCGTCGATGACTTTCTTAGCAAGAGCTGTTGATTCCCTTCAAGCTGTCGATCGTTCCGTTCACTGTCGACTAGACCCTACTCTCATTGACTAAGTTCGATACTCGTCGATAATAACGAAAAAAGTCAGATCATTTGTTGGCGTCAACAAAGGGGTGTCGAACTCCAGCAATTGGCAGCATTGGGCAAGGCAAGATAAGGAGGCAAGAAGAAGGCCGCCGAGGTGCAGAAAGCTGTCCCGAGCATAACGAAGATCGAAAATTGAAGGATTATTTCTTTCTTGGACTTTGGCACTGCCGAGTACTTGAAAAAGAGCGGAGACCGGGATTCCCCCAAAGCCGCGTTTGCGTCGAGATATGCCGTGGAGCGTCCACGTCCGGGCATTGCACGGTGCCTTCCGCAGGTATTCCATGCACGTTGACCGCAATTCATTTTCGTCAGCATCCCGCACGATTGATGCTCTCCCCCTGGCCAATCCAGTCTTTCCAATGACCCAGTCAAAGTACACCCGGTCAATGAAACCCCACCTTTCTTTATCAAACTTAACATTGAATATTTGAATAGACCTCCCAAAAAAAGAAAAAAAAAAACACAAAAATAGAGATTGCGCGTTTCCTTTTACCCCTTTTTCCAGTCTGAAGAAATTAATTTCATACGCGCATCCTCCATTCTTTTAACACGTCTCGATTTGTGTCGCGTGCTTCAAACATTGACGAGCGCATTTCTAATTTTAGCTGTCATTGAAATGCGGATTACGCAATAATCGTGTCGATTTCGCTGGTTAATAATAGAAATGATGCCCATTTCTAGGAGATAAAACTGAATCTCGATCTCCCATTTTTTTTATCTCCTCCTAAATCCCGGGGGGTCATGACATAAATCTACTCGGGAAAAAAAAAAAAAAAAACATGGAGAAACTCCGACGCCCGCCCGAAATAGACGACCAACCGAGGTCGCTTCCCGACTCAAAAGCCGAGTCAAAATTCCAAATTCAATAAAAAAACGAAGATAAAAAAAAAATTCCAATTTGATTAGAGTGATAATAATTATTAATGGATATATCGCAGTTTACAAACTCTTCGTTTTATCTTCGCCACATTGTTTTGAACGGGTAATCATCGCACTGCCAAAATCCGAAGCGGCAACGCCGGCAAGAGGTGACCGTCGCCCTCCACGATTCAACGCACGAACGAACGAACGAAGAAGAAACGGCAGCAGGAGGAGGAGGAGGAGAAGAACCCGGCCAAAGGAAAACCGCTTCTTTGATCTCCGCGCGCGACGATGGACTCTCCTCTGAAGGCGAAGACGCGGCCGAGCCCCGCGGCGAGCCGCAGCAGCAGCGGCAAGTTCTTCCGGTGCTTCAGGCCGGCCGTCCTCGACGACGGCTACGAAGGGGGCGACCACTGGTGCGAGCAGGGTGCGGATGAGACGTTCTTTGCGTTAGTGGAAGAGAAGGAAAACGAGGGTCATGCTCTGCGTAAGGTTCCGTCGGGGGGTGAAGGAGACCATGGCTCGGACGACGACGATCGCGGGAAGAAGAAGAAGAAGAAGAAGGGCTTGAAATCGTTGGCGCGTGCTTCCAAGGCCGTGTTGTTCGAGACGTCTCTGGTTAGTCTTCTCTCCGCCGTGATGAAGATGATTCTTTTTTTCCTTATAATGGGCATCGAAACGCAGCATGATCGCTTGTCCGAGTTTCAACGACGAGGATCACGTTTTTCTATACTTCGATCTCGTGCATGGATGTCGCGTTATCGTGCGATTTCGTTGTCCCGACTCAATCATGTGCCGAGCATTGTTGGTTCGATCGTCTGTCTTGCCGCGTCGACGGTTTTCTTATTTTTCCGGGCTCGGATGAAGTTGGATGATTGTTGTTGCTATATCTGCCTTCTGGTTTTGCTTGACTGCCGGCCAATATCTTGTATTTGATAGTCGATTTCGATTCTACATCATCACCGGATCTTAATTACCATCTATGACAATGATTTGATAGATCTTTAGGAGCAATTGGATTAGCACGGTTACGATTGATTCATTAGACTCACCTTTCCGGCTTCGAATTTTTTGTGATCGACAGGCGAAGAAGTTGCGGAAGAAGAAAAGCGCGGAGAATTCGCTCGAATCAATCAGCAATCTGTCCATGGAAGCAGATAGAATTCTGAAGCTGATGCATCAGAATTCCAGCAGCGGAGTTTCGGACAACGACAAGGCCCAAACGACCGAGTCCGATGGCTCTACCTCTTCCGGAGCTGTTTCGCCTTCCCTGAGCTCTTCGCGATCTTCAAGCGTGAATTCTTCGATGAGAGGGAGGAGCCAGTTGTCGACCCGGTCTAGTTCCTTCAACTTGAAGCAGATTCAATCGAGCGCCTTAGAGGACGGCAAAGAGCGGCCGTCGCATTCCGAGAACTTCACTATCTGCCTGCTTCTGGTGACCCTTCCGGTGCTGATCCTGTTGGGCAAGGTCTGCGCCATCGTTTGCACTTCGACCTGGCTGCTCCTCGTGTCGCGGTGGAGCACAATCAAGTGCGCAAAGTCCCCATTCGACATCGACGACGAATCGTCATCGATCATGGATTCCCCGGAGTATAAGAAGAAGATCATCTTGAAAGGTCTGTTGCAGAGGAAACAGTGTCGCGGCGCACAACATTTGCGAGTCGCGGCGCATTGAAACATGTTCATCGTTGCTGCTTTTTTCTCAAGCTTCATGAGATTTTCTGTTCAAGGTTCGGAAACTAATGCCTACAGGAAAGGTGATGGGATTTTTTTTTTTTTTTTTCGCCGGCTTCTCAACTAATTGTGGAGAACGTCAGGGAACTTCCAGGTAGAGAAGCTTGGATCGTCGAAACCGGCGAGCTCGAGCTTTATATTTTCAAATCATGTCAATTGTTTCAGTGTCTGCTTTCAATCCGGGTCGGCTCAGACCGCACTCGGAAGACACTGTTGTGTTCTGAGTATGTATCCATCGGAATTCATTCGAGTCCTCCGATACTATGTAAATACGAGGACGAAAGTTACCTTTTTTTCTTGCGATGATCGAATTAATTGATATTGTTTTGTGGGGAAGATTTGCTGAAGTAGTCTTCCTCTCCGTGAGGTCTGTTCTTTTGCCCTGCAGTAGTCTTTCTCGTTCGGGATTCATCTGTATAATCCCCTTTTTTTAATTATCAGAATTCTTAATTTATAGATTTAAGCACTTGGTTTGCTTTGCTTTGATTTGATTTGATCCTGTTGTCGAACTAGTGGCTTATTTCATGATCATGTGGGAAAGCAATTTGTCCCGGCAATTCTACTTGCCCTCTTATTCAGCGCGCAAAAGAAGAAAGTAGAGCGAAAGATGGGACATGTAGAATTTAACAGGCATCGAAATATAGATAGAACGTCTTTTCCATTTACTACTCGACTTTTTTCGAAGAATGAGAAAAGCTATTTAGCTGTACTGCTTTCGAAAATGTAACTCGTGACCAAGAAAATTGCAATTACAATCTGCGATGTCTCCTTCAGCTTCTTTGATCTATCTATTTACTATTGGGATAATTGCTCAAAATCTCTTATACCGATACTAATTTAGTTTCAAATTTTTTAATTTGGTCAATTATAACTCTAATTTTTTTTTTTTTTTTACAATTTGCCAATTTAGTTGGCTAGAAAACCACTTACGTGGACATTAAGCATTCTATGTGGCAGTTGATGTGAATAATTTTGCAAAAAAATAAAATAATAATTTTTTATTATATTTTCTTTCTTTTTTTCCGTTGCGGCGGTGTGGGTTGTTGAGGCCTCACCGACCACTACGCAACCTTATAAACCCTCATTAGCCATTGGCGAAGGCCGCCTTGCCTAGATCTAGGCGACAGCTACCTTGTCTGTGGTCAATGAGAGCTTACAGGCCCTCACCTAGTGGTCGATGTGACCCTTATGACTCTTGCCAACCTTGGGTGGAAAAAATTAACAAGAAAATTAATATGTATATTTCAAATAAATTTTTAAAATTATAAAAATTATCCATGTCGGTGCTATCATATCATATAGGATGGTTGACATTTACGTTAGCAATTTTTAGTCAAAAATTGTCGAAAAGACTAACATTAACAAATTATTAAAATGTTTAGTATTAAATTGATCAAATTGAAATGTTTAGAATTGAATTGGTATCCGTATAATAAATTTATGCCTTTTTTGATACTTTTCCTTAAATTCAAGTAAATTTTATGAGTGCAGTCCCCAGAAGCAGCGCGTTTCTGGGATGCATTCTATTTTTCGTCCCTCTGCTTTTAGGTTTTCTTTGATCAATTTCTTATTCTTTTTATTGGTGTAATCGAGCTATTAAGTTTTATAATTAAGGTCCTTTGAAACCCAATCCGGTGAAATCCGGCAGATATGACCTTCGGAATGTTAGGCCTTAAAATTTTTCCCAGGTGAGCATCCACGTGGGCAACTACGATGGCGAGTTGTGTTTACAGAACGATGCTCCGACGTCGTCCACATTGATAAACATCTTTTATGATGCCGTCCCCAAAGATTTCATTAGAAAATAAAAAGCCCTAAAAACTATGGGGACGAGAAGTATAATTTTTCCCGATGAGAACGACCAGTTTTGGTAGGTTTCAATAAGGCTCGAAGCTGATGGAACTGCATTGATTTTCTGGGCTTGGGCCATGGCCATTCAAAAAGGTTGATGAGGCTCGAAAATTGATGGACCTATCTTTTTCTATACCTGAGAAAAGAGTATACATGCACACAACGTTGTCAAAATAATACTTAACCTCTTAGGCTACATTTGGTCGTCCGGATTTTTAATCAGGATATAATTGGATAGTATGAAATTCTATGATTTTTCTATATTCAATCAACTTTTTGGTTAAAGTCGGATATATTCACATCATATCATGTATATTGTTTTTTGATATAAACGACATATCATTGTAAATGAACCTTAAAGTTCATAAACGAGAGATGGTAAAAATCTCTCGTGATACTATTCCTTAATTTATTTTTTTCCTTTTTCCTCTTTTTAAAATTATTTTCTTTATTATTTCTCCTTTCCCCTTTCATCATTCTTTAATAAAATTTTATCAAATAATAAACTATACTAACATACTTAAAATACAAAAATACCTAAAATATATAATAAATATAAATATATAATTTATAGATCGAATGTTTATTATAAGATAGAATTAAAGTTGAATATATAAATTAAAATAAGATTAAATTTAAAAATAAAATTTTATTTTTAATTTTTAATTTCTTAAATTAGAATTCAAATATTATTAATTTGAAATATAATTTTAATTTTGTTAATTTAATAAGTTTATTATTCGAAAAAATAACTTTCCTGTTATGGACATTATAAATTGGGAAAATTCTAAATAAGGATCCAAAGTTGACCAATTTTCTCAAATAAGGACCTGAAATTAATTTTTGTGTCAGATAAAGACTTAATGTGGACCCATTGTTTCAAATAAGGACCCAAAGTGGTTAAATCAATTCCAAATAAGAACCCGAGCTTGCTGGTCAGTCAAATATTCGCCGGCTATCAAGCATGTGACATTTCGACGACGGAGTTTGGACAATTTTGTCCAAAAAAAATATAAGGAAAATTAACAAATTCTAAAACAGAAAAAAAAAAAAAAAAAAAAACTCTAGATTTTCTACGGTCTCCCCGTTCCTTGTAGCCGTCCTCTGCAAAGTCAAAGGCCAAAGTTCTCCCCATTCCTTGTACCCATCCTCCGCAAAGTCGAAGACCCAAATTTTCTGTCGGTTGAGGCACGAATTAAAAAATAAGAAGAAAACCATATGCTTCTTTCTTTGTTTGCGAAGACCCAAATTCTCCGCCAGTCGAGCAAGGCGGGAGCGATGAGAATCGAGTCACGACGACGACTGGACAGCAATTTGGTTGAGGAATAGTGAGGGAGAAGAAAGAAGAAAACGTCAACATTTAAATGAATAACCTAAACTTAATTAAGTTAGAATTTTCCATTTTTTTCCAATTACAAATTTCTGACAAAATTGCCCTTATTTTAATCGATGGAAAATGTCTGCCGGCGAGCTAAGGTCCTTAATAGAGATTAACTTGATCACTTTGGGTCCTTATTTGACACAAAATTCACTTCATATCTTTCTTTAAAACAATGGGTTCATTTTGAGTCCTTATTTGACACAAAATTCACTTTGGTTCTTTATTTGAAAAAATAGATTCATTTCGAGTCTTTATTTGGAATTTTCTCTTATAAATTTTATCCACATTTATCCTACCTCTCCCATAGGATAATTTTATCTAGCCTATATCCCCCTATATCCGACTTTATCTTTTCTTGAGTAAGCACCAAACATAGGATCTTATCCTAAATTTTATCTTGACTGCCAAACGCAGTCCTAAAGAATAGCATATGTATAATCTAAGTCAACTTTTGAGAATAGATACCTAAAACTCTTTTTTACTTCGTAAAAAATCAATGACTTAGAAAATACTTTTCCAAAGATGAATGTATGTATTGCTTAACAAGATGAATAAATGAAAAAAATTTCATCATCCATAAAAATATTTAGACATAAATTGTTTTCTATACCAAAAATAGTTCTCATTAATTAATTATTTCGAGTAATATAAATGATCATTTTTAAGAAATTTTTTTCTAAATTAATCATCTTCCACAAAACAAACAAAACCGAAAAGTTAATTACTCTCACGACATCTATTTCGGATCACACCTTCTACTCACAGTCATTACAAATGATATTCGAAGCGTGATCATGATACTTCAAAGAAGCATGGCTTACTCGATTTGCTAAACACTTTTAGTCCAAGCGAAAATGAAATATAAGGCTAAAACTCTCATAACAATCTATTTTTAGATTCATTTCATATACCCTTTTAAAAGAGACGCGGAATTTAGTGAGGACGAGACCCGCTCTATCTATAAAATAGACATTGGCAAACGAGCATGGACCATCCTCACGAAAAATTGAGCGGGCCTCCTATTAATCCCTATCTATACTCGAAAGCCCTGATCATTTTTCTCCATGTTCGAAGCATCGAGTTGCTTGGGTTCTGTCCTTATCTAGGAGAGGAGGAAGGGGCCTCAAAGAATCAGACATTTCACAGACAAACGTTGCTTTTTCTGTGTCCGCGAGTCCACTCTGGGTCTTTCGTACGTCTCTGTAGTACCACCAACGCAACAACTAACGGACGATGGCGACGCCTATTTTACATGCAATCGATCTCGCTGCTCCCGAAGACTTCATCCCCATCGAATCATATATTTCCCTCCCGCAGATCGGTCCTCTCTCGGACGGTCTAGATCGCAGCAGCTCCCAGCTGCTGTTGCTGTCCCCTCCCCGATAAAATCTTTTACTGCGAGCCCCACCAAAATGCCCAGTTCGCCCCTCCATCTATGGCGTCGATGGCGACGTTGGGAGGGGCAGATCTGGTCCGAAAGGTGGAGGGAGAAATGAAGGGTGTGGCAGAGGAACTGAGAAAGAGAGAGAGGGGGAGCGAATCTCAGTTGGGGGGAGGAGGGGATTCAGGTAAGGGGAAATGATGTCTTTCGGTGGTCCAGGTGGGGGAGCCAAATCGGTTGCAGAAATGTAGAAGCCGAGTCTAGTTTTGCCTTTGTTATCCCGAAATGGCAATTCACTTTCGCAGGTCGCCTAAAGCCACGACTATCAGTTGCTCCCACCCTCATAGCAGCAAATCTTTCAGAAGAGAAAATGCCAAAGAGTTCATCTGTTTCCGATTTCCTCTTTTTCATTTTAAACTCTTAGATCTTTTAAGGAAGTGGGTTCTCGTCTAATTAGCGTCGGGATGCATCAAAGTGCTTCAAACCATTCCCTATTCAAGAATATCAATATTCTCACCTCGACATCTCCTTGCTTCATGGAAAAGCAAGCATTCGTCGACCAACTCAGTTGTGGCAAGAATACCCTCAAACCGAGTTTACAATAAAGGCATGCGGCATTCAATTCGCGAGGTTTTAGCTAATCAAAGAGATTTTATAAGATTTCCTTGATAGAGATGGCTGTACAGTTAGTCAATAAAAAGAGAGAAAGCGAGAAATCGATTCGCGGAACTCAAAAGTTCATCGCCAATGCTTTTTTCTATTAACCTCAGTGCACTAGCTAAATTACTGTTTTCGACTAATCCAAACCAACTGGCGATGGTGGTAGGGTGCATCTTGGTTGTGATGGGGATGGAGGAGCTAATGCTTGGAGGTGGTCCTAGTCCTAGGGGAACAAATCACATCGGCGAACCTCCCTTCCTCGTCCTAGGGGATCTAATGTTGTAATGAGCATTGTTTGTCTTTAGTAGGCATTTCCTATTTAATAAAAAGAAAAAGAAAAAGGGGGAAGAACATCTCTAAGCTTTGATGATAGGACATACACAGATCCCAATGATTCCAGACCGGACTAGGGGGGTGCACAATCTCCGCCGCAGGCCCCAACGAATCCACCGTGTCTGCCTAACCCTGGCAACGACTACCCTCCTCCACGTGTCGCCCTCTCGTTTTTTTTGGGGCTAATTAGCTGAGAAAAATGCACGACGGTCTACCATTCGTTCCATAATCAACACGAACTCACCCAATCTTTTTGCCCATTCGTCACGACCGTAGCACGAACTTTCCAGCGTCTAGAAAATTAGACGACTTCTTACTATTGTTGAATGCCAGTTACTATCTCGACTGCTATGGATAGGTCTATACACATTCGTTGAGTTTGAACTACTAGAATTCATCGTTATTTGATACAAAAGGTGATCCTAACTTGCAATTGTTGTAATATAAAATGCAGAAATTAATAGGATTTGGGAATTGAATCAATGCGAAATCATCATCGAAATAAACAATAAATGGTAAATGACACTAAAAATTTACAGGGTTCAGTTCCAGTATCATTAAAAACCCATGATGAAAGTTGACGACAAATAATCCACTAACAATTGGATAATTAAAGTTAAAATCGCTCGCACGCTCTAATGTTTCTCACGCTTGAATTACAACTTTAGTCCAAAGTGTTTATGAATAAACAAATCAATTGGATGGTAAAGCTTAAGCACAAATCATTGTGTATTTAAGCTCCTCCCACAACCAAGCAAAAGGTCCGCACTCTTTGTATTTCCTTTTCCTTTTGTGCGGCTCTCCTGTGGAGTAGGTATTAATACTTGGATTAAACCACGTAAATCTCTATTGTTCTTCATTTATTTCTATGGCTACTTCGCATTGATATAATTGCAAGATCCATTAGCATTTTCATATTATATTACATTACAACAGCATAGCCCTAAATTCTCGGCAGCTTTCTAGTTATTACTAGCAATTATTTTATGTACTTACATCTTTTTTGTGCGTGTAACATCTTTATGTAACATGCCAAAGAAAAAGAAGATCATGCCTAGGCACGCATGGCAAGACCAGTGCCCCATGTCCGGCATCATTAATCCACGCTGAGAAACAAGATTCCCTACACAATCACGGAGCGGATGCTTTACATAAAATGATGCAAAATTAGTTCGATCTTCTGTGCCAAATCTGAGAGAATCTGGACTACTATTGGCACGTATGAACTTTTGGGCATTCAAAGATCTCATTCCTTGCCACCGCTCTATGCCAAAATTGCAAAATGCGACACATGCTGATCTGGTCACGCGGTTTCAATTTCAGAACAAGGGCAACCTCAATATTTTTCTTTTCCCACCTGAAGGTCAATAAGCTAGATGGTCCCTTGATATAACAAGTTCTCCGTTCAGAATTCGACATTTGAAAGCAACAAGTCGAGCATCTGTTTCTCTTATTTTTGGTCGGTTGATGTCCCGAGTCTCGTTTGCGTATAATCTAATAAAATTCCATTTTTTCGAACTCAATCGAAGGCAGGCTCTCTGTATTGAAATTAAATTAGGGGTTAAATGCGGGAGTTTCTTTCTTATAACCTAATCTTAAGAGATTAAATCGTGTAGTAGTGAAGTACTCCGCTTATCTTATCACATTTAGCGGCCATTGGATTAGTGGACACTTGACATGGCTTTGTGGTAAACTCTAGACTCTTGCATATACGCAATATTATTGATAAGATTGTATATTTTTTATTTTTTATAATTATTTTCCAAAGAGAAAATGTAATTTTGGATAAATGGGCATTCTTTATTAGATCAGCCATTTTTAGAAAATACCCTCCATTGATCTTGTGGAGCTTAGTTAGACCCAGTTGAAACTCGAAAGTAATTCCTTGGAGAGCTGGAATTATTCTTGCAAAAGTAAGCATGGTTCTGAAAACATATAGCTGCTAGTCTCTTAACAAGATCTTCATGCTCACTAGCTATATAAAGTACTAACAGAAATGAGCCCTAATTACGCATTCTAACTGCTAAGGCTAAAAATGATATTAAAAAAAATGAAGCAATTCTAAGCACTAAGCATCATAATAGGCATTAATTAGTTCTGTGGAGATAGGGTTTAGCCTCAACGGCATGTGGAGGCATCATTAGGGAGCTATTCAAAGGCAAGATGCATTACATTCATGAACAAATCTTACTCTAAATGATTGCACGGTCACTGTCCAAATATTATTAAAATTTATAAATTACAGGATCTTTGGGTCAGAGGATCTTAACTGCATTTTGCATTTACATATATAAATATATATAATTCATTTTATTTAAATTTATAGTGTCCTAAAGGGCCTTTTCTTTAGGAGGAGAGGAAATGATTACTTGCAGAAATTTGCCAAGGCCTAGCTGGGCGGCTGTAGTGCGTCCACCTTCTTGTTATAGTAACTTCCAAAGGAATAATGCGCCCCTCCCTCAGTCTATTCCCTCCATAGGCTCCTCGAGTAGGGTCATTTGAGTCAAACCCATCACAAATTCATGAAACAAATCCTAACAAATTAATCTCACATACCCTTTTTCTTATCGAAGAATTTTCGAATGTTTCGACTCGATTACTATGATTATCTTGTTGGCTTACATGCTTATCCAACTGAAAAAATTGAAATTGTAGGTACTAATGGAAATTGTAATGGGTTTACATGCTTATCAGACTGAAAAAAATTGAAATTGCAGGTAATAATGGAAGAATACACTTATGGCTATGGAAAAAAATCACCAATGAGACGGACAGATGGTTGAGAGGGATAAGAAGAGAGTAACATAACATAGTACATGCTTTTTTTTTTGGTCGAAAACATAGTACATGCTTAAGAGAGTAATTCTAGAGGGAAAAAGGGTAACGGGCTTCTACTTTCTATAGTAACTTTTAACTAAATTAAGATTGAGATTAGATTATTCATGATGGGTAGCGAATAGACGGAACTTATTCTGGATTTTGCAAATCAATGTAGAGAAAAGTTGAATGATTAATTTGGTCTTTGGTTGATTGGACCCATACTAGGGATTTCACTGAAATATAAAAGTCGACTCGTGGAGATTAAGGGATTTGTAGACCCGTTATGATTTTTCTTGTGAAATTTCAAGAAATTTTCCTTGCATAGAGAATACTTGATGTCAACTCATAGGCTTGTAGGTCTCATATTAGAATTCTAAAAGGGACATGAAATCTCTTAGGGGCCACCTATTGATTAGATGTACTCACCCTTAATTATTCACTACATGTAAAGTTTGAGTATTTAAATGATTCTTCGTCGATAAAAGAATATAATATTTATGTTAACTTACACAAGACCACTCTTTCGACATGGGTTTTATTGGCATATCAAAGGTCAAAGCAAGTCCGAGAAGCGAAAATTTACTCTCATTTATCGGAGAATGAAAAATTTGACACAATGATAACAAGTCGCAAGGGATGGTTTGCTTTCCCAAAGACAATTGGGTAATTCAAATCAAGAATTTTCTTTTTTGGGTCTGTAATTCAAATAAAGAATTAATGGGGAATTTTTTGTTGTTTTTTCTATTAAATTACACAAGCACAATATGTCTTGAAGAAGGAACGAGCATTATTATCACATATGAAAAGACAATCCAAAAAGCCATTTCCATTTATCAACCTAGCATGCAAGCACATGTACATACATACATAATGCACCAACTAAGGAAATGAAATCAACATAACGCTGGAGACATATAGATGATTATATGGCAATGGGAAGATAGAGTTTATCACTTAATCTTCTGAATCAGCATCTTATCCCCGACATAACCATTTGCCAAAAAACTAGATGGCTTTCTCTATATGGAGTTTCCTTCTTATATTTATTTCCAAACAAAAGAAAAAAACCCATTGGATTGGAGGGGCATTGGACCACAAGCAAACAAAAATACAGCACAGAGATTTTACCATAATATGGAAAACTTGAAATGGCATGAACATAGGAGGATAGAGTTTGGGACATGTATTGCCTTACTCACGATTAAGACATGTGAAATCTGAACATATTCATGGCATAATCCACATGTTGCCCCTAATATCTCTCCCTCTCCCTCTCTCTCTCTCTCTCTCTTTCTTGACCTCAACCTCAACCTGTACTCATCCAACAACAGCAACAGCAACAGCAACAAGCACTGTTCTTGAAATCAGGCCCACTACAAAAACCCCCCCACATGACCACAAAACCTCTCCATGTCTGAAATCTAGCTCTCCCTTCTGAGATCTTATTTCCCTCAAAAAAAGCTTTTCCTTTAGAGATTTTCCCTGCCTACTCTCTCTCTCTCTCCAATGGCTACTTCTGCTGCAACTCGTCCGCTCCTCATGGCCGCAACCGAGTCCCCGCGGTTCGAAGTGACCGCCAACGCGACCAACAATGGCATCGTCGCTTCGGGGGCCGATCAGAACCGGCGAGAGCCGTCCAAGCCGAGGTCGAGGAAGACGGGCAAGACGCACCCGCCGAAGAAGCAGCCGCAGAGGGGCATGGGGGTGGCTCAGCTGGAGCGCCTGCGGCTCCAAGACCAGGAGCGCTGGACCAAGATGTCCGAAATTCCCCCTCAACCCTACACTCCTCCCTACTTTCTCCCCCACAGCAATCCCCAACGCCCCGGGTTCCCGTTCCCGGGCCCGCTCGACAGGTCAGCGGCGTCCCTGTGCAGTACCGCACGCCGCCGACACATCTGCCGCCGGTCAGCACGGGGCTGGGGCTGGGGCTGGGGATGGGGAAGGGGTTTTTGGTCGAGAGGAAAGACGATGGCGGGGTTGATCATGGGAGGAAGGCGGCGGTGTCGGTTCGGGCACGAGTCATGTTCGATGCGTTCGGAGCCGGGGCTCCGGTGGGTCAAGGCGGGAATAGTAAGGCCGTGGAGACCTCGAGAGAGCTCTCTTCAATTCCAAATGTCCAGAAGTGCGTGTCTGACCGTTGCGACGTTTGTCTCAAGGTGCGATCCCCATTTTCCACTTCCCTAAAGCATTTCAATCTTCTTCTTCTTCTGCTTCTTCTTCTTCTTCTTTTTCTGTTGAGAGTGTTATTGTGAAGAACTGATGTTATGGTTCTGGGGGGTTTTATTTTAGGGCGAATGGAGAGAACATGAGAGTACTAGTTACTGTTCCATTAGCTGATGAGTGAGTGATGATGAAGCCCCTTTTGTCTTGTTAATCAGTCTTTAGTCTTGTTTTCTTCTTGGATGCTGTGGACCTTTTTGTCCCATCTTAAATGATGAAACGAAAAGACTTCTGAAAGATGTTCTTTTTATATGTTCCTCAGCCCAAAGGGTAAGGCCTCTAGGCTAGGAAATGCTGCAGTGCCTTTTCATTTGTTTATCCTTTTCTTGTCTGTTTTCTATTGGGCTATGGTTTCACAGATCACTTCTCTTTTGCCTGCAGAAAAAGCGCATGGATTCGCAAAACGCTGGGTTGTTCATTAACAGAGCCAGGGAAAACTGCCCAGAGAAAATGGGGGTCAGTGACTGCGATTTCCTCGGACTGAATCTGAGATTCCGCCATCAAAAGCAGCTAGGACTCCCATTTACACCGCTCACAATCTTGGTGATGATGATCAGGTAAATCACGGTCGACCATCGTTCTTTTCTGCGACACCGACTAGGGATTGATTGCTCTTTTTCTCGTTCTTTCCGGGGAATTTGTTGCAGAATGTGGAGGTGACGGCGATAAGGAGGAGGGTGAACGTATCGGGTGGTGGGGTTTCCATGGAATACGAGTTCTTTCCTGGAAAAAGTGGGAGGAGCGCTTGGACCCAGGGCCTGAACTTTCCTGCAGGAGGAGAGGTCGCTGCTGATGCCGATGCTTCTGAAGATGGTGGTGGTGAAGCTTCTAATTCCATCGATTTATCACTCAAGCTTTCTTGCTAAGCAAAACCCAAGAAAGAAAAAACAAGAACAGAAGAAAGAGAATCCGCCCCTCTCTCTTTCTCTCTGTGTATAGTTTCTGTTGTCTCTCTCACTTACACAATTGTGTGTAGTTGCATGTGACCCAGAACACAAAGATCAGCCTTTTGGTTCCTATCTTGTTGTTGAACTAACGTCTCCCTCACCAAAATAGTGCAGCGCAATCACTGATCATTGTTTGCTCTGCTGACCTCTCTCTCTCTCTCTCTCTCTCTCTCTCTCTGGGAGATTGCATCATTTTTCACATTTGAGTGTTTAATGGCGTGTGTTTTGTCCTATGATATACCTAAACATGCCCCGTGTACTTCCTATAACTCTACTGCTTGCTGCGCCCTATGTCCCAGTTTGATTAGAGTGCTATCTAGTATCTAGTCCTATTTAATTCCTACATGATATATATCAAGACTTAGCCTGACGTTCATGAACCAACAGGGTGACAGACAAGTACTTCTGTTCTCTTTTTGTAAAAGAGAATTGTGGAAAAGGTTCCTTAAACTTTGAGATTTTGAAACATACATGGAGGATCCTGATTAAAACGACATTGGATAACTTTGGAGAAATGAGATTGTTTCAAATACAGAACATCACAAGATATGATGTTAGGTCTTTTGCATACTAGATTAAAATCATTGCCATTGAGATATTGTGACGAAAACAAAGTCGGTCGCCTTAGGCCAAGCGATAGCGACGGGAGCATGAATTTTGTCGCCCTTAAGGGACACCAATTGCAACGAAATGTAAATTTCTTGGCCATTACTCCACCTTATAGCCATGGAATATCAGCTTTGTTGTGTCAAAGCAGATTAGAAACAACCTTAGGCAACAAAAAGATCGATTTCATCTTGCTTGGATTGAGCAAAGGCGACGAAATCAAAATTCCGTCATCGTTGCATTGAGAAACGACGACTTTATTGCTTGTCGCCTTTGACAAGACTACACGACCGAACTATTGTTTCATCGCCATTGTTTAGTCCAAGCACGATGAAGTTTAAGCCTTGTTACTTTAGAGTAGACCAAATTTGTTGGAGCGATTTGTCTCTAGAGGTTATCTCTAATAATGATGAAAGTAGATTGCCATTGCAAATGTGGTCATGACTAAATGCTACAAAAGTAAATTTCGTCGCTGTTGCTTTTGAGCAAGAGCGATGTTTCATTGCCTTTGATCTAAGCAAACTCAACGTAATGAATTCTTCATCGCCTTCGATCAGATTAGGAAAAAAAACAAGCGTGAGGCAACGAATTCATCACTTCGTTGCGTTGGTATCCAAAATTGGGCCTTTTAGATTTCAACTCGGTTTTGATGTTAATGAAGCTCAGTATTTTCCAAGTATATGATGATAAATTATGCAATTTGAAGATTTTTCTATGTCTATATAATGATAATTTATCAAAAGTCATATTAAGGGTTCAAAACATCGTAGAATATGATAAAGCGCTAACTTAATTATACAATTTAGATTTAAGGCAAAGTGAAATTACTCAATTTCTAAAACCATGATGAAACCGTTTAATTTAAATGGTTAGTTTTTAAGTTTTCTAAGTGGAGGGATGTGCACATGATTTGAGCTGACATTAAAGCTTGTGACTACTAGTCATGTTCCCAATCCATCTTCATTCATACTCGTTTGGATGACTTACTTATTTTTCAATAGATTAAATCTGGAGTGATCCATTGCTCACTCAACACAACACATGAAAAATTAGAAATGTAAATCAAGGAAACACATTCAAAATCCGTAGGTGCTCGAAATGATCGAAACATGCATTAGGAATTTAGCAACACATATATAGTGTATTCCTAGTGTACAATTGATCCCCTCAAACACAGAAATGTACGGCGAATGTTATAGATAAGTCTTTGTAATATGCGAGAGGTACCCATTCTCGAAAAATGTCTAACAATAGTCCATTCGCGTTTACTTAGAAACGTAGAATACTGAATCGGTTGCTTTTAATTATGAACTCAATTCGTCGTGGGGACGATTCTAGCTACGCGCTATGAACAACAATCCTGAGCTATGTTATTGACAGATGATAAATATGACAATGAACATGCTGCTTCGTTCACACGAATGATGGATCTTAGAATAGAAAAGTTTTGTCGAAAAAAGAACCCTAACATCCCTCTCTCTCTATCTCTCTCTGTGCCTGCTGCAGTTGCAGGAGGAAAGCGAGAGAATTGCGAGGATTGCAGTTCTAGAGTATGTCCACATATTCTATGCGCTGAAACAAAGAAAACAGCATCTTGGCTTTTCCGTTTATGGGCATCCAGCAAGAAAACTTTCGCAGCGAGCGCTTTAAAGAGCGCGAGGGTGAAGAATTAATAACAGGAGGGAAGGACTGGGCTCGCATACCAGCTGAGACATAGATCAAGCGTACAAACACCACCCCCAACACATTATATTGAATGAATAATGACTACAAAACGATCCTCTCTCTCTCTCTCTCTCTCTCTCTCTCTCTTCTTATAGCGACGCTGCTGCGTAGATAACGAGCAGTGAGGGTGGCAGAGGAGCAGGGAGATGTGTACGCAGAAGAGCACACACACAGAGCGCAGCAGAGAGAGGGAGAGGAGCAGTACACATCCGCGATGAGCAAAAGAACATAAATATGCAGGTGATCCACACTGAGAGTGTCCGTGTACTGCTAGCCAGAGGGCCATGTTTGGCCTTCCTCTTCTTTTCCTCCTTCTCATTGGGTGCTCATTGATCACTGCTGCCTCCGGGAGCTTGCTGATGATGCAGCAGCTTTTGCTTTTGCTCTCTTCTTCTTTTAGGGTTGGGTATATACCTCGAACCTCGTTCTTGGAAAGATTAATAAAGAAGGCGTCTTAGCTTTTGCCTGCTTACCCCAAGTTTTAGCTCGGTTTTTTTCTTTATTGGCTGGCATTGAGTTGCTTTCTTTCGCAAAAGAAATTTGGTGTTATGTGTCGGTCGCCCATGAAAGGAAAGTTGCGTATATGAAGGCTGAGTGATTGCAGAATAGATTTGGCAAAAAGAATAAAAATAAAAATAAAGAAAACTTATGCGATTCGTCTTGCGAAAGATAGAAAGTTTAGCATAATAAACGTGAACGGCAGGATTCGAACCTGCGCGGGCAGAGCCCACATGATTTCTAGTCATGCCCGATAACCACTCCGGCACGTCCACCTGGTTGTACTCTTTCCCCTAAGTTTATTTATATCTTTCGTAAAATTACGTAATAACTTACCCTCCTGCGCAAGCCACAATGAGGCATGGATAAGAGTAGCAAGTAAGGATGGTTGGTTTCAAGGTAGTCTGATTATGACCTCGAAACCTAAAATCAGATTGCGTAGGGGATCGATTCACGGTTTGTGAAATTAGGAATCGACCCACCTAGCTTAAGAATTGGCGGTGTTTTCTTTACTTTTTTTCTTTTTTTTTCCTATTCCTTATGAGGAAAGAGTATAAATGATTTGAGAGGAGAATAAAACAACTATATCTATAAGGTAATTATGAGTTTAACTGGGGGTTTGCCAAATAAATTATAATAATTGGGGGTTGGTTAGGTTTGGTCCAGTTGTTGGAATAGGAAATTGGACCAATTCTCGAATAAAACCATTAGGAATCTGTTAATTTGATCCGATTCCCAATTCAACTCGGAATCAAAGCTCAAGCCTATTAGAGGATTTCGACGTGAAACTTGTGTTGTGCCAAGGGGACTAATAAAGCTTATCTTCACATCAAGAATTAATAATAGCTAAATGGACTCCAGCCCTTACATGAGACAGAGCAAATGGACTCCACAGATATATCATGAGGCATTTGGGAAAGTAACATTTGGAGAAAACGTAAGCAAAATTTCTAAACTTACAACTTTGCAAAACTTCCCAACTTACAACTTCCTCTCTCTTTCATCTCATTTAGCCAAAGATGACTACAAGTCCCATACAAGCGATGCAACCCATCAATCAGAACATTTACAAAATGCGTACATTCCAATTGAGATTACATTTAAATTTGAAAAAAGGGTCACTATGATCAACTTATCTTTCCACGTGTCGAGCTTTGACACATGCCTCACATTTGTCAGTGTCCACTTCACACCGTCGTGCCAAGCGAGTATTATATATCCATCAATTGAAGCGATGGTCGAGTTCCGAAATTGAAATAAAAAGATTCAGTGTCACTCTGCCAAAAACCTCGTGTAACCTCATGTAATTGTAGGGGGGGTGCTAAACCTCCCTTCGCCATGCCTTGATCCACAAGCATATCGTGGGCTTGGGCTGCCGCCGCTGCCGTCCGTTGTCCAGACAAATCGTCAAAGCATATTCTCCGCAACAACGCTTTCTTCTCTTTCTTCTTTCTCATAATAAAAAGGAAAGAAAGACAAGAGACGGGCGGTGACGGAAACACGTAATCGAAAAGCCGAAAGGAATACTAAACACTTCGAGAAAAAAAAAACCAAAAGGCATTCTTCCTCCTCCGCCCGACGACAATGCAGCAGCCGCCGCCCCACCCCCACCCCCACCACCACCCCGACCCCTCCGCCGCCGCCGCCGACCACCCCCAGCTCCCCACCATCAAGATCCACCACCCCTCCTCCCCCGCCACCACCACTCCTCCGCCACCCCCACCGCCGGCGCCAACCGCAAGATCGGCGTCGCCGTCGACCTCTCCGACGAGAGCGCCCACGCCGTCCGCTGGGCCGTCCACCACTACCTCCGCCCCGGCGACGCCGTCATCCTCCTCCACGTCAGCCCCACCTCCGTCCTCTTCGGCGCCGACTGGGGCCCCCTCCCCCACCTCCCCTCCTCCGCCTCCTCCGTCTCCGCCTCCCCCGATCACCACCTTAACCCAAACCCTAACCCTAATCCTAACAACCCGGCCCGCCCCGAGGAGGTCCAGAAGTCCCAGGACGACTTCGACGCCTTCACCAGCGCCAAGGCCGCCGATCTCGCCAAGCCCTTGAAGGACGCCCAGATACCCTTCAAGATCCACATAGTCAAGGACCACGACATGAAGGAGAGGCTCTGCTTGGAGGTCGAGAGGTTGGGCTTGAGCGCCGTGATCATGGGCAGCCGCGGGTTCGGCGCCGCCCGGCGGGGGAGCGACGGCAGGCTCGGGAGCGTCAGTGATTACTGCGTGCATCACTGCGTCTGTCCTGTTGTGGTGGTCAGATACCCCGATGAGAAAGACGGCGGGAATGGCGGCGATCCCATCGTCGCCGTGAATGAGGTCGCCGAGGAGGAGGACGAGGTGGCCGTGAGTGTGGCCAGACACGAGCAGAAGCAGAAAGGTTAAAATGCAAAATTCCGCATTTCTCGTGTTAATCGATGACGATGACGATGCTGATGTTTCCGGTTGAGATGAATCGCGACGGGCGTGGGGTTGTGTGCTTGCGTTTTATGTGTAGCTTGAAAAAAAATTGCAGCTTGCACCTTTGCTGTCACTGTCGACTGAATAATGTTGTGTCCATCTCTTTTGATGTTTGCTTTTCTGTGATGTCGTCCTTGCACTATTATCAGCTATCTTTCTTTCTTCCTGGTTTGAAGTTAACTCAGAAACGCTAGTGATGGGGTGTGTGCACCTGTTGATCGGTCTATTTAGCACGGATAGTTTGCTACTTTTTGGATAGTGTTGTGTCCCGGAACTCCAGCAAGCTTAAATTATGTTGTCCGGGTGCTGGTTGTACTTTGAAAAGGCCACGGCTTGCATGCTATAGGAACTTTGGCTTTGATTGCCAATGCTCTCATGATGTTGATTCCTGTCCCCATACTGTGAATAGGTTTTTTCTATGTGTTAGAGACAATTTCTCCACTGGAACTTTTTTAAGGTACAAAATTAATTGAGGTTCTGCACAATTTGAGCGGAGTTTTGATCCATTCTTTGACTTATTTTGGTGCAATTTGGGGGTATTAGGGATTTTGAAATCTTTCTGCCTTGAGTGGAGACAAGAGATGCAGAGTCTAATATTTGAGGTAAAAGTAAGAAGATTGTTCTTTGCCAGACCAAAGTGAGCGCTTAGGTTTTTGCATTTTGAGTTTGATGTTTTCTCCAAGTCTATAAGTGAGCAATGATAGACTAACATGATGGCATATTTAATATTTTATATAGATAGCTTGACTTTTTATAGGAGAATGGAAGAGTCATCACTTGGACCTTAGGATGTAATTGTGTGCTTCTGTTCCAAGTGACATGTGCATTTGCAGTTTATCCTTACTAGCGTCTATTGATTTTTCATTTGACTAGTTCTTAAGAGTTTTTTGTTTGATTCTACTGAGAAAGTTTGTTTGTAGTCAGTTTCATCTCCTTGGTGAATATCTCTGATAAACCTTTTGAGCAGGGACAATTATTAACTTATTGTTGCGATAGATTGTTTTGGTGGATGAGAGTTTTAGTGGAAGGCCTTCGCATCCCTGCTATCTTGTTTGATTTTGGGTTTAGGACTTTTGATCCTTGCTTAAACCATACCAATTCATTCCTGTGATTATGTTTTTTCTTCCAATTAGTGGACCCTTTCCTTAAGGGGATCTGTGTTGGTTTAGAGCTGAGGTCTTTGGTCTGCCAATTTTCGTATAGGATGTGAAGAGCAACTCCTGGTGACATATCTGGCAGAATTTGACCCGCTAAGTTTTACTGTTCTGGGGGCAAAGTGAAATAAGTTTCCAGTATATTTGTGCTTTAAATTCCTAAGAGCTAATTTGAAACTTCAAAACCATCTATTTACACACCTGATACTTCTCTGTCAAATGTAAAATTTCAGGAAGTTTTAGATATGCTGCGTGCTGTCTAGCCTTATGGGGTTTCTTTTAGGTTCTGCTGTGATTGTGTAGTCTTTATATTGTTGAAGTGCTTAAGTTTGTCCACCTTAAACACTGTTAGAACTATTCAAGGGGCCTGCTAGTCAGGCAAGAGAATTTACCATTTAATCACTATAGCTGCCATCCATGCATCCTGCACTCAGCAGCATACGTCATGCGAAGATAATTTGCTGCCTGAAGGGCAGTGTGCTGCTGTTGCCACGTGTCTAAGTTGCAACAGTGGAAGTTCTAGTTTCCTTGAGGAGTGGAGATGTCTACTAAAGAAGTAGTGAAGGTCAGGTCGCTAATTTCCTTAACTGACTGTTTTTGCCAAGTCTGGATGATAAATCCAGCTACGGAGTCACAAGGAACACCATGTAGTATATTTACATTTATATATCCTTATGTGCTGTTGACCAACTTAGTAGGTTCTTCTTATTGAGAAGCTGCCATACACCATAGTAATCTGTGTTTCCCATTTGGTGCCATTTGCAGTCATACTATCTGGGAAAATACAAGGAGAATTAAAATTTTCATCTAATACACTAGCATCGTAAAGTTTATGTTGGTCCTTTTCTTATTTAGGCCACGCTTCTTTTGAGCAAAACTGTATGAAGGCAGGTTCTATAAAATGTGTGGTTTTGTCCACTGGTGGTGTGTTATACTTGACTTATGTTGGTTGCCATGCTACATAATTTCATCTCCAGCTATGAGACTTTGCTGAAACTGCAGTTTCTCTCTCTTGGTGTTTGAGCGTGGCTTTACTTTCTTTGCCACAAAAGTAGGTGAGTGGTAGGTGCTTTGGCTCTGAAGATGACGTGTGTAAAGAATTTCCTGATTATCTTACTGGCGGTGCAATTTTACATGATTTGATGAGTGCTTGATTTGCTGGTTGGTCAAATGGGATTTGCTTTTAAGATTTGTTAGCTGTCCACATGACCGCTACTCGTAGTCCAATTCTCACGACTGACATCACTTTGTAACATGTAATGTTGCAGATGCTTAGCGTCAACCACGAGCGACGCTTGATCGACATATGTGCTGGTATGCTTCTTTAGATTGAACATCATACTTGCAGTTCTTTTGGTTTTCTGGTTTGGCTATTTCTCTTAGACTCAGAGGTTACTGTAGTCTTTCCCTTCACAACCTTTTATTGCTATTTGATGACCAATTTCATGCGATGATACAGGGGTCACAATCATACCTGCAATTTAGATTTCACAAGCGGCTGAACTGTTTCTTCCGCCACTCTCCGATGGGATGTGATAGCTAATTATGAGAGCATAGCTGAACCGATGAGGAATTAAAGAATGAGATGAATCTTGCTGTGTAAACGGTGTAGGATTTGTTTGCTCGCTTCTGGCCTTTGTTTTGTATGGACTTGGGAGTTTCGGATGAAGAACTAGTGTGCTTTTGAGGTTCAAGATAATATTGTGTGGGGCGTCGGGATGTTCGACCTATTTGTGATACAAACATCATATCGGTTTCTATGTTAAGAATTGTTTTCCCAACTAGCTCTATTTTTGGTTGCCAAAGTCAAGGTAATTTGGGTTATTCCTTAAGATGCAAATAAGCGTATGCTGTTATTGCCCGAGACGTTGAATAAATTTTTTCAGATACTAGGCTGGCTCGTGCGGAAACCAATTGGGCCGTGGACCTTTCTGGATAACTGGCTTGTGTCTCTCTATTACGTTCTGAACCCTCCATGTTTGACCTGGGGAATGCAAGAAGCTCTCAAAAGCCACTGGATTTCGAAAAATTCTTAAATGATCTTGGTGTATTTGATGTGTATGAACCCGCATGATCTAAGAGGTGACACATTGAGTAACCGATTGTCTTATGATTTCACTCTGACATATACTGTTGGAAGCCGTGTCGAAAAAATCATTGATTGATAAATGGTCTAGTGGTAGTCTTGCTCGCTTCTTCTTTCGACGCCTTGAGCACGCTTTCTTGTGATCTTTTGTGCCCTTCATTTCCTGGACGATTTATATTCAAGCCAACATAGCATGAGCGATGTGAATTAGAGGACTTCGAGCTGTCGCTTTACGTGTTAAGCGGTTACAGTTATGACAGCAGAATTTTGACAATATTTTGGGAATTCTTAAGGATGCGCGTGTCGGTTTTCAACAACTCTGGCTTAATTCAGCAAGAGGTGAATTTACATCTCGAGAAAGCGAACTTCGGTAACACGGTGATGTTGGAAAATGCTTGCAAGAATCTCGGACCGCTACTACTTTCTGCCGTTTCTGAAAGATTGTCAAAGCTTATCTTTCATTTTATGGTGAATTTCGGTCGGTCACATGGATTTGGGCTGTAATGTACACAAGTTTCCACTGCAGAGTCCAATCCAAGAAGTATCGTTGGCGAAGTCAAACCTGCTCTTCCCGTCGTTTAAGCAAAAAAAAAAAAAAAAAAAAAAAAAAAAGAGAAGATGAAAGGAATATCTGGACTGAAACCGACAAAGGGCATGCGTTAGTTAGATACGTGCGGAAGATAGTCAGACCATTGGTCCTAATTTCACAGCACATCCCTTTTAAAATTCTTCCAAGCTGCTTCGTCTGATGTGATGGACCATGACAAAGCGCCCGCTCATTTGCTTTCTATTTTTTTTTTCTTTTTGTTTTACAATTTTGACAATTTCGGTGACTAATGTTAGATAAGCACAAATTTTAACTCTAGACCATTAGTCTCATCCAGAGCTGTATTAGACGATAAACGAGACTAAAATTGCCCGTCTCTCCAAGAGAAGAATATCTTTGGGCCACGCGATTACCAAATCCCATGATTCGATCCAAAGCGTGGGTGCAACGTTGACCGACGAAGAGAGAGAGAGAGAGAACCATCGTTATTTAATATTTTAAGAAATGACCATGTGGTTTCTCAATTCTTATAATGAATTATTTGTCAAAGCTCAAACGTTTCTCACGGAGAAGCTTCTGATTAGTTTCTCTTCAGTCGAGTAACATGCACGGAGCAGCAAAAGTCATAATTTTCAATCTAGGACAACGACCATATTTAGCCTCGACTAATAGAAGAAGAACTAGCTCGGCACTGCACCACCATAACACCCGCTGACATCGGAATTACTCGGTACAGGCATCGAGCCCATATCAATCAGTCAATCGATCCTCCGGCCGAATACAAAGAGATGCCTTACTACTGGACCCACGGGCGTAGATTCATTCTTTTCCTATTGTTGTAGAAAATAATTAAAGATGTTCTAACCCAACAATTGGTTCAACTTCTCCTCTTCCTCTAAGCTTTGGATATTAATTTTGCAGATGGATCCTTCATTTAATATCTTTCGCTCCTTTCCTCGGTAAAGAACTTGACCTGGAAAAACCCTCCGTGGGGTTCGACCCATACCAGACGAGAGCATCCCGAAGTGGTTGCTCTTCTAAATTTATAGACTAATCGCGGTCTTCCGAGCATTTCTTCATATAGACTTCTTCATAACACGAAGGGAAAAGGACAAGTAGATGAACTACAAGCGAGGTTGACTTTTTGTGAAAGAGGGGAAGAAGGAAATCAACAAACTAACAAAACCCACTTCACGACTCCAACCACAGCCACTGATCGCGTTGAATTGGCCACTTCTTCATACCTTATCGTCACTTTTCTTAACTGGTGATTGCTAGCAACAATCATTATATCAAACGCTTCGTAGCAGGACGAGGGAGAAAGCAAAGCACACAAGATGGACAAGAACTCGATGAATTTAATGTACTTGCTGCGTAAGTAGCAGGAAGAGAAGTCCTCCCTTGTTGTCAAGACATAATTTATGTGTGTGGTCAGGAATTAGCAGAGAGGGGTCATCAACCAACTGGACGCGGATTTGGTGGGCGGGATGGTCAATCGAATCAGGGGCTCTGCCGATACCCGCTCAGCCTGCAGATGCTGGAGACGGCCGCGGCGGCATTGGCTTCCGTGGCGGCGCTCCTTTGCAGCCTCTTCAGGGCGTTCATCAGCGACTCTGCTCCCGCACGACCGCCGCTCGTCGCGATCGGATTCGTCTCGACGGCCGCCCTTCGCTGCTTCGTCGGCCTGGTTAACAAGGCCGACGAAGAGGCCGCTTCCTCGTGATCTAATGTCCTCGAGTTCAATCCAGACGAGACGCAGCCGACTTCATCCTGCGATCCGGTCAAAAATTCACACAAAACTCAGCCACAGCTTCGTGCCTCAAGCATGTTGGTTTCATAATTTTTTTAACCGAAAAAAACGTAGATAACACAGAAATTTTGCAAGAAATCGATCTATTTCGGAAGCATGTTTTGACTATATCCGAAGCTTCCGGGTGCTTGAAGTGTAATTGAAGCAGAGGACAATGATGCGGGAACAGAGATTAGGCGAAAGAAAAAATGAAGAGACATACGTCAGAGTCGAGATCTTCGCTTTCTCGCTGCCGCTTCATCCTCAATCCACCGCGGGCTATCGTTTCGGCGAAAAGCCCATCGCCTGCGACCGCGATAGACCTACTGGTAGATTCACCTTCGGTGCTCGAAGAAGCCGCCGGAGGCGGCGAGTCGCACGACCACGGAACCACCTGATTCTCTCCGTCTTCTTCTTCCTCTTCATCGTCGATCTCCTCCTCCTCCTCCTCCTCCTCCTCATCTTCGTCTTCGTCACCATAGTCATCGTCAACGAGCACCTCGTTCACGTCGTTGTCGTCGTAATCCTCCGCCTCCTCCTCGCCGCCCCCCGGAGCTCCGAGCCCCGCCTTCCCGTCGCAGATCCGGCGGCAGCACTCGCACACCGAGACCGTGGGGCCGAGCTTCGGCCCCGAGGCCTTCCACGGGGTCGGGGACTGGCACACGTGGCAGAGGAGGGCCCGGGCGTGCTTCGCCACCAGGAAGTTGGCGCCGTGCACCTTCTCGTCGCAGCCCCAGCACAGGCTCGCCTGGTCCGACTCGCAGTGCATTGTCGCCCGCCGATCGCACAGCTCGCACCGCCTCTCCATTCCCCCCCTCCCTCCCTCCCTCCCGCTGCGCAACGCTCCCCTTCCCTCGCCGGTTCCGACGCGCGCTCCGGCTCCGGCTCCGGCTCCGAACTCCTCTCGCCGCCGGCGATGGTGATGCTCGGCAGAAGACGAGGTTGAAGGAAGATAGAAGAGGAAAGTTTTGCGCTGAGCTTCGACGGATTACGGGGAAAAGCGGACCTAAAATCCAGGGATTCTTCTACTGCTCCCGAGGGGCAGTTTCGTCATTTCCGGGGCGGCGGATGCGGGGCGGAAGGAGGAAAAAAGAAAAAATCTTTTACCCGTCTCTCGCAATCCCTTGCCTGCCTTTCGAAAAACCAACCGACCGCGGAGCGTAGGGGGGAGCTCCGATCGTGTGGAGGTGGGGCGCACCAAGTCTCCCCCGTCTCCGCCACTATTTTCTCGCCACGTGGCACGCGGGCTTGGACCCGGTTGATGGAGCGTGTGAACGGAGGGCGCGCGGATCCTTCACGCGCGCACGCGCACGCCCGCCACGTCGACCTCGGGAGCGCCACGTGTCTTCCGAAGGCGCAGGGAAATATCGCCCTTCGGTTGCGGATAAAAAGTGAGGGTTTGACGAGGAACAGAATGTTGGTGGATAAATGGATTCCCGATTCAAGAGGAAACCTAAACGGCTTAAGACTTAAATTTGAATTTTCAGAGTGAGCTTATTTCACTGAAAATATAAAATTAACAAATTTTTTTGATAAATAATTATTTGAGCCACTTATAAATTATAAATTATTATTAATAATGAAAACCTTCTCTATTTAATTAATATTTCTGTAGTTCGTCGAATTTATTAGAAGAAATTGACTCGCACAGCAAGAGAAAGAAAAGTAGGAATTGACTCGGAGGAAGGAGGTGGCTTCAAATCGTGGATGACAGCTAAATTCGGGGCGTAAATTGCAAAAAGATTTTTCCTCTGGAGGTTGAGATATTTTTCAAAATTTTGAGGACGAGAAAAGAGTGAGGTGGAGGGCGAGTGCGGGGGTCGTACCCTGAAGATTCGAGGACTGCCTACGTGGAGGATCTGAGGCCACAAAGGTCCGGGGAGCCACGTGAAACCCACCTGGGCTGGATCGGCGCGCCTGACGTGTCTTTCGAGGCCCATCTCGCCTCGTTTGTCCACACCACACCACGCCAACCCCCCGGGGCCTAGCCCTTCGTGATCCAATTATTTTTCCCCATCCTTTTTTTTTAATAATAATATTCTGATTTTCATATATATTTTATTTAGCTTATCATCTGGAAGGATAGAAAAGGATATTATAAGTTCGTAGACCCTGGACCGCATCATCTCGGAATGGGCACCGAACGCGAGCGGTGCTCATGGATCGACTCGCCACGCGTGGCAATGCGTACTGAACATCAAAGTACATGACATTATCTCCGTACTGAATCCGTCAAAATAAGTCGTAATCTCATTTCTTGACTTATATTTAAGAAGTTGAATTGTTAGAAGAGTTATTTATATTTATATGATTCTCTTTTCATTTTCTTTTATTCTCACTCGATTTGTGCTTATTTATATGTACTCTCATTTTAGTTTTAACACGAGTCATTAAATTTGAGTTAAACGGATGAATTTAGGTCGGATCATCGCGCTTCTCGAAATTAGATGGGCCTAACCAAGCATATTTTAATCGGCGCTTGGAATGGATAAGGCGCGACTCTCGCGGTGTCGATTAAAGTTAACGAAGGGAGATTAAGATACAAGCCTTATCGTGCGGCTCGCATGCCGTCACCTGGCAGCTCTCCGCCCTTTACGTCCTTCGGGAAGCGCGATGATTGATGATGCGGTGGAGTGATGATGGGCGGGCCGGGGGCAGGGGAGGGTTGCGGGGAGAGAGGGAGAAGGATCCGATGACGTGGAGGCGCCCGCCCACGTGAACGAGTCCTACGTGGCAACGCGGGTTCGGACTCCGAGGGGATCCCGTAAGGAGGAGAGAGGGCGGGCGAACGGTGGCCACAAGGTCAGAATATGAGTAGATATGGGACAGACAGATAGAGAGATAAAGATAGAGACAGAGAGAGAAATACTCATAATTTGTGGAGGAGAGAGAGAGAGAGGGTGAAGGTTTTGGGGGTTCTCTGCATGGAGACTGGAATCCGAAGAGCGGGGAGAAGTGAAGGCGGGGTCGGGGGGGACGCTTTTTCGACGAGTTGACGCGATCGTGGTCATGGGCGGGGGAGCGGGGGCCCACGGGGGCTGTCTTGTTGATCAGGTTTTTTGATGTGAGGATTGATTGGAGTTCTGTGCATGCGAGGTTATGGAAAATGGACATTTCTTTCTTTTTGACGGGGAGAACGGATGGATGGAGAGAACGTGGACGCGGGAGGAGGAGGGGGACCTGAGGAGACGTGCGTGCGTGCGTGCTCTGCCGCTCGGATCTGTTGTTTTTCGTCCATAGGGGGGCGCCCGAAGCACCACCGTCTGCTCCGCCCGGGTGGGGCCTGTTTCGAATGGAAGAGGAGCGCGAATTCGAATTCTGCCCAACGATTTTTGCTCCATTACTCGAGAAATGTGAATATTTGTAGGTTATGCGCGCAGCGGATGAAAACTCCTGAAATTTACACTCTCCCAATAATTCACGCGTCTGCAGCGTTATGTTTTTGACGAATATTTTTCACGAAATCATTTTTCCGAAAAATAAGAATTTTTTTTTTTTTTTCGAATTTTGATTAAGGCCTGAAATAGAATTGGAAATATATATATATTGAATTTTGGTTAAGGCCTGAAATAGAATTGGAAAATATTTTTCATCTTTAAAAATGAAAATCCAATTTGACTTTTCTAAATATAGATATATTTTTTTGACGCTTGTAACTTGTGTATGGGCTAGTGTGGAATTAGATATGGAGATCGAGATCTTGATCTAGCCTTATTTGACCCTGACACTGGGCAAGAAGAGCGCAAGCACGACTCCCACTTCCATAGATGAAACCAAGAATGCAATGCTCATGCATGACTTCTTAACGCCCAGGTCCAGGACCCCAACGACCAAGCCCACATCCTCAGCAACCAAGCTTGGTCCATTGAGGTTGGGCCTAGGACCCTTATGCCAATGCTCGAGGGTTGGCCTCATTGGAACCAACCCTAGCCTTGATAGGCAATGGGGCCAAGGTCTCAAGCCTTGGCCTTGATGGACTTGGGCTTAAATGTAGGGATCGAAGCATAGGCACTAAGTCTTGGGCTCGACCTTGATGGAATTGGGCACAAGCACTAGGGTGATGGGTCTCAACCTCAGTGGACTCAAGCATAGGCATAGGAATCTCAGGCTTGGGCGTTAGGGACTCGAGTACCAGCATTGGAGTCCCAAGCCTGGCTTCGATGGACTCGGCCCCAGTGCTAGGGCATTGGGCATGAGCACCACTTGGGCCCGACCTCAATAGACGTAAGCTTGAGTGTTGAAGACTCGGGCTCGACCTTGATAAACTCAACCACAAGTGGGCACTAGTGCCGGGGACCTGGTCTTGGGTGCGAGGACTCAAGCATGGGCGTTGGGGTTGCATATTTGGCCTTAATGGATTCAGGCCTAGGCACTTGGCGCTAAGAATGAATTTTAGGGTTCCTGAACCCAAGCGCAAAGTTTTTAATCCAAATGCCAAAATCTAGTCATATATTTGAAAAATGATTTTTAAAGAGGAAATCATTTTCCTGCAATTAAGCATATATTTTATGTTAAATTTTTTTTTTTTTTTTTTTTTTTTTCCGTTGACTCATTTTTCAAAGCGATCCAAATGATGGAATATGAGAAAATGTGTTTTTTGCGAAATAAACAGAGTCTTGCTATCATTTTATTAGAAATACTCCACATTTTCCGTGTTAGGCCCAATCTTGCCTTTGTATGTGCGGGTGCGTGGATGACTCCAAGGGCACACATGAAGGACACAGAGGCACAAGTTGAGCATCGGCGACTGCTGCCGATGGATTACAGATCCTAAATTGATTATGCCTTGCAGCGTGCCTAGCTTTTATCTAAATCCTAAATGAATCATATCTTGTAGTGTGCCTATTTTCATGGGTCACTAGAGTTGGACAACCTTCCATTTGACATCGCCCATATCGAATCGAAGGTCATCATCATCTGGCCGATTCATCACAGCTACAAGATTTTCATCTCTCTGCATTTATGTAAAGGATTCACATAACGCGATGTAGCTTAGTCAAGACACGATGTGGCTTAGTCATCTCTATTAGACTGTCGCATATACGTCCTTTTCTTTTATTTTCCTTTCCTTTTTTTTCTGGCTAACTATGTCCTTCGCCATACTCTGTCTTGAACATAATTAGCAACCGATTAACTCACAACTTTACAAGAACCATGGTGCAAGTAGTGCATCGAAACAGTCATCAATCGTGGAGATCACGATTAAACTCTGCTCGATCGAATGGCTTCTCCGACAAGATGTGGCCGCCCGCATAGGCCTGACCATCTGAAGTTCTCTTGGACTTGTAGGCCCACGGCCCACAATCATATCATCCCAGTCTCCATTGATTCCTGGGTCTTCTCCTTTCATCCATTTACGTCCTCCACCATTCCTTTTTCCCATAGAAATGCATAGATGTCACTAGGGAGCACCAGTGATTTTTCAGCTCTAATGACCCGTCCCCGCTTCACGTGGGCCAAACTAGTGAAATAGCACTCAGAGCGGTATTGCTCGGCGATGACACTCTCCATCTGCGATGTGTGACGCATTATTTGGATTCCTTCCCACCCATTTACCATCTATAAGGATGCCGATAGAGCTACAAATTATTCGAAATCTCTCGTTTGGGTGACCACATCCGATCCTTGTTGGATAAGCTCGGACTTTCTGGCCTTAAATCACATCGTATAAGATAGTGACCATGGAGGGACGGGCATTTTTCTTATGAATCGCATCACAAACCCTCTTCAATGATCTCATCTGAGGGGAAACTTGAGGGTGTTACCCCTACAAAGACTACTTCTTTAAAATAAATTAAACGTCTTTTTTATCAAGTGGCGCCAAGTAATGTTTTGCTTTCCCAAAAACATGGTTATGTGTTATGACCCGCTTTTCTTTTATTATCATTTGGCTTGTCAAATTTCAGTGCATCATACTAAGTATATGACTTGTAGGATGATGTCCTAGTTCAGCAACTCATTTTAGTGTCCTTTTTCTTATGAAAGCACTGAAAAGACACCCAAAGTAATTTTTTCAGCCATGATATTCTCGCATGGTGTTAGGCAATAAACGATTAGTGCTGGGAGATAATTTTACTTCATAGAATATATTTAAGGCATTATTTTATGAAAGAGAATAGCAACATTGAACGTTTAGATGTAATTTTAACGATCTAAGATAAAACTCTAAAATACAGATCAAATATTCATCTCTTTGCAGTATTTAGTGGCATCTTTTTCATACTCGTCATAAGTAATTTTATTGCATCTTGGTTGGCTTTTGAGTTGTCGGTAGAAATTGAAGAGGCATACGAGTGTCATACTTGAGAAACATTGGATTGATTTAGTTTATGGACGATGTGGTAGGCATAACCGATTATGGTGTAGATACTATGTGGGAACTTATGCCTTTTAGTTTTAGCGATAGCCAGTGTGGGCCACAAGTGTTTAAAATGTGATTGCTCTAGTCAGGTTTAGTCGTGACATGTTCGATCGTCTATGCAATGCTCACTGTACTTGAAGTTGACCTAACAAATTGTCGAGAAGCAAATAAGTTTAACCGGGAGAAAAATAATTGGCAATGAGAAAACTAACCAAGTAGTTTTTCTTTGTTAAATTAAAGCAAATGTCACCCAATATTATTAGTCCTATAGCACAACTCATTATGCCTGTATCACATTGGTGAGAATCCAATGCCTCAAAAACCTACAAATGTCTTCCATACAACTCGGAATAATAGACTCAAGCATAGAAATTATTGGGTTGTCAATAGTATCTGCGCGGATATATGTTAAATGAAGCAAAGTACCCCTTCGAATAATTAATGTGGACGAGATATTAAATTTTGTAACACTTTTATAACTCAAGCATGCCTGTATCACATTGGTGAGAATCCAATGCCTCAAAAACCTACAAATGTCTTCCGTACAACTTAGAAGAATGGACTCAAGCATAAAAATTGTCAGGTTGTCAACAGTATCCGAGTGGATATATGTTAAATGAAGCATAGTCCCCCTTCGAATAATTAATGTGGACAAGATATTAAATTTTGTAATACTTTTATAACTCAATATTTAATTTTTTGAATAAATACAGATTAAATTTTACATTCTAATGAAGGATAGTCTCCCTTTAGCAATATTTCGATGATAAGGTAATAGACTTTTATGGTCCGTCCCGAGAATCCTTGTTGCTCTTTCTTCTTTCCACTGACAATGGGAGTGTATTTTTTTCGTAAATCAGGGCCACAAGAGTAGAAACCTGATTAGTTACCTGGAGATCTATGAATAACTTTATAAAACTCATGAATTGATTAAATCCAGGCCTTTAACTTGTGCATGCAGCATTAAGATAGAACAATTTAGATAACGATTGTGAGATTTAAACATCGTCTCCAAGCTCCAAGCTAAAAATCCCCATAAGATAATTGACAGACTTTGAAGTTTGAACTCAATGGACCAACGAAATTATGAGCATGTTTTGTTGCATATCAAGATGAATATTGCTTTGAGCGTGTAAAGAATGACAACATAATTAGTATCTGATATTTTTTCATAATTGGATTCAATTAGTAAATATGGCACGAGATGCGATTAAATGTGAAATACAAATACGATTAGATGTAGAGAATGACAACATAACTAGATCACTACTTGTCACTATCACCCGATGGCCTTGATCACCTTCATCTATAAGGAGTGAGTCAGCCACTTAGGTAAGTTTCTTCTTCCCATCATGCACTCCACAATATATTCTCTCCTCTTAAATCTCTAAATCATACATCGGAGGGCCAATCGCGGTAAAAAAATCAGACACCCTAACTCGTATTTGACGGTGTAGGTCCATCTCAAGGTGAGGGCTTCGATGAATTCCTCGAGACGGGATGGTGCATCTACAAGTGACAAATTTTACAAAGCTTGTTCGGCGAATCATTTTTTTTTTTTGACAAATATAATAAGCGGAAACCATTAAATTTTTTTAAACGAATGAGAAGACCGAAGTGTATCGACTTTTACGAATTATAAAATTGAAGTTTGAGCTTAAAGACCGATCTTGGGAAGATCATTTCTCAGATTTACTTTTTCTAGTTGCGTGATCTTGAAAAAGAGGAAAAAGAAATCATGAGATTCTCGATCGCATGACCCCAGAACATAGTAAAAGAGCTCACTAATAGCTTCGGGTCGGGTAGATCCCTCCAAAGATGAGTAAACTATATAAGATTTCAAAAATTTCATAGTGCTTATATTAAATGAAAGTCAAATACCAAATGCTAAAAAGTTAGAAAAAAGAAGTAAAACTCACTTTCGAATATGTTGTTTTAAATTGATTTCTCTTAAGATCGCCATTAAATCTCTTTCTCTTACCAAAAGATACGGCCCTCGGAGAAGCAGCATACCCCATAATTCTAGTTCCATCATCAATCGAAAATCAAATATTCCAAAATCAAAATATACACATGTACTTTCGGTCCGCGAAAGAGGCATAGAATTAACCAAGTCCTGCAAATCCACGCGCAAGATTTTCCATGCCAAAATCTAAGTCCGAAAATATAGGATCGGGTCTTATTCCTCTTTGCTCATTTGATATCACTACAGGAATTGCCAATTTTATTGGCAGCAAGTTTGACAAAAAGCTAATAAGGAGTGACTATTACATTATTATATATTAAGTTAGTTTATTTCGTGAAAAATGAACGATTTTAAAAATATTTTTCTAAAAATGATATTACTTTTGTCGCTTGATAAAAAATAATTTTATTATCGATAATAATTTAAATATAAATATTTTCATAGACGATGAAAATATTTTTTATTTATTCATTTCGATAAATAATATTTATGATTATTTAAAAAAATATTTTTAAAAATTCATATTTCGTGAAACAAAAGGTGCTTTATTTTTACACATTATCACTCAAATCATGACGTTATTTACCTCAGCTTGCACCCACTGCTTGGACCCGTCCATCAGCCCAGGGCTCAATCTGAACATGAGGATGCAAAACTCCAGCTGGTTCAGATTGCCATCCCCGTCCAGATCGCCTTCTCGCAGCATGCACACGAACTCGTCGTCGCCCATGTCCTGTAACCCTAGCAGGAAGCTGTTCCTCTTCAGGCTCTCGAACGTAATCAGCCCCTTCTCGCAGTCCATCAGGAGCTGGAACCCGTTGCAGAGCTCGCCGATGAAGCCCTCGGCCCCGAGCCTCACGATCATCGAGGGGAAGTAGTCCTCGAAGTCGACTGCGCTCATTGTGCTCTCGTAAGCGGCCATCGAATGAATATGTATGTTTACCAACGAAAGTGGTCAAGAATTTGGAGTTTTGTGAAAGGCTCTGGTGTTTGAATTTACTCAAACGGACAAGGAAGAAAAGGGTCGTGTTGTATTCTCGGGAAGATTGGTGGCTGCGATCTCAGTTGGGGAGTGACGGTGTTGAGAGAGAGTAAGGGTTTTTAAATTAGTTTGAGAGAGAGAGAGAGAGAGATGGAACGTTCGTGGAAGGAGCCAGGGCCATTTGAAGCCAAGGGATCGCAGGTACGGACAGAAGGACTGTGAACGGATTTAATGAAATCTAAGATTTGAAAGGGAGAGCTTCGACCATCTTTCATTTTCTAGTTCGCCTACTTTTATTTATTTATTTCCGATCCGTTGATCCGTGACGAGGCCTTCTCTTTCCCGGAAGCTGCATGGCAGGGTTGAGTCAGATTTACTCTTCTGATGATGCAGCGCACGTCAGCTTTGGTGTTTTCAAGTGTACGGGAGAGGAGTTAATGCGCCTGCACTGAAACTCGGGGAGAGAGCCTGCTGCTTTTGCATTTTCTTGGGTCTTTGATTGCCCAGTTCATATGTAGTGAGATCGGGTTGTGGAAATGGAAATAAATAATTAGGATCGTGTGCTAGGCGAGAAAAAAAATGATATCTCATCACTACTTATATTGATTTCTGAAAAAGAAGAACATCTGAAGAAAGTAGTGCAACTTCTTTGGCTATTGACTTGATATCCACGAGTAAACAAAATCAAGAAGCATGCAGACATTTAAGGGAAGTAGTGTACAGCCATGTTGAGTAGTTGGAGCGCCGCATGTATGTTATGCAGTTTGAAACATGGAAGAAACTGTTTATGTATATGAATGAAAGATGAATCTCTTTATTAGTTGGAGTTCCACCTTACTCAAATGGAGTGAGCATGGATCTTATGCGCATTTTATGACAACTTAATTGCTAAAACATATGAATGTAAATTTTTGGACATAATATCAGAACTTGGTTCAAGCCTTGTAGAAATCTTACTCGGGAATAAAGTAAAAATGAGCCTTACCTATGTTTGCTCTTACAAGTTTATAATTTTTGAATTGTAATGTCGAATAGGCAAGGATCTTTAGAACCAGTTTAATAATAAAATTCACTCTTGCAATTAAATCTTAACTATTTTAAATTTTACAAAGAACATGAACCAATTAGGAAAGCGAGAAATTAGTATATACATTTTTTTTTTCAAATGAAAGGCGTATCGTAGGAGAATTTTTCTTAAAAATGATCTCAAAAGTAAGAAATATCATTGTGAATGCGCCTATATGATATGAGATTCTTTGGGATCCTTGACTTAATCACTACAATCATTTTCAACTTTTTTTTAACATGATCACATGTCATGATCTCAAGGGAAATCCCAATTATCTCTCTCTAGATTTGATAAATCTCTACCCTAAGCTGCATATTGCCAACAAAACATGGCCCAATCAAAGTCCTAGCGTTACATTCAAGCCATCCTGTCTACAGATTCATGTCATTCATCAAGAACATACCACCAAATCAAATCGGTCCATGCATGCCGTTCTAGGTTTGGCTAGTTGAGGCCATGTTAGACATTATATTCACTTAATACCGGGGTTTCATCTTCGTTTCGGTCCATCATGATGGTCCCGTATCATTCGTACCAGCCGTATCCTTCACTGTCCTTAGCACTTGCTTGTCGTAGTAGTACAAGCAAGATAGCCACTTGATGGATCAAAGACCTTGGCTTTTCGTGTTCCTAGTCTCTACCCTACCCATTTTATTCGTTAGACAATGAGCTATTTATTCATTGACTTATAGTTATCATGAAGTGCTGATAGATATATTTGCTTGTCAATGTTGTAGGTTATCATGCCACATGAGTGACTCGTGCTGCCATTGATAGATCAATTATAAATCATGACATAGAATAGACCTCTTGTCTTATGTGCATCTATAATTATTTCAGGAGTGTAGCGATAAATTTCATGTGAATCTCATAAGATCTAACGGTTTAGATCAAATTTAGTACATATGATCAGTTTATTGAACAATTTTTTGGCATGCATAAATTAAGTTCAAAGCAAATAAAAAAGGAAAATAGATGAATAATGGTTGGCAACACCACGGCAACGCATGACAATAAAATGTGTTTTGTACAGACTCATATTATTATTGATGTCGTGTCATTGGATATAATTAATAACACTGAAAAAATAAATAATAAGAAACTTGTGTTTGTTATATGATTCCTAGCGAGAACCAAAGCTTTTTTTTTCACATAAATGTTTATATATTGAGGAATCATAATATAAATGATACGACGAGAAAATCTGCGATGGATCTTTTCTTTTCTTTTTTTGGGTTTTGTTCTTCGATTTTCTTTTGAATAAGAGAGCGCGTGATGCTGAGAGCAATGTGAGTGAACATTTTCTCGTGGATTTTCAAGTAGAAGTTCTCTGACGGTGGAAGTTTCTTTGCAGTTTCCTACAGCTAAAGTACATGCATATCATTTTATTGCATGCCTTTTTCGCAATTCTAATTGTGTTCATTCATTTACAGAGCATCGCATGCACACATCAAGTAATCAAGTTGTAAGTACTAACTATGCATTTCAACTGGAATTCTTGTTGTCCTTAACTTGGGAATGCATCCATCTAAAATCATGACGCATTCCTCTCCATAGTCCATGCAAAATGCCAGCCCTTTTCTTCACATCCGCTCCTTTGAGAAATTGTCTAATTGGACCGCATTAGCAGTAGCACATCCTTAGTGAAATCCTCAAGTACAGTGACCTTTAAGTTCCTCCCCCTACTGGGGAGTTCTTTCGTTGCATCCTTCAGAAATAGAAGAATCTTTTGAATTACTATCATCAACTTGTCCATCCCTGTCTTTTTTTTTTTTTTTTTTTTTTTTTTTTTTTTTTTTCCGGTATAATTAATTGCAGCTTATTAAAGCATTTCTCTTTCACCTTTCTCCACTCAGCTTTGCCAGTGTTGATGAGTACTTCGAGTTCTTTCACCACTTTCGTGTGAGAAGTCACATCATCTCCACTACCCTATCCCATCGCTGCCTTCCCTTTCAGAGCTCGTCGAGCTTCTGAGCTCATTACCCCATCGACCATCCTAGCCCCATGAATTCCCCAGCAGAGTGCTCCTTGATGAGCAGGCCTAATCACATGGAATATAAGTAATTAACTTTTCATTTTATGACTTGGATGCAGGAACTGGTACCAACTTAAAATTTTGACCTATAGATATTTTGAAATAAGACCCGGCACGTGCGTAAATATGCATATGTACATAGATTTATTACCAAAATGTACATAAACTGGAGATTTGTGAGCATGAGCTTTAACAGAAATTGGTTATGCACGTACCTCTCGCTTTCGCATTCGGTGGGCACGGCGGGTTGGTGCGAGCTTCTATGTATTTATTTCCAAACGTCTCAAAATCCGCAGCAGGCTGGTTTTTGGGTAGAGACATTCCTCCCCCTACTTATTAGGGAGTTCTTTTGTTGCATCCTTCAGAAATAGAAGAATCCTTTGAATTACTATCATCAACTTGTCCATCCTTGTCTTATTTTCCGGTGTAATTGATTGTAGCTTACTGAAGCATTCCTCTTTCACCCTTCTCCACTCAGCTTCGCCAGCGTTGATGAGTACTTCGAGTTCGTTCACCACTTTCGTGTGTGATGTCACATCATCTCCACTATTCCATCCCATTGCTGCCTTCCCTTTCGGAAGCCGTCGAGCTTCTGAGTTCATTCCCCCATCGACCACCCCAGCCCCATGAATCCCCCCAGTAGAGTACTCCCTGATGAGCAGGCCTAATGGCATGGAATATAAGTAAGTAATTAACTTTTCATTTTATGTCTTGGATGCAGGAACTGGTACTAACTTAAAATTTCAACCTATAGATATTTTGAAATAAGACCCGACACATGCACACATATGCATATGTACATAGATTCATTACCAAAATGTACATAAACTGGATTTGTGAGCATGAGTTTTAACAGAAATTGGAGATGCACGTACGCTTTCACATTCGGTGAGCACGGCGGGTTGGTGCGAGCTTCTATGTATTTATTTCCAAACGTCTCAAAATCCGCAGCAAGCTGGTTTTTGGGTAGAGACATTCCTCCCACTACTTATTGGGGAGTTCTTTCGTTGCATCATTCAAAAATAGAAGAATTCTTTGAATTACTATCATCAACTAGTCCATCCCTGTCTTATTTTCCGGTGTAATTAATTGTAGCTTCTGGAGCATTCCTCTTTCACCCTTCTCCACTCAGCTTCGCCAGCGTTGATGAGTACTTCGAGTTCTTTCACCACTTTCGTGTGTCATGTCACATCATCTCCACTACTCCATCCCATTGCTGCCTTCCCTCTCGGAGCCCATTGAGCTTCTGAGCTCATTCCCCCATTGACCACCCCAGCCCCATGAATCCCCCCAGTAGAGTGCTCCCTGATGAGCAGGCCTAATGGCATGGAATATAAGTAAGTAATTAACTTTTTATTTTATGACTTGGATGTAGGAACTAGTACCAACTTAAAATTTCGACCTATAAATATTTTGAAATAAGACCCGACACATGCGCACATATGCATTTGTACATAGATTTATTATCAAAATGTACATAAAACTGGAGATTTGTGAGCATGAGCTTTAATAGAAATTGGAGATGCACGTACCTCTCGCTTTCACATTCGGTGGGCATGGCGGGTTGGTGCGAGCTTCTATGTACTTATTTTCAAACGTCTTAAAATCCGCAGCAAACTGGTTTTTGGGTAGAGACATTCCTCCCCCTACTTATTGGGGAGTTCTTTCGTTGCATCATTCAGAAATAGAAGAATCATTTGAATTACTATCATCAACTTGTCCATCCCTATCTTATTTTCCGGTGTAATTGATTGCAGCTTACTGGAGCATTCCTCTTTCACCCTTCTTCACTCAGCTTCGCCAGCGTTGATGAGTGCTTCGAGTTCTTTCACCACTTTCGTGTGCGATGTCACATCATCTCCATTACTCCATCCCATCGCTGCCTTCCCTTTTAGAGTCCGTCGAGCTTCTGAACTCATTCCCCCCCGACCACCCTAGCCCCATGAATCCTCCCAGTAGAGTGCTCCCTGATGAGCAGGCCTAATGGCATGGAATATAAGTAAGTAATTAACTTTTTATTTTATGACTTGGATGCAGGAACTAGGTACTAATTTAAAATTTAAACTTATAGATATTTTGAAATAAGATCCGACAGATGCACACATATGCATATGTACATAGATTCATTACAAAAATGTATATAAACTGGAGATTTGTGAGCATGAGCTTTAACAGAAATTGGAGATGCACGTACGCTTTCACATTCGTTGAGCACGGCGGGTTGGTGCGAGCTTCTATGTATTTATTTCCAAACGTCTCAAAATCCGCAGCAAGCTGGTTTTTGGGTAGAGACATTCCTCCCCCTACTTATTGGGGAGTTCTTTCGTTGCATCATTCAAAAATAGAAGAATTCTTTGAATTACTATCATCAACTAGTCCATCCCTGTCTTATTTTCCGGTGTAATTAATTGTAGCTTACTGGAGCATTCCTCTTTCACCCTTCTCCACTCAGCTTCGCCAGCGTTGATGAGTACTTCGAGTTCTTTCACCACTTTCGTGTGTCATGTCACATCATCTTCACTACTTCATCCCATTGCTGCCTTCCCTTTCGGAGGCCGTCGACCTTCTGAGCTCATTCCCCCATCGACCACCCTAGCCCCATGAATCCCTAGTAGAGTGCTCCCTGATGAGCAGGCCTAATGGCATGGAATATAAGTAAGTAATTAACTTTTTATTTTATGACTTGGATGTAGGAACTAGTACCAACTTAAAATTTCGACCTATAAATATTTTGAAATAAGACCCGACACGTGCGCACATATGCATTTGTACATAGATTTATTATCAAAATGTACATAAAACTGGAGATTTGTGAGCATGAGCTTTAATAGAAATTGGAGATGCACGTACCTCTCGCTTTCACATTCGGTGGGCATGGCGGGTTGGTGCGAGCTTCTATGTACTTATTTTCAAACGTCTCAAAATCCGCAGCAAACTGGTTTTTGGGTAGAGACATTCCTCCCCCTACTTATTGGGGAGTTCTTTCGTTGCATCATTCAGAAATAGAAGAATCATTTGAATTACTATCATCAACTTGTCCATCCCTATCTTATTTTCCGGTGTAATTGATTGCAGCTTACTGGAGCATTCCTCTTTCACCCTTCTTCACTCAGCTTCGCCAGCGTTGATGAGTGCTTCGAGTTCTATCACCACTTTCGTGTGCGATGTCACATCATCTCCACTACTCCATCCCATCGCTGCCTTCCCTTTTAGAGCCCGTCGAGCTTCTGAACTCATTCCCCCCCGACCACCCTAGCCCCACGAATCCTCCCAGTAGAGTGCTCCCTGATGAGCAGGCCTAATGACATGGAATATAAGTAAGTAATTAACTTTTCATTTTATGACTTGGATGCAGGAACTGGTACTAACTTAAAATTTAAACTTATAGATATTTTGAAATAAGACCCGACAGATGCACACATATGCATATGAACATAGATTCATTACCAAAATGTACATAAACGGGAGATTTGTGAGCATGAGCTTTAACAGAAATTGGAGATGCACGTACGCTTTCACATTCGGTGAGCACGGCGGGTTGGTGCGAGCTTCTATGTATTTATTTCCAAACGTCTCAAAATTCGCAGCAAACTGGTTTTTGGGTAGAGACATTCCTCCCGCTACTTATTGGGGAGTTCTTTTGTTGCATCCTTCAGAAATAGAAGAATTCTTTGAATTACTATCATCAATTTGTCCATCCTTGTCTTATTTTCCGGTGTAATTGATTGTAGCTTACTGGAGCATTCCTCTTTCACCCTTCTCCACTCAGCTTCGCCAGCGTTGATGAGTACTTCGAGTTCGTTCACCACTTTCGTGTGTCATGTCACATCATCTTCACTACTCCATCCCATTGCTGCCTTCCCTTTCGGAGGCCGTCGACCTTCTGAGCTCATTCCCCCATCGACCACCCTAGCCCCATGAATCCCTAGTAGAGTGCTCCCTGATGAGCAGGCCTAATGGCATGGAATATAAGTAAGTAATTAACTTTTCATTTTATGACTTGGATGTAGGAACTAGTACCAACTTAAAATTTCGACCTATAAATATTTTGAAATAAAACTCGACACGTGCGCACATATGCATTTGTACATAGATTTATTATCAAAATGTACATAAAACTGGAGATTTATGAGCATGAGCTTTAATAGAAATTGGAGATGCACGTACCTCTCGCTTTTACATTCGGTGGGCATGGCGGGTTGGTGCGAGCTTCTATGTACTTATTTTTAAACGTCTCAAAATCCGCAGCAAACTGGTTTTTGGGTAGAGACGTTCCTCCCCCTACTTATTGGGGAGTTCTTTCGTTGCATCATTCAGAAATAGAAGAATCCTTTGAATTACTATCATCAACTTGTCCATCCCTATCTTATTTTCCGGTGTAATTGATTGCAGCTTACTGGAGCATTCCTCTTTCACCCTTCTTCACTCAGCTTCGCTAGCGTTGATGAGTGTTTCGAGTTCTTTCACCACTTTCGTGTGCGATGTCACATCATCTCCACTACTCCATCCCATCGCTGCCTTCCCTTTTAGAGCCCGTCGAGCTTCTGAACTCATTCCCCCCCGACCACCCTAGCCCCACGAATCCTCCCAGTAGAGTGCTCCCTGATGAGCAGGCCTAATGACATGGAATATAAGTAAGTAATTAACTTTTCATTTTATGACTTGGATGCAGGAACTGGTACTAACTTAAAATTTCAACCTTTAGATATTTTGAAATAAGACCCGACACATGCATACATATGCATATGTACATAGATTCATTACCAAAATGTACATAAACTGGAGATTTGTGAGCATGAGCTTTAACAGAAATTGGAGATGCACGTACGCTTTCACATTCGGTGAGCACGGCGGGTTGGTGCGAGCTTCTATGTATTTATTTTGCAAACGTCTCAAAATCCGCAGCAAGCTGGTTTTTGGGTAGAGACATTCCTCCCGCTACTTATTGGGGAGTTCTTTCGTTGCATCATTCAAAAATAGAAGAATTCTTTGAATTACTATCATCAACTAGTCCATCCCTGTCTTATTTTCCGGTGTAATTCATTGTAGCTTACTGGAGCATTCCTCTTTCACCCTTCTCCACTCAGCTTCGCCAGCGTTGATGAGTACTTCGAGTTCTTTTCACCACTTTCGTGTGTGATGTCACATCATCTCCACTACTCCATCCCATTGCTGCCTTCCCTCTCGGAGCCCGTTGAGCTTCTGAGCTCATTCCCCCATTAACCACCCCAGCCCCATGAATCCCCCTAGTAGAGTGCTCCCTGATGAGCAGGCCTAATGGCATGGAATATAAGTAAGTAATTAACTTTTTCCTTTTATGACTTGGATGTAGGAACTAGTACCAACTTAAAATTTCGACCTATAAATATTTTGAAATAAGACTCGACACATGCGCACATATGCATTTGTACATAGATTTATTATCAAAATGTACATAAAACTGGAGATTTGTGAGCATGAGCTTTAATAGAAATTGGAGATGCACGTACCTCTCGCTTTCACATTCGGTGGGCATGGCGGGTTGGTGCGAGCTTCTATGTACTTATTTTCAAACGTCTCAAAATCCGCAGCAAACTGGTTTTTGGGTAGAGACATTCCTCCCCCTACTTATTGGGGAGTTCTTTCGTTGCATCATTCAGAAATAGAAGAATCATTTGAATTACTATCATCAACTTATCCATCCCTATCTTATTTTCCGGTTTAATTGATTGCAGCTTACTGGAGCATTCCTCTTTCACCCTTCTTCACTCAGCTTCGCCAGCGTTGATGAGTGCTTCGAGTTCTTTCACCACTTTCGTGTGCGATGTCATATCATCTCCACTACTCCATCCCATCGTTGCCTTCCCTTTTAGAGCCCGTCGAGCTTTTGAACTCATTCCCCCCCGACCACCCTAGCCCCATGAATCCTCCCAGTAGAGTGCTCCCTGATGAGCAGGCCTAATGGCATGGAATATAAGTAAGTAATTGACTTTTCATTTTATGACTTGGATGCAGGAACTGGTACTAACTTAAAATTTCAACCTTTAGATATTTTGAAATAAGACCCGACACATGCACACATATGCATATGAACATAGATTCATTACCAAAATGTACATAAACTGGAGATTTGTGAGCATGAGTTTTAACAGAAATTGGAGATGCACGTACGCTTTCACATTCGGTGAGCACAGCGGGTTGGTGCGAGCTTCTATGTATTTATTTCCAAACGTCTCAAAATCTGCAACAAGCTGGTTTTTAGGTAGAGACATTTCTCCCCCTACTTATTGGGGAGTTCTTTCGTTGCATCATTCATAAATAGAAGAATTCTTTGAATTACTATCATCAACTAGTCCATCCCTGTCTTATTTTCCGGTGTAATTAATTGTAGCTTACTGGAGCATTCCTCTTTCACCCTTCTCCACTCAGCTTTGCCAACGTTGATGAGTACTTCGAGTTCTTTCACCACTTTCGTGTGTGATGTCACATCATCTCCACTACTCCATCCCATTGCTGCCTTCCCTTTCGGAGCCCATTGAGCTTCTGAGCTCATTCCCCTATTGAGCACCCCAGCCCCATGAATCCCCCCAGTAGAGTGCTCCCTGATGAGCAGGCCTAATGGCATGGAATATAAGTAAGTAATTAACTTTTTATTTTATGACTGGGATGTAGGAACTAGTACTAACTTAAAATTTCGACCTATAGATATTTTGAAATAAGACTCGACACGTGCGCACATATGCATATGTACATAGATTTATTACCAAAATGTATATAAACTGGAGATTTGTGAGCATGAGCTTTAATAGAAATTGGAGATGCACGTACCTCTCGCTTTCACATTCGGTGGGCACGGCGGGTTGGTGCGAGCTTCTATGTACTTATTTTCAAACGTCTGAAAATCCACAGCAAGCTGGTTTTTGGGTAGAGACATTCCTCCCCCTACTTATTGGGGAGTTCTTTCGTTGCATCATTCAGAAATAGAAGAATCTTTTGAATTACTATCATCAACTTGTCCATCCCTGTCTTATGTTCCGGTGTAATTGATTGCAGCTTACTGGAGCATTCCTCTTTCACCCTTCTCTACTCAGCTTCGCCAGCGTTGATGAGTGCTTCGAGTTCTATCACCACTTTCGTGTGCGATGTCACATCATCTCCACTACTCCATCCCATCGCTGCCTTCCCTTTTAGAGCTCGTCGAGCTTCTGAACTCATTCCCCCATTGACCACCCCAGCCCTATGAATCCCCCCAGCAGAGTGCTCCCTGATGAGCAAGCCTAATCGCATGGAATATAAGTAAGTAATTAACTTTTCATTTTATGACTTGGATGCAGGAACTGGTACTAACTTAAAATTTCGACCTATAGATATTTTGAAATAAGACCTGACACGTGCACACATATGCATATGTACATAGATATATTACCAAAATGTACATAAGCTGGAGATTTGTGAGCATGAGCTTTAACAAAAATTGGAGATGCACGTACCTCTCTCTTTCACATTCGGTGGGCACGGCGGGTTGGTGCGAGCTTCTATGTATTTTTTTCCAAACGTCTCAAAATCCGCAGCAAGTTGGTTTTGGGTAGAGACATTCACTGCATGTGGCGTGTCAAACCGATTCGTATTCCGTTGAAAATCCGCAATAAGAAATTGGGACTGAGTTTGGGTGGGTTCGAGGAAGCCTTGGGGCAAGGTTTGAGCAGAGAGATTTCCTGCATGCAGCGTGTCAAACAAATTTGTATCATTTGGAAGATAGTCAGCCACTTTTGTGTGCAATGTCATAGCATCTCCACTGCTCCATCTCATCGCTGCCTTCCCTTTCAGAGCCCGTCGAGCTTCTGAGCTCATTCCCCCATCGACCACCTTAGCCCCATGAATCTCCCCAGCATAGTGCTCCTTGATGAGTGGGCCTAATCGCATGGAATATAAGGGCGCGTTTGGTAACAATTCTGCTCCGGGTAACAATTTTTGATGAGAAATAGTTTTTTTTGTTTTTGTTCATGGGAACAATTTTTGAGTATAAGAATGCGCTTGGTAACTGTAAAATTTTTTTATTCCAGGAATAGAAATGCGTTTGGTAAACTTATATAATTTTGTTATTTCTTTTAATTTTTCAATATTTTTATTATATCTTTCATTGTTTTTTCATTTTTTTTTCTTTCTTCCTATCAGTGACCGGCTGGGCGAGGTTCGGCGAGCTCGTTGGAGCCTTGCTAGGCCACGCGAGGCTCAGTGGTTAAGTGAGCTTCACGCTGGCTGGCAAGGCTCGGTCTTGCCGGGCCACCGTTGAGCGACGCAGACTTGGCGGTGGCCCGGCGAGGCCGAGCCTCGCCGAGCCATGGCCGATGACCGGCCAAAAGGAAGAAGAATGAAAGAAAAGAGAAGAAAAAGAGAATGAGAGAAAATTTTGATTCTCGGAATTTTTCCCGAGAACAAGAACCTACTTTTTTCTACATCTTGTTTCTATTCCAAATTTATTCTCGGGAATAAAAAAATAAGTATTTTGTTACCGGGAACAAAAATTTTACCAAACACGTTTCTATTCTTTTTTCGTTACCTGAAACAAAAGAATATAAATTTTTGTAATGAGAAATAGAAACAATTTTTAACAAACAGACCCTAAGTAAGTAATTAATTTTTCATTTTATGACTTGGATGCAGGAATTGGTACCAACTTAAAATTTTGACCTACATATATTTTAAAATAAGATCCAACACATGCGCACATATGCATATGTACATAGATTTATTACTAAAATGTACATAAATTGGAGATTTGTGAGCATGAGCTTTAACATAAATTGGAGATGTACGTACCTCTCGCTTTCGCATTCGGTGGGCATGGTAGGTTGGTACGAGCTTCTATGTACTTTTTACCAAATGTCTCCAAATCCGCAACAAGTTGGTTTTGGACAAAGACATTCACTGCATGCGGCGTGTCAAACCAATTCGTATTCTGTTGAAAATCTGTAGTAAAAAACTCGGACTGAGTTTGAGTGGGTTCGGGGAGGCCCTGGGGCAGGGTTTGAGCAGAGACATTCCTTGCATGCATCATGTCAAACAAATTTGTATCCTCTGGAAGATAGTCAGCCAGCAATCCATCCTGAGGGTCCTGTATAGACGGTAATGAACTTCCGCCACCTTGATTTAGTTCCTCTATAGAGACACCCTCTCCTAATTCCAATGCTCTTTGTGTACTTGTATCCTCTAGAAGATAGGCAGCCAATAAGTCCTTAGGTGGTAATGAATCACCGCCTATGCTTACACCCTGATGATTCAGTCCCCATGAACAACTCTATTACATACTGGATTGAGAATTTGAGCCCATTTGATTCGCCCAAGATATTTTCATTTTTTCATTTAAGTAAAAACGAAAACGAACACAATTTTTGTTTTCGATTATATTTTTTTTTTTGAAAGCGTGTTTTATCTGTAAAATAATAATTTTCCAACTGGAATCAAAATTTCGAAAACATGGTTGGTTGTTTTGTTTTTGTATTAAAAATATGTTGAATTTATGAACACATGCTTAGTCATTAATCTTTTTCTCTTTCATGATGAATTAGATTCTTTAATATCACTATACGGTGACCAATGTAAAAAAACGTTGAGGGCGAACAAAATAAATTAAATTATTATTTTTATCATTTCCAAAAAAATGCGAGTCTAAATGGACATCTCCTAGGTCAACAACTTTCAAATATCAATGGTCTTTCTTTTGAATGCCTCTAAGTTTGTTATAGCTGCAAGAGTTTGTTATAGCTGCAACAAGTGTATGAAGTAAAGTCTCTTTTATCTCACTTTCCTTCTCTTCCCACAATCGAAAGAAACTTCGATGATATCACACCTTTCAGATTGAGTTGATGTTTGTAGTCTCTTGCAACAGAACCAACACTTGGAGGTGACAAAAGTCTGACGAACATATTCTTCAAGAACTGCCTCCCTGTGTTTTCCAAGGAAGAAGCTTCGAAGATCCTCCTGACTCTAGCGTGACGGCGATCTAGTGACTGAGTCTATTCCCGAGTCAAGAACCTTGAAGGACTACTTATACGACAAATATGTCCAAAATAGAGAGACCCATTCTGGGACTATGCCGAGCAGCTGCCTAGAAATCGGTCGCGGTGTAGGCTCTGTGGGAAGGATGGCAGCGGAAGCGTCACCAGAATAAAGGCGCATTTCGTGGGAATTCGGAAAATAGGTATTGGTCCTTGCGAGAAAGCCAATGAAGGGCTGAGATCTACGGCATTGGATGCATTATTATCAAGAACGACATCATGAGAGGGTGGCTCTGCATGGGGTTCACGGAGAGCATTGGAATCAGGAGAGGTCCCTCTATATAAGGACGGAATCATCAAGGTGTAAACACAGGCGGTAGTTCATTACCGCCTATGTAATTCTCCTAATTCCAATGCTCTTCGTGTACTTGTATCCTCTAGAAGATAGACAGCCAGTAAGTCCTGTTGCATAAGCGGTAATGAACTACCGCCTGTGCTTACACCTTGATGATTCAGTCCCCGTGTAGAGGGATCTCTCCTGATTCCAATGCTCTCCGTGAACCTCGTATAGAGCCATCCTCTCTTGATGTCATTCTTGATAATAATTAGGGGTGATTGAGTCCAGGGTGGGTAGGTTCCCAAACCCGACCTGCGTCTCCAACCTTGTTATAATCCTAGTTTTATAACTTTTTTGACCCCGTACCCGACCCCGTTGACGGGACCCCGTACCCGACCCACCCCCTGTTTTTTCCTTCCGGTTTCCAAGATTAACTCTGTTTATATTGAAACCTGTTTTGCAGCCGTACATCTATACGACTTCGAATTTTATTTTAATACGTGAGAAAATAACATAATTCTTCTAATTTATATTGAAATATTAAGCGTAATTAATAAATAAATTTCTACCTCATTTCGTATGTATTAATCAAATCCTAAGTGGTTCATCCGAGATTAGGTCGCGATAATTTAGCGACTCCAGTGAGGTTTTTTTTTGGGATCACTCGGCAGGGGCCTTCTTCGTTCCGTGGAAAAAAGAAACACAAAAAAAAAAAAAAAAAAAAAGGGAGGAAAAGCTTGAGAGTCAAGGTCAATGTCAGGAGGCAGAGGAGACGTGGGCAGCGTAGAGAGGGACGTGAGGGAGACGTGACAAGCCAGCAGGGAGAAAAGAAAAAAGAAAAAAGAAGAAACAGAACAGTGTACTGTTCATCTTCTTCACGGGTTCCCTCCGCACGCCATAGCCGCCGACCGTTGCGCCTGCGTCGCCGCGGCCGCACCACCGCGCCACCGCCGGAGCCCCCTCACCCGCGAGCTCGCACTGCCACTCGTCGTCCCTGCTGTGGCCGCGACGACCCGACACCTCTGACCGCCCGAAGCTCCGTCGCCATCGCCCTTGCCCCTGTGAAGTCGCCACTGCACCAGCACCGCCGCTTGGCTCCTCGCGACACCAGCAACCAGTGAAGCCGCAAGGTCGACAAGAAGGCGTACAATCCGGTTCTCAAACCGGTTCCCGAACCGGTCCGGTCGATCCGGTTCCCGGGTGGGTAATCCCTTGGAACCGGTTCCCGGACCGGTTCAAACCGGTTCTGACTTTTGAGAACTAGTTCCCGGACCAGTTTCAACGGGAACCGGTTCCCGACCCTGTTTTCCGGGTGAGCCATTCCGGGAACCAGGTTTACCCGGTCCGGTTGCACACCCTTAATAATAATGCATCCAACGTTGTAGATCTCAGCCCTTCATTGGTTTTCTCGCAGGAACCGATACCCATTTTCCGAATTCTTACCCATTTTCCGAATTCTCACGAAATGCGCCTTTATTCTGGTGATGCTTCTGCTGCCGTCCTTCTCATGGAGTCTACACCGCCACCGATTTCCAGGCAGTTGCTCACATAGTCCCCAGAATGGGTCTCTCTGTTCTGGACATGTTTGCCGTAGTCATTCGGGTTCTTAACTCGGGAATAGACTCATCCACTAGATCGCCATCGTCACGCTAGAGTCGGGAGGATATTCGAAGCTCTTCCTTGGAAACACATAGGTAGTTCTTGAAGAATATGTTCGTCAAACTTTCGTCACCTCCAAGCGCTGATTTCATTGCAAGAGACTGCAACCTCCGATGGAGAGCAAAATCTCACCCTTCACTCCAAATCTCCGACGTCGATTGGATTTGAAAGGTTTGATATTGCTGGAGTTTCTTCCGATTGTGGGAGGAGAAGAAGGATAGTGAGATGAAAGAAAGTTTAGGAAATTGGGGAAAAACAGAAGATTAGGGTTTACTTCATACACTTATTGCCGCTATAACAAACTTAGAGGATTCAAAAGAAAGACCATTGATATTTGAAACTTGTTGACTTGCGGTTTTTTGGAAATGATAAAAAAATAATTTAATTTATTTTGTTTGTCCTCAACGTTTTTTTACATTGGGCACCGTGATATAAAAGAATCTAACCCATCATGAAAGAGAAAAAGATTAATGATGAAAGACATGTTCATAAATTCAACAAATTTTTAGTACAAAAACGAAACAACCAACCATGTTTTCGAAATTTTGATTCCAGTTAGAAAATTATTTTTTTATAGATAAAACACATTTCAAAAAAATATATAATCGAAAATAGTGTTCATTTTCGTTATTATTGAAATGAAAAAATGAAAATATCTTGGGCGAATCAAATGGGTCCATTAATAGAGCTGTTCTTCCCTTTGTACACGAAAATAATAAACTCCATTTTCCCATGTGGGTGCTGTTATTTTGATTTTTAGATCTCCGGCGAACTTACTGAGCATTTTCAAAAAAACTTACATTTGCAATTTAGATATTGCAGAAACCATTTGGTAGGATATCACCCACTGAAGCGGCATTGGCTTCGCCGGAGCGCCCGTGCTCGTCGCTCGTCGCGATCGTCTTCGTCTCGATGCCGCTCTCCACTGCTTCGTGGGTCTTGATAAGGAATGAAGAGACGTACGTCAGAGTCGAGATCTTCAATTTGGCGTGTGGGCAATCGTTTCGGCGAAGGGCCCATCGCCTGTGACCGCGATAGACCTACTGGTAGATTCACCTTCGGTGCTCGAAGAAGCCGCCGGAGGCGGCGAATCGCACGACCACGGAACCACCTGATTCTCTCCGTCTTCCTCCTCCTCCTCCTCTTCATCGTCGACCTCTTCATCCACCTCCTCCTCATCTTCGTCTTCGTCACCATAATCATCGTCATCCAGCACCTTGTTCACGTCGTTGTCGTCGTAATCCTCCGCCTCCTCCTCGCCGCCGCCGTCCCCCGGAGCTCCAGGCCCCGCCTTCCCGTCGCAGATCCGGCGGCAACACTCGCACACCGAGACCGTGGGACCGAGCCTCGGCCCCGAGGCCTTCCTTCCACGGGGTCGGGGACTGGCACACGTGGCAGAGGAGGGCCCGGGCGTGTTTCGCCACCAGGAAGTTGGCGCCGTGCACCTTCTCGTCGCAGCCCCAGCACAGGCTCGCCTGGTCCGACTCGCAGTGCATCGTCGCCCGCCGATCGCACAGCTCGCACCGCCTCTCCATTCCCACTCCCTCCCCTTCCCTCGCCGGTTCCGACGCGCGCTCCGGCTCCGGCTCCGAACTCCTCTCGCCGCCGGCGATGATGATGCTCGGCAGAAGACGAGGTTGAAGAAGATTGAAGAGGAAAGTTTTGCGCTGAGCTTCGAAGGATTACGGGGAAAAGCGGACCTAAAATCCAGGGATTCTTCTAGACTCCTACTACTCCGGGGCAGTTTCGTCATTTCGGGGGCGGCGGATGCGGGGCGGAAGGAGGAAAAAACAAATATTTTACCCCTCTCTCGCAATCCCTTGCCTGCCTTTCGAAAAATCAACCGGCCGCGGAGAGGTGGGGGGAGCTCCGATCGTGTGGAGGTGGGGCGCACCGAGTCTCCCCCGTCGCCGCCACTATTTTCTCGCCACGTGGCACGGGGGCTTGGACCCGGTTGACGGAGCGTGGGAACGGAGGGTGCGCGGATCCTTCAATTTTTTTTGGATAAATAATCATTAAAGTCACTTATAATAAATTATTATTAATAATGAAAACATTCTCTATTGATTAATATTTCTGTAGTTCATCGAATTTATTAGAAGAAATTGACTCGCATAGAGATAAAGATAGAGACAGAGAGAGAGAAATACTCATAATTTGTGGAGGAGGCAGAGAGGGAGAGAGAGAGAGAGAGAGTGAAGGTTTGGGGGGTTCTCTGCATGGAGACTGGAATCCGAAGAGCGAGGGAGAAGGAAAGGCGGGGTCGGGGGGCGACGCTTTTCGACGAGTTGACGCGATCGTGGTCATGGGCGGGGGGAAGCGGGGGCCCACGGGGCTGTCTTGTTGATCAGGTTTTTTGATGTGAGGATTGATTGGAGTTTTTTGCATGCAAGGTTATGGAAAATGGACATTTCTTCTTTTTGACGGGGAGAACGGATGGATGGAGAGAACGTGGACACGGGAGGAGGAGGGGGACCTGAGGAGACGTGCGTGCTCTGCCGCTCGGATCTGTTGTTTTTTGTCCATAGGGGGGCGCCCGAAGCACCACCGTCGCTCCGCCCGAGTGGGGCCTGTTTCGAATAGAAGAGGAGCGCGAATTCGAATTCTGCCCACCGATTTTGCTCCATTACTCGAGAAATGTGAATATTTCTAGGTTATACGCGCAGCGGATAAAAACTCCTGAAATTTACACTCTCCCGATAATTCACGGATCCGCATTTTGAAAATTTGAGATTTGACGGCATCATCCTATTGAATCTCCGTTTGTTTGATGAAAAGCGTTATGTTTTTGACAAATGTTTTCCAAGAAATAATTTTTTAGAAAAACAATAACTGTTTTTCAATTTTTGGCTGAAATAAAATTGGAACATATTTTCCGTCTTTAGAAATGAAAATAAATACAAGTATATTCTTTTGATGTTAGTAACTTGCATATGAGCTACTGTGGAACTAGACATGAGGACCGAGATCCTAGTCTAGCCTTGTTTAGCCTTGACACTAGGTAAGGCTACTTAGGTCCCGAGCAAGAGTGCAAGCACCACTTCTACTTCCATAGTTGAAACCAAGAATGCAATGCTTGTGCACCACCTCTTAGTGCCCCAACCTAGGTCCCCGACGACCAAGCCCACGTCCTCGGCGACCAAGCTTAGGTCTATTGAGGCTGGGCCTCGGACCCTTATGCCAATGCTCGAGGCTTGGCCTCATCGGAACCAAGCCTAGCATCGATAGGCAATGGCACCAAGGTCTCAAGCCTTGGCCTCAATGGACTTGGGCTTAAGTGCGGGGATTGAAGCATAGGCACTAAGTCTTGGCCCTGACCTTGATGGAATTGGACACAAACACTAGGGTGATGGGTCTTGACCTCAATGGACTCGAACACAGGCATAGGTATCTTAGGCTTGGGTATTGAGGACTCGAGCACAAGCATCAGGGTCCCAAGCCTGGGTTCGATGGACTCGGCCATTGTGCTGGGGCACTGGGCACGAGCACCACTTGGGCCCAACCTCAATAGATTTAGGCTCGAGTGTCGAAGACTCGGGCTTGACCTTGATGGACTCAACCACGAGCCGGCACCAACGCTGCAAACCTGGTCTTGGGCGTGAGGACTCAAGCCTGGGCATTGGGGTTGTAGATTTGGCCTTAATGGATTCGGGCCTAGGTACCTGGTCATGGATGCTAGGGCCTTAGGAATGAGTTTTAGGGTTCCTGAGCCCAAGTGCAAAGTTTCTAATACAAATGCCAAAATTTAGTCATTTATTGGAAAAATGATTTTTGATTTTTTAAAGAGGAAATCATTTTTCTGCATTTAACCATATATTTTTTGTTAATAATAAAAAAAACATTTTCCATCGACTCATTTTTCAAAGCAATCCAAATGACGGAATATGAGAAAATGTTTTTTTTTTTTTTTGAAATAAACGGAGTCTTATTATCATTGTACTAGAAAAACTCCACATTTTCTGTGTTAGGCCCAATCTCACTTGTGTATGCGCGGGCGTGTGTCCATGAGCACACATGAAGGACACAAAGGCATAAGTTGAGCATCGGCGACCTCTGCCGATGGATTACAGATCCTAAATGGATTATGCCTTGTAGCGTGCCTAGCTTTTACCTAAATCTTGAATGAATCATATCTTGTAGTGTGTGTTGTTTCATGGGTCACTAGAGTTGGACAACCTTCCATTTGACATCACCCATATCGAATCGAAGGTCATCATCATCATCTGGCTGATTCATCACAGCTACAAGATTTTCATTTCTTTGCATTTATGTCAAGGATTCACATGACGCGATGTAGCTTGGTCATGACACGATGTGGCTTAGTCATCTAATCTCTCTTAGACTTTCGCATATATCTCTTTTCTTTTCTTTTCCTTTCCTTTTTTTCTGGCTAACTACGTCCATCGCCATATCTCTGTCTTGAACATAATCAGCAACCGATTAACTCACAACTTTACAAGAACCATGGTTCAAGTAGTGCATCGAAACAGTCATCAATCGTGCAGATCACGATTAAACTCTGCTCGATCGAATAGCTTCTCCGACAAGATGTGGCCGTCCGCATAGGCTTGACCATTTGAAGTTCTCTTGGACTTGGAGGCCCACGGCCCACAATCATATCATCCCAGTCTCCATTGATTCCTGGGTCTTTGCCTTTCATCCATTTACGTCCTCCGCCATTTCTTTTTCCCATAGAAATGCATAGACGTGTCACTGGGGAGCACCAGTGATTTTTCAGCTCTAATGACCCGTCCCCGCTTCACGTGGGCCAAACTAGTGAACTAGCACTCGGAGCGGTACTGCTTGGCGATGATTCTGTCCATCTGCGATGTGTGATGCATAATTCGATTCCTTCCCACCCATTTATCATCTATAAGGATGCCGATAGAGCTGCAAATTATCTGAACCCCCTCGCTCGGGTGACCACTTCCGATCCTTGTTGGATAAGCTTGGACTTTCTAGCCTTAAATCACCTCTTATAAGATAGTGACCATGAAGGGAGGGGCATTTTTCTTATGAACACATCAGAAGCGCTCTTCGATGATCTCATCTGAGGGGAAACTTGAGGGTGTTACCCCTACAAAGACTACTTTAAAATAATTTTTATCAAGTGGTGCCAAGTAATGTTTTGCTTTCCCCAAAATATGGGTACTTGTTATAACTCGCTTTTCTTTCATTATCGTTCGGCTTGTCAAATTTCAGTGCATCATACTAAGTATATGACTTGTAGGACGATTTCCTAGTTCAGCAACCCATTTTCGTGTCCTCTTTCTTATGAGAGCGCAGAAAAGACGCCCAATGTAATTATTTCAGCCGTGATATTCCCGCATAGTGTTGGGCAATAAACGATTAGTGCTGGGAGATAATTTCACTTTGTAGAATATACTTAAGGCATTATTTTATTGAAGAGAATAGCAACATTTAGATGTAATTTGAATGATCTAAGATAAAATTCTAAAATACAGATCAAATATTCATTTCTTTGTAGTATTTGGTGGCCTCATTTTCATACTCGTCATAAGTAATTTTATTGCATCTTGGTTGGCTTTTGAGTTGTCGATACGAAATTGAATATGCGTACGAGGGTCATACTCGAGAAATATCGGACTGATTTAGTTTATGGACGATGTGGTAGACATAGCCGATTATGGTGAAGAAGCTGTGCGGGAACCTATAACTTTTAGTTTTAGTGATAGCAAGTGTGGGACCCAAATGTTTAAAATGTGATTGGTCTAGTCAGGCTTAGTCGTGACATGTTCAATCGTCTATGTGATGCGCACTGGACTTGAAGTTGACTCAATAAATCGTCGGGAAGCAAATAAGTTGAACCGTAAGAAAAATAATTGGGAATGAGAAAACAAACCAAGTAGTTTTTCTCCGTTAAATTAAAGCAAATGTCGCCCAATATCATTAGTCCTATATCAACCATACTACTCATTATGCCCGTATTACATTGGTGAGAATCCAATGCCTCGAAAACTTATAAATTTCTTACATACTTAGAAGAATAGACTCGAGCATATAGAAGTTGTCAAGTCAGCAACAGTATGTGAGTGGATATATGTTAAATGAAGCATAGTCCCCCTTCAAATAATTAATGTGGATGATTCTGTAATACTTTCATAACTCGATATTTCAAATTTTTTTTAATAATAAATACAAATTAAATTTTACATTCTAGTGAAGCATAGTTGCCCTTTAGCAATATTTCGAGGATAACGTATTAGGCTTTTATTGTTCATCCCAACAATCCTTGTTACTTTTTCTTCTTTCCACTGAAAATGAGAATGTATTTTTTTTGGGGTAAATCAGGGCCACAAGTGTAGAAACCTGATTAGTTCCCTGAAGATCAATGAATCACTTTATAAAGCTCATGAACTTGTTAAATCCAGGCCATTAACTTGTGCATGCAGCATTGAGATAGAACAATTTAGATAAAGATGGTGAGATTTAAACATCATCTCCAAGATCCAAGCTAAAAATCCCCATAAGATAATTGACAGACTTTGAAGTTTGAACTCAATGGACCAACAAAATTATGAGCATGTTTTGTTGCATATCAAGACGAATGTTGCATTGAGAGTGTAAAGAATGACAACAGAATTAGTATCCATTTTTTTTTTTTCATAATTGGATTCAATTAGTAAATGTGGTACGAGATGCGATTAAATGTGAAATACAAATACGATTAGATGTAGAGAATGACAACATAACTAGATCACTACTTGTCACTAACATCCGATGGCCTCGATCACCTTCATCTGTAAGGAGAGACTCAGCCACTTAGGTAAGTTTCTTCTTCCCATCATGCACTCCACACTATATTCTCTCCTCTTAAATCTCTAGCTTGTATATTGGAGCGCCAATTGGGGTAAAAATCTCAGACGCCCTAACTCGTATTTGACGGTGTAGGTCCATCTCAAGGTGAGGGCTTCCATGAATTCCTCGAGACAGGATGGTGCATCTACAAGTGACAATTTTTACAAAGCTTGTTCGGTGAATAATTTTTTTTTTTTTGGTGACAAATATGATAAATGGAAACCATTAAATTTTTTTAAATGAACGAGAAGACCGAAGTGTATTGAATTTTACGAATTATAAGATGGAAGTTTGAGCTTAAAGACTAATCTTGGGAAGATCATTTATCGGATCTACTTTTTCTAGTTGCGTGATCTTGAAAAAGAGGAAAAAGAAATCATGAGATTCTCGACCGCATGACCCCAACACATAATAAAAGAGCTCACTAATAGCTTCGGGTCGGGTAGATCCCTCCAAAGATGAGTAAACTATATAAGATTTCAAAAATTTCATACTGATTAATATTAAATGAAAGTCAAATACCAAATGCTAAAAAGTTAGAAGAAAGCAGAAGTAAAACTCACTTTCGAATATGTTGTTTAAAATTGATTTCTATGTAGATCGCCATTAAATTTCTCTCTCTTACCAAAAGAGGGCCTTCAAAGAAGCAGCATACCCCATAATTCTAGTTCTATCATCAATCGAAAATCAAATATTCCAAAATCAAAATATACACATACACTTTCTGTCCGCGAAAGAGGCATCAGGTCTTATTCTTCTTTGCTCATTCGATATCACTACAGGAATTGCCAATTTTATTGGCAGAAAGTTTGACAAATAGCAATAAGGAGAGACTACTACATCATTAACGATATTAATTCCATTTGTTTCACGAAAAATGAACGATTTGGAAAATATTTTCCTAAAAAAGATCTCACCTGTGTCACTTGAAATAATTAACCGATGAAAAATATTTTCATTATCAATAATAATTTAAATATAAATATATTTATGGACGATGAAAATATTTTTCATTTAGTTATTTGTGTAAGTGATATTTGCGATTATTTTCAAAAAATTATTTTCCAAAAAATTCATGCTTCGCGAAACAAACGGTGCCTTATTTTTATGCATTATTACTCAAATCATGGCGTTATCTACCTCAGCTTGCACCCACTGCTTGGACCCGTCCATCAGCCCAGGGCTCAATCTGAACATAAGGATGGAAAACTCCAGCTGGTTCAGATTGCCATCCCCGTCCAGATCGCCTTCTCGCAGCATGCACACGAACTCGTCGTCGCCCATGTCCTGTAACCCTAGCAAGAAGCTGTTCCTCTTCAGGCTCTCGAACGTAATCAGCCCCTTCTCGCAGTCCATCAGGAGCTGGAACCCGTTGCAGAGCTCGCCGATGAATCCCTCGGCCCCAAGCCTCACGATCATCGAGGGGAAGTAGTCCTCGAAGTCGACTGCGCTCATCGTGCTCTCGTAAGCGGCCATCGAATGAATATGTATGTTTACCAACGAAAGTGGTCAAGAATTTGGAGTTTTATGAAAGGCTCTGGTGTTTGAATTTAATCAAACGGACAAGGAAGAAAAGGGTCGTGTTGCGTTCTCGGGAAGAGTGGTGGCTGCGATCTCAGTTGGGGAGTGACGGTATTGAGAGAGAGTAAGGGTTTTTAAATTAGTTTGAGAGAGAGAGAGAGAGAGAGAGAGAGAGAGATGGAATGTTCGCGGAAGGAGCCAGGGCCATTTGAAACCAAGGGATAGCAGGTACGGACAGAGGGACTGTGAACGGATTTAATGAAATCTAAGATTGAAAGGGAGAGCTTCGACCATCTTTCATTTTCTGGTTCAACTACTTTCATTTATTTATTTATTTCCGATCTGTTGATCCGTGACGAGGCCTTCTCTTTCCCGGAAGCTGCATGGCAGGGTTGAGTCAGATTTACTCTTCTGATGATGCAGCCCACGTCAGCTTTGGTGTTTTCAAGTGTACGGACGAGGAGTTAATGCGCCTGCACTGAAACTCGGGGAGAGCCTGCTGCTTTTGCATTTTCTTGGGTCTTTGATTGCCCAGTTTATATGTAGTGAACTTATCATTCGAGGCTTTGTTTTTGGGTCTTAAGCTATCTAGTAAGATTGGGTTATGGAAATGGAAATTAATAATTAGGATCGTGTGCTAGGCGAGAAGAAATGATATCTGATGATTCATCCCTACTTATATTGATTTCTGAAAAAGAACAAAATCTGAAGAAAGTAGTGCAATTTCTTTGGCTATTGACTTGATATCCACGAGTAAACATAATCAAGAAGCATGCAGACATTTAAGGGAAGTAGTGTACAGCCATGTTGAGTAGTAGGAGCACCGCATGTATAGTATGCCGTTTGAAACATGATTTGTATTGTGTAATGAAGAAATTGTTTATGTATATGAATGAATGATGAATCTCTTTATTAGTTGGAGTTCCACCTTACTCAAATGGAGTGAGCATGAATCTTATGCATATTCTATGACAACTTAATTGCTAAAACATATGAATGTAAATTTTTGGACACACTATCGGAACTTGGTTCAAGCCTTATAGAAATCTTACTTGGGAATAAAGTAAATATGAACCTTATGTTTGCTCTTACAAGTTTATAATTTTTGAATTGTAATGTCGAATAGGCAAGGATCTTTAGAACCAGTTTAATAGTAAAATTCATTCTTGCAATTAAATCTTAACTATTTTAAATTTTCCAAAGAACATGAACCAATTAGGAAAGCGAGAAATTAGTATATACAATTTTTATTTTCAAATGAAAGGTGTATCGTAGGAGAATTTTTCTTAAAAATGATCTCAAAAGTAAGAAATATCATTGTGAATGCACCTATATGATATGAGATTCTTTGGGATCCTTGACATGATCACATGTCATGATCTCAAGGGAAATCCCAATTATCTCTCTCTAGATTTGATAAATCTCTACCCTAAGCTGTATATTGCCAACATAACATGGCCCAATCAAAGTCCTAGCGTTACATTCAAGCCATCCTGTCTATAGATTCATGTCGTTCGTCAAGAACATACTACCAAATCAAACCGGTCCGTGCATGCCGTTCTAGGTTTGGCTAGTTGAGGCCATGTTAGACATTATATTCGCTTAATACTGGGTTTCAGCTTCGTTTTGGTCCATCGTGATGATCTTGTATCAGTCGTACCAGCCGTATCCTTCACTGTCCTTAGCACTTGCTTGTCGTAGTAGTACAAGCAAGATAGCCACTTGATGGATCGAGGACCTTGGCTTTTCGTGTTCCTAGTCTCTACCCTACCCATTTTATTCGGTAGACAATGAGCTATTTATTCATTGACTTATACTTACCATGAAGTGCTGATAGATATATTCGCTTGTCAATGTTGGTAGGTTATCATACCACATGAGTGACTCGTGTTGCCATTGATAGGTCAATTATCAATCATGACATAAAATTAAACCTCTTGTCTTATGTGCATCTATAATTATTTCAGGAGTGTAGCGATAAGTTTCATGTGGATCTCATAAGATCTGATGGTTCAAATCAAATTCAGTACATATGGTAGGTTTATTGAACAATTTTTTGGCATGCATAAATTAAGTTCAAAGCAAATAAAACAGGAAAATAGATGAATAATGACTGGCAACACCACGGCGACGCATGACGATAGAAAGTGTTTTGTACAAACTCATATTATTATTGATGTTGTGTCATTGGATATAATTAATAATAGTGGAAAAATAGGTACCGAGAAACTTGTGTTTGTTATAAGATTCCTAGCGACAACCAAAGCTTTTTCTCACATAAATGTTTATATATTGAGGAATTATAATATAAATGGATGGACGAGAAAGTCCGCGATGGATCTTTTCTTCTCTTTTTTGGGTTTTGTGCTTCGATTTTCTTTTGAATAAGAGGGCGTGTGATGCTGAGAGCAATGTGAGCAAACATTTTCTAGTGGATCTTTTCAAGTAGAAGTTCTTTGATAGAGGAAATTTCTCTGCAGTTTCCTACAGCTAAAGTACATGCATATAAGCTTCTTGCATGCCTTTTTCGTAGTTCTAATTGTGCTCATTCATTTACATAGCATCACAGGCACACATCAAGTAATCACATCAAGTAATCAAGTTGTCAGTACTAACTATGCATTTCAATTGGAATTCCTGTTGTCCTTAACTTGGGAATGCATCCATCTAAAATCATGACGCATACCTCTCCATCGTCCATGCAAAATGCCAGTCCTTTTCTTCACGTCCTCTCCTTTGAGAGATTGTCTAATCGGACCACATTAGCAGTAGCACATACATGGTGAAATCCTCAGGTATAGTGAGAGTCCTCTCCTTTGAGAGATTGTCTAATCGGACCGCATTAGCAATAACACATCCATGGTGAAATCCTTAGGTACAGTGACCTTTAAGCCTCCCCCTACTTATTGGGGAGTTCTTTTGTTGCATTATTCAGAAATAGAAGAATCATTTGAATTACTATCATCAACTTGTCCATCTCTGTCTTATTTTCCGGTGTAATTGCTTGCAGCTTATTGGAGCATTCCTCTTTGACCCTTCTCCACTCAGTTTCGCTAGCGTTGATGAGTACTTCCTATTCTTTCACCACTTTCATGTGCGATATCATAGCATCTCCATTGCTCCATTGCATCGTTGCCTTCCATTTTAGAGCCCGTTGAGCTTCCGATCTCATTCCCTCATCAACCACACCGGCCTCATGAATCCCCCAGCAGAGTGCTCCCTGATGAGCAGATCTAATCGCATGGAATATAAATAAGTAATTAACTTTTCATTTTATGACTTGAATGCAGGAATTTGTACCAACTTAAAATTTCGACCTATAGTTATTTTGAAATAAGACCTAACACGTGCAAACATATGCATATATACAAAGATTTATTACCAAAATATACATAAACTGGAGATTTGTGAGCATAAGCTTTAACAGAAATTGGAGATGCACATACCTCTCTCTTTCGCATTTGGTGGGAACGGCGGGTTGGTGCGAGCTTCTATATACTTTTTACCAAACGTCTCAAAATCCGCAGCAAGCTGGTTTAGGGCAGAGACATTCACTGCATGCAGCGTGTCAACTCGATTCGTATTTTGTTGAAAATCCGCAATAAGAAACTAGGTCTGAGTTTGAGTGGGTTCGGAGAGGCCTTGGGGTAAGGTCTGAGTAGAGATAATCCCTGCATGCAGCATGTTAAATAAATTTGTATTCTCTGGAAAATAGTCAGCCACTTTTGTATGCGATGTCACAGCATCTCCACTGCTCTAGCCCATCGCCGCCTTCCCTTTCAGAGCCTGTCGAGCTTCTGAGCTCATTCCCCTATCGACCACCCCAGCCCCATGAATCTCCCAAGAGAGTGCTCTCTAATGAGCAGGCATAATCGCATGGGATATAAGTAATTAATTAATTTATTATTTTACGACTTGGATGTAGGAATTTGTATCAACTTAAAATTTCGACCTACAGATATTTTGAAATAAGACTCGACATGTGCGCACATATGTATATGTATATAGATTTATTATCAAAATATATATAAACTGGAGATTTGTGAGCATAAGTTTTAACAGAAATTTGAGATGCACATACCTTTCTCTTTCGCATTTGGTGGGAATAGCGGGTTGGTGCGAGCTTCTATGTACTTTTTACCAAACGTCTCAAAATTTGCAGCAAGCTGCTTTTGAGCATAGATATTTACTGCATGCAGTGTGTCAAACCGATTCGTATTCTGTTGAAAATCCGCAAAAAGAAAGTGGGACTAAGTTTCAGTAGGTTCGGGGAGCCCCTGGGGCAGAGTTTGAGCAGAGACATTCTCTGCATGCAGTGTATCAAACAAATTTGTATCCTCTGGAAGATACTTAGCCACTTTTGTATGCGATGTCACAGCATCTCCACTGTTCCATCCCATTGCCGCCTTCTCTTTTAGAGCCCGTCGAGGTTTTGAACTCATTCTCCCATCAACCACCCCAGCCCCATGAATCTCTCCAGTAAAGTGTTCCATGATGAGTAGGCCTAATCGCATGGAATATAAGAAATTAATTAACTTTTCATTATATGACTTGGATGTAGGAATTAGTATTAACTTAAAATTTCGACTTATAGATATTTTGAAATAAGACCCAACACGTGCGCACGTATGCATATTTACATAGATTTATTATCAAAATGTACATAAACTGGAGATTTGTGAGCATGAGTTTTAATAGAAATTGGAATTACACGTACCTTTCGCTTTTGCATTTGGTAGGCACGCGGGTTGGTGCGAACTTTTATGTATTTTTTTACCAAATGTCTCAAAATTCGCAGTAAGCTGGTTTGGGGCAGAAACATTCACTGCATGCGGCGTGTCAAACTGATTTGTATTATATTAAAAATCCACAATAAGAAACTGAGACTAAGTTTGAGTGGGTTCGGGGAGGTCCTAGGGTAAGGTTTGAGCAGAGACATTCCGTGCATGCATCGTGTCAAACAAATTTATATATTTTGGAAGATAGTTAGTCACTTTTGTGTGCGATGTCACAGCATCTCCACTGCTCCATCCCATCGTTGCCTTCCATTTGAGAGCCCGTCGAGCTTCATAGCTCATTCTCCCATTGACCACCCCAGCCCCATGAATCTCCCTAGCAGAGTGCTCCTTGATGAGTAGGCATAATCGCATAGAATATAAGTTATTAATTAACTTTTCATTTTATGACTTGGATGTAGCAATTTGTATCAACTTAAAATTTCGACTTAAAGATATTTTGAAATAAGACTCGACACATGCGCACACATGCATATGTACGTAGATTTATTACCAAAATGTACATAAACTAGAAATTTGTGAGCATGAGTTTTAACAGAAATTAGAGTTGCACGTACCTCTCGCTTTCGTATTCGGTGGGCACGGCGGGTTGGTGCGAGTTTTTATGTACTTTTTACTAAACTTCTTAAAATTCGCAACAAGTTAGTTTTGGACAAAGACATTCACTGCATGCGGTGTGTCAAACCGATTCTTTTTTTGTTAAAAATCTGTAATAAGAAACTAGGATTGAGTTTGACCTGACACGTGTGCACATATGATATTTACATAGAATTATTACCAAAACGTACACAAATCAGAGATTTGTGAGCATGAGCTTTAATAGAAATTGAAGATGCATGTGCCTCTTGCTTTCACATTTGGTTGGCATGGCGAGTTGGTGCAAGCTTCTATGTACTTTTTACCAAATATCTCAAAATCCGCAGCAAGCTGATTTCAGGCAGAAACATTCACTGCATGTGGCGCGTCAAACTGATTCGTATTCCGTTGAAAATCCGCAATAAGAAACTAGGACTTAGTTTGACCTAACACGTGCACACATATGAATATTTACATAGATTTATTACCAAAATGTATAAAAACAGGAGATTTGTAAACATGAACTTTAACATAAATTGGAGATGCATGTGCTTCTCGCTTTCACATTCAATTGGCATGGCGGGTTGGTGCGAGTTTCTATGTACTTTTTACCAAACGTCTCAAAATCTGTAGCAAGCTGGTTTCGGGCAGAGACATTTAAACATGCGGCGTGTCAAACCGATTCGTATTTTGTTGAAAATTCGCAATAAGAAACTGTGACTGAGTTTAAGTGGGTTCAGGGAGGCCTTGGGGCAGGGTTTGAGTAGAGACATTCCTTGCATGCAGCGTGTCAAACAAATTTGTATCATTTTGAAGATAGTCAACAACTTTTGTGTGTGACGTCACGGCATCTCCACTGCTCTATTCTATCGCTGCCTTCCCTTTCAGAGCCTGTCGAGTTTCATAGCTCATTCTCCCATCGACCACCTCAGCCTATGAATTTCCCCAGCAAAGTGCTCCTTGATGAGCATGCCTAATTGCATGGAATATAAGTAATTACTTTTCATTTTATGATTTGGATGCAGGATTTGGTATCAACTTAAAATTTTGACCTACAGATATTTTGAAATAAGATCCGACACGTGCGCACACATGCACATGTACGTAGATTTATTACCAAAATGTACGTAAACTGTGGGTTGGTGCGAGTTTTTATGTACTTTTTACCAAACATCTCAAAATCCATATTAAGCTGGTTTCGGGCAAAGACATTTACTGCATGCGGTGTGTCAAATTGATTCGTATTCTATTGAAAATTCGTAATAAGAAACTAGGACTAAGTTTGAGTAGGTTCAAGGAGGCTCTAGGACAGGGTTTGAGCATAGACATTCCTTACATGCAGCGTGTCAAATAAATTTATATCATCTGGAAGATGGTCAACCACTTTTGTGTGCGATGTCACAGCATCTCTACTGCTCCATCCCATCGCTGCCTTCCGTTTTAGAGCTCATCGAGCTTCTGAGCTCATTCCCCCATCGACCACCCCAACCCCATGAATCTCCCTAGTAGAGTGCTCCTTGATGAGAAGGCCTAATCGCATGAAATATAACTAATTAATTAACTTTTCATTTTATGACTTAGATATAGGAACTGGTATTAACTTGAAATTTTGACTTACAAATATTTTGAAATAAGACCTGACACGTGCGCACATATGCATATTTACATAGATTTATTATTAAAATGTACATAAACTGGAGATTTGTGAGTATGAGCTTTAACAGAAATTGGAATTACACGTACCTCTCGCTTTCGCATTCGGTAGGCACGGCGGGTTGGTGCGAGCTTTTATGTAATTTTTATCAAACGTCTCAAAATCCGTAGCAAGCTGGTTTTGAGCAGAGACATTCACTACATGCGGCGTGTCAAACCGATTCGTATTCTATTGAAAATCCGCAATATGAAACTAGGATTGAGTTTGAGTGTGTTCAGAGTGGCCTTAAGGCAGGGTTTGAGCAGAGACATTCTTTGCATACATCGTGTCAAACAAATTTTTATCCTTTGGAAAATAGTGAGCCATTTTTGTGTGCGATGTCACAATATTTCCACTACTCGATCCCATCGTTGTCTTCCGTTTGAGAGCCCCTGAGGTTCTGAGCTCATTCCCCCATCGACCACCCAAGCCCCATAAATCTCTCCAATAGAGTGCTCCCTGATGAGCAGGCCTAATCGCATGGAATATAAGAAATTAATTAACTTTTCATTATATGACTTGGATGCATGAATTTGTATTAACTTAAAATTTCGGCCTATAGATATTTTGAAATAAGACCCGACACATGCACACGTATGTATATTTACATAAATTTATTACCAAAATGTATATAAACTGGAAATTTGTGAGCATGAGTTTTAATAGAAATTGGAATTGCACGTACTTCTCGTTTTCGCATTTGGTGGGCACGGTAAGTTGGTGCGAGCTTTTATGTACTTTTTACCAAACGTCTCAAAATTCGCAGTAAGCTGGTTTGGGGCAAAGACATTCACTGCATGCGGCGTGTCAAACTAATTTGTATTCTATTTAAAATCAACAATAAGAAACTGGGACTGAGTTTGAGTTGGTTCGAGAAGGTCTTAGGGTAAGGTTTGAGCAGAGACATTCCGTGCATGCAGCGTGTCAAACAAATTTGTATATTCTAGAAGATAGTTAGTCACTTTTGTGTGCGATGTCACAGCATCTCCACTGCACCATCTCATCACTACCTTTCATTTGAGAGCCCGTCAAGCTTTTGAGCTCATTCCCCCATCGACCACTCCAGCCCCATGAATCTCCCTAGTAGAGTACTCACTGATAAGTAGGGCTAATCGCATGGAATTTAAGTAATTAATTAATTTTTCATTTTAAGACTTGGATGGAGGAACCTGTATTAACTTAAAATTTTGACCTAGAGATATTTTGAAATAAGACTCGACACATGCGCACATATGCATATTTACATAGATTTATTACCAAAATTTACATAAACATGAGATTTGTGAGCACGATTTTTAACAAATATTGGAGATGCACATACCTCTCACTTTTGCACTCAGTTAGAACGGCGGGTTAATGCGAGCTTCTATGTACTTTTTATCAAACGTCTTAAAATCCGCAGCAAGCTAGTTTGGGGCAGAGACATTCATTGCATGCGGTGTGTCAAACCGATTTGTATTCTGTCGAAAATCCGTAATAAGAAACTGGATTGAGTTTGAATGGGTTCGGGGAGGCCCTGGGCAGGGTTTCAACAGAGACATTCCATACATAGAGCGTGTCAAACAAATTTGTATACTCTGGAAGATAATCAGCCATTTTTGTGTGCGATGTCATAGTGTCTCTACTGCTCCATCCCATAACCGCGGTCCCTTTTAGAGCTCGTCGAGCTTCTGAGCTCATTCCCCGATTGACCACCCCAGCCTCATGAATCTCCGTAGCAGAGTGTCTCTTGATAAGTAGGCCTAATCGCATGGAATATAAGTAATTAATTAACTTTTCATTTTAGAACTTGATGCATGAATTGATATTAAATTAAAATTTCGACCTACAGATACTCGACATGTGCGCACACATGCAGATGTACGTAGATTTATTACTAAAATGTACATAAACTGGAGATTTGTGAGCATGAGTTTTAATAAAATTGGAGTTGTACGTACCTCTCACTTTCGCATTCGGTGGGCACGGTGGGTTGGTGTGAGCTTTCATGTACTTTTTACTAAATGTTTCAAAATCCGCAGCAAACTGGTTTCGAGCAGAGACATTCACTGCATGCGGTGCGTCAAACTGATTTGTATTCCGTTGAAAATCTGCAATAAGAAACCGGGACTTAGTTTAACCTGACACGTGCGCACATATGAATATTTACATAGATTTATTACTAAAATGTACAAAAACAGGAGATTTATGAGTATGAGTTTTAACAGAAATTGGAGATGCACGTGCCTCTTGCTTTCGCATTCGGTTGGCAAGGCGGGTTGGTGCGAGCTTTTATGTACTTTTTACCAAATGTCTCAAAATCCGTAGCAAGCTGGTTTCGGGTAGAGACATTCACTGCATGCGGTGTGTTATACCGATTCATATTTTGTTGAAAATTCGCAATTAAAAACTGTGACTGAGTTTGAGTAGGTTCGGGGAGGCCTTAGGATAGGGTTTAAGCAGAGACATTCCTTGCATGCAGCGTATCAAACAAATTTGTATCATCTGGAAGATAGTCAGCCACTTTAGTGTGTGATGTCACAACATCAAGCTTCTGAGCTCATTCTCCTATCGACCATCCTAGTCTCATGAATCTCCTCAGAGGAGTGCTTCCTGATGAGCATAACTAATCACACAAAATATAAGTAATCAATTAACTTTTTGTTTTATGACTTGGATGCAGGAACTGGTATTAACTTAAAATTTTGACCTACAGATATTTTAAAATAAGACTTGACATGTGCGCACATATGCATATTTACATAGATTTATTACCAAAATGTACATAAACATGTGATTGATGAGCATGAGCTTTAACAAAAATTGAAGATCTATGTACCTCTCGTTTTCGCATTTGGTTGGCACGGCGGGTTAGTGCGAGCTTCTATGTACTTGTTACGAAACGTCTCAAAATCCGTAGCAAGCTGGTTTGGAGCAGAGACATTCACTACATGCGGCGTGTCAAACCGATCCGTATTCTGTTGAAAATTCGCAATAAAAAACTGGGACTGAGTTTGAGTGAGTTCGGGTAAACCCTAGGGCAGGGTTTGAGTAAAGACATTTCTTACATGCAGCATGTCAAACAAAATTATATCCTCTGAAAGATAGTTAGCCACTTTTGTGTGCGATGTCATAACATCTCCACTGCTCCATCTCATCGTTGCCTTCCATTTTAGAGTTTGTCGAGCTTCTAAGCTCATTCCCCCATCGACTGCCCCAACTCCATGAATCCCCTAGCAGAGTGCTCTCTGATGAGCACGCCTAATCGCATGCAGTATAAGTAATTAATTAACTTTTCATTTTATGACTTAGATGTAGAAATTGGTACCAACTTAAAATTTCAACCTACAGATATTTTGAAATAAGACCCGACACATGCACACATATACATATGTACATAGATTTATTAGCAAAATGTATATAAATTGGAGATTTGTGAGCATGAGGTTGAACAGAAATTGGAGATGCAAGTACCTCTTGCTTTCACATTCGGTGGGCACGGCAGGTTGGTGCGAGCTTTTATGTACTTTTTACCAAACGTGTCAAAATCCGTAGTAAGCTGGTTTTGGGTAGAGATATTCACTGCATGCAACGTATCAAACCGATTCGTATTCTGTTGAGAATCCGCAATAAAAAACTGGGATTGAGTTTGAGTGGGTTCGAGGAGGCCCTAGGGTAGGGTTTAAGCAGAGACATTCCTTACATGCAGCGTGTCAAACAAATTTGTATCATTTGGAAGATAATTAGCCACTCTTGTGTGCGATATCATATCATCTTCATTGCTCCATCCTATTGCTACCTTCCGCTTGAGAGCCCTTCTGAGCTCATTTCCCTATCGACCACCTTAGCCCCATGAATCTCTCTAACAGAGTGCTCCTTGATGAGCAGACCTAATCGCATGGAATATAAGGGAGCGTTTGGTAACGATTCTATTTTGGAGAACAATTTTTGATGAGAAATAATTTTATTTATTTATTTTGTTTCTGAAAACAATTTTTGAGTATAAGAACGTGTTTGGTAACTGTAATTTTTTATTTATTTCAGGAATAGAATTGTAAACTTATATAATTTTGTTGTTTATTTTAATTTTTCAATATTTTTATTATATATATTTTTTTCGCTTTTTCTTTCTTCCTCCTTTGTGGCTGGTTGTCGGTGGCGGTCGGCGATTAGCTGGGCGAGGTCCGGTGAGCTCGACGAGGGCGTATTTGGTAACATTTCTGTTTAAAAATTATTCCAGAGAACAAAATAGAAAAAAGTGTTTCTGTTCCGGGAACAATTTTTGAATAAAAAAACGCGTTTGGTAAACTTATTCCGAAAATAAAAAATGAATAGAAACATGTTTGGTAAATTTGTGTTCTTTTTTTGTTTATTTTAATTTTTTAATATTTTTATTTTATTTTTCTTATTTTTCTTACTTTTTTCTTTTTTTCTTCTTTTGGCCGGTTGTCGGCCTCTCGCCATGGCCGACGAGGGCCGGCAGCCTCGCGTAGTCACGGCGTGTTGTTGTTTTGATTTTTAGATCTCCGGCTAACTTAGGGCCCGTTTGTTTTCATTTCTTTTTTTTGTTTTTAAACACTTTTTCTGTTTTTTTTCCTGGAACAAAAAAGGAACAAAACACGTTTGGTTGCGTTTGTTCCTTTTTGTTCTTTTGTTCCCAGGAACAAAAAGGAAATAGAAATAAGAAATAAAAAATTTCTGTTTCTTATTTCTGAAACAACTTTTGAAGAACAAAACGAGAAACAAAAATCGTTTCTCTCGCTCAGCCCACTGCCCTCTCCTTCTCCGACCTCTCCTCCTCCGAGCGTCTTCTCCGGCGCCTCCCACCCTCCGGCGCCGACAGCCGCCTCTGTCTCGTGACCATCCGGCTTCTCCACTTGCGAGCGTCTCCACCCGGCGTGGCGAGGCCGACCTCGCGCCTGGATGGGCGAGCTCGATCTCGCCCAGATCCGGCGAGGCCGAGCTCGCCCAATGGCCAGGGGGAGCGGCGAGGACGGTCGGTCGAGTCGTGGGCCGGCGCGGGGTCGACGATCGAGCGGATCTCGAAGCCGTGGGTCACGACGCGGTGAGATCTGATGCGGCGGTGGCGAACGGAGGCTCGAGACTTGCGTCGATCGGGTGTGAGGCGGAGGGGTGGTCTTTGGGGCTTCGGCGTCGCTGGGTTGTCGGCGGAGGCTTCGGGTGGAGGTCTGGTGTCGCGAGGGGAGAACACGGAGCGGTAGGCGATGGATCTGGGGACGCGGAGGTCGGAGACGCCGTCGGGCGCAGTCCGGCGTCGCGGCGTGCGGGGTGCGTGGCTGCTTCGACGAACGGCCGGTACGGTGGCGGCGAGGAGGCGTCGAGCGCGGTCGCCGATGCGATGGAGGGAGACGACGGTGTGGCTCGGGTCACCGTTCGTGCGAGGAGACGCCGGGGAGGAAGAGCCGGGAGGAAGAGCCAGCCAAAAGAAGAAAAAAAAAAAAAGGAAAAAGAAAAAAAGAAAGAAAGGAAAAATAAATAAAAAAATAAAAAGAAAATAGAAAAAATAAATAAAAAATAAGAAAATAAAAATAAAATAGAAAAAATAAAATAAAAATATTAAAAAATTAAAAGAAATAAAAAAATTATACAAATTTACCAAACGTGTTTCTATTCTTTTTATATTTCTGAACAGATTTACCAAACGTGTTTTTCTGTTCAAAAATTGTTCCCAGAAAAACAAATACTTTTTTCTATTTCTGTTCCTAGGAACAATTTTTAAACAGAAATTTTACCAAATGCACCCTTAGTGAGCCATGAAAAGAAAAAAACTTACATTTACAATTTAGAAATTGCAGAAACCGGATATCACCCACGAGGGTGCATTGGCTTCGCCGGCACGCCCGTCGCTAGTCGCAATCGTCTTCGTCTCGATGCCGCCCTCCGCTGCTTCGTGGGTCTTGATGAGGAATGAAGAGACATACGTCAGACTCGAGATCTTCACTTTGGCGCGTCCGCTTCATCCTCAATCCACCATGGGCAATCGTTTCGGCGAAAAGCCATCGCCTGCGACCGCGATAGACCTACTGGTAGATTCACCTTCGGTGCTCGAAGAAGCCGCCGGAGGCAGCGAATCGCACAACCACGGAATCACCTGATTCTCTCCGTCTTCCTCTTCCTCTTCCTCTTCCTCTTCCTCCTCCTCCTCTTCATCGTCGACCTCTTCATCCACCTCCTCCTCATCTTCGTCTTTGTCACCATAGTCATCGTCATCCAGCACCTTGTTCACGTCGTTGTCGTCGTAATCCTCCGCCTCCTCCTCGCCGCCGCCGCCGCCGTCCCCCAGAGCTCTAGGCCCCGCCTTCCCATCGCAGATCCGGCGGCAGCACTCGCACACCAAGACCGTGGGACCAAGCCTCGGCCCCGAGGCCTTCCTTCCACGGGGTCAGGGACTGGCACATGTGGCAGAGGAGGGCCCGGGCGTGCTTCGCTACCAGGAAGTTGGCGCCGTGCACCTTCTCGTCGCAGCCCCAGCATAGGCTCGCCTGGTTCGACTCGCAGTGCATCGTCGCCCGCCGATCGCACAGCTCGCACCGCCTCTCCATTCCCCCTCCCTCCCCTTCCGCTTCGAAACGCTCCCCTTCCCTCGCTGGTTCCGACGCGCGCTTCGGCTCCGAACTCCTCTCGCCGCCGGCGATGATGATGCTCGGCAGAGGACGAGGTTGAAGAAGATCGAAGAGGAAAGTTTTGCGCTGAGCTTCGACGGATTACAGGGAAAAGCGGACCTAAAATCCAGGGATTCTTCTAGACTCCTACTGCTCCCGAAGGGCAGTTTCATCATTTCGAGAGCGGCGGTTACGGGGCGGAAGGAGGAAAAAAAAATCTTTTACCACTCTCTCGCAATCCCTTACTTGCCTTTCGGAAAACCAACCGACCGCGTAGAGGTGGGGGGAGCTCCGATCATGTGGAGGTGGGGCGCACCAAGTCGCCCCCGTCGCCGCCATTATTTTCTCGCCACGTGGCACGCGGGCTTGGACCCGGTTGACGGAGCGTGGGAACGGAGGGTGCACGGATCCTTCACGCGCACGCGCTCGGGGACCCAGAGCGGCTGGGCTCCCACCACGTCGACCTCGGGAGCACCACGTGTCTTCCCAAGGCGCAGGGAAATATCACTATTTTTTTCCGGATAAAAAGTGAGGGTTTGACGAGGAATAGAATGTTAGTGGATACGTGGATTTCCAATTCAAGTGGAAACGTAAACCGCTTAAGACTTAAATTTGAATCTTCAGAGTTCAGAGTGGGCTTCTTTCACTGAAAATATAAAATTAACTTTTTTTTTGGATAAATAATCATTTAAGTCACTTATGAATTATAAATTATTATTAATAATGAAAACATTCTCTATTAATTAATATTTCTGTAGTTCATCGAATTTATCAGAAGAAATTGACTCGCACAGCAAGAAAGGTAGGAATTGACTCTGAAGAAGGACGTGGCTCCAAATCGTGGATGACAGCTAAATTCGGGACGTAAATTGCAAAAGATTTTTCCTCTGGAGGTTGAGATATTTTTCAAATTTGGAGGACGAGAAAAGAGTGAGGTGGAGGGCGAGTGCGGGGGTCGTACCCTGAAGATTCGAGGATTGCATATGTGGAGGATCTGAGGCCACAACGGTCCGGGGAGCCACGTGAAGCCCACCTGGGCTGGATCGACGCGCCCGACGTGTCTTTCGAGGCCCATCTCGCCTCGTTTATCCACACCACACCACCCCCCCCCCCGGGCCCCCGGGGGCCTAGCCCTTCGCGATCCAATTATTTTTCCCCGTCCCTTTTTTATTATAATATTCTGATTTTCATATATATGTTATATAGCTTATCATATGGAAGGATAGAAAAGGATATTATAAGTTCGTATATGCTAGACCGCATCATTGTGGAATGGGCACCGAACGCTAGCAGTGCTCGTGGATCGACTCGCCATGCATGGCAATGCGTACTAAACATCATAGTACATAACATTATCTCCGTACTTAATCCATCAAAATAAGTCATAACCTTATTTCTCGACTTATGTTTAAGAAGTTGAGTTGTTAGACAGATTATTTATATTTATATGACTCTCTTTTCATTTTTTATGTTTAAGAAGTTGAGTTGTTAGACAGATTATTTATATTTATATGACTCTCTTTTCATTTTTTTTTATTATTTTCACTTGACTTGTGCTTATTTATCTATGCTCTCATTTTAGTTTGGACACGAGCCATTAAATTTGAGTTGAATGAGTGAATTTAGGTTGGATCATTGCGCTTCCCAAAGGTAGATGGACCTACCATGCATATTTTAATCGGCGCTCGGAATGGATAAGGCGCGGCTCTCGCGGTGTTGATTAAACTTAACGAAGAGAGATTAAGATGCAAGACTTATCGTGCGGCTCGCATGCGATCACTGGGCAGCTCTCCGCCCTTTACGTCCTTCGGGAAGCGCGATGATTGATGATGCGGTGGAGCGATGATGGGCGGGCCGGGGGCAGGGGAGGGTTGCGGGGAGAGAGAGAGAGAGGGAGGGATCCGATGACGTGGAGTCGCCAGCCCACGTGAACGAGTCCTACGTGGCAACGCGGGTTCGGACTCCGAGGGGATCCCGTAAGGAGGAGAGAGGGGGAGAGAGGGCGGGCGAACGGTGGCCACAAGGTCAGAATATGTATAGATATGGGATAGACAGATGGAGATAAAAGATAGAGACGCTAGAGGAGACGGAGAGAGAAATACTCATAATTTGTGGAGGAGGCATCGAGAGAGAGAGAGAGAGAGAGAGTGAAGGTTTGGGGGTTCTCTGCATGGAGACTGGAATCCGAAGAGCGAGGGAGAAGGAAAGGGTGGGTCGGGGGGGGCGGCGCTTTTCGACGAGTTGACGCGATCGTGGTCATGGGCGGGGGAAGTGGGGGCCCACGGGGCTGTCTTGTTGATCAGGTTTTTGATGTGAGGATTAATTGGAGTTTTATGCGTGCAAGGTTATGGAAAATGTGGACATTTCTTCTTTTTGACGGGGAGAACGGATGGATGGAGAGAATGTGGACACGGGAGGCGGAGGGGGACCCGAGGAGACGTGCGTGCTCTGCTGCTCGGATCTGTTGTTTTTGTCCGTGGGGGGCGCCCGAACCACCACCGTCGCTCCACCCGAGTGGGGCCCGTTTCGACTTGGTTCTCCTCTGCTCGATGCGTATCTAGGATAGAAGAGGAGCGCGAATTCGAATTCTGCCCAACAATTTTGCTCCATTGCTCGAGAAATGTGAATATTTTTAGGTTATGCGTGCAGCGGATGAAAACTCCTTAAATTTACACTTTGCCAATAATTCATGCGTCCGCATTTTGAAGATTTGAGATTTGACGGCATCACCCTATTCTACGTTTTCTTTTTTTTTTTTGGTCAGTACCCTATTCTACGTTTGTTTGATGGAAAACATTATGTTTTTGACAAATGATTTCCACGAAATTATTTTTCAGAAAAGAGATATATTTTTTATTTGTGGCTAAAGTCTGAAATAGAATTGGAAAATATATTCCATCTTTAAAAATGAAAATCCAATTTGACTTTTCTAAATACAAATATATTCCTTTGACGCTAGTAACTTGTGTATGGGCTGCTATGGAACTAGACAATGAGATTGAGATCCTGGTCTAGCCTTGTTTGACCCTGACATAGGGAATGCCACTTATGTCGTGAGCAAGAGCACAAGCACCACTCCCACTTCCATAGCTAAAACCAAGGATGCAATGCTCGTGCATGACTTCTTAGTGCTCGGGCCCAGGTTCCCAACAACCAAGCCCACATCCTCGGTGGCCAAGCTTGGGTCCATTGAGGCTGGGCCGAGGACCCTTATGCCAATGCTCGAGGGTTGGCCTCATTGGAACCAACCCTAGCCTCGATAGGCAATGGCACCAAGGTCTCAAGCCTTGGCCTCAATGGACTTGGGCTTAAGTGTAGGGATTGAAGCATAGGCTCTAAGTCTTGGGCCTGACCTTGATGGAATTGGGCACATGCACTAGGGTGATGGGTCTCGATCTTAGTGGACTCGGGCAGAGGCATAGGGATCTCAGGCTTGCACGTTAGGGACTCGAGTACAAGCATTGGGGTACCAAGCCTGGTTTTGATGGACTCAACCCCAGTGCTAGGGCATTGGGCACGAGCACCACTTGGGCCCAACCTCAATAGACCAAGTCTCAAGTGTTGAAGACTCGGGCTCGACCTTGATGGACTCAACCACGAGTGGGCACCAGTGCCGAGGACTTGGTCTTGGGTGTGAGGACTCAAGCATGGGCGTTGGGGTTGCAGATTTGGCCTCAATGGATTCGGGCCTAGGCACCTAGCACTAAGAATGAGTTTTAGGGTTCCCGAATCCAAGTGCAAAGTTTCTAATCCAAACGCCAAAATCTAGTCGTATATTTGAAAAATGATTTCTGATTTTTAAAGAGGAAATCATTTTCCTGCATTTAAGCATAAATTTTCTGTTAATAATCAAAAAAATATTTTCTGTTGACTCAATTTTCAAAGCGATCCAAATGACGGAATATGAGAAAATGTGATTTTGGGAAATAAATAGAGTCTTGCTATCATTTTACTAGAAATACTCCACATTTTCTGTGTTAGGCCCTATCTCACCTGTGTATGTGCGGGCGCGTGGATGACTCCAAGAGCACACATGAAGGACACAGAGGCACAAGTTGAGTATCGGCGACTGCTGCCGATGGATTACAGATTCTAAATTGATTATGCCTTGCAGCGTGCCTAGCTTGTAGTGCGCCTGGTTTCATGGGTCACTAGAGTTGGACAACCTCCATTCGACATCACCCATACCGAATCGAAGGTCATCATCATTTGGCCGATTCATCACAGCTACAAGATTTTCATCTCTTTTTGTTTATGTAAAGGATTCACATAACGTGATGTAGCTTAGTCAAGCCACGATGTGGCTTAGTCATCTCTTAGACTGTTGCATATATGTTTTTTCTTTTATTTTCCTTTCCTTTTTTTTGTGGCTAACTATATCCTTCGCCATACTCTGTCTTGAACATAATTAGCAACCGATTAACTGGCAACTTTACAAGAACCATGGTGCAAGTGGTGCATCGAAACAGTCATCAATCGTGGAGATCACGATTAAGCTCTGCTCGATCGAATGGCTTCTCCGACAAGATGTGGCCGCCCGCATAGGCCTGACCATCTGAAGTTCTCTTGGACTTGAAGGCCCACGGCCCACAATCATATCATCCCAGTCTCCATTGATTCCTGGGTCTTCTCCTTTCATCCATTTACGTCCTCCACCATTCCTTTTTCCCATAGAAATGCATAGATGTCACTAGGGAGCACCAGTGATTTTTCAGCTCTAATGACCCGTCCCCGCTTCACGTGGGCCAAACTAGTGAAATAGCAGTCAGAAAGGTATTCCTCGGCGATGGCACTCTCCATCTGCGATGTGTGACGCATAATTCGATTCCTTCCCACCCATTTACCATCTATAAGGGTGCCGATAAAGCTACAAATTATTTGAAATCTCTCGTTCGGGTGATCACATCCGATCCTTGTTGGATAAGCTTGGACTTTTTGGCCTTAAATCACATCGTATAAGATAGTGACCATGGAGGGACGGGCATTTTTCTTATGAATCACATCACAAACCCTCCTCAATGATCTCATCTGAGGGGAAACTTGAGGGTGTTTTAAAATAAATTAAACATCTTTTTTATCAAGGGGCGCAAAGTAATGTTTTGCTTTCCCAAAACATGGTTATGTGTTATGACCCGTTTTTATTTTATTATCATTTGGCTTGTCAAATTTCAGTGCATCATACTAAGTATATGACTTGTAGGATGATGTCCTAGTTCAGCAACTCATTTTAGTGTCCTTTTTCTTATGAAAGCACCGAAAAGACACCCAAAGTAATTTTTTCAGCCACGATATTCTCGCATGGCGTTAGGCAATAAACGATTAGTGCTGGGAGATAATTTTACTTCATGGAATATATTTAAGGCATTATTTTATTGAAGAGAATAGCAACATTGAACGTTTAGATGTAATTTGAACGATCTAAGATAAAACTCTAAAATACAGATAAGATATTCATCTCTTTGCAGTATTTAGTGGCATCTTTTTCGTACTCGTCATAAGTAATTTTATTGCATCTTGGTTGGCTTTTGAGTTGTCGGTACGAAATTGAAGAGGCATATGAGTGTCATACTTGAGAAACATTGGATTGATTTAGTTTATAGACGATGTGGTAGGCATAACCGATTATGGTGTAGAAACTATTTGGGAACTTTTGCCTTTTAGTTTTAGTGATAGCCAGTGTGGGCCACAAGTGTTTAAAATGTGATTGCTCTAGTCAGGTTTAGTCGTGACATGTTCGATCGTCTGTGCGATGCTCACTATTCTTGAAGTTGACTTAACAAATTGTCGAGAAGCAAATAAGTTTAACCGGGAGAAAAATAATTGGGAATGAGAAAATTGACCAAGTAATTTTTCTCTGTTAAATTAAAGCAAATGTCACCCAATATTATTAGTCCTATTGCAACCTTACAACTCATTATTCTTGTATCACATTGGTGAGAGTGTAATGCCTCAAAAACCTACAAATGTCTTCCATACAACTTAGAAGAATAGACTCAAACATAGAAATTGTCGGGTTGTCAACAACATTTGAGCAGATATATGTTAAATGAAGCATAGTCCCCCTTCGAATAATTAATGTGGACGAGATATTGAATTTTGTAATACTTTTATAACTCAAGCATGCCTGTATCACATTGGTGAGAATCCAATGCCTCAAAAACCTACAAATGTCTTCCACACAACTCAGAAGAATAGACTCAAGCATAAAAATTGTCGGGTTGTCAACAGTATCTGAGCAGATGTATGTTAAATGAAGCATAGTCTTCCTTGGAATAATTAATGTGGATGAGATATTAAATTTTATAATACTTTTTTAACTCAATATTTAAATTTTTGAATAAATACAGATTAAATTTTACTTTTTAATGAAGCATAGTCTCCCTTTAGCAATATTTCAGGATAAGGTAATAGACTTTTATGGTCCATCCCAACAATCCTTGTTGCTTTTTCTTCTTTCCACTGAAAATGAGAATGTTTTTTTTTTTTTTTTTGGTAAATCAGGGCCACAAGTGTAGAAACCTGATTAGTTCCCTGGAGATCAACGAATCACTTTATAAAACTCATGAACTTGTTAAATCCAGGCCATTAGCTTGTGCGTGCAGCATTGAGATCGAACAATTTAGATACAGATGGTGAGATTTAAACATCATATCCAGGCTCCACGCTAAAAATCCTCATAAGATAATTGACAGACTTTGAAGTTTGAACTCAATTAATCAACAAAATTATGAGCATGTTTTATTGCATATCAAGACGAATATTGCTTTGAGCGTGTAAAGAATGACAACAGAATTAGCATCTGTCATTTTTTTTCATAATTGGATTCAATTAGTAAATATGGCGCCAGATGTGATTAAAGGTGAAATACAAATACGATTAGATGTAGAGAATGACAACATAACTAGATCACTACTTGTCACTAACACCCGATGGCCTCGATCACCTAAATCTATAAGGAGTGACTCAGCCACTTAGGTAAGTTTCTTCTTCCCATCATGCACTCCACAATATATTCTCTCCTCTTAAATCTCTAAATTATACATCGAAGGGCCAATCGCGGCAACAAAATCAGACGCCCTAACTCGTATTTGACGGTGTAGGTCCATCTCAAGGTGAGGGCTTCCATGAATTCCTCGAGACAGGATGATGCATCTACAAGTGATAAATTTTACAAAGCTTGTTCGGTGAATCATTTTTTTTTTTTTTTTGCCAAATATGATAAACGGAAACCATTAAATTTTTTTAAATGAGTGAGAAGACCGAAGTGTATCGACTTTTATGAATTATAAGATTGAAGTTTGAGCTTAAAGACCAATCTTGAGAAGATCAGTTCTCAGATTTACTTTTTCTAGTTGCGTGATCTTGAAAAAGAGGAAAAAGAAATCATGAGATTCTCGACCACATGACTCCAACACATAATAAAAGAGCTCACTAATAGCTTCAGGTCGGGTAGATCCCTCCAAAGATGAGTAAACTATATAAGATTTCAAAAATTTCATAGTGCTTAATATTAAATGAAAGTCAAATACCAAATGCCAAAAAGTTAGAAAAAAAGCAGAAGTAAAACTCACTTTCGAATATGTTGTTTAAAATTGATTTCTATGTAGATCGCCCTTAAATTTCTTTCTCTTACCAAAAGAGGGCCTTCAAAGAAGCAGCATACCCCATAATTCTAGTTTTATCATCAATCGAAAATCAAATATTCCAAAATCAAAATATAGACATACACTTTCGGTCCGCGAAAGAGGGATCAGGTCTTATTCTTCTTTGCTCATTCGATATCACTACAGGAATTGCCAATTTTATTGGCAGCAAGTCTGACAAAAAGCAATAAGGAGAGACTACTACATCATTATCGATATTAAGTCCGTTTGTTTCACGAAAAATGAATGATTTGAAAAACATTTTTCTAAAAATGATCTCATTTGCATCACTTGAAATAATTAACCGGTGAAAAATATTTTCATTATCGATAATAATTTAAATATAAATATATTTATGGACGATGAAAATATTTTTCATTTAGTTATTTGTGTAAGTGATATTTGTGATTATTTTCAAAAAAATTATTTTCCAAAAAATTCATGCTTCGTGAAACGAACGGTGCCTTATTTTTTATTACTCAAATCATGACGTTATCTACCTCAGCTTGCACCCACTGCTTGGACCCGTCCATCAGCCCAGGGCTCAATCTGAACATAAGGATGCAAAACTCCAGCTGGTTCAGATTGCCATCCCCGTCCAGATCGCCTTCTCGCAGCATGCACACGAACTCCTCGTCGCCCATGTCCTGTAACCCTAGCAGGAAGCTGTTCCTCTTCAGGCTCTCGAACGTGATCAGCCCCTTCTCGCAGTCCATCAGGAGCTGGAACCCGTTGCAGAGCTCGCCGATGAAGCCCTCGGCCCCGAGCCTCACGATCATCGAGGGGAAGTAGTCCTCGAAGTCGACTGCGCTCATTGTGCTCTCGTAAGCGGCCATCGAATGAATATGTATGTTTACCAACGAAAGTGGTCAAGAATTTGGAGTTTTATGAAAGGCTCTGGTGTTTGAATTTAATCAAACGGACAAGGAAGAAAAGGGTCGTGTTGTGTTCTCGGGAAGAGTGGTGGCTGCGATCTCAGTTGGGGAGTGACGGTATTGAGAGAGAGTAAGGGTTTTTAAATTAGTTGGAGAGAGAGAGAGAGAGAGAGAGAGAGAGAGATGTTTCGCGGAAGGAGCCAGGGCCATTTGAAACCAAGGGATAGCAGGTACGAACAGAGGGACTGTGAACGGATTTAATGAAATCTAAGATTGAAAGGGGGAGCTTCGACCATCTTTCATTTTCTGGTTCGCCTACTTTTATTTATTTATTTTCGATCCGTTGATCCGTGACGAGGCCTTCTCTTTCCCGGAAGCTGCATGGCAGGGTTGAGTCAGATTTACTCTTCTGATGATGCAGCCCACGTCAGCTTTGGTGGTATCAAATGTACGGGAGAGGAGTTAATGCGCCCGCACTAAAACTCGCGGAGAGCGCCTGCTGCTTTTGCATTTTCTTGGGTCTTTGATTGCCCAGTTTATATGTAGTGAACTTATCATCCGGGGCTTTGTTTTTGGGTCCTAAGCTATGTAGTAAGATCGGGTTATGGAAATGTAAATTAATAATTCGGATCGTATGCTAGGCAAGAAGAAATTATATCTGATGATTCATCACTACTTATTTTGATTTCTGATAATAGAAGAACATATGAAGAAAGTAGTGCAATTTCTTTGGCTATTGACTTGATATCCACAAGTAAACATAATCAAGAAGCATGCAGACATTTAATGGAAGTAGTGTACAGCCATGTTGAGTAGTTGGAGCGCCGCATGTATGTTATGCCTTCTGAAACATGATTTGCATTTGTAATGAAGAAACTGTTTATGTATATGAATGAATGATGAATCTCTCTATTAGTTGGAGTTCCACCTTACTCAAATGGAGTGAGCATGGATCTTTTGCACATTTTATGACAACTTAATTGATAAAACATATGAATGTAAATTTTTGGACACAGTATCAGAACTTGGTTCAAGCCTTATAGAAATCTTACTCGGGAATAAAGTAAATATGAACCTTACCTATGTTTGCTCTTGCAAATTTATAATTTTTGAATTACAATGTCAAATAGGCAAGGATCTTTAGAACCAATTTAATAATAAAATTCACTATTGCAATTAAATCTTAACTATTTTAAATTTTACAAAGAACATGAACCAATTAGGAAAGCGAGAAATTAGTATATGCAATTTTTTTTTTTTCAAATGAAAGGTGTATCGTAGGAGAATTTTTCTTAAAAATGATCTCAAAAGTAAGAAATATCATTGTGAATGAGCCTACATGATCTGAGATTCTTTGGGATCCTTGACTTAATCACTATAATCATTTTCAACTTTTTTTTTTTTTTTTAACATGATCACATGTCATGATCTCAAGGGAAATCCCAATTATCTCTCTCTAGATTTGATAAATCTCTACCCTAAGCTCCATATTGCCAACATAACATGGCCCAATCAAAGTCCTAGTGTTACATTCAAGCCATCTTGTCTACATATTCATGTCGTTCATCAAGAACAAACCACCAAATCAAACCGGTCCATGCATGCCGTTCTAAGTTTGGCTAGTTGAGGCCATGTTAGACATTGTATTCGCTACTTACTGGGGTTTCATCTTCGTTTTGGTCCATCATGATGGTCCCATATCATTCGTACCAGCCGTATCCTTCACTGTCCTTAGCACTTGCTTGTCGTAGTAGTACAAGCAAGATAGCCTCTTGATGGATCGAAGACCTTGGCTTTTCGTGTTCCTAGTCTCTACTCTATCCATTTCACTCGTTAGACAATGAGCTATTTATTCATTGACTTATACTTACCATGAAGTGCTGATAGAAATATTCGCTTGTCAATGTCGGTAGGTTATCATGCCACATGAGTGACTCATCCTGCCCATTGATAGGCCAGTTATCAATCATGGCATGCAATTAAACCTCTTGTCGCTTTCCTTTATGTGCATCTATAATTATTTCAGGAGTGTAGCGATAAGTTTCATGTGGATCTTATAAGATCTGACGGTTCAGATCAAATTCAGTACATATGGTAGGTTTATTGGACAATTTTTTGGCATGCATAAATTAAGTTCAAGGCAAATAAAAAAGGAAAATAGATGAATAATGGCTAGCAACACCACGGCGACGCATGTAATAAAATGTGTTTTGTACATACTCATATTATTATTGATGTCGTGTCATTGGAAATAATTAATAATAGTGGAAAAATAGGTATCAAGAAACGTGTTTGTTATAAGATTCCTAGCGACAACCAAAGCTTTTTTTCACATAAATGTTTATATATTGAGGAATTATAATATAAATGGATGGACGAGAAAGTCTGCGATGGATCTTTTCTTCTCTTTTTTGGGGTTTTGTGCTTCGATTTTCTTTTGAATAAGAGGGCGCGTGATGCTGAGAGCAACGTGAGCGAACATTTTCCGTGGATCTTTTCAAGTAGAAGTTCTCTGACAGAGGAAGTTTCTCTGCAGTTTCCTACAGCTAAAGTACATGCATATCAGCTTCTTGCATGCCTTTTTCGCAGTTGCTTCAAGAAAGTCTTTATGCTCCTGTGACAGATTCGTAGAAAGCCCCTTTATTTTAATCGACCTACCTTCGCAGAGCTTTCATCACTCTTTTAGATATGCATGAGAGAGAGAGAGAGGGGATTCACTGCTCATTGCTCGTGCGAGGTATGTTGTTGGGCAACGCATAGTTTTGATTCTGCATGCCCATCATGAGTGACAAGTTATTTTTCCACAGCGATCCCTTTACAGAAGTGACTTCGAAATCAAGGCATATTTCACTTTTAAATTAGTAACTACCTATATAAATATGTATTTTGATTTCGACTATTTATGTGTTCATCTAAACAAAGAGAAACAAAATAAATTTAATGATTTTATTTGCATTTCCTTATAGAATTACAATATATACTTTTGGCAATGATCTCAAAGAAAACAAAGATTTTATTTCCGATAATGATTTCAAATCATATTTGATCTATCGATGCTTCAAAAATCCATATTCAAGCTTATATGCTTTTGCCATCTATCATGTGCAAATATTGTTAGTCACCATTAACACTTCAAAAGTGATTTTCTTCTTTTTTATCTCACTTTTCTTTTCTATGTACATGTGTGTGGTGCTCACGGGAATTGATCCCCAGATTTAGTACTCTTCAGCCCTACCCCATAATCCCTCTATCAGTACGGCTGCATGCCCACTGGCCAATTCAAAGTTTAATCTACAGAGAGCAAAAGTATGTGTGTGTTGCTTCTAATTTTAACAACAATAGGACGAGTAGTCAAAAAAGATGGGACCCTTTCTATCCAATTAGGAAGGGTGAACCTTATTCCATTTAGCAAAAAGTCTCATTGAAATCACGAGATATCACCTTAAATGCAACTCAACCATTTAGATATTTTTAAAACAATAAGTCATAATTTAAGGCCCAATTGAGTCATATCTATATATTTAAGAGAATACAAATACATTTAGATAACTCTCATAGTTTCTCTTAAGTAACATGATTTCTATATCAAGCATAAACATGGGAAAGAGTTGCTTAAAAGTTAGAAGCCACGAAAAGTCAAATAGATCCGACTTTATATCTTATTTAAATATATCATACATATTTGATTGCATCCTCACTTTCTTTTTCATCATTTATACAGTACTAATAATCAAATCATATGACAATCAAAGATTAAATTGTAAATTTTTTTTTCTCAGTGATTGTCGGTAATATAACATAGACAAATAATTCAAATGCACCAATTTCAATGTCAAATTATAAGTATTCATAGTACGGATTTGAGCTGGGTGGGCCCTCGATTGGTCTTTAAGTTTTTGCCAAAGCCGATTGATCGTAAAAGAAATTTTCATGCAAATCTTTGGGCTGAATTGGATGGGATTTCAACTCGGCTCAATTGAGAAGTTCTAATTGTGCTCATTTATTTACAGAGCATCACAGGCACAAGTAATCAAGTTGTCGGTACTAACTATGCATTTCAATTGAAATTCCTCTTGTCCTTAACTTGGGGATGCATCCATCTAAAATCATGACACATTTCTCTCCATCGTCCATGCAAAATGCCAGCCCTTTTCTTCACGTCCTCTCCTTTGAGAGATTGTCTAATCGGACCACATTAGCAGTAGCACATACATGGTGAAATCCTCAGGTACAGTGAGAGTACCCTCCTTTGAGAGATTGTCTAATCGGACCGCATTAGCAGTAGCACATCCATGGTGAAATCCTGAGACACAATGACCTAAGTTCCTCCCCCTACTTATTGGGGAGTTCTTTCATTGCATCCTTTAGAAAATAGAAGAATCCTTTGAATTACTATCATAACTTGTCCATCTCTGTCTTATTTTCCGGTGTAATTGATTGCAGGGTACTGGACCATTCATCTTTGACCCTTCTCCACTCAGCTTCATCAGCGTTGATGAGTATTTCCAATTCTTTCACCACTTTTGTGTGCGATGTCACAACATCTCCACTGCTCCATTTCATTGCTGCCTTCCATTTCAGAGCTCGTCGAGCTTCTGAGCTCATTCCCCCATCGACCATCTCAGCCCCATGAATCCCCCCAATAGAGTGCTCATCAGAGCTCATTCCCCCATCGACCACCCCAGCCCCATGAATCCCCCCAATAGAGTGCTCCCTGATGAGCAGGCCTAATCGCATGGAATATAATATGCAGGAATTGGTACCAACTTAAAATTTCGACCTACAGATATTTTGAAATAAGACTCGACACATGCGCACATAGCATATGTACATAGATTTATCACAAAAATGCTATGTATTCGTAGAACTGATTTGAGTTGGGTAAGGCCCTCGATTGGTCTCAAGTTTTTGCAAAAACCTATTGATCGTTAAAAAAAAATTCATGCAAATCTTTAGGTTGGATCGGATGGAATTTTGAGTTGGATTGGATGGGATTTTGAGTTGGATCGGATAGGATTTTGACTTGGGCTCAATTGGGCTGAGCTAGGCTTTTTCACCGAATGCTCTCAGTTAAACTTGCACAAAATGTCATTAGAATTTTATGGCTACATCCAGCTCTTCAAATCCGTTGTTTTTAGTTACCACTTTTCAAGCTTGTGTGACCTTAGGACATTTTACACTTAGATTTCTTCCAAACAGCCTTTCTCACACTCGACTCACAACGATATTTTTGATACAGAGACTTTCCCACTTAGAATCTTTCACACTCGACTATGATCTTTTAGAGAGAAACTCTGAATTTGTTTTAGGGAGAGAAATTCTAGCAATGAAGAGAAGGAGACCTCTATATATAGAAGTATAAGACAAATCCGTATCCATAGATCTCTCTTTGATATAATGGTGGAGATCATATCTCCCCAACTACTATCTATCTGTATTTATTACATAATTGTACATTTACCATATTGCCCATCCACAAGAGTATTCTAGAATACTCAAGAAAACTCCATGTTAACACCATCTATCTATATTTATTACATAATTGTACATTTACCATATCGCCCATCCACAAGAGTATTCTAGAATACTCAAGAAAACTCCCGTTAACGTGGAGATTTATCTCCCTAACTACCATCTATCCGTATTTATTACATAATTGTATATTTACCATATCGCCCATCTACGAGAGTATTCTAAAATACTCAAGAAAACTCTAGGCTTTGGGGACACTAATCAAGGGTCACTCGCTCCAAGGATGTGTCACAGCCGTCCGATTGAGCCATGACACTTGCTTCCTGTTGCGACCGTGATGGCTTGCTGCTTTCCTTGCACCCGGTCGACAACACTACTGCCGCTCTTTGCTTGGCCTGATCTGACGCTTGCTGAGTTGCTCTCTGCTCGTAATAAGTCCCTACCGGCAAACCCGACGCTGCACCTGCTCATTGCCGCACCTCCTGCTTCTTGACCGAGCGACATTGTTGCTGCCTCCCTATCCCGATCGTGCCAACACTGCTCCATCTCACCGGCGAACCCACGACCGATGTGCTGTCCTGCCATGATTTGTCTCCATCGTCGGCAGCCCTTTGTCGCCTTGACTTGTTTTGATTTGCAGAATTTACTGAAGAGCCTCGCTGAATCATCATCCGTCATGTCCGAATTTGGAAACTTATTCGTCCAATATCTTGAATTACGTAATTATCTTATTCTATATCAATTTAAATATTCCGTGATCTAATTCGGTTGAGATTGTTATTGAATACACGGATTTGAGTATTGCATACCAAGATTTTGAGGATATCTATTAAAATTAGGAAAATCTCCTAATTTAAACAATGTGTACATTAACGACAATCTGATTTCAACTCCGAGATATAATTCCTGTGTGCATAAAAAAATCGGTCATCCTATCCATAACTCTTTCGATTCGATTGTCTGTTTATTTATTTCCCAAATTTGAATGGATGTAATATTTGATGATTATCTTTTGCAGATTGGGTGAATATATTTTATGATGAGTGATTTTCTGTTGTTTGATTGCATCCATGCAACTAAATTTAAAACCCTCATATTTAGATTAGGTTAGATCCTTAGAAAATCTTGCATGTTTTAAGGAGATCCTAGGTTATCTTTCTTAATAGATTTGGGTAGATTTTAAATAGGATTAAAATAAGTTAGAATGCACGTTGGATGAGAAAATATTAGGTATAATAGTTATGCCCAGTCAACAAATTACCAGTCCATTTGTTGCTCGACACGTGTCCTGGAGGGTTCACGTTTCAGATTTTTCAAAAAAAGCTTTCCCAATTAGTTTCTTCCTTCTGTGAACCCCCCCTCTCTCTCCTTCGTCTCTCTCTCCGTCTCTTTTCTACAGAAACAGACGTACAGATCCTGGTGTCTATGAAAGTCGGCCTTCCTTCACCAAGATCTTGGCCTCTGTCGATTGGCCGGCTATGGAGTAGTCAACGGAGGCCGAGATCTTTGTGAGGCGGAGAAAGGTGGCGTGCTAAAAGTCGAGCATCTCGCAACGGAGCTTGTCGGGCTTAGCGTCGATGAGGGCCAGCTCGTTGGCAAGTCCCCAGTGAAAATGGTCTTGGCGATGGACGTTGCTGACCTTGACGACGACGTTCGTGCTTGGAGGGCAATGGCTCTGGGGTGTTCTGGATCAACTTTGAAGAAGGCTTGGATCAAGTCCAAGCCGCAGAGGGCCACCAAGAAGTAAGTTAGTAATGACTCCAAAATGAAATTGATAAGTATGTTAATAACTTGAATCAAGTCGTGCATTGATGTGGGTTTGATCTATTAGTCAACCCCTAGGTGGTGCAATTTAAGAGGTGAGGTCGTGGTGTGTATTGGAATTACTAAAACTTATCAACATAAATTCAATTAGTGCTTAAACTTTCAAAAAATATAATTAAATCTTAAAAATTGTCATGAAAGTGTAAGTGAACCTTAAAACTTTCAAAATGTGCGATTAAGTCTTATAATTTATGAAATTGGTCCAATTAAATCCTTCCATGATCGCATTTTTTGAAATTTTAAATACACAATTTATATAGTTCATTTATTGTATAATCCACAATCCACATCCATGATTATTGATTTGGAGTCAAGTTTTCGTATTATGATTATCAATATCAATGTTTTAAACTATTATTGGATGAGTGATTTGCGTGAGAAGCCAGTGATATAATCACTTATCTATTTCTTCATATTTTTACTTTCTCCTAGGCGGGCTGTTGCCCATTAATTCCGCTTGTCATAGTCCAACCTCTTGAGAGGTTCAAACTACCCACTAAGAAAGTGCGCCCAAATGCCGCTCGAGCGTCAATTTCGCATGTGTTTCATTAAGTTCAAATGGGCACGGTTGACCCCAAATCTTTCTTGATCAGGAATGATGGGTTCGATAGAGACAAATGTGTTATGTTGATGTCAGTGTCTGAGTTTCATGTGACGTTGAATGATTCAACTTGAATAGGACGAGGAATGAACATGGCCGAACTGAAAAGTGGTGTGCGAGTCAGAGTTAGGAACGGAGAACCTATAGACAAAGTGGTGATAAAGTAGTGCGTGAGTCAGGGTTAAAAGTGGTGCCGTTTAGTATAATCCAACTGGAACCAAAAAAAGCTGCTATAGACAAAGCGGATAGTGGGGAACGCGGAGAGTTGAGGGAAAATTATAAGATGTCAGAGTTGAGAACGTAACCAGGGGAATACGCGAGCAAAAGCATTACAAAGAACTGGAAAATCTTAAAGCGGAAAGCAATAAAAAATGTTTAGATCTCGAGGACCCATATGGATAGTGTTCACGTTGTGGGTAAGTTTAGAATGGTTTGCTTATAAAGATGGGGTTTAAACTTAAAAGAGGACATTTGGGCAAATATCACATTCTCCATTTTCATCATCGTCCCCATGATTGGTTTGTCACTTGCAGCCGATTTTTTGGGCATGAACGGTTCTATTAGCCATGAAGAAACATTGATTTCTTCAGACCTAACCTTTGAACTAGGATTCTTTACCCCTGGCAACTCTAGTATGAGCTACTTGGGTATATCGTACAAGTTTAGTCCTAATACAGTTGTGTGGGTTGCTAATAGAAACAACCCGCTAGTGGATCATAATGGTGTTCTCACATTCAACAATGCGGGTAATCTAGTTATTCTCAATCAATCGAATGGTGTGGTTTGGTCTTCGAAGTCATCCGGGGTCCTCCAGAATTCAATTGCGCAGCTCTTGAATTCAGGAAATCTTGTTCTTTGGAATAACTCCGTTTTGAGTTTCGATGAAGCCTATTTGTGGCAAAGCTTTGATGACCCGTCTGACATGCTTTTACCAGGCATGAAGCTGTTGTTGAACCGGGTTTTGAACGGGATCTCATTGTGTAGAAAAGCATGGACGACCCTTCTCCGGGAGAATATGTCCATAGGTTAAACTACAAACAGGGTCTACCTCAGTATGAAATGGTCCGAGTGGATGTGCATAGAAAAACATTTCGAACGGGGCAATGGAACGGAGTCCAATTTGTTGGCGTTCCCACTATACCAAATCCAGATTAACCACCGTATTTGTGGACAATGAAACTGAGATCTCCTTCATGTTGTTGGAGGTTCAAAACAGTCAATTTTTCTTGAGAATGAAATTAAACTATTTGGGACTATTGCCGGTTTTTGTGGTAAATAGATCGAGAAGAACCCCATGGAATGCCATGGTCGAGTTCCCTAGTGATCCTTTGCGATTTTTATGGCAGGTGCGGTGCTAATCCATCTGCAGCGGTAGTTTGTGTCAATGCGTGAAAGGTTTCATGCGTAAGTCGCCTGACGAATGGGTAGTCCGTGATTTTTCTAGTGGATGCAAGAGGACAACACCCATGAATTGTTCCAAAGAAGAAGGGTTCTGAAAAATTGAAAAAGTTAAACTACCCGACCTGTTGAAGGTAACGCTGGACAGGAGTACGAGCCTCAAGGAATGCAAGAACGAGTGCTTGGAGAATTGGTCATGCACGGCTTATGCTAATTCAGATATCAGAGGAGGCAGTGGCTGCCTCATGTGGTTCGGGGACTTGATTGACGTGAAAGCGCTCCAAGAATGGAACCACGTGCAAACGATATATGTAGTCAGCATTTAAACTAGGTATTCATACTTATGCTAATTGACTTTGACTTTGTTTATTCTGTAAATTATTAAACTGCTTGTTCTTTGGGCAAGAGAAGTTTGGAACAATTAACCTTCCAGACTCTTTTTCTTTACTCCAGATGCCATTCGGGAGCACCGGGAGGCTGATCTGGCTGCCATTGAAAGTGCTACGGGCAATTTCTTTGATGACAATATGATTGGGGCTGGCTGCTTCAGTCTTGTTTATAAGGTACATAGTTTTGTATATATCATTCTCCGCCAAACTAATGATGCATATAACAAAGATGTCAACATTTTGTAGGGAAATCTTCAGATAGGACTGTTAGTAGCAGTTAAGATGCTATCAAAGGGTTCTGGGCAAGGTCTTGAAGAGTTCAAGAATGAAGTACTCTTGATCGCGCAACTTCAACACCGAAATCTCGTTGGGCTTCTAGACTGTTGCATCGAGGGAAAGGAGAGAATCTTGCTTTATGAGCACATGGACAGCAAGAGCTTAAATTACTTCATATTCGGTTAGACAATTTCGCTTTTTAATTCCCTACCAATCAAGTGATACTCTTTCATAGTAATACCGATCTAAGTTAGCACTTTTCATCAGTTATTTATTGAGGTTTACCTTGCGAGTTTTGAACTGTCCATAAATCTAGAAAAGAGCTTGTTGTTGACATGGAAAGGACGGTTTGACATTGTTGTTGGTATTGCGAGAGGACTTCTCTATCTCCACCATGATTGCAAACTTCAAGTAATTCATCGAGATCTTAAAGCAAGCAACATATTACTAGATGGCGACTTAAACCCTAAAATATATGACTTTGGCTTGGCAAGAATCTTTACAGCCAACAAAAAGAAGTAGAAACAAAAAGAGTCATTGGAACTCAGTAAGTCTATTCTTTTGGTTCTTGACATGAAGCACTCGTTATTACAAAGGACCATAGCCTAAAAACCTTGTTTTTGTGAAATGCAGTGGCTACATGACCCCTGAGTATACTATGGATGGGAAATTCTCTTTGAAGTCGAACACATATAGCTTTGGAGTGCACCAATTGGAGATAGTTAGCGGCAAAAGGGATAGAGGATTTTCCCATCTGAGCCATCACCACAACCTTCTTGGACATGTAAGTAAATAGGCACTACTAACACCGGCAAATCATCTCTCTCGTTTTGATCTTTTACAGAGTCTTTTAAGATGATTTCTCAATGACCAAGGACAATTTCCCAATTTTTCTTTAGGTGGGGTTGCTCTGGAGCAAAGGTAGGGCCTTGGAGATGATGGAGGAATGCTTGCATAGCTCATTTGACAGAACCAGGTGGAAACGGACATTCAAGTGGGTTTGTTGTGTGTACAAAAGTTTCCTGAAGATAGGCCAACTATGTCGTATGCAATTTGTATGATACTCAATTGTGGTTTGGTCCTAGTTAAACCTGAAGAGCCTGGTTTCTTCATGGAAAGAAACTCAAAAGTATTCTGATGGGCCTTCATCAAAAGGAGACTTGCATATGCAAAATGTAGTCACCCTAACTGTGTTGGAGGGTCGGTAGGCATTCTATGTCCTAAGAGTCAATACTTTGGTATGGCGTTAGATTACTAGGTTTTCGTGAGATTTTGTATAGATATTTGGTTTAGCTAAGCCATTGCGGTGTATGCCTCTGCTTGTAGGGTTTTATTGCTAAGCTGCAAAAAGAGCGGGACTTGCATAATTTAATAGAGTTTTTATGATATTTCACTGGCGAAGTTACTTGAACTAGTATATAGGTCTCATAATATCTCTTAAGAAGTTTGATTCCCATATCAAGCACGGGAAGAGCCACTTAAAAGTGGAAGCCAAGAAAAGTCAAATAAATGTAACTTCAAATAAAATTATTTTTCTAATAATTGTCAATTATATATATTGATAAACCATTGAAACACATACTTATTTCATTTTCAAGTTAGACGTAACCAGTGAGCGGGTTCAAGTTGGGTAGGGTACTAGGGTTGATCATAAATTTTTGCCAAGTTATCATAAAATTTTTTGCTGCAAATTTTTGGTTGGATTGGGCTAGGCTTTTTCTAGGGTCTGATCGGGGCCATCTCAGGCTTCTTCACCCTAAACTCTTACTCAAATTTGACTAGGGCTATATCCTCAGTCTCGTGATAGTTTATTTCAAGCTATTACCTTCCAAAATTTCATTGTAAATACCTAAATTGTAATAACCAACAGACGGAATAAAACACAGTAATTTCAACTCTAAAAGGGGAAAAAAAGAAGTAACACGAAGAAGGTATTCATTGATGACACGTAGGCATTATGCGCGCAAGTCTTTTTTGGCCTTTCTGGTCCATACTCGCGTGCTCTATCCATGCATGTACAAGATCACATTGGAAAGACAACAAAAATGTTCCAAGATTGTTTGCGTGGACCTTTTCCTTAAACATAGCTAATATGTAGTCAAAGTACAAAATTAAAAGAACATGAATAGTTCAAGTAAATCATATGAACACCCTAAAGTGGGCATCCCACAAAATTTGTCCCCCGTTTTGAAGATAGATTGAAGATCCAAAGGTGAAATTAAAGGCCCTTGCTTGAACTCTGATAGCTCTAGGCCTGCTAAAGCATTGTCGTGTGGGATTCGCAGTTGATGAAACTGTAACATAAAAGTGGGTTTATCGTCTTTAACAGATGTGTAGTCACTTTTCTAAGCCATAATATATCGGATGAAGGGTTAAAACTTCAAAAAATATAATCTTGTAAATCATTTTCCATTTTTTTTCCGTCTTATCACTTTATATACTGTGTTACAGCCTCCAAGAATGGCGGCTGCTGCTTTTTTTTTTTTATTCTTTTGCCCATACCGTCAATTTTCAACGGTGAGCTATAAAAAATCATAATTTGACTTTCTTAGATTTATTAATCTCCGTACGGTAAACACACAAATTTATTGTACCACTATTTACTCACTAAGAACTGAACGGACTTATGATAAGTATTGGATTCATAAATAATGCCAAATAATTATTAATTATAGGTTTACACTCGGACTTCCACTTCCCGTGATACATAATTCACCATTTAAGTTTTTTTTTTCTCCTATTTCAATATATCTAATATGTGAGTCCATAATATATATCGCTTGTTTTTTCTCCAAGTTTATGAATTATTGAAATAGAGTTGAATTTGTCAATTGAAACAATGAATGATATTAATAAATGGTGGATTCATGTTTTTAGTGTATATTTATTCTAGGCTTTTTTAATTATTTATTTAGGAATATGATTCGAATTAATTTGATTGAAATAATCATAAAAATGATAATTTATTTGTATAGATAAAAATATATATTTAATATACGTGTTGCAATGTGTTGGAATTCTCTATTTTTTTTAGAAACGACGTGTCGACGTGTTGTGTCGTGTTGTGTATCGCGTATGCGTGTCGGTGCTATTTAGTGCATATCGGCTTCTTGCATGCCTTTTTCGTAGTTGCTTCAAGAAAGTTTATATGCTTCCGTGACAGATTCGTGGACAGCCCTTTTATTTTATTCGACCTACCTTCGCAGAGCTTTTATCACTCTTTTAGACATGCATGTGAGAGAGAGAGAGAGAGAGAGAGAGAGAGAGAGAGAGAGAGAGATTCGCTGCTCATGTGCTATGTAAGTTGTTCGCCAGTCCTTAGTTTTCATTCTGTATGTGAATCATAAGTGACAAAAAATATATATATTTTCTTGCAGTGATCTCTTTACAGAAATGAACTTGAAATCAAGGCATATGTCACTTTTATATTATATAACCACCTATATGAATATGTATCTTGATTTCAATTGTTTGTGTGTGCATCTAAGAAAAGAGAAACAAAGGAATTTACCGATTTTATTTGCATTTCACGTAGAATTACAATATATGTTTTTTGCAATGATCTTAGAGAAAATAAAGATCTTATTTCCTATAATGATTTGAAATCATATTTGATCTATCGATACTAGAATAATCTATATACAAGCGTAGGCGCTTTTGACATTTGTCACATGCAAATATCTTTATTCATCAATAACGATTCAAGGTTTTTTTTTGTTTTTTTGGTCTCACTTTTCTCTTCATGTACATGTGTGTGCGGTGCTCATGAGAATTGATCCTCAGACTTGGAACTATTCGGCCTCAACCCCAATCCCTTTACTAGTAGGGTCGCGAGCCTGTTGGCTAATTCATTTAATTTTCAAAGAGCAAAAGTATGTGTGTGTTGCTTCTGATTTTAACAAAAATACGACGAGTAGCCGAAAAAGATTGAGATTCTTTCTATCTAATTAGGAATGGTGAACGTTGTTCCATTTAGTAAAAGTCTCATTGTAATCACAGAATATCACCTTAAATGCAACCCAACCATTCAGGTATTTATTTAAACGACAAGTCATGATTTGAGCCCCAATTTAGTTGTGTATATAATTAAGAGAATACCAACACTTTTAGATAAGTCTCATAGTTTCTTTTCAGAATCAGGATTTCTATATCAAGCATTGAAATGGGAAAGAGTTACCTAAAAGTTAGAAGCCAAGAAAAGTCAAATAAATCTGACTTTATATCTAATTTAAATATATCTTATGATATCATATTTGATTGCACCCCTCACTTCTTTTTTATTATCATTTCTATAGCACTAATAATCAAATCAGATGACAATCAAAGATTAAATTGTAAAATTATTTTCTCAATGATTGTTGATAATATAATATTAACAAACCATTCAAATGCACTAATTTCATTATCAAATTACCAATATTCATTGAACGGGTTTGAGCTGGGCGGGGTCCTAGATCAGTCTTAAGTTTTTGCCAAACCCTATTGATCATAAGTTTTGTTTCATGCAAATCTATGGGCCGAATCGGATGGGGTTTTGACTCAAGCTCAATTGGGTTGAGCTAGGCTTTTTCATCATATGCTGTCGCTCAAGCCTGCACAAAAAGTCATTAGGACCTTATGGCTATGTCCAGGTCTCAAATATGTGGTTTTAAGTTACCACTTTCCAAAATTTTTGTTGGCTTAAGAAAATAATATATCCAAATTGTAATAATCAACGCACAAAACAAAATAAAGTAATTTCCAGCCCAAAAAGAGAAAAAAAGTCAAGACACAAAACGAAGTAAACCCAAAGAGGGTATTAATTGATGCCACGCGGGAATTACGTGCGCATGTTTTGTTTAGCCCTATTTAGTCCATGCCCATATTCTATATGCATGAGTGGGAAAAGTGCCAAAAAAGTCTGAAACCATTACATTTGTATCGATTTAGTTATTAACTTTTTAATTTGATTAATTTTAATTCAAATCTTTTTAGATTTGTACCAATTTAGTCTATCCAACTAATTTAGGTTGACACTGATGTGGACATTTTTAATAATATTTTATAATATTTTATAACATTTTTATTTTTTTATTTTCTTTTTTCTTTCTTTTTTTAGGTGAAGGCTTGGGTCACTAGTGGTCAATGATATGATTGATTCCAAAGTGGGTAGTTCTTATCCTAAAAACAGAAACTACCGACTAATGGCCGATTCCACAAAATGGGAATCGAGAGCTGCCCATCAGTTTCATGGATCCCTTAGAACTGGACCAAAACTGATTGTGTCCTAAGAGGCTCAAGAAGCATAGTCGTTTCTTTTACTAATTTCAGCTCCAGAACCTTCATCCAGGGAGGAACCATGCAGCGGTTCAACCGAAAGCCAATTTGCCCTCTAGAGATCGCATGTGCCTCCATTTTCTTCTACATCTGGGCTCATAATTACATTTGTTGCTTTAGAGGGAGTGGTTTGAACGCAACCGTCGCCAGAATCATCCGATCCCTTCGTCGTCTCAGTAGCAGTGACATCCTCGTCGGGCGAATCGGGAGGTATCTGATTGTTTTCCTCGTAGTTCGCTCCATCGCGTTCGGCCTGAAAATTTGCCTTTTCGAGCCTTCATCCTCCGACATCTCATCATCATCATCCTTGTACAAATCCATCCCGTTGTCTTTTTCAAAGCAATACTCCCTAATAATCGAAGACGAAGTAGCGTACACATTATCCGTACGGGCCTCACCCTCATCTCCGCACGGTGAATCGGGTATCTCGAACTTTTCTTATCTGCGATTCGGACTGAACTCGCTCGACTTTGGCTTTGGACTGAGAGAAAATGCTCTGGCTGCGAAGATCTTCGATGAAGACGTGAGACGAGTCCTTGTCGGCATCCGCGAATGCCTCAGCGTCTGCGAATGCCTCGGCGTCTGGGACAAGGTTTCGCCTCAGCGGCGAGTGAGGATGCGACATGCGAGTGCCGAGAGTGAGAGAGTTTTGAGAGCGAGCTGTGAGAGTCGAGAGAGGTTGAGGCTGCGATTGTGATGCCACAATAGAGGGCCAGAAGTGAGAGCTTAGCTGAGGGGCAACTGAGAGTGAGATGAAGCGAGAGAATTTAGGAATTAGGGTCTTGATTGAAAACATAAAAATTAACATTATATATACCAGTCCGGTTTAGATGGGCAGTTCCACACTTGAAATTGGGATACGCCTAGAATCGATTAGTTCAGTTTGATTTAGTTCGGTTCAAGCGGTTTTTGGTTCTTTTACACACCGCTAGGTAGTAGCTAGCCAAAATGAAGGTTAAAAAAGAAAGGAAAGAACAAAATAAAAGAATAAAAAATTATTATTAAAAATATCTATGTTTGCGTCGGCTCTGCAACACAAGATGGCCAAGATGGCTAGTATTTCCATCCCTAAATTGATTAGATAGATTGAATTGATATAAATGTGAAAATGTTTAGAATTAAATTGGTCAAATTAAAAAGTTTATAACTAAATTGATGCAAATACAATAAGTTTATGACTCTCTCTTTGTTTTTTTTTTGCATGCATGTGCAAGGTCAAGTTGAAAAGTCAACAAAATTGTTCCAATATTGTTCCCATGGACCTTTTTCTTAACCATGGTCTAACAATTAGCCGAAGTACTAGATTTAAAGAACAAAAATTGTGTATTAATTTTAGGAAGAAGTGCTGTTGACCCATAAAATTTGACTACTTATTTTATAATAAATTGCATAGAAAAATCATGGACTAAATTTTAACACCATAATATTTAGAGTCATACCTCATAATTTAGGGTTGGCAATCATAATTCAAAAAATACATTAAGAAACACGTGAGTGAGAGCGAGAGGAAGAGAGTCCGAACGAGAATTGCTCTCTCGGCCGTTCTCGTGCCAGCGACAAGCAGCCCTGTTGCCCGAGCTTTTGCACCACTTTGCAACCGTGTTGCTGCACTCGACACCAGCGAGCTCAAGGTACCTGCTCTGTCTTGACCTCCACCGCGAGCCCTTGCTCATTGCTGCTGCGCGCTAGCCTCGCCTGCACTGTGAGGAACCCTGCTGCTTCCCAATTCGATGAGCTATTTCTGCTGCATCCACAAGTGATCCTGCAGCACCAAGCCGTGAAACCTTCTTCCAATCGCGACGGCTTGTTGCTTTCCATGCACTCAGCCGACGACACAGCTGCCGCTCCCTGCTCGGTCTGATTCAATGCTTGCTGAGCTGCTCCCTGCCTGCAATGAGTCCTGATCAGCAAACCCAACGCTGCACCTGCTCACTGCCTTGCCTTCTGCTTCCTTACCAAGCGACATCACTGTGACGACGCTGCTCCATCTCACTCGCGAACCCACAATGAAGCTGCTGTCCTAACATGATTTGTCTCCATCGCCGGCAGTCCTTCCAGCCTTGACTTGTTTTAATTGTGCAGAATTTGTGAAGAGCCCTGTCGAACCACCACTGTGAGCACCTCACCGATTACTTTACACGACTGTGATCCACCACCGGATGGTTGTCCTCTTTTTTTCATGCTTTAATCTGTCGCATCCGAATTTGGAAACTTATTCGTCCAATATCTTGAATTGGGTAATTATCTCATTCTATATCAATTTAAATATTCCGTGATATAATTCAATTGAGATTTGTTATTTGATTCACGAATTCAAGTATTGCATACCAAAATTTTGAGGATATCAATTAAAATTAGGAAAATTTCCTATTTAAACAACGTGCACATGGACGGCAATCCGATTTCAACCCAAGATATGATTCCCATTCACACGGAAAAGCGGCCATCCTATCCATAACCTTTTGGATAGGTTGTCCATTTATTTATCTCCCAAATTTGAATGGATGAAGATTTGATGTTTACGAGAAAAGTACCAAAAAAATCCTAAAACATTGATACCAATTTAGTCATGAACTTTTTAATAGAACATTTTCACATTGGTACCAATTTAGTTTATCTGGTCAATTTTGGCCAGCTGGCGTTGACGTGGACACTGGCTAGCTAGTAAACGTTGATGTGGTAATTTTTAAATATATATATTTTTTATTTTTTTTTTTTTTTATTTTCCTCTTCTTCCTCTTGGCCTTCTTCTCCCACATGGGCTGGTGAGCCTCCGATGGCTTGCAAACCACTGGGCGAGAGCCATGAAGCCCTCGTCTGCTGCTGGTGAGGTCGCGGCCCTCACCTAGCCTCGCCCAGGGCCACGACCCTCACCAGCCATTGCGTGAGAAGAAGGCCAAGAGGAGGAAGAGAAAAAAAATGGAAAATAAAAAAAAAGGAAAAGATGAAAAAAAATTATTTAAAAATTGCCACGTCAATGTTCGCCAGTTGGTCGGCATTCACATTAATGCTGGCAGGCCAAAATTGACCGAATAGACTGAATTTGTACTAATGTATAAAGGTTTTTGATTAAATTGGTTCAATTGAAAGATTTATGATTAAATTGGTACCGATGCCATAAGTTTATGACTCTGATAATTACTTTTGCAAATTGGATGAATATATTTTGCGATGAGTGCTTATCTATTGTTTGATTGCTTCCATAAAAGAAAACATTTTTTTTTATAAAAAAACCTCATATTTAGATTAGGTTAGATGCTTAGATAATCTTGGATGTTTTAAGGAGATCTTAGGTAATCCCTTCTAATAGATTAGGGTAGATATCAAATAGAATTAAAATAAGGTAGAATGCATGTTAGATAAGATTTCCTTGTTAAGTTAAGATAGTTAGGGTGGAATATTTCTTGGACTTGATTCTAGAAAATTAGGATAAATTTCCGATTTAAATTAGGATTCAACTTAGTTTATTTCCTTGTTTAAATTAGATAATTTCTTAATCTCGATAGTTAATTTTGAGTAATTTTTAACTACGAATTTAATAAAAATTACCAAAAACATTATCTTAGAATAGGTTAGATTCTTTTCTTGGTTAAGGTCACACGTTTAAGTTAGGGCGTGTATTTATTCGGAGTTTTAATAAATAAAAATACAAATAAAGTTTAGCATATGCACGTCACATTGAATTAGGTTCATCCACTACGAGTCATACAGTAACTGCATGCCAGGTTCAATTAATTAAATTACATGTCATGTAAAGTAGTTTAATTAAAGTTGCATGTCATGTTGGAGTAATTACATATTAATTATTATCCGTCACTAGAGTTAAGTCATTTAATAAAAATAGCATGTCATATAGCTTGCATATTAGGTTTATTCAATTAGAAATTGCATGTTACATTAGAATAGATTTACTTTGTATGTCATTGCATTTATAGTGATTGCATTATATGCGTTGCATATAGGCTAATTCTCATCTAAACAAGAGAAAACCCTAAAAAAATTTTGAGTGGAATCGTGTGGCAATTAGAAACCATGTATAGGTTGAATATGTGATTTTCTAATTAGCATTGTAGATAATTACGTTGCTTTGAGGTAAGTATTCTCTTCTTGCCTTAGCAATTTGTTTATTGCTTTGGTTATTGAGTGTTAAATTAATGTTTGCATACCTGCATGATCACCTCATATGTTAGTGGCTAAAGTTAAAACCAATTCAATTTGTCTTACAAAATGTTTTTGGAAAATAAAAGAGAAAAGTACCGAAAGGGTGTTAAAGCAATTTAGCATAATGAAGTCTGCGAATCCATAGTCTTTGATTTGTAGGAGTATAGTATATCTTCCAGTACTTTATTTGGATTTCTAATTGACCCACCAAGAAATAAATTAGTGGCAACTTCAAAATGGAATTGATACACGTGTTAATAACTTGAACCTTAAGTTGTGAATTGATATGGGTTTGAGAGAGTACACGCTAAGTCTAGGCTTAGTACTCTATTAGCCAACCCCTAGTGGTGCACCTTGAGGTGAGGTTACAACAAATGCGTTGAAAGTCCTAAAATTTGTCATGTAAGTGCAATTAGTCCTAAATCGTTTATAAATTACAATTAAGTCCTAAAACTTATTATGAAAGTGCATGTGAGTCATAAAACTTTTAAAAAGCGTTATTAAATCTTAGAACTTATCAAATTAGTCCAATCAAGTCATTCCATAGATTGCACTTTTTCAAATTTTTAGATTTGATTGTACTTTTGTGATAAGTTTTAGAATTTGATTATACTTTCGTGACAAGTTTTTGGACTTGATTGCACTTTTTGCGAATTTTAGGACTTAATTATATTTTCATAACAAGTGTTAAGACTTCTCATGCACTTATCCCTTAATTTTAAATATACAATTTATATAGTTCATCTTTTGTATAATCCATGATCCACGTACATGATTATTGATTTGGATGTTTAGTCAATTTATTGTATTATAATCACCTATATAAATGTTTTAAACTATAATTGATAAGATGATAGATCCCTTTTAGGTGAATAGCAAAGTTTTTTTTTGTTTATGCATATCGAATATACAAAATTTACAATCTTAAAGTGATTTTCCGTTCTTTTTTGTTGAAATCTTGGCACTTTATATATTCATTATTGGACAAGTGATATGCGAGAAGCCCACTATAGAATGGCCTATCTAATTCTTCATATTTTTCCTTTTTCCTCGGCACAACCTCCACAAATGGCGGTTGTTGCCGTTTAACTCTGGTTGTCATACCGTCCAACCCATTTGAAGGGTTCAAACTACCCGTGAAGAAAGTGCGCCCAAGTGCCGCTACAGTGTCAACTTCGCATGTTATTTCATGAAGTCCCGATGGGCATGGTTGAACCGAAATCTTTCTTGATCAGGAATGATGGGTTCGATAGAGACAAACGCGTTATACTGATGTCAAAATGTCAAGTTTCATCTGACGTTGAATGATTCTACTGGAATAATACAAATTAGGAACATGGCCGAAGTGAAAAGTGGTGCGTGAGTTAGGGTTAAGAACGGAGAACCCATAGATAAAGTGGTGCCTTCTAGACAAAGTGGTGCGTGAGTCAAAAGTGGTGCCCTTGGTGAGGTAAAAATATAAGAAGTCAGAGGTAAGAACGGAACCAAGGGAATACGCGTGCAAACCACTGGTAAATCTTAGAGCGGAAAACAATGAAAAAAATTGTTTAAATCTCGAGGATCCGTATGGGTAGTGTTCCCAATGTAAGTTTAGAATGATTTGCTTATAAATATGGGGTTAGAACTTAAAAGAGGACATTTGCAAACAATGGCAACGATTACATTCTCCATTTTCATCATCGTCTCCACGATCCGTTTGTTACTCGCAGCCGATATTTTGAGCATGAACCGTTCCATCACTTACAGAGAAACATTGGTTTCTTCAGACCTAACCTTTGAGCTAGGATTCTTTACTCCTGGCAACTTGAGTATGAGCTACTTGGGTATATGGTACAAGTTTAGTCCTAACACGGTTGTGTGGGTTGCTAACAGAAACAACCCGCTAGCCGATCATAATGGTGTTCTCACGTTCAACAATGCTGGCAATCTAGTTATTCTCAACCAGTCGAATGGTGTGGTTTGGTCTTCGAAGTCATCGAGGGTCCTCCAAAATCCAATTGCACAGCTCCTGGATTCGGGAAATCTAGTTCTTTGGGATAACTCTGTTTTGAGTTTTGATGAAGCTTATTCGTGGCAAAGCTTCGATTACCCATCCGACACGCTTTTAGCGGGCATGAAGTTGGGGTTGAACCTGAAAACGGGTCTCGAATGGCATCTCACTGCGTGGAAAAGCATGGACGACCCTTCTCCTGGAAATTATGCCCACGGGTTAAACTACAGTCAGGGTCTACCTCAGTTTGAAGTAGTCCAAGTGGATGTGCATAGAAAGACATTTCGGACGGGGCTTTGGAACGGAGTCCAATTTGCTGGCACTTCCCTTCCATCAAATCCAGCTTCAGTGCCCATGATAATGTACAATAAAACTGAGATCTCCTTCTCGCTGGAGTTTCAAGACAGGCAACTTTTCCCGATAATGAAATTAAACTCTCTGGGAGTGCTGCAATTTTCTGTTGTGAATAGATCGAGAAGCACCACGTGGGTCACAAATGAGGTCCCTAGTGATCCTTGCGATTTTTATGGCAGGTGCGGTGCTAATGCCATCTGCAGCGGTAGCATGTGTGAATGTGTGAAAGGCTTCATGCCTAAGTCGCCTGGAGAATGGGCGGTCCGTGATTTTTCCAAGGGATGCAAGAGGACAATACCCACGAATTGTTCAAAAGGAGAAGGGTTCTGGAAAATTAAAAACGTTAAATTGCCTGACCTGTTGGAGGTAACGTTGAACAGGAGTATGTGCCTTAAGGATTGCAAGGACGAGTGCTTGAAGAACTGTTCGTGCACAGCTTATGCCAATTCAGATATCAGAGGAGGAGGCAGTGGCTGCTTCATGTGGTTCGGGGACCTGATTGACATGGAAGTGCTCGAAGAATGGAAGAATGTGCAAACGCTATACGTACGCCTATCAGCTTCTGAACTAGGTATTCATGCTTATGCTAATTGGCTTTTTTTCTGCTAAATTATTAAAACGCTTTTTTGGCCAAGAGAAGTTTGGAAATAGTTAATCTTGAAGACTCTTTTTCTTCACTCTAGATGCCATCCGTGACCCCATCAGGAGGAAAATAATATTAGTAGCTGTCATACCGAGTTCTATAATTGGTGGATTGCTTTTTGTCGGAACTGCATTATGGGGTGTAAATCATAAGAAAAGGAGAATCAGGATTGGAGGTAAGTCTGATCTTCAATTAGGGCAGATTTCGTTATAAATTCGAAGTAGCCTTGCTTCAATTGGTTATAGGCACGCTAGTTCATTGTCGTCGTCCCATGCTAATGTAATCAGTGCATATTCCTTTGCTAGGTCTTGAAATCACCAAAGAAGACATAGATTTACCGTTATATGATCTGGCCACCATTGAAAGTGCTACAGGAAATTTCTCTAATGACAATATGATTGGTGCTGGTGGCTTCGGTCCCGTTTATAAGGTACACAGTTTCATATATATCATTTTGTGCCAAACTAATGACCCATTTAACAAAGATGTTGCCTTTTTGTAGGGAAATCTTCAAACAGGACAGTTAGTAGCAGTCAAGAGGCTATCAAAGAGTTCAGGACAAGGTCTTGAAGAGTTCAAGAATGAAGTACACTTGATCGCGCGACTTCAACACCGGAATCTTGTTGGACTTTTAGGCTGTTGCATCGAGGGAGAAGAGAGAATCTTGGTTTACGAGTACATGGACAACAAGAGCTTGAATTACTTCATATTTGGTTAGACAATTTCGCTTTTTAATTCCCTACTGATCAAATGATATTCTTTCGTAGTAGTACAATCTAAGCTAGCACTTTTCATTAGTTATTTTGTTGAAATTGACCATGCGAAGTTTGTACTGTCCATAGATCAAGAAAAAAGCCTGTTGTTGACATGGCAAAGACGGTTTGACATCGTTGTCGGTATTGCAAGAGGACTTCTCTATCTCCACCGTGATTCCAAACTTCAAGTAATACATCGAGATCTTAAAGCAAGCAACATATTACTAGATAGCGAACTAAACCCCAAAATATCCGACTTTGGCTTGGCAAGAATCTTTGGAGCTAACGAAAAAGAAGCGAGGACAAAAAGAATCATTGGAACTCAGTAAGTCTTTCCTTTTGGCTCTTGACATGAAGCACTCATTATTATTGAGGACCACAGCCTAAAAACCTTGTTTTTGCGAAATTCAGCGGTTACATGGCCCCTGAGTATGCTATGGATGGGAAATTCTCTTTGAAGTCAGACATATATAGCTTTGGCGTGCTCCTGTTGGAGTTAGTTAGTGGCAAAAGGAATAGAGGATTTTCCCATCCAAGCCATCACCACAACCTTCTCGGACATGTAAGTAAATAGGCATTACTAACACCGGCGTTCCATCTTTCTGATCTTTTACATGGCCATTCAAGGTGATTTCTCAATGACCAAGGACGAGTTCCTAATTTTTCTTTAGGCGTGGTTGCTTTGGAGTAAAGGAAGAGCCTTGGAGATGATGGAGGAATGCCTGCACAGCTCATTTGACAGAGCCCAAGTGGAAAGGTGCATTCAAGTGGGTTTGTTGTGTGTACAAAAGTTCCCTGAAGATAGGCCGGCTATGTCATCTGCAATTTATATGGTACTCAATTGTGGTTTGGTCCTGCCTGAACCTAAAGAGCCCGGTTTCTTCACGGAAAGAAACTCAAAGTACTCTGATGGGGCTTCATTAAAGGGAGACTCACATTCACAAAATTTAGTCACTCTGACCATGCTGGAGGGTCGGTAGGCATTCTATTCTATAAGAGTCGATACTTTGGTGTTGTGGTATATTACTAGGTTTTTTGTGACATTTTGTATACATATTTAGTTTAGCTAGGCCATCGCGGTTTACGTTTTTGCTTGTAGGGTTTTATGGATGATCCACTAGAAGAGTGGGACTCGCTTAATTCTATAGACACGTTTTATGAAGTTACTTGAATAGGTATATAAATCTCATAATTTCACTTAAGAGACTTCCATATCAAGGACGGGAAGAGCCACTTAAAAGTGCAAGCTAATAAAAGTCAAATAAATCTAACTCTAGATAAAATTATTTTCCTAATGATTGTCAATTTTATATATTGATAAACCATTCGAACACGTAATAATTTCACTTTTTAAGTTAGAGGTGATCATTGAATAAGTTCAAATTGGGATGAGTCCTAAGGTTGATCATAAATATGCCAATCTTCGGATCGAACGGGGCTAGGCTTTGACTAGGGTATGATTGGGCCATGTTTGGCTTTTTTACCCAATACTCATACTCATATTTGTCCAAAAAGTCTTCCGGACTTTTACTTAGATCCGTGATAGCTTATTTTGAGGTACTATTTTCCAAAATCTTATTGTAAAAAAAATAATATACCCAAATTGTATTACCCAAAGGACGGAACAAAACAAAGTAATTTCACCCCCGAAAAGGGGAAAAAAGAAGAAGAAGTAACACGAAGAAGGTGTTAATCGATGCCGCATAGGCATTATGTGCGCATGCTTTTTTTAGTCATTGTGGTCCATGCTCATGTGCTATATGCATGCACGTACAAGGTCAAATTTACAAGTCAAAAAAATGTTCCAAGATTGTTTGCATGGACGTTTTCCTTAAACTCGGCTAATTTATATTCGATGTAAAAGAGTAAAAGAATATAAATAGTTCAAGTAAATCATATGAACATCCTACAATGGGCATCACCACAAAATTTGTCCAATGATTGAAGATTCAAAGGTGAAAGAAAGGGCCCTTGCTTCTTGTACCCTGATAGCTCTAGGCCAGCGAAAGCATTGTTGCGTGGGATTTGTAGTGGATGGAACTATAAAAGTGGCGAAGATAATAAGTGGTTTGAAAGTGTCATGTCAACTGCAGATGTGGCGTACATTTTTTGCTCATATCCAATTAGAACTTGACACATCGATACCGATTTAAAATTTTAAAAATACAAATATAATTTTTTTCTCTCTTCCTCCCCTCTCTTTTCGTTGCTATTCTGGCTTGCGTCACGGTGACCATCAGAATACATGCTCGTCATGGTGGCGGAAGAGGGAGAAATGAAGATTTTAGTTTTTGTGTTTAATTCCATGTAAGCGTACATGTGTTAAGCTGTAATTGGGTGGGACCAGAAAAATGCTAAGTTGATGATGTAGTGAGAACAAATCACTGAATATTATTAATAAAAATGGGTCTACGGTGTTTCGTGTAGTCAATATTGGATGAAGGGTTAAAACATTAAAAAAATATAACCTTATAAACCACTTTCCATGTTTTTTTTCCCATCTTATCTCGTTATATACAGTTACGGCCTTGAAGAATGGCGGCCGCCGCTTTTTAATTCTTTTTGCCATACTGACAAACCCATTTGATGGGTTAAAGCGAACCCCCAAGAAAGTTACCCCAAACGTCGCTCTAGGGTTACTTTCTCATGTCGTTCATGGCTGACCTTGGGTCATCCTTCATCAAGAATAATGTTTTCTATAGAGACAAACGTGTTATATTCATGACAAAGTGTCTAAGTTTCATCTAACGTTGGATTAACTTATGATCTTAGCTGGAAAAGTACGGCTTGTAAACACGGCTGAAGTGAAAGGTGCTTTGCTATGGATTCATGCTTTTTAGGACATACATGACAAAATTTTTAATTTTTAATTTGTTTGTTTTTTTATTCCTCGGAACATGTTTGAAAGAAAAATCCGTTTAATAATGTAATTTCATTTTTCTATTTTTGGAACAGCTTTCTATTCCATGAATAAATTTGGAGTAGAAATCAGAAGCTAAATTTTTAACTTTTCTATTTCTATAACAAAAATAAGAAATCAAAACTATTTTCATTGTTCACTTTCTTCACTGCTCGTTGCCCACTCATCATTCGTGGGATGCCGGATGCCCACTATTGACCGCCGATCACCACCGGATGCCGGACGTCTGCCACTCACCGTTGATGGTCTACCACCCGCCACCGATTGCTAGACACTAGCTATCGGACACCGAACTCTGGCTACCTATTGCTAGACGTCGGACTCCAAGTGTTGGATGCTAGCCACTCGCCGCCGGACGTTGGACTTTGGTGCCAAATGACGACTACCAAATGCTGGCCATTGCCGCCCTTAAAAATATAAATTTTATTTTGTCATCAAACGAATTTTTATTCCATAAATAAAAATTTTGAATTATTATCAAACGCATTTTTTTGCTCAAAAACTCGTTCAGGGAATAGAAATTGATTTCTGTTTCAGAAATTTTGTCATGTGCACCCTTAATGTCTAAATAGAATGCAAAATTGCTACTATAAACAAAGTAAATAAACTGGAACATGGAGAACTAGGAGAAGGAGAAATATACTTGGAGAACATGGGGTCCATTTGGCAATGTTCCAATTTTTTTTTTTGTTCCTTTGTTTTCTGGAACAAAAAAAAAAGAACAGAAATCCATTTAATAACATTAGCTAATTTTTCTATTTCTCGGAATAAAAAAGTGGCTAGGGAATATAATTGAAACACAATAAAATGTAGAAAAAAGTAAATGCTTGTTTTTAGGAACAATTTCTAGAAATAAGTTATTATTTCTTTTCTTTTTTTCTTTTCTTCTTCCTTCTAGCCGACCTACTGCAACTGTCACCCCTTGTCGATTGTTGCCGCCGCCATCGCCGACTGTTGCCGCCTTCAAATGTTGGTCGTCAATCGCCGCCATCTCCAACCACAGGTGGTTGGCGGCCGGTGGCGGTGGCAGCCAGTGATGGCAATGAAGAATAAGAAAATAAAAAAAAAATAAAAACTTAAAAATTTAAAAGAAATAGAAATTTTGTGGATCGTACCAAATATATTCATATTCTTTTTCCATTTCGAGAATATAAATTTTGTGTAATTATCAAACGTGTTCTTTTACTCGGAAATTATTTCAGAGAATAAAAATAGAAAAAAAAATACTATATCTGAAAAGAAATTATTTTCCGAACAGAAATGTTACCAAACGGACCATTAGTCAAAGTTAAGAATAGAGAATTTTCTCAATCAAGAAAATATTGGATACACTAGCGGGCCAGCTCAATAAAATATTAGTCCATTTATTGAGAGATTGTTCCTACCTTGCACCAACTTTCCTCTCACCTCTCTCTTTCCTCACCTTCTCCATCCCTCATCTTCTTTATTTAGCACTTGTTTTTGTTCTTTTCTTTTGCGGTTGCCATGGCTAGAGCTTGAGCTTGAGCTTGAGTCCATTTATTGAGAGATTGTGCTCATGGTTGCTTTGGCCATGGAGCTCGACCTCAAACCCGGAGCTTAAGGTAGCCTTGGTTGCTTGAGTTTCAAGCTCGGCCTCAAGCTCATGGCAATGGCCACTTGAGCTTTGAGCTCGCTTTGAGCTCGTGGCCATGGTGGCTTGAGCTTTGAACTCTTGTCCATGGCCACTTGGTCGAGACACTCGAGGATATGGACGCTCACTATGGAGTCTCCAGCTTCCACGGCCACGGAGTTCGAGCTTGAGCCTAAAGTTGCTAACTTAAACTTGAGCTTGCAGTAGTCATCGCAGCTTGAGCACGAGGCCATGATCATGGTTGCCGTATCTCAGTCTTCCAACCGTGGCCACGTGAGATGCTCCCGCCGTTGTAATAATTGAATTTTTTTGACCAAGTTGAAGGTCAAAAGTCAATGAGATAAAAAAAAAAGAAAAAAAGAAAAAGAAAAGGTGAACAGTGACAGTGGATGCTTAGGGCGCCTATGACAAAATTTATGTTCTAGAAATTGATTTTTGCTCAGAAATTGATTTCTCAATTTCTATTCCTCGGACAAGTTTCTGAGCAAAGAAACCCGTTTGATAATAACTCAAAATTTCTATTTCTAGAACAAAAATTCGTTTAATAACATTGTCACGACCTCCTTTTTTTTTTTCCGTTCGGGAGAAAGAAGAAGGTTTAGGGGTATTTGCCTAAAGAAGCGGACCAATGGCCCTAAATTAGGCGCGAGCTCTCCCAAGCCCATACCTCGCGCGACATTGGATTTTGAATTTTAGTTCTTAACAATCTATGGAATTCTAGGAGTCGCCACTAGCCTATTGGGGTCGGCTAGAAACCAATCAAGACACGGGAGTGTTGTCTCGATTCCTACGCAACCAGAGATTTCTAGGAACGGGGACTTGTTTACACTAATGTTTTTATTAGCGCTCTTGCGGTACCACTAACTTGAAAAGTTGTTTATCTAAATGGTCGCACAATCTTGATTACCAATTATAATCTTTATGAAACCACTAAGTGTCCATGCAAATGTTTTTGTAGTTTTTTTTTTTAATGTCTAGACTAATCCTAACATAATTTAAAAGAGAAATTTACACTCAAATTAATGAAAAGTAGCGCGTAAGTAAACATCCAAGAAATTGAAATGACTTGAAAATAAACGCGGAAAAGGTAAACCCGATACAAGTCGGGCAAATAATATTACATGGCCTTGTTATCATACCCCGGGACAGGAACCCCATGAGCAAAATGAGAATTCAAATATACATGAAATTACTCTATATGCATGAAATTACTCTAAATAATTTTAAACTATGCAAAATGGATTATTTACAAAAATGGTTATAAAATACCAAAATAGCACTAAATTAGAAAATGACCTTTTAAAATTAGGAAAATTTAATAGATGCCATTTCTATCCTAATTTGATACTATCTAACATTTTTTTATATTTTTGAAAATTTCAGATTTTTTTATTATTTTTTAAAAATATTAATAATAATTCCTTAAATCGATCTATGCTAACATGGAGCAACACAGCATATGAATATTACAATAACCGGGCTCAAATCGACCGTTTCAAGATCGAAACTTGGTTTGCGCATTTCGTTGAACACTTGGCCTGCATCAAATCACCCCAAACCATCTTCCTTGGGCCATGTTTGCGGCCTTCAATCTCAATGCATGAGCAATATTATGTGGAACTAAAACATCGAGGTTAAACTACCATATGCAAGGAGTAAGATTAGATAGAAATCACAGCTTAAAACACACGAAAACCAAACTGGAATCGTCATCAAATATGCGGGTTTGATCTGATTTTGCAAATCTAGGTTTGAACCCAAGTCAAGCAAACAGGTTGAATGCCCATATTCAAGTCCCGACACTCATCACATACGAGATCTAAGGGAAACACTACTTAATCCGAGTGAAAGTAGTTAACATGAGCTTTCAAATGCAAGAAACATTATAGAGAATGACCCACCGAACAACATCAAAATGACCTCTCCAAGAAGCACACATGCAAAACTCTTGAAGAGATTTCAAACACTTACGAAAAATTTCAGCCTCAGAAATCAGTTTTCCGGGCTGATTTTCCTCTTGATTTTTATGATCAAAACATGCTCAAACTCGAAAATAAATACATCTAGGATGCTTACCTTGCTTCCTAGTTTCATTTTCAAGTGGTTCTTGGCCGATGAAACCGAAAAATTATCCTCGGGGGGCCTGTGGAAGTTGGCTTCTTCAACTGGAAATGGGGTCTGCAAAAAAAAAGAACTGACAACGAAGGTTTTCGTTGACCTCGAACATTAGACTTCAAGACGTATTTTGTTGGAAAACTTGACACCACACCAAACTATATGTATTCTAGTTTGGGTTAAAAGGAAATATTTTCCTCATTTGTCTCTAAAATGTCTCAAAAACACTGGCTTTCCCTCACTCGTGACCAACCGGGCTCAACACTTAGAAAAATTTCCAGTGTTTCTTGGCCTGCCAGGAGGGTGTTCTTTCAGGGGGCTTTAGGAGGCCTTCCCGATCTCCATTTTGGACGTGCGACATATGGATGGAAAGATATTTGAGTGATGTTTCACTCTCTAGTTGAAGGTTTTGGCTAATTTTGGCCGAAGAGTTGTGAAAATCTCACTTTTCTCTCCCAAGGTCGGTCTGGATTTTCTGGGTTTTTGCTTTTCTGCTGGTTGCTTCTGAAGGTGTCTTTGGGTAACGATTCCGCGCTCTCCCCTCTCCCTCTCGTCTCCTCATTTTTTGTCCATTGAAAGAGCTTGCTTCCGTGATCTTATCCCCGGAATTAGAGGATTTTTGGTCAGCCTTTTGTCCACCTACCAAGCCTGTCAACAGGGCTACTTCACCCACTCTCTGACTTAGCCAATTTTTTTTCAATTCTGCAGCTGTTGAGTGTGCGGATTTTGCTGCGATTTTCCGGTGCTGTCAGCAGCTTATCCCTGGCCAATTTTCGTCCACTTGCACTACTATATATGGTCTTCCATCACGTGCAAAGATCGGGCTGGTTGGGCAGCTGAGGAGGACATGGTGGGGCCACCAAATTGCTTACTCAGCAACCCCGAATTAAGACCAACTCGTGGACTGAGTTTTGGCTGTTGATTTGAGTGCTTTAATCCACTAATTTGGCTGCGTTTTTTTGATCAATTAGAAAGCTCATGTATATTAGTTTAAGATCCTGACCAGATTTTGCAATTGTACCCACCCAATTTTGCAAGAAAGTCCCTCAAAATTGGCCATTTTCTTGCTCGAAAATGCCAAATTGAATGCAATTAGGTCCTTTTTGCCCGATTCGATTAATTAGACCTGACCCAAGTTCAATTTCAACTCAATTGGGGGCCAAGATAATGATTTAAGGGTTCGGGCAAAATTTTGCAAATTTTGCAAATTGGTCCCTCAACTTTTGGAAATTGCATTTTGGCCCCAACTTGCCGTTTTAATTACAATCTGATCTCCTGGGCTTGGCTAGTCACATTCAGATCATCGGCCCCAACTTGCTTCTTTTTTTTTTTTTTTTTAAGGAAAAACATATTCCATTAAAAAAAACTATACGAAACACCTAGATAATCTAATATGCAATAAATTTTTTTAGGTGTCAACAGACATAATAAAATTTCTATTTCTAGGAATAGAAATTGATTAGATAACAATATAGGAAATCTTCAAATACAAAATAATAGTCCAAATAATACTAAAACAACATAGGAAATCATCAAATACAAAATAATACTAATACATTACAAAAGGTGAAAATACAATTTCATGGAATTTCCAGGCGCAAGAACGGCCAAGAACAGTGAAACCCCAACCAAGGAAAAATAGAACAAACAAATCGCACACAGAGAGAGAGAGAGAGAGAGAGAGAGAGAGAGAGAGAGAGAGAGAGAGAAGACCTCGAATCGGAGAGGAAGAAAGGCGCAATCCAAATCTGAACGGGGACGCGACGAAGGAGGCGAGTCCGACGGGACGACCGGAGCAAATTGGACGGTCTAAAGACGGCGACGACAAGATGAGCGACGATCTAACCGACAAGAGGACGGCGACAGCGTCGGAGTCAACAGTGGCAAGAAGGATGGATTCGGAGTTGATGGCGAGGATGGACAGGTTGTTTAAAGCCAATGGCGCTAGGGTTTGGTTGAAGCGTTGAGAGGAGAAGGAGAAGCAATGTCGAAATAGAAAAGCCCATGAACGAAGAAGGATGCCCAAATGGAGAAAAGAAAAAAAAAAATCTATTTTTACCTTACCAAAAAAAAAAAAATTATATTTATATTTCAGAAATTGAGAAGTTAAAAATTCCAGCTTCTGATTTCTTCGATTTCTTTATTTCTGGAATAGAAATCTGTTTCAGAAATAGAGAAATCAAATTGCGTTACCAAACGCATTTCTATTCCAAACATGTTTCGGGAAATAAAGAAATAGAAAAATCGAGAAACATAAATTTTATCATGCGCGCCCTTAGCTTAATAAAAAGGGACTGAGATGGAGGAATAGGAAAGAAAAGAGGAAGAAAGAGAAAGGAAAGGGAAAAGAGGAGGGTTTTGCAAGATCTCGCCAAGCTAATTTAACTCCAATTTGCAACGTTTGGTAAGGGATTGTGCTCTTTGTTTGTCTAATTAAAGTAATATTCAAAGTTAGGGCACAAATTTGAAGTTAAGTTAATTTTGAGTTTGGAGATTTGATTAAAAAGTCATTGAATTATATATATATAATTCAGGACGTTCGAGAAAGGGCATTTAAAACCAAGGGATAGCAGGTACGAACAGAGGGACTGTGAACGGATTTATTAATGAACCTAAGATTGAAAGAGGAGGGACCTTCGACCATCTTTCATTTTCTGGTTCGCCTACTTTTATTTGTTTATTCCTAATCTGTTGATCCGTGACGAGGCCTTCTCTTTCCTGGAAGCTGCATGGCGGGTTAAGTCAGATTTACTCCTTTGATGCTGCAGCACATGTCAGCTTTGGTGTTATCAAGTGTATAGGAGAGATTAAATGCGTCTGCATTGAAACTCGTGAAGCGCGCCTCCAGCTTTTGCATTTTCTTGGGTCTTGGATTGCGGTGACAAATTGCAATTTTTATTTCAGAAATAATTTTTTTATTATATATTTATTTTTGAAATAGAAATTCGTTTGATAAATTTATTTTATTTTTCTATTTATATTCCAAAAATAGATTTGAAATAGAAATCAAAAGTTGAAATTTTCTACTCTATTTTTGAAATAGAATTGAGAAATAAAAAATTTTCTCATCGTTCGTCAATTGGTCATTTATCCGTCGCCGTTGACCACCATCCGTTGGTCGCCGGCCGCCGCCGCCATCGGTCGCCGATCGCTGACCGTCGCCGTTGCTGCCGTCCGAAAAGAAAAAAATTTGTGTCGTTATCAAACGAATTTTTATTTTAGGTACTGACGAGAAGAAATGAAATATGATGATTCATCTCTACTTAATGTTGATTTCTAAAAGAGAACATCTAAGGAAAGTAGTGCAATTTCTTTGAATACTAAACTTAATATCCACAAGTAAACATAATCAACAAACATGCAGACATTAAAGGGAAGTAGTGTACAGCCATCTTGAGTTGATGGAGAGCCGCATGTACGTTATGCTGTTTGAACTTGAATTGCATTGGACACATTTTGAAATTTTGTAATGGAAAGATCATTTATATATATATGATTGAATGATGAGTCTCTTTATTCGTCGGAGTTCTACCTTACCCAAATGTAGTGAGTATGGATCTTATGTGCTCACTGTGACAACTTAACAGCTAAAACATATGAATGCAAATTTTTGGACATAGTATCATAACTTGGTTTAAGCCCTATAGAAATTTTTCCTGAGAATGGAGTAAATATAGTTTTAAATTTTTGAGTTGCAATGTCGAATAAGCAAGGATCTTTAGAACCAGTTCAATAATTATATCTGCTCTTGCAATTAAAATCTCAACTATTTTAAATTTACAAAGAATATGAACCAATTAGGAAAAGCGAGACATGAGTACATATAACCTTTTTTTCGAATGAAGGGCATAATGTGAATTAAGGAGAATCTTTCTTAAAAATGATCTCAAAAGTAAGAAATATCACTGTGAATGAGCCTATATGAGCTGAGATTCTTCGGAATCCGTGACTTAATCACTATAACTTAATCAGTCTTGATGTTCGTGTCAAAAGGAGGTGGGATATGTGATCAACTATGTTGGGTGAGAGGGTGTCATAGCACAACAATGCGCCACTACCATGCGTGTTCCGTAAGTTTGGTTGGGGCTCGAGCTTGAGAAGAGGCGGACAAAGGCGACAACGACTGATATTACGATAGAATTGACTCCTACAACTTAAGTAGCACTGATACTAATACGTGACATGTGACACGACATGCCGACATATCATTACTCAAAAAATAGAGAATTCTAACATGTTGGGAGATGCTGTAGATTAAATGCATATTTATGTATACATTCAAATTTATAAATAAATAAATAATAAAAAAGATCATAAAATGAATTTACACTAAAAATATTAATCCATCATTTGTTGATATTATTTATTGTTTCAATTTGACAAATTCATCTACATTCCATTTTAATAATTCATAAAACTTGGTGGAAAAGAAAACAAATAATCCACATTCCACTATCAAATACAATAAAGAAGTCTTTCTTTCCCCTTTTATTTTTTATTATTTTTATTTTACATATTTACATTTTGATTCCTAATTTATTGAAAATTTTTAAAATTGACCCGTGCATGGCAGAATTCCGGACTCGCATGTCTTACATGTTGAATTTTCTGACACTTGTTGATCATGTGTCGGACATGTGTTGGAGTGTTCGACATGATATGAAATTTCTGAAGAGTATCGGTGCTTCCTAACCAACAATGGCCCCCCAGTGGTCTGCTGTTTTGACGTCGCGCAATAGGAGTTTGTGTAGATAGTGTAGGTCCACCACAACCCGATGTACCCCACCAGTCGCCTCCACCGACACCGTTCGACGACCTATAGTTGATGGAGTCCTGCTCGCGGCTTCTCGCTCTTGATTCCCACATCTTTGTGAGATTTCTTTTCTATTAAGTCCAAATATCTTCCAAGTTTTGGGCTGCCTTCGCTTTGCTTTGCCATATCTTTGTGGATGTCCTCTGTGTTTGTGGTATGGCTGTCAACGTAAGTCTCAAAACGGTAATGACGGTTGAACATGTGGGTGGAGCTCCGATGAAGTGAAGGATAATGTTCATGGCTGGAGTGTTGATATTCTTGAATTAGTAAGCAATCCTTTGGGTTTTCTGGGCGTGCTTGAATGGGACGACGTTGGGGAGCAAAGGTTGGATTTATGGGGTCGGCAAGTTGGTGAGGGAGGGGCTGAGAGTAATGAGCTTCGTGGGCTTAGCTAAGTATAGTGGACTTTGGGGCTTATTTAGGCATAGCAAACTTTGGGCTTGAAGTGTTGGTTTTGCATATTCGGGTTCAATTTTGTTAAAAGATTAATGAAAGTTAGGCTTTGCTTAAGTTGTATAACTTTGGGCTTATTTTGGTTTGGGTTGAGTGAACCCGATTTATTGGCCCAATCTTCGCCGGTGCCCATGAGCCCAGATTAGTGTGACCAGTGCAGCCCATGTTCAGATCGGGCCCTAGGGCCCAACCCGAGTCCCCATTTCGGAATAAAATATATTTTTAAAAAAGATATCATTATGAAAAAATTTAAGAAAATTATTAAGAAAGTTAAAAAAATTCGAAAAAATTATTTAAAAGAATCAGAATTCCTTGAAAAGTTTTAAAATATTATTTTGGGTAATTTTCTCCTAAAAAGTGGAAGCCTTTCAATCTAGAAATGTGCTCAAAGTTAACCAAGCCCTTGAGGCACTATCTTAAGATTTCAATTGTCCTTAGAGACAAATGCCATTGATTGTGCACTTTCAATATGATAATTATGGCTTCCTTTTAGCCTAGTTAGGATTGGCATTTATTTATCCCTTAGTGTTAGGTGCTTATTTTCCCTTACAATAATGCTTCATCTTGTTGCTGATTGTTAATTTAATGATTGCCTAATGAAATGAACAAAATTAGGTATCGAATAGGCACTAAATGATTAATTAGTATAATCAAGTCCTTGACTTTAGATTTTTTGGTTGCGTAGGAAGTAATGTATGCTCACATGCTTCACTTGATTTTTAGTCGACTCAATAGGTTAGTGGTGATTCCTTATTAGAAAATTTTCATAGCATCAATTTGAATATCCAATGTTGCGCGAGGTATGAGCTTGGGAAAGCTCGTATCTAAAACTAGGATCGTAGGCCCATCTTTTTAGCAATACGCTTAAACTTACCTTCTTCCGTACCGAGAGGTAGGTCGCAACAATCCTCATCCCCTCTATCAGTTTGTCACTTGCAACCAATACTTGGGGCACGAACCCGTCCATCGGTTATGAAGAAACATTAGTTTCTTTGGACCTAACCTTTGAATGAGGATTCTTCACTCTTGGGAACTTGAGTGTGAGTTCCTTGGTTGTATGGTACAAGTTCAGTCCTGAAACGGTTACGTGGATTGCTAATAAAAAAAAAGTCACTAGCCGATCATGATGGTTTTCTCATATTTAGCATTGTGCGCAATCTAGTTGATCTCAACCAATCGGATGGTCTTGTTTGGTCGTCGAAGCCATCTCGAGTCCTCCGGAATTTAATTTCGCAGCTCCTAATACAGGAAATCTTGTTTCTTATGATAAATCCAGTTCGAGTGCTGATGAAGCCTGCACGGCAAAGCTTCTCATGGATGGCGTTTCACTACGTGGAAAAGCATGAATGACTCTTCTCTGGGAGATAATGTGGATTGAAGTATAAAGCGGGTCTATGGTTTTTCATTTCACAGATATCGGTCCATTTTGTTTGTGATAAGTACACAATCCATGCAATCCATTTATTGTAAAGTCCACGATTATTGATTTGGATAATAAGTCAACTTTTAAAATTATATTTACCTATATCAATGTTTTAAACTACAATTATCAAATAGTACATCACTCTTAAATGAATATAAGGTGTTTTCTCATTTACGCATATCGAACATAAAAAAATATGATCTTAAAAAATTATTTTCTATTCTTTGGGTTTTTATTTTATTTTATCTCATCACTCAACATACTTATTATTGGATAAGTGACATACGCGAGAAGTCCCATTTATAAATAAATCTACAGCGAATAAACCACCTATCTCATTCTTCATAATTCCTTCTTTATGTTACAGCCTCCAATGGCGGCTGCTGCCTTTCTTGGCCAAACCGCCCAACCCATTTGATGGGTTAAAATGACCTGCGAATAAAGTGCTTCACTCAAGAGTTACATTTGCATGTCGTTTCATGAGTCCGAGGGGCACGGTTGACCCTGAAATCATTCTTGACCAGGAATGACGGGTTTGATAGAGACAAACGTGTTATGTTCACGTTAAAAGTGTCCGAGTTTCATTTGAAGCCGACCTATTTAGCTGGAAAAGTAAGAGGTATAAACACGCCGACGTGAAAAGTGATGCGTGAGTATGAGTTCCTGCCTTTTAATATCCAAGTGGATTTCGAAAGTGCTGCTATAAACAACGTGGATACTGTAGATCACGAAGAACTTGGAGAAAGAAAATATTAAGTAGTCACAGTTAAGAACAGAGAACCAATTGAATACGCTCACATAACCGGAACCAATAAAAAGCGGATGGTAATTAAAAAATGTTCAGACTTTAAGGACACGTTTGAATTATGTTGATGTTGTGGACAAGTTTAGAATGATTTGCATATAAGGATAGAGTAAGAAATTAGAAGAGGCCATTTGCAAATAATGGCAAAGATGACATTCTCCATTTTCATCATCATTCCAGCGATCGGTTTGTCATTTGCAGCCAATAATTTGGGCTTGAACCGGTCCATCAGTAATGGAGAAACATTGGTTTCTTCAGACCTAACCTTTGAGCTAGGATTCTTTACTCCCGGCTATAGTAATATCAATGCGGAAACAAGAAGATCTTGCAAATTAAGTCAACGTGAAAATATTACATTGTAGAATATGTGAGCTCATCTTTTGTCCCATAGCTGCAGAGAGTTTCTTCAGGATTTTTTAAAAACCTTTTGTTCATCCACCGTACAACACTGGCAACTCAAGTATGAGCTACTTGAGCATATAGTACAAGTTCATTCCTCAAACGGTTGGGTGGGTTGCTAACAGAAACAAGCCGCTAGCCGATTGTAACGGTGTTCTCAAATTTAGCAATGTGGCCAATCTAGTTGTTCTCAACCAGTTGAACGGTGTTGTCTGGTCTTCGAAGTCATCCAGAGTCCGCCGGAATCCAGTTGCGCAGCTCCTAGATTCAGAAAATCTTGTTCTTTGGGATAAGTCCAGTTCGAGTGCTGATGAAGCTTATTCATGGCAAAGCTTTGATTACCCGACTGACATGCTTTTAGCCGCTAAGAAGCTGGGGTTGAATTTGAAAACGGGCCTCAAATAGCATCTGACTGCGTGGAAAAGCATGAACGACCCTTCTCCTGGAGATTACGTAAATGTGTTAAACTATGGTCAGAGTCTACCTCGGTATGAAGTAGTCCAAGAGGATGTGCATAGCAAAATGTTTCAAACCGGGCAATGGAACGCAGTTCAATTTGTTGGCGTTCCCCTTCTACCAATACCAAATCTTGCTGTTGTGCCCCTGTTCGTGAACGATGAAGAAGAGATCTCCTTAATGTTTGAGCCTCATAGCAGTCAACTATTCTCGATAGCGACATTAAACTATTTGGGAGCGCTGCCGATTTTTGTGGTGAATAGATCGAGAGGTGCCACGTGGAATGTCATACTCGAGTTCCCTAATGATCCCTGTTATACTTATGGCAGGTGTGGTGCTAATGCCATCTGCAGCCTTAGCTCGTGCGAATGTGTGAAAGGGTTCATGCCTATCGCCAGACAAATGGGCATCACTCGATTTTTCCGGCGGATGCAAGAGGATAATACCCGCGAATTGTTCAAAAGGAGACGGGTTCTTGGAAATTAAAAAAGTCAAACTGCCCGACCTGTTGGAGGTTACGCTGAACAAGAGTACGAGCCTCATGGAATGTGAGGAAGAGTTCATGCATGGCTTATACTAATTCAGATATCACAGGAGGAGGCTGGGGCTGTCTCACGTGGTTTGGAGACTTGATCGACACGAGAGTGCTCGAACAACAGAACAAAGTGCAAACTCCATACATACGCCTATCAGCTTCCGAACTAGGTATGCATGCTTATTTGTGTAAGAACATAAAAAATCAAATGCGGAAGCCATGATTGATTATAGACAAACCTCCAGCCATTGTTCGTAATCACGTTCGTCGGAAAAACTTGAAAATTCAGTAAAATATTAGGCACACTCTACTAATCCAATTCCCTCACGTACTAATGGTGTATTCCAAATGAAAGGGTTTGTGCTAGATCTTGTGATCACCTGTCAGAAATGAACGTACGTTCCTTTTTATACACTGTCTCCCATCAAGACAGTTACCAAATGGGCGATTATCACGAAAGGGTACGAAGCATGGAAAAATACATGTGGAATAACCGTCACTTTAAGAGAAAATGTGGGTCCGAAAATGTGAGATCACAAAAATAAATAACATTCTCCCACTTGATCCCATCATTTTTCATTATACAGATTATCCAACCAAATCCACGAAAACTTTATGCTTAAAGAAAAGAAACAAAACACATGAATCATGGCGATATATCCTCTAAGAGTGGGTAATATCTTCCATGTATCACAATGCATCTTATTTCTTTAATGTCAGTCTATATGTGACAACATATCTTAATGAATAAACCCTATGTTTATTCCAAAACCAATGATAAATGTTATTATCATAAACAACAAAATGTGTACAGCAAAATTGAGAATTAACATTACAACAAAATAAGAGTTTCATACAACAAAAATTGTCCATATGACGACAAATCACATGATGAGACCTGCTCCCATACTAGTCACATGATCCTTATACTTCATCGGTGGCATGCCTTTAGTTAAAGGATCAGCTATCATTAATTCAATACTAACGTGTTTTCTATGACCACTTTATTCTTCTTAACACGTTCCCTTATGGCTAAATACTTGATGTCGATATGTTTACTTCGACTGCCACTTTTGGCATTTTTAGCCATAAAAACCGCAGCTGAATTGTCACAATATATTCTTAATGGCCTAGAAATAAAATCAACAATTCTAAGCTCAGTAATGAAACTCTTCAACCATATACCATGTGAGGTAGCCTCAAAACAAGAAATGAACTCAACCTCCATAGTGGAAGTAGCAGTCAAAGTTTGCTTGGCACTTCTCCATGACACGGCTCTGCCAACTAACATAAAAATGTATCTAGATGTTGATTTTTGTGAATCAATGCAGCCCATGAAGTCCGCATTCGAATAACCGACTACTTACTAGGTTGTCAGTCCATCTATACATAAGCATGTAGTTTTTGGTACCTTGAAGGTATCTCATCACTTTCTTTACAGCTCTCCAATGGTTTATACCTAGATTACTCTGATATCTTCCCAGCATTCCAACATCAAAAGCGATGTCAGGTCGAGTGCAAATCTGAGCATACATCAAGCTTCCAACGACAGAAGCATATGGAATGTTGTACATTTTTTCCTTTTCTAGATTGTTCTTCGGGCATTGGTTCAAATTGACCCTGTCACCCTTCACAATGGGTGCTATACTTGGTGAACAATCTTTCATCCGAAATCTCTCTAAGACCTTATTGATATAGTTTTCTTGAGATATTCCTAAAATTCCTCGAGGTCTATCTCTATGGATCTTAATGCCAATGACATAAGATGCATCACTCATATCCTTTATATCAAAACTCTTAGAGAGAAATTGTTTCACCTCATGTAGCAATCCCTTATCATTGGTTGCAAGTAAAATATCATCCACATATAGAACAAGAAAACAAATTTTGCTCCTATTGACCTTCTAGTATATACATTGATCCATGACATTCTCTACAAAACTGAATGAAAAGATGACATCATGGAACCTTAAGTACCATTGGCGGGATTCTTGTTTCAAGTTATATATAGATTTTTTAAGCTTGCACACCAAATGCTCACCTTTATTAAAGGGGAATCCTTCAGGTTGTTTCATGTAAACCTCCTCCTCTAGTTCTCAATTGAGGAACGCCGTTTTCACATTCATATGATGTAATTCCATATCAAAATGGGCAACCAATGCCAAAACAATACGAAAAGAATTTTTCTTAGATACATGAGAAATAGTCTCCGTATAATCGATTCCTTTCTTTTGAGTGAATCCTTTGGCAACAAGTCTAGTTTTATATCTTTCAATGTTACCCAATGAATCTTTCTTAGTTTTGAAGACCCATTTACAATCAATGGCCTTCGCACCATCATGTAATTCAACCAAATCCCAAACTTCGTAGATGCTATGGAACTCATTTATTCCTTCATGACATTATACCACAAATTGGATTTATCACTATTCATGGCTTGTGAAAATGTCTCAGGATTATTCTTAGCTCCAATATTGTAGTTATATTCTTGTAAATACACAATATAATCACTAGGAATAGCCGATTTCCTTATTTTAGTAGATCTTCTTAATGTTGCATCAACATTTTCTTGAGGAGCGTGTTACTTAACTAGTTGTTCAACAGTTTCTAGTAATTGCTGAACAACTTGATCTACTAGATCAATATCAGCAGATTGTGGAACTTCAACGATTGGTTGTTCAATAGTCGGTTGAACTGAGGGGCATTATGAGCAACAACCAACCTTAAACTTGAGGTGGAAGTTTGAGTGTGTGAATGATCTTTCTTAGGAACAAAGTCTTTTGATTGATCGCTCCCACTAATCAATTCATTTTCAAGAAATTTAGCATTTCTTGATTCCACAATCCTAATAGTGTGAGATAGACAATAAAATCTGTATCCCTTAGACCTTTCGGCATATCCAATGAAATACCCATTTATGGTCCGGTCAAACTTCTTTTCTTGTGAATTGTAAACTCTCACTTTAGATGGGCATCCCCAAATGCGTACATGTTGCAAACTCGGTTTTCAACCTTTAAATAACTCAAAAGGTGTCTTTGGGACAGCCTTGGTCGGAACTCGGTTTAATATGCACACAACCGTCTTAAGTGCTTCAGTCCACAAGAACTTAGGAAGTTTGGAGCCGCTAATCATACTCTGCATCATGTCTAATAAAGTTCGGTTTCTTCATTCCGCTACACCGTTTTGGTCTAGAGAACCAGGCATAGTATATTGGGCAACTATCATGCTCTTGAAGAAACTTTGCAAATGAACCAAGTGCTTGTCCATCTTCAGTGTATTTACCATAGAATTCTCCACCTCTATATGATCTCACGATCTTAATTTGTTTGCCGCATTATTTCTCTACTTCCGCCTTAAATACCTTAAAGGCATATAATGTTTCATGCTTATTATGAATCAAGTAGAGATACATGAAACGTGAGTAATCATCTATGAAAGAAATGAAGTATTTCTGACCACACAAGTCCATATTCAAACTACATATATCCGTATGTATGATTTCTAATATTTCTATACTCCTCTTGGCACATTTCTTCATCTTGTTGGTCTGCTTTCCCTTCATGCAGTCCACACAAGTATCACAATCAGTCAAATCTAAAGTACTAAGTACTCCATCATTTACTAATCGCTTAATTCTTTCTATGGAGATATGTCATAATATTCGGTGTCACAACAGAGGAATGTCCTTTCACAACACATCGTTTCACACCAGCGTTATCATGAACATGCAAATTGACATTATCTTGTAAATTAATTCGAAAAATGCCTTCAGACAAAGTACCACTCCTAACAATTTCAAATTTAAACGATAAACAGAAGGTTAAATCTGAAAAGTTAAAAGAGTAACTCAAAGATACAAGTCTTGAAACTGAAATTAAGTTTCTAGAGAAATTAGGAACATAAAAGGTTATTTCCAAATTCAAAATAAAGCCACTATTGAGAACTAGTCTACATGTCACAATAGCTTTCACATGCGAACGCATCTTATTTCTGAATAGATGCTTTGTTCACTTCCCACTGGCTTCTTGTGGTTTTGAAAACCTTGCAAGGAATTCGACATGTGGATTGTAGATCCAGAATTAATCCACCAAGTGTTGTGACTTACATAAGCCATATTAGATTCATAATAAACACAAGAGATTGGATTACCTTTCTTCTCAAGTCAGGTCTTAAATATGACACAATCCTTCTTTATATGCCCATTCCTTTTACGGAAGAAACATTTGGATTCTTTCTTAATGTTAGCTTGGGGAGGTATTTTACATTTTCCCTTATTTTTGCTATGTCCCTTATTCTTTCTTTGTGTTACCAAATGAGCACTTTCTCCCAATTCTATAATCAGTATTTCCTCCTCTTGAACACACATGGTCATAAGTTTATTAATTGACCATTTATTCTTATGTGTGTTATAAGAGATCTTGAAAGGTGCATACTATTGCGGGAGAGTGTTCAGAATTTAATACATAAGAAATGATTCAGATATCTCAACCTCAATGTTCTTAAGCTGAGCCGCAATGTCACTCATTTGCATGATGTGCTCACGCACACCTTTAACACTAGTGAGCTTCAACGATAAAAACTTCATAATCAGGGTCATGGCATGCGCCTTCTCAGAACTCTCAAACGGCGCATCTATGGCCTCCAATAAAGCCTCAACCGAACCACGAATACTAGGAGATATTTTAACTCTTATAAACATTGCACAAACGTGGTTGGACCGCTCCAATTGGTTATAAAAGGGCTATCTCAGCTGCAGTGCTAAAATCAGTAGGAGCAGGTGGTTCGTCTTTCCTTATAGCATAGTCAATGTCCATCCACTCCAATTGAAGAAGAACTAACTCCTTCCAAACTTTATAATTTTCACCATTCAGTATGGGAACATCACATCACACTTAAATTCAGAGAAATTCACAAGTTGCAAAACTGCATATCAAATAATCATGCTTATGTCACAAAATTTGAGGCAAAATATACATAAATCATGTTTTACCAATGTAAACATGTCACGAATATGAATCACATAACATAAAAACTACCCGTGGGCTAAGTTTTTAATTTAAATAGATTCATAATTACATCATGAGGAAACTACCATATTATATACATTTTCTTAATCCTTGTGGGTAAATTAAGAAAAATAATATGATATTTCATCCTAATTAATCATATTAATACAATGAAAATTCCTGTGAGATAAGATTCATCATATTAATATAATTAATTACAATAAATGTCCATCTCTAAATATGATCCAGAAGCTCTTAATATATAATTTAATTAATTAAAGATGCTGTGGCCACTCTCTAATTAAATAAATATATGGATCATTGGACATTTAATTTCATGCATTGAATATTCATAAAAATGCATGAAATGACAAAATAGTAAATAAATGCACCAAGGGGCAGAACAGTAAATACATCGACCAAGGACAGGATCGTAAAATTGCTAAAAAGGAAGGGCAAAAGGGTAAATTAATGTCGTGGGGAAGTCGGGAGCGTGCTCGGCCGCGGCAGGTGTGTGGCTCGCACGTGCTTGGGAATTGCCATGCGCGTGTAGCCGTTGAAAGCGTGTGAGACCGTGTGGCGCATGGGTTCCACGCGCCTGCAACTGTAGCGTGCGCGCAAAGCCCACGCACCTTCTTCCTTGCGCACAGAACACCTTTCTTCGCCGTTTTTCGCCATTCCACCGTGGTTTTGCCGGCCATTTCTTCTCCGACAGCCCATCTTAAACACAAATAAATAATGGGTTTTAAAGAGCATGCTGGCACGACTACATGGGTTCAAGTTTCGGCGAAAATGACCAAGAAATTGGTCTCGAATCAAACGAAAATTTCCCAAAATACAAATCCTTAATCACCGTGACTTCCGCTGCTCGATTAGCCTCCGGCAAACACCGATATACTGGAAAGACTCATGGCTAATGTTCCTCATGGGTCCGAAATCAAGCGGTGGGTCGCCGGATTTTGCCCGGAATCGGCGAGTTTCTCTCTTGACCTCAAAACTCTGAGTTACTATTCATCTTCAAAAATGCCCAAAAATACACCAAAATTCGACAAAAACAAGGCAGATGCACTAAATACGCTCTTATACCAAATGTAAGAACATAAAAAATCAAATGCGGAAGCTAGGATCGATTATAGACAAACTTCCAGCCATTATTTGTAATCACGTTCATCGGAAAAACCTGAAAATTTAGTAAAATATTGGGCACACTCTACTAACCGATTTCCCTCACGTACTGATGGTGTATTACAAATGAAAGGGTTTGTGTTAGACCTTGTGATCACTCATCATAAATGAACGTACATTCATTTTTATACACTGTCTCTCATTAAGGAGGTTATCGAATGAATGGTTGTCACGAAAAGGTACGAAGTGTGGAAAAATACATGTGGAATAACCGCCACTTAAAAGAAAATGTGGGTCCAAAATGTGGGATCATAAAAATAAATAACAAATTGACATTTTTTTGCTAAATTATTGAACTGCTTGTTATTCGGGCAAGAGAAATGTGGAAAGAGTTAATCTTCGAAACATTTTCTCTACTCGACATGCCATTCATGACCGCACCCGGAGGAAAATAATGATCATTGCTGTCATATCAAGTTCAATCATTGGTGTGCTTTCGGCTGGAACTGCATTGTGGTTTGTAAAGCATAGGAAAAGGAGAATTAAGTCGGGGCAAGAATGATTTTTAATTAAGCCTGATTTTGTTATAAACTTAGATTCCATTTGTTTTGCGGATCACTTAAATGAAAAATATTTTCATTATTCATGTAAGTGTTTAAATATAAATTATTATCGCTAATGAAAATAATTTTCATACAATACAAGCTATTTTTTTTTTTTATATTTTCATTTTTCGCGAAACAAATGACGTTTCAAAATTGCATTTCTTTAATTGGTTTACTAGGCGCTAGCTTAGTGTCATAGTCTTATGCTGATGCAAATCAATGAATTTTACTTGATCTAGAAATCACGAAAGAAGTCATCGACTTACCATTATACGATCTGGCTGCCCTAGTGAGTGCCATGAACAATTTCTTTGATGACAATATGATTGGGGTTGGTGGCTTCGGTCCTGTTTACAAGTTACAGAGTTAACCATTTATCACTTAGAATTTTGCGCCGAACTCATGATGCATTATAAATAAGATGATGCTGCCGTGAAGGGAAATCTTCAGACAAAACAATTAGTAGCAATCAAGAGGCTATCAAAGAATTTAGAGCAAGGTCTTGAAGAGTTCAAGGATAAAGTAATTTCGTTTGCAAGACTTCAACACCGAAATCTTGTCAGAGTTCTATTGAGGGAGAGAAGAAAATCTTGCTTTATGAGTACATGCACAAAAAGAGCTTGAATTACTTCATATTTGGTCAGATAATTTAGCTTTTTAATTCCCTAATGATAAAATGATACTCTTTCATATTTGAGAACAAAGCCTATTGTGGACATGGCGAGGACGGTTTGACATTGTTGTTGGTATTGCAAGAGGACTTCGCTATCTCCACCATGATTCCAAACTTCAAGTAATACACCAAGATCTTAAAACAATCAACACCTTACTAGATGGTAACCTAAATCCTAAGATCTTTGACTTTGGCTTTGGAGCTAATGAAAAGGAAGCAAGAACAAAAAGAGTCATTGGAACTTAATAAGGCTTTTATTTTTTTCATTTTTCATTTTTTTTTCTTTTTGGTTCTTGAGATGAAGCACTCATTGTTACAGAGGACTGCAGCCTAAAATCCTTCTTTTTGCAAAATGCAGTGGCTACATGCCTAAAGTATGCTTGTGATGGGAAATTCTTTTTCAAGTCACATATAGCTTTGGTGTGCTCCTATTGGAGATAATCAGTGGCAAAAGTAACCGAGGATTTTCTCATTCAGGCCAGCACCACAATCTCCTTGGACGAGTAAGTAAACATGCACTAGTAGCCCTCTCATTCCATCTCTCTGATATTTGACAGTCATTCGCAGGATTTCTCAATGACTAAGCACACAAGTTCTCAATTTATCTTCAGCCGTGGTTGCTTTGGAGAGAAGGTAGGGCCTTGGAAATAATGGATGAATTCCTGCGCAGCTCATTTGATAGAACCCAAGTGGAAATATGCATTCAAGTGGGCTTGTTGTGTGTCCAAAAGTTCCCTAGAGATAGGCCGGCTATGTCATCTGCAATTTGTATGATACTCAATTGTGGATGGGTCCTGTCTGAACCTAAAAAGCCTGGTTACTTCATGGAAAGAAACTCGGGGTACTCCGATGGCACGTCATCAAGGTAGACTCACTTACGCAAAATGCAATCACTCTGACTATGCGGGAAGGTCGACAGGCATTTTTGTGCTATTGAGTCAAAACTTTGGTACTGCGATAGATTACTAAGTTTCGGTTGACAGAGATTTTGTATCGATACTTGGTTTAGTAAGGCCCAATTGCAAGGTATCAAAGATGCCTCTGCTTATAGGGTTTTATGCTTAAGTCAAAAGAACAGTGGAACTTGCTTAAGTTGACAGAGGGCTGCGTAAGGAAAATTCCGTTTGTATTACTGTCGTTGCGAGGGTTTTATGAAACTTTCGTTGGTTAAATTACCTGACCTGGTACATAAGTCTCTTGGTTTCCCTTAAGAAGCATCATTTCTATATCAAGTATAAATTTATGGGAAGAGCTACATAAAAGTGAAAGCTAAGAAAGGTCGGATAAATCTAACTTTAGATCTTATTGAACAATAGCACGTCGTATCATATTTGATTGCACTCTTTCTTTTGTTTTATCAACTACGATGTACATTGATAATTTTGTGAAAGATTTCTATAAAAGCTTTCATTAACTTCGAATTTTTGTCAAGTAGACCTTATTATTGTGAGAATTCTTAATTTGTTCCATGATTGGAACAGGGGGATACACGTTACATCATGATTTTGAATTAGAAGAGAGATTATAACTAATATTGAAATTCTAATAAAAAGAAAATTTAAAATTACAACAATTTTCGTTTTTATTTTTTTTTCCTATTTTTTGTTTCTATATTTTAATTTCTTTGTATGCATAAAAAATAATTTATGCGTATGGAAATCCACTCAACTTAATTTAGTAAAAAACAAGTAAAAGTAACAAATCGAAATAAAATAATAGATTCATCGCGTCTTGTTTTCTAGTAATAACTTTGGGAATCCTATATAGATTATGACTTGAATCAAATCATTAAAATCATATGACATTCGATGATTAAGTTCGTAAAATTATGTTCCTCATGATTGTCAATAATATATATTGATAAACCATTCAAACATGTAATAATTTTTTTTTTTTTAAGTTAGAGGTGATTATTGAGCGGGTTCAAGTTAGGCTTTAAGGTCAGTCTTAAATTTTTGCCAAGCCTGTCCATCGTAGAACCTTTTATAAGCAAATCTTCAGGCCGGGCTAGGCTGTGACTAGGGCCCCATTAGGCAGTGTTAGGCGTCTTCACCAAATAGTCTTACTCAAACCTGTCCAAAAAGTCATCCAAACCTTGTGACTAGGGCCAGACAGATCCATGATAGTTCATTTTAAGTTACTACCATCCACAATCTCGTTGTATGAAATGGTGTACGCAAAAAAAATAAAAAATAGTGTATGCGAATTATAATAGCTAAAGGGATGGAGCAAAGTTGAAAAGAGTCTTTAATAAGGAGAGATATTTAAAAAGTGGGTCCGATTACGTCTATTCTTAATTCAAAATGGAATGAAACGACATAGGATCTATATGTAAATATAATATCTATTTCGATACGGTCGAATGACCCGTTCTCATAATTTCTCTCCCCAAATGGGAAACAGACAAACATAAAAAAGAAGCAAGAAGTAACAAGAAGATGATGTTATTGACGTCAGTTATGCTAGCATCACCATATGACGGCGAAACGGTCAAAGGACGGCCATAAAGTTTTCCATTCCCAACACAAGCGCGTGGAAATTTCCAAAAAAAAAAAAAAAAAAAAAGATCTCTATCTCTCTCTCTCATGGAAAATGTGTGGCTGAGGGTTAACCGTTCGTTTTCCAAGCTAATGGTGCGGTTAGCCAAACATATTTTCCCATTGATGCCACGTTGCCATTGCGTGCCAATTTTTAAGTTTTTTTGGTCTATGCTTGGGGTCCTATATGGGTGCATATACTAGGTTTAATATTACAAGTCAACAAAAATGTGCCAAGATCGTTCACATTACCTTTTCCTTAACCACGGCATATAGCCCAATCGCTAGATTGATACAACATAAATAGTTCAAGTAATCATACGGGAATCCTTAAATTATTCCCCCGTTTCGGACAATGAGTACGGATCCAAAGGTGAAAGACACTGCACAATTGATACCAATCCATTTTTTGTACAAGTCGCCGGTTCCACGCCTATGATTATTAATTCGGATAGTCACTTAACTTTCTAAACTCTAATTACTTATACCAAGACTTAAAATTATAATTATTAGACAACAGGTCAATGTTAAACAAATCTCAGAGTTTTCTCATACACGCATATCGAAAGTAAGAGATATAATATGTAAATTATTTTTCATGTTATTCTAATCTTATCTCTCCACATACTCATTGTTCGAGGAACCAATCGCCTAACTCATTCTTCATAATTCCTTCTTTACGTTACAGTCTCCACAAATGGCGTTGTTATGTAATTCTCTTTCCCATACCGTCCAACCCATTTGAAGGGTTAAAACGGCGTGCGAAGACCCAAACGCCGCTCAATTGTTAACTTCGCATGTCGTTTCATGGAGTCCAAACGGCTGACCCTGAAATCATCCTGGACCAGAAGTGATGCGTTTTATAAAGACAAACGCGTTACTATGTATGTCAAATTGTCTGAGTTTCAGCTGACACTGAAGGATTTAGCTAAAAAAGCACTGAGGTGTGAAAATGGCCGAAAGAAAGGTGGTTCGTCAGTATGAGTTCCTGCCTTTAAATATCCAACCGGAATCCAAAAAAGCTGCTATAAACAAAGCGGATAAAGTGGAACACGGAGAAGTTGCAGAGGGAAAAATATAAGTAGTTAGAGTTAAGAACGGAGAACCAAGGGAATATGCGCGGAAACTGGTACAAGGAACCAATACGGCAGAAAGTAATAAAATATTTTAGGCGTTTAGGACCCGTTGGAATTGTGTTCAAGTTGTTGATAAGTTTGGAATGATTTGCATATAAAGATGGAGTTAGAACTTAGAAGAGGACATTTGCAAACAATGGCAAAGATTGCATTCTACGTTTTCATCATTGTCGCTACTTTCAGTTTGTCACTTGCAGCTGATATTTTGGGCCTGAACCAGTCCATAAGGAATGGAGAAACATTAGTTTCTTCAGACCTAATCTTTGAGCTAGGATTCTTTACTCCTGGCAACTCGAGTATGAGCTACTTAGGCATATGGTACAAGTTCAATCCTGAAACGGTTGTGTGGGTTGCTAACAGAAACAACCCGCTAGCTGATCATGACGGTGTTCTCACATTTAGCACTATGGGCAATCTAGTTGTTCTCAACCAGTCAAATGGTGTTGTTTGGTCTTCCAAGTCGTCCAGGGTCCTCTCAAATCCAATTGCACGGCTCCTGGATTCGGGAAACTTTGTTCTTTGGGATAATTCTAGGTTGAGTTCTGATGAATTCTATTTGTGGCAAAGCTTCGATTACCCATCTGACACACTTTTAGCAGGCATGAAGCTCGGGTTAAACTTGAAAACGGGTCTCAAACGGTGTCTGACTGCGTGGAAAAGCATGGAAGACCCTTCTCTTGGAAATTATGTCTCCAGGTTAAACTACAGTCAGGTTTTACCCCAGTATGAACTAGTCCAAGTGGATGTGCCTGGTATAAAATTTCGAACTGGGGACTGGAATGGAGTTCAATTTGTTGGCGATTCCTTTACACCAAATCGAGCTACTGTGCCCATGTTTTTGTCCAATGAAACCGAGATCTCCTTTATGTTTGAGGTTCAAAACAGTCAATTTTCCTCGATAATGAAATTAAACTATGCGGGAATGCTGCAGGTTTTGTTGGTGAATAGATCAAGAAGCGCCACATGGAGTGTTATGTACGAGTTCCCTAGTGATCTCTGCGATTCTTATGACAGGTGTGGTGCTAATGCCATCTGCAACATTAGCGTGTGCAAATGTGTGAAAGGATTCATGCCTAAGTCACCTGACGAATGGACGGTCCTTAATTTTTCCAGCGGATGCAAGAGGACAATACCCACGAATTGTTCAAAAGGAGAAGGGTTCTTGGAAATTAATAAAGTTAAACTGCCTGACCTGTTGGAGGTTACGCTGAACAAGAGCATGAGCCTCACGGAATGCAAGGATGAGTGCTTGAAGAACTGTTCGTGCACAGCTTATGCTAATTCAGATATCAGAGGAGGAGGCAGGGGCTGTCTCATGTGGTTTGGGGACTTGATCGACATGAGAGCGTTTGAAGAACCGAACTACGGGCAAACTCTATATATACGCTTATCTGTTTTCGAACTGGTATGCATACTTATGCTAATTGACTTATTTCTCCTAAATTATTGAAATGCTAGTTATCTGGGCAAGAGAAAATGTGGAGGATTTAATCTTCACAATTCTTTTTGTCTACTCTAGATGCCATGCGCAACCACACCAGAAGCAAAATAATTATCGTTGCTATTGTATCGTGCTCAATCATCGGTGGATTGCTTTCAGTTGCAACTGCATTGCGGTGTATAAAGCATAGGAAAAGGAGAATTGGGATAGGAGGTAAGCCTGATCTTCGATTAAGGCTGATTACGTTATGAACTTAAAGTTGCATTGCTTCAATTTGTTTAATAGACGTGCTAGCTCGTTGTCATAGTTTTATGCTGATGCAAATAGACGGATGTTACTCTACATGATCTAGAAATCACAAAAGAAGACATCAATTTACCATTGTACGAATTGGCTGCCCTCGAAAGTGCCACGAACAATTTTTCTGACGAGAACATGATTGGAGCTGGCGGCTTCGGTCCGGTTTACAAGGTACACAATTTGGCTCATAACATATAGAATTCTGCGTTGAACGGATGATGCATTATAGAAAAGATGCTGCTATTGTGTAGGGAAAACTTCAAACAGGACAACTAGTAGCAGTCAAGAGGCTATCAAAGAGTTCAGGACAAGGTCTTGAAGAGTTCAAGACTGAAGTACTCTTGATCGCACAACTTCAACACAAGAATCTTGTTGGTCTTCTTGGTTGTTGCATTGAGGGAGAGGAGAGAATCTTGATTTACGAGTACATGGACAAAAAGAGCTTGAATTACTTCATATCTGGTCAGAAAATTTCATATTTTAATTCCCTACAAATCAAATGATACTATTTCATAGTGATAGTGATCGAAGTTATCACTTTTCATTAGCTTTTTTTTTTTTTTGAAATTGACCGTGTGCATTTTGAATCATCCACAGATCAAGAACAACGCTTGTTGTTGACATGGCAAAAACGGTTTGACATTGTTGTTGGTATAGCAAGGGGACTTCTCTATCTTCATCATGATTCCAAACTTCAAGTAATCCACCGAGATCTTAAAACAAGCAACATATTACTAGATGGCGACCTCAACCCTAAAATTTCCGACTTTGGCTTGGCAAGAATCTTTGGAGCTAATGAAAAAGAAGCAAGAACAAAAAGAGTCATTGGAACTTAGTAAGTCTTCTTTTCATTTCTTTTCTTTAGGTCTTGACATGTAGCACTCATCATTAGAGGACTACAGCCTAAAAACCTTCTTTTCGCATAATGCAGTGGCTACATGGCTCCTGAGTATGCTATTGATGGGAAATTCTCTTTGAAGTCGGACATATATAGCTTTGGCGTGCTCTTGCTGGAGATAATTAGTGGCAAAAGTAATCGAGGATTTTCCCATCCAAGCCATCACCACAACCTTCTTGGACATGTAAGTAAACAGGCACTAGTAACCCCAACATTCCACCTTTCTTTGATCATTTACACAATCATTCGTGGCAATTTCTCAATGACTAAGCACATGAAGATCCCAATTTTTCTTCCAGGCACGGTTGCTTTGGGGTGAAGGTAGGGCCTTGGAAATAATGGATGAATGCCTGCATAGTTCATTGGACAGAAGCCAAGTAGAAAGATGTATTCAAGTGGGCTTGTTGTGTGTCCAAAAGTTCCCTGAAGATAGACCGGCTATGTCGGCTGTAATTTGTATGATACTCAATTATGGATGGGTCCTGCCTAAACCTAAAGAGCCTGGTTACTTCATGGAAAGAAACTCGATGTACTCTGATGGGGCTTGCTTAAAGGGAGACTCACACACACAAAACACAGTCACTATAACTATGCCGGAAGGTCGGTAGGCATTCTGTGCTATTGAGTCGAAACTTTGGTATAGTGATAGATTACTAGGTTTTCGTTGACAGAGATTTTGTATCCATGTTTGGTTTAGTTGGGCCGTGTTAGGCTTTTTCACCAAATGCTCTTACTGGAACTTGTCGAAAAGTCTTCGGCACCTTGTGTCAAGGGCCAGACAGTCAGATCTGTGATTTCCTATTCCAAAGTTACCACATTTCAAAATTCGTTGGCTTAAGAAAATAATAGACCTGAACTGTAGCGACCAACAGACGGAAGAAGACGAAGTAATTTCACCCCCTCCCCCGAAAGGAACAAATACGAAACGTAAAGAAGTACCACAAGACGGTATAATTGTTGCCATATCGGCATTGCGTGCGCATATTTTTTTTAGCCTTTTCCAGTTCATAATCGTGTTTAATGTGTATGTTAAATACGTTTCGAGTTTGTGTCCGTGTAAAAATCTCAAGATATTCACTTTCTTATTTGAATTAAAATTCATATGATGAAGTAATCTTCTCGACTAGTTTCGAACGTAGGGGCTCATGATTATTGGCTTATACGGGATTGTTCAAAGGATTTGTACCGGTGGTTGTTTGAAACGTATATATATCCACACGAGAGAAAAAGAAATAAAAGACTCTCCCGCTGCAGGACAAAATAAGGGGATCATATATTCCATAAAAGTAAAATGGGTTTGTCAAGGGAAGATATAAAAGGCGTGGGTTTGCCTTTTCGTTTCCCTTGAGTGGCGGCCGCACAGTGAAGCGTTCCACAAAGCAATGCTCCGAACAAAAGGAGCTGTTGAACACGCATTGATTTGTGCTGTAAGCTTTACATCCAAATTGAGTTGTTTATTTATAAATAGTAGATTTAAGCTAAATATAGGTGTGGGAGATACTCGTATAAGCAATTGTAATTCAAATTCTCCGATTATAATTGATTATTTGTTATTGATTCTCCCCGTGAGTAAATATATGACATTCGGGCTGAATTACATAAATCTTTGATGTCTTTTATTATTCATCGTTTGCTTCTCTAGTGATATCGCATTGATTTAATTACAAAATCTTGTCCGTTTCTACAATGAGGTCAAATTGAAAATGTGACACCCTCAACAAACTCACAAGACCATCCTGTTAGCAAATTGAGTGAGTTAATTCATGAATGTCACAATATGATATTAGAGTGAGATCTCCTCCCGAAGATATGTGATCCAAGGACAAATGATGTAAAGGTTGGTGGACCTATAATGACTCGGTCCGAATGAGGGCGGGGAATGATTGCCGAGGCAAGAAGGCCTGGACAAGAAGCAAATTTCGGTAGACTTTTAGGATGGCTAAGGGGCGGGAATGAATTGAATTGCGCACTGAACAAGATGAGACAAGTTCTTGAATTGTATATGTGATGTTGGAATACACTCATAAGAGGCGTTTTTTTTTTACATGAAGACAACGTTTAGCATTGAAACTCAACTTTTAAGCATGCTCAGGTGAGAGACCATCAGGATGGATGGTCTCTTAGGAAAGTGCTTACTTGAATGCCAAATGACAAATCCATGAGATTTGTGATAAGATGAGTTAAAGTTGTTAATATCTCCACGAAATTACTCCAAGGTGTCTCAGAAAAATCAACAAAAACGACCCAAGGTTCTTTGCATGGATCTTTTCCATAATCATGGTCTAACATTAAAATACGGGGTGATATAGTGGGGTCTCTCACCTTAGAGCAGATCTCTCACCTATTTCTTCTCCTTAAGTTTTTTAAGGACATGCTTAGGTCCAAGTTGAAGTACTATATTAATTGAACATTAACAGTCCAAGTAATCATAGTAAAATCCTAAGATCGGCATCCTACAATTTTTTCTCCGTTTTGGACCATGATTAAAGATTCAAAGGGGAAATACGGGCCTCGTGCCCCGATTGCTCTAGGCCACCTATAGCATTGCGTGGGTGTCTTGATGGAAGGAACTATAAAGTGGGTCTGTGGTCTTCCACTTCACAAATATTGGTCAAATTTGATTCTTATCAATTTTTAATTACACAATTCGTGTAATCCATTTACTTACAATCCCCGATTCGGCGTTCGTGATTATTTATTTGGATAGTTAATCAGCTCTCTAGACAATACTTCATTACTCCATAAATGGCGGCTGCTGCAGTTTAATTCTCTTTGCCGTACCGTCCGACCCATTTGAAGGGTTCAAACTACCCGCGCAGAAAGTATGTCCAAACGCCGCTTGAGTGTTAACTTCGCCTGTCGTTTCAGGAAGTCTAAACGGGCATGGTTGACCCTGGAGTCATCTTGACCAGGAATGATGGGTTCGATAGAGACAAAGGTGTCGTGTTGAAAAATTGTTAGATTGCATGAAAATGATATTAATTGTTGGAAATACATTGAAAAAATCATACAATAAGATCAATTATGTGAGGCGTGTAAACACATTCCTTAAAAATAATTCTACCTCCTAGGAATATGAAACTTAGTGCATAAGATTTTAGTAGCTATCCTCCCAATATACAACAAACATTCATCTTTATTCTGCATTCAATAATAAAAGGAAACAGGATAGCGTTATGTGTATAACCAACAAAGAAAATATAAATTAAAATATTGTGGTTTTGATATATTTATATCACTTTCTAATTATGTTCAAAGTAACTATTTATAGGTATTAGAAAGATAGCCCTTTACAAACTGTTATAAATATGTTGATAATTAATACATGATCGTTACAAAAAAAATGGGGGTTTATGAAGAAATAAATTGAATGCTATACGGCTTATGCTAATTCAGATAATAGAGGAGGCAATGGCTGTCTGATGTGATTTTGAGACTTGATTGACATGAGAGTGCTCAAAGAAGAGAGCAATGAGCAAACTCTATACGTCCGCATATCACCTTCTGAACTAGGTGTGTACACTTATGCTAATTGACTTTTTCTTATCTAGGAATGCATGTGTATCATGTTTCCTCATTTGAGTGTTATAAATTTGAAAAATCAATTACTTGAGTGCCATCGGCAATTTGCCTTATCGAAAAATCCGATGTGAATGTTGGTTGTCTTACGACGCTTCACCAGCGTTGATGTTGATAATTTTTTAATATTTTTTATTTTTTATTTTTTTTAATTTTGTAATTTCCTTTTTCCCCTTTTTTTGGGGTCAGCGAGGGTCATTGGCGACCCTCACCGATTGCAAAACCCTTGCCGAAGGCCTTCGCAACCACACTAGGTGACAGCCGCCTCACCTTTAGTCGTGCTGGCCGTTGGTGAGGTGGCTAAGAGCCTTGCTAGTGGTTGCCCGAAGCTAGTGAGGGCTTCCTCGCCCAAATTTGGAGAGGGCCTTTGCAGCCAAGTCAAGGTGGCCCTTGTCCAATTTGGGCGAGAGTTTCATAGTTGGCGAGGGTCGCCAGTGACCTTTGCCGACCCTAGAAAAGGGCAAAAAAAAAAAAAAAAAAAAAGAAAAAGAAAAGTTCTTAAAAAATTTTAAAAATAAAAAACCATTTTGGATGGGAAATTCATAATTTTTTTTTTCGTAGGATGATTTGTTGGAAATGATACTCAAATGATCAATTTTACTTCAATGTAACATTTAAGTGAACGAAAAAAAAGTTACGGCCCTCAAGTGAGAGCTATACAAAAGTTATGGCATTTGCGCTATTCTTCACCTCCAAAATTTTATCCCCCCTCCCAAGCGGATGCAATGTAGTTTGACATTGACAGACAGCCAGCAGAACAATGATAGTATTTGTTTTCTTCAGGAGTGTTTGTCGAATTGTGACCATAGAACGTGGATTATCAACTTTGGATGTTCCAAAGTTCAACGATAGAGCGTGTTATATCCGCTTCAGTATGTGAATGACTAATAGCAATCTGTGAGAAGGTTACCTAAACCATGCACAATTTAGCTTGTCTGACGTTGCTTCCTTCTTTCTTTCTTTTCATATCTTCCCTTCCTCTGTGCAAATCTACTTGTCTTGTGTTGTCAATTCTCCAGTAGTCGGGACAAGAATGAATTATTCAATCATGTTGACATAACCTTTTCTGTCTGACGAGGACTTAATTAGATTATTTATCCACTTTTGGTGGGTGAAATATCCATTTTTGATGGGTGGAATATCTGAGTAGACATCTTTTCATGTATCTTAGAAAAATCTTGCGCGTACTTGCCATTCTATGTCCAAGTCCAAAAGTTACTTCCATGAATGATGCCTATGTAGAGAAGAAAACAAAAAGGTGCTATCAGTAAACATCATAGTTTAAGGTCATGCATGGTATTACAGGATGAACCTTTGCAGTTTGACGTCGCCTAGCACGCACTGTATCCCCATCCAATGGGACTGCGACTATGCAGCTACAAGATGCTCTATGCTTTCCACATCAGTAAGTCATAAACGACGCTTGAACTGTAGTGCCAAGAATGGTAATGATGGCGTGGTGGGTATGCCAAACCCTAGTCCTACATAAGGGGAACGGAAGAAACGAGCGATAAGTTACATTAAACTAAATTGCGATAAGTTACATAAAACTAAACTATCCACCAAATTGAGCGTTTCCTTTGTCGTGACCAAAATTTTCGGGTGCACCACCTAAGGTTTGCTAATGGATTACTAAGCCTAAACTTAGCTCGAGCTCTTCCAAACCCATATCAATTCGCGACTTAGATTGAAGTTATTAACATGCATTTGATTTTTAATCAGGAGTCGCCACTAATCAGTTTGCGGTAGATCGATTAGACACCTAAATAAAATAATGAGAGGATTATTTTACTCTTACGAATTAGAGATTAAGGGTACGGGGATTTTGTTACATTAGATTTCTCTAATGCCCTTTTGGTACAATTTCTTTTTAATTTTAAAAATGTTTTTGCAGACAACTTGGATTTATTTTAACCTAAATTACTATAATGCAATATGGTGATCACACGGGTGCTCAATCATTATTAAACATTGAATAAAATAAATTGCACCAAATGAATTCAACACACTAAAGCAAGTAATTATTTTTTTGGGGTTTTTTTTATCTCAAAATTAAAACATGCTCTTTAACTACATGACCTAATTTTGCTAACAAACTATTTCTAATTATATGAACCCAACATGCAAACTAATTGATATGCACCTAATATTTTTGTGTTTTTTATTTATTGAAATTCGGAATTAACAAAAACCCTAATTAAATTATCTAAAATAAATAATTTTCTAATTTATTTTAGGGGTTAATTTGACTTAAACCCTATCCTATCTTAGAAAACTATTTTTTTAAAGGGATTATTAAAATATGCAAACTTTATCTAAGACCCTATTTAGATCTAACCCTAATTTATTCCAAAAAATTATCTAAACGTGCAATCTAAAAATGCAATCCTAATTTACTAAACTAACACACTCCGATGCAAGATATTTGATTTTTTTTTTTGTTTTTATATTTTTTAGTATTTTTCCAAGACAAGCAATTATTAGATAAACATTATATCTAAACAATCAAGATATTCAACAAATAAAAGATTAAAATAATCAAAAAAATAACATGTTATCTCACAAGTTAAATTAATGATTACTCGATCCTAAACATCATGACATATATAAAAATGTTCAAAATAATTAAAAATCTGATCCGAAATCTTACGGATCAAATTAATAATTATAATGATTTAATAATTAAAATACTATCAAATTACCCAAAAAATATAATATAAAAAAAATCCAACGTGATCCGATCCGACGTATTATGGATCAAATTAATAATTATAATAATTTTGGAAAAACTCCTGCGGTTAATGCCCACAAAATTCATGAAATGAATATTGACATACTATATTCTAATTTAAACAATAATAACAGAACTTAAAAAAAAAAAAATAACATTAAAAAAAAATAAAAGTAAAAGTAAAACTAAACTACCGACGGAGCTTGGGAAGGAAGGCAGCAGGGTGGTCGGTGGAGTGGAGGGTGTCTGGCGTTGGAGCTCCGGCGAGAGCTGGGCGGCGACGGGGGGGGTGGGTAGGGTTTAGACTTGGACCCCGTACTCCGACACCGTTATAATCGGTTCCTCTTTTCTGGACCCTATACCCGACCATGTTTGTATTGGACCCTGTACCCGACCCACCCTATTTTTCTGATCCGATTCCAGGGTCAATCCCGTTTTCACTAGAATTTGTTTTGCAATTTTCGATATCCTATACAATTTCGAATTTTATATTAATAAGTGAGAAAATAACGTAATCCACCTAATTTATATTGAAACATTAAGCACTGGTAATATATTAATACATGAACTTTTTGACTAAACGAAAAATTAAGGATCTATAAGGCTAATTATAATAAATAAAATCATAATGCAAAGAATTAACAATAAACATTGGTCTAATATTAGTCTTATTCCCACAATTATTACAGAAAGTTACTCATTTATGCAAGCATAAATCCTTATACAAAAGAGAAATTAGGCGAGCCAATCTATGTGATACACAAGAATTTGGCGGTGACGAACACCATCCGTCCATCAGATAGTGCGAGAGGGAGCTGGTGAGGGAGGGAAGCAAGTGAAGAAGATGAATGACAAGGGAGGAGTGCCGTGCATGTTTGAGAGAACTAAGAGAAAATACATCGTGTGATTCTTAGAGTAAGAATAGAAATCGGGAAAAAAAAAATTTTGGACCTCTACTTACAAAATCGGTCCAGGAACCGGTTGGGAACCGGTTCTCGACTCTGTTTTCCGGGTGGGCCGGTCTGGGAACCGGGTATACCCGGTCCGGTTGCACACCCCTGCTGATGGTGCTGATGGCAGAGGTGATGACGACGTTGGGCGCGGGCCGCTGGTGCAGTGGCGAGCGGCGCCGGACAGAAGGAGACGCGGGCGAGTGTGCAGCCGCAGAGGTGGAGCTGCAGGCTTTGACGTCGTAGGGTGGTGCTCGGGCGCGGGCGTCGGCAACGGCACGGTGGATGCGCAGGCAGAAGGAGGCGCGGCGACGGACAGCGGCGCGGCAGCGGGTGAGCGTCGGGCAGAGGGCAGGCAGCGGCGTCAGGCGCTGGGTCGCGGGTTGCTGGGCGACGACGACGTCGGGCGGAGGCGGAGCAAGGGCATCGGCGTCGGGGCTTCTGGCGTCTGGCACTGCAGGTCGGCAACGAGCGCTGGGCGGAGGTTGGCGCTCGGTTGCAGCGGCGTCGCGGACGTCGGGCGCTGGTGCAGTGGCGTCGGTTGAGTGGAGGATGCGTCGCGGCTGGAGACAGAGGCGGAGCAGGGGCTGTGCGGACGTCGGGCAGGCTGACGGTGAGCTGCTGGCGCGATCGTCGGGCGGAGGCGTCGCGACGGCGGGTCGTCGGGCGAGTGGGGGCGGCCACCGGCGAAGGCAAGGGCGGCGTTGGTTGCAGAGACGGACCGCCGGGTTGCTGGGCTCGAGTGATGCAGCGACGGTGAGTGCGGCGACGAAGGAGCTCTGGCGTTCAGCGCTGCTGGTGCGGGCACAGAGACGCGGAGGTCGTTGGGTTGCAGAAGCTGAGGCGCGGCAGGCGAGGCGGACGGGAGCAGATGGAAGCGAGGCACCAGTGGTAGCGATCGGGGCGACGGGCAGGAGCAGAATCAGTGATGCGGGTTGCTGGCGTCGCTCGAAGGAGGAAAGCGGCGCGCGGGCTGCTGCTCGGCAAAGGCGCGAAGGCGCGCGGAGGGCGGATGGCACTCGGCGACAGCAGGGGCGCGGAGGTCACTGGTGCTGGGCGTCGGGCAGAAACCAAGGAAGAAGACAACTCTTTTTTTTCAATTTTTTTTGTCTTTTCCCGCTTTCTGCTCACTCCCTTTGCCGTCGCTGGTTTCTTTCTTCTCTGCAAATGGTCAGAGAAAAGAAAAGAAATGACTCCACCCTTTTGACTTTGTACGGTGGAAAGGGGGGTTTCTTTTTCTTTCTTTTTTTACTCTTTCTCTCTTGCACGAGTTCTTTCTCACGAATTTTTTCGGTCTTCCTTGCACGAATTTTTTCTCGCACGAATTCTTTCTTCCCCGCATGAATTTTTCGGCTTTTCCTCCCCGAATTCTCTCTTGCGCGCCCCCCTTTTTATATGCAACGAAATTGAGTCCACATATGGAAGAAGCAAAACTTCCTTCTTCCTTTTGATTGTATCTCGCGCGATTAAAGTGTAATCTTTACGATTTTATTTTATTTTATTTTCTTTGTTCACGCCCATCAACAATTGAAAGAATTGATGTTTCTTTTATTATGTCGAAAATGCATATTATCCGAAGATTAACGCCAAATATATATCCCATCTGAGACATTTCATTGGAACCTTCCAATTTTCAACGAAATATACTTCTCGGTATATATTGTTTGAATATATAAAAGATTTACTGAATATATCAAATGCGCCTAAAATTATATGCTATGTAATTTTTTTTTTTGAGTAAAAATTAACCCATTTTTTATGCAAAAATTTAGGTGTCAACATCCTTTAGAGATTTGAGTCATTTAGATTTGGACCTTGGCCATTATAGGAAGCAGAAACTAATCCACAGACAAACAGTGGCTGTGGCTTCCTTCATTTAGTGACCCCACTGATCACAGTTTAAACTCCACAGTGGAATCTTTCTTCTGTATCTTACCTAAATATGCCATTCAAAGAAGTTGGAAGCTTTCATCAACTTGTTTACTTTTTTCTTGAATCAATTAGAAAGATCTGAAATGGATAAACCTCCTTTCATCAACTTCTTTTACGCTTCTGTCATCACCTGTCGCTGCTAGGCCTGTCAGTTTCTGCTCTCCTGGAAAATTAAATAACAGGTTCCTGGGCATATGGGTCATGGCAAATCCTGAAACGGTTGTTTGGCTTCCTAACAGGATGGTCCACTCACAGATTCAAATGCTACTCTGGAAATAAGCAATGAAGGAGAACTTGTTCTTCTCAACTAGTCAAAGAGTGCCATTTAGCCCACAAATTCAACCAGGGTTCTCAGAGGCCCTGTTGCGCAGCTTCTAGATTATTGTAACCTTGTTCTTACGGAAAGCAGCAGTTCAAATTTTGTTAATTATTGTTGCAAAAGCTTTGATTACCTATCGGACACAATTTTAGTCTGAATGACAATGGGATGGAACTTGAAACCAGTTTGGAACATCATCTGACTTCCAGGAAAAGCATGGAAGATCCTTCCCCAGGAGACCACATGTGCAGATACAAAATTTAGTGGTGACCTCAAATTGACGTAGTAAGCCAGTATTGAATCAAAGTATGTTGAATTGGACCGCGGAATGGAGTCCAATTCGCGGTACTTTCAAGGTGGTGAATATTGTTGTTAAGCAGGTTTTTGTTTACAAGGCAATGGATGCCTATTCTGCATATGAATCTCTAGAGAATGGAATCACTGCCAAAGTTGCATTCAGTCAGCTGATGTAGTGTAGTGTCCTCTATGAAGACTGGAAGCATGGAGTGGGATCTAATGTACTCATTGCCGCATGACCATTTGACAGCTGTGGATGGTGCGGTGTGTATGGTGTGTGCAGAGTTGACGAAAGTCCAAGATGCCTGTGCTTGCAGGGTTTTGTGCCCAAGTCACAAGAATAGTGGTGCATGCTTAATTCGCCAGAGGGGTGGATTAGGAAAATTCCACCGAATTTTTCGCGTGGAGAGCGTTTTATGAAACCTTTCCAGGTGAAATTGCCTGAACCGACCTATTTCCAGCCATTCAAGAATATGAACCCTGAGGAGTGCAAGGTTGAGTGTCTAAAGAATTGTTCTCGTACGGCTTAATGCTCATTCAGATGTAGGAGGAGCAGGTTGCTTGATGTGGTTTGGTGATCTCATTGATATGAAAGAAAATGGAGGGATTAATAATGAGCAAATTCTACCTAAGTCTAACTTCTGAATTAGGTAAATACGTATATTGCATCTGCATTGGCTAACTGGTTTAGCAATTGGCCTTTCTCTTTTGTTCTAATCTTGCATTACATTGATGTATCCTTTGTCAATGCCAGATTGAATCACTATCTTGTTTTTAGGGTAACGTTTCTATTTAAAAATTATTCTAGAAAACAAAAATAGAAAAAACTATTTCTATTCCGAAGAACAATTTTTGAACAAAAGAACGCGTTTGGTAATTGTACAAAATTTCTGTTCCTGGAATAGAAAAAGAATAGAAACACGTTTAGTAAACTTATATAATTTTTTTTGTTTAATTTTTTAATTTTTTCTTCCTTTTGGCCGGTGACCTTGGCCATCACCGGCGACCGGCCAACGAGGGCTGGCGGCCTCGCCCAGTCACGGCGAGGCTCGCCGACCCTTGGTGAGGCCGAGCTTGAGCTCGCCCAGATTCGGCAAGGCTGAGCTCACCCAGCCAAGGTGAGGCCAAGCCTCACCGGGGGTCAGCGACGCTCTGGCAAGGTCGTCGGCCCTTGACGGCCGGTCGCCGCATCACCGGCCATGGCCAAGGCTGGTGACCGTTCAAAGAAAAAATAAGAAGAAAAGAAGAAGAAAAGAAAGAGAAGGAAAAAATAGGAGAAAAAAAATTGTTTCTCGGAAGTGTTTTCGGGAACAAGAAACAAGTTTTTCTTATTTCTTATTTCTGTTTCAAATCTGTTCTCGGGAACAAAAGTATAAATAAACGTGTTTTGTTCTTTTTTCGTTCCTCGGAACAAAAGAACAGAAATTGTGTTCCGGAGAACAAAAAAAGAACACAAACAAACAACCCTTACTGCTTCTTTCTTATTTCCAAATTTCTTTGGTGAAGCTAGATTCATCAACTTGCTGTTGTTCTTTTTCCCTAGAAATTAGTTAGTTAACTTCTTCCAATATGCTAGATTCAATCTACTATCCATCCAAGAAATTGGTGACCATATCGGGATTGCTTAGAGTATGCACGACATTAATTGTAATCTAGAAGAGAAGAATAAAAAGACCAGGTACGCTAAAATACAAATATTTTACTAGGGTCTGTTCGTTTCGCATAAAATATCATGTTTTAGAAAAATATTTTATAGGAAGTCATTTTTCAAGAAATGATTATATTTTCTGATGTTCTGCTATAACTTGAAATTTGAATGGAAAATATTTTTCATTGTTCGTTATCTAATTTGATTTTTTTGAGAAAAATTACCAAAAAATTTAAATTTTAATATTTTTAATTGACCAAAAAACTTAATTTGAATATATATAGTTTTCAAAAAAATTGAATTTTAATTAATTTTATTTTAAAAATCGAATTTTTATTTTTAAATTTTAAATTTTTTTCTTTCTTTTTATTTTTTCCTTTTTCTTTTCCTCCCTTCTTCTTCCTCCTCTTTCCTCCACTGCCACATGCCTCAACTTGGTTGGCTGCCCAGCTGCCGACCAAGACGCAATCGCTAGATCCAACGAGCTCGAGGCTCAGCCAATCCAGGCGAGCCTTGAGCTTGTCGGCCTAATCCAAGCAAGCCCGAGCTCCATCGAGGCTGGTGAGCTCAAGCCTCGCCCTCGTCGGATCTAGCCTTGGGCGAGGTTGGAGTTGGCCTACGGCTAGTCACAGACGTGGTCATGCCCGGCGATCGGCCAAGGAAGAAGAAAAAGAATAAGAATAAAAAAAAAACTCAATTTTTTAAAAAAGAAAAAAAAAGAAAAAAAAAGAAAACATAAAAATAAAGAGGACAAGGGAAAACAAAGAAAATAAAAAATAATTCGAATTAAAAGGAGGAGGAGGAGGAGGAGGAGGAAGTGAGAGCTTAAAGGGTGTGGGATAAAAGAGATTAAATGAGGAAAATGTTTTCCACTCCCCTAATTTAGAAGACTTTTTTCTCATTATGGAAAATGTTTTCCCCAAGCAATTCATTTTCTATGAAAGGAATGTAGAAAATTTGGAAAACATTTTCTTGGAAGTTCCGTGAAATGAACAGAGCCTAAGTGTGTTTAAATTCTGGATTGCTCTTTTCTTTTAAGGCTGTAACAATATTTAGGACAAGGTCCTCGTGATGTTATGAATGAAGTCCTTCTAATTGCCGGACTTCAGCAACGGAATCTTGTCAGACTTCCTGGCTGCTGCATTGAGGGAGATGAAAGCATGTTGATTTATGAATATACGCCAAATAAAAGCCTGGATTAGATTGATTGTAGCTCCATCTCCAACACAATATGAATCGCGCATCACACCACTCCACACCACAGACTCTTCCTGCGAATACTTACTCCTTTCTATAGCAGTTAGGTTAGCAAGAGAGTTGATTAATAACTGTTTCTTTGACAATGCGGGGACTCCTCCACTAGATGCTTTCTCTGTTAGTGATAAACATTCATATAATACACGTAAAACACGAATTTAGAAGTTTTTACACGCCTTTTGATGAGCAAACCAACATAGACTCTTAAAAAATAATGGTATTAGTGCATTGCAAGTGTAAAACTAGTCATGAAAGTACAATTAAATCTCTACCATTCTATACTTGCAGGAAATGTGAGTAGATCAGTCGAGTCAACTGAAAATTCTGACAGCTTCTTATAAGGTTGCCAGTAGTCCTGTCCAACTCCTAGAACTCAGCTTGCATGGCATAATGACATGCATTTTTCTTTTTAGTTTCTCAGAGTTTCACGGTTCTGCATGATCTAGTTTAGGCATGGAAACACCTACCTTTTTCATCTGCGTTTTCATTGTCGCCTGTTAGTCTTTGGCTAATTGACTCCAGCTGATACATCAAGTTCAGGCCAGTCTATGAAAGATGGGGAGACATTGATCTCTTCAGTACAAAGCTTTGAGCTCGACTTATACGACATTACTTGGTTTCTTGTCCTTCTGTTATGGTCTAAAACGATAAACATGCATGCTGAATTTGCATGTGGGCATCCTCTCTCATACACCATCAATATCAAGTAAAACAATTTTCACTCCATAGGAAAGTATAAAACGTTGTCACCTTAATTAGCAAACCATTCGTATCTTGGAAAGATCAAATAACTGCAGTGTTCAGTTCAGATCAGTAGATCCAGATTGTTGCCTTAATTAGCAACCATTCCTATCTTGGAAAGATCAATTAGCTGGAGAGTTCACTACAGCTTAGTAGATCATAGTGTGTTTCTACTTCATTCATATGCTTGATTCTATACAGACTTGTTACCATCTGATGTTTTTCTGTCCAAGTGCTCCTTATCAGACTACGAGGCAAGATTGGAGTCTTATTCCTTCCATGACTGATGGTATTTTGGTGCTTGCTACTTGAGAAACACGAAAAGGGAAAACCTGGACAAATAAAAATCCCTATTTTTTAAGGCACTATGAGTCTACACATTGTCCTCATTGGATTTTCCAGATGTGTCCTTTGTCCCTACTCCAATCTTCACAGCCTGGCTTCTCCATCTTCAGTAAGTTGCATAATGGTGCAAAAGGAACAGGGCGAAATTGATACAAGAGATGCAATAACTGTAACATTTATGTAGACAGAGAGAATAAGCTGAGTCAATTAAACGCTCAGTCAGTTGAGGAATGATTAAGAATGATGTCAAAAAGGTATTTAGTACTTACGAATTGAATCTAGTATTTAAGCAAGAACTGTTTGCTTTGATTTCCCAACTGTATAATAGTTAAGACTACAGATTTCAAGAATATTTGTTCATAAAAAGATTGGGATACATATCATAAGTGACGTATGAATAGAAATCTCAACATTACATAAGGTGACTAAAAATAAAAGTGATCATCATCAATATCGCAGCTATATGTTCCCAGAGTGTGAATTCTATGTAATGTTTTCTGTGAGATCTAATGTATTTAGCCTTGGAGAGCTTTTGTTAGAGATTGTAAGTGGCAAAAAATATAGAGGATTCAACCATTTGAGTCACCACGGCAACTTTCTTTGACATGCAAGAGAGAGCAGGATTAAGATTTTCTGCCCCTCATTTTGCATAGTAATCCAAATTTGCATTTTTTTGTCAGGCACGGGCGCTTTGGATGGAGGACAAAGGCGTGTAACTCATGCACTACGGGCATTTGTATGATTCATTCGTCGAATCTTAAGTAGAAAAGGTGTATTCAGGAAGTTCTGTACGCATCTACAAGTTCCCCGATGATACACCTGCAATTTCCTCTGTAGAGCCCCAGTTAAGAAACCAAATGAAGGTGCAATCTTGCCTAAACCTAAACAGCCTAGTAGTTCAAGAAGGTGCAAGTGTGGCCATGGTGTACATGAAGAATCCATGGTCCATACAGTTAATGCAGTCATGATGACAATACTGGAAGGTCGAGTGGGTTTTTACAAGGAATTACAAACATATCTGAGACATGCTAAGGCTACTTTTGTTTGATTCTTGATTTATGCAAGCTTTAGTAGATAATGAATTGCATAACATGGGAATGCACCATTTAACCACAGAGGAATGATCAGTTAAATGATTTCTTCTTTTTCTTCGTGTAAATTGCTCATTACCTCTGTTTCCATGTTATGTAAATTAGCTGAAACGGCTGAATATAACAGTGTAAATGTCTGCGATCAGAGGTCATCCGGAAACCACAACAAAATGACAAGCAAGTCTTTGGTTGTGCTTACAATTTGAGATTGCTTTATATCTATGGGATCAAATCTATCACAAAATGGCTCACTAGTTTCCTTTTTTTTTTTTTTTTTTTTTGGGTCAACAAAATTTTCATTTATTATCAAAATGATACATGAAAGGATTCATAAAAATCTCTCAAGTCAACATAACAAGGCAAGTCCGTAAAACTCCAATCCTGCAAGAATAGATCTATGATTGCATCCAACGGAAAGGATCAACGGCCGATTACCAAATTACACATCATCATCACTAATGAGCAGATGTCGGCATATTCATTTGTAGTTACGGTTTTGCCTTTTGGTGGTATGCGCTTAGATTCAGCGTCCTCAACACCATCATCGTATGAAAACAATATAAACGTGTTGAACAAGTTAGATTTGACACTTGTAAGAGCGAACCCTTTAGCAAGTGCAAGACTCCAAAACATGTAACAAAAACACATTGAACGAGCACAGATTTAAGACCAAAACTATTGTGAACGCCATTGAAAGCGGAGGCAATGGAGGTGGGGGGACTTATTTATTAAAACTCCTAAATCTATAATTAGATCATAGAGAAAAGTTTCAGATCTATAACTAGATTGGAAGGGTAAGAAAAGAAATGATAGGAAACAAAAGAAAACTAGAGAGGGGAGGGAGAGATTCAAGTCAAATCCCTGCCTTCCAGAAGATATAAAGACGAAAAAAGCCGAAACTCAGGGCTCCCCAAGGGGAGAGAACGTTAACTGCTCACAAGTTGCCAAACTTGCGTTGTCACTTAAGTAGCGCTGACACTAATACACCACATGCAACACGACACGCCAACACATCATTTCTCCAAAAATAGAGAATTTCGACATTAGTTAGAACACATTGTTATATACATAATAAATTATCATATTTATGATTATTTCAATCAAATTAATTTGATTCAAATTCACAAATAAATAAATAATAATAAAAGCTTAGAATGAAATTTACACTAAAAACATTAATTCACAATTTATTAATATCCAATCATTGTTTCAATTTGACTAATTCAACTCCATTCTAATAATTGATAAAATTTGAAGAAAAAAAAAGTAAGCAATTCACATTTTGGACTGTGTTAGACATGTTGGAAGAGAAGAGAAAAAAAACTTGGGGATGAATTGTATATCACGGTTCGACCAAAAAAAGAATTGTATATCACGGGAAGTGAGAATCAAAAAAGAAAAGAATATTAGATTTTTCTTCTTTCTCCATTTATTATTTTTATTATTATTATTTTTTCACATATGTACATTTTGACCCATCATTTATTAATTGACCTCGCCAGTTGGAATCACTTTTCGGAAACTCGCATGTTAGAATTTCAACTTTGAGTATCGGAAAGTGTCGGAAAAATTGACCAAGTGTTGGATTTTTCGACACATTTTGACCGAGTGTCGAAGAGTATCGGACACGTGTCAAAGTGGCTGATACGACATAAAAGCTCTCGGAAAGTGTAGTGCTTCATAGGTTGTCACATCTTTCTTAAATTAGCACAGCCCAAATAATTTTGGGCTGAAAAATAGCGTTGGGCAACAACTGGTAGTTATTACCTGTCTTTGTCCTGTAGGCTGTAATAGAGCCGTGGGGAGAGGGGTATGACTTTCTTGCATGGCATAAATAGACATCGCAAGTCTCCTAATCAACAACACCTAACAGCTTGACTTGGTCGCTTCCATTCCATGACCGTTTGATATCTTATCCCACTGGAAATGGCTAGTGATGGACTGTGCAATAAAAGTAAAGAATATCCTCTCAGGTCGGCTTCAGCTAGATATCATTGGTGAGAAGCTTTGACTTTAAAACTGGCCATTGAGAGGGAGGAGCCAGGAAAGAATAAACAAAATCCTTATGGCATTCTTAAAGCTTCCTTATTCCCCCTTCTTTTACTCTGCCTTTACCATGTTAGTGCTGAATTTGTCGATGGCGTCTGATACCTTAAGTTCAGGTCAGTCCATTAAAGATGGAGAGAAATTGATCTCTTCAGGCCAAAGCTTTGAGCTTGGCTTCTTCTCTCCTGGCAACTCTACGAACAGGTACTTTGGCATATGGTACCAGATCACTCCGGAAACTGTTGTTTGGGTTGCCAACAGGGACGATCCACTCACTGATTCACACGGAGTTCTCACATTTAGCCATGACGGAGATCTAGTTCTTGTCAATCAATTGAAGAGGGTCATCTGGTCTTCGAATTTGTCCAGGGTTCTGAAAAACCCGGTTGCCCAGCTCTTAGACACTGGGAATCTTGTCGTTAGAGAGCATACTAATTTAAATTCTGATAACTATTCATGGCAGAGTTTTGATCATCCGTCCGACACTTCACTACCTAGTATGAAAATAGGGTGGGACTTGAAAATCGGTTTAGAAAGGCGTCTGACATCTTGGAAAAGCATGGATGATCCTTCCTCTGGAGACTATAGTTACAGGTTGAACATTCATGGGTTGCCTCAATATGAACTCGTCAGTTTAGCATCTGGCAAGAAATATCGGACAGGACAGTGGAACGGACTACAATTCAGTGGTTCTTCAATGGCACCGAGTGAAGTGGGCACGGATGTGTTCTTCTATGGTGAAAATGAAATATATTCTGTATATGGAGTCAGAAAAAGTAAATTTATCATAAGAGTACTTGTAAACCATTCCGGGTCGATCCAGATCTATGTTGCAAGTAAAAGAAGCAATGCCTGGAATATCATGTACTCGTCACCCAACGATAAATGTGATACTTATGGTACTTGTGGAGCCAATAGTATCTGTAGAATTAACAGAGATCCAATATGCGATTGCTTGAAGGGGTTTGTACCAAAGTCCCTAGCTCCTCAATTGGTCCGGTGGATGCATGAGAAGAATATAATAATAAGAATATTTTGGGCAAAATTGCCCCTATTCTAGCCATCACGAAAAGCTCACTTGCAAAAATTTAATAGGCCGATAAGTTCAAGCTTTATTTGAAGTTAAGATGGCTACTTTAGACTCTTATTCGAGATAAGGTCCCGGCCATCTTTCACTATATATCCTTACTTAAAATTAATTATTTCCAATGCCAATTACAAAAATTGCCAGTTGAACCGTAATCTTTTTTGTTTTCTTTGGACGCTTCTCCATAGTGACCAGACGTGGAGTGTCGTCGTTGGAATTTGCAAGCCCAAATAGCGTGTAATAACCGTTCCAATGTTTGAATAGCGTGTAATGACCGTTCCAATCTTGGGAGTTTATGTTCGCTATCTTGACTTTCATAGAGATGATATTTTTCTTTAGCAGACCTTTATATATAAAGTTTGGTCTATTGAATTCATATATGCAATGACACACTAACTTTAAAAAAAAGAAAAAAAAAGAAAACGAAAATATTACTTTGTCTTCCGCTAGCAAAAAGTTGCCCAAATGTTTTCATCAACCGTAGCGGGAGGGGGAGAAAACATGAATTGCGAATTCAATTTGAGTTTTTTTTTTATTATTTATTTTAGTGTTTTGGTTATTGTTCAATTGGTCAACACGAACTCCAGCTCTGATTTCAATATAATGAGAATATTTTGGGCAAAATTGCCCCGATTCTAGCCATCACGAAAAGCTCACTTGCAAAAATTTAGTTGGCCAATAAGTTCGGGCTTTATTTGATGTTAAAATGGCCACTTTAAACTCTTATTCGAGATAAGGTCCCAGCCATCTTTCAAGAAAGATGGCTTCACTATATATCCTTACTTAAAATTAATTATTTCCAATGCTAATTACAAAAATTGCCAGTTGAACCGTAATATCTTTTTTGGTTTCTTTGGACCCTTCTCCATAGTGACCAAACGTGGAGTGTTGTCGTTGGAATTTGCAAGCCCAAATAGCGTGTAATGACCGTTCCAATGTTTGAATATGAGTAATCACAATACGATGAGCACGTTCTTGCCAAATCTGACAGATTTTAGCTTGACCGATGTTTTTGTTGTCGGTCTTGACCTTTTCCTTCTCTCCTTTTTCTATGACCAGGTTCTTACCACGTCAGACAATTTTAGCTTTTCTGATTTTTTGTCATTGGACGTTGACCTTTTGCCCTTTCTCTCTTTCTTAATGTAAATAGAGTTTTCACATGTTATCGAATTTCTATCCAGAGTAGGGAGGAGGATGAATTATTCTGACATTTTGAGTTTTGGCGAGTTTACCTTCATTTAACAAGAGGAAACTTTAGCCTGAAACTGTGGATACAAATTGTCAGGGGAAAGATCCGTGAGGGGATCTTCCTGATTTAATCTGTGAAAAAATCTCATATGCAATTGACATTTTATGTGAAGGAAAAGAATTTGGTCAATTAACATGCCATGCGGAGAAGGCAAAAATGGATAAGAATTTTTTTTTGGTGCTGTAATAATGGAAAGTCGAGTTGAGGTGATAAAGAATATCAGATTATGTGCCACACCCTAAATCCTAGGGGAAATGCACAGTCGTCATTCTCCTAACCTGAATGACACCACCTCAAACCATACTTAAAGAAATCCAACTCCCAAAAGTTCTCATTGATAGTGCTCTCACCCAACTTGTCTTTAACCGAAAAACTTGAAAACATGAAAAATGAGTGGAATGAATAATCATAGCCCAAAAAGTAGTACATCTTTTCTAAGGAGATTAAACTACTACTATGCATGTATATAAAGTAATACCAAAATTTCATAACCCAAAGTATAAAATATATATATCGAGTCATTCATGAGTTGTTTCATTTTAATAAAGCTTTATACTAATAAAAAAAAACCATCTAAACTATCACCGCAATTCAAGTATCAATGGTCAAATTCATTAATTAATTTCTATCAAATCACACATCAATGGTTAATCTATTAAGAAATCTATTGCTCAATATTCTAGTGTAGTTAAGACACATGCTTGGTGACAAGATGAATAAAAATTCCCCCTTGGCTAGGTCTCCACTCACAAGGCCACCTCAGCTCAAAAGGATATCTTAAAACTGGTATACATAGCATCAAATAATCATCCTCCAGTACTAGAAATCCAGTCCATAATCAATCTCATAAAACCATTATACATTTTAAAAATCAAAACAGATAACTTTTTCACAATACATCTTATCCGCTAGAAATACCTTTCTCAAAGCATTTCTCATATTATTCAAAAATCTTTTTGCAAACTAGTTTGCAAAGTTAAACATGTGCATATGTATATCTTCACAATATCTTGTAGAACACGTTTTCTAAAATATTCATAAATAACCGAGAAGTAATAAATACTTGATTTAGTTTTCTATACAACAATAATGCCATTTCTTAACCCACATTATATATAATCCATATTGCTTTCCAAATATGAATTTACAAACTTGAAGAAGAGATAGTACTACTTACCTGGAAATACCCAAAACCAAGCAACACGCAGCTATGAGAATCAATGTCAAAACCAAGTAAACTACGCTTAAAGGCTAATAAAACAATTCATACACGACAACAAATTGCTCCCCAAAATTAATTATTCAAGCGTTTGCAACATGGAATTCGAATGTGAAATCCTAAAGTCTTTACTTCCACCAAACCATTAGCTCTAAATCGACTCCCATCTAGGAAAAGTACTAAAAAAATCATAAATCTATTGTATTGGTACCAATTCAATTCTAAAATTTTCAATTGGACCAATTAGTCATAAACATTTTCAGATTGGTACCAATTCAGCTCATTCAACCAAGTTTAGCATATTTTGACATGGCATTTTTTAATAATTTGTTTCTTTTTCCTTTTTCTTTTCTTTTTCCTTTTCTCTTTTCTCTTCTTCCTCCTTGAACTGTCCTCGCAGTGGTCAGCAAGGGTCGCGGCCTTGGCTCGCCTCCCTAAGGCCCTAGGCGAGACCGGGCGAGGGTTGCGACCCTCACTAGTAGCCTCGCTAGAGGCTCACCGGCTATTGCAAGGACAATCCAAAAGGAAGAAGAGAGAAAAGAAAAAGGAAAAAAAAAAAAGAAAAAAAATTAATAAAAAATTCGAAAAAAATTAAAAATTATTTAAAAATTATCACATCAGCCTTTGGCCACTGGCCGACGTCTATGTTAGCCCCGGCCAGCTAAAATTGGCTGAATGGACTGAATTTGTATCAATGTGAAAGTGTTTAAGATTGAATTGGCCCAATTGAAAGATTTATGTCTAAATTGGTACAAATGTAATAGGTTTATGACTTTTTTGGTACTTTTCCCCTGTGTCTCTACGACACTATAATTCACAATTTCCTTGAAATACCAAAGCTCAATAAGTTTAAAAATAAAAAAAATAAGATTTCGCGGCTTGAATTCACAAAATTTTGAATATATGACCTAACTCCAAAAACTACTCTAGTTGAAATAACAAAGGGTGTGAGCACTTACCAAGCATTGTGAATAAGAGTTGAATTGGTTTGGCGAGGAGTCCGCATCGGGAACGCTTGAAGCCCCTCCTTTCTCTTTCCCTTCTTCCTTCTTTCCTCTTGACCGGTCGACTTTTTTTTTTCTTTTTCTTTGCTTTGACCGGGTCAAGTCCATATTTACATTATGAACTATCGTGGCATGGAGGCCACATAGTAGCTGAGCGGTATCTCCGCCATCCGATGGGACTGCCTTACTACTTTCCGCATCATTTAGCCGTATGCGAGCTTGGACTGGTGCAACAAGGATGGTGACGATGGCGGCAAAACAGAAAGCGTGTAAGTGACACATTAATAAAACTTGCCTTTTCACCAATTTGAGTCAGATTTGGTCTGTGACGATTACGGGAAGGTTAAAGAGTGATCGACGAACATTTGTGTGACTTAGCTTCTTGCTTGACCCAACTCAATCCAATCTGGAACTCCTAGAACTCGCTCTGCACCAAACAAAGGTATCTGTCTTCTGTTTCTTATCCTGTCATGCTATTCTGAAAAGTTTGAATCTTTATCTAGTTGTTTACTTTATCTCGTGGATCAAACAGAAGGGTTTGCAATGGCAGATTATCCTATCTTCAGCTTCTTCTGCACTTCCATCGTGGTTTTGTCACTGCTGCGCTTGTCTACTGCAGTTGACACCCTGACTTCAGCACAATTTATTAAAGAGGGAGAGACATTAGTTTCCGCAGGCAGAAAATTTGAGCTCGGTTTCTTTTCTGCTGGAAGGTCAAAGAGCAAGTTCCTGGGGATACGGTTTGTGGCGAGTCCTGATACGGTTGTTTGGGTTGCTAATAGGAACAATCCACTCACTGATTCAAATGGTACTCTGGAAATAAGCAATGAAGGTGAACTTGTTCTTCTCAACCAATCAAGGAGTGTCATTTGGTCAACGAATTCAACTAAGGGTCTCCGTAACCCAATTGTACAGCTCCTAGATTCTGGTAACCTTGTTCTTAGGGAAAGCAACAGTTTAGATTCTGTTGATTACTCATGGCAAAGCTTTGATTACCCATCAGACACGATTTTGGTTGGTATGACAGTGGAATGGAACTTTAAAACCGGTTTGGAACATCATCTGACTTCCTGGAGAAGCACAGACGATCCTTCCCCTGGAGATTATACATTCAGATACAAAATCGATGGGTTACCTCAACTTGAAATAATCAGCAATGGTTCAGCCAAAGTATATCGAACTGGGCCATGGGATGGAGTTAAATTTGGTGGCGTTTCCAATGAGCTGAATATCGTTGTTAAAGCCACTGCTGTTTACAACAAAACAGGTGCCTATTTTGCGTTTCAAGCTTTGAAGGACGATGTCACTGCCAAAGTCACATTAAGCTCAGATGGGTTTGTGCATTGTCATCTTCTGAAGAGCGGAAGCATGAAATGGGATCTAATGTACTCGCTCCCTCACGACCCTTGTGACAGCTATGGATGGTGCGGTGCTAATGGCGTGTGTAGAGTAAACCAAACCCCAAGATGCATCTGCTTGCAGGGCTTTATGCCGGAGTCACAAGAAGAGTGGGACATGCTTAATTCAACAGAGGGGTGCATAAGGAAAATTCCATTGAATTGTTCTCTTGGCGAGGGTTTTCTAAAACTTTGGCAGGTGAAATTACCTGACCTTGTAGATTTCCAGCTATTCAAGAATATGAGCCTTGAGGAGTGCAAGGTTGAGTGTCTAAAGAATTGTTCTTGCATAGCTTATGCCAATTCGGATATTAGAGGAGCAGGCTGCTTGATGTGGTTTGGCAATCTCATTGATATTAAGGAAATTGACGAGGTTGATAATGTGCAATATCTCTTCCTACGGCTACCTACTTCTGAATTAGGTAAATACATTTATTTAATCTGCATTGGCTAATTGGTTGAGCAATTGCTTTTTTTTTTCTCTGTTCTAATCTTTCACTACATCTGATGCATCCTGTGCCAATGCCGGACTGAACTAGTTCTGTTTCTCACTATATCTCATCTTCAAGTTTTTTCTAATGGAGATAGATTCATCAGCTTATTGATGAACTCCTTCCCTAAAATCAGTTACTTAACTTCTTCCCTTATGCTAGATTCAATCCGCAGTCCATCCAAGAAACTGGTGACTATCATAGTGGCTTCAGCCATTTCGGGATTGCTAATAGTGGGCATGGCATTGGGCGTAATCTGGAAGAGAAGAATGAAAAGACGAGGTAAGCTAAATACCTTTCTTTTACATCATGTAATCAATTCCCAATTGATTTTTTCTTGCCGAGATTATGGTATGGTTAGAAACTAGTTTACATGCCTTGTAGGCTTGCCAAGTGGGACGGATGACATTGACTTGCCATTATATGATTTCACTGCTGTTGCTGTTGCCACCAACCATTTCTCTCAAACAAACAAGCTAGGAGCGGGCGGCTTTGGTTCTGTCTACAAGGTAATCAGTTATAAATCAATAAATTCAGATAACAACAGAGGCCCACAATGAGTAATATAAATGCAGGGAAGACTTTCCTCAGGACAAGAAGTAGCGGTGAAGAGGCTGTCAAAATATTCTGGGCAAGGTCCGGATGAGTTTATGAATGAAGTCCTTCTAATCGCCAGACTTCAGCACCGGAATCTTGTTGGACTTGTTGGCTGCTGCATTGAGGGTGAAGAAAGAATGTTAATTTATGAATACATGCCAAACAAAAGCTTGGATTATCTCATTTTTGGTCAGAACCGCTTGATCTTTCTCAGTTCCTTTTCACTCGATTCCTTCTGCTTTTGTTCTATCTGTTGATTCCTTCGCCATAAAATATAGCCAAATGCTAAGTTAATTAGTTTTTGATGGGGTTGAGTGTGTGTAGATCCTGAGAGAAGCCCCTCTCTGGCATGGAAAAGGCGATTTGACATTGTTTTAGGAATCGCCCGAGGACTTCTTTATCTCCACCAGGATTCAAAATTACAAGTTATTCACAGAGACCTTAAAGCAAGTAACATTTTGTTAGATGCTGACATGAATCCAAAGATTTCGGATTTTGGCCTAGCAAGGAACTTTCAAGGAGATGACACAGAGGCAAAGACAAGAAGAATAGTTGGTACATAGTAAGTTTCTCATATTGATTCATTCGAACAGTGCACTATCCATCAGTATATGGAGGAATTGAAGCTTGACTTGCTTGATGCAGTGGTTACATGTCCCCTGAGTATGCCTTTGACGGAAAATTCTCTGTGAAGTCTGACATTTTCAGCTTTGGTGTGCTTTTGTTGGAGATAGTAAGTAGCAAAAGGAATAGAGGATTTCAGCATCCTGATCATCATCACAACCTTCTTGGGCACGTAAGTGGTAGAGGATTATTTAGATTTGTCATTTTCTTTTTTGCTAAACAAGATCAGATATTCTGTTTCTCCTAAAACCGCATCCTATTTGTTCTTTCTTCCTGTAGACAATGTTATTTTTTGATGCGCAGACAGTGGTAATCACGAATGGTTGAAATTTTTTAGGCATGGTTGCTATGGGGTGAAGGGAGGGCCATGGAACTTATCGATGTATCTTTATGCAACTCTATTCTCGAGTCTCAAGTAGAGAGATGCATTCAAGTGGGCTTGTTATGTGTCCAAAAGTTTCCTGTAGATAGGCCGACAACGTCCAGTGTTGTTTTCATGTTGGCAAATGAAGGAGCAACCTTGCCGCCGCCTAAAGAGCCTGGTTTCTTCGTGGAGAGAAGTTCAGGTAGCTCAGATGCATATTTAGTTAAGGAAGAAGCCTACACAGCCAATGTCATTACAGTCACATTGCCGGAAGGTCGTTAGAAATGCTATTGAGGATGTTTCTGCAGATTGTAGACTGGCCATCTCGGGTACAAAGGACAGAAGAAGCGTAAGTGGTGTAAAGTTCAATAACAAATTTGTCAAAAGGGTACTGAAAATTTAGTACTGAAGTTAAAGTGTTGAAAATGAAGATAAAAAGTTGTTTCGTGATAATTGTAAACTAATAGCTAAATTTTATCGATATCTTAAAAGCTATAACAATGATAATTATTGGTAGGTTTTAGCAGTATATTTGGCAATTTTACTAGCCATTATATATATTATTTATTATATAATGAATTAAGCAACCCTTCTCTTATTTATTGAATTAAGTGGACTTTTGACTAAATTGAGTCTATCAAGTTAATGCTAATTAAGGTTATCAAGCATGTTTTAATTAAGCGTTGAACTTCAATTTTCAGCACTTAATTAGGTTATCAAACAGTCCCTTGATCAACCACTAGGGTTTGCCCAGTGGCCACCCTTCCAACATGGAAGGGGGAGGTGGGGGGTTTGAATCTTCACATTCTCGGGGGGTTGGGATGGGGACGATATAGTTTCACATGTGTGTTTCGACTCCCACGCCCTCCTTGGCAAAAGTCTGAGAGCGAGAGTTAGAATATGAATAGAGTAGGACTAACAAAAAACAGGTCCTTCCTTGATCTAGATCTCGTGGTTTACACATTGGCAAATGCAAAGCACAAGACCGTTCGCCCACTCACGCAACAATCCAATCCATACTTAGAAACTATGAGGCTCACCATGTTAACAATAGCTCGTGTTCACGGACCTTGAGCTCCACATCAATGAACCCACTCATTCTGCGAAGAACGACAAAAGATTGCGAACCTCATCCGTCATCATCACAAAAAAAAAAAAAAAAAAAAAAAAAAACCAAAAGCTTCAATTTTCCCAAGCAATTAGCCACATTCGCCTCAATCATTCCCACCCCCATAATTGCAAGTAGACAAAAAAAAACAAAAACCAAAAAAAAAAAGGGACACCACACTACCAATCCCACAAAAAAAAAAAAAAAGAGTCAAAAAACACAACAATAGAAGAATTCACGTACTTCCCCCGCATCCCCACTGCGCCGAAACGGGCCGCAACCACCCGGACTTGGCGGCGCAACAGGGACGATTGGGGCGCCGGCGGCCTCGGTGGCCAGGGCGCAATCGAAGTGGGGGAAAACATCGCGGTGGGGGGAAATTGATCGGGAGGGCGACTGGCGGGCGATTGCCGACGGACGGGGGGTCTTACCTTGGCAAAGGAAGAAGGCTTTTTTGTAAAATTTCAATGAGAATCGGAGAGCTATTGAGGAGAAGCTTCAACGTCGATACTTTGGAAACAGAGAGTTGTTTGTGGGTGAACGATGGAGAAAGAAAAAAAACGTAAGGTTTTATGTTTCGGATAAAAAAAATCCTATCCAACCTTATCCCACCTCCCCCCTCAGATTTTTTTATCCGGTTTATATCCCATCTATATCCGACCTTATCCTATCCTAGACAGCTACCAAATACGGGATAAGATAAAACATATCCTATCCTGGTTTTTATCCGGTCGACTAAAAGCAGCCTGAGTGTTTTCAAAACTAAAAGTCCAAACACTTTCACAACGCTCAATTTTGATAACTAGATTCCCATATGATTTTTTCATATTCTTTTGATATTTAATAATGGATAAGTGTTGTAGAAGTCCTAAAACTTGTCACGAAAATGCAATTGAGTCCTAAAGTTAACACCCTTAGTCTTATTAATAGAAAATGATGACGTGGCGCCGACGTAGTATTTTAAATGATTTTTTATTTTCCAGTTGGCTTTTTAAAATAATTTTGTATTCGATTTTTAAAAAAAAATTATATTTAAAAACTAAAATTCATTTTTTTTAAAAAATTGTTAAAAAGAGAAAAAAAAAAAAAAAAAAGGCCAGGAGTCGCCGGCCGCCCATTGCCGGAGGGGCCGACGACGGTCACCGCTGCCGCTCGACCAGGGCGAGGGCTAGCGACCCTCGCTTGGCGCCGGCGAGGGCTCACCGGCCCCGGGCGAGGGCTCGTCGGCCCTCGCCCGGTGCCAACGAGGCCTTGCCCTAGTCGGACGATGGTCGGCGACCGTTGCCGACCCCTCCAAATGCGATGGGCAGCCACCTCCTCTTGCCCTTTTCTTTTTATCTTTTTTTTAACAGTTTTTTAAAAAAGAATTTTAGTTTTTTAATATAACTTTTTAAAAAAATTGAATAAAAAATTATTTTAAAAAGTCAGCTGGAAAATAAAAATAATTTAAAATGTCATGTCAGCATTTTCCGTCAATAAAACTGACAGTGTTAACTTTAGGACTCAATTAAACCATTTTGATAAGTTTTAGAACTTGATTGCACTTTTTGCAAGTTTTAGGACTCAATTACATTTTCATGACAAGTTTTGGAACTTTCACAGCACTTATCCCTTTGAATAATACTTTATAATTTGGTAGGATAGTAGAAAAATATATTTTTTAGTTTGATGTAAATCAAAGAAACAAGCCATGTTGTTTAATAATAGCTTAATATGGAGTATTAAATAGGGATGGGCTTGGTCCGAGAGGGCGGTTTCCACCTTAAAACGAGAACCGTCTACTAATGACCGTTCCGAAAAATTGAAACTAGGAACCGTCCGTTAGTTCTATGGATCCACTTAAGAATCGGATTGCCAGTCCGGTCCGATTCCCGAGTGGATCCATGGAACCGATTCTCAATCCCTACAAAATTACATTCATCAATTAATATTTCTTGATGTATGGGATATTCTGGAGAAAAAGATGAGAATGAGGAGGTCCCTCTATTCATTGCCTCTAATGCTTTGATTTGAGCCTCCTTGCTTCCCATATGAACTCTCTATATACATGTATGATGATGAGCCTGAGTAAGCCCAAAATTAATGTCGAAGCCACCATCTTTACCATCACCATGGAAGCAAACATCATTGGCTCATCAACCGCCATTGTTCCTTTTCTTTTCTTGTTTCAGTTTGGTGATTCTTCTTCCTCTTGTTGCTTCACATAGGAAAATGGAAGGAAAGAATTGCTCTCACTACACCTTCTGCATTATGTTTTTTACTTAAAAACATCAATTCACCAATGCAATTTTACATATAAAATATATAAATATATCGGTCTATTCCGGTTGGGTAGGTGAGCAATTCTACACCTAGAACCAAGAACCGGACCGGTACTCACCAGTTCTAGTAATTTAGAACTGGAAACTGGACCAATTCTCATGGGAACCGCCAATTTTAGGCCAATCCGGTCCGATTCTGGGCGATTTGAGTGGTTCTTGGTTCCTTTGCACACCCCTAGTATTAAATAATATTGACTAGTTACCAAATAGGAATGACAACATTGATGATAGGTTTTAGGCATCTAACAATATAATAGGCAAGATTGTAGTTTTATTTTTAAATGTTTATTATATCGAATAGGGCTTGTTTTTATTATCCGGCGTAGGGCTTGTTTAATACCCAATTAAATGATAAAATATATAAATTCAGCACCTAAGAGATTAAGCTTGTTCGGTAACTTATAAAAAAAATTGACTTAAAATATTCAATTAAGTTAAAGGGGCCATTATTAGCAATTAGATGGCTATTAGTAAATTACAATTTGCTAATAGAGACAGGGAGTTAAGAGAAAATTCCAAATAAAGGCCTGATGTCATGCCCTGAGCCCCCAAGCACGTGGATATCCCATGACAGTCGATTAGTTGCGACGTCCTATGATGTGTGGTTGACCCATTCTTTCTTATTTTTCGATTATACACAAGCGGAAGCATCTAATATAAACAACACTCAATCAAACAACAACAACAGGGATAGTATAACACAACAGACAATTCCAAAAACACAATATTTATTTATCAACTTGTTACTCCAAGAAATTTAGTATTTACAAGTCTTTTCCAAACGAAAACTTCCTAAGCGACCACGGGCAAAAAGGGTTAGAACGGACAGGGTTAACCTACTCCTTTACACGAGGGTTCTCCAAAAAGAGACTCCCACCCTAGCTTTAGTTCACTATGGCAGACCACCAATCCTTAGGAAAAAAAAAGAAGATCTCCATTGAACTTGACGAACCAAGCCATGAAGCTGTGGGGAACCAGATGATTTAGACCCTCCTAAACCCAGAAGGTGGTAGTGTGCTTCAAGACGGTCGTCTCAGTCCTTGACACAGCATACTTAGTCACGCCTCACTCAAAAGGCATGGGGACCCCAAAACGATCAGGGCGCTTCATCACTATGGGCCTGAAAATAATTAATAACAACAGGTGAAATAAAATCTCAACGAGTTAACAGCACAAGTCTCGATTAGGATGTGAATTCGTCTCGAATGAAGCCTAAACATGCAATGACATATAATCTTACCTCGCATTGGCATACCCCTACATATTGGTAAATCACATAGGCTAATATCAATGCGTTAAGCATAACCAATAATCAGAATACACTCCATAATATCCAAGTGCATTGCCAACACGTGTTCCAATTATTATGACCCCTCAAGCCACGACAAACACACAAGTTAGTAATCTTTCGGCATGACTGAGCATTGTCCCGCACCTATTGTGCACGGCATCATTTAGAACCCCCGCCTATATGGCATTTCTTAAGGAGTATCGGTCTGGTCTCAACCGTGACTTAGCATTTAGATGCCCGGCGGGCATCCGATAAAAATTGGGTATTGTCCCCAAACTCCCATTAGGTGACCATTCAAGCACGCTAACACTTAAACCAATTTTTTTTGCCATCAATTAGCACAATGCAGTAGTGTTCATACTCAAATAACAAACGTTGGAAAATTTTACACTTAAAATTCCGGTAAAATAATTGCATGTGGTTACGTACTTAAAAATCAATCATTCAAATTTTACACGGTTTCATTTTTAAAACCCCATTGTCCCATTTAGCACGTAAAACATGGCGTCCAAATATGACACATTAAAATTTTGCCACTAAAATCTTCTTTAAAAATAGCATTTAAAATTCATGATTTGGATAATTAACATCATTGCATTACAAGTTCAGACAATCACAATTATTACATAATTTCATCCAGTAAATTAAGCATAAAATTCTATTTAATAACTAATCCGTCATTTAAATTGCACTAATAGTGATTAAGTAGCGTTAAATGCGATTAATTAAGCTAACACCGATTAATTACACTAATCATGATTAATTAAGACTAACTATCATTAATTAATATAACTGTAATTAATCAAGACTAATCATCGTTAATTAATCTAACTAAGATTAACTAAATTAATTAAACTAACTACGATTAATTAAACTAACTGTGATTAATTAATCTAACCACCCTTAGTTAAGATAATCACGATTAATTAGACTAATCATGGTTAATTAAACTAATTACGATTGATTAAGGCTATCTGTCATTAATTAAATTAATCACACTTAACTTTAATCTAAACCACCCTTAACCATAGTTATGGCTAAGCTATCATTATTTGCCACTAACTATCATTAGCCTTAAAGTAAACCTACCCCTAAATGCAACTAACTTCCTAATCAAGTATTAGGAGTTAACTAATGGTTTTTCCGCCGGTGGCGTGCTTGTGATGACGACAACGAGATGGTGTCGAGGATACGGGGCTCATGGCTCGAACGATGCACCATGGTAGCAATGCGGCCACTTAAGGATCACAGCCTCCTCGCTTTGGGCGGTGGTGACCAGACGGTGGCGGCGACGGTTCGATGAGGTGGAAACGGCAAAACAATAGTAGTGCGGTGGCTTGACGGACAGGCGATGAAGGTGGCGATGGAAATGGCGGCAAAAGTGGGTGGTTTTGGAGAGAAAATGGAGAAAAAGAAGAAGATGAAGATGATGATGAAGCAAAATGAGAGAGGAAGGAGAGAGAGAGAGAGAGAGTTTGGCCACTATGGGGAGGAGGAAGAAAAATGAAGAGGGAGAGAGAGAGATTCCAATAAATTTCCTCAAATTCCTCCTTAATTCCCTCTCCTCCGTCCATTTATTTTTTTGTCATTTAGTCCATAAATGCAAGGGCTTTTTGGACATTTCACACACTTTTTGCCCTTAGGCCCATTTACTTGAATTGGGCTTGATGGCTTTGGCTTGGCCCACTTAGGCCTGCTTGGCTGATCAGCATGGGTGTGAAGCCCAATGGTCTTCGCTTGGGTCGGCTTCTCATTCCAACTTCCAATTCTCGACTGATTAGCCATTTTTCCGAATATTTTAAATTGGCTGATAGATCGATGGACAAATGAGGCAGCATCCAATAGGTTAGTCTAAAAATTCTCAAAAACTCGATACTTAAAATCGAATTAAATTTCATAGTTAAAATCGATCAAATACAACTTTAGTACGACATAAACTATCGGGTGGCTTTTAGGAGCTTTCGCATGGTTGACCCATGGTCGATAATTTTCAATATACGTTCATGTCTCTTCGAATCGCAAATGATCCCCGGTTGTCATATAATCACGAGGGTTCAATTAGGTACCATGAGTACAAGATCAATAAAAAATCGGTTTATCATTGTTCGACGCGAGCATCATAATCATACATAATCACCTACGAACCGACCATTTACTTCTATCAAATCAATTTATATCCATTTGCTAATTGACTTATAATAGTGTAGTATTGATTATTGTTGATTCTTATGGTCGAGTGGTTAATTCTTGATTGAATTCTCTGGTCTTTCGCTATTTAACCATTTACGGCCTCTCTCAATATAGTAGTTAACTCATAAGTGATTAGTTCAGAGTAAATTAATTATTAGTGCATTAATGCATTGACATGGTTTTTTAATATTTTATCTTTCCCACGTGGTGTTCTACGTGACATCACGGTTAACTAAAACATTAAAATAACTTTGTTTTCGTTTGAATCCTAATTTTTACACAAAATCTTAATATCCATTTTTTCCATAAAAAGACAAACTCAAAAAAGAAAGGAAAAAAAAAAAAAGAGAGAGGCTAAAACAGAACACACACACACAAGCAAAAACCCAAGCCCTCTGCCAATGGCTGCTGCCCGTTCACCAATGGGGCGTCAACAATGGTCAATGAGGTCGCCTACCAGATGTGAGGGCCTGCTGGCCCTTGCTAGAGTTGGGAGAGAGTTGCGTCCTAGATCTAAGCGAGGGTCGCTAGGCCTCGTGTAGACCTAGTCTGTATTTTTTTTTTTCTTGTTTGAATTTTTTTAGCTTTCTTAACTTTTAATCTAATTTAAAATTTAGGTCAAAATTATCTTTGGACGAAAATGCCATTGACCGCCAAGATATTTACTTAGCCAGCGAGGTGAAGTTCTTATTTGAAAATGTTATAGTTGCTTTAAATCTTATTTGAGAAAATGATGGTACTTTAAACTCTTAATTAAAGTTTTCCTAAGAGTTTATGTCCGCTATCTTCATAGAGATGATATTTTCCTTTAGCAGACCTATATATATATTGCTTTGTCTTCCGTTAGCAAAAAGTTGCTAAGATGTTTTCATCAACCGGAGCGGGAGAGGGAGAATACATGAATTGCGAATTCGATTTGATTTTTTTTTTAGGGTTTTGGTCATTCTTCAATTGGTTAGCGCGAACTCCAGCTCCAATTTGGATACAATGAGAATATTTTGGGCAAAATTGCCCCTATTCTAGCCATCGTGAGAAGGCCGCTTGCAAAAATTTGGTCGGCCAATAAATGAGGGCTTTATTTGAAGTTAAGATAATCACTTTAGACTCTTATTCGAGATAAGCTCTATGCCAAGCCATCTTTCAAGAAAAATGGCTTCATTATATATCCTTATTTGAAATTTATTATTTCCAATGCCAGTTACAAAAATTGCCGGTCGAACCATAATATCTTTTTTGTTTTCTTTGGACCCTTATCTATGGTGACCAGATGTGGAGTGTTGTCGTTGGAATTTGTAAGTCCAAATAGCGTGTAATGACCGTTCCAATGTTTAAATATGAATAATCACAATCCGATGAGCACGTTCTTGCCAAATCTGATACATTTTAGCTTGACTGATGTTTCTGTCGTCGGTCTTGACCTTTCTATTCTCTCCTTTTTCTCAATGTAAATGGACTTTTCTCATGTTATCAATTTTCAATCCGTAGAAGGGACGAGTATGAATGATTCAAACATTTTGAGTTTTGGTGGGCCCACCTTCACCTGACACGGGGAAACTTTAGCCTGAAATTATTGACACAATTTGTCGGGTTCGTGTGGGGATCTTCTTGATTCTATCTTGAAAAAAGTCTCATATGCAATAGACACTCTATGTCAGGGCAAAGAATTTGATCGATTAGCGATGCCAGGCGGCGAAGAAGACGAAAGGCTGCATTTTTTGGGTTGTAACAATCGAAGGTTAGAGTTGACGTCATAAAGGGTATCATATTATGAACCTTCACGGCATGAAGGACATCTAGTATCCAAGGTGTATTTCCGTCCGATGGGACTGCGTTGTGACTTTCCGCATCATTTGGTCGTATGCGAGCTTGGACTGGTGCAACAAGGACGTTGACAATGGAGGCAAAACAGAGAACGTGAAGTGATACAGTAGCTAAACTCATTGTTTCACCAATTCGAGTCAATGAGATTTGGTCCCTGACAATTAGAGGAAGGATGGAGATCAATGCACAAAAATTTGTGTGAGTGGTATGCTTGCGTGACCTCACTCGATCCAGTGAGGCATTCCTAGAACTAGCCCCATGTTAAGAATGCGAATCTTTGAAGAGAAGAAATAGAGAAGAAAATAAATGAGAATTTTTTACATTGAATACCCTTTCCAAAATCAGAAAGGAAAAAATCATAGTGTTGCACTAGATAATCTCTCCATATTAGTATTGGTATTGGTATCAACGTTCCAAGCTTCAGAGTTTCAATGTTACCACTACAAAAGATATTGCCTAATATATAATAGAACTCTATGGCATATAATTATGATGGAAATTATATGTATGTCATTAGTAGTAGTAAAGGTTCTAATATTTACTATAACATGAACATTACATGTGGCCATTAGCATGATGGGTAACCTATTGGGAAGTGCCTGCTTACAACAAATTGTTTCTACACTGGAATACTATTTTTCTTTATCAGACTCCACAACTCCATCCGCTTGCACCAAACAAATGTATTCATCTTCAATATATTATCCTGTTATGTTATTTTGAATCGTAAGGCTTTCCAACGTGTATAAGTCACAAATTATTTAAATTGGTAATTGGACTCCAATAAGAATTAATAATCTATGTACAATTTAGCATGTTAACAAAATCGCGCAAAAATACATGTTGGTTAATTGTTAAAACAGATATTCAGACAAAAAAAGAAAAGAAAATAAATTGTTAAAACAGGAAGTGATTTAAGAACTTGCTAACTTAATGAAATAAGAGGTAGTAAATATAAAACTAGATAGTAACTTTATCAGTGAAAAGTTAATTAATCACTCAAATTAATACGACTAATATGCTATAAGAGTGAGTAATCGGTAACCTTAGCAATTAAATATTGGTAAGCTCTCGGAACAATCGACGATTTTGACATAATCACATGGAATTTGAAAAATGACCTTTAATAGGAGTTGATAATTAAAATAAAAGTTAGTAACTTTAATACATTGATAAGCTACGTAAGTATATATCGGTAGTTTATAAAAACAGTTGGCAATTCAAATAACTGTTTCTATTTTCACAGAATTATTGGTAATTTATTAACAGGCTATATCTAAATAACTGTCAGTATTCCTATGAAAATTTTAATCACTAACTAATATGTTACGAGCTAAATAAGTCATTGATCAAATTCAATAACCAACAGGTTTTGAAATTTTATCGATGGTTTTAAGTAATTATCGCTACAGATCTATATTTTTTGTATTTTCACTCCTGGAATGACTGAAATCAGCTTAGGACGTAATTGTCGCAGAGCTATGTGAACGATCCCGTGGGGGATGTCCAGTATTATGATTATTAACGTGTAAATGATCAATCTCTGGAAACTACGAGCCCAGACTGGCACTTCTGACTTTCTCAGGGTTGTTAATTCTCCAGACGGAGGGACGAGCTTTGACAAACTGTCATTGATAGGGTGGAAGATCCTGAAGGCAAATAAATTGAATATGATTGTGCTGCTCAGATGATGCCACGTGCGAACGGGGAAATGAAAAGAACATTGGGCCTATATAAATCGACGGTCAAAGGTGATAATTTGACAAGGAAAGCTAATCAACGTCGATGACGTGTTGATTATGATTGTGAGATTTTATGAGACTAAACTTTAGACTAAACCTAAATAATGGAAATGTATAATCATGAAGGCATAACATTTGTCCTCTTCAATCTGGAAAGATTTGAATTTAGAATCGGTATCAATTATTTTAAATACTTAAATTTTTATTTGAATATGTGGTTTATTATGACGAGCTCAAGTCCATCGTCAAGCAAAGGAGGTAATGTGCTTATGTTACTTTTTACTAATCAAATACTAACATTTGACAAAAAAATTATTAAAACACAATATTTATGAATTACAACAAATAAATTTTTATAATAAAGAGGTCATGTGTCTTCTTCTAAATTGTTTGTGTTTATGTTTTAAATTTGCTCTTTACTTAATTTATTTTGTCATTATTTTTTATCGAACTTAAATCATTATTCGGAGATATACTGCAAAGCAATAAATAAATCTAGACATATTGGTATTACAGTGAAATGCGAGGCACTGAGGTTTGAATGACATGGCCTTCTTAGCACTGTGGATTTTTTTTCTTTGTTTAATTTGAAATTTAGATGATAGATATCCATTACTATAGCTAGAAAAAGGGGATTAGTCTCACATTTACGTAGTTCCTAATAGCTCTTCTATTAAATTTTCTTAAGACGAGGAAAAAAAAATGGCACAACAGTAAAATAGCAACTCCTCTTGCGTACTCATCAACGTCCTTAACCGTATCGCCTGCTTGTCTAATTCTCAAAGCCGCACTTCTGCATCGACCATACCCTGGTCAGTGATTTCGTAAGGGAATCAATTTACGTTCTCACTTCTCATGCACCTTTTTTGAACAAATTACCGACACCACTCAAAGTGAGGTACTCTTTTGTGTATATCACTGTCCTAGATTAGCTCCACAAATGTTTCAGGTTTGAAGGCCTTCTTTTTCAACCTGTCTACCGTCGGTTCTTTTGCGTCTATGGAAGCGGTTCTGTATGGCAGCTTGTAACAAAAACACATTGTACGAGCACAAATTTAAGACCAAAGCTGTTGTGAACACCATTGAAATTGAAGGCAATGGAGGTGGGGGACTTATTTAGTAAAACTCCTAAATCAATAATTAGATCATAGAGAAAAGTTTCAAATCTATAACTAGATTGGAAGGGTAAGAAAAGAAATGATAGGAAACAAAAGGGAAACGAGAGAGGGGAGGGAGAGATTCAAGTCAAATCCCTGCCTTCCAGAAGATATAAAGACGAAAAAAGGCCGAAATTCAGAGAGGGAGAGAGCGTTAATTGCTCACGAGTTGCCAAACTTGCGTTGTCACCTAAATAGCACCGACACTAATATGCCACATGCGATACGACATGGCACGACACATCGACACATCGTTTCTAAAAAAACAGAGAATTTCAACACGTTGGGACACGTTATATATAAGTATATATATTTATATATACATAATAAATTATCATATTTATTATTATTTCAATCAAATTAATTTGATTCAAATTCACAAATAAATAAATAATAATAAAAGCCTAGAATGGATTTACATTAAAAATATTAATCCACCATTGTTTCAATTTGATTAATTCAATTTCATTTCAATAATCCATAAAATTTGGAGAAAAAAACAAGCAATTCACATTTTGGACTCGCCTGTTAGATGTGTCAGAAAAGAAAAGAAAAAAACTTGGGGATGAATTGTATATCACGGGAAGTGAGAGTTAGAAAAGACAAGAAGATTAGATTTTTCTTCTTTCTTCATTTATTTATTTTTTATTTTTTTATTTTTTTCACATGTATACATTTTGACCCATCATTTATAAAAAAAATTTAAAATTGATCTCGTTGTAGAAATCACTTGTTAAAAACTCACATGTTATAATTCCAACTCGAATGTCGAGAAAGTTGACAAGGATCGGATTTTTCAATACGTGTTGATCAAGTGTCAGAGAGTATCGGGCACGTGTTGGAGTATCTAATGTCATATGAAAACTCTCGGAAAGTGTCGGTGCTTCATAGGTTGTCACATCTTTCTTAAATTAGCACAGCCCGAATAATTTTGGGCTGAAAAATAGCGTTGGGCAACAACTCCATCGTTAGTCCTGCTTGGAAAAAGATTGGTAGTTATTACCTGTCTTTGTCATGTAGGCTGTAATAGAGCCGTGGGGAGAGGGGTATGACTTTCTTGCATGGCATAAATAGACATCGCAAGTCTCCTAATCAACAACACCTAACAGCTTGACTTGGTCGCTTCCATTCCATGACCGTTTGATATCTCATCCCACTGGAAATGGCTAGTGATGGACTGTGCAATAAAAGTAAAGAATATCCTCTCAGGTCGGCTTCAGCTAGATATCATTGGTGAGAAGCTTTGACTTTAAAACTGGCCATTGAGAGGGAGGAGCCAGGAAAGAATAAACAAAATCCTTATGGCATTCTTAAAGCTTCCTTATTCCCCCTTCTTTTACTCTGCTTTTACCATGTTAGTGCTGAATTTGTCGATGGCGTCTGATACCTTAAGTTCAGGTCAGTCCATTAAAGATGGAGAGAAATTGATCTCTTCAAGCCAAAGCTTTGAGCTTGGTTTCTTCTCTCCTGGCAACTCTACGAACAGGTACTTTGGCATATGGTACCAGATCACTCCGGAAACTGTTGTTTGGGTTGCCAACAGGGACGATCCACTCACTGATTCACACGGAGTTCTCACATTTAGCCATGACGGAGATCTAGTTCTTGTCAATCAATTGAAGAGGGTCATCTGGTCTTCGAATTTTTCCAGGGTTCTGAAAAACCCGGTTGCCCAGCTCTTAGACACTGGGAATCTTGTTGTTAGAGAGCATACTAATTTAAATTCTGATGACTATTCATGGCAGAGTTTTGATCATCCATCCGACACTTTACTACCCAGCATGAAATTAGGGTGGGACTTGAAAATCGGTTTAGAAAGGCGTCTGACATCTTGGAAAAGCATGGATGATCCTTCCTCTGGAGACTATAGTTACAGGTTGAACATTCATGGGTTGCCTCAAGTTGAACTCGTCAGCTTAGGATCTGGCAAGAAATATCGGACAGGACTGTGGAACGGACTACAATTCAGTGGTTCTTCAATGGCACCGAGTGAAGTGACCACGCCAGTGTTCTTCTATGGTGAAAATGAAATATATTTTGTATATGGAGCCAGAAAAAGTGAATTTATCACAAGAGTACTCGTAAACCATTCCGGGTCGCTCCAGGTCTATGTTGCAAGTAAAAGAAGCAATGTCTGGAATATCATGTACTCGTTACCCAACGATAAGTGTGAAACTTATGGTACTTGTGGAGCCAACAGTATCTGTAGAATTAACAGAAGTTCAATATGCGATTGCTTGAAGGGGTTTGTACCAAAGTCCCTAGAAGAATGGGATCTCCTCAATTGGTCCGGTGGATGCACGAGAAGAATACCAACAAATTGTTCGAAGGAAGAAGGCTTCCTCAAACTAGCAAAAGTTAAACTTCCTGACATGTTGGAGTTCTGGTTGAACAAGAACATGAGCCTCGAGGAATGCCAGGTGGAGTGCTTAAAGAGCTGTCCATGCACTGCTTATGCTAATTCAGATGTTAGAGGAGGAGGTAGTGGCTGTATCCTGTGGTTTGGAAGCCTAATTGACATTAAGGAGTATGAAGAAGATAACCATGGGCAAACTCTATACATCCGCCTACCAAAATCTGAACTGGGTACTTATTTTGCCAATCATTGCTTTTTTCTCTAATCATTCTAAATTTTAACCAGCTTATTCAGGAACAGCACCCTAGAGGATTGCATTTAATCTTTTCAGTCTTCTCTATCCCAGATTTCCTTCATAATTCTGACAAGAAGAAAAGGGTGGTCATCCTCATATCGGTGTCAGCTATTGCTGCTTTGTTTCTATCGGCCGTGTACTTCCATTATATCAGGAATTGCCGAATAAAGAGCAAAGGTCAGTACAACTGGTTCTATGGATGTACACCTACAAAGAGACTTTTAGGCCCTTTTGTGAGATTAACAAATGTTTTGACAAGGATCTTTGTATTAACTGGTCTTTTTCAGGTCGGAAAGTCAAGGAGGAAGATGTTGATTTGCCACTTTTTGATCTGGCTACCATTGTTAAGGCTACGGATGGTTTCTCTGAGGACAATCTGATTGGAGCTGGTGGCTTTGGCCCAGTTTACAAGGTAATGAGCCGTGCATATTCCAAGACGAAGTTAACTGCAAACAGAGTGATCATATTTCATTGTTTAACATATCTACTCTAACCGCAATACGCAGGGCAATCTTTTCACAGGACAAGAAGTAGCAGTGAAGAGACTGTCAAGAAACTCAGGACAAGGTCTTGAAGAGTTCAAGAATGAAACAATTCTGATAGCCAAACTTCAACACCGGAATCTTGTGGGGCTTCTGGGTTGTTGCATGGAGAGGGAGGAAAGGATTTTGGTCTATGAGTACATGCAAAACAAGAGCTTGGATTGTTTTATCTTTGGTGAGGTCTCTAGACCCTTTAATGAAAGATGTTACTGGTGGATGATGATGCTATCTGTGCACAGAACTTAATCCCATCTGGTTGACTAAACTGACGTCACATATGCAGATCGTGAAAGATGCTTATTGTTAGACTGGGAAAAACGATTTGACATTATCATTGGGATTGCAAGAGGTCTTCTCTATCTCCACCATGATTCTAAACTTCAAGTAATTCACCGGGATCTCAAAGCTAGCAACATATTGTTGGATGGCGGCCTAAGCCCAAGAATCTCAGACTTTGGGTTAGCAAGAATTTTCGCACGTAATGAGAAAGAAGCAAATACAAAGAGAATCATAGGAACTTAGTAAGAACTTGCCTCTTCAGAACATTTCTAAATAGGACTGCTTGTTATGTTAGAAGACTAATGACAATCACTTTGTTATTACAGTGGCTATATGTCCCCTGAGTATGCCTTCGATGGAAAATTCTCTGTGAAATCTGATGTCTTTAGCTTTGGTGTGATGTTGTTAGAAATTGTAAGTGGCAAAAGAAACAGAGGATTCTGCCACCCAAATCATCATCATAACCTTCTTGGACATGTAAGAGAAAGAGCCAGAGCGTATGTCATTCTCTCTCCCTTATCTCCCTTTTTTGGTCTTGCATGACTAAGCTCGGGATGTGATTTTTTTCAGGCATGGTTGCTTTGGAGTGAAGACAGAGCCATGGAACTCATTGATGGGTGCTTGTGTGATTCGGTTGAACCTCAAGTAAAAAGATGTATCCATGTCGGCTTGTTATGCGTGCAGAAGTTCCCCAATGATAGACCAGCGATGTCCTCTGTAGTTGCCATGTTAGGAAATGAAAGTGCAAGCTTGCCTCCACCTAAACATCCTGGTTTCTTTATGGAAAGAAGTTCAATGGACTTAAGTACAACCCGGATGCATGAAGAATTCCAATCTGTCAATATAGTCACGGTGACAAAGTTGGATGGTCGATAGTACGTTTTTCTGATATTGCTTATAGATCCAAGAAATGCCATTGATAATTTCTTTCATGCATTGTCCAAGACTTCTTGATTTGTGTGAAATGTATGAACGTCCAAAATGCTATTGACCACAGAGCAGCGATCAGATTACTAGAATTTTCTTTTTCTGCCTTCTGCAAGTGACAGTTTTAACGTACGGTTTATATTCTTGGGAAGTTTCATATGCATGCCGGGAATAATATCTTCTTTGGTCATTTACATCTTTTAGCTGGTATGAAAGTAGGATGGAGACTGAGAATCGGTTTTTGAACGATATCTGACTTTTTGGGGAAGCGTGAATGATCCTTCCTCTGTAGACCATGCCTATGGTATAAATATTAATGGATGGCCCCAATTTGAAGTGCTCCAGAAAGGAAACTTCATGCAAATCTGAAGAGATAAAAAAATGCATTTCATGAAATAACCAACGACAACCTAAGGGAAATTAGTTCTTGAATAAGGATATACAGTGAAAATAATTATAACCAGACAGCCTAAGACATAATTTTTTTTATTATTAAGACTTGGTACTCAAAAAAAAGAAAGTTTGATCCAAATTTTATTCTATATTTCTGGGGTGTAGCTTTACAGCGGACGACAAAACTGCAATTTTCTCTTGGACCTGAAAGGAATGGTGGAGGAAGGTGATGTGGGCCCAAGGAATGGTGGGACTTTCTTGTGATAATGCAGGCCTTGTGAGGTTGACGCTCTTGACTTGGATTTGCGCTAACTCGGTTTCTTGTGCTTTTGTTATGGTCTATCACGGAACACGCAAGTTGAATTTGCAAAAGACAAAAAGAAGAAATCGATATCAAAATGGGAAAATTAGAAATAGAAAAACAGATTTAAATAATGCCTTTTACAGATCTGGTCGCCTCTACCTAACTGCATTTTCATTTCTTTTTGTATCTCGTTTTCGAAAATCTCCAGAGCGGAGGCAGTACAGCCATCCCCAAAAGTACCAATCTTGTATGCTTTCGTTAATTACCTGATGTTTAAAGAGTAAGTGGGCGCTCAAAAGTCCAAAACATATGGATGTTAGAAAACAAAAGCCTAATTTTTAAATATCACTGCCAATCCATAACCTAACCACCATATCTATCACACCAACCAACAAGAAATGGGAATGGCATAGCAGTTTCAAATATAACCAACAACCTATTATCAAAGTATATTAGCAGGTTGGTTACAACATCACAGTTTTTATAATCTACCAAAAAGAATATTTACATCTCAAAACTTAGGAAAACCCAACAACTATTAACAAACATATATACAACTCCATCATACCATGGCCATAATTCAACTCCCAAAAGTTCTTATCGGTAGTATTAAGATGCACATGTGAGTGAGTTATATTAGATAAATCCTACATCGAATACTTGGTGTGGTATTGTGCAATTAACATATCCTAGTTGACTCATAACTCATCGATTAAAGTTTTGAGTAAATGTGAGTCTAACTGAATATATTAATAAAGTCGAAGTTGGGCACTATCTTAGCGATCTCCTCAGATAAATGTATTAGATTTCTGCCGCGTGCTATCAAAAAATGGTATTAGGGGTAGGTGAGGCATTGTGATGTAGCAAGATGGACTCATAAGTTGATGCAGAAAAATACCTGAATTAAGGAAGAGTGGGCCTAATATTGAACTCACAAGTGAGGAGAAGATTGTTAAGATACACGTGTGAGTGAGTTGTATTAGAGAAGTTACGCATTGGAGAATTAATGTCTTGTAGATCGATTAATATATCATAATTAGCCCATAACTTATTAGGTTAAGCTTTTGAATAAATGTGAGTCTAACTGGATATGTCAACGAGCTCAAACTTGGGTACCTCTTGGCGATCTTCTTAGGTGAAGGTATTGGACATATGCTACATGTTCCCAATAGATAATGTCCTCGTACTATCAACCACTAACCTAAAAACCAAAAAAACATGAAAGACAAGTGAAATAAGCAATCATGATCTAGTGAATAGTACAACTCTTCTAAACAAATTGATCATTGACTATGCACATTTACCAAACCAAACCAGAACTTATTTAACCCAAATTCACAATTTAGTATATGCAAAAGATAAAAATTCCCTTTTAAACAGATCAAGCATTCATTACGCATTTTTACAAAACCAAATTACAACTCATTTAACTTGAATTCACAATATAATACACACGCGCATTTACAAAACTAAACCATAACTCATTTCGGTTGAATTCACAATATAATATATGTACAAGATCAAAAATCAGTTTTATCTTTTCAACAAAGCATTATACAAATAAAAATACTCATTTAATCCACCATCACAATTCAAACATTGATGGTCTTTTTTATTAATCAATCTCTATCAAGTCATATGTTAATGCTCCATTTCCTTTAACCAATCTCGTGTTCAAATATCTAAACATGATCACACATAACGGCCTCATGACAAAGGTGCTCAAAATTCCTTCTTTGTTAGGTCTTCACCAATATTACTGATGGTTGGTTCACATGGATATCGTAAAACTAATATGCATACCCATAAACCATTTAATGAGGCTTACCAAGATATTGAGTATCAACACAAACCCACAACAACATCCTCCAAAATCCACAAAGCCAATCCATAATCAGTATCACAAATCAAAACATATAATTTTTTCACAACCTAGTTCATCAAACAGGATGTATTTCACATGACATATCTCATATCATTTTGGAATTCATTTTATAAACCAATAAACTTTTGAAATGTCTTTCATAAAACATTTCTCAAACTATTCACAAATAATTAAAAAGTAGTAAATACTCAATTTAAATTTATACAATAGACATGCTTTTAATTGCTTCTAATACATCTAATCCATATTGCTTTTGAAATATGAGTTTACAAACTCAAAGAAGAGTAAGCTTTAGTCATCTATAAATCGGCTAAACTAAATTTAAATGCTAACAAAATGACTCTTACACGTCAGCAAATCGCTTGCCCAAAGCAATTATTCAAGGTTATTTGTAAACCGAAACTTGCTCGTGAAACTCTAAAATTTGGCTCCGATTAAATTGTTACTTCAAATTAACTTTAGTCAAATCCCGCAGCTCAACAACACCATAATCCATAATCTCCATGTAATCCCACAACTTGACTACTCCAAAATCGGACTTCGCAACTTAAATTTTACATAATTTCAGATTTATGCCCTAATTCCAAATACTACTTTGATTAGACAACTAAATGGCTTAAATCCTTACCAAGCATTGCAAATCGAGATAGATCCAGCTTGACGAGGGATCCGTGACGTGTATGTGTACACGTCACCGATCAAACTAAATGGCTTAAATCTTTACCAAGCATTGCAAATCGAGATAGATCCAACTTGACGAGGGATCCGTGACGTGTACGCATGAGTTTCCCTCTTTTCCTTTCACTTTCGTCTCCCTCCCTTTTCCTCTCTATCGCTGTCACTCTCTTTTTATTCTTCCCCTTTCGTCTCTCCGTCAATGTCTTTTCGCTTTAAATAAGGTCGTTTTCTTTTTCCTTTTTCGTTTTTCATTAGCCACTTCAATTGACCAAGTCAACAAACCCAGATACTCTTGAACTAGTCCAAGGAGGTGTTCTGGTCCGTGAGAGCCGCCCTCACCCGTGTCTTCACGTTGCTCATGTATAAGGAGTAGTCCTAGCCTAGTACCTAAACCAAGCAACCGAGCTCTCTCTCCGACTGGACGAGCCAGTCCACAACATTTCCCATTTTTCAAAGGCAACATATTAAGAAGAAAATAGCTAAAAATTAGAGCTTGGGTTGGATAGAGTATGCATGGGGCTAAGATCGGGATGATTATGTGTCACTGACATAATATTGCATAAAAATAAATCAATTTGGATCGTACCAACCCAACTCGTCTTGTTGACGGGCTAGCCGTGAGGAGTGGGTATGACTTTCTCGCATTGCATGAATGGACACCATGAGTCTCCCAATAAAAACACTCGACAGCTTAACTAGGTCGTTCCATTCCATGACCCTTGCTTTCTTATCCCCTGGAAATTGCTGATGATATAGACTGCACGAGAAGTACAGAATATCCCGTCGGTTGGCTTCAGCTGAATATTCTTGTTGAGAACTTTTGAGTTTAAAACTCGTCATTGAAAGGGAGGAGCCAGGGGAAAAATTAACAGAAGGCTTTATGGCATTGGAAAAGCTTACTCATTTCCCCCTCTTTTTCTCTGCTTTTGTCATGGTTGTGCTGAACCTCTCGATCGCATCTGATACCATAAGGTCAAGTGAGTCCATTAAAGATGGAGAGAAATTGGTCTCTTCAGGCCAAAGCTTTGAGCTTGGCTTCTTCTCTCCGGAAAACTCCAAGTACAGGTACTTGGGGATATGGTACAAATTTAGCCCTGAAAAAGTCGTTTGGGTCGCCAACAGAAACAAGCCCCTCACTGATTCAGATGGTGTTCTCACATTTAGCGAGGAGAGGAATCTAGTTGTTCTCAACCGATCAAAGACTGTCGTCTGGTCTTCAAATTCCTCCACGGTTTTAAGAAACCCAGTTGCACAGCTATTGGATTCGGGTAACCTTGTCGTTTCAGAGAATATCACTTCAGGTTCTGGTGAATATTCATGGCAGAGCTTTGACTATCCAACTGACACCCTTTTAGCTGGTATGAGAATAGGACGGAGCCTCAAAACTGGTTTCGAATGGCATCTGACTTCTTGGAAAAGCACGGATGATCCTTCCTCTGGAGACTACACCTACGGGATAAAATTCAATGAGGTGCCCGAATTTGAAGTGCTCAAACGAGGCTCCACAAAAACATTTCGAACAGGGCCATGGAATGGATTCAGTTTCTTGGGATCTTCAATAACTGAGAGTACCCTTTTCAAGCCAACGTTTGTTTACAATGAAACAGATGTATATTTGAAGTTAGAATCTTCAGGGGATGATATCACCACCATAATCACATTGAATCAGTCTGGTCTTGTGCAACATCTTTTAAGGAAGAAAGAGAGCTCTGCATGGGATGTCACAATCTCATTTCCCCGTGATCCTTGTGATAACTATGGAAAGTGTGGTGCTAATGGTGTCTGCAGAAGTAACAAAGACCCTAGATGCCAGTGTTTGCAGGGTTTCATGCCCACGTCCCAAGAAGAGTGGCAGGTAACTAATCCAACCAGGGGATGCATTAGGAAAGCTCAATTGAATTGCTCTCAGGAAGAGGGCTTCCTGAAACTTTCAATGCTGAAACTGCCCGACCTGATAGACTTTTGGGTAAACAAAAATATGAGCATTGAGGAATGCAAGGCGGAGTGTCTAAAGAACTGTTCTTGTACAGCTTATGCTAATTCAGATGTTAGAAGAGGAGGAAGTGGCTGTTTCATGTGGTTCGGCGATCTCATTGATATTAGAGAATCTGAACAAGTCAACTATGAACAAGATGTCTACATAAAATTACCTGCTTCTGAGTTAGGTATATATGTACATAATAATTTAGTTTGCAATTGCTTTCCTGCGCTGCAATGATCTTGCTTCTTCTTCTTCTTTTTTTTTCCTTTTTCTGTGTACATAGAAAATGCTGGATTAATCTTGATCTCGTACCTGGCTATTCGTTACTCGTTTTCTTATCCTTTTACTGCACTATTTTGGTTACATTCATCAGACTGTGAACACATTGCTTTCTGTTATTAGTTAACACGCTTTTCTTTTCTTTTTTTTTGGCTATTCTAGATTCCATCCACAGCCCCGCCTATAAGAAAATACTGTTGATTGCCACAGTGACTTCAGTCATTTGTGGATTGTTAATAGCCGGTATAGCATTGAGTATAATGTGGAAGAGCAGAATCAGAAGAAGAGGTAAGCTTGTTGGTAATCCAGTCCACTATTAACAATGAAGGTTTGCTTCGAAATTCTGTTGTCAAACCATGACGAATTAATTATTACTTTCATGTGATAGATAATGTTCATCCTTGTAGGCTTGCAATGTCAGAAAGAAGAAATTGATTTACCATCATTTGATTTTTCTACCATTGCTGTTGCTACCGGACATTTCTCACAGACCAACACGATTGGAGCGGGTGGCTTTGGTTCAGTGTACAAGGTAATGAGCTCTGAATTTGCGAGTTTAGAGAACACGATAAGCTTAATTAAAAAAATATATATGCAGGGAAATCTCTCCACGGGTCAAGAAATAGCAGTGAAGAGGCTGTCCAGAAGTTCAAGACAAGGTCTTGAAGAGTTTATGAATGAAGTACTCCTAATTGCCAAACTTCAGCATAGGAATCTTGTCGGACTTCTTGGCTATTGCATCGAAGGAGAAGAAAGAATGTTAATATATGAGTACATGCCAAATAAAAGCTTGGATTATTTCATCTTCGGTTCGAGCTTTTTGATCCTTTTCATTTCCTTTTCACTCGGCCCCCATGTTATTAGTCTATACGCCTTTTGGGCCTCTGCATGGACACATATCCAAATGCTAACCGATGAACTCATTTTCTTTAGATTGTTGAGCTTAAATGTTAAGAGTCACGTTGGATTGAATGCGTGCAGATGATGACAGAAGCTTCTTGTTAGCGTGGAAAAGTCGCTTTGACATAGCTCTAGGAATTGCCAGAGGACTTCTGTATCTTCATCAGGATTCGAAACTACAAGTCATTCACAGAGATCTCAAAACAAGCAATATATTGTTAGATGCTGACCTCAATCCTAAAATCTCAGACTTTGGCCTTGCAAAAATCTTTGGATGCCATGAAAGAGAAGCAAGAACGAAAAGAATCATTGGTACCTAGTAAGTTTCTCATCTTGATTAACGAGCAACTATCCATGAACATTGGGTAGATTTAAGACGTGATATTCTTATTGCAGTGGCTATATGTCTCCAGAATATGCTTTTGATGGAAAATTCTCCGTGAAATCCGATGTTTTTAGCCTTGGTGTACTTTTGCTAGAGATAGTAAGTGGCAAAAGGAACAGAGGATTCTGCCATCCTGATCATGAACACAACCTTCTGGGGCATGTAAGTGGTACAATATGTTTTGTATATTCTCGTCTTTTTTGTGATGTTTAATGACATGAATGGATTTGTCCTAGGCATGGTTGCTGTGGAGCGAAGGCAGGTCCTTGGAGCTTCTACATGAATCCCTACGCGACTCCTTCATCACATCCCAAGTAGAGAGATGCATTCAAGTCGGTTTGGTATGCGTCCAAAAGTGTCCTGAAGATAGGCCAACAATGTGTTCAGTAATTTTCATGTTAGTGAATGAGGAAGCAATCGTGCCACAACCTAAACAACCGGGGTTCTTTAAGGAGAGAGGTCTGTCGAGCACAGAAGCATCTTCAACAAGGGAAGAATCTTACACAAGGAATATTGTTACAATCACCATGCCAGAAGGTCGATAAACTTCCCATCGAGGAAGTTCCCTGCACTGTGGAATTCAGAGAAGTTTTCTCGGTGAATGAAGGGAGAAAGGATCAGAAGATGGTCTCCGATCACTACAATCTTCAACGTGGGAAAGTTGCAGTGACCTGCACTTTGATGTTGCTTCATCAGGTTTTAAAATTTTAGAAAACATTACTAAAAACATTCTGAAAAGGTTCTGAAGGCAAACATGCAGTTGCCTCTTCCATGAATATGTGATATTTGTGTTCGCAAATCTGTCGCCGCCTTGCAGCTGGAGGACTGGTTAACGCGAGACAAGGGCTACAGCAAAGGATTCTCGCTTTCATAATTCAGTGGGTCAAGCAACTTGGTATGGGCCTTTTAAAAAAATAAATTGAGCCAGTGATTATTCGTAGTGAATTATATCGACTCTCTAACCTTTCATATGAGCAAATCGTTATATTTAGTGCTTCACTTTATCCTTATACGATACATAGATAAATACTCTCCCAGGAAAGTATTTCCACATTTATGAATAATATAAAGATCATTCGCCATTTGCAGAGTAACTATTGTTTGGTCCTAATTGAATGAGTCCAACAACTATCTAAGTGCATCAATAAAAATTATAGGGTTAATATCATGAAAAATCTCAAATTAATATACCTATGACAAATTTATCTCACATTAATTTTTTTATCACTAAAATCCTTAATTTAGTAAATTTTGTGACAGGTTACATCAAATTAATTTCTGACTACAAAAAAACTTAAAAATGATACATTTGTAACAAATTTACCCTTCATTAATTTCCATTAAATTAGAATAATTGTCAGAGCACTTAGAGAACCTAAGTAAGATGAAAAGAAATTCTTCATTGCGATAACCGTCAGCAATTAGAAGCCAACATTAGCCACCCAAGTATTTTGGCATAGTTGCTTGTCTTTGAAAAGAAGCTGCAATTAGTGGCGATAAACCAATTTTTGGAAATTGAAGCGGTTGAGAGCTAAGACTCAATGAACAATTGTCATTAATTTATGTTGGTATAATCCAAGTCTAAATTCGTCAAATGCGAATGCCAGAAACAGAAAAAGAAAATAAAAATCAACGAAGGGGTCGAAGGTATATGTGTCGTGTTATGACCGCTCTGATGCCCCGTAGAAGAAGGGCCTTCCATAGATTTTGACGGGTCTCGACTCTTTAAGAGCCAGAACAATTGTCCCAAAAATTTCAATTTTGGTGGGTTTTCAGTTCTGACTGCAGTGACAAATGAAAGACCGAGGCGGTGATCTCTTTCGAGGTCTATCTAGTAGCTTGATGCGACAAACTGGGAAGTCCGTAGTTAAAAGTCTGGTAATGTTCAAACGTCAAATAACAATCTGTTATACGACTTGGTCCCTTTACATTCTTAAAGCTAAAGTACTCGCAATTTCACATTTCACATCGCTACTCAGCCAAAGGCCGTCTATGATTCCCCCCATGTTTAATGCCACGATGACATCGATAAACGCAGGGTGAACCTAATCAATTACAGCAGATTACAATGTGTGTGGTATAGTTCGAATATGAAAATGCATATTTAGGCATGAGCTAATAATCAAGCATAAGGCCAAAATAAGAACCGAGAATCTTGTGACCGACGTGTCCTAGAAGTAAGAAACGTGATGCGTACGACCTAGAAATAATGTCCGCAGGTCTTGCTGGACATGTAAGTTGATCAGTAGAGTCAACTGAAAATTTCTATCCTGACAGCTTAAGGTAGACAGTAGTGATCACATTCCTATTTCTATCTGAATCCTAGATTTTAGCTTGCAGGGCGCAAGCAGGTGTACTTTTTCTTCTAAATCTTATACAGATTCGCGGAGGCATGGAAACTCCTACTTTGTTCATCTGCCTTTACTTTATCTGCCTGTCAGTCTTTGGCTTATCGACTGCAGCTGACACATTCAGTTCAGGCCAGTCTATGAAAGATGGAGAGTCATTGGTCTCTTCTGACCAAAGCTTTGAGCTCGGCTTCTTCTCTCCTGGCAACTCCAAGAACAGGTACATCGGCATATGGTACAAGATTAGTCCGGGAAGAGTTGTTTGGGTTGCCAACAGGGAAAATCCCCTCACTGATTCACACGGAGTTCTCGCGTTTGGTCATGATGGAGATCTAGTTCTTTTCAACCAATCGAACAGCATCATCTGGTCTTCAAATTTCTCCAGGGTTCTGAAAAATCCGGTTGCACAGCTCTTAGACACTGGAAATCTTGTTCTCAGAGAGAATTATAGTCTGAATTCTGATGAATATTCGTGGCAGAGCTTTGATCATCCGTCGGACACACAACTACCCGGTATGAAATTAGGATGGGACTTGAAAATTGGTTTAGAAAGACATCTGACTTCTTGGAAAAGCATGGATGATCCTTCCCCCGGAGACTATATTTACAGGTTAAATATTCAAGGGTTGCCTCAATTTGAACTCATCAGCTTAGGATCCGGCAAGAAATATCGAACAGGAACGTGGGATGGAATACAATTCAGTGCTGTTCCAATGGTTTTGCATGCACTGACCAAGCTGGTGTTCTTTAATGGTGATAATGAGAAATTTTTTTCATATGAAGCCATAAAAAGCGAATATAGCGCAAGTATATTTACATTAAACCATTCCGGGATTATCCAGTTCTATACTGCAAGTAAAAGAAGCAATGCCTGGAACCTCGCGTACTCACCAAACGATCCATGTGATAGTTACAGTACTTGTGGGGCCAACGGTATCTGTAGAAGTAGCAGAGCTTCGATATGCAATTGCTTAAAGGGCTTCGTACCGAAGTCTCCTGAAGAATGGAATCTTCTCAATTGGTCCGGTGGATGCACGAGAAGAATACCAATAAATTGTCCAAAGGAAGATGGGTTCCTCGAACTTGCAAAAGTGAAAATTCCGGACCTGTTAGAGTTCTGGCTGAACGAGAGCATAAGCCTCGAAGAATGCCAGGCCGAGTGCTTAAAGAACTGTTCATGTACCGCTTATGCTAATTCAGATGTTAGCGGGGGAGGTAGTGGCTGTATCCTGTGGTTCGGAAACCTAATTGACATTAAGGAGTACGAAGAAGATAACTATGGGCAAACTCTATACATCCGCCTACCAATATCTGAACTAGGTAATTTTGCCAATCAATGCCTTTTTTCTCTAGACATTCCATCTTTTAACCAGCTTATTCAGCAGCAGCACCCTAGATGATTGCATTAATCTTCTCGGTCTTCTCTATTCCAGATGTCCATCATAACTCTTTTAAGAAGAAGGGGATGGTCATTGGCATAATGATGTCGGCTATTGCTGCTTTTTCTGTATCGGCCGTGGTGTACTGCCATCGAATTAGGAATTGCAGAATAAAGAGCAAAGGTCAGTAATTCTTTATCCATGAATGTACACCTCCAGAATATACAAAGAGATCTTAAGGCCCTTTTGTGAGGTTAACAAATGTTTCGGCTAAGATTTTTGTTATAACTGGTCTTTTTCAGATAGGAAAATCAAGGAGGAAGATGCTGACTTGCCACTTTTTGATCTGGCTACCATGGTTAATGCTACAGACGGTTTTTCTGAGAATAATCTGATTGGAGCTGGTGGCTTTGGCCCAGTTTACAAGGTAATGGGCCACGCATGTTCCAAGACAAAGCTGACTGCAAGCAGTGTTATCATGTTTCTTTGTTGAACTGTCTACTCTAAACGCAATACGCAGGGCAATCTTTCCACAGGACAAGAAGTAGCAGTGAAGAGACTGTCAAGAAACTCAGGACAAGGTCTTGAAGAGTTCAAGAATGAAACAATTCTGATAGCCAAACTTCAACACCGGAATCTTGTGGGGCTTCTGGGTTGTTGCATGGAGAGGGAGGAAAAGATTTTGGTTTATGAGTACATGCAAAACAAGAGCTTGGATTATTTTATCTTTGGTTAGGCCTCTAGACCCTTTATTCAAGCATATTACTTGATCATGATACTATCTGTGGACCGAATTAATTCTTCTGGTTGACTAAACTTATCTGCATATACAGATCATGAAAGATGCTTATTGTTAGACTGGGAAAAACGTTTTGATATTATCATCGGGATTGCTAGAGGTCTTCTGTATCTCCACCATGATTCTAAACTCCAAGTAATTCACCGTGATCTCAAAGCTAGCAACATTTTATTGGATGGCAGCCTAAGCCCTAGAATCTCTGACTTTGGGTTAGCAAGAATTTTCGCTGGTGATGAGAAAGAAGTAAAGACAAGGAGAATCATCGGAACCTAGTAAGAACTCGTCTTTTCAGAAAATCTCTATATAGTACTGTATATTATGTGAAAAGGCAAACACCAATCACTTTGTCATTACAGTGGCTATATGTCCCCTGAGTATGCATTCGATGGAAAGTTCTCTGTGAAATCCGATATCTTTAGCTTTGGCGTGCTTTTGTTAGAGATTGTAAGCGGCAAACGAAACAGAGGATTCTGCCACCCAAGTCATCAACATAACCTTCTTGGACATGTAAGAGAAAAAATCCAGAGCATAGGTTGTTCTCTCTCCCTTATCTCCCTCTTTTCACTTGCAACGCTAAGCCCGCTATGCAATTTTTTCAGGCATGGTTGCTTTGGAGTGCAAACAGAGCCATGGAACTCATTGATGGGTGCTTGTATGATCTGGTGGAACCTCAAGTACAAAGATGTATCCATATCGGCTTGTTATGTGTGCAGAAGTTCGCCAACGATAGACCAGCGATGTCCTCTATTGTTGCCATGTTAGGAAATGAAAGTGCAAGCTTGCCTCGACCTAAACAGCCTGGTTTCTTTATGGAAAGAAGTTCAATGGACTCGAGCGCAATCTCGACACATGAAGAACTCCATTCTATTAATGCAGTCTCGATGACAACGTTGGATGGTCGATAGTGTGCTTTTGTGAGAAATTGCAAATAGATGCTAGAACTCTTGGTCTGTCGCTGATTATTTATTTCATCCAATGTCCAAACTTCTTGATTTGTGTGAATGGTATATGAATCCAATGTATGCAGGTCCAAAAAACCATTCATGTCCATTTGCTATGTGTCCAAAAGTTTCGTGGAGATAGGCCAATAATGTCACTAGAGGCATCTTCAATAAGGACCTCTAGCTCTGAAATCATATAAGATTTTGTGGGTTCATCACCTAATGCTCTAAAAACTTAAGTTCTAATACTATGTGAGATTTTGTGAGATTACCATTAATATTTTAAAAATTTAAGCTATTAGATGAAAGCGTAATTTATTATTTAATTATTATAACATCTTGCACATAGAATATCTTTACAATCATAATGCTAGAAAGTAGACAAACTTCCTATCGAGGATGTTCCCCAAAATCTGCAATTTAAAATTTTAGACCAGCTTTCTTGGCGCATGAAGGTAAAAGGGATCGGAAGATTATGTACATGAAACAATTGCTTCCTGTAGATTGAGGATTCATTAGCGCGAGACGAGGGCTCCAATAAAAAATTATCAATTTTTATGATTCAGTGGCTCAATCAACTTGGTGGGGGCCTTTTATTGAAAGTTCATTGCCAATGATTATTCCTAGAGATAAATAATATCGACTCTCTAACCTTTTTATATGAGCAAATTATAGGATTTACTGTTTACTTTATCTCGAGGATTTCGAAACATTGATTTTTCTCCAACGGAAAGTCCAAATCAAAATCTGTAAAATTCTACAAGTTCTTAGAGACATGAGCAATCTTATAATCACGAGCAATCTAATTATCACCATCGAACAGCTCATCCTCGGCCGGAGCTTCATCAGTAAAACCAACACAACCAGGGCTAAAAATTTTTATTCTTAGAACAAAAACTAACTTGCAAGAGGGAAAAAAAAAACCGGGAAACACTTACCAATCACACGCAATGAAATAGGCATATTTTGGCATCAGCCAACCACCGTGATTTTTCCGTCTCTTCTTTCTCTCGGCCGTGCTCTGCTTTTGTTTTAGTTTTTTCTTCTTCTCGGCCGATGATATCTCTCTTGTACTCCTTTCATTCTGCCTTTGAAGACTGAAGCTAAACTAAGGCTAAAAGTAGCCTTATGGGCTTAAGTGGTTTCTTGGGCATGTGGGCTTGGCCCAACCTTTTACAACACTCGTCACCAAAATCGCTCGCTAGGTGCCAAACTCGTGCGGTCACATCTTGCTTTAAATTTGCACAGCCCGAATAATTTTGGGATGAAAAATTAAGTCTTGGGGACCAACTCCATCATCAGTCTCGCTTGGGGAAGATTTGTTAGTTGTCACCTTGTCTCCGTATTTTATAGACTGTAATTGAATCGTGAAGGAGGGGGCATGACTTTCGTGCATTGCATGAATAGACATCATAAGTCGCCCGATAAAGACACCTGCTTAACTTGGTTGTCTACATTTAATGACCGTTGCTCTCTTATTTCGTTGGGAGTTGCAGGCGATAGAATCTGCTACAAAACTACAGAATATCCTGTCAGGTGGGCTTCAGCTAGATATTCTTGGCGAGAACCTTTTGAGTTTAAAACTTTTCATTGAGAGGGAGCTAGGAAAAAAATTAACAGAAGATTTTATGGCATTGGAAAAGGTTCCATATTCCCCCTTCTTTTACTGTGTTCATGTCATGTTTATGCTGCACTTGGTGGTCGCATCTGATTCGTTAAGTCCAGGTCAGTCCATTAAAGATGGAGAGAGATTGGTCTCTTCAGGCCAAAGCTTTGAGCTTGGCTTCTTCTCTCCACAAAACTCCAAGTATAAGTATTTGGGGGTATGGTACAGACTTAGTCCTGAAGAAGTCGTTTGGGTTGCCAACCGAAACAACCCGCTCACTGATTCAAATTGTGTTCTCACATTTAGCGATGAGAGGAATCTAGTTGTTCTCAACCGATCAAAGAGCGTCATCTGGTCTTCAAATTCATCCAGGGTTTTAAGAAACCCGGTTGCACGGTTGTTCGACTCTGGTAACCTTGTCGTTTCAGAGAATACAAGCTCGCATTCTGGTGAATGCTCATGGCAGAGCTTTGACTATCCAACCGACATCCTTTTAGCTGGTATGCGATTGGGATGGAGTTTCAAAACCGGTTTTGAATGGTCTCTGACTTCTTGGAAAAGCACGGATGATCCTTCCTCTGGAGACTATACCTTCGGAATAAATGTTAATGGATTGCCCCAACTTGAGGTTCGCGAAAGAGGCTCCACAAAAACATTTCGAGCAGGGCCATGGAATGGATTGCGTTTCCTGGGAATTCCAGCAATTGAGACTACCCTTTTGAGGCCTCTCTTTGTTTACAATGACACAGATGTCCATTATGAGTTTGATAATTCCATGGATGATATCATCACCATGCTCACATTGAATCAGTCCGGTCTTCTGCAACTTCTTCTAAGGAAGAAAGAGAACTCTAGATGGGATGTCATGGCCTCATTTCCCCGTGATCCATGTGATAACTATGGGCAGTGTGGTGCTAATGGTGTCTGCAAAAGTAACAAAGACCCTAGATGCCAGTGCTTGCAGGGATTTGTGCCCAAATCCCAAGAAGAGTGGCAGTTATTTAATTCAACCAGTGGGTGCATTAGGAAAGCTCAGTTGAATTGCTCTCAAGAACTTGGCTTTCTGAAACTTTCAATGCTGAATCTGCCCGATCTGATAGACTTCAGGGTAAACAAGAACATGAGCCTTGAGGAGTGCAGGGTGGAGTGTCTAAAGAAGTGTTCTTGTACGGCTTATGCTAATTCAGATGTTAGAGGAGGAGGAAGTGGCTGTCTGATGTGGTTTGGCAATCTCGTTGATTTGAGAGAATTTGAACAAGACAACTATGTACAAAATATCTACATAAAATTATCTGCTTCTGAGTTAGGTAAATATGTACATAGTGGTTCAGTTAGCAACCACTTTTATACGCTGCGATGATCTTGCTTTTTTTCAAAGTGTGTACATAGTAAATGCTGGATTAATCATGATCTTGTCCCCAACTATTTACTCGTTTGCTTATCCTTTTGCTGGAACAATTTTGGTGACATTCATCACTTATGAACATAGTACCGTCTGAAATTAGTTAACATACTTTTTCTTGGCAATTCTAGATTCCATCCAGAGCCCTGTCAATAAGAAAAAACTGTTGACTGTCACGGTGGCTTCAGTCATTTCTGGATTGCTCATAGCAGGTGTAGCATTGAGTATTGGGAGGAAGAGCAGAATGAAAAGAAGAGGTAAGCTTGTTTGTAATTTAGTCCCCTCTTAACTGTGAAGATTTGCATTGAAATTCTGTTGTCGGACCATAACCAAATTAAATATTGCTTTCATATGATAGATAGAGTTCATCCTTGTAGGCTTACTAAGGCAGAAGGAAGACATTGATTTACCATTATATGATTTTTCTACCATTGCTGTTGCTACTGGACATTTCTCACAGACCAACATGATTGGAGCGGGTGGCTTTGGTTCAGTCTACAAGGTAATGAGCTATGGATTTGCAAGTTTACAGAACACGATAAGCTTATTGAATTAAAAAAATAATGCAGGGAAATCTCTCCATGGGTCAAGAAATAGCGGTGAAGAGGCTGTCGAAAGGTTCAAGACAAGGCCTTGAAGAATTTATGAATGAAGTTCTCCTAATTGCCAAACTTCAGCATAGGAATCTTGTCGGACTTCTTGGCTGTTGCATTGAAGGAGAAGAAAGAATGTTAATATATGAGTATATGCCAAATAAAAGCTTGGATTATTTCATTTTCGGTTCGTCCTCCTCGATCCTTTTCATTTCCATTTCGCTCCACCCCCCAGCTGTTAGTCAGTATGTCATTTGTGCCTCTGCCTGGACATACATCCAAATGCAAATCAATAAACTCATTTTCTTTAAGAGTGCCGAGCTTAAATGTTTAAGACTTACATTGGGTCGACTGTATGCAGATGATGACAGAAGCTTCTTGTTAGCATGGAAGAGTCGCTTTGACATAGTTTTAGGAATTGCGAGAGGTCTTCTGTATCTTCATCAAGATTCAAAACTACAAGTCATTCACAGAGATCTCAAAACAAGCAATATATTGTTAGATGCAGACCTCAAACCTAAAATCTCAGACTTTGGCCTTGCAAGAATCTTTGGAGGTAATGAAAGAGAAGCAAGAACAAAAAGAATCGTTGGTACCTAGTAAGTTTCTCATCTTGATTAACGAGCAATGTTCATAAATATTGGGTAGATGTAAGTCGCGATATTCTTAATGCAGTGGCTATATGTCCCCGGAATATGCTTTTGATGGAGAATTCTCTGTGAAATCCGACGTTTTTAGTCTTGGTGTAATTTTGCTGGAGATAGTAAGTAGCAAAAGGAACAGAGGGTTCTACCATCCTGATCATCAACACAATCTTCTTGGGCATGTAAGTGAGTACGGTTTGGTTTTTCTTTTATATGATATTTAATGACACGAACAGATTTGTCCTAGGCATGGTTGCTGTGGAGCGCAGGCAGGTCCTTGGAGCTTCTACATGAATCTCTATGCGACTCCTTCATTGCATTCCAAGTTGAGAGATGCATTCATGTCGGTTTGCTATGTGTGCAAAAGTTTCCTGGAGATAGGCCAACAATGTCTTCAGTCGTTTTCATGTTAGCGAATGAGGAAGCAATCTTGCCCCAGCCTAAACAGCCCGGTTTCTTTATGGAGAGAGTTCCATCGAGCACAGAGGCATCTTTAATGAGGGAAGAATTGTACACAAGGAATATGGTTACGATCACCATGCTGGAAGGTCGATAAACTTCCCATCGAGAATGTTCCCTACAGTGTGCGATTTAGATTTTTAAATCGGCTTTCTCGGCACATGGATGTAAAAAGGATCAGAAACTTGTGTGCACAAATATGTGGCTACCTCGCAGCGAGGACTATTTAGAGCAAGATGAGGGCCGCAACAAAGGATTCTCGTTTTTATGATTCAGTGGCTCAAGCAACTTGGTGAGGGCCTTTTTATTGACCTTCATTGCCAATGATTATTCGTGGAGATAAATCATATCAACTCTATAACCTTTTGAAGGAGCAAGTAATTATATTTAGTACTTCGATTTATCATTATACAATACATCAATATGTAGTATCCTGATGAAGGACTTCTACATATATGACCAATATAAAGTCTCTATTGTTCGGTCTTAATTGAATGAGTTCGACAACACTTTCAGCGCATTAATCAAAATGATAAGAGTAACAAATTCCATTGTCTTGATGTTGTTATCCGGTTTAGTCAATATTTGAAATTCAATAAACTGATTCTTTAGCATGTGGTAACTTGCCTCAACTCCAGAGTTCCCAAGTTGAAATTGTCAAATATATTGTCTCAATGATGGCAGGAAAGAGGAAAGAGAAAAAGAAAGCAATGTGGAATTTCAGACTAATTTATCACCCAATCTAACGATGAAAATAATCGATTAATGATTAATATCTAAAACATAATCGTGTTCAAGAGTCCTCCTAATTAGATATGGGCTAGTGATAATTAGATATGTACTAAGCACATCAATGTGTGAGAATTATAGTGAGCTAGACTTTAATGTTGCTTCGTCTAGTTTTTGAGTTATAGAAAACATTTGCTGAAAACAATTTGAAAAGTCTGTGAAAGCATTGTGATATATGTGGATATGAATCTGTCACTTGCCTGCATATTGAGGACCATCTAACACGAGAATATCAAACAAGTTTGCTATTTTTAATGACATGGATCGTCTTTAAAACGATATGCACTATCGAATGATATCACCAATGTTTGTTTAGAGTTAGTATCGAATCCATCTCCACATTTCTCCTATTATCACTTACTCTCCTCCACTTTTAAAAACACCAATTAACATCTCAAGATTTGTTATTGGAGATCACTTTACATCTTCACATCTCGTCTTATTTATAATAATGCCATTTCGTTTCCGAAAATGTCCCCACCTAGGGCATAAATTTTCTACCACACCCAACCCCAAAACCAAACTCAAAACATAACCCCATGACTCTAAGCTCAGTTACTGCTTATTGGCTGCCGTCATGGCCACCGCCACAATGGCGTCCGCGATAGTGGTAGACGGTGATGGGTGATAAAAGAGGTGAGGGTTTGTGGGAAATGGAGGCCAGGGTTTGTGAGAGATTCAGAAGATTAAAATCCAAAGAGGGGCAATTTTGTTATTTTAGTAATAAGACATTTTCAGAGGATGGTAAGAGGTATTTTTTAAATAGAGGAGGGTAAGTAGTGATGGGTGGAAAGTAAGGATTGTTTTTGGTATTTTCTTCCCTTTTATTTCATTGAGAAAAATTGCTAATAACTAACAATTAAGGTAGCTCCGTGAATCTACGTCTTCCTTCAAATTACACTCAAATCATTTCAGCTGGACAAGTAGAAAGTTTGAGGACAGACCAACAAATAAATTTCGCGAAGCCAGAGTAGGTAGAGAACCTAAACAGAATGAAAAGAAATTCATCATTGCGGTAATCGTCGGCAATTAGAAGCCCACAGTAGTCAACCAACTGAAGCAGTTGGTAGCTGAAATCCAATGAACAATTGTCATTTGATTACTTATGAGGGGTTCCAATTCTCAATTTGTCAAACGTAAGTAGCTTATGGACCAAAAACAAGCAAAAAAAAAAGAAGAAAAAATAAATAACAATAGGGTCAAATGTATGTATCGTCTTATGACCGCTATGATGCCCAGCAGAAGGGCCCCATGGTGGCTCTTGAGAAGTTTCTCGCGTTTCTGTACATTTTGACCGGATAAATTCACAGTATTTACAAATAAACAATTGAAATACAACGTAGAACTCAGACCACAAGTCACCGACCGAAACAAGAACGTCCTGCAGCTTTGCAATGGTCTAGTACCTCGGTCAACTTGGATAAATGACTCTCAACAACGAAAATCAAACACGCAAAAGGCCTCTGACGACAGAAGCCCGAGACCCAAAATATGGGCGCCCTTTCGTTAGATAAGTGGAGAGATTCTAATTTAAATAGAAAAGTGGACTTCTGGAGGGTTCTTCCACTTAATAGATTCGGTTCAACAAATCAATCTATATGATCCAATGATCGGTTTCGTGCACAAATTGAAGGTCGAAACATATTTTAACTTGTTTTCCGACTATGCTTGTGTACATTTTTAATGCTAAAATACTTACAATTTCACATCACAACTAAGGTCTACACTGCCACGTGGCTAATGCCAGAATCACATTGTTAATCAATGTACTCAATTACAGTCAATCACGATGCGTGGTGTGGTGTAGTTCAAACAGGAATGCGCGTTCATGTAGGAGTTTTATCATGGCAATAAATGCTTAGCTCAGATTTATGCAACAAGTATGTTCTAAACATCACCTTTTCTCTTTTCAAAAGTAACATGCCGTGTCATGTTGTGCTTTTCCAGCAAATCGAGCCATCGACCTCAATCACTTTTAAATATGAATTTATAAATTCATAAAATAGATAAGACCACTCTTATGAGAATACCTACAATTAAGCAAATCGAGCTCATGAACTCGAAATCCTATCAATTAAATAAGAAGTAATATCCAAATTCAAGCAATTAAGATTGGTCTAGGTGACGCTATTTCAAAGCCAAAGTGCTCAGCCACTCACGCAACAAACTTTCTTGTATTATATCTCTCTATTGAACTCTAAATTAGAGTGGGTAAACCCTTTGCAAGTTAAAAATTCTAAACTTTGTTGACTCAAAAGACAAACGAAGACGTGAAACCGTCAACCAAAATAAAAATTTGGAAGTCGGTTGTAATGCATATGACATTTTAAAAATTCATTCCGATCAAACTGTAATTCAAAATCAACTCTTATAAAATCTTATGGCTGCATAACATCCTATATTATTATTCCCAATAAAGTTGCAACTTAAACTTTAAGTTGAATCCAGAAACTTAAAATTCACATGGGTCCGAATTTATGAGTTGATTTAGAAAATTTTCTGATTAGATGAACAAAGAGTAAGAATACGATACGAAACGGCGTTAGTTTGACTTGTCGAGCTTTCCGAGGGACGGGTGCAAGAACCGTTTTCTTATTTTCTTTCTCTCTCTTCCTTCTCTTTTTCTTCTTATTTCCCCTTCCTTTTTCTTCCCTCCCGGGTGCTCTCTCTGCGTGCGCTCCTGTCTCTCTCTCACGTGACTTTTCTCCTTCTTTGACCAGTCAACTTTTTCTTGCTTTCCTTTTTTTGACTCGGTCAATGCCCAAATATTACAGCATGATTAGACATCAGACGTTTCCTATTCACCAACTCTGGACAACTCTGGACGAAGGGTACGCTTATGACCCTTGATTACCCATCCCACAGGGAGTTGCTGGTGATTAGCTCTATTAAAATTGCAGAACATTCTCTAAGGTAGACTTTCAGCTAGATATTCATGGTAAGCGTCTTTTGATTTTTAAAACTGGCACCTACAAGGAGGATCAACGGAAATATGGCAGAGGGCTTCATGGATATTGGAAAGCTTTCATTTTCGCCCCCTTTTCACTCTTTCTGTGTCATTTTTATAACGCTGCTGAACTTTTCGAACATATGCTAGTTGCCAAACTCGTGTTGTCACATCTTTGCTTTAAATTTGCACAACCCAAATAATTTTGGGCTGAAAAATAGTTGATGGACCAAAAACAAGCAAAAAAACAACAAAAGGGTCAAATGCATGTAACGTCGTATGACCGCTATGATGCTCAGCAGAAGGGCCCCGTCATGACTTTTGAGAAGCTTCTCACGTTTCCATACATTTTGACCGGACAAATTGCCCCAAAATTTTCCATTCCGTGGGCTTTCAATTCAGACTCAAGTGACAAGTGGAAGCTTGAGGTGGGGATCTCTTCGACGCCAGAGCAAGGGACCATCGTGGTGGATGGCCACTGGGGTGGTGGTGGGGTGCCGCCCTTGAGAAATGCCGAGGACAGTAAGTTTGGCCCGAAGAGGGGTTGTCTTGGTGCGTGAAAATTATTAAGTTAATTTTTAAAATTTTATATTGCATTAAAAATTATGAATATTCCTAGCTTACAATGAGTCTTTTGGATCACTTTATCACCGAAAGTTACACAAATAACGCGGTATATCTCTATCCACATTTAATTCATGGTTATATGTTATAATGAGCAATTGCATATTATCACTTCTCAGTCTCAAACATGCATATCAGATCATTCAGTGGTGGCCAAGTCACTCAAAAGATTATGCGCAATAACATATAACTCACATGAATGAAATCAATTGTAAAACATAAAAATCGTGAAATTCACATCATCATAGTTAGGCTACATCGTAGCCCTAACAAAAGAAAATTAAAATGTAGTAGAAGAATAAATAAAACTATAAATCAAACCCAACATCTTAAATCAAAGAATAAGAATTTTGTCACCACTTTTGTCTTCTCTTCAAAATACATGAAAAACTCTAAGAATAATGAAAAACGATCTAACAAAAACCCAGCCGCTCTCTCTAGCTCTCAATGTTCTCCTCTTCATAGGATATATCCAAATTATCTAATCTCCCCACGCTTGCAAATAACAGTAGGAAACAAAATCAATAATTCCCTGATTTGATATCCATCTTCCACTGTTGCTTGATTTGAATTCTTGACTTTTGCAATTCTTTTCCTTATCTTTTTCATATCTCATTATTCTGCATAAACAAAGAAAATTTAAATAATCAGAAGGAAATCCAAATATTTCTTCATAGATATTGCATTAATTGTTACCTAAAATAGGTCAAATAACTCTATTTTTATAGAGTTATCATATATCCAATCTAGGTTCATTCCACCTCTACACCGGATTTCTTGTCCGGCATTTTATTTGGATATATCTAGGTTTATCCGGTCCGAAAAACGTCATTGAATATCGGATATAATAATTTATTATCTAAATAGGACTTAAATTCGGACCATCAAACACAGCTTAAATGTTTGTGGTGAGACATCATCCAGAAACTGCAACAAAATGACATGCAAGTCCTTGGTTGTGCTTATAATTTTGAATGCCTCTGAATTTATGGGATTAGACCAATCACTAAATCGCTCCCTCGTTGTTGCTGAACTTGTGTTGTCACATCTTCCTTGGATTAGCACAGCCCGAATAATTTTGGGCTTCAAAATAGGCCTAGGTACCAACTCCTCCATTATTTCTGTTTGTGCAAAATTTTTCAGTTGTCACCCAAAATCTTTAAATAGGGCTGCATATTATTTTAGAAAACTAAAACATTGTCATTGTAGTGGCTATATGTCCCCTGAGTATGCCTTCCATGGAAAATTCTCTATGAAATCTGATGTCTTTAGCTTTGGTGTGCTTTTGTTAGAGATTTTAAGCAGCAAAAGAAACAGAGGATTCTGCCACCCAAATCATCACCATAACCTTCTTGGACATGTAAGAGAAGAGATCCAGAGCATATGCTGTTCTCTCTCCCTTATCTCTCTTTTCATCTTGCATTACTAAGCCTGAGATGCAATTTTTTTCAGGCATGGTTGCTTTGGAGTGAAGACAGAGCCATGGGTGCCTGTATGATTTGGTGGAACCTCAAGTACGGAGATGTATCCATGTCGGCTTGTTATGCGTGCAGAAGTTCCCCAACGACAGACCAGCGACGTCCTCTGTAGTGGCCATGTTAGGCAATGAAAGTGGAAGCTTGCCTCAACCAACACAGCCTGGTTTCTTCATGGAAAGAGGTTCAATGGACTTTAGCGCAACCATGAGGCATGAAGAACTCCATACTGTCAATGCAGTCACAGTGACGACGTTGGATGGTCGATAGTGCGTTTTTGTGAGGAATTGCGAATAGATCTGAGAAATGCCGTTGATCATTTATTTCATTCATTGTCCAAGACTTCTTGGTTTGTGCGCTTGGTATAAAGTCGAATGTATGCAGGTCCAGAAAACCATTGACCACAAAGGAGGGATCAGATTGGTAGAATTTTCCTTTTCTGCCTTCTGCAAGCGACAGTTTTAAAGTGTGATTTATGTTCATTGGAAGTTTCATATGCATTTCGGGAATAATATCTTCTTTGGTCGTTTACATTTCATGACCCTTTTAGCTGGTATGAAAGTAGGATGAAGATATATATATTATTTTGGTCGGTAAGTAGGAGGGTAGGATGGAGATTGAGAACTGGTCTTTGAACGATATCTGACTTCTTGGGGAAGCATGCGTGATCCTTCCTCTGTAGACCATACCTATGGTACAAATATTAACGGGTGGCTCCAATTTTAAGGACTCCAGAAAAGAACTTCATGCGAGTGTGAAGAGAAACAAAATCACTAACGACAACCTAAGGGAAATTAGTTCTTGATAAGGATATACAGTGAAAATAATTATGACCAGACAGCCTAAGACATAATTTCTATTTTTTTTTATTAATACTTATTAATCAAAAAAGTGAGTTTGATCCGAACTTTTTCCTACATTTCTGGGATGTGGCTCTACAGTGAACATCAAAACTACAATTTTCTCCTTGACCTGAAAGGAATGGAGGAAAGTTATGTGGACCCAACATTGGTGGGGACTTTGTTGTGATAACTGCAGGTCTTGTGAAGTTGTCGCTCCCGACTTGTATTTGCGCTAACTCGGTTTCTTGTGCTTTTATTAAAGTCTAGAACAGAACACACGTGTTGAATTTTCATAAGACAAAAAGAAGAAATTAATATTAAAATGGCAAATTTAGAAACAGAAAAACAGGTTTAAATAATGCCTTAAAAATACGAGCTATTTGCGTTTAGCTGAGTTATGTACAGATCCGATCGCCTCTACCTAATTGCAATTTTCATTTCCTTTCTTAATCTTACTTTCGAAAATCTTCTGAGGGGAGGTAGTACAGTGATTCCCAAAAGTACAATCCTTTATGTTTTCGTTGATTACCTGATGTGTATGGAACAATCGGCATCCTCTTAAGGATTAAGTGGGTGCTCAAAAGTCCAAAATATATGGACATAAGAAAATAAAAGCCTAACTATTAAATATCACTGTCAATCCGTAACCCGAACACCAAATCTGTCACACTTTGAAACCAACAAGAAATGGGGATGATGCCATAGTTTCAAAACAACCAACCACCTATTATCAAAATATATTAGCAGATTGGTTACAACATCACAATTTCTATAATTTATCCAAAAAAAAAAAATATTTGCTAAACCCAACAACTATCAATAGACATACATACAACCTTCATCATATCATGCCCATAATCCAACTCCCAAAAGTTCTCGTCGATAGTGCTCTCGTGCTATCGGGCGCTAGTCGAGAAACCAGAAAAACATGAAAGACGAGTGGAGTGAGCAACCACGGCCTAATGAATAGTACAATTCTTTTAAGTAGATTGAGTATTCACTATGCACATTTACAAAACCGAAGCACAACTCGTTTAACCCAAATTCATAATATATATGTGCAAGATCAAAAATTAGTTTTTATCCTTTCGACAAAGCATTATACAAATAAGAATACTAATTTAATCTACCATTACAATTCAAACATCAATGATTAAGTCCATTGATCAATCTTTATCAAATCACATGTCCATGGTCCATTTCATTGACCAATCTCGTGTTCATATATCTAAACATAATCATGTATAATGCCCTTATGGCAAAGGAGATCAAAATTCCCTCTTGGCTAGGTCTCCACCAATATTATCAGTGGTTGGCTTATAAGCATACCCTAAAAGTAGTATGCATACCTATAAACCCCTTAATGGACTCATAGAGATATAGAGTATCGACACAAACCCACTACAACATTCTTCAAAATCCACAAAGTGAATTTATAAACAATATCACGAATCAATTTCACAAATAAAAACATATAATCTTTCGCAACTTAGTTCATCAAATATAATACATCTCACATGACACATCTCATACCATTTCGAAATCCATTTTATAAACTAGTAAACTTTTGAAATGCTTTTCATAAAATGTTTTTCAAACCATTCACAAATAACCGAAAAATAATAATTACTCAGTCTAGATTTATACAAATGACATGATTTTAATAGTTTCTAATATTTTTAATCCATATCGCTTTCTAAATATGAGTATACAAGCTCGAAGCAGAGCAGCTCTACTCATCTATGAATAAGCTAAATTAAGTTTAAACGTTGACAAAATGATGGGAGAATTATAAAAAAAAAAAAGTCTTAAACCTATTGCAATTATGTCAATTTAGTCTTAAACTCTCTTTTTTTATTTCAATTTAATCCTAAACCTTTTGTATTTGTACCAGTTCAGTCCATCCAACTAATTTTAGCTAGTTAGCACTGACGTGATGCTACCGATGCTGACGTGACATTTTTAAAATAATGTTTTAATATTTTACAATTTTTAAAATAATTTTTTTATTTTCTTTTTTTTTTTGCCTTCCCCTTCCCCTTCTCCTACCCTTAGTGCTAGATCCAGCCCCGTAAGGATGCCGGCGAGGGCCGTGATACCCTTGTCCACCGTTGGCGAGGGTATCTTGGCCCTCACTTGTGGTTGGCAAGGGTCGGCTGGTGACCTTAGCGAAGGTGTCATAGCTCTCACTTGTGGTCGGCGAGGGTTGATTGATGACCCTTGCCGATGCTAAAGGTAGGGGAAGGTGAAGGGAAAACAATAAAAAAATAAAATAAAAAATTATTAAGAAATTCAAAAAATATTAAAATAATATTTTAAAATGCCACATCAGCACGGATAGCGGCACGTCAACACCGATAGTGGCATGTCAGCGCTGGCCTACCAAAATTTGTAAATACAAAAATTTTATGACTGACTTGACTAAAAAAAAATTATAACTGAATTGACATAATTACAATATATTTATAATTTTTTTTTTTGTAATTTCCCCACAAAATGAGTCTTACGTGTCAACAAATTGCTTGCCCACGGCAATTATTCAAAGTTATCATAGAATGAAGCTCGCGTGCGAAACTCTAAAATTTGGGTCCGATCAAACCGTTACTTCAAATCAACTCCAGTCAAACCTCATAACTCAATAACCCCATAATCCATAATTTCCATGTAATTCCACAACTTGACTACTCTAAATTGGACTCAAATTTCATATAATTTCGGATTTGTACCCCAATTTTGAAAATTACTCCGATTTGATAAATAAATGGCTGGTAAATGCAACATGGTCCCTGTGGCGTGTACGCATAAATTTCCCTCTTTTCCTTTCCCTTTCCTCTTCTTCCCCTTTCCTCTCCACCGCCATCCCTCTCTTTTTCTTCTTCCCCTTTTATCTCTTCGTCAATGTCTTTTTGCTTTAAATAAAGTCGTCTTCTTTTTCACCAAGTCAACAAACCAAAATATTATAGAACCAGTCCAAGGAGGTGTTCTTGTCCGGCAGTATTGCACTCACCCGTGTCTTCACGTTGCTCATGTACAATGAGTAGTCCTAGGCTAGGACCCGAACTAATCGAGCTCTCTCACCAACTCGCAGAGCCAGTCCATAAAGTTGCCCATTTTTCAAAGGCAACATTTTAAGAAAAATTGCTAAAAATTGGAGTTTAGGTTGGGTAGAGTTTGCATGGGATTAGGATTGAGGTGATTATGAGTCGTTTACATAGCATTGCATAAAAATAGATCAATTTAAATCTGACTACTTTGGACCAACCGAACCGACCTAGTTGATCGGCTAACCGTGAGGAGTGGGCATGACCTCTCCCAATGCATGAATAGACATCATAAGTCTCCCAATACAAACACTCGTCAAACTTGGGCGTCTACATTTCATGACCTTTGCTTACTTATTTCATTGGGAGTTTCCAGTGATAGAACCTGCTACAGAATCACAGAATATCTTGTCAGGTGGACTTCAGCTGGAATTTCTTGGTGAGAACCTTCGAGTTAAAAACTTTTCATTGAGAGGGAGGAGCTAGGGAAAAACTGACAGAAGACTTCATGGCATTGGAAAAGGTTCCATATTCCCCCTTCTTTTACTCTGTTTATTTCATGTTTATGCTGAACTTGGTGATCGCATCCGATACCTTAAGTCCAGGTCAGTCCATTAAAGATGGAGAGAGATTGGTCTCTTCAGGCCAAAGCTTTGAGCTTGGGTTCTTCACTCCAGAAAACTCCAAGTACAGGTACTTGGGGATATGGTACAAATTTAGTCCTGAAAAGTCGTTTGGGTTGCCAACCGAAACAACCCACTCACTGATTTAAATGGTGTTCTCACATTTAGCGATGAGAGGAATCTTGTTGTTCTCAACCGATCAAAGAGCATCATCTGGTCTTCGAATTCATCCAGGGTTTTAAGAAATCCGGTTACACGGTTGTTCGACTCTGGTAACCTTGTCATTTCAGAGAATATGACTCGCATTCTGGTGAATGCTCATGGCAGAGCTTTGACTATCCAACCGACATCCTTTTAGCTGGTATGCGATTGGGATGGAGCCTCAAAACCGGTTTTGAATGGTCTCTGACTTCTTGGAAAAGCACGGATGATCCTTCCTCTGGAGACTATACCTACGGAATAAATGTTAATGGATTGCCCCAACTTGAGGTTCGCAAAAGAGGCTCCACAAAAACATTTCGAGCAGGGCCATGGAATGGATTACGTTTCATGGGAATTCCAACAATTGAGACTACCCTCTTGAGGCCTCTCTTTGTTTACAATGACACAGATGTCCATTATGAGTTTGAGAATTCCGTGGATGATATCATCACCATGCTCACATTGAATCAGTCTGGTCTTCTGCAACTTCTTCTAGGGAAGAAAGAGAACTCTAGATGGGATGTCATGGCCTCATTTCCCCGCGATCCATGTGATAACTATGGGCAGTGTGGTGCTAATGGTGTCTGCAAAAGTAACAAAAACCCTAGATGCCTGTGCTTGCAGGGATTTGTGCCAAAATCCCAAGAAGAGTGGCAGTTATTTAATTCAACCAGTGGGTGCATTAGGAAAGCTCAGTTGAATTGCTCTCAAGAACCGGGCTTTCTGAAACTTTCAATGCTGAATCTGCCCGATCTGATAGACTTCTGGTTAAACAAGAACATGAGCCTCGACGAGTGCAAGGTGGAGTGTCTAAAAAACTGTTCTTGTACGGCCTATGCTAATTCAGATGTTAGAGGAGGAGGAAGTGGCTGTTTGATGTGGTTCGGTGATCTCATTGATATAAGAGAATTTGAACAAGACAACTATGTACAAAATATCTACATAAAATTATCTGCTTCTGAGCTAGGTAAATATGTACATAGTGATTCAGTTATCCTTTTGCTGGACTATTTCTGGTTACATCCATCAGCTTATGAACAAATTATCGTCCGAAATTAGTTAACACATTTTTTCTTGGCAATTCTAGATTACATCAAAAGCCCTGTCAATAAGACAAAACTGTTGACTGTCACGGTGGCTTCGGTCATTTCTGGATTGCTCGTAGCAGCTATAGCATTGAGTATTGTGTGGAAGAGCAGAACGAAAAGAAGAGGTAAGCTTGTTTGTAATTTAGTCCCCTTTTAACTGTGAAATTTGCATTGAAATTCTGTAGTCGGACCATGACCAAATTAAATATTAATTCATGTGATAGAGTTCGTCCTTGTAGGCTTACAGAGTCAGAAGGAAGACATTGATTTACCGTTATATGATTTTTCTACCATTGCCGTTGCTACTGGACATTTCTCACAGACCAACATGATTGGAGCGGGTGGCTTTGGTTCAGTCTACAAGGTAATGAGCTATGGATTTGCAAGTTTACAGAACACGATAAGCTTATTTAATTGAAAAAATAATGCAGGGAAATCTGTCCATGGGTCAAGAAATAGCGGTGAAGAGGCTGTCGAAAGGTTCAAGACAAGGCCTTGAAGAATTTATGAATGAAGTACTCCTAATTGCCAAACTTCAGCATAAGAATCTTGTCGAACTTCTTGGCTGTTGCATTGAGGGAGAAGAAAGAATGTTAATATATGAGTATATGCCAAATAAAAGCTTGGATTATTTCATATTTGGTTCGAGCTCCTTGATCCTTTTCATTTCCTTTTCGCTCCACCCCTATTCTATTAGTCAGTATGTCATTTGTGCCTCTGCCTGGACATACAACCAAATGCAAATCAATAAACTCATTTCCTTTAGAGTGCCGAGCTTAAATTTTTAAGACTTACATTGGGTTTGACTGTATGCAGATGATGACAGAAGCTTCTTGTTAGCATGGAAAAGTCGCTTCGACATAGTTTTAGGAATTGCAAGAGGACTTCTTTATCTTCATCAAGATTCAAAACTACAAGTCATTCACAGAGATCTCAAAACAAGTAATATTTTGTTAGATGCGGACCTCAATCCTAAAATCTCAGACTTTGGCCTTGCAAGAATCTTTGGAGGCAATGAAAGAGAAGCAAGAACGAGAAGAATCATTGGTACCTAGTAAGTTTCTTATCTTGATTAACGAGCACTGTCCATGAACATTGGGTACATTTAAGTTTCAATATTCTTAATGCAGCGGCTACATGTCTCCAGAATATGCTTTTGATGGAAAATTCTCTGTGAAATCCGATGTTTTTAGCCTTGGTGTACTTTTGCTAGAGATAGTAAGTGGCAAAAAGAACAGAGGGTTCTGCCATCCTGATCATCATCAAAACCTTCTTGGGCATGTAAGTAAGTACAGTATGGTTGTCCAAACTCATGTCTTTTAGGTGATGTTTAATGACATAAATGGATTTGTCCCAGGCATGGTTGTTGTGGAGCGCAGGCAGGTCCCTGGAGCTTCTACATGAATCTCTATGTGACTCCTTCATTGCATCCCAAGTAGAGAGATGCATTCATGTTGGTTTGCTATGTGTCCAAAAGCTTCCTGGAGATAGGCCAACAATGTCTTCAGTCGTTTTCATGTTAGCGAATGAGGAAGCAATCTTGCCACAGCCTAAACAGCCCGGTTTCTTTATGGAGAGAGAGGCATCTTTAATAAGGGAAGAATTATACACAAGGAATATCATTACGATCACCATGCCAGAAGGTAGATAAACTTCCCATTGAGGATGTTCCTTGCAGTGTGCAATTTAGAATTTTAGATCAGTTTTCTCAGCGCAAGAAAGTAAATAGGATCAGAAGATTGTGTACACAAATCTGTAGCTAACTCGCAGCTAAGACTGTTGAAAGCGAGATGAGGGCTACAATAAAGGATTCTCGTTTTTATGATTCAGTGGCTCAGGCAACATGGTGAAGGCCTTTTTTTTATTGATAATTGCCAATGATTATTCGTGGAGATAAATCATATAAACTCTATGACCTTTTGAAGGAACAAGTAATTATATTTACTGCTTCGATTTATTCTTATATGATACATCGATACGTAGTATCCCAATGAATTATTTAAACATTTATAAACAATATAAAGTATCTATTGTTTGGTCTTAATTAAATCAGTCCAACAACACTTTCAGTGCATTAATCAAAATGATAAGAATAGCAAATTCTATTGTCCTGATGTTGTTATCTACAATAAACTGATTCTTTAGCATGTGGGCTAGCACTAACTTGCCTGGACTTCGGAGTTCCCAAGTTGAAATTGTCAAATATATCGTCTCATGACAGCAAGAAAGGGGAAAGAGAAAAAAAGAAAGCAATGTGGAATTTCAGACAAATTTATCACCCAATCTAACCATGAAGAGAATTAGTTAATGGTTGATATCTAATACATAATTATGTTCAAGAGTCTTCCTAATTAAATTTGGGCTAGTGATAATTAGATGTGAACTAAGGAACTTAAATGTGTGAGAATCACAGTGAGCTAGACCTTAATGTTGCTTTATTAGGTTCTTGAGTTACAGAAAGCATTTGCTTAAAACAATCTGAAAGTTTGTGAAAGCATTGTGATATGTATAAATATATATATATTGATTGCTTGCATGTTGAGGACTATTTAGCACAAGAGTATCAAATGAGTTTCCTATTTTTAATGACATAGATCATCTTTAAAATGATATGATATGCACTGTGAAAAGATATTACTAATGTTTGTTTCGATTTAATATCAAATCCATCTCCACATTTGCCCTTTTTTCTCTTACGCTTCTCTCTTTTAGAAACACCAAACAACATCTCAAGGTTTGCCGTTGGAGATCTCTTTACATCCATATTAGGATGGGACGTGAAAATTGGTTTTGAAAGGTGTCTGACTTCTTGGAAAAGCAAGGATGACCCTTCCCCTGGAGATTATACTTTCAGGTTGAACATTAACGAATTGCCTCGATTTGAACTCGTCAGCTTAGGATCTGGCAAGATATATCGGACAGGACCACAGTTTGGAATACAAAATAATGGTTCTTCAATGGCATCGAATCCAGTGATCAAGCCGTTGTTCTTCTATGGTGAAAATCAAATGTATCTTCTATATGAAGTCAGAAAAAGCGAATTTATCATAAGACTACTAACCAACCATTTCGGGTGGCTCCAGCTCTATGTCGCGAGTACAAGAAGCAATGCCTGGAATATCATGTACTCGATACCCAATGATAAATGTGATGCTTACGGTGCTTGTGGAGCCAACGGTATATGTAGAATTAACAGAGATACAATATGTGATTGCTTAAAGGGGTTTGTACTGAAGTCTCCAGAACAATGGGATCTCCTCAATTGGTCTGGTGGATGCACGAGGAGAATACCAATAAATTGTTCAAAAGAAGAAGGGTTCCTCAAACTTGCAAACGTGAAAATTCCTGACCTGCTGGAGTTCTGGTTGAACAACAACATGAGCCTTGAGGAATGTGAGGCCGAGTGCTTAAAGAACTGTTCTTGTACAGCTTATGCTAATTCAGATGTTAGAGGAGTTAGCGGCTGTCTCCTGTGGTTTGGAAGCCTACTTGACGTTAAGGAGTACAAAGAAATAACTATGGGCAAGCTCTGTACATCCGCCTACCAAAATCTGAACTTGGTACTAATTTTGCTGATCTTGCATTTTTCTCTAGACATTCTATCTTCTAACCAGCTTATTCAGGAACAGCACCTCAAAGTTTGCATTTAATCTTCTCAGTCTCTATCCTAGATTTCGTTCATAATTCTGCGAAGAAGAAAAGGATGGTCATCTCCATACTGATGTCGGCTATTGCTGCTTTGTTTCTCTCGGCCACGGCGTACTATCATCAAATCCAGAATCGCAGAATAAAGAGCAAAGGTCAGTATAACTGGTTCTACGAATGTACACCTCCATAATATAAAAAGAGACATTAAGGCCCCTTTGTGTTTTTAACATGGGTTGCGCCATACATTTTTATAGTAAGTGGTCTTTCTTAGGTTGGAAAATCAAGGAGGAAGATGTTGATTTGCCACTTTTTGATCTGGCTACCATTGTTAATGCTACGAACGGTTTTTCTGAGGATAGTCTGATTGGAGCTGGTGGATTTGGTCCAGTTTACAAGGTAACAAGCCATGCATATTCCAAGGTGAGGTTAACTGCAGTTAGGATGATCATATTTTATTGTTTAGCATGTATACTCAATATGCAATATGCAGGGCAATCTTTTTACTGGACAAGAAGTAGCAGAGAAGAGACTGTCAAGAGATTCAAGACAAGGTCTTGAAGAGTTCAAGAATGAAACAATTCTCATAGCCAAACTTCAACACCGGAATCTTGTGGGGCTTCTAGGCTGTTGCATGGAGAGGGACGAAAGGATTTTGGTCTATGAGTACATGCAAAACAAGAGCTTGGATTATTTTATCTTTGGTTAGTTCTCTAGACCCTATATTCACAGATGTTCATGATGCACTGAACTTAATTCCTCTGGTTGACTAAACTTATCTGCATGTGCAGATCGTGAAAAATGCTTACTGTTAGACTGGGAAAAACGTTTTGACATCACCATTGGGATTGTGAGAGGTCTTCTCTATCTACACCACGATGCTAGACTTCAAGTGATTCACCGTGATCTCAAAGCTAGCAACATTTTCCTGGATGGCAGCCTAAGCCCTAGAATCTCGGATTTTGGGTCGGCAAGAATTTTTGCATGCGATGAGAAAGAAGCAAAGACGAAGAGAATCATCGGAACCTAGTAAGAACTCAGCTTTTCAGCAAATCTCTAGATAGGACCGTATATTTTGCTAAAATACTAATACATTGCCATTACAATGGCTATATGTCCCCTGAGTATGCATTCGATGGAAAATTCTCTGTGGAATCCAATGTCTTTAGCTTTGGTGTGCTTTTGTTGGAGATTGTAAGCGGCAAAAGAAGCAGAGGATTCTGCCATCCAAATCATCACCATAACCTTCTCGGACATGTAAGAGAAAAGATCCAGAGCATATGTTGTTCTCTCTCCCTCATGTCTCTCTTTTCGTCTTGCATTTCTGAGCCCGAGATGCTACTTTTCAGGCATGGTTGCTTTGGATTGAAGACATAGCCATGGAACTCGTTGATGAATGCTTGCTTGATTCAGTGGAACCTCAAGTACAAAGATGTATACATATCGGCTTGTTATGTGTGCAGAAGTTCCCCAACGATAGACCAGCGATGTCCTCTGTAGTCGCCACGTTAGGAAATGAAAGTACAAGCTTGCCTCGACCTAAGCAGCCTGGTTTCTTTATGGAAATAAGTTCAATGGACTTAAGCGCAACCCCAGCACATGAAGAACTCCATTCTGTTAATGCAGTCACGGTGACGATGTTGGATGGTCGGTAGTGTAACTTTGTGAGGAAATGCGAATAGATCTGAGAAATGTCATTAATCGTTTATCTCATTCATTGTCCAAGACTTCCTGATTCACGATCAATGTATGCTGGTCCAAAAAACCATTGACCACAGAGGTGCGATCAAATCGGTAGAATTTTTTTTCCCTCCTTCCAAGTGACAGTTTAACGTATGATTTATGTGCTTTGGAAGTTTCAAATGCATGCTAGGAATGATATCTTCTTTGGTCGTGGAGATTGCCTGATCCTTTAGCTGGTATGAAAGTTGGATGGAGCTTGAAAACCGGTTTTCGGACGGTACCTGATTTCTTGGGTAAGCATGGATGATCCTTCCTCTGGAAACTATGCCTATGGTATAAAATATCAACGAGCGGACCCAATTTGAAGTGTTCAACGAAAACTTCATGTTGTGAAGGAAAACAAAATCCATTTCACAAAATTTATAATGGCAACCTAGGGAAAATTAGTTCTTGAATAAGGATCTACAGTGAAAATAATTTGAATGAGTCACATTTTTCTATCATTAACTAATTGTTAATAAAAAGAAAAGTTTGTTCAGAACTTTTCTTTACATGTTCCTACAAAAGAGAATTTGCATAGCAAAGAAAAATTGTGTTTATGATTACACTTGCACATGGCACGAGTTACTTCTCTAGTACTTTATATATGGATCTTGATTTACATAGTTAATGAAATTAATGGAATATCTCATGAATCTGATTTTGATCTGATTAACATGGAAAATAAGTAGGAGGCTGTGGTTAACATATCCCAGGGGTGTAAGAAATCAAAAGAATTTTGTCCCAAAGATCGATGAGGAGTATCTGTTAGAACTTTTAGTAGCGAGATGAGAATTCCGGAGTCTAGCTCTACGGCGAATGACAAAACTATGATTTTTCTCTTTGACTTGACCGGAATGGTGGAGCAATGTAATGTGGACCCTATATATGTACAGTGCCCTCTTATTCAAACGTTGGTGGGGAATTTCTTGTGATAATAGTAGGTCTTGTGAAGTTAACCTGTCATGCTCCGATCCTCAAGCGCGTGCCCATCCTTCTCTGGTCAAAAAAATTTTCGACTTCCCAGGACTAGTCGCCAATTATTTTCATTTTATTGCACATGCGGAAACGAATAATAAATCCCCTGATAATAACCATCTCGGGATAGAATAGCAAAACAACAAATTCACAAACATGCTTTTATAAACATACCGAGTCATGTACAAAGTCTATAGTCAAAAGACTACAAAAGATTGGCTCTCCAAAAAGAAGTGGTCCTAACTGACCTACACTTCAGATTACCTCCTCTCGGCTCCAAGTCCTCCACTCGACCACATTCTAAGGACTTGAAAATGGTTATACAATAATCAGTGAGACAATGTCTCAATCCTGATTAGCAGAGAAACACGCTAAGAAGCATCCTAACTACACAATCACACAATTACCACAGAGGACTTACCTTGCCTTAGTTCCTTCCTGCACGTCAGCACAATTCACATCATAGATATACATAGCACTCATATTCAAACAATTGGAATGCCTCATCAATTCAATTAATCATGCATTTCTAGTTTCGATCTCAGCATATAGTACGGCCTACTTTCTATTTGGCGGTCCTCTGACATTGTCAGGCATCGTCTTATACTATTGAGTACGGCAACGTCACTATATCGACGGCATTCCATAAAGGAGCATCGATCCAAAATCTACTGCGACCGGCATCCATTAGTAGGGCATCCCATATAGGGGTAATGCCCAACTTAATAGCTCAGGACAAGTTCTTTTAACTAACACACGACCACACAATTTAGGCCCAAGGCACCGTGCATCGCACTCAAATATCCTTATTAAAATGGTGAACCTGACCTATTTTTTTCGTATTAGAAATATACAATAAATTAGTCGTGTGTGGGTACACGGTCACTCACCTCAGAATATTTGATATCATTTCTTTTAAAATCCCACTATTTTATATAGTACGTAAAACCATTTTCGGCGTTAAAATCCGACAATCAGGATTTTCTGAATAAATATTGTAAATTCATAAATTCTAGAATTAAACACTCAAATTTCCAATCAGCACTCAATTTGCACAATTTAACATCCAATTGCATAAATTAACCACACCATTGTAATCAACACGGAGTTCCCACCGGCTATCCCGGCCTAATTTCAGGAAAATATTTAATAATTAAATAATTTCTAAAATTAATTAAATAAATACATTAAATATTAAAATTTCTAACTTAGACTAAATAATTCTAATCTAACCACCTATTGAATTAATCAAATTATTCTAAGCATCCTAGCTATATAACAATACACTAACCTAATTAGCTATAATCTCTAATCACCTAATTTAAATAATCTAAGTAACTTAATTTAACAAACTAAACTAATAATTAACCTAATTACATTTAAATAAATCTAAACACCCCTTAGACGTCATTAGCCTATTAAGAAGAGTTTAATGCATAAACTCACCGGTTTATTGCGGAAACCGGTTCACCGCGACGACGACGTGACGGCGGCTGAAATTCGAATTTTCGGCGGTGTCGACGGACACTCGGGCCGTGCCTAAAAGCCTTGCAAACCCACAGAAATTTCTGGGCTTAGACTTGGGCTTGGGCCTGCTTCTTGGGCTTCAAGTGAGCTGAAATTGGGCTGAGAATTTGGGCTGCTGCAGGGCTTGGATCCAACTGGAAATGGGCTGAGCTTGATGGACTTGGGCCAAGACAGGCTGAATTGGAGCTGCAAAGAACGGGCTGGCGTCGGTGAAGCTGGGCTGGACTTCTGGCTTCGCTGGAATCACGTGGACTGAACGAGAGAGAGAAGCAGCTTCGGTTAATGGAATCGTGCGAGCAAAAGGGAAAGGCCGAAGGAAGTGGAACGCGTGGGCGCGCGAGGCAGCTGCTGGGTCGACTACTGGCTTCTGTGGGTGGAAGTGTTGACCAAATGGAGACAAACTATGGTGGTTTGCAGGCGGCGATGGACTGAATGAAGACACGGTGCAGGGAGCAGCTTCGAAGATGCAAAATAAAAGGGAAATGAAACAAAACAGAAAGGGAAAAACGTGGAGAGGGGGCGCGGCTTCGGTGAAATTTTGGGTAGTCAAAGATGGGATGATTTGTTGACCAAGTGGGGTGGACGTGCAAAGGAGCTGGCGGGTGGCAGTGAGGAAAAGAGAAAAATGAAAGGATTCGGCCGTGTGGCAGTGGATGAGCGATCGAGCAGAAGGAAAAATGAAAATGACGAAGTTGCAGGGGAAGAAGACCAAAGCTTGGGACTTCGGTGAAGGAAGACAATTGCGCGGAGAAGATGGGGAAAAGAGAGACGTGCCGAGGAAGATTAAGGGAAAAGAAAAATCAAAGTCAACCAAGCATAGCCAAAAAATTAATTGCTTGGTCCCCCAAATAGTGCTCAATCTTATCCCACTTGTCCAATAATACTTTCTTGTATTATCCTCACAATTAACCCATTTTGATGCCCAAAATTGCTGCCCTTTTTCAATTCCGAATTTCACATTTTGGTCTTCAATATCTTCAACAAATTCCCAAATTTGATGTCCCATTTTGATGTAGAAAAAGCCCACATAATTTCTACAATTCTCCTTCGTCAAGTAGCTCGGTTTGCAAGTCGAAAATCTCTTCAATTTGGCAAATCCGAATTTCTGTTCGTTTTCCGAAATGTCCAAATCAAATTTCCGTAAAAATCCCGGAATCACCGAAAATTCTTTGAATGATGAGTAAACGTTCCTAAAATAGATTGTGACATGACAAAACTTTCAATTTCTGAAATCAGGTTCAAATTCACGGTTACTTTCAATCCGATGCGATTTTAGCATGACCTGGTCTACCGGGTAGCTTTTAGGAATTTTTAGTGCAATTGACCCGTGATCGATTTATCTCAAGTCACAATGTACATCTTCGACTCATTGGTGACTCTCAGTTGTCGTGAAAATCTCGAGATTTCAAATACGGACACCGGATACAGAAATGACAGAAAAATCGATCTAGTGCCGATCGACGAGAATTTTGCAATTAGGTGGAATCACCCACACACTAATCACATATTTTTATCGAATCGATCTATCTCCGGTCTCTGATCGATTTTTGACAATGTCGTAATGACCCTTGCAAATCAACACAGTCGAGCAGTTAATTTCTAGTCGAATTCTTAAGTCCATTGCGTTAAAATTCATGAATTGCTTCTCCAGATAATTTAGTTATCTCATGAGTGATCAGGTCATAGAATAACACTATAGGCGCGTCAACGAAAGGCCCGATTTATTTAATCAAAAATGAAATCTGAAAATTCAAGTTGTCACATGACCCTCTTGACTTTTGTGTATGCTGCTTGGCTTCTTCTGCTTTTAGTAAGGTCTAGAGCAATGAGCACGCATGTTGAATTTGCATGCCGGCATCCTCTTCTATACGCTATGAATTCCATGTAGAATTTGTTAACTCCATTGGAATGTGTAAAACATTGTCACTGCAATTAACAAACCATTTCAATCTAGGAAGGATCAATCAGCTGGAGAGTTTAGTTTAGATCAGTAGATCATTGTGTGTTGGTACTTCATACATAGACTCGTTACAATCCGATGATTTTTCTAAGCATGTGCAACATGTCAAATTGAGTCAACATTGGTGTCTAGTTCCTTCCATGACTAACGGTATTTTCGTGCTTCTTACTTGAGGAATGCAAAAAAGAAAGGGCTTTACTAGCATAACAGTCTTTGGGTTATTGTGAGAATAACATTTAATTGTGAATAACAAATTCTTAAAAGAGTGGGCATCACAATAATTTATAATTATTTTTTTTATTTAATTTTTGTGATTCAGAATAGACTGTTTTTTTAATAATAGATTGAAGGCTGTCACGCAATCTTTTCTCAAATAGAAAATGCATGAAAAATAAAAGTTCCAATTTTTAGGGGGGCTGTGAGTCTACACTAGGGGTGTGCAAAATACCCGGAACCGCCCGACCGCCGGAACCGGACCGGAACCGCCCGGAACCGGCGGTTCTTGAGGGAACCGGTCCGGTTCCCGGTTCCAATTTTTCGGAACCGGTGGGTACCGGTCCGGTTCCGGTTCCATGGGCGGATCCGCCCACCCGGACCGAACCGGAACCTTTTTAATATTAAAAAAAAAATTACTAAAAGAAACCCTAGATTATATCTCATCTCCTCACTCCTTTTGTCTTCGGTTCTCTCTCTTTGTCTCTTCCTCGGTTCCTCCTAATCCTATCACCATTTCGATTCCTCCCCGAGCATCGACGCTGCTGCCGCCGCTCCTCCGCCACCGCTGTTCGCCCCCTCGCGTTGGCCGCCAACCGCCATAGCCGCGAAAAATTGTTTCGCGACCGTTCTATGTTGAAAACCCGACCATAGACCTCCTCCCCTCCTTCCCAACTCATAAACCCGACCGTTCTATGTTAAAAACCAAAATTGTTTCGCGTCAAGATCGGTTCCATGGATCCACCCGGAACCGGACCGGACCGCGGTCCGGTTTCCGGGTGGATCCATGTAACAAACGGGTGGATCCCTTGGTTCCAATTTTTCGAACCGGTCCTTAGCGGGCGGTTCCCAGTTCTAGGTCGGGAACCGCCCGCCCGGACCATGCACACCCCTAGTCTACACCACTTTCCTTAATTGGACTTTCCAGAGGTGTCTTCTGTCCCCGCTCTAGTCTTCGCAGCCTGGCTTCTCCCATCTCCATCTTAATTCTCCTTCTTCCCTTTTCCTCTCCGCCGCCATCCCTCTCTTTTTCTTCTTCCCCTTTTATCTCTTCGTCAATGTCTTTTTGCTTTAAATAAAGTCGTCTTCTTTTTCTTTTTTTTTATTAGCCACTTGATTTGACCAAGTCAACGAACCAAAATATTATAGAACCAGTCCAAGGAGGTGTTCTTGTCCGGCAGTGCTGCGCTCACCCGTGTCTTCACGTTGCTCATGTACAATGAGTAGTCCTAGGCTAGGACCCGAACTAATCGAGTTCTCTCACCAGCTCGAAGAGTTTGTCCATAAAGTTGCCCATCTTTCAAAGGCAACATTTTAAGAAAAATTACTAAAAATTGGAGTTTAGGTTGGGTACAGTTTGCATGGGATTAGGATTGAGACGATTATGAGTCGTTTACATAGCATTGCATAAAAATAGATCAATTTAAATTTTACTACTTTGGACCAACTGAACCGACCTGATTGATGGGCTAGACGTGAGGAGTGAGCATGACCCTCTCCCATTGCATGAAAAGACATGATAAGTCTCCCAATAAAAACACTTGTCAAACTTGGGCGTCTACGTTTCATGACCTTTGCTTACTTATTTCATTGGGAGTTTCCAGTGATAGAAGGGCTTCAGCTGGATTTTCTTGGTGAGAACCTTTGGGTTGAAAACTTTTCATTGAGAGGGAGGAGCTAGGGAAAACTGACAGAAGACTTCATGGCATTGGAAAAGGTTCAGTATTCCCCCTTCTTTTACTCTGTTTATTTCATGTTTATGCTGAACTTGGTGATCGCATCCGATACCTTAAGTCCAGGTCAGTCCATTAAAGATGGAGAGAGATTGGTCTCTTCAGGCCAAAGCTTTGAGCTTGGGTTCTTCACTCCAGAAAACTCCAAGTACAGGTACTTGGGGATATGGTACAAATTTAGTCCTGAAAAAGTCGTTTGGGTTGCCAACCGAAACAACCCACTCACTGATTTAAATGGTGTTCTCACATTTAGCGATGAGAGGAATCTTGTTGTTCTCAACCGATCAAAGAGCATCATCTGGTCTTCGAATTCATCCAGGGTTTTAAGAAATCCGGTTACACGGTTGTTCGACTCTGGTAACCTTGTCATTTCAGAGAATATGAGCTCGCATTCTGGTGAATGCTCATGGCAGAGCTTTGACTATCCAACCGACATCCTTTTAGCTGGTATGCGATTGGGATGGAGCCTCAAAACCGGTTTTGAATGGTCTCTGACTTCTTGGAAAAGCACGGATGATCCTTCCTCTGGAGACTATACCTACGGAATAAATGTTAATGGATTGCCCCAACCTGAGGTTCGCAAAAGAGGCTCCACAAAAACATTTCGAGTAGGGCCATGGAATGGATTCCGTTTCATGGGAACTCCAACGCCTGAGAGTACCCTTCTCAAGCGATCATTTGTTTACAATGAAACAGATGTATATGTTGAGTTTGAATCTTCAAGGTCAGATATCATCACCATACTCGCATTGAATCATTCTGGTGTTATTCAACGTCTTCAAAAGAAGAAAGAGAGCTCTACATGGGATGTCATGATGTCATATCCCCGCGATCCATGTGAAAACTATGGGCAGTGTGGTGTTAATAGTGTCTGCAAAAGTAATAAAGACCCTAGATGCCAGTGCTTGCAAGGATTCGTGCCCAAATCCCATGAAGAGTGGCAGTTAGTTAATTCAACCAGTGGGTGCATTAGGAAAGCTCAGTTGAATTGCTCTAAAGAACTGGGCTTTCTGGAAATTTCGATGCTGAATCTGCCTGATCTGATAGACTTCTGGGTAAACAAGAACATGAGCCTCGACGAGTGCAAGGTGGAGTGTCTAAAAAACTGTTCTTGTACGGCCTATACTAATTCAGATGTTAGAGGAGGAAGTGGCTGTTTGATGTGGTTTGGTGATCTCATTGATATAAGAGAATTTGAACAAGACAACTATGTACAAAATATCCACATAAAATTATCTGCTTCTGAGCTAGGTAAATATGTACATAGTGATTCAGTTATCCTTTTGCTGATATATGTCTGGTTACATCCATCAACTTATGAACAAATTATCATCCGAAATTAGTTAACACACTTTTTCTTGGCAATTCTAGATTCCATCAAAAGCCCTGTCAATAAGAAAAAACTGTTGACTGTCACGATGGCTTCAGTCATTTCTGGATTGCTCATAGCAGGTGTAGCATTGAGTATTGTGTGGAAGAGCAGAACGAAAAGAAGAGGTAAGCTTGTTTGTAATTTAGTCCCCTTTTAACTGTGAAGATTTGCATTGAAATTCTGTTGCCGGACCATAACCAAATTAAATATTACTTTCATATGATAGAAAGAGTTCGTCCTTGTAGGCTTACAAAGGCAGAGGGAAGACATTGATTTACCATTATATGATTTTTCTACCATTGCTGTTGCTACTGGACATTTCTCACAGACCAACATGATTGGAGCGGGTGGCTTTGGTTCAGTCCACAAGGTAATGAGCTATGGATTTGCAAGTTTACAGAACACGATAAGCTTATTTAATTGAAAAAATAATGCAGGGAAATCTCTCCATGGGTCAAGAAATAGCTGTGAAGAGGCTGTCGAAAGGTTCAAGACAAGGCCTTGAAGAATTTATGAATGAAGTACTCCTAATTGCCAAACTTCAGCATAGGAATCTTGTCGGACTTCTTGGCTGTTGCATTGAGGGAGAAGAAAGAATGTTAATATATGAGTATATGCCAAATAAAAGCTTGGATTATTTCATTTTCGGTTCGACCTCCTTGATCCTTTTCATTTCCTTTTCGCCCCACCCACATTCTATTAGTCAGTAATCATTTGTGCCTCTGCCTGGACATACAACCAAATGCAAATCAATAAACTCATTTCCTTTAAGAGTGCCGAGCTTAAATGTTTAAGACTTACGTTGGGTTGACTGTATGCAGATGATGACAGAAGCTTCTTGTTAGTGTGGAAAAGTCGCTTCGACATAGTTTTAGGAATTGCGAGAGGACTTCTTTATCTTCATCAAGATTCAAAACTGCAAGTCATTCACAGAGATCTCAAAACAAGTAATATTTTGTTAGATGCGGACCTCATTCCTAAAATCTCAGACTTTGGCCTTGCAAGAATCTTTGGAGGCAATGAAAGAGAAGCAAGAACGAGAAGAATCATTGGTACCTAGTAAGTTTCTTATCTTGATTAACAAGCACTGTCCATGAACACTGGGTAGATTTAAGTCTCGATATTCTTAATGCAGTGGCTACATGTCTCCAGAATATGCTTTTGATGGAAAATTCTCTGTGAAATCCGATGTTTTTAGCCTTGGTGTACTTTTGCTAGAGATAGTAAGTGGCAAAAAGAACAGAGGGTTCTGCCATCCTGATCATGAGCACAACCTTCTTGGGCATGTAAGTAAGTACAGTATGGTTGTCCAAACTCATGTCTTTTAGGTGATGTTTAATGACAGAAATGGATTTGTCCCAGGCATGGTTGCTGTGGAGCGCAGGCAGGTCCTTGGAGCTTCTACATGAATCTCTATGTGACTCCTTCATTGCATCCCAAGTAGAGAGATGCATTCATGTTGGTTTGCTATGTGTCCAAAAGCTTCCTGGAGATAGGCCAACCATGTCTTCAGTCGTTTTCATGTTAGCGAATGAGGAAGCAATCTTGCCACAGCCTAAACAGCCCGGTTTCTTTATGGAGAGAGATCCATCGAGCACAGAGGCATCTTTAATAAGGGAAGAATTGTACACAAGGAATATTGTTACGATCACCATGCCAGAAGGTAGATAAACTTCCCATTGAGGATATTCCCTGCAGTGTGCAATTTAGAATTTTAGATCAGTTTTCTCAGCGCAAGAAAGTAAATAGGATCAGAAGATTGTGTACACAAATCTGTAGCTAACTCGCAGCTAAGACTGTTGAAAGCGAGATGAGGGCTGCAATTAAGGATTATCGTTTTTATGATTCAGTGGCTCAAGCAACATGGTGAAGGCCTTTTTTATTGATCATTGCCAATGATTATTCGCGGAGATAAATCATATAAACTCTCTGACCTTTTGAAGGAGCAAGTAATTATATTTACTACTTCAATTTATTCTTATATGATACATCGATACGTAGTATCCCAAATGAATCATTTACACATTTATAAACAATATAAAGTATCTATTGTTTGGTCTTAATTAAATGAGTCCAACAACACTTTCAGTGCATTAATCAAAATGATAAGAATAGCAAATTCTATTGTCCTGATGTTGTTATCTAGTTTTGTCAATTTCAAAATTCAATAAACTGATTCTTTAGCATGTGGGCTAGCATTAACTTGCCCGGACTTCGGAGTTCCCAAGTTGAAATTGTCAAATATAACGTCTCATGACAGCAAGAAAGGGGAAAGAAAAAAAAAAAAAAAAAAAAGCAATGTGGAATTTCAGACAAATTTATCACCCAATCAAACCATGAAGAGAATTAGTTAATCGTTGATATCTAATACATAATTATGTTCAAGAGTCTTCCTAATTAAATTTGGGCTAGTGATAATTAGATGTGAACTAAGGAACTTAAATGTGTGAGAATCACAGTGAGCTAGATCTTAATGTTGCTTTATTAGGTTCTCGAGTTACAGAAAGCATTTGCTAAAAACAATCTGAAAAGTGTGTAAAAGCATTGTGATATGTGTAAATATATATATTTTGATTGCTTGCATATTGATGACTATTTAGCACAAGAGTATCAAATGAGTTTCCCATTTTTAATGACATAGATCATCTTTAAAATGATATGATATGCACTGTGAAAAGATATCACTAACGTTTGTTTCGATTTAATATCAAATCCAACTCCACATTTGTCCTATTTTCTCTTACCCTTCTCTCCTTTAAAAACACCAAACAACGTCTCAAGGTTTGCCGTTGGAGATCTCTTTACATCCATATTTACAATAATGCCATTTCATTTCCGAAAATACCCCCACCCAAGTCATAAATTTTCAACCACACCCAAACCCGAAACCAAACTGAAAAAAATAACCACATAACTCTAAGCTTAGTTACTGCTCATTGGCTGCTGTCATGGCCACCGCCGCAATGGTGGCGGCGGTAGTGGCAGACGGTGATGTGTGACAAAAGAGACGAGGGTTCGTGGGTGATGGGGAAGAAGGTTTGTGAGAGATTTGGAGGATTATATTTCAAAGAGGGGAAATTTTGTCTTTTCAGCAATGCGATATTTTCAGAGGATGGTAAGTGGTATTTTTTTAAATAGAGGGTAATGGCCGGAAAGTAAGGATGGTTTTTGGTATTTTCCATTTCTTTTATTTCATTGAGAAAAATTATGAACAACTAACGACTAAGGTAACTCCATGAATCTACATCTTCCTTAAAATTACATTCAAATCATTTCAGACCAAATAAATTTCTTTAAGCCAGAGTACTTAGAGAACCTAAACAAAATGAAAAGAAATTCATCATCACAATAATCGTCAGCAATAAGCAGCCCCTAGTAGTCAACCAAGTGCTTTGGCATAGTTGCTTGTCTTCCAAAAGAAACTGCGGGATAAGTGGCAATAAAACGATTTTCCAAAGCTGAAGCAATTGAAAGCTGAAATTCAATGAACAATTGTCACTTGATTACTTATGGGAGGTTCCAACCCTAAATTCGTCAAATGTAAATAGTTGATGGACCAAAACAAGCAAAAAGAAAAAAAACCAACGTCAACAACAAGAGGGTCAAATGTATGTATCGTCTTATGACTGCTACGATGCTCAGCAAAAGGGCCCCGTGGTGACTTTTGAGAAATTTAGTCCTGAAACAATCGTTTGGGCGCCAATGGGAACAAACCACTTTCTGATTCAAATGGTGTTCTCACATTTAGCGATGAGAGGAATCTAGTTGTTCTCAACCGATCAAAGAGCGTCATCTGGTCTTCAAATTCATCCAGGGTTTTAGAAAACCCAGTTGCACAGCTGTTGGATTCTGGTAACCTTGTCGTTTCAGAGAATACAAGTTCACATCTGGTGGATGGTCATGGCAGAGCTTTGGGTTAGCTAAAGGATGACTTTGACTTGCCGTTACATGATTTTGCTGCGATTGCTGCTGCTACTGACAATTTCGCTTTGAGAAATATGATTGGGGAGGGCGGCTTTGGCCCTGTCTACTAGGTAACCAGGGTATAGTCTGAAGCTAAGTTGCAAAGGAGGCCCAGAAATAATTGAAATATTGATTATGCAGGGCAATCTTTCGGTGGATCAAGAAATAGCAGTAAAGAGGCTGTCAAAGAATTCTGGACAAGGCCTCAAAGAGTTTATGAACGAAGTAGTTTTGATTGCAAAACTTCAGCACAGGAATCTCGTAGGACTTGTGGGCTGCTGCACTGAAAGAGAGGAAAGAATTTTAATTTATGAATATATGCCAAATGGAAGCTTAGATCATTTCATTTTTGGTATGACGCTCTCGATCTCAGTCTGTTCAAATGAGTTTGATAACTCATTCAGTAAATAGACTGCAAGTAGCACAAAGATCAGTCACTCAAATCTTTTGTGTCATTTTCTGATGTGCAGATCAGGATAACAGCTTCTCGTTGGATTGGAAAAGAAGATTTGACATTGTGATGGGAATTGCACAAGGACTTCTCTATCTCCATCAAGATTCAAAACTTCAAATTATTCATAGAGACTTAAAAGGCGAGCAACATTTTGCTAGATGCCAACCTAACTCCTAAAATCTCAGGCTTTGGCTTGGCTAGGATCTTCCACGGTGATGAAAAAGAAGCAAAAACTAGCAGAGTGATTGGAACCTAGTAAGTTCATGTAATCTCTCACTAGTGCTGGAGTTCGTGTTACAGAAAACTAATGCATGAATGATCTGCTCACTGCATTGGCTATATGTCCCCTGAGTACGCTTTTGATGGGATTTTTTCTGTGAAATCCGACATATTTAGCTTTGGGGTGCTCTTATTAGAAATTATAAGCAGCAAAAAAAATAGAGGGTTCTGTCATCCAAATCACCACCACAACCTTCTGGGGCACGTAAGTTGAGAACATTGCTTGTGCTTTCTGGTGCATGTAACTTTGTCTCTGTCTAGTTCATACAGATATATTAACATAGTTCTTGTTGGAGTGTTATGCCTCAGTGCTGCTGATGTTGCTGATGTTCCTCTGTTCTGGTTTTTTCTTCTGTTTGTTTTTTATAGCTAAGTTTGTTAAATTATGCAGCTGGTATTTTCGTTATTTTTAGGAAGTGAATTAACACGTTTATGTGCGGTTATATGTTGCACGTATGTAAGCAGTTACTGCTTGTATTTAGGGACTAGACTCGATAGTTTCTCTAAGAACTGATGAATGCAAGTCTTGTGCTCTGTTTTTTTTCTGTGCTATCTTCCTCTGTCGAAGACCATAGCCTCTGGTTTTTGTTTTGTTTATTGCTTTGATTAGTCATAACAGTTCTTTCTTTCAATGACAAGCAAGCTAGCTTAATAGTACAATTTGATCTGTCATAGGCATGGTTGCTTTGGACCCAAGGCAGGGCCTTGGAATTTCTCAATGAATCACTGTGCGACTCTGCAGTGGAGCCTCAAGTAGAAAGATGCATCCATGTTGGGTTGTTGTGCGTCCATAAATTTCCCGCAGACAGGCCGGCCATGTCCACAGTAGCTTCCATGCTGGGAAGTGAAGGAACGGTTCTGCCTCAACCTAAGCAACCAGGTTTCTTCATAGAAAGAAATCCAGAAGACTTGAGTTCAACTTCAACTGGGGAAGAATTTTATACATATGGTACTGTGAGCATGACGATGCCCACAGCCTGATAGACACTTCATCCTGTCTTTGAGGATTTGTACCCAATATGAGAAAAATATATACCTATTTAACATTTTAATGTCCTACAAGGACATTTCTCTATGTCTAGATTTTCTTCTTGGTGTATACTCGATAAAAGGAAAAGGCTTGTTGTTGATGCTGCTAATGCGGGATTTTGTAACCAATAAAACAATGATTAAAAAAGTGAGTGGTTAAGTACCACTGCATTAAATGTTTGATACAATGGTCCATAACAGTTTCCGCAATCTTTAGTGATGAGACTATTCACAGCAGTCCACCAATCAACCAGTGGCCTTGATACCAAGCAGAAGCCCGACACCTTCACATGGAGAGATCACTAATGAGAGTCCAAATCCGAGACCATCAACATATCCAATTGGACTCATGTTCACTTAAAAGCTTGAGCCAATATGTAAACTGTGCACACCAAGCAATTGTCCGATATGAAACTTTCTAATACAACTCATACCTGCATCTCAACAGTGACCCCCATAAAATAGTCTAGTGAATATTTATGGTGACGTTGATTAGATTTGTAATGGACTTGCCACTGTCTTGCTCTCGAGAACAGAGTGCTTCTCTTCCCCTTTCAACTCTTTCTGCACCCCACAACTAGAAGAGGAGATGTTAAAGAGAACAATCTGCGTTAGTGCCACAGATTTCAAGATAACAAAAGGTTTATCAAATCATGTGATGAGAGAGCTCTCTGATTGCTGGAAAATTATTGCTCATATATCACGTGGTCTAAAGACCAGTATTCAATCGCATAACTGCAATGTGGTCAAAAGACTCAAAACATGCGCTAATCCGAGGAAATTGCAAAGAAAATAAAGGAAGACAAAAAGCTACCAATCTAAGAAACGTTAAAAGAGTAACTTGTTCCCATAGACATTGCACTTCAGATGTAATTTTGCTTACTTGTTAAGGAAAAAATTCAGGTACATAGCAATGTTAGCAACGTTTGTTCTGGCCGGTCCATGAATGATGGAGAAACACGGGTCTCTTCAGGCCAAAACTTTGAGCTTGGCTTCTTCTCCCCAGGAAGCTCCAAGAACAGGTTCTTGGGGATATGGTACAAGATGACCCATGAAACAGTTGTCTGGATTGCTAATGGACAACCACTCAATGATTCAGGGGTGTTCTCACGTTTAGCCATGAGGGGAATTTGATTCTTCTCAACTAATCAAAAGGTGTCATTTGGTCTTCGTATTCATCCAGAGTTCTAAGAAATCCAGTTGCGCAGCTCTTGGAGTCTTGCCAGTTTGAGTTCTGACGACTATTCATGGCAGAGCTTAGATCATCCATTGGACACCCTTTTGTCCGGTATGAAACTCAGATGGGACTTTGGAACCGGTACTCAAAAGTACCTTACTTCTTGGAAAAGCAGGGAGGATCCATCCATTGGACCTGCAGGTTAAGGATTCATGGGTTGCCTCCATCTGAAGTATTCTACAATGCTTCAGTCATGAAATTTCGGAGCGGTTAGTGGAATGGCATCCAATTCTGCAGTCTCTCCATCAAAGTGAATCCCATTTTGTGGAAAAGTTTGTTTTAACAGGACAGGTGCGTCATTTGAGTATCACCTTTAAACAGATGAGATCCTTATCAGAATCGTCATGAATGAGTCTGGTTTGTTGCAGCGTCTTGGGAGGACAGAAGAAAGTGTCGGACTGTGATGTACGCACTCCCTAATGATCCATGTGACAGCTATGCGCTATGCAGAGCCAATGGATTTTGCAGAAGCAACAGATATTCGAGATGTGAATGCTTGCAAGGTTTTGCACCAAAGGTGCCAGAGCAGTGGGAATGCTCAAGTGCTCTGGTTATTGCATGAGAAAAGTGCCCGTAAACTGCTCAAAAGGAGAAGCATTTTTTAAGCTTCCACAAGTGAAGCTACCTGATTCGATAGACTTCTGGCTAGACAAGAATATGAGCCTTGAGGAATGCAGGGTCGAGAGCTTATATGACTGCTCTTGTACAGCTTATGCTAATTCATATACCAGAGGAGGAAGCGGTTGTCTAATTTGGTTCGGGGACCTGATGGATGCCAGTGACTTTGATGATGCCAACTATGAGAAAGACTTATACATACGTCTATTTGCTTAAGAATTAGGTGCATGAATTTCGTAACTGGTTGAGCTATTGCTTTTACATTTTGCTGTCTGCCTGACTAGGCACAGTACTTTCACCATGTGAGGGAAATTGCCAATTGTTTACCTCATATTTTCGATACTCTCTTCCAGGTTATTGTTACAGTCCAGACGATAATACTCAGCAAAAGCAATTCAGAAATGGCTGACGTCACTGCGATAGTCACCAGACTTTTAATACATCTAGGGGACATTCTCACTATAAGCTGAGAAATATGTAATAGACTACAAGTTTAATCAGGTATCGGGGAGGATTCCCTATGAAACTGTTCAATTTCTTCATGTTCTGTTATATTCAAAAATTGTGTTTGTAGACTCGAGGCATGCAAAGGATGACGTTGACCTTCCATTGTTTGATTTGGATACAATTGCTGCTGCTACTAACAATTTCTCTCCAACGAATGCGATTGGATCAGGAGACTTTGGTTCAATCTACATGGTAACATGATGTTAATATAGTTTATAGAAGATGGCATACGCTGAAAGTTAAGCATGCGGGGAAATCTTTCAACAGACCAAGAGATAGCCATGAAAAATCGTCAAGAAATTCAGTACAAGGTCGCAAAGGGTTCATGAATAGAGTAGCTTCGTTCGCCAGATTTCAACACAAATCTCATTGGGCTTCTTGGCTACTGCATTTAGAAAGAAGAAAGAATGTCGATTTACAAATACAAGCTGAATCAAAGCTCGGATAGTTTTATTTTTGGTTCAATCATCCTGATTCTTACTGGTTTTTTTTTTCACTGCACAAAGATATTATCCTTTCAAAATTAATTCTTTCCATGAGTCATATATATAGAACACCAAGGAACAAACACTTGAAGCTTATATGTTTGCAGATTGCAACAGACCCTTATCCTTTGAATGGGAAAAGCGCTTTTTCGTTTTAATTGGAATCAGACGAGGGCTCCTTTATCTCCACTAAGATTTGAAACTTCAAGTCATTCATAGAGATCTCAAAACAAGCAACATCTTATTGGAGGCCAATCTAAATCCAAAAATTTGTGATTTTGGATTAATTTTTGGAGGTGATGTAAAAGAAGAGAGAACAAAAAGAATAATTGGTACTTTGTAAGTTGGCCACCTTGCTTCATGAGTTCCGAAGTTCATACTTTCCAAGGCATTGGGAGAACTGAAATGTGCTTTTCTTAATACAGCAGCTACATGTCCCCAGAATAGGCCATCGATATAAATATTTCCGGTGAAATCCAATGCATATACCTTTGGCGTGCCTTTGTTAGAGACTGTGAGTGGGAAAAGGAACAGAGGATTCAGCCGTCCAAGTCACCACCACAACCTTCTTGGACATGTAAGTTGAAGCTTGCATTAGGTGATGCTGTTTTCCTAACACTTTGATTGTCTTTGATGTCCAAGTCATTTCATATTGACGTTGAGTCGTCTACTGTGACTGGAGAGTAAGCACCTCTGTTTGTGTTCTTAGGCATGGTTGCTGTGCAATGAAGGCAGGGCCTTGGAACTTATGGATGATTCTTTAGCCGACTCTCACGTTGAATTTCAAGTAGAGGAATCCATGCAAGTGGGCTTGTTGTGTGTCCAGAAATTTCCCGTAGACAGGCCAACAATGTCTTCTGTTGTTTTCATGCTGGCAAATCAGGAAGCGATCTTGCCACAGCCTTAGCAGCCTGGTTTCTTCATGGAAAGAAGTCCAGCAAGCTCGGATTTGACTTCACCGAGGGAACTCTATACATGTAATCTCGTGACCATAACAATGCCAGAAGCTTGATAGACACACTATTGATTTGGCATTTTTGCTAATCTCCGGGGGTTCTTTTTCAAGTAGTTTAACGAACAGGATAATGTTTAGGACTTAACTGGCCGAATGAATTAAATTGGCAAAACGTGAAAATATTTAAGATTTAATTAACACAATTAAAAGATTTATGATTGAATTGACAAAAGTATTATAAGTCTAGGACATTTAGATACTTTTCTCCAAATTAACTCATTGTGCTATAATTAAAGCTGCGTGGTCGTGGATAAACACGAGCGACCTCGAGTGAGTTCGCCTACTGAACAGATTCGTATATAAGGCACATGACACGACGACTCCCAAATGCACCCCATGGCATGCGAAAATTCAACGAAAGAGGGGACCAACTGCTCCTCCTGTGATGCCTTTGTGTTTATTTATTTGTCGAGGAATGTAAAAAGGAAAGAGAGAGGCAAAATTGAAGTATCTCTCTTTAATCCGTTTGTGATTCAGGTAAGGATATGAATGATTAAACAAATGATTAGCGCAGCGGCTACAGCTTGCTGCATCTGGGAACAGCGTCGGCTCCATCTATTTACAGATTCCAAAGGTCGTTGCCTTAAAAATGAAAAAGGAAAAGGAAGAGAAAGAAAGTTTGACTTTCTTTGCAGAGAACTTCGTACGTGTCACCTGAGGAAGGTCTTATCGCAGATTACAAGGTAGAGAGAGTGAGAGTCGGACACATGTCGAAAAATCAATACATTTTTCCACTCCGAATGGTGCCGTTGATGACCACCCCGGAGGATGCACGAATAGAAAGTCCGATAACCCTTTCATGATATCAATATATGTGTTAGCGGAAGTCGCTCAGCACAATGATAATGCGGTTTGAATAGCGTTTCATTTAGAGTCTCTGATGTTGGATTTGATACATCCCGTTCTTGACACCAGCAATATACATTCAGCATGAGCTCTAATACTATCTGAGTAGTTGCCTGTTAGCGTCGAAGTCAGTAGCACCAAGAAGACCGAAAAGATCTCAATTAATATGAAGATTTCAAGGGTTCCTCAATCAATTTATCGGTGATAGCACTCTTAACTAGTATCATAACTTTTGGTTTTGCAACTTCCTCGGTCTAATGTGCTGAATCAATTCATAGCAATGAATAAGAAATATCCAATTTTTTTTTTTTTTTTTTAAAGTTTGGTAACAAGGAAATCTTTCAAATTTAAAGCCAAAACAAATAGGATGATGCTTGACGATGCTCAATGACCATGGGGATGTCTTTGCACAAAGAGGTTCGCATCTACATATGTCGCGAAAATGTCAGATGGAATCTCAAATATATGAGTATTGAGTGAGTCAATGATACTTGCAAGGAAATAAAATCTAGAACCTATCCGATCAAAAGTGGAATTGGTTAATTGTCCCCATTGAGCAGAGCCTAAGTGAAAAATTCCAGTTACAGGCTCGATGCCTATGTCGAACATTAGACTCATCGAAGCCATAAGCAGCTGAAAAATCATAATCTACATGTTTGACAGATAAGATGATATGAAAACAGGCACCACATCCCCTCCAATTAGCACTTCCCATTTGAGGTCCATATCAATCGCGGTTTTCAGTTTTCCCTGTAAATTTTAGTCTTGGAAATGTATCAATGAACCAAAAACATCTATCGAAATTCAATTTGGATGAATGTGTTGCCCAAAATGCTTAAAAATATCTTTTGTTTCTGCAGTGCCTAGTGAGAAGCTAATCGACTAGTCGTACATGTGATTTAGTTATGAGATGAAAACTTGAAAAATTGATAAGCACATCTCACATGGGTTTTGTGAGATTCAGTCCATGATAATGTTGTACATTTCTTGTTGAAATCAACAAGAGATTGCACATAAAAATCCCGAGTCAAAACTCGTTACATATAGTACCAATTAAGATGGATTTGTAGACTTCAATTGAGGATATTTTGGACGCGGAATAGTCGACCATCTCCCCTCAGCTGCAATAAAAGAAATAGTCATCAATGTGTTCCTTCAGCGTTGACTACATATGGGCTAGCAGCGGTAAGAACTAGGGGTGAGCATTGGTTCAAGGTCAACCGTGGACCGACCTTGGACCGGCCCAACCTTGCTGGTCCTGGTCCGGTTCCCAAGGAGACTGGGTCGGTCCTTGGTCCTAGAATTCCTTGACCAGCATTGTGTGGGTCGGTTCTCAATCCCGAGAGTTACAGGTCGGTTCAACCCGGACCAATCCCGACTATATATATATATATATAATATTATTTATAATTTTTTTATATAGAGAAAACCTTAAAATAAATAGCGTCAATAACATTAAATAGCTTTTTAGTGAGGAGTTTAAGTAATTGTACATTATTCTTTAATAACTTAGATTTTTAATGTCTTTTACAATGTCAATAGTCATAATTTACGAAAAAGGAAAATATTTTTGTAAGGAGTCCTCACGGCGTCTAAAAAGGCATAAACAGCTCCTTATGACATTCTCCTATAGTATTCGTTCTCTTCTGTCTTATTTGTCCTCTTAGTCTTCAATTTGCCAAAATTGAAAGAAATAACTTCTCTGCTCGCCACTCGACATTCGTCTCGCTTGCTTTGGATCATTCGTGCCGCTTGCCGCTCGATGCTCACTTGACTTGTTGCTCCCCGCTTGACATTCGATGCTCATTCTATTCGACGCTCACCCCACTTGACCCTTACCACTTGCCTTTCTTAGCTGACCTTGCTCATTATCGAATCCATTGGGTCGGTACGGTTCTCAGTTGCCCTTTCAAGGAGTATAAAAAATGAAATAAAAAATTATTGGTTGGTCTTGGGTTGACTTGGAAACTGGACTGAACCCATTGGGTCGGTTTGGTCCTCAATCGCTTTTTTAAGGAATACAAAAAATTAAATAAAAAATTATCGATTGGTCCCAGATTGACCCTGGAACCGGACCGAACCGAACCTATTGGGTCGGTTCAATCCTTGGTCCCAAGCTTAATAGGGTTGGTCCTCGGTCCTAAAAATTGATGACCAACACTGTGCGAGTTAATCTTAGGATTAGGGGGTGGACCGACCCAATCCAGACCATGCTCACCCCTAGATCGGTCTCCTTCATGAACATGGCTCAGTTTCTTCACGTGCAGAAAATTCATTGGCTTGATTGCACCCCAGAGTTGACGGACCAGGTGGATTGAAACTCGTGTCATAGAAAAAGTGGCCTTGTGCAAAACGTTAACTGAGGATGGGCACGAGTTTTCTCAGGAAGGAGGTAATGGAATTTGACTTCTAGACATTCCATTTCGCCCCTACATCTTGACATTTGTATAATGTTCTTTCGCCTCCGATTGTTGCTAGGCTACCAGCTTTCCTCTCTCGATAGAAACGGCCAACAAATAAATAAAAAATACAGGGTCACATTTTTCTGAACCATATCTTCAATCATGTAGGGGTTGGCGTGAAGACCGTAGACTTCATTAAATCAACCCGGAGTGATGGTCGCCATATAAGACTTAATTTGGGTCATAATTGGTGGAAAGAGCAAAAGAACTATGTCAATAATTTCTGCCCTGTCTAGCTAGTAGATGCTATTTTTTGGGGTTCAGTTTAGAGGCAAATAATGGGTAAATTGAGAAAAAGAAGCAAGTTTCCCAGAACGTATCTGAGCGAGTTGCAGCTCCAGAAGAGTCGAGATAGGAATTATACTTAATCGAACCAAAACAAGTTACTGCAAACCCAGGTAAATGTACTTGAGCCTGAGGAAGCAACTTTTGTGAATAAGGCCATCAAGCCATGCTCTTCTTCATTTTTTAATGACATTGAGTGTAATGATTGGTCCTGCAAGGAATGAGAGTGCAGCTCTATTTCAAGGATGCGAAGAGGGCAGGAATGAATTGAATCCCACATCGTCTTGGACAGTGAGGTAATATGCTATATAAGGAGTAGCACCAATCTTTACTACCTACTAGGCCTTTTTGGGCGAAGCCCAGAAGAACAAAATCGTGAGGACGTGGGGCAGGTGAGTCCTACAGCCAAAAAAATGACAATATTGTTGGCCTATGAGGCCACAGGTTGGCCCTAACAATGATATTAGAGCCAAGCCTAGTGAGAAGTGTGCGATTCGGGGATGAGTGCAGCTCTGTCTCAAGGATGATGAAAGGGTTAGGAATGAGAACCGAATCCCATACCATCCGCACCAATCTTATCTACCACTTAGGCATTTTCTAGGCAAAGCCCACAGGAACGTGAGGCCATGGGTAGATGAGTCCTACAGCCCAAAATGGACAATATCGTTGGCAAATGGGGCCAAAGGTCGGCCCTTACATTGAGTGCTCGGGTCTCTAGAGACCTCAACTAATCCAATCAGGTAATGGCAGTATCCTAGTTTCACTATAACTTGACAGTTATCAAGATAAAAGTTGCCTTCGCTAGGGTTCAAGCCCCTGATCATGATTCATCGATTGCAGTTTAGTTGTATCATTTATATTCCCTGATGATAGTTTTGCTATCAGTCCCTAATACAAGAAAGCATCGGGAAGCTACATGATGGAGAGCTCCAATTGCACTAAAAAGGATTGAAGTTAAAATGACAACTTATTATGAATTTGTGGAAGCTCTAATTCAAATTAATGTAGCGTGATATGAACACCAGTCAAACAATGGCTACTATGAAATCTTCCTTATAGCAAAAATAAATCATTCATCCCAAAAACAAAAGGATTTAAGATAATATTGTTCACTTCGTCACGTATCAGACAATTGACTATGCTTTCACTCTAAATTTTTTTAATACTGACATTATTGACAAGTTAAGCAATCATCCATATCATCCCAAAGCCGTACCAGAATTTTTCATTAGAGCGAAGGGCACGCTAACATTGAGGCAACTGAAATATTCATTTGAAACAGTGGGTCAACTCAACCTATAGCATAAGTTCGCTGGCCATTTTAGGGAAGGCATACATGTGGAAAAGAGCAAGAGAGTCATTGGAAGGCATTGAAATGAAAAGTCATCCTCTCTTCACCTTCTTGTACCCTTTTATGGTCTTTCTTTCGGTGCTAAGTTCGTCCAGTGCAGGTGACTCATTAAGTTCAGGCCAGTCCATTAGCGATGGAGAGACTTTAGTTTCCTCAGGCCAAAGTTTTGAGCTCGGCTTCTTCTCTCCTGGAAACTCCAGGAACAGATTCTTGGGGATATGGTACAAGATCACTCCTGAGACGGTCGTGTGGGTCGCCAACAGGAACAACCCACTTGCCGATTCAAATGGTACTCTCACAATTTCTAATGATGGAGCACTTGTTCTTTTAAACCAGTCGAAGAGTGTCATTTGGTCTTCAAATTCATCCGGGACACTCAGGAATCCTGTTGCTCAGCTTTTGGACTCAGGAAATCTCGTTCTTAGAGAAAATAGCAGTTTGAGTTCTGATGAACATTCATGGCAGAGCTTCGATTACCCATCTGACACGCTATTAGCCGGTATGAACATGGGGTGGAACTTGGCAACTGGTTTAGAGAGGTACCTGAGTTCCTGGAAAAGCACAGATGATCCGTCCCCTGGAGACTATATGTTCAGACTAAACAGACAGGGTTGCCACACTGGGAAATACTCTTGACAGATTCGGTAATAAAGTATCGGACGGGACTGTGGAATGGAGTTCAATTCAGTGGCACTGCCGTGGAACCGAGTTCAGTCTCCAAGCCTACTCTAATTAACAATGCCAGTGAGATATATTTTACATATGAGCCTTCATCAAATGGAGTCATTACAAGAGTCACGTTAAACCAGTCCGGATTACTACAACGACTTGTGTATATGAATAGGAGTGCTACATGGGATATTATGTACTCAACTCCAAATGATTTATGTGACAATTATGCCAAGTGCAGTTCCAATGGTTTCTGCAGAATAAACGAGGCTCCCATATGCAAATGCTTACAAGGGTACACGCCCAAGTCGCTCGAAGAATGGGACGTGCTTAACTGGTCTTCGGGCTGTGTGAGAATGCTACCCCTTAATTGTTCGAAAGGAGAGGGCTTCTTGAAACTTTCCGGGGTGAAACTACCTAACCTGATAGATTTCTGGTTAGATAAGAATATGAGCCTTGACGAATGCAAGGCCAAATGCTTGAGAAATTGTTCATGTGTAGCTTATGCTAATTCAGATGTTAGAGGAGGAGGTAGTGGCTGCCTCATGTGGTTTGGCGACCTAATCGATATTAGAGAATTTCACGGAGTTGACTACGACCAGAATATATTCATACGACTTCCAGCTTCTGAACTAGGTAGGTCCATCTTCAAACTGGCAGAGCTGATCTTGCTGTAGAGTTTAGTCTAGTTGGATTGTTATTTGTGGGTGTTTCATACTCTTGTCGCCTGCAATTTGTTCCTGCTGCTTTTATTTCTTTTGTTTCTTTTTCCTCCCAAAGGATCATGAATGCAGACCCTTAGCTCATGGAGCGGAAGCTTAGGTAATATTAACTAATTTTTCCATTCTTCTCTATCTAGATGCAATCCAGGGTCCCAACAAGAAGAAAAGATTGATCATCATAGGGATTCCACCCATTTTGGGATTGTTCATTCTGGCTGTGGCAATTTGGATTATTTACAGGAGGAGAATACTGAAGGGGAGAGGTAAACCTATCTATCAACGAAATCCAGTTTCCTTTCATTGAAGAGGCTATGATCTATTTCTGTCTTAAGTCTATGTTATATTGTAGTTCTGTTATGTCTGATTTTCATATCAATTAGTTTTTTTTTTGGTCGGACATATCAATTAGGTTGGAGAAGTGGAAAAGATGACTTTGACTTGCCGTTATATGATTTTGCTACGATCGCTGCTGCTACTGACAATTTCTCTTCACGGAATATGATTGGCCAGGGTGGCTTTGGCCCTGTCTACAAGGTAAACTGTGTACATTCTGCGGCTACGTGTTCATGCAAAAGAGACAAAGAAATAATTGAAATAATGATAATGCAGGGCAATCTTTCGTTGGATCAAGAAATAGCAGTAAAGAGGCTGTCAAAGAATTCGGGACAAGGTCTTGAAGAGTTTATGAACGAAGTAATTCTGATTGCAAAACTTCAGCACAGGAATCTCGTGGGACTGGTGGGCTGCTGCACCGAGAGAGAGGAAAGAAATTTAATTTACGAATATATGCCTAATGGAAGCTTAGATCATTTCATCTTTGGTATGGCCCTCTTCATTTCAGTCTGTTCAAATGAACTTCATAGCTTGTACAGTAAATAGACGTAGCAAGTACTGCAAATGTCAGTCATTTGAAGCTTTTGTGTCAATTGGCAATGTGCAGATCAGGATAAAAGCTTCTCGTTGACGTGGAAAATAAGATTTGACATTGTTATGGGAATTGCACGAGGACTTCTGTATCTCCACCAAGATTCAAAGCTTCAAATTATTCACAGAGACTTAAAGGCAAGCAACATTTTGCTAGACGCCAACCTAAATCCTAAAATCTCGGACTTTGGCTTGGCTAGGATATTCACTAGTGATGAAAAAGAAGCAAAAACTAGCAGAGTTGTTGGAACCTGGTAAGTTCAAATTATCTCGGACAAGTGCTCAAGTTAGTGCTTTAGAGAACTAACGGATGAATGATTTGCTTACTGCAGCGGCTATATGTCCCCAGAGTATGTTTTCAATGGGAATTTTTCCGTGAAATCTGACATATTTGGCTTTGGAGTGCTCTTATTAGAGATTATAAGCAGCAAAAAGAATAGAGGGTTCTGCCATCCAAACCACCACCACAACCTTCTTGGGCACGTAAGTTGAGCTAGAAGAGAACATTGCTTTTGCTTTCTGGTGCATGTAATTATGTCGAATTCATACAGATATATTAACATAGTTTCTTCTTTCAATAACAAGCAAGCTAGCTTGACGGCATAATTTTATTTGTCATAGGCATGGTTGCTTTGGACCCAAGGCAGGGCCTTTGAAATTCTCGACGAATCATTGTACGACTCTGCCGTCAAGTCTCAAGTAGAAAGATGCATTCATGTCGGGCTGTTGTGCGTCCAAAAGTTCCCTGCAGACAGGCCAGCCATGTCCACGGTCGCTTCCATGCTGGGAAGTGAAGGAACGGTTCTGCCTCAACCTAAGCAACCAGGTTTCTTCACGGAAACCAGCCTGGAAAACTATAATTCAACTTCAAATGGGGAAGATTATCATACAAACAGTGCGGTGAGCATCACTCTGCCAGCGGGCCAGTAGACACTCCATCGTCTGTTAATGAGGTTTTATCCCCGACCAGAGAAAAACGCAACCTAAATAGCATTTCAATGTCCTCCAAGGTCATTTCTGTTTGTCTAGATTTTCTTCTTGCTGTATCCTAGATTAGATGAAAAGGCCTCTTGTTAATACTGCTTGAGCGGGATTATGTAACCAATAGAGCGACGATAAAAGTGAGTGGATAATTACACTTTTCATTTAGCTGGCGGCTGAACTAAAAGTCTGATGCAATGGTCTATAACAGTTTCCGCAAACTTCAGTGATGAGACCCCATAGAATCGTCTTACGTCGATTCATGGTGACTTTAATTAGATACGTAATGGACTTACCAGTTGTCCTCTTGCTCCCGAGAACAGAGTCCTTCTCTTCCCTCTCAACTCTTTCTGCACCCCGCAATTAGAAGAGGAGATGTCAAAAGAAGTCAATCTGCATCAGTGCCACTAATTTCAAGATAACAAAAGGTTTATCCAACCATGTGATGAGCCAACAGAGCTTTCCGATTGCTGGAAAATTATTGCTCATTTGTCTACAGACCAGTATTCAATCGCAGAACTGCGATGTGGTCAAAAGACTCGAAACGTGTCCTAATCCCAGGAAATTGTAAAGAAAAGAAAGGAAGACAGAAAAGCTACCAATCTAGAAACGTTAAAGGATAATTTGTTTCCACAGACAATTGCACTTCAAATGCAATTTTGCCTACTTGTTCAGGAAAAAAGTCAGGATAGATAGCAATGTTAGCAAAGTTTCCCAATGTTCCCATCTCTTGATGAAGCAAAAGAGAATCGCAGAAAGAAGAGATTGGAAGGAGCTTGCTTAGCACAAACCAAGCGACAGACCGGGTAAAAGTCAACCATTGACATTTTCAATGAAAAAATTCCCTTCACGCCTTTCTTGAGATGCATGAGCTTTCCATCACTGACGCATTAAAACTGGAGATTAGAATCTGGAAGACTAGAATTACCAAATCAAGAGCATAGAGAGAATCTGACAATTTTATAAAAGAACAAAAGAGTGCCCAATCCATTGTGGAAACAAAAACACTCACATGTTAATGGAAGGACAATTCTCAACGTAAGTACCATGTTTAAATTTGTTTGGGATTATTGTCCAAAAAGTATTGAACTTATTGTATAGTACCAATTCAATTTTCAACTAATCAATTATGCCAATTTTATCCTGATTGTGCCAATTTTTCTTTTTGGTCGTAAACGATTTCCATTTATATCATAAACTGGTCTGCTGTGGCCGTCGTTATAAATCAAAGCCCAAAGGGCCAGAGGAGGGGAAGATAGCCAATCTTGCGGACGACTTCTTTTCCTTTGAGCCAGCGTAGTCAGCCACTGAATTTGCATTTCTTGGGCAATAACCCAGGCCCACTTCTAATAATCTTGATAACAAAGAGGAGCATTCTTCGATGATGGCTTTTGCTTCCCAACCAAAAGTCCCTTTGTTCGTGCTTATCAGATCCACATGATCTGACTCTACCATTACACTGCCTAATTGTGTCAATTAATCCTAAACATTTTTAATGATTTGGTAATGTAGTCATTAACCTTTTTAAATTTACCAATTTAGTCATTCCTATCAATTTTTTAATCAAAATTGTTAACATTGTAGTCTAATTAGCATTAACCATATCCTATTATATGGTCAATGCTAATATGGATGATTTTTTTAAAATTTCTAATTTTTTTTAATTTTTTCTTTTCTATTCTTTTCTTCTTCTTTTTTTTCTTTTTTCAATTCTAGGCTAGCAAGGGCCAGGAAAATGAATTAATTAACCACATTAGTGTAGGCCATGCTACATAGGATGGTCAGCGCTAACTAATTGGTTACATTAGTAATTTTTAGTCAAAATTGATTAAAATGACTAAATAATGATCAATATAATGTGTTTGACAAATAAAATTATCTGAAAATAGGTGCCACATCCTCTCCAATTAGCATTTCCCACTTGAGGTCCATATTAATCCCAGTTTTCAGTTTGCTCTGTAATTTTTAGTATTGTAAGTATATCAATAAACCAAAATTATCTATAGAAATTCAATTTTAGATGAATGTGTTACCTATAATACTAAAGAATATCTTCTGTTTCTACAATACCTTATGAGAAGCTAATTGACTATGATAGTCGTACAATGTGATGTAGTTACAAAATCAAAACTTGAAAAATTGATAAGCATGTCTTATGTGCATTTTGTGAAACTCAGTCCACGATACTATCATACATCTCTTATTGAAATGAGCAAGAGATTGCAACTAAAATCCCTAGTCGAAACTTGTTACATGTAGTGCCGATTAAGATTCATAGACTTTTTTTTTTAGATTCATAGACTTCAATTGAGGGTATTTTGGACCCGAAATAGTTGGCCATCTCCCTTTAGCTGCAAGATAAGATATGGGAAAAGTACCCAAAAAAATCATAAACCTATCGCATTAGTACAAATTGAGTTCTAAACTTTTTAATTGAATCACTTCAATCCTAAATATTTTAATATTGTTCAATCAATCCGAGACTCGATGGTCGATGAACCTCACTGGAGGCTCACTAGCCATTGGGTGAGGGCTGCAAACGTGGGCGAGGCCACCTTCGCCCATGGTAAGGCCAGACTTGAGCTTGGTAAGGCCTTGGCCCTAGCAGGCCCGTTGAGGGTAGGAAGAAGGGAGAAAAAGAAAAGAAAAAGAAAAGAAAAGGAAAAAAATTCAAAAAATTATTAAAAAATTACCACATTAGTGGACACGGAATAGCTGGCCTTCTCCCTTCAGCTGCAAGATGAGATATAGTCATCAATGCGTTCCTTCAGTGTTCGTTACATTTGGGCTAGCAGCTGTAAGAACATTACGCAGTCTCCTCTATGAGCATGCCTCAGTTTCTTCACAGGCAGAAAATTCGTTGCGATTGCTGTACAGAATTGACGGACCAGGAACTCTTGTTATAGACATTAGTACACTTGCGTTTAACGCTAGCTGAGGATGACCCAGGTTTTTCGCAGGAAGTGGGGACAAGGATTTGACTTTTGACATGCCATATCGCCCATGTGATTTGACATTTATTTCTATTCTTCACCATTTATCATATAGTTCCTCCCCCAGTTGTCGCTACCAGCTTTGCCCTCTCAACAGAAAACGCCGACGAATAAATGAAAAAGTACTGGGTCGCAATTTTCTCAGCTACACCTGCCGGCATTTGCGGGGTGCCGTGAAGACGAAGGACTTCATTGCATTAATCTACACGGAGTAATGGCCGCAAGATAAGATTTATGCTGGGTGATTGTTGAATAGAAGTCAACAGAAGAAATGATTAATCTTTGGATGCACAATAAAAAGAATTATCCAGATATATATTGAATCATCAGGCCATAATGGACAGATTTACAACTTTACGATAGGTCCGAATATAATCACACAAAAAAATATTCGTATTTCACGATATTAATATTGACCGTTTTCTTAAAGAGATTATATAAATCTTTTTGTGTGTTTTCTAATGAAGAAGGTAAAATGTTATTTTCAATGTATGTTCTTTTTTCTTTTCTTTTCATAAATTGGTTGTTATCTTCACAAATTATTTTAACTTCCTTTAAAGATAACCCCTCAAACCTGTAACTCTCAAAAAACACACCTCATCATAGGTAATAGGTGCCTCCTGGACACATTAGGGCAAACCGTGCCCCTTGGACATGCCCTATCATGGGCGAACTGCCAAAATATAAAAGTCATAATCGGTGGAAAGAACAAAATGAACGCTGTCCATACTTTTTGTCCTGCCTAGCTTGTAGATGCTTTTTTTTCGGGGTTTTCTTTAGAGATAAATAATTGGCAAATCAAAAAAAGAAAAAATTAAGTTCACAGAACGTTATTGAACGGGTTGCCGCTCCAGAAGAATCGAGATAGGATTTATACTGTAGTCGAACCAAAACAAGTTTTATGGAAAACCTGGTAAATGTACTTGAGCCCGAGGAAGCAATTTTTGTTCAGGAGACCATTAAAACATGCTCTTCTTCTTTCATGACATCGAGTTCTCGGGTTTCTCAGAGACCTCAACTAATCCAATCGGGTAATGGTAGTCGCCCGATTTGGCTACAACTGGATAGTCATCGAAATGAAAATTGCCTTCGCTAGGGCTTGACCTGATCATGCTTCATCAAACATAGTATAGTGTTGAATCGTTTAATTTCTCCAGATGATGATAGTTTTGCCATCGGTCCCTAACACAAAAAGCAACGCAAAGCTATACGATGGATAGCACCAATTGCACTGAAAAGTACTGAAGTTAACATGACAGTTTTACTATGATTTTGTGGTCGCTCCAAGTCTAACTAATACTACACATTCAATTCGATGACCCTCCGGGGAATACCTAGTGTGAGGATGACTTAAAGTGAGATTAGCGTGATGTGACCACCATTTGAATAAGGGCTACTGTGAAAAATCTCCTTATTGCTACAGTATATTATCCTTCCCAAAATAAATAAATTCAAGATGTATTGTTTACTTTCTCAGGTAACAAATTATTTGCTATGCTTTCACTCTAAAATTTTTTATGCCGACATTGTTGACAAATTAAACAATTATCCGTGTCATCCTAAAGCACCACCAGAATTTTGCGTATGGGCGAAAAGTATGAGTAACATAAAGGCAACTGAAATATAGGCTTTTAACTGTGGGATCAACTCGACCTCTGGATAAGTTCACTGGCCTTTATTTTATTTTTTTTTATTTTTTATTTTTTATTTTTTTCAAGTGAATGCATATACATGGGGAAGAGCAAGAGAAAGTCATTGGAAGGCGTTGAAATGAGAAGTCATCCTCTCTTCACCTTCTTGTACCCTACTATGGTCTTTCTTTCCGTGCTAGGCTTGTCAAATGCAGGTGATACATTAAGTTCAGGTCAGTCCATTAGAGATGGAGGGACACTAGTTTATTCAAGCCAAAACTTTGAGCTCGGCTTCTTCTCTCCTGGCAACTTCAGGAACAGGTACTCGGGAATGTGGTACAAGATCACTCCCGAGACCATAGTGTGGGTCGCCAACAGAAACAACCCGCTTGCCGATTCGAATGGCACTCTCGCAATTACTAATGGTGGAGCACTTGTTCTTCTAAACCAGTCAAAGAGTGTAGTCTGGTCTTCAAATTCCTTTGGAACACTTATAATATTACTAATGGTGAAGCACTTGTTCTTCTAAACCAGTCAAAGAGTGTAGTCTGGTCTTCAAATTCCTTGGGAACACTTATAATCCTGTTGCTCGGCTTTTGAACCTGGGAGATCTTGTTCTTAGAGAGAATAGCAGTTCGAGTTCTGATGAATATTCATGGCAAAGCGTCGATTACCCATCTGACATGCAATTGACTGGTATGAACATCAGGATGAACTTGGCAACTGGTTTAGAGAGGTACCTGACTTCCTGGAGAAGGTAGATGATCCGTCCCCCAAAGACTATATGTACAGACTAAACATTCAGGGTTGCCACAATGGGAATTAGTCTAGACCGATTCGGTAATAAAGTTTTGGATGGGACTGTGGAATGGAGCTCAATTCAGCGGTGCTTCATGGAAGTAACTTCAGTCTCCAAGCCTGCACTAATTTACAATGCAAGCGAGATATATTTCATATGAGCCTCCATCAAGTGGAGTCGTTACAAGAGTCACGCTAAACCAGTCTGGATTACTACAACGACTCGTGTATATGAACTGGAGCACTACATGGGATATTATGTAACAATTCCAAATGATTTATGTGACAATTATGTGAAGTGTGGTGCCAATGGTTTCTGCAGAATTAACCAGACTCTGATATGAGAATGCTTACATGAGTACACCCCCAAGTCACTGGAGGAATGGGACGTCCTTAACTGGTCTTTGTTAGACAAAATAATTCATGATGCGGAAACCAGGATCGATTAAGACAAACCTCCAGCCATTGTTCTTGTTCTCGTTCGTCTGAAAAACCTGAAAATACAAAGAAAATTGGGGACACGCTACTAACTCAATTCCCTCACGTACTGATGGTGTATTCCAAATATGAGAGTTTTTGTTAGACCTTATCATCACCCGTCAGAAATGAACGTACGTTCCTTTTTATACACCGTCTCCCATCAAGACGGTTACCAAATGGGCGGTTGTCATGAAAGGTTACGAAGCGTGGAAAAACTTCATGTCGAATAGTCACAACTTTAAGAGAAAATGTGGGTCCAAAATGTGGGATCACAAAAAAATAAATAACATTCTCCCACTTGATCCCATCATTTTCATCATACGGATTATTCAACTAATTCCACAAAAACTTTATGCTTAAAGAAAAGAAACAAAACACATGGATCATGGCGACATGTCCTCTAAGAGTGAGTAATATCTTCCATGTATCACAATGCATCTTATTTCTTTAATGTCAGCCTATATGTGACAACAAATCTTAATGAATAAACCCCATGTTTATTCCAGAACCAAGGATAAATGTTATTCTCATAAACAACAAAATGTGTACACCAAAATTGAGAATCAACATTACAACTGAATAAGAGTTTCATACAACAAAAATCGTTCATATGACGACAAATCACATGATGGGACCTATTCCCATACTAGTTACATGATCCTTGTACTTCATTGGTGGCATGCCTTTAGTCAAAGGATCAGTAATCATCAATTCAGTACTAACGTGTTCAATGATCACTTTATTCTCCTTAACACGTTCCCTTATGGCTAAATACTTAATGTCGATATGCTTACTTCGACTACCACTTTTGGCATTTTTAGCCATAAAAACCGCAGCTGAATTGTCACAATATATTCTTAATGGCCTAGAAATAGAATCAACAATTATAAGCCCAGCAATGAAACTCTTCAACCATACACCATGCGAGGTAGCCTCAAAACAAGAAACAAACTCAGCCTCCATAGTGGAAGTAGCAGTCAAAGTTTGCTTGGCACTTCTCCATGACACGGCTCCGCCAGCTAACATAAAAATGTATCCAGATGTTGATTTTCGTGAATCAACGCAGCCCGCGAAGTCCGCATCCGAATAACCGACCACTTCCAGGTTGTCAGTCCGTCTATACATAAGCATATAATCTTTGGTACCTTTAAGGTATCTCATCACTTTCTTTGCAACTCTCCAGTGGTCTAAACCTGGATTACTCGATATCTTCCCAACATTCCCACAGCAAAAAAGCGATGTCGGGTCGAGTGCAAACCCGAGCATACATCAAGCTTCCAACCGCAGAAGCATATGGAATGTTGTACATTTGTTCCCTTTCTAAATCGTTCTTCGGGCATTGGTTTAAATTGAACCTGTCACCCTTCACAATGGGTGCTATACTTGGTGAACAATCTTTCATCCGAAATCTCTCTAAGACCTTATTGATATAGGTTTCTTGAGATAGTCCTAAAATGCCTCGAGGTCTATCTCTATGGATCTTAATGCCAATGACATAAGATGCCTCACCCATATCCTTCATGTCAAAACTCTTAGAGAGAAATTGTTTCACCTCATGTAGCAACCCCTTATCATTGGTTGCAAGTAATATATCATCCACATACAGCACAAGGAAACAAATTTTACTCCCACTGACCTTCTGGTATATACATTGATCCATGACATTCTCTACAAAACGAATGAAGAGATGATTTCATGGAACCTTAAGTACCATTGACGGGATGCTTGTTTCAAGCCATATATAGATTTCTTAAGCTTGCACACCAAATGCTCACCTTTACTAGAGGGGAATCATTCAGGTTGTTTCATGTAAACCTCCTCCTCTAGTTCTCCATTGAGGAACGCAGTTTTCACATCCATCTGATATAATTCCATATCAAAATGAGCAACCAATGCCAAAACAATACGAAGAGAATCTTTCTTAGATACAGGAGAAAAAGTCTCCGTGTAATCGATTCCTTCCTTTTGAGTGAATCCTTTGGCAACAAGTCTAGCTTTATATCTTTCAATGTTACCCAATGAGTCCTTCTTAGTTTTGAAGACTCATTTACAACCAATGGCCTTCGCACCATTAGGTAACTCAACCAAATCCCAGACTTTGTTCGATGCCATAGAACTCATCTCTTCCTTCATAGCATTGTACCACAAATTAGATTTATCACTATCCATGGCTTGTGAAAACGTTTCGGGATCATTCTCAGCTCCAATATTGTAGTCAGACTCTTGTAAATACATAATATAATCACTAGGAATAGCCGATTTCTTTATTCTAGCAGATCTTCTCAATGTTGCATCAACATTCTCTTAAGGAGCGTGTTGCTCAACCGGTTGTTCAACAGTTTCTGGTAATTGTTGAACAACTGAATCTACTAGATCAATATCAGCAAGTTGTGGAACTTCAACGATTGGTTGTTCAATAGCCGGCTGAACTGAAGGAGCATTATGAGCAATAACCAACCTTAAACTTGAGGTGGAAGATTGAGTGTCTGAATGATCTTCCTTAGGAACAAGGTGCCTCGGTCGATCGCTCCCACTGATCAAGTCATTTTCAAGAAATTTAGCATTTCTTGATTCCACAATCCTAGTGATATGAGATGGACAATAAAACCTGTATCCCTTAGACCTTTCAGCATATCCAATGAAATGCCCACTTATGGTCCTTGGATCCAACTTCTATTCTTGTGGATTATAAATTCTCACTTCAAACGGGCATCCCCAAACGCACACATGATGTAAACTCGGTTTCCAACCCTTAAATAACTCAAAAGGTGTCTTTGGGACAGCCTTTGTCGGAACTCGGTTTAATATGTACACTGCCGTCTTAAGTGCTTCAGTCCACAAAGATTTAGGAAGTTTGGAACTACTAAGCATACTACGCACCATGTCTAATAAGGTCCGGTTTCTTCTTTCCGCTACGCCGTTTTGGTCCGGAGAACCAGACATAGTATATTGGGCAACTATCCCATGCTCTTGAAGAAATCTTGCAAATGGACCAGGTGCTTGTCCATCTTCAGTGTATCTACCATAGAATTCTCCACCTCTATCTGATCTCACGATCTTAATTTGCTTATCGCATTGTTTCTCTACTTCCGCCTTAAATACCTTAAAGGCATCTAATGCTTCATTTTTATTATGAATCAAGTAGAGATACATATAACGTGAGTAATCATCTATGAAGGAGATGAAGTATTTCTGACCACAAGAGTCCATATCCGGACTACATATATCCGTATGTATGATTTCTAATATTTCTGTACTCCTCTTGGTACCTTTCTTTGTTTTGTTAGTCTACTTTCCCTTTATGCAGTCCACACAAGTATCACAATCAGTAAAATCTAAAGTACCGAGTACTCCATCATTTACTAATCGCTTAATTCTTTCTATGGAGATATGTCCCAATCTCCGGTGCCACAACATAGAGGAATGTTCTTTCACAACACATCGTTTCATACCAGCTTTATTATGAACATGCATCGCATCATAATAGGCATTGTCTTGTAAATTAATTCGAAAAAGACCATCAGACAAAGTACCACTCCCGACAATTTCAGATTTAAATGATAAACAGAAGTTTGAATCTGAAAAGTTAAAGGAGTATCCCAAAGGTACAAGTCTTGAAACTGAAATTAAGTTTCTAGAAAAACTAGGAACATGAAAGGTCCTTTCCAAATTCAAAACAAAACCACTATTGAGAACTAGTTTACATGTCCCAATAGCTTCCACATGCGAGCGCATCTTGTTTCCTGAATAGATGATTTGTTCACTTCCTACTGGCTTCCTGTGGTTTTGAAAACCCTGCAAGGAATTCGAGATATGGATTGTAGATCCAGAATCAATCCACCAAGTGTTGTGACTTACATCAGTCATATTAGATTCATAACAAACACAAGAGATTGGATTACCTTTCTTCTCGAGCCAGGCCTTAAATTTGACACAATCCTTCTTTATATGCCCCTTCATTTTACGTAAGAAACATTTGGATTCTTTCTTAATGTCAGCTTGGGGAGGTATTTTACCTTTTCCCTTATGCTTGCCATGGCTCTTATTCTTTCCTTGTGTTGCCAAATGAGCACTTTCTCCCAATTCCATAATCAGTCTTTCTTCCTCTTGAACACACATGGTCATGAGTTCATTAATTGATCATTTATTCTTATGTGTGTTGTAAGAGATCTTGAAAGGTGCATACTGTTGTGGGAGAGTGTTCAGAATATAATACACAAGAAAAGATTCAGATATCTCAATCTCAAGTTTCTTAAGCTGAGCTGCAATGTCCCTCATTTGCATGATGTGCTCACGCACACCTCTAACACTAGTGAGCTTCAATGATGAAAACTTCATAATCAGGGTCATGGCATGCGCCTTCTCGAACTCTCAAACTGCGCATCTATGGCCTCCAATAAAGCCTTAGCATTGCTATGCTGAGCAACCGAACCACGAATACTAGGAGATATTTTAGCTCCTATAAACATCGCACAAATGCGGTTGGACCGCTCCCATTGGTTATAAAGAGCTATCTCAGCTGAAGTGCTTGAATCAGTAGGAGCAGGTGGTTCGTCTTTCCTTATAGCATAGTTAATGTCCATCCATCCCAATTGAAGAAGAACTGACTCCTTCCAAACTTTATAGTTCTCACCATTCAATATGGGAACATCAAACTTAAATTCAGAGAAATTCACAGGTTGCGAAACCGCATATCAAATAATCATGCTTATGTCACAAAATTTGAGACAAATATAAATAAATCATGTTTTACCAATGTAAACATGTCACAATATGAATCACATAACATAAAAACTACCAAGTGGGCTAAGTTTTTAATTTAAATAGATTCATAATTACTTTATGAAGAAACTACCATATTATATGTCTTTTCTTAATCCCTGTGGGTAAATTAAGAAAAATAATATGATATTTCATCCTAATTAATCATATTAATATAATGAAAATTCATGTGAGATAAAATCATCATATTAATATAATTAATTACAATCAATGTCCATTTCTAAATATGATCCGGAGGCTCTTAATATATAATTTAATTAATTAAAGATGATGTGGCCACTCTCTAATTAATTAAATATATGGACCATTGAACATTTAATTTCATGTATAAAATGACATAATAAATAAATACATCAAGGGCAGAACAGTAAATAAATAAATTGGCCAAGGGCAAGATTGTAAAAACATAATAAATTTGGGGCACAAATATAAAAACAGCCGCGGGTGGGAGACGACAGGCGCGTGCCAAGCACGCGCCAGAATCCGCGCGGGCGCGTGCCCCGCACGCGCGCGGTTCAACGCGCAGGCGCGTGCGTTGCACGTGCCTGGCAACGCGTGCAGCGGTTGAGCGCGCGTGAGAGCGCGTGGCGCGTGGATTCCACGCGCCTGCAACCGCAGCGCGCGCGTGGGCTCCACGCGCCTTCTTCCTCGCGAACAGAAGCCTTTCCGTCGGTTTTTCGCCATTTTCAGCCGCGATTTCACCATCGTTTCTTCTCCGGCAGCCCATCTCAGACCGAAATAAATGATGGGTTTTGAAGAGCATGCCAGCACGACTACATGGGTCCAAGTTACGGCGAAAATGACCAAGAAATTACCCTCAAATCAAACGAAAAACTCCAAAAAATGCAAATCCTCAACCACCGTGACTTCCGCCGCCCGATTAGCCTCCGGCGAACACCGATATGCCGAAATAACTCATGGCTAATATTCCTCATGGCGGTGCGACCGTACGGGTCTGAATTCGAGGGGTGGGTCGCCGGAATTTGCTCGGAATTTGCGAGTTTCTCTCTTGGCCACAAAACTCCGAATTACTGTTCATGTTCTAAAAGCCCGAAAAATACACCAAAAATTCGAGAAAAACAAGGCAGAGGCACTAAACATGCTCTGATACCAAATGTTAGATAAAATAATTCATGATGCGGAAACCAGGATCGATTAAGACAAACCTCCAGCCATTGTTCTTGTTCTCGTTCGTCTGAAAAACCTGAAAATACAAAGAAAATTGGGGACACGCTACTAACCCAATTCCCTCACGTACTGATGGTGTATTCCAAATATGAGAGTTTTTGTTAGACCTTGTCATCACCCGTTAGAAATGAACGTACGTTCCTTTTTATACACCGTCTCCCATCAAGACGGTTACCAAATGGGCGGTTGTCACGAAAGGGTACGAAGCGTGGAAAAACTTCATGTCGAATAGTCACAACTTTAAGAGAAAATGTGGGTCCAAAATGTGGGATCACAAAAAAATAAATAACAGTCTTCAGGTTGTGTGAGAATACTATCCCTTAATTGTTCAAATGGGGAGGGCTTCTTGAAACTTTCTGGGGTGAAACTGCCTGACCTGATAGATTTCTGGTTAGACAAGAACATGAGCCTCGGTGATTGCAAGGCCGAGTGCTTAAAGAATTGTTCCTGTGTAGCTTGTGCTAATTCCTATGTTACAGGAGGAGGTAGTGGCTGCCTAATGTGGTTTGGTGACCTAACTGATATTAGAGAATTTCAAGAAGTTCACTATAAGCAGGATATATTCATACGACTACCAGCTTCTGAACTAGCAGAGCTGATCTTGCTGTAGCCTTTAGTCTATTGGATGGTCATGTGTGGATATTTCATATTCTTGTAACCTGCAATTTGTTCCTGCTTCATTTAATTCGTTTGGCTTGTTTTTTTTCCCTTCCAAATGATCATGAATGCAGACCCTTTGCTTATTTAACAGAATCTCAGGTAACATAACTAATGTCCTCCATTTTCCTCTATCTAGATGGAATCCAAAGTCCCAACAAAAAGAAAAGATTGATCATCATTGGGATTCCAGCCATTTTGGGATTCTTCCTTCTGGCCATATTTGGGTGATCTACTGGAGAAGACTGAAGGCGAGAGGTAAACCTACTTATCAACAAAATCCAGTTTCATTTCATTAAATAGGCTAGATCAATTTCTGTTTTAAGTCAATGCTATATTGTTGTCCTGTTATGTCTGATTTTCATTATTAGGTTGGGGAAGTGGAAAGGATGATTTTGACTTGCCGTTATATGATTTTGCTATGATTGCTGCTGCTACTGACAATCTCTCTTGGAGAAATATGATTGGGGAGGGCGGCTTTGGCCCTGTCCACAGGTAACCTGTGTACAGTCTGTAGCTAAGTGTTCATGTAAGAGGCACAGAAATAATTGAAATATTGATTATGCAGGGCAATCTTTCGGTGGATCAAGAACTAGCAGTAAAGAGGCTGTCAAAGAATTCCGGACAAGGCTTGAAGAGTTTATGAACAAAGTGGTTCTGATTGCAAAACTTCAGCACAGGAATCTCATAGGACTTGTGGGCTGATGCACTGAAAGAGCGGAAAGAATTTTGATTTACGAATATATGACTAATGGAAGCTTAGAACATTTCATTTTTGGTATGACACTCTCGACCTCAGTCCGTTCAAATAAGCTCTGTAGCATGTACAGTAAATTGACGTAGCAAGAAGTGCAAAGATCAGTCACTTGAATTTTTCGTGTCATTTTGCAATGTGCAGATCAAGATAAAAGCTTCTTGTAGGCATGGAAAGCAGATCTGACATTGTTATGGGAATTGCACGAGGACTTCTGTATCTCCACCAAGATTCAAAACTTCAAATTATTCAGAGACTTAAAGGCGAGCAACATTTTGCTAGACGCCAATCTAAATCCTAAAATCTCACACTTTGGCTTGGCTAGGATCTCCGGTGGTAATGTAAAAGAAGCAAAAATTAGCAGAGTGATGCGAACCTAGTAAGTTCATGATTCTGTTGTGAGTGCCTGAGCTAGTGCTTTAGAGAACTAATGCACAAATGATCTGCTTACTGCAGCGGCTATATGTCCGTAGAGTATACTTTTGATGGGAAGTTTTCCATGAAATCCGATGTATTTGGCTTTGGAGCACTCTTATTAGAGATTGTAAGTGGCAAAAAGAATAGAGGATTCTGCCATCCAAATCACCACGACAACCTCCTTGGGCACGTGAGTTGAGCTAGAAGAGAACATTGCCTGTGCTTTCTTGGTGCAAGTAACTATGTCTGATTCATACAGATATATTAACATAGTTTCTTCTTTCAATGACATGCAAGCTAGCTTAACGGTATAATTTGATTTGTAATAGGCATGGTTGCTTTGGACCTGAAATTCTTGGCAAATCATTGTGCGACTCTGCCATTGAGCCTCAAGTAGAAAGATGCATCCATGTCGGGTTGTCGTGCGTCCAAAAGTTTCCTACAAATGGGCCAGCCATGTCCACAGTTGCTTCCAAGCTGGGGAGCGAAGGAACGGTTCTGCCTCAACCTAAGCAACCGGGTTTCTTCACAGAAAGAAGCCCTGAAAACTCAAGTTTCAGCTTCAACAAGGGAAGATTATTATACAGACAATGCAGTGAGCATCACAATGCCAGCAGCCCAATAGACACTTCATCATCTGTTAGTGAGGTTCTATACCCAACATGAGAAAAACGTGACTTAATTGGCATTTCAATGCCCTCCAAGGTCATTTCTGTATGTCTAGATTTTAGTCTTGCTGTATACTAGATTAGAACCTCTTGTTAATACTGCTTGAGCGGGATTAGGTAACCAATAGAGCAATGGTGAAAGTGAGAGTGGATAAACACACTGTTGGATGGCTGGCCACTGAACTAAAAGTCTGATGCAATGGTCTACGACAATTTCCGCAAACTTTCAGTGATGACTGATGAGACCCCACAAAATAGTCTTACGTAAGCTTTATCCAACCATGTGACGAGCCAACCGACCTCCCCAATTGCCAGAAAACTATTGCTCATTTATCACATGTGGTCTAAAGACCAGTATTCAATCGCAGAACTGCGATGTGGTCAAAAGACTCAAAACGTGTCCTAATCCCAGGAAATTGCAAAGAAAAGAAAGGAAGACAAAAGGCTACCAATCTAATAAGAAACGTTAAAAAGTAATCTGCTCCTATAGACATTGCACTTCAAACGCAATTTTGCCTCCTTGTCAAGGAAAGAAGCCGGATAAGACAGCAATGACGGCTAAGTCTCCCAACGTTCCCATCTCTTGAGAAAGCGAAAGAGAATCGCAATAAGAAGAGATTGGAAGGAGCCTGTTCAGCGCAGAACCAAAACGAGTAGACCGGGTGAAAGTCAACCATTGACCCCTTCAATGAACAAGTTTCCCCATCAGGCCATCCTTGAGAATGCATGAGCTTTCCATCATTGACCCTTTAAAACTCCGCGGTCCGCTTTTGAAGCAGCAATTGAAACACGTGAAAATGCTAGGCATTACACACCACAGAAAAGTAAAAAAAATAAAAGCCAAAAGAACAAGGAATAATAGTGGTTTCCCATGGAAAATACTATATTCTTTTGGAATTTCATTGCTCACTACAGCTCAGATCAAATTCTTGCCATATCTGATAAATCAACAACTAAATTTCGGATGCTGCAAGATGAAAGTGAAAAAGAGAAAAAGAAAAGTCAGGAAATTGCACCGACGCCAACCCAAAAATGAGTAAGTACCGGCGAAAAAAGGAAACGAATATGTGATGAATGCAAATACGACACTTTGACATTATTTAAAGACCCAGCTAATAAAATTACATTTTTTATTTTTTGGCCGCCCGCATGAGCTCACCCATGTCCGAAGGAAAGCAAAGGAACTTCCCTTCCACTTTCCAAGAAACCAGCCTCTCAGACCCAAAGAGACCGAGCTGTACCTTAGTTGTCTTCCATGGGCGCTCCCTTCTCGGAACTTCCATTGACCCTTTACCCATCTATATGTATCCCCACTCCCCCAACGCCTCCTTCAGCACCCATCTTCCCCAACCTCCCAAAGTTCCGATCTTTCTGCAGAAAGTTTGAATCTTTCTCTTCAAGCTCCTGTCTTTTCGATCTCCAATGGCGTCCCAGAGAGCCGAGTCGAGCTTCCATGACTTCCTGCCCACCATGGCCGACAAACTGGGCGGCGAGGGCCTGATCGGGGAGCTGTGTAATGGGTTCAATCTCTTGATGGACAGCGATAAAGGGGTCATCACGTTCGAGAGCCTCAAGAAGAACTCCGCCCTCCTGGGGTTGCAGGACTTGAGCGACGATGATCTGCGGTCTATGCTGAGGGAAGGCGACTTCGATGGGGACGGCGCGCTCAGTCAGATGGAGTTCTGCGTCTTGATGTTCAGATTAAGCCCCGAGCTGATGGAGGAGTCGGAGTTTCTGTTGGAGGAGGCTCTTCGGAAGGATTTCTGAGGATTTTCTTGATTTTCCCTTTTGTTTGTCTGACTCTTATTGACCCGTCATACACTGTTCTTGTTGTATTCCTAATTACTTACCGATTCTTGATCCGGCATGGAATTGTTCAGACAAAAAACAGAATAAACGGATTTGCAGTATGATTAACTTTGAGCAGCTCCTCTTTTTTCCTGGATTTTGTTTTGTGCGCGTGTGGGCGCCTGTGTGATCGTCTGGTGGCACATGATTTGGACATCCCTAACCTTGAAATGGAGTTCTATTTCAACTTGGACTCAGCTGCTGAACTGCAGTTTTTATGAAAGATCAATGAGCAATTGAGCCATTAAATGATATATAAGCGACTTATAGGTTAGAAAGTGCCAATTTTCCGGATGATGAAAGAAATAAATTCAAAGTTCCTACTGACTTTTATTAGACAGAGCTAGTGTTGATTTGGCATTTATTAAGTTTGCTGCAATTTTGCAATCAGGAATTGTCATTCCTTTAGTTGCCTCGAGTTTTGCGTACTCTTTGTTGATTCTTGGTCATTCTGAGGAGGGGAAAACGGGCGATGTGTCATTCTTACAGCCAAAAGGATTAGATGAAGCCACAACAGTAGAAATGGTCCTGAAGATATCCTTATTGTGCATCTTGTTGTTCCTCTTATGGTTCTTGAAGAATCCGGTTTAATGCTTGCTTAGAATTGACGTTAGTCCCTTCTGGCCTCTCGTTACACGCGTGACTGATGCTTTTATCTGTCGTTCTTATGCGGAGTGCTACCTCCGTAAGTAATCTTTAGCTTCACGGAATCCTCAACCACTTTTTTTTATTTGGTCGAAAAATCCTCAGCCACTTTAAATGCTTAATTGAGAGATTAAAACATTTGCCAGGAATGGTCCGGTAACAGGTCTCAAGTTATAAATTCTTTTGTCGCGTTGTTTTCGATGGTTCTAGATGCGAACGATGGCGTGATAATTGTATATTATAAGTGGGAAAACACTAATTCAAAGAGCAGTTGGATTCTGTCCATTTGTTGAGGAGGACAAAGGCCAGAGACAAGAATGATTTCATCTCTTCGCTAAGAAAACTAAACATGCTTTTCTTTATTTTAGCCTATCATTGTTGACTTTAGTCTCGTTGATGCAATTATGAAACACCCCACTTGGACCTTCTCCGAACGCCCCTTGACTGCTGTAGTGTGAAACGCGGCCGGAAAGCACGGAAACAGCAGGCCAGTCCATCTGCTTTCTCCTGCTTTGAAGAAAGCACTACCAAAGATTCATTTTTTTTTCAACACCAAATCAGCAGTGTCACCGGTTCACATCGCACATCCGTGTAAAGAAGTGATATGCAAATCGTGATGGAGGACTTCTTTCAACCTGTCATTATCAGGTGACGATACTTTATATGTGCCTACCGCTACTTGTCAAGGGTTGATTTTTGTTCTTGAAAAGGAGACATTCTGGTCCATTTTATTATCATTTGTTAGGTTTCCACTCAGTTTCTTGCCCTAGATTAATTGCCATGAAGATGTTCTTCTGAAAGAGGGCTTATAGCGCTAAGCCAGGCACATGGACATCCTCCGTGTTCTGCTTTTCGCAGAAAGCTTGGCCTGGTTCTGGGGATCCTCGGTTGCAGTTGACACAGTATATGCATCTCAATCAATCAGTGATGGGGAGACACTAGTTTCGAGTGGTGGAACCTTCGAATTAGGATTTTTCAGTCCAGGTAATCTCACAGATCGATACTTGGGAATTTGGTATAAGAATGTCCCTGTAAGAACCGTTGTCTGGGTTGCAAATAGAAGCAAGCCACTCAAGGACTCTTCAGGCACGTTGATGGTTGTCAGCACAGGCAATCTTGTCCTCCTCAGCCAGAATACTAGTGTCGTTTGGTCAACTAACTCTATGAAACAGGCCCAAAAGCCAGTTTTACAGCTCTTGGATGGTGGAAATCTCGTGCTGAGAGACGATGGAAATGGTAGTTCGGATACTTATCTATGGCAAAGCTTTGATTACCCATCTGACACATTTTTGCCAGACATGAAGATCGGATGGGATGCAAATAGCGGTCTAGAACGGCACTTAACTTCTTGGATGAGTCTTGATGACCCATCTCCTGGAGATTTCACTTGGGGGTTGGAGAGAAGTAACTATCCCGAGCTTGTAGCATGGAAGGGATCAAATAAGTACTTCAGAAGTGGACCTTGGAATGGACTCCGTTTCAGCGGCGCACCACAGTCAGGAGCCAATCCTGTCTTTTCATATAAGTTCATAAACAATGGAACTGAGGTGTACCATACATTTGATGTGGAGAACAAATCGCAGCTCGTTAGGATTGTTGTGAATCAAACTACCTCTCTATGGGAACTCTCCACTTGGAATGAAGATTCTCAAAGCTGGATGCTCTTCCTTTCAGTTCCAAAGGACTATTGTGACCATTATGGCCTCTGTGGTGCCTATACCAAATGCTTGACTGACAAGTTGCCGTATTGCCAGTGCCTGAAAGGATTTTCGCCCAAGTATCCGGACAAGTGGAACTCAAACGATTGGTCACAGGGATGTGCCAGGGATGAGCTTTTGAGTTGTAATGATGGTGATGGATTTATAAAATATACTCAGATGAAATTGCCAGCTACAACATATACATGGGTAGATGGCAGCTTAAGCCTCAAGGACTGCAGAACGAGATGCTTGAAGAACTGTTCATGTACAGCTTACACAAACTCAGATATAAGTGGGAAAGGTAGTGGTTGTGTGTTGTGGTTTGGTGATCTTATTGATATGAGACAGTTTCCAAGTGGCGGTCAAGACATATACATTCGGATGTCAGCTTCTGAAATAGGTATTGACTCAATGTGGCCACTTAAAAGATCTTATCAGGGAGCTGGATGATTATAGTGACTTCTTGATTATTTTTTACTTATATGCTCTTCATGTGCAATTCAATGGAGCAGGGAAGAGTAAGCACAAACTGTTGATAACTGCCATTGTCATTCCAGCAATTGGATTACTTGCTGCCATGCTCACGGCCCTCTATTTTGTTGTCAGAAGCAGAATGAAATCTGGAGGTACAGATGCTTCTTAAGCTGTTTGCAAGTTAAAATTACTGCAGCTTTTTGTTTAATTCAATGTTTGAAAAGATGAATGGCTACTTCAATATCTTGACCATTTACAAACAAAAGAAGACCTATAGCAATCTTTGAATTTGATTAGCATTTACAGAGTTCCATGATGCCCTATTGTGACAGTACTTTAAAGTTATTTTTTGCTTGGTGATTTTTTTTCTGGATTTACATGATAGATAATAGTTGAGACATATTGATTTGCTCCACTTATTGATTAACAGTAAGCAAAGTTGAGGCGACAGTTGCCAAATTGCAAGAGGGCTCATCCTAGTGGTGTTGACTTTCCTTTCTTACTGAAACGCTCTTGACTTCCATACACTGCAGATTACCATTTTTTCTTATTTCAGCTACAAGAGTGTTGGATCTTCAGTTTTCTGTTCATGTCATGTGCTTGAATGGAGTTCTCATACTTCCTCTAGTGATTATACATGCAACCAGTTGGCCTGTGTAACATCTCCTAATCATAGAAGTCAGGGTTGATTTGACTAAGATGCATCTGTATAAATTGAGAAACACAGCAAACAGTAATACCCTAAGATCATTTTGATCCGCATCCTGAATTGAATGTATTCCCTACATAAGTTTCACTGCTTTTCATCAATTGGTTAAAAAGCCACCTCATTATTTAAGAATTGACTCTGTCGTTAATCTGTACACACTGTAGAACATTTCTTTTCTAAATTAAATGGAGTAATTAGTGTTAAAATTACCCAAACTATATATCAGCCTTCTCTTGTCTCTTGCATTACATAAATGAATCTTTTCTTTTTCAGAGAGAACCGAAAATGTGACAGAAGTTTTAGAGAAAGAAGGTACCAAAGATGACCTGGAGCTCCCACTCTTTGATCTAATTACACTTGCCAAATGCACAAACAATTTTTCAATCGAAAACAAGCTCGGTGAAGGTGGTTTTGGACCTGTATATAAGGTAACTGGAAATATTTTGATTGGATGATCAGAAACATGGAGATGTATTTACTATTGTAGATCTTACTGTATGTGACATTTCAGGGTACACTGGTAGATGGACGAGAAATTGCTGTGAAGAGACTTTCAACTATCTCTAGACAAGGATTGAAGGAGTTCATGAATGAAGTCACATTGATTGCAAAACTCCAGCACCGAAACCTAGTAAAGCTTCTTGGTTGTTGCATTCAGGGAGAAGAAAAAATGCTTGTCTATGAGTACATGGCAAACAAAAGTTTGGACGCCTTTATCTTTGGTAATTTAGTAACTATATTTGGTCCACATTTGAATATTTTGTTTATTTTATTGTAAACATAGTTAGAAATTGGGCTGAAGTTGAATGACAACATGCTAGATCCGGCAAGAGGAAGACTATTGGATTGGAGTAAGCGGTTCCACATTATCTGCAGTGTTGCAAGGGGCCTTCTTTATCTTCATCAAGATTCAAGATTGAGGATAATACATAGAGATCTAAAAGCAAGTAATGTCTTACTTGATGCTGAGATGAACCCTAAAATTTCAGATTTTGGCCTGGCTAGAATGTTCGGCGGAGATCAAACAGAAGGGAATACAAGTAGAGTGGCAGGCACCTAGTACGTGTTGCTTCTGCTCATTTTCTAGTGTGGAAAAGTTATAATGCTTCAGTATTTAACCTTTCCAATTTCAATTGTGTCCCTCAGTGGCTATATGGCACCCGAATATGCAATTGACGGGCTGTTCTCAGTTAAATCTGATGTCTTCAGCTATGGCATTTTGGTCCTGGAGATTATAAGTGGAAAAAGAAACAGAGGATTATATCATTCAGAGAGCAACCTCATTGGATATGTAAGTTTAAGTACTTGAATTCATTGGTTTATCTGCTGACTAGAGTTGCCTGAAGAATGATTGGTTTTTCACTGGTGTATTTTAGGCCTGGGAAATGTACAAAGCAGGCAGATCGATCGAACTAATTGATATGGACTCAGTAGATACATGCACTCTATCTGAAGTGCTGCGTTGCATTCATATTGCTCTGTTGTGCCTGCAAGAGCATCCTGAGGATAGGCCAACGATGTCACAGATCCTGATGATGTTCAGCAGTGAGAATACACTGCCTGTGCCCAAACAACCAGGTTTCCTCGTGGACAGATATCCCCGTAAAGAAAGTTCCTCATCCAGCAAGGTTGAATCGTTGTCAGCTAATGAAGTTAGTTTTACACATTTGGAGGGTCGATAGAAGACCCATCAACATGGTTCTGTAAATTCTTGTCCAGATTTATGACCTTGCTCTGATTATTTTGACAGTTAATTGTGTCTGTGCAAGAAAAGGAAAACGAGAGGAGAAGGTGTAACTTAACGTTTAATGCATGACATTAATTATATGCCATTAGTAGTTGGAAAAGGACCAAAGTTGCGTAGAATGATGTGTCCTCTCTTATTTTAGTTGTTTGACCACGTATATATACAGCACAATGGTGAAATTTTAGCTGCCTCTAGTGAAGTGGGATATCTTTGAAAGAGAAATAGAGACAAAATCAGCGACTAAGGAGGTTATGCTTTTTAGATAGAGCCGATTTTTCTTTCCATTTGAATAAGTTGCTGGGTTTTGTGCAGGAAAGATATAGTATTCTTTCAGCTTCCTTAAGATTGCATCATTTCTTCTGATTCTTAGTCATTGAAGAGGACACATGAGCAAATTCCGCGGTTCGTTCGGCCAAAAAGATGGAGCTAAAATAGTATCATGAATCTAACATATTGAGGTCCTTGTCTAATGGTTTAACAAATTCTGCACTTCTTGAAGGATTTTGTTTTTGCTTAAATGGAGTGCTCGTCTGATCTATGTTGGTCCTGAACCTCATTCTAGGTGAGCAAACCCTGTTTATATCTGTCTAAATTAGTGTGCCACAATTGATGCCAACTGATTGGTTGGCATCAAAATACATATTTCAGGGTAAATAATATGAGCTTTTGAACTTAAGAGGCCAAGTGTGAAACTGAATTAACTTTGAACAGTATTGCAATTAATGGACTAATCCTCTGTGTAAATGGAATGCACGTTATTGAAAAACCAGTCGGATTTCATCTAATGTAAATTTTTTAATGGTATAAAGGCTAGAGTGAAGAATGGTTTGCTCTCTAAACAAAGAAAAGCAAGCAATGTTCTTTTAGTTTCAAAAGACTGTTTATAATTTCAATTAACCCAAAATTCAATCTGTCATTGTCGGTTCAATGAAAAGCAAACAATTTTCTATTCATGGCCACTGTTTTGGCTGGTTCGTGGCCACTGTTTTGGCTGGGTCTTTCCTATAGTTGGCTGTTTTGTCGGCACCCTTCCACTCGTGGTGACTAGTCTGTCATTATGAGTGCAAGTTTTGGTGCCGGACCTTTTGTATAGTCTTTGATTAAAGCTCAATATATTCTTACTTTACCAAAAAAAAAAAAAAAAAAAACAATTTTCTATTCATTTTCTGCCAGATAATGTTGACCCAATGATGACAGTCTCAGTTTTGGGGTAGCAGTTCATGCCGAACCAGAAGGGCACAGGATTTGTTCTCTTAATTCGAAGTTGAAGGGATTGAATGTTTCTTTTCTCGGACGTGAATCTTTAACGATCAGGTTTCCTGGTAGACAGAAATCAGCATAGAGAAAATTCCTCATTCAGCAAGCACAAATCATCATCAGTAAATGAAGTTACTTTTACACTTATTGAGGCTCGATTAAAGATCCCAGCAACTTCTTACATTTGTAATCCGTGCCTATGAAACGTTTTGCTTAGCCATTTCATTGTTGTGAGCCCTTGAGATCCACTGCCGAGGATGTTACTTATTTACAGGTGTTGTCTGTACACAGCCGTTCTTGGTTAATAACTAGTCATGATTTATGACTGTCTTTTGTTTTAGAAAACTAGCTCCCCGGCAAAAGATAAGTACTTCTGGTGGGTTCCATGACCGGTTATGATTTCTTTCAGGATGAGCAATCTTCTAGAATTCACTATGTCATTTGACTTCCACTGAAGAAACAAGGAAATAGAACAAGTGAGTGAAATTAGGAGCATTGAGGAAACATAATCAAAATCAGATAGATCTTAGTTGGCAGATCAGATCAGAGGTTGAAATCAGACTAAAGCAAGCAGTTTTGCTGGTTTTACTTTGTTAGAGTACAACTGAGTTGTACCCTGAAACTGTTGAATCGTTATCAAGTCTTAATAGCCTATCATTTTCCTTGACAGAATTAATGGAAACTCCCTGGTTTATGTCTACAAGTTTGTCAAGTGTGACCCATACAAACCATTTACAGCTGCACAGGCATAACATGAATTCTGAAGAGTCTTAACGTATATTAATGGACTAAACAAGTACAGCAAAATGCAAAACTGCGATAAGTTCCCGTCTTCTCATCGGGCCTCTAGAAGTGTAAAAGTGATTTCATTGACAACAGATGAGTCAACACCAGACGAGGAATTTCCTCTTTGCGTATTCCTCTCCACAAGGAAACCTGGTTGTTGAGGCACCGCCAACGAGTTGTCACTACTCAACATTGTCACAACAGATGACATGCTAGGCCTATCCTCAGGATGTTCTTGCAGACATAGGAGACCAATATGAACACATCGTAACACTGGAGATAAATTGGATGTGTCTGCCAAGCATGGGTCGATCAATTCGGAAGACTTGCCTGCTTGGTACGACTCCCACACCTAAAGAATGAACAATTTCAGGAACTTCATTGGACCATGAAGCTACTTAAAATTACAAAAAATATATAAAATAAATTACTCACATGGCCGACCAGACTCTGATTTGAATGATACAATCCCCTGTTCCTTTTTCCACTTACAGTTTCAAGGACCAAAATGCCGAAGCTGAACACATCCGATTTAACTGAAAATAGCCCATCAATGGCATATTCTGGTGCCATATAGCCACTGAGCAACAAAAGCAAATATCAGAACATGCATTAAAATGGAAGCAGAACCCACCCTTTTCACTCTATGCAGAGCATACTGCAAGATACTTACTATGTCCCAACCACCCTGTTGGTATTTCCTTCTGTCTCATCTCCTCCAAATATCCTAGCCATGCCAAAATCTGAAATTTTTGGATTCATCTCATTGTCAAGTAGGACATTACTCGCTTTGAGATCCCGGTGGATTATCCTCAACCTTGAATCTTGATGAAGATAAAGTAGGCCCCTAGCAACACCACAGATGATATTGAACCGCTTGTGCCAATCCAACAGCTTACTTCTCTCTTTATCTGTCAAGTTTTAGTCAAGTCAGTCCCGTATCCGGTGATATCTTTTCTTTTCAGGCAATGTCTGCATTTTAAATTTGAACAGAAATACATCAAATGGGTTACCAAAAATAAAGGCATCCAAGCTTTTGTTAGGCATGTATTCGTAGATCAGCATTTTTTCGTCTCCCTGGATGCAACAACCAAGAAGCTTTACTAGATTTCGGTGCTGAAGCTTCGCAATTAGTTTGACCTCATTTTTGAACTCCCTCAGTCCTTGCCTAGACCTACTTGAAAGTCTCTTCACAGCGATTTCTCGTCCATCGATGAGTATACCCTGAAAAAACAAACAATGGGAAGATTCAATTCCAATTGCCGGATCATTAAGCTATGTTTCAGATTATCCAGTCCAAATTTTGTTCTACCTTATATACAGGTCCAAAACCGCCTTCACCTAGCTTGTTCCTCATTGAAAAATCATTTGTGGATTCAGCAATTGTATGTAGGTCGAATAATGGGAGCTCCAAGTCATGGTCGGGGCGTTCACTCTCTTGACCTTCAGATATATTTTCCGCTACATCTAAAATGGAAGATGGGGAGGTACCTAGTGCTAGTAAAGAGGAGGCATGGAAGCATGTGATACCGTGAGTACTGTAGGTTCCAATTCTAATCAAGGCAGCAAACAAGCTAATTTATGTTGTATCATGCAACTCTCGACTATGCCAAATTTTTAGTTATCAGAATCGGAGGTAGTAATTCTCCTTGTACTCTTCTCTTTTCCTCGACCAAAAAAATTGTTTTTTGGGCATGAAAAGTAAGTTCTGTAAGGATAGTCATGAGAAGAAATCTGTACCTCTGAAGTTTTTCCCTCTTCTGCATGTGCAATAGATGGCGATAAGCATGCCAATAGCTGTGGCAATTGCCAATACGACTATGAGAACTATCCGCACCTTGGACTTACTCTTCCCTGCTCCATTGAAGAGTTCGCATAAGAAACATATAAATGCTGAATATGAAGGGTAACTATTGCAATGTGAGTGCTCACTTTGGAAAGGAAAATGAATGATCGATGAAAAGGAGATCCAGTGCAAGATCTACTTTTCTAAGAGATGCCAAAACAAGATAGTACCTATTTCAGAAGCTGGCATCCGTACATATAGAACCTGCCCGGCATCTGGATACTGTCTCATATCTATCAGATCTCCAAGCCACATTGCACATCCGCTTCCTCGTCCTCTGATATCTGAGTTTGCATATGCTATACACGAACAGTTGTTCAAGCATTTGGTCCTGCAATCTTCAAGGCTCAAGGTACTATCCACTAAACAATGAGTAGTATCTGGCAATTTCATGTTAGAATACTTTACGAATCCGTCGCTGTCATGGGTGCTGCAGTTCAGAGGCTCGTTCCGATCACATCCTTGCAACCAATCAGTGGAGTTCCATTCATCCGGGTTTTTAGGTGTGAATCCTTTTAAGCATTGGCAATACGGCAGCTGGTTAGTCATGCATTTGCTGTAGGCACCACAAATGCCATAGGTGTCGCAGTAGTCCTTTGGAATCGTTAGGAAAAGCCTCCAGCTTTGAGTCGCTTCGCTCCACATGGACCGCTCCCACAAGTAGTTCGTTTGATTCAAGACGCTCCTCACAAGCACAGATTTGTTTGTGACGTGATACATATAATAAATTTCATCTCCATCGAATACGAAATTATACCAGAAGATGGAATTGGACCCTTGCTGCGGTGCCCCGCTGAAACGAAGGCCATTCCATGGTCCACTCCTAAAGTACTTGTCGGAGCCCTTCCATGCTACAACGTCAGGGAAATTACGGTTGGCCATTCCCCAAGTGAAATCTCCTGGAGAAGGGTCGTCTGGACTCTTCCAAGAAGATAACTGCCGATTGAGACCAGTCTTCAAGTCCCATCCAAGCTTCATTTCTGGCAAAAAAGTGTCGGTTGGGTAATCAAAGCTTTGCCACAAATAAGTGTCCAAACCGTCATTATTGTCTTCTCTCAGCACAAGATTTCCATTATCTAAGAGCTGTAAAACCGGATTCTCGGCCTGTCCAGTAGTTTTCGTGGACCAAATGACACTGCTCTTGTGGCTTAGGAGGACTATATCGCCTGTGTTATTGATCATCAACATGCCACTAAAGTCATTGATTGGGTTGCTTCTATTTGCAACCCAAACAACAGTTCTAAGTGGGATGTTCTTGTACCAAATTCCCAAGTAACGGCCCCTCGAACTGCCCGGACTGAAAAATCCCAGCTCAAAAGTTCTTCCTCTCGAAGCTATTATCTCCCCGTCACTTAACGGTTGAGATGCATCAATAGTGTCGACTGCCACTGCAAAGCGCAAGAAGAACAGAACCAGACTTCCTGTCACAAGCAAAAGACACAGGTTATCCATCCTGCGGGTGTTCAAGGTTTAAGCTTTGTTTCTGAAGGGGTAAAGAGACTGCCATTTGCCTTAATTAACGCAGTTAAAGGCGAAAAATATGGGAAGCGTGGACTTGGTGAATGGCTTGTTCAATGAGACTAAAGTATGCGTTTTCAACTTTAAACGTCAGAATTTGAATAACAGTAGCGGAAATAAGAGGGAGGATCACGGGTAAGATGTTCATCTGACAATGAAACTTTGACTAAAGTTCATTACTTTGACTAAGAAATCACGAATTTCCCATTGTCTTATCTATTGTAAGGGCAACCATATATAGTCCATTCAACACCATGACTTCAATCTTTCATGCTCATTTTCTCTGGGCCGGACAGAGAATCCAAGCTGTCTTCATCAGAGTCTTCCATCCGAAAGCCTAGTGATGGAATTCAGTCTGTTCAAACCATCTTGCTATCCAGAGAAAGTCAAAACCAGTTCCTTTTAAGGTCTTGCTTAAACGCCTTGCAACATATTAGATTACTTCATATTCATTTTCCAATATTTTCGAGGCACAAATTAGTGTCCAGAACGCACTCGTCAACAAGCTCCAATATAAAAATTCTCAACTTTGAGACTAATGGTTTCCATCTTTCCATCTTTCCATCTTTCTAGGGGTCATTATTCTAGTTTGAAGCTCAATCAGGGAAGTTCCGGTCCTGGACCGAATTCCCGGCGTGTTGACAAACTTGTTCATATGCAGCGAGAAACTTCATCACGTCACCAAGAAAAGAGATAATTCCATTAAACTACATTATCTTATCTTTGTTCCTGTTCTTGGTCATTGATTAAGAAATACATTACAGAATTCAAGTGGAAGAATATATCCGGCAGATTGGCCAAAGGAAGCATTTCGAAAGTGGTACACATCAAGCGATTGCACGCATTTGTTGACCTCGGACGGAAGATTTTTCAGGATACTAAAGAAGAACGACTTATGTTGATGCTCTCTAACTATTGGCACTTCTAAGCTACTCCATTAATAAGGTTGGAGCTTGAATTCGCAGTCATTAGGCGAGGATGGATGGAGTTAAAACGTTGTAAAATCCCTAGCATGTTTCGAGGATGACAAGTTTGGCAAAATTAAATCAAAAAAGTGAATTCTACCTGAAAAAAAAAAAAAAAAAAAAAAGAGCGATCCACGTTATTTATGAGAATGGGCCCTCACATGGCCGGATCTTTATCGGACCAAGCTGGACCGACCTTCCAATGCGTAGTTCTATTTGGTATTTCATAAAAGGGTAAAAAAATAAATGAATGGGAATTGTATAATCCCTCAACACACCATTCCTTGGAGAGTGGGTGTCTATCAAATGAGAAAAGTACTAAAAAAGTCATAAATTTATTGGACTAAACCTCTTAAATTAAACAGTTTAGTAATAAACATCTTCATAATAGTACTAATTCAATTCATTTAGCCAATTTTGGCTAGAAATCGCTGATATAAAGACTGGTTGTCTTACGTAACATGGTTGATACTGACGTTGACAAATTTTAATGATTTTTATGATTTTTTTTCCTTTTCCATTTTCTTTGCTACTTTTCTTGTGCCCACCATAAAAAATCAAAAAGTTATTGAAAATTCACAAAAATTATTAAAATTTGTCCACGTTAATGTTGTGGGATGGCCGACATCCATGTCAGTAATTTTTAGTCTAAATTGGCCAAATAAATTGAATTGATACAAATATGAAAAATTTTATGATTAAATTAACTCAATTAAAAATTTAAGAGTAAATTAATAGCAATGGAATAGATTTAATCTATTCAGAATGTTTGTAAAGCTCTTTATGCCATTTGTCCAAGTATAAGGTTTGCCTTTTAACCTAAAATCGACACACCGCAATAGATCCATAAAGTCCACTAGAAAGTGACGAGATGGGCTCGAGCCCCTTTTATTGGATGCCTCATAAATAGTGTTACTAAAGTTTCCAATTCCAATACAGCCCTCTCCCAATTTTTGAACCCGACTTACGAATTCTTCCCAAAACACTCGTTTAAGAACACAATAAGGAGGTGAGTACACCAATAAAAGCCATCACAATTGTTCTGAATTTTCTTTGTTGGAAACCTCAATATGGATTTTGTTTTTGCCTACAAAAGAAAAGGATAAAGCTACAAGATCTTTACCCATGACTACTAATCCGCCCACAGTATTTTCTACGGGAATCGAGAATGACAAAGTCTATTCAATCCTTCCAATAAGAATCATTATCCATCTAGTATCACATTCTATGGCCAATAGAAGCACAATATCCTGGTTACAAGGTCGGCATGTAGCTTTCAACTCTCTCACCGTCAAGTTCTCAACAATGCCTCGACAATTCCAGGCTATAATATTGATGGCTACAATACGAGCATAATTTGGCTTGCCTTCATGTTTCCACTAAACATAGAAAAAGAGTCATTCATCAACCATCTATCACTTTCGGCCAAAAAAAGAAGGGATAAGTACATTAGGAATCCTAAAATTTGTGAATAAAGTGCAATATGGTCTTAAAACTTTCAAAAAGTGCAATTAAGTCTCAAAACTTGATCAAATCAAGTCCTTTCATTGATAGCGTTTTTTTGAAAATTTTAAGACTCGATTACACTTTTATAATAAGTATTAAGACTTAATACATTTTTAAAAAATTGTAAGGCTCAATTGCGTTTTTATAACAAGTTTTATGACTTAATTACACTTTTTTAAAGTTTTAGGACTCATTTATATTTTTATGATAAGTTTTAGGATTTTAAGTGTATTTATCCCAAAAAAGAAAAGTCAAACCATAGCTGAATAGAGAGCCAACCGCTAATCTATGGACGACACCTTTCTGCTAGAAAATAAACCGAACTTGGTGTGCACACTCTTCCACATATCTCAGCAAGATAGGGAGAAAGTAGGTGGACGTCTCAAATCGGTTGTCGGAAGGAGGGTTAAATCCCAAACCGGCTAAAGATGAAGGAATTCGTGGCGTGGGATCTTGATATGGGTCCAGGTAACTATTTTTTATGAGAGGTTTGGATTTCCTCGTAGGGTGAGGAGGGGAAAACTTCTAAAACGCGGGGGATCTCACTCGTTCGTCGAATCGGCCACCTTCAACAGAGAAGCATACGCAGCACGCCGAGAAAGAGAGAAATAAAATGGTAAACGGGATGAAAAGAAACTCCCGGATCGAGACCGGGAGAAGGAAGCTCCCATGAAAGGGAGAGAAACGCTCTCGGCGAGAGAGAGAGAGAGAGAGGGACAGAGGTTTTGGAGTTTGCTGTGTTAGTTGCCGTGTCATTGATGTCGGATTAGAGGGATGAAAGGAACCCACCAAGCAAACGAGTAGAATCCTATGATACTATCTACTTTCAAAATCTGAGGAAGGGAGAAAGATAGTCAAAGTGCGCGCGGAAGTCCACAAAGCAATTGAGCGTAAAGAGTTGAGGATAGAGTGGAAGGGAAAGTCGAAGGCTGACCCTGCATTCGGTTATTGAATTCCAACATTCCACCGACTTAGCATCGATCCATGAGCAAGAAAGACAGCTCCAAAGAACCTTCGCTCGCCGTGGGTGCAACTGCATCATCCTATCTTATATTAGATGAGTTGAATTCATTTGATCCTCGGTAGCTGGATGGCGTTCCAATCTGTCCCTGATCAGAACAAAATTGAACAGAGCGGGACTTTCTCATTCTGTCCACAGCAGAATTCCATCATTCCGAGCTTCCATCTAGAATTTGGTACCAGAAGCTTTGGTTGACATTGCACATCCACCAAAATGATGAGGAGAATGTAACCAATTCGGACCTTCCCAAAAGGCACGCGCAGCTCCCGAATTCACCATACGAGTAGCAGAATCTAAAGGCTCGTGCTACTGCCGAGATTTCAAGTTGTCTTAATTATCTGCACAAAATTTAGTTGAGAATGCAATGATGCGCAATTGATCATAAACATACAAATAGGAAGGATGATATAATAATGAATGGAAACGTGGAAACGGGGAGTTCATATCTATTTGCTGTATTCCTTTCCAAATCGCATCCAGAGTAAAAGGTCACCCCAAAAATTGTTGTCGACTTGAGTAATGCAGGACTGAGGATTATTGTTATTTACCTTCTGGGAGCTGAAGTGTGGTTGAAGACTTTAACCATAGCCAAGTCTCTTTTCTCTTTTTTCTCATACGCATTCAGCAAGCCCTTTTTTTTTTTTTTGACTTTTCCCAGGCCAGACACCCATCGTTTGTTCGCCAGGAACCTATTGTCGTTTGACTATGACTACGACAACCTCTTGCATTTTGCTCCCCTTAAAATTGCATTGGTGCAGACAAACCCAACTCTTGGTTGGAATTTTGGATGGTAATGACGATCTGTGCCTTCGAATTTCAAGAGCAGCTTTGGTTCTTCTTCTGGTACGTATCATATCATACCCACTTGTAAATATCGTTTTAGCGATCTCTCAAGCTCTTTTTGGCACTTCAACTAACAAAAGATTAAACAGAAAGAGTTGCGGTGACCAGGTCTTACCAAAATTTTATCTGGTCTTTTTCGGAAACAACTGTTCTGGAGTTTATTTCCAGAATGCGCTCTTAATTACTTAAGATAAACAACGTTTCCGGTGAGCAAAGAGCGAGGACTTTTTTTGCCGTGTCAAAATAACTTTCATAAATTGCTGAGCGGTCAGTCCAGCGCTTGGTCAGAGATGCTATATAATCTAGTCCGCATCACATCGCAAATCTCCACTCATGTAAATCGGATAGTTTACCATGCATCCTTAGAATTAATTGACATTAAAAGAACTCGAGTAAATGGAACTTTTGCAGTAAGCGGAGTCAAGGGCAAGATTTTGAGCTCGATGAGTGTAGTATTGCAAGTGAGGTTGCACTCTCTTGCAATCTTTAATTGGCAATCACAAGACCAGCGCTTGGCTGCGACAAACTGCCATATTCAGCACAGCAAGGCCATGGCAACTGAGAAATTATCCAAGAGATAGACTGCACAAGCATGACCAGTGAACAAGACAGAAAACTGCCTTTCAAAAGAGAAGAAAACATTGAAAACAACAAAAAATATTCCCTTGTTGGTACCCAGTCACTTGAAACATGTCTGTTTATTCTTCTGTGGGATACAGAGGAAATGCCGAGAGCGATGGATCCATTATGGGAGCTTGATGAGGTTCTGCCTAGTAGCAAGTGGATTTGTTGGGACACTACCGAAGATACGATATCAGGACGAAAGATTTTCTTCGGGCAATAAGTTATCGTCATTTGAATGGGTCACCCACCAATCAAAGATCAATTTGAAAGCAAGTATAGCGCTTTTTTAAATAGGACAAGTCGTGGCGCTGGTCATTGTGGATTAGATGTGGAAATCATATGTATCTTCTCTTTTCAATTTTAATCTCAAGATACAATTTAGGGTCGTTACAATGGCTTTTACTTTATAAGTTCTATTCTTAGCTTATGGACTTGATTTGAATTTGTCTAATGTTGTAATGCTCGGAATTTTTAAAATAATAGGTACATGAATGCCAGTATCTAAACAAGTATATAATAATAAGTTTGTGCAGTCACTACTTATTTCGCTTTCAACTAGGATTTGTACTTGCCTCGTTCAATCCCATGAATTTTGTCCAATAAAAGATCATGAATTTTAATGAGTTTTAATGTTACATAGCAATTATCTAAAATTCTAACATGTGTTGTAACTCTTCCTATAAACTATATGTTTATTTCTTTGTTAAATATTTATTATTTTCTCTCAATATTATAGTATTGCAGTTGTCTGCAGCCTTTATGGATTTTTTTAATTATGATCGTATCCTCATACTATTCATAAAAAGAGATAATAGGAACTAGGAATTCCACCTTTATTTTGTTCGAAAGAGGAAGATTCATATAAATATGATACAATTTAACGAGTAATTTATGCTAAAATACATATTTTAATTTTCATATTATATATTAATGTAAAGTATAAGGAGAGTCACTTCCCATCCGGACCCAATTGTCAGTTCAACCCATCTAATAGAAACCTAAAGAGCCGAAAGGTTCAACCCAAACCTCAAGTAATAAAACCCAACAGACCCAAAATCCATAGTAGAATTTAAACCCAATATCCCTCAGCCATGCAGACTGATCAACCCATTAAGAGACCATGCCCCCAACAACAAGGCAAGTGCTCTTACAAACCACCTCGGGGAAAAATCCTTGATCCTTTATTTACACCCTTAATCCTTTATCCAATTTTCACGTCGTCATAATTGCTTATTTCTTCTTTTCATAAATTTTCATTTAGCTTTATGATGCACTCGTGGATATTAGATACAAGGATAGATGATGCATTCATGGATAACTAACCAGGTACCCGTGTAGGTGGCCAACTAACTCTAAGCTGAATATGCAGAAGACTTTATCTCTCGGACAAAAGAACAGTTTCTACTCTTTAACCCTTGTATTTTCATTCTTTTGCTTATTACTTTTTTTGTACTTTTAATTTCTTTAATCAAGTCCTTATATTTTCACAAATTCTCTAATCAAGTGCTTCCAACACCAAATCCAATTAACGTGGCCGTCAAATGACTGCAAAATACAATGCAGTAAAATATTCATGTGAAATTTTGTGATCATTGCCAACTTTAAAAAAAAAAAATTTTAAAATTTCAACTATTAAAAGAATACGTGATTTATTATTTAAGTATTATAACATTTCCCCTCACATGTAGATTGGACTTTAATCTTGATGTAATTGGAGCGAGAAAAAGCGGCCTGAAAAATTCGAATTGGGCTTTGATATTATTTTGAGTTTGGAGAGCTCTGAAAAATAATCCGAACAAACATATTATTTTCATTCAAAAATGATATTATAGATTTTGTGAAAAAATTGTTATTATCGTGATTGTAATCACCATATGAATTGTAATGAAGCACGTGTCTTAAATACGCTGGTCAACAAGACTATGATATTATTTTGTCTAGCTTCACCGCCCAACATTATTGACCCATCCATGAAGTAAGAGGCGTACAAGGCACGTCAATGCGTTTGCACCTAGAAGTGATGATGACACTGGACAAAACGCGTCCATTGAATTTTCGGCCAAAACCCAAATGAAGTAAAGAGATGTCACAAAAGCGTGGTCGTCGGGGCAGATGGGAGAGCCTTACAAATGCGTTTATTAAAATCTAGGAAACCAACAGAGTTAAGAGTTTTGTTTTCGTCCACAAAAGATGCTGTAAGGACTGAGGAATGCATTTATTTATTTGATTTGCCTTTTGAGCAAGATCAAAGTATCTTAGGAAATGCATGCCCTAGCCACTCATAAAGTAAGTCATCCTATATATCAAGGACCTCCGTGAATCCCTAGTATTCTTATTTCCCCCGTGTTCATTTTTCACTCCCTTGTTCCCCCGTCAATCGCATGCACCTCTTCAAGTCATTTGGTTGGGTTAATTTCTAGTACTTAGTAATTGTGCTTGGCATGGTGAAGTGTAATTTTTCTCATACTTAATTTAACTCTTCTGTGGATTTCTAGAATGTTTGTCTTTCCAGGACATTTTTATATTGTATATTTATGCCAATGTTCATCGCAAACGCAAGCTATATGGGCGTATTTAGAATCTAGTCATATAATAGTAATAAATAATAGACTAGCAAAACTCGGATTTCCCATGATCTTATCTATTGTAAAGGCAACTATATGGACCGCTTCATAGTCCGTATCATCAATCAACCCTGTGACTTTAGTCTTCATTGCTCATTTCCTCTGGGGTGGAAACGAAAACCAAATTGCCTTTTGCATCAGTCTTCCAACTGAAGCCTAGTGAGGGATGCAGTTTGTTCCAACATCTTGCCATCCCAACAACATTAAAATCAGTTCCTTTTAAGGTTTTGTTTAAATGCTTTTGGGCACGTCAAATGACTACATATTAATTTCCAATGTTATCGAACCATAATATAGTGATCAAAACAAACCCGTCGACAAGCTCCAATATAAAATTGGCAACTTTGAGACTAATGGGTTCCTTCTTTCCATCTTTCTGCGGGGTCATTATTCTTGTTTAAAGCACACCATCCGAGAAGTTCCGGTCCTTGACCGAACTCCCACCGTGCTGACTAGGAAAAGTCCGTTCACATGCAGCGAGAAACTTCATCACGTTACTGAAAAAGGAGATTTGCCAAAAAAAAAAGAAGAGAGAGACGTGCAAAAAGGGCACACAGTTAAGATCCATTAAACTCCATTATGGGGGCCGAGTGGAAGAAGATGTCGGGCAGATTGGTTGCAGCTACAGGAAGCATTTCGAAAGCGGACCGCGCCAAGCGATCGCACACGATAGTTGTCCTCGGATGGAAGATTTTTTTAGGAAATTTTCGTAGGACGAGTTATGTCGACGGTCTTCTGATAGTTGATGCTTCTAACCTTAAGCTACCCCGTTAATGGGGTTGGAGCTTGAATTATTGGTTACCGGGCCAGCCTGGACCCATTTAGGACATGATCGGTCAAAACGTTGGGAGTTTCCTGGCACCTTCCTAGGATTGCGAAAGCTCTATGAATAAATCGAATTGGCGAATTCTACGTGAGAAAAGAAAGAATAGGACGCGCTTGTGTGTGAATAGGCCACATGTGAGTGGGACTTGACAGACTGGACAGCCTAGCCTATTACCTTTCTTGGACCAAGCTAGATTGACCCTCGTGTTGCGTACAGCAATCACACAAGGGTCAAAAACCATATAAAGGGGACTGTATAATCCCTCGGGAGGAAATATAATTAAAATACTTTTAAATTTGTTATAATTATATTAGTTCAATCTTAATTTTTTTTAATTAATTAAATTATAAATATTTTGTATTTATGCTAATTGGCGAAAAAATTAGCCCGATAAAACTAAATTGATTTAGCACTCAATTGATAAAAAAAGAAAATTTTAAAACTGAATTAATATAATTATAATAAATTTAGAACTTTTTCGATTATCCTCCTTTCTTATAAGGAGTTGGCATTTGTAGAATTATGAAAGAAAATAACTTGGTCAATCATCAACAACTTAGAAGTTGTATTGATACTTTCCATAAGACTTATGGCAAAAAGTACGTGATTGCAGTGGGATTGTGACGGAAGGATCAGCCCCTTAAAAGGACCATTCAAGCTCCCATCAAAAGAATGTGTTGAGATCCAAAAACATAGATATATGGAAACCCACTTAAAAGAGTATAGATTGCCAAAGTCAGAAACACAGCATGGGATGGTCGGATGGTTTGTGAAAATTTTCATTTGGTGGGCAAGTTCATGCCAAATAATTCCCAAACCATTTACTTTACACCCAGCAAATTTACTACTTCCTTCCCACGTGGAAATGAAAATCGTGGATCAATGTAATACAATGCAATGCTAATGCGCCAGCCACTGACTCATATAAGACGCTACGGTAGACGGCCCACATGCGATGAAACAAAATTAGAAGAAAATGTAGGAAGTTGATCATCAGCTTTGGACGAACATACTAGAGGACGTTATGAGAAGTTCAGTTTTCTTAAGTGCATGTTGTGTTTCAACAAAAATCCGTGGGATTTTGATTACGATCAAAATAATTCTAATAATCCAGGCATACTAACACTCGGGACCTGAATTTGTTTGCCAAGTCAAGTAATAGATTTTCTATTGGGTGGTTAAGAGATTTTGCTAATGGAAATAACTAATTATAGATTGTCCCATCACTAAGTAAATCGATTTATTATGTAAGTCTTAGTATTTCTAACATTATTCAACCATTTTGGGGGTTCGATCGGGTTCACCCTACTTAACTAGACTTGACACTATATGTGAATTATTTATTTTTTTTTGCTTGAATTATAGTTGGGAATTAGGAATTGGCATAATTACAAAGCATTCAGTCTTGTCTTTCAATACATGTGCAATTTCCTAGAAATATATTCAATTGATATAACTTTCAAGAGATGTCGGTTTTTAGGTAAAAGTAAAGCTGGACGTTAAAAGTCAAAGTTTTGTTTCACGAGTGTTTTTCTATGTAATTCTTCAATTTCAATGTCATTTCCTTTGAGAAGTTCCAACCCTCATTCGTGCCTTATAAATTCTTATGGTCGATACCCTTCAAAAGTTAGTTTCAAGCCAGATTTAGAAGGATTGCCTGTCATGCACTGCCTACTGGCTTAATGCTTACCAACTCAATCATCTACATCATTTTTTCCGGGCCCAACTAAGCTGTTTCCGCACCTATGTTCAAAGCTATGATTAAATCCTTGATTTGTGGTGGAAGAATGGTGGCTACTGTAAAATAGGGACCCCGCAACTCCATGCTTATTTTTCTTTCCTTGATCATCTCGTGTAAAATAAGGGATCGATGCCCCTCAACCATGAAGAAAATATTGCATACGTCTTGTGCGTCAGCGTGAGGAATAAGGAGACACTTCAAATTATGCCACGTGTCCAAGTGGCTCAACTTGTCAGGCCAAATTTTGAATTTGAAAGCAGCTCTCCTTCTTGCCTTTGACTTAGAGGACCACTTGTAAAGTCTTTTCTGTGTCCTTTTTATTTAATGTTTCCCGTGAGAAAAGAGCAAGGACGTTTCTCGCTTTATCATAAACATTAGCTGAGCGGTGGGTCAACCGCTTCGTCAGAGATGCTATCGGCACATGTCTGAACTACGTCGCCAATCCCAACTGAAGCTACCTTTCAAAGCCACCAGTCAAAGCCACACTCGATGCGTCGAAACTGAGTGGTTTTACCGAGCATCGTCGAACCAAACATGCTTTCTTCATATCTGTGAGGGAAAAGAGAAACTTGGGTAGCAATGAGGGTGGGGATCACCGAGCAGGGCCTTTTTTTCTAGAAGAAATGGGGATTGACGAAGACTCTTGAGCCAATTCCCAAGTCCAAAATTCATTAAATATCTTACAGTCCCTGACGCCATCCTTCACCCACAAAAATCCAACTTCTTCCTTGGAACATATCTGCTCGTTCTTTTTGAGGGATACAGATAAAATGCCTAGAGGGATGGACCCGTTTTCATAAAATAGGACATTTTTATCAGTCTTTTTCTAGATAACCACTCACATTAACTCAAAAAATCGAACATTTCCTTCGTGAAGTTTCTACCCCGATCATGGTTATAAACTTTTATTATTGATATTCATCAAATTTTGCTCTTAGTTTCAAATCAGCTTTAGACTTTTTTTGTTTTGCAAAAATAAATAGTTTAAAAAATATTTTCTTAAAAATAGTTGGTCACATCACCTAAAATAATTAACCAATAAAAAATATTTGTTTATCAAAAATAATTTATGTTTGAACATTTATGTGGATGATGAACATTTTTGTGACTGATTTAATTGACTATTTTTTGAAAAATATTTCGAAAATTATTCATTTTTCATAAAATGAACGTATCATCAAAAAGGCTGCCTGTAATGCACTGTCTAATGGCCAAGTACCTGCCAACTCTATCATCAACTGTAAATAAATCCTTGGTTTGTGGAGGGACGAAAGTAACCCCCCAAGCGAATACCTAGTTTCATAGAACTGAGGAGGAAGGGAGAAAATGGTCATTTGATCCTAGATCCATCGTGCCAACATATTTTAATCATCCAAAAAAATTATGCGTTGCAATGTCCTTTTTCTATAAAGGAAAGTAAACTAAAGATGTTAAGGGCTTCGTATAAAGTGGCCGCCCATTTCGACCTATCCCGTTGTAAGTCTTTATCCTGCTCTCGCCAGTAATTATATTTTATTCCTCACGCGACTCAGCGGAGACCTGCGTCAACTTCTCCCCATTTTCCTGATCCTTTCGTTCTTTATAAGAAGGCGCCTTTGCTTGTGCAGCAAAGGGGCCGGAGTTTCAATCCTCCTCCTTGTACGTATCTTTTGTCCGTGCAGCAAGGGACCGGCGCTCGATTCCTCCTCCGGGTATGTATCTTTTACCGTCCTCATATATGCCTGTCTGAACTTTCTGTTGCGACTCTTCACGCTCTATTGTTGGATCTTAACCTCGTAATCTAGTCAAATTTCCAGATCCTATATATCTCTGAGAAACAAAGAACGCTTTAATTGTTAATCGGCCCAATAAAGATCAGAAAACTGAGCACTAACTCGTACCAAAAATCATGTTTGGTCCTGTTTTGGAAACAACTGTTGTGGAGTTCTGTTTTTTTTTTTTTGCTTTTTTTTTTTGTCGGAATCTGTCTCTACTGCATAAGATGGTTCATGTTTCTGGTGAGCACAGAACGGAGACTTTTATTTCTTTATCAAAAATAAATTGCATAATTAGCTGAGTGGTCAATCAGGTGCTTAGTCAGAGATGCTCTACATCCGTGTCTGAACTACGTTGCAAATCTCAACTCAAACTAGCTTCGGAAGCCACCGGTCAAACCATACTTGATGCTTGTAAACTGGAGAGTTTACCATGTATCCTTAGAATTCGTTTGTAGAGAACCCAAGTAAATGGAAAAACTCAAGGGTGCAGCTTAGCCCGGGCCACGACATTTTGCTGTAAGCGGAGTCAAGGGGCGAGATTAGGGGCTAAAGGGAGAGCGCATGATAGAGAGATCATCCAAGAAAGAGTGCGCACACTCATGAACATTGAACAAGAAAGAAAACCACGTTGCCAAAGAGAAGATAACATTGAAAAAACAACAAAAACGTAGTTACAAATTTGAAGAGAAAAATTTCCAGAACCCAATTAAACATGTTTTCTTCATATCGATGAACGAAAAGAGAATTTGGGTAGAAAATGAGGGTGGGGGGTCACTGAAGCAAGCCCTTTTTCCAAAAAATTGGGGAATGACGAAAACTTTTGACCCATTCTTCATCCAAAAAATTCAAGGTGTTCCTTGAAACATATCTGCTCATTCTTTTGCGGGATACAGAGAAAATGCCCAGAGAGAAGGACTCCTTTCGGCATTATGTAAAGTTTCTGCAGAACAACAAGTGGAAGTGTAACTTCTGCAACAAAGAGTATGGTGGAAGTGTGACCAGGATCAAGGCCCACTTAGCCGGAGTTGGAGGATATGGGATAAATGACTGCAAGGCTGTCAATGACATACTGAGATTGGAAGCCAGAAATGCGTTGAAGGGTAAAGGAGTGGCAGAGTCGAGCAATGGAGCAGAAGGCAACGTTGAAGAGGGTCCGCATCTACCTGTGATTGCGAACAATGATGTGAACAATGAAGATGCTTGGAGAGACACTTCATTCGCTGCCATGCCATTCCTGAGTTCTGATGTCATAAGCACTATAGGTGCAAGTTCATTGGCCTTTCTTCCATTGCCTGAGACAAATTTGCCCAATCAGTCTCTTCCTGGTCCAGTCATGATCCCAGAGAAGTTCTCATCCTGGCCACAACCCCCTCAAAACGTGATCCCACTTAATGCAGAAGGAGGAGAACCCAACATAGAAGTTCCACAAGGTATGTGCATCTTCCAAATTTATCATATGTTAAAGCTCATGCTGGACACTTATTTTGTCTTGGTAAGAATAGGGATATAGGTAGGACACTCAGATTTCTATTGGTAATAGAACATACAGAGAAGACCGGAACTAACTGGAGAAGAGGAGTTTAATAAGAGTGGGTCAATGATAACTAATAGTTCTTTGAATATGAGCAGACAAATGCTCTGAAGGGTGACCTTCAAATCCTGAAAAGCAATGGCTCTCTTATCTCCTAAGATCACCTTCGTAAAGAACATTCGCTTTTAAACAAATGATAAGAGTCATGTGAAACACAAGATCTACAAATTGAAGTGTAATAACTCGTCACACAAATTGCTGCCTATGTGATTTGGGAGATGGACAATTATATCAGTACACATATAAGCATTGGTCTAATTTTAACCTCATTCACCAAAATTGTGACCATCAGTTCATATTTAATCTATTTTACCTAATGAATTACCAAAAGTACTTCAAATTAAGAAGGAGGATGCATAGAAGGCAAGCTTGTATTTGGTTGAGCCCTTTGTAGTTTTCAGAATACTTTTGATGTTTTGAGGGGATTGGCATTGACTTGACTACTTTCTAATAGTCGTCAAAATTTCCTTGTTTCCCCCTCAACGAGTCCGATTTATCTCATAGTGCTTGGCCAAGCAACACATCTCACGAAAATTAACAACACGAAGTCGTAATTGGAAATAAAATTACGAAAGAAGAGCTCAAATTATTGATGTTTTTTACTAAATCCTGTTAGTGATTGAAAATGTAGTGCTGTCTAAAAAATTTAAAATTGAGATGATTGAGGAATTATCTTGTCGAATGCAAAATGGGCGGATGATGCTTTGATTAAAAAATGAAATCAAGGGATAAATTTCTTAACTGATTTGCTAATTTATTCATATGTGCTAGCATAGTATGTAAGTCTTTTTAAATTTATTGTTTTCTTGGATCAACTTTTAGTGACCATCCTTAATTTTTCTTTAATTGGCTAACATTAGTTATTATTAAAAAAATCAACTATAATGCATATTATTGTCCGGGATCATGATATGTTCTCATAAAAAGTCCATAATACATTCTTTTCATCTTATTTGGAGTGATTGATATTCTAAGAGGAGAAAAAAATCATAAACACATTGTTTTGATTCCTTTATTTTATCAACAATAACTATTTTTTTTTTATAAGTTTTTATTGATTTGGCCGCTCACAACAATCCAATTAGTTCTCCAAGTAAAAATAAAATAAAATTAGACATTCCACCATCTGAAACCAACACCTTTAATGTGATTTGGGGTACGATGATTTCCATGTGCCTATTATGGATTTGCACCCCCGGGATGCGATTTTTCACTTTGAAAATTTTTAAAACAGATTTCACTCCATCCAATATTCAACTCTTTCAAAAAAAATCAAAATTCATTGAAAAGCAGATTCTACTAGTATAAAAAAAGTCATAAATACATTGTTTTATTCCTCTATTTTATCAACAATGACTATTTTCTGTAAGTTTTATTGATTTTCTCCTCTAATTGCAATTTTTTATTCTTTTGAAATTTTCAAAACAGATTGCAATTCATCCAATATTCAACTCTCTCGAAAAAAAAAATTCAAAATTCAATGAAATGCAGATTCTATAGGTTCAAAAAGATTATTATTATCCAAAACCTAATGGTTCTAGAAAACAATTTACGATTAATTTTCAAATTCATGATGATGCTTTGAGTTAAAAAAATTTATAAATATCTTAATGGAAATATATGTTTGCAAGTAATCTAAAAGTTTTGTCTCCTATAGTAATTTGGCTATAAGTTTACAATGGAGATAGTTAAATCTTGGAATCCATACGGTTTTAAGAATTCTGAAATCTCATTGGTATCCACATAGTATTCAATTGCTTCGAAAGGTTGTTGCAATCCGTAATATATTCAGTTCCTATAATCGATCTCATTGCTATTATAAATGCAATGGCAAGCCCTGTTTCCTCCAATTTTAATCACTGGCTCTTCCAACTCTTGTTCGGAATAAATCCTACATAAATGAAGGGCTCATATCATTGGTTATGAAAGGTATGGGAAGATTTGCTCCATGAAAATTATACTTGGTAGCTTTATATGTGAAACGCTAAATAATCAATTTGAAGTGAAAATGAGAGAAAAGGAAAACCCTGACAAGGTGGTTTTGAAAATATGAGATTTGCAGCTAGTTGGATTGGGAAGGAGGTTGTTATTGCTTGAGGGAGAGAAAGGGGAAGAGGACAGTTATTGTAGGCAAGAATCGTTAATAATTTGCTAGTTATTTCTCATATGATTAGAGAACAACCAACGCAAGTCTATGTCTGTAGGCTTTATTAGATAAGTCTTCTTATTTTGTATTATAATGATGGCAGAGCTCAGTTAAACTCCCATGCTATCGAAATGACACAAGCACATCCATCTAAGAAATATTCCACATTTGTCAAATGCGTCCATAAAATATAGCACTTGCACATATAACTATTTTCTGACAGCGTACAATAAATTATTTGCTCTTTTAATGATTCATACTTACCTTCAAATCATCCTTTAATTGATTGTTTACACATTCAAATGCCACCTATATGAGACTTTAACTAACAATACCTTCAATCATCTCAAATTTAAGTTATATGAATATATTGCTTGTTTTCGTGTTTTTGAATAAGTATGGTTGAATTGTTGGGACACTAACGAAAGTGCAATAATGGGACTAGAGATTGTCATGCATTGCCTCCAAGCCATCAATAATATGTCGTTTTGTTTTTTCTAGTGCTATTAGTTACCATCACGTTTGGGTGACGTTCAAATGGGTCTCCCACCGATCAATGATCTAATTGAAAGCAAGTATAGCTTCTTTTTTGTTTTTTTATAGAACAGTTGGTACATTAGTCTTTGTACATTCGATGTGGAAATGAGGTATATCTCCCTTTTTTCAATTTAATTTTCAAAATTCTACTTAGGGTCTGATTAAGGGGATTTTTATTTTTTACTTCTACTCTTAACTTATGGGGTTGATCTGAATTTTTCTAGTATTGTGCCGCTCGAACTTTTCGAAAGAATAGGTACATAAATGATAGCATCTATATAAATATATAATAACAGGCTCTTTCTTGAGGATTGCCTTTAAGAGTGACCCATGGGAGTCTACAGTGCAAGAGATTGATTATACTCTTTGCAAGTAGTATTTTCGCGGGCTCTTCGCTCATTTTGCCTTCAACTAGGATTGCTAACCCCATTCGATACCTTGAGTTTCATCTTGAAAAAAAGATTAATTTAATAACTTTTAATGTTGCAAATTAGCAATTATTGGAAATTCTAACATTTTTTGTAATTCTTCCTGTAAAGTATTTCTTTAAAATATTTTATTATTTTCTCTCAATAGTGCAGTAATGTAGTTTATTTTGTTTAAAGCATTAAGATTCGTATAAAATATGATACATTTTAAGGAGTAATTCATTCTAAAACACATACTTCAATTTTCGTATTTGTATATTAATATAAAATATAGGGAGAATCACTTCCCATAGAGGCCTAAATATCAATTCAACCCATACCATACTGGCTCAAATATCATTTCAACCCATCCCATAGATACCAGAGCCAAAGGCTCAAGCCTAACCTACAGCAACTAAACCCAGCAGACCCAAAACCCAAAGGGGAATCTAAACCCAACGTACCTTAACTTTTACCCTCTCATTAACCCATTAAGAGACCAAGCCCAGCAACAAGGCAAGTGCTCAACCCCAAATATCCCGCCTTTCTTGAAACTTTGATCCTTTATTTACACTCATATAGTTTATCTAATTTCATTTAGACATGGTTGATGGTTTCTTCTTTTCATAAATTCAATTTGTTTTATGAACATTATGTTTGTATAAAATACTCTTTAAGTATTTCCTTGATGTTAGATGCAATGACAGGTGATGCACTCGTGGATAGTCAATCAGGTACTTTTAGGCTTGTTGGCGAATATATGTCAACTCTTAAAAGAAAGCTGGAAGAACTAAGCAACCGAGTAGCAGAATTGGATGAGCAATGGTGTAGTAAATCAAAAAGGATAAAAGACTGGAGTATGGACCGAGCATTCCGAGAAGGAAAATCTTTTTTTACGCAGCAGGTAGAAAGAGTGGACGACTTGAGCAAAGAAGTTGAAGAGATTCTAGGCCATTGTAGTTTCCAAAAAGGATTGACAACACATGCCGTGGGATGTAGCAAAAGTTCACCTTTGATAACAACAAGGCTAGTAGGCCAAAATGGTGAGGAGACAATCAAAGAGATTTGTGACCATTTAATGAAGGAAGAAATTGTCATCATTGGCATTTGTGGAATGGGAGGAGTTGGCAAGACAGCCATTTCGATGCATGTCCATAATAGAGTACTTAAGAATCCTGCCTTTGATGATGTGTTTTGGGTCACTGTACCTGAAGAGTTTAGCATCTATAAACTACAAGACGAGATTGCCAATGCAGTCGGATTAGACAATTTCTCAAAGGATAGGGACATGAAAAGGAGGGCATCCATATTGAATAGACATTTAAGGAAGAAGAGAGCTATCTTAATTTTAGATGACCTATGGATGCACTTCGACTTTGAGGATGTGGGAATTCCAATTGAGAAGGGAGGCATTAAATTGATACTGACAACTCGATCACTAGATGTATGTGATAAGATGCTCTGCCATAAACAAATCGAAATAAGACCCCTATATCGGCAAAATGATCGTTGGGACTTATTTTTAAAAAAGCTTTGCTTTGGAAGTGACCTCCCTTCAGAAGTTAAAAAAATTGCAAGCTCCATTTTGGATAAGTGTGGGGGTTTGCCACTTGGTATCATTGAGATTGCAACTCACATGAGGGGAGTAAAGGGAGTGCATGAATGGAAAGACCTAATGCAGAAATTAGAAAATTCGATGATGGAACTTAATGTGTTCAAGGAACTGAAACTCAGTTACATGAACTTGGGTAATCTTCAAGTGCAGCAGTGTTTCTTGCATTTAATACTCTGTTTTGGAGAGTACTCCTCTGAAGATGAAATCATCGAAAAGGTTTTGATAGAGTCTTTCATAGATGAGGGCTTGTTAAGTGGAATAGCCGCCCGGCAAGAATTGCACAATAAGGGTAGCACCATATTGGACAAAATAAAAAAGGCTTGCCTGGGGGTTGATAGAGACGAAGAGTTTCTGTTTGTACACCCCTTGATAAGGGACATGGCATTGCAAACAGTGACGAGCACAAGTCACATGGTCAAGGCCAACATGGGATTGAAAGAAATTCCAAAGGATAAGTTCTGGAACGATCACCTAGAGAAAGTCTTTTTACAAAGCAATGATATAAAAGAAATCCCATACGGCATATCGCCAAATTGCCCTAAACTTATGAGGCTGTCATTGAATAACAATGTCTCTTTGGAAGCCATCCACAAATCTTTCTTCAAGCATATGAAGGGGTTGAAGGTTCTAGATCTCAGCAAAACGAAAATCACGGAATTACCGGACACTATATCTCACTTGGAGAGCTTAGAAGCATTGTTACTCCGAGGGTGTAAGGAATTACATTGTATACCTTGTGTACAAAAGTTAGGATCCCTAAAAAAGTTGGACCTTAGTGGGTGTGTAATGCTTGGAGAAGTGCCGGAGGGATTGGAGATGCTGGTAAATTTGACGTACCTTGACCTGTTTGGCGTAGAGATCAAGGCGTTAGAAGGAGTGTTGGGGAAGCTGGTGAACTTGCAATATCTAGTGATTAATTACACGATGGAAGAGGAGGTAGAGATAGAATTAACAATGGTGGAAGGACTCTATTGCTCTGTTCCAAATGTTGAAACATTCAATGCATGTGTGAGGCTTGTCGAGCAAAACAGCTCCCAACCATATGACTTGGCACTGAGCTTATCAGAAAACTACTACTTTAGGGATAAGCACGAGAGGCGTATAGTCATCGAAAGTTGCCATAGTATTGCGGCAACGGTAGATGGAGAAATTGGTGGGGATGGCCGCGCTCTACTTCCCAAAAATGTGCAAGTACTGGAAGTGAGACAGTGCAGTGGGGTGACAAGTTTGTGCGAGGTAGGCCCACTTAATAATCTAGAGGAGCTGAAGATAGAGAAATGGGAGAAGCTGGAGGAGCTGGGTGCTGTCCACTTCCCTCGCCTACGGAGACTGAATATCACTCGGTGTACCAAACTGAAGCATTTCTTGAAGGAGGGGCATGAGCTCCGATGCCTACAATGGTTTAAAATCGAGGGCTCAGAGGAATCGGAGGGGATTAATATAGTGGCACCTTTTCTTTATAATATAGAAGTGTACAGGTGTCCTAAAATGAAGTGGGTGGTGAAATGGCAGTGGCTGGCCACTCGCCTTCCAAATATGAGGTCCATTAAAATAAAAGATTGTGAGCAATTAGAGGAGATAGTAGGTGGGCTACTGCCGATCGGTGCAACTTGTCGTCTTACGAAGATTGAAATAGAAGGATGCAACGATCTGAAGGGAGTGCTGATGACGCATGATATGTTGCTCCACCTCCCTTTACTCCAAGATGTAATAGTCAAAGACTGCATGGGCATAGAGGTGATAATGGGCACAATTCCTAACATGACGCAACCCTCCTCCCTACATCCAATAGACCTGAGTCTACATAATCTTCCAGAGCTGAAGAGCATATGTGAAGGGACCGTGAGTTGCTTTTCAATCCGACGTATGGATATAACAAATTGTCCGAAGCTGAAGAGGCTTCCTCTGCTTGACCGTGGTCCCCGCTATGATCATGATATTTTGATAGATGGGCTGACGTGGAAGTCGCTGGAGTGGGACCAATCCCCTTTCCAACCTTCACTTCTACTCTTAGCCATGCTTTATGGTAAGTCACCTGAAAATTTTTACTTTTCTTTTATCCTCTGCATCTCCAGCGGGCCCTTCGAAGGATGCACTCCCACGGTACAGTAATTTTCCTTTTTGTTTTTGTTTTTTCTTTAGAAACTCAATACCACACTATTAGACCCATTGTATGACTTTTATCGCAACTCGAAAGTATATCAAAATGGTTATATTATTATTGAAATTTCGATAAAGAAAACACTCCCTTCACTTTGAAAGAATACTACTGACAACAATCCTCGCTTTTTTTTTTCTTTTTTTTTCCTCCCTATTGTACCTTAAAAATACTACACTTCTTCTTCATTTTGGTAGATTATGATGTTTAAAAGTGCCAAAATGTCGAGGCAATTCTTGACTTCTACTTCATGAGTCAGGCGAGTTTAAGGGAGCATGTTAAATGCTTTTTACATTTTCCTTTTGTTGCCTATTCTGTTTTCCCTCATCTAGTACTTCTATTTTCACTTTCAAACTCTAACCTGCTTTTTAAATTAATCACTCAACTTTAATCAAAAAACTAAACCAGTGTAAATTAGTCTTTCTCGTTTTTAGAAAGGAACACCTGTTCTTGGACTTCCAGATGCATATTTGCACATATTGAATTTCTTTCTGTTTGATTTGATTAAGCTCGATTAGTGAGGGAAGTCTCTAATTTCTTCATGTTGTTTACATTCTCTCTTTAATTTGATATGTCAAGGAAGTATCTAATTTCTTCGAATTGTTTTTGGTAAATCCTCGTGAACAAGGGGTGTCCAATTGGCATGATCAAAGGATACATAAATGTATTGAAAGCTGCAACGCTATTACGGCAAGGGTAGATGGACAAATTGGTGGGGATGGCTGCAATTTACTTCCAAGAAATGTGCAAGTACTGGAAGTAGGATGGGGCAATAGGGTGACAAGTTTGAGCAAGGTAGGCCCACTGGAGAATCTAGAGGAGCTGGTTATAGAGGGATGGGAGAAGTTGGAGGAGCTGGGTGCTGTCCACTTCCCTCAGCTGCGGGGACTGAACATCAATCGGTGTTCCAAATTGAAGCGTCTCTCGGTGGAGGGACAAGGGCTTCCACATCTACACTGGTTTACTATCATATGCTCAAGGGAACTGGAAGGGATTGATTTAGCTGCGCCCAATCTAAACTTTATGTTAGTGCAGCATTGTCCTAAAATGAAAAGAGTGGTGGAATGGGACTGGCTGACCACTCACCTTCCAAATCTGAAGTCCATTAGAATATTTTATTGTGAGAAATTAGAGGAAATAATAGGTGGGCCATTGTCAATCCGTGCCACTTGTCAGCTTACGTCGATTGAAATTAAAAACTGCAACAACATGAAGGTGGTGCTGCTAACGCACGATATGTTGCTCCACATCCCTTTCCTCCAAGATATAAGAGTCAAAGACTGCAAGGGCATAGAGGTTATAATAGGCACTACTCCCGACATGACGCAATCCTCCTTCCCAAAGTTAACACACCTGACTCTAGATGATCTTCCGGAACTGAAGAGGATATGCGATCGGATGGAGAGTTGCGATCACATCCAATATATTAAAATAGTATATTGTCCGAAGCTGAAGGGCATTCCTTTGCGACTGCACCGATGTGACAATGGCCTCCTTTCTCCTCCCCCCTCCCTTGGACAGATTGTGACAGATGAGGACACGTGGCAAGCACTGGAGTGGGACCAACCCCTTGCCCGTGTCTCACTTGAACCCTTCGTCGACTTTTTATGTGAGTTACCCACAAGTTTTTCATTTCTTTCATTCTTTATATCTAACGATCGATCTCCCACAGCACACAGTAAAATCACTTCTTTTTTCTCCGAACTTTATACCAACTATTAGGCCCAGTGCGTATAACTTTTTATTATTGCTGAAAGTATATCAAAATGGTTATATTATTATTGAAAATTAGTTGCTGTGGCATTGTTCAAATAATAATAATGGCAATTTTACTTAAAAGTGCCAAAATATCGGGTCTAATTCTTAAGTTTTACTTTATTAGTTGGGACAATTTAAGAGAGAATGTCTTAAGTGTTTTTTTTTTCACCTTTTCATTCTGTTACTTTTTCTATTTTAGCTCGTCCAGTACTCCTATTTTCAATTGCAAACTCCTTTTCGGTTTTTAAACTAATTGCTTTACTGTAATCGAAAAATGAAATCAATGTAAATTAGTTTTTCTCATTTTTAGGTGTCATTAAGCGAATGGGCCAGAGATTGTGTTTTTATAAGCTCTATCAAAATGCATTGCCATACATATGTTGATAGATTTTTCATTAATAGTCATGTGGCACATATTTTCTATAAGACGATGATGATCTTTGCAAATGACTAACAAAATTTAATCGTTCTGGACCTAGAATGATGAAGGCGCAGATGATCAGCTGAGGATGAATTGTCTTCTTACAGCACTGGACAACAAAGTTATCGCCATTTCTACGTCGTCCTGCTCGATTGATTTTTAAAGTACTCTGGTTTCTGTGATTACATATGCTTAATTTATTCTTGTCTTCTTATCCTATTTGTGATAAGCATCTCTCTTTCTATATTTCTCGATTTGTCTTCCTTACTTGTCACTTGCCTCTATTTGTGTTGCTTGAATAGATACTCTCCCGAGTTTCAAACTCAAAAAGATCATTCTAATGCTCAAAAAATGAGGGCAATGAAATTTAAATAAATAAATAAAAACCTACCCTCTCCATCCCCGTCTCCATCCCTTTTCTTTCTCTAGTTCACGTTGAAATTTCATGACTCCTCCATAGTTTTTTAGTTCACGTCAATGTTCCATGAAAATGGCAAAAGAGACGAAGCTTCTTTTCTTTCGTAACTCTCTAGTTCATGTCAAAAGTTCAAGAAAGAGTCGAAACTCCTCCTTTGTAATTTTGTGGTTATTATTGAAGTTTCACAAAATAGCAAGAAGTCAAAGTATTATTTTTTATAATCACAAAAATGAATGATTATATTTTCTCTCTTTTACTAGATTTGGCAGTGAATTATGAAAGATTATTATAATCTTTGTTTGTGCATTTTTAGGTTCATTTATATTAATATATCATAAATATTAAATAATGAACATGAAAGGATATGAAAATATTCATCTTGATTTCTGCGATTCACCCAATCGAGAGTGGCCTCGATTGTGCAACCTCCAATGTTCCTACGGGTTGACCAATAATCATGCTCGGCACATCTACACCGTTTGTTTTCAAACAAGCAAAGACAATCGTTGGATTATGTAAGAGGAAAGCAACTCGAAACCTGCTATGCAAATTCCCAGTTAGATTCTTGGGACATTTAGTTCTTTGTGTTCAAAATTTCCGGAAATTGATTTTATGAAAATTCCATCCGGCGTTCCCAAATCAACGACCATTTAGGAACTTTACTAATATTTGCAGATTACTCATAAGTTGAGAAAAAAAGTTGCCAACTCCTTACCAAATTTAGTAATTGCGGAAAAGAAGAAATTTACAATTGCAATTTCGAAATCACAAAAACATTGGAAAAATTATTTGGGAGGATATATTTAGGGTTGAGCATGGTTCTATAGTAGATTCAAGAACAGAGGACCGAACCTATGGGAATAGGTCGAGTTCCAGGTTCCATTTTGCCCCGGTCCAGTTTCCAATTACATCTTTTTAGGAACCAAAAACTGGAAACCAAATCGGGAGAACATATAGAACCCTAATTTTCCGAGACCATTAGATCTATTCTAGTTTCATTTCCTTAAAACGAAGATATAACATTCATGTCTTGTTGTAATCGATATCATTCTACGCCGTTGATAGATTGAGACAAATTACCCTACAGTAAGTCATCTAGGGAAAATAACCAAATGATTGTCATCACTAGGTGGTACAACTAATTCTAATTTCTTTAAATCGTTTTCTTTTCTGTAGTGAAAAGGAGATGAGGGGTTAGTTTTCTTTACAACTTTGCGAAATCTTTGAGGTCTGATCTTTGGGAAGCAATATTGGACAGAAATTAGATGGGATTAGCAAGAGAACGGGCCACAAGTCAAGTTCTTGTAAGCTAATGTGTGTGTGGCATGACATTTTGTCTAGGACAAAGACAATCTTGGTATGATTACAGTGAGGGATGTTGCAGACCAATCACCTCTGCATCCAGACTGATGAAATCCAGAGATGATCCCACCGATGAATTGTTTGCCAAGAGCGGTAGACATCAAAAGTTATCACCATTTCTAAGTCATCTGGCTCGATTGATGTCTAGTTACTTCTGGTTCTCGTAATAATATGTGCATGATCTATGCCTTCTTTTCTTTTTTTTTTAATATTAACAGTTAAATGGTTGTCCAAGCTAACTTTGGCGCATCTTGACAAGTCTATCCCCTCAAAAGATCGTAAAGGCGCAATTTCACATAACAGTATGGTACTTTCAAATAGAATTTTACCCGTGAAATACTCCCAAGAGGCTTAAACCTCAAGGTCACAAGAAGAGGAATAAATTTCTTGCCATCTAAGCTAATATTTTGTTGGTTTCTTTTCTTGTGTCCACACGTGATGGCCCCACTTCGTGTTTTTGTCATCTAAATCCATCTTTTGGTTTCCCCAGTATGCATCTTGTTCGCTAAGAGATACAACTTTCTGCCTATCCAGTTCAGAATTAGCTGTACCACCTGGTGATGGTAGTCCTTAAGCACTAAGTATTGCTGTAGAGTCACCTTTTATTGCAGTCGACGAAAAACAAATCAATCGATTGTGCCGAACTTCAGATGATTGGCTCCGCAGTTTCATGCTCGAATACCAATATGCAAATTGGATTTGGATGTAGTGACGAATCAACTTGAAACCAAGTGCCAATAGAAAAAAATGTATCGAACTGAAGCGAAGCTACTTTAAAAGGAAATTCAGGGGAATTGAAGTACATCGGAAAGGAAAACAAGCAGGAATTGAAATTGCGAGGAAATGAAAGGACAAAGAGAATGTGAAGAGAGGTGAAGCTCTCAAAGAGTATATGTCTACTTCATGCTCGTATCCGCACCTTTGTCTATTTGAGACTCCAAGTTCTATAATTTCACGATTGTTAGGATTCGTCGCATAGTCACAAAGAAAGTAAAGAGTAAACGTGAGAAAAATAACTTTACAATTGAGTTCCTTCACCACTTCGATTCTGCATGAACCCCACTTTGGATTTCTCCCAGTTGCATGTAGCTTCCTCGGTATAGAGAACACTGGCCAAGTGTCCCATTTGTTTTTCTTGAACTGACCCGCCATTTCCTCCTCCGTTATGCCAAAACTCACAAGATTCTACCTAGCTTCGTCCAAATATTTCTAATTTTCATCCATATACTTTTACACTCTTTTTTTAAATCAATGTACTTTTTATTTGTCTATCTTCACAAATTTTCTAATTAAGTCCCTCCAACATCAAATTTGGTCAAATTCAACTGACACAACCCCAGACAACGTCATAGCGTGAGGGGGTAATATTTCTGTAATGTAGACGTCTGCATGACCGTTTGCATTGGCAAAAGTCTTATCCACATCAACTCCGACGTCTACATTGGCTATATTTTTCCACCCATGTCCACATAAGTATCCGCCTCATACTTTGGTATCATCCAACAGCCACGTGGGCTTGGTTTGTTTAGATTCGGTGCCAAGAGACCTGATAAAACATTATGAAACTAAAATGACTTGATTAGACAAATTTTAAGTATGAGAAACTTGATTAGGAAATGTGCGAAAGTACCAAGATGAAAAGCAGAATTTTTTCCTCGTCTAAGAGATGTAATTTTTTGCATATTCAGGATAGAGTCGACTGTACCACCTAGTGGGGGTAGTCCCTTAAGGACTAATCTTGCGGTAAACTCACCTTTTATTTCAAAGAACTGGGGTTTGATGCTCTTGCACAAAGGCAGAATGATAATGATCAGACACAAACGTTTTCTTTTCAACATATCGATAGTAGGATTAGTGATGCTGATAGCAACGTTATGTGGAGTTTAATGCATTAATCTGACAACACTAAGGGTCGAAGGTCAGTATAATGTGTTCTCATCACATGATGGCAACTGCTTTAAAGCAACATGAGTGATTTGAAAGATACACTCTTACAAACGTTCTCTCCTTTTATAAGAGAGATTCTGCCATCCTGCACGCTCATGTCCCAAAGGAAAAAAAAAGGAAAATCCTATCATCAAGAAGAGTAATTCAAGTCTACATTAATCAAGTTTAGTTTGAAGTAAGAGGATTGAGTTCCTTCATACACTCTCCCCACCTTTCATTCCAGCCACTGTATCATACAAAGGCCGATTCAATGTCTCCGGGAGGTAAAATGCTAGTATCCCTCCCAGAATTGCACAAACCGCAAAGACCGCAAAGGGGAAGCCGCCTCCTAAGACCACCACTAAAGGCGCCAAAATCGCACCCATTTGTGCCGCCTGAGCTCCACAGCCAAGAGCCGCATTCCTCACCACAGTCGGAAACAGCTCAGCCATGTAGATAAAGAGCAAATTATACGTGTCGGCCATCCCGAAAATCCCGAGAATTCCGCACACCGTCCTCGCCACTTTCCATTCCCTGTGTATCATCACCAAGCTCCCCATAAGACAGAATATTCCACTGAACCACTGTGTTCCGATTGCCAGCGGCTTCCTCCCGAACTTATCAAGCAATAGGGCCGTTATTGTAAAGGCTGGCATTTCAGCCACGCCGTTGAGGAACACATTAAGGTAAAGGTTGGTCTGGAGATTGACAACGTTTAGGCTAATGCCGTAGTACACGACCGAACAAAGAAAGTTGATTGCCACCGCCAAGAAAAGGCGAATCCGAGTGACAGGCGACTTCACCACATCGATGAGAGACCCTGTTATCGCATCCTTTGTGTCCATCTGATCTTTGCAGGATGGACCATCATTCGAGTTTTCATTCACTTCCTCATCAAGTGCAAGGATGACCCCGTTGGGGAGGTGTTTCTTGTTGGCTTTGGCGATAGCTCGCATAAGCTTCATGGCCTCATCAATCTTTCCCCGGACGAGATACCACCGTGGGGACTCTGAGATGAAAGGGAGGACCCCCACGAGGAAGAGCATGGAAGGAATGGAGGAAGCAATGTAGAGCTCCCGCCATGAGCGAAACACATAAGCGATGCCGGAGAGAAGAGCTATGCCGCATGAGAAGAAGTAGAAAGTGGACATTCCTGCTGCTCCACGCTTCTTTGGGCCAATAGGCTCGGTGGCTAGTACGAAAGCGCATAGGCCGACCCCGCCCGTGCTAAATCCGATAATGAAGCGGAGGAGGCAATAGGTCCAGTAATCCGGAGAGAGGGCCGTCAAGCAACCGAAGATGGCATTCAAGATACAGACCACCGCTAGAGAGCCTTTTCTTCCCAAGAACGAGTCCGAGAGATGGCCAAATGTCCCGGCTCCTGCAACATACGGCACAAGAAGTCGTCAGACTATGAATACAATCCCTCAGAAATTGAAGTTTATCCAAATTAAGAAAGCATCAGGCGATTAGTAATTTCCTTACATCTTTAGTGAAAGAGAGTTTGTCGTATTTATTTGTAATTTTTTTTCGATTGAGAAAGTAAACTCTCTCCTAAGATAAATTGAAATCAATAATATTCGAGATAATTAAGTAATTGCGATGCTAAAAAGAAATAAGAATCTATCCTAAATCAGTTAATAATCTTTGAAAATCTTATATAATTTGAGATACATCCTACCAGATAAAATTTTTCCCATTTTAATCTGTAATTTCTTCTAAGCTGTAATCTATCCAACGATGTTCCTTTGCTTCTTCGAAACTAACAGCGTGAACGGCCCCATTAGCACGTTTCCGTGAGACAACCTCGGGGACAGTGACGTTCCGAACGCCACGTTCCCTATCGATTTATTTTGGTTTATTTTAATCTCTCTCCCTCTCTGTTTTTTTTTTTTTTTTTTGGGGGGGTAGGAAGGTTCTTTTAAATTTTAATCTTCATATATACGCTCGGTCTTTCCTCTTTCTTACCTAGTCTGCGGCGAAGGGCGAGATGTTTTGGAGTTCGGTTGAGGGGGATTTGCCAGTGAGGCTGCATCCTCTTGCAAAATTTTCTTTCGGCAACGGCGGAACCGGTGCTTGGAGGAACGCAGCAAGGCCATGGCGACTGAGAAATCTCCGAAGATAGAGATTGCAGAAGCAGAACAAGAGAGGAAACCGCCTTCGGAAAGGGAAGAGAACATTGATGAAGACAGCAAAAGGTTAGTTTCCAATCTGAGGAGCAAAATCTGATAACTGCTTCATAGGTCTTGCCTGTTGTCCAGTCACTCGAAACTCTTCTTTGTGATACAGGACATTGGCGATAGCCGCCACGGAGGTTGTTGGGGCCGGAGCTCTGCCTGATTATGATTATGATTATGGGTGGAGCTGTAAATTCTGCGGGAAGCAGTCTGTGGGACTGCAGGCGTTGATGGGCCACTTTCTCTTTCATAGGTTCCTGTTGGGCGACGACCGAGTTAGATCAGGAGCCGGAGAAGCGGTGAAGGCTAAAATAGCGGTGGAATCGAGCAACGGACGATGCAATGATGAGGAGGGTCCGCACCAGCCTGCGACCGCGAGCAATGAAGATGCATCGGCTGCCATGCCTTGCGTGAGCTCCGGTGTCATAAGCACTGCCGTTTGTCCATGGCCTCAGCCGTTCCCATTTACTCCTGCTGAACGCATGATGACTGAGACGCACTCTTCATTCGACCCAGTATCCTTGGTTAAAATAATCCCACCTAATGCAGAGGAAGATGAATCCAGTATAGGGGTTCTTCCACAAGGTACGTGCATCTTCAAATTCACCATTTTTCTAAAGCTCATTCGGACCCTTAATCTGTGTCCCAATCCTTACCTGGTAATAAGGATATAGGCAGGACGTCCAGATTTCTAATTGTAATAGAAGACACAGAATAGAATAGGAAGAGAGGAGCTTAAAAGTCCGTCACTGATGATTAATAGATCCTTCCAATATGAAGGAACGAATGCCTTTAATCCTGACGTTCAAATCTCGAAAAGCCATTCATTGCTTTCTCTATCTAAGCACATAATAATCTCGCACTTGTATATAAGTTGCTAGTGGGCCGACTTTGTTGGAGATGGACGATTACACCAGTACACACAGAGCACCAGTTTAATTTCATTCTCATGTACCAAAACTTTGAACATCATACGCATATTTCATCTATGTGGATATCACTTCGATCACTAAAATTACTTCCACAGTGAAAAGGAGGATGCGTAGAAGGGAGCTAGCGTGTATCTGGCTAACCACTTTCTGGTTTCTACTTTTCTTCGTAATAGAAAAAGGGTTGTAGATGTTGCAGCGAATTATGTGTTGCTAAGTTTGGAAGCTTTCAACGTATCGAATTGGTCAAATAGTGTAGGGTTTTGGGAAACTATCCACACTCGAACATCTATCCATATCTAATATAATGGCTAATGAAGTTCGCACAAGGTCGACGTGTGAGCTTTACGTAGTAATTCATTCTTTATGCTCGCTTTAGCACATCTCTAATTCTAGCAAATCTCCAATTCTGCATATATCTATAGAAGTGGCTAGTAATTTCGCGCGAGGTTGAGGCACGTTGCACGTGCACTTGTGAACTTTCCCTAGTAATGCATTCATTCTTCATGCTCACTTTAGCAAATCGTTAATCCTAATGAATCTCCAGTTCTGCATCTCCAGGTTCTTATGCATGTTTTGATAAGAAATCTATAATTATCCATATGTTCCATCTCAAAAAGATCTATAGTCAGAAATATTAAGTTGACCGAACAAGTTCCTCCATCGGAGTCATGACAATAATTGTCAAGTATTTAGAAAATTATGTTCCACACGATTGCGCATATTTTGCATTTGAAACTGTCCCAGAATATATAGTTCAAGAATTGAGGGACATGATTGAATATTTTGCAGAGGATTGGGGATTAGCAGTGCCTTTATTCCTTATATATTTGACGGGAGGTTGTAAATGATACATTTGTTATGAAAGTGTTGAATACACTGTTACAAATGAATTATTTATATCTGTGAGCGTCACATTTCTATAAAAACTGTCTAGGAAAAAGCACATAGTGAATTTTTATTTATGATTGACGTTAGATGCCAGAACACAGAGAGATGCCAGAACACAGAGTAAACCAAGTACTTGTGGGCCTGCCATCAAGAATATGAAATCTATCAAAAGAAAGCGGGAAGAACTTACGAGCAGGGGCGTAGAGAACATGAATGAGTCAAAGTGGAGGAAATTAAAAGGATGTTGAAGCTTGGGGCAGGCAGTCAAAGAATTTAAAGAGATTCTTTCAATTCTAGAAAGATTCCTCCAAGAGACGACGACACTTGCTAAAGGATGCAGCAGAAGATCTCCCTTAGTGACAACAGAATTAGTAGGCTGAGGGACTCACCGAAAGATTAATGAAATTTATTCCTATTTAGTGCAGGAGAACATTTCCATCATTGGTGTTCTTGGAATGGTTGGAGTGGGCAAGACAGCCATTTTGATGCATGTCCATAATAAACTCTTGGAGAATCGTGCCTTTGATGATGTATTATGGGTCAATGTGCCTTTGGAATTTAGCACATATGCACTGCAAGAAGAGATTGCCAATGCGGTCGGGCTACACAATATCTCAAATGAGAAGGACGTGAAGAGGAGGGCAAGCATATTGTATGGACATCTGAAGATGAAGAAATCTGTTCTAATTTTAGATGGCCTGTGGATGCATTTCGAAGTTAAAGACGTGGGAATTCCAGTTGAAATGGGCAGTGTAAAGTTGGTGCTCCCTACTTGATCACTAGATGTGTGTTTTATCATGCTTTGTCAAAAGAAAATCAAAATAGAACCTCTCGAGAGGGAAGAGTCTTGGAGGTTATTTTTAAAGGTACTTTGCTTCGCTGGAAAACTCCCTTCAGATATTGAAGAAATTGCGAAGTTTATCGTGCACAAGTGCAATGGTTTGCCACTTGGGATCATTGATATAGGGACTCGCATGAGGGGAGTAGAGAAAGTTCACAAATGGAAAGGCATGTTGCAAAAATTCAAAGACTAAAGGATAGAACTTAAGGCGTTCAAAGGACTGAAACTCAGTTACATGAACTTGGGTGATCATCAAGTGCAACAGTGTTTCTTGCATTTAGCACTTTGTTTTGGTGAAGACCTTTTAGAAACTAGTAGAGAGCATTTGATAGAGTCGTTCATAGATGAGGGTTTGTTAGATGGAATTGCAACCTTGCAATAACTGCATGACCAAGGTAACACCATATTGGATAAAATGAGAAAGGCTTGCCTGTTGGATGATCTAGAGGTAGAGTGTCTATATCTACACCCATTGACAAGGTACATGGCATTGCATATGGTGACGAGCACAACTCACATGGTTAAGGCCTATATGGGGTTGAAAGAAATACCAGAGGAAGTATTCTGGACCGATTGCCTAGAGAGAGTCTATTTACAAGGCAACAAAATAGAAGAAATTACACACGGCATATCGCCAAATTGCCCTAAACTTACCAGGAGGTTGTTAAATGACAATGTCATGTTGGGAAATATCCACACTTCTTTCTTCAGAAATCTGAAGGTGCTGAAGAATCTAGATCTCAGCAACACCCGAATTGCGGAATTGCTGGAGTCCGTCTGTCACTTGGACAAATTGGAAGTACTGCTACTGCGGAGGTGTCGGGCGTTAAACTTATTCCTCATGTAGGAAAGTTGGGACACCTCAGAAAGTTGGACCTCCAAGGGTGTTCAAGCCTTGAAGAAATGCTGGAGGGAATGGAGATGTTGGTAAACCTGAGGTATCTTGACCTAGATGGCACAAAGATTGAGACATTACCACAAGGAGTGTTGGGGAATCTGGTGAATTTGCAATACCTTGCGATTAAAAAGGTGAGGACAGGAGAAGTCGCAAAATTAAAGAAGTTGAAAGCACTTGATTGTTCTGTTCCCGATGTGGAAACATTTAATGCATGCGTGAGGTTTCTTCAGCAAAATAGTTCCCGACAGTACAAGCTCGTGATGGATGCACCGTATCACTGCTAGTCTCAGACTTGCAGGCGTATATTCATTGATAGTTGTGACCATATCATTGCAAGCATAGATGGAACAAGCAGTGATCGCTGTGCTCTGATTCCAAAAAGTGTGCAATCATTGGGAGTGTCCAGGTGTCATAAATTGAAGAGTGTGATGGGATGGGAGTGGATGATCACTCGCTTTTCAAAACTGGAGGAGATTATTGTATATAATTGTGATGAATTAGAGGAGATAATTAGTGGGTCACTGCCAAGTGGTGCCACTTGTTTTCTTACATATCTCGGAGTAAACGGATGCAACAACATGAAGAGGCTGCTAATGCAAGACATATCGCTTCACCTCCCTTTCCTCCTAGAGATATCAATCGAAGACTGCAAGGGCATAGAGGTGATACTAGGCACTGCTGCCAACATGATGCACTCCTTCCCAAAGTTAATTCACCTGGGTCTATGGAATCTTCCGGAACTGAAGAGCATATGTGATGGGACCATGAGTTGCAATTCCCTCCGGTGGATTTCTATATACAATTGTCCGAAACTAAGGAGGATTCCTCTGCAGCTGTCCCTACTTGACAATGGGCTCCCTTCTCCTCCCCCCTCTCTTTGGGAGATTCGGATAGATCAGCAGACGTGGGAGTCGCTGGAGTGGGACAATCCCCTTGCCCGTGATTCATTAGAACACTTGGTCGAAGGTTCATGGTGAGTCACCCACAAATTTTACTTTCTGTTATCCTCTCCATCTCCCACGGGGCCTTCTAAGGATTGATCTCCTGCGGTACAGAAGTTCGGTTTTTTCCCCAAAATTTTTATACCAAGTTGTATACCACATCACTACTTAGGAACTGCCCGTACTACTCACTGATAAATGACTTATTACAGCTTGAGAGTATAGCAAAATGGTTATATGATTATTGAAACTTAATAGTTACGGTGTTGTTCAGAAATTAGAAATACTCCCTTAATATTGAATGAGTAACAACGGCAATAGTCCACGCTTTTCCTTTTTTTGGGCAAGGTTCTCTTTGTACATTTAAATGATGGTCTTCTCGCCGACTTTACTATAAGAGCCATTCTAAGAATACAAAAATTTTGGATAGATTGATACAAATCCTTATGCGTCAAACAGTCACTTTTTGGGTCAAAATGATCACAATAAGGAGATAACAAATAATTAATGGCTGCAGAAAAGTTACTATCAGTGTAGGAATATTTTCTCTGTCTTCCATTTCTCATATATACAAAATAATTGATTATGACACCCTTGTTAGAAAGATGCTGAAGCCAATGTATAATTTTTATTTATTTATTAATTTCATTAAACTGGAATAACAAATATGTTTCATTACTTTAACAATTAGATATGTGTCAAATGGACCACTGACAAATAAAGTAGACCAAAGGGCTATGCATTCAGGTAAATTATTATAACACTTAAAGTGCTAAAATATCGGGTCAATTCTTAACTTATGCTTTATTAGTTGGGAGTGCTTAGATAGCATGTCAATGCATTCTTCCTTTTCTTTTAATTGCCTTTTCTGTTATAGCTCATCCAGTACTATCTATCTTCACTGTTGAGTCCTTTCTGATTTTTAAATCGATCACTATACTTTAAGCCGAAATTAAACCAGTGTAAATTAGTCTTTCAGAGAAATGCTTACTTTTCTCGGACTTTGTATTTCCAATTGCATATTTGCACACTAAATTACTTTCTGTTTTATTTGATTAAGTTCGATTGGCCAGAGAAGTCTCTAATGTCTATAGATTGTTTACATTCGTTCTATTTAATTTGATTAGGCTTGATTAGCCAACATGAGCACTCCTCCTTCCCAAAGTTAACGCATGTGGCTCTATGGAATCATCTAGAACTGGAGCATATGTGATGGGACCACGATTTGCAATATTATCCAGTGGATATATATGGAATATACCAAAATTGAAGAGGGTTCCTCTGCTTGAGAGTGGCTTCCCTTGTTCTGTTCTTTTGTGATTATCCACTCTGAACATTGACATTCATCAAATGCAATTTGAAGTTTTTAGGTAACAAGAACTGCATTTCACATAATGCTTCGTATACCATCTGCCTCATTTTCTGTGTAATGGGCTTTTGTGGCTACATGTTAGCCAATCGAATCCTCATTTTGTAGTGGAAGAATGGTGACTACCCTAAAATGGGATTGGATACATGAAAGTTGTCCACTTGTTTATTGATCACCTGGTGTTTATGGAGTTTGGCTTACGCATCATTTTGATTTACTCTTGAAAATTGTGTTATGAGATGCGTTTATCCTTGCCATTACTATTCCTACCTCTGGTTGATTAATTTTGAATTTGTTAGCAATTAAGCTCTATCAGATATATCATTGCAAGCTGCTGGACGCCTTTGTGGAGTATGAGTGTATCACTCTCATCCTGCTTCTCTTGTTCATACTAGAAATGACCAAACAAAAAGGAAGAGAAAGAAGTGATCGTGGGTTCCGATTGTCTATACTCCTGGAAATAAACCCCTCAATGCTTGTAAAGGGAAGCTCATTTAAGCAGTATAAAAAGAAGTTTGGTTGATATTTTATCCTCTGTGTTTGAACTTTTAAGTATCTCTGATTTCTGTGTTGAAATGGCTGAAGATTCTGTTCCAAGGAGCATTACATCCTCTTTAAGACACTCTTCCTTGGCTTTTCCTCAGTTTATATTGCTCGTAGATCAATACCACGATTTTATATATGAAGTTCACTCAATTTATCTCACACTTTGATGAACACCTTTATAATGTTGCTTGAGTGCCCTCCTCGACCCTACAGGACATACTATGTTCTCTGGAGTATCATAAGTTAAGGTTTTCATTTAGAGTGATGACCTTGCAGATGTTTGCTGTGTATATCCCTTTTGATATTGCTCAATGTAAATACATTTGTTCAGGTGACATTCTAAACTGATGCAATTTTCCAGCTGAGACATGCAATTTCCCTGTTTGTAGTTGATAGTCAGGTAACCTAGTGATGGTAGTCCTTAAGCACTAAATTTTGTTGCATTGGTGTGGTTGGAACTTATAGGTGAAGGCATAAATGGTGAAAAGGGGCAATCAAAGCTAGTGATCCTTTTGAGACTTAAATAAAGTTCTCATTACTGTTAAGGAATATTCAGTTTGAGTTTTAGCTACTTTGTACCAACCGTGACTTGAAGATCTGAGATTAGCTTCTGAGATTGGCTAGTCTATCACCACGGTCTCCACCAAGATGTTAACAATCAGGAGGTCAATGTAAATGAGGTCTGTTTCAGCTAGGGAACACAATACGAGCTGATTAGAGATATGCTCACGAGATGAAGACAGAGATTATTAAGACATTCAATGCTCGACATTTAGAAGTGAACTCATTGGTGGCATAATGACAAGTCATGCAAGGTTCATTTTCTGCATATTGATGGCACGGTTATTATTGCTGATCACTTGGAAGTTTTTTCATCATAGGTTAATATGCGTTGCTGTTAATAAGTTAGCATATTACATCTCATATAAGTACTATATTGCTAGTCCCATTATGGGGAGTAAAAAGCATTGATCTGGAAACAACTTTTAGATGGAAGTTCTAATCTGTTCCTTACGTTTATTGCAACTGTTTTTAGGGCAATTCAAGAGTTAAGAGGATGTACTGCATAATATTGTTCTCTTGTACAAAGACAGATTGTGGATGATTCCTCCAATGAATTTGAGTTCTTTTAATGTCAACTTTCACATCGTCATATGGATGAATAACATAAAACCACGAGACAGATGGCAGAATTTTCTCATATAATGTTTGGATTCAGAATGATCCCTCTTATCAATATATAGAAGTATAGATTTTGGCCATACCCTACTAAACGTTTAGACAGGCATTTGTTGATTTAGTTTCAGTGGAGTGGTATGTAGTCATTCGTCCTATCTGTCGAGTAATCAAATCTTGCACATTGTTTTTAATCTGCGGCAGGATTTTCTCTTCGACAACCCGTTAAATAATATTGTTTAAAAGGTGTTTAGAAGAAGAATGACCGTAACTCGAGAACAGACGGCTTCAGAAGATCTAGAATGCAGTTTATCCAAAATCAAAGAGCGGACCATTCACTTTCACTCACAAATTGGTCATTTCTTTTGTGAAGCCACTACCCTAGTCGTGCATATAGATTCTTATTGTCAATATTTTTTGGAAATGTTGTTAGTGTCAAACCAAATTTAGAAGAACTGCCTTTCTTGTGCTGCCTACTTTCTTAGTGCTTACCAACTCGATCATCTGCGTGACTCCTGTAAATACAAACGGATGTTTCATGTTCGAAGGAAGATAGATTGGGGAGTCGTCAATGCTGCTGTAATCGTATGTGACCCTTATTGTACAAAAGGAAGCAAAAAAGTGAACCGAATAAAGAAAAAAAATCTTATCGTCATGAGCAGTTAGATGTCTCTATTTATCAAGTTTAGTTTAAAGTAAGAGAATTGAGTTCCTTCAAACGCTTCTGCATGCACTCTCCCCACCTGCCATTCGAGCCATCGTATCATACAGAGGTCAATCTAACCTCTCCGAGAGGTAAAACTATAGTATTCCTCCCGGAATTGTAAAGACCGCAAACGGGAAGCCACCTCCTAAGACCACCACGAAAGGCGCCAAAGTGGCGCCCACTTGTGCCACTTGAGATGCGTAGCCAACAGCTGCATTCCACACCGCAGTCGGAAACGGCTCCCCCCGGTAGATAAAGAGCAAATTATAAGTGCCGGCCATGCCAAAGATCCCGAGAAATCCACATACCATCCTAACCACTTTCCGTACCCTACGTAGCGTCATGAAGCTCCCGATTAGACAGAAGAATCCACCGAACCACTGTGTTCCAATTGCCAATGGCTTACTCCCGCACTCATCAAGCAAGAGTGCCGTTATGGTGAACGCCGGTGTTCAGCCACCCCGTTGAGGAACACATTAAGGTTGAGGTGGGTATGGAGTTTCATCATTTTTTGGTGGGAAAATTACTAAAAAAATCTGAAACTTATTATACTCGTGTTAATTCAATTCTAAATTTACATTTTGCCGAAATAGTCCTTTCAGTCAATTGTGACTGGAAAATGCTGATTTAGCAATGTAGTCAACACCTATCATCCTATGTGGTGTACCGGCTGACGTGGAAATTTTTTTTTAAATTTATGTGATTTTTTTTTTCTTTTGTGACTGGAGAGGGCTGGGCAAGGGTCACCCTCGCCTGGCCAAGGGTTGAATCTACAAGGGCATAGAGGTAATCATACACAATGTGGCCCCCTTCTCGCACTCCTCCACCCTCCCAAAGTTAACTTACCGAACTCTTAAAAATCTTCTGAAATTGACGAGTGTATGTGATGGGACCATGAGTCTCAATTTCCTCCAGGGGATTGCCGTGAAAGGATGTCCTCACCTCAAGAGCAATCCTCTGCAGCTTCCCAATGCTCGACAATGGCCTCTTGTCCACTCCACCTTACTCTTCGAGAGATTAAGATAGACAATCAGCAAACATGGGAGTCGCTGGAGTGGGACGATTTCCTGGCTCCTTCTTTGCATGGGGGCTTCCTCCGATTTTATACCTAGTACCACACGATTACTTTGAAACTAGAATTTTGGCCTTATTACAGTTTTTTTTTTTTTTTTTTTTTTCATACTTTACTCCTAATCTAACTCTCAATTTCAGACTTTTGCTCTGCCTTCTTACAGGGCGTAGAAGTCGAAACCCACACTTGAAACTAAATCGTCCCCACCCCAACCCCTTGAGAAGGTGGCGTAGGAGTCGAAACCCACACTTGAAACTAAATCGTCCCTACCCCAACTCCTTGAGAATGTGGGGATTTGAACCCCCACCTCCCCCTTCCAAGTTGGAAGGGTGGCCCTACCCCAGTGGTTGCCTTATTACAACTTGAAAGTATCGCAAAATTGTCATATTACCATTAGAATTTAGTTGTTATGGTGCTTTTTGTATATAACTGCAGTTGGTTTCTAACAATTCATGATATGTGACCGTGTCTTTTGTTTTAGAAAACTAGCTCACCGGCAAAAGAAAAGTACTTCTGGTGGATTCCATGACCGGTTATGGTTCTTTACGGATAAGAAATCTCAATACAAATCATGGAACAAGAATTCACTATATCGTTTGACTTTTGCTGAAGAAACATGTCAAAGATCTCAGTTGGTAGATCAGATCAGAGGTTGAAATCAGAATCAAGCAAGCAGTATTACTGGTATTACTTTGTTAGAGTATAATTGAGTTGCACCATGAAACTATCAAATCATTATCAAGTCTTAGTAGTCGATCACTTTCCTTAACAGAATTAACAGAAACTATCAGGTTTATGTCCTGTCACAAGTTTGTCGATTGTGACCCTAACAAACCATATATAGCTACACAGGCTCAACTGATAACATGAATTCATGAAGAGCCATGTTGTGTATTAATGAACTAAACAAGTACAGAAAAATGCAAAAGTGTGGCAAGTTCCTGTCTTCTCATCGGGCCTCTAGAAGTGTAAAAGTGATTTCATTGACTATAGACGAGTCCTAGACGAGGAATTTCCTCTATGCGGATTGCTATCCACGAGGAAACCTGGTCGTTGAGGCGCAGCCAATGCGTTGTCACTACTCAACATTGTCACAATCGACGACATCCTAGGCCTATCCTCAGGGTGTTCTTGCAGACAGAGGAGACCAATATGAACACATCGTAACACTTGAGATAAATTGGATGTGTCCACCAAGCATGAATCGATCGGTTCGGAAGACTTGCCAGCTTGGTATAACTCCCATGCCTACAAAATGACAAATTGCACGAACTTCATTGGACCATAAAGCTACTTAAGATTACAAAAATTAAATAAAACAAATTACTCACATGGGCGACCAGACTGATTCGAATGATATAATCCCCTGTTCCTTTTTCCACTTACAGTTTCGAGGACCAAAATGTCGAAGCTGAACATATCCTATGTTACTGAAAATAGCCGATCGATGGCATATTGAGGTGCCATATAGCCCCTGAGGAAGAGAAGAAAATATTAGAACATGCATTAAAATGGAATCAGAAGCACGCTTTTTCACTCTATGCAGACCATATTGCAAGATACTTATTATGTCCCAACCACTCTATTGGTATTTCCTTCTGTCTCATCTCCTCTAAATATCCTAGCCTTGCCCAAATCTGAAATTTTTGGATTCATCTCGTTGTCAAGTAGGACATTACTCACTTTGAGATCCCGGTGGATTATCCTCAACCTTAAATCTTGATGAAGATAGAGTAGGCCCCTAGCAACACCGTAGATGATATTGAACCGCTTGTGCCAATCCAATAACCTACTTTTCTCTTTATCTGTCGAGTTTTAGTCAAGTTAGTCCCATGTCTCGTGATATTTTTTCTTTACATGCAATGTCGAGTTTTAGCTTCCAAAGAGGGTCGACGACATGTGCTGCAGGATATAGGAAAAGCTCACCCCTGGTAACATCAAAGCTAATAGGCAATGAAAGTGAGAAACAAATAAAAAAGATCTGTGACTATTTGATGGAGGAGGAGATTTTCATTATTGGCATTTATGGAATGGGAGGAGTTGGCAAGACAGCCGTTTTAATGCATGTCCATAATAGAATACTGCTTGAGAATCCTAACTTCAATGATGTTTTCTAGGTTACTGTACCTCCAGAGTTTAGCGTGTGCGAACTACAAAATGAGATTGTCAATGCAATCAGATTAGACAATCTCTCAAAGGATAAGGACGTGAAGAGGAGGGCGTGCATATTGGATAAACATTTGAAGAAGAAGAAGAAGAAGAAGAAATCTGTGTTAATATTAGATGGCATATGGATGCACTTTGAAGTTGAGGATTCGGAATTCAAGTTGAAAAGAGTGGCCTTAAGTTGGTACTGACAACTTGATCTCTTGATGTGTGTCATAAGATGCTATGCCAAAAACAAATGAAAATAGAATGACTAAATGAGCATGATGCTTGAAGCTTATTTTTGGAGAAACTTCACTTTGAGAAACTCCCATCAGAAGTTGAAAAAATTGCAAGGTCTATTATGGATAAGTGTGGGGGGTTTGCCACTTGGGATCATTGAGATTGCGACTCCTATGAGGGGAGTGGAGGAAGTGCACGAGTGGAAAGACTTGTTGCAGAGATTAGAAAACTCGAGGATGGAACTTGACGCGTTCAAGAAATTGAAACTCAGTTACATGAACTTGGGTAACCTCAAGTGCAACAGTGTTTCTTGCATTTGATACTTTGTTTTGGAAAAGATACTTCCGAAGCTCATAGAGAGGATTTGATAGAGTCTTTCATAGATGAGGGCTTGTTAGGTGGAATTGCCACTCGGCAAAAACTATACGACCAGCGTAACATCATATTAGGTAAAATCAGAAAGGCTTGTCTATGGGATAATCCAGAAGAAGAGGTGCATGTGCACCCCTTGATAAGAGACATGACATTGCAAACAGTGACGAGCACAACTCACATGAACAAGGCCTACTGGGGATTGAAAGATATTCCACGAGAAGATTACTGGACTGTTCATTTGGAAAAGGTATTTCTATAAGGCAACAAAATGGAACAAATCCCATACAGTATATCGCCAAATTGCCCTAAACTTACAAGGCTCTTGTTGGGTGGCAATGTCAAGTTAGAATTCCTCCATGAATCTTTCTTTAGGCATATAAATGGGCTGAAGGTACTAGATCTTAGAAACACTAGAATCATCGAATTACCGGACCTCATCTGTTTCTTGGAGAGCTTGGAAGCACTGTTACTGCAATGGTGTATGGCATTATGTCGTATTCCCTATTTAGGAAAGTTGGGATCCCTAAGAAAGTTGGACCTCAAAGCATGTGCAGGTGTTGAAAAAATGCCAAAGGGTTTGGAGATGCTGGTAAAGCTAACGTACCTCAACCTAGATGGCACGAAGATTGAGATGTTACCGGAAGGAGTGCTAGGGAAGCTCGTGAACCTGCAATATCTTGCAATTCAAGAGATGGGGGCAGGGAAAGAGGCAAAATTATAGAAGGTGGAAGCACTTTATTGCTGCGTTCCAGATGTGGAAACGTTCAATGCATTCGTGAGGCTTCTTGAGCAGAACAGCTCCCAACAGTACAGTCTGGCGTTGAATGTATTAGTAAAGGATTACCGTTGGCATGATCAAAGGAGGCATATAATAATTGATAGCTGCGGCAGTGTCGCAGCAAGAGTAGATGGAGGGATTAGTGGGGATGGCTATACCCTACTTTCAAAAAATGTTCAAGTACTGGATGGAGGATTGTGCGATGGGTTGACAAGTTTTTGCGACATAGGCCCACTTGAGATCCGATGAGCTCAGCCCTCGCCAAATCCGGTAGGGCCTCGCCCAGCCAAGGTGAGGGTCGACCTCGCCAGTGGCCGACGAGGCTCCTCGCCAGAGAAACCCGACATCCCCATCGTTGTCATCGCCATCACCGTCGTCCCCGCACTCATACACAAATCCCACCAGCCTTAGCTAATCTTCCAAGTACCGCCGGAGCAACGCCCCCACCTCGCTCTCCCCGTCGCCACCGCCGCAGCGCCCCTCTTCGCATCTCTGCAGCCGCTCCGCCGCCTCCTCTTCCTCCTCCTCATCCTCATCCTCTCCCTCCCTGCCTCCACCGCAGCCCTTGGCGACGGTAGTCTCGCCGGCTACTGGCAAGGTCGACCCTTGCCTTGGCTAGGCGAGGCCTTGCCGGATCTGGCGAGGCTCGACCTTGACCTCGTCGGCCCTCGCCTCGGACCGGCGGGGGTGAGCCTCGCCGGCTAGAGGAAGGAGAAGGTGAGAAAAAAAAAATATTTAAAAATATTTAAAAAAATATTTAAAAAATTCGAAAAAAAATATTTAAAAATTGCCACATCGGTGTTCGTCGGCCAACTGTCCCCGCCGGCATCCACGTCACCGCCGCCCGCCAGCCAATTTTGGCCGGATGGACTGAATTGGCACAATTATAAAAGGTTTAGGACTAAATTGGCAAAAAAAAAAAGTTTATAACTAAATTGGCATAATTGCAATAGGTTTAGGACTTTTTTGATAATTCTCCCATTCTTTCCCCGTATGCACTTGAATGCTTCCTCCGGTTCTATCCCTTGTGTCGTACCACACATTTACTTTCATTTTAGCTTGAAAGTGTCGCGTAATGGTTATCTTATTATTGAAATTTCATTGTTATGGCGCCGTCTGGAAATTAAGGAAAAATAAAATAAAAAAGTAGTCCCTCAACTTTCAATGAATAATAGTGGCAATGGTCCTTGCTCTTTTGTTTTGTTTTGTCTTTTGCAGCCAAGGCGCTATTTGTACCTGCAAAACATGATTCTCGCACCGACTTTACAAAAATAGTCATTCTAACTATACGAAAATTCTGCATCAACTGATATACGAATCCTTATATGTCCAACAATCACTTTTCGTGCTCGTGAAACGATCGGAATATAAAGATGACAAAGGATTAAGGGCCGCAGAAAGATTAATATCAGTTTTAGAAATATTTTGTATGCCTAACATATCTCTTTTAGTAAAAGAAAATGGATACTGACAACCTTGTTGGAAAGATGCTGAAGTCTAGAAAAGTAAAATTTGACTTATCCGTTTTCAGATCTCATTAAACTCAAACAACGAAAATAATTCGTTGTTTTAACAATGTAGATACTTGTCAAAAGAGCCACTGAGAAATAAAATAGACCAAAGAGCTATTCATTTAGGTAAATTATTCTAACACGTGAAATAACATCTTGTTGAGAGAGAGGATAGAAAATTTCTTATATTTCGATGCATAGAAAAGAGTATATGGAGAGTCTATATCATCAAAGAAAATCAAATCAGATATGCATAAACAAAATAGATATAGCAAATCAAAAGAAATATGATAAATATCTCTAGAGGAACGAAGTTTAAGAATAGAAATGATAGGACGCAAGAGGAGATGCGAAGAGTTTCTTTTTCCTTTTTCTTTTTTGATTTGAATAAATCCTTATAAGTAGAACCGATTTTCAGATGGGCATCTTGTCACGGAACACTCTTTTTAACTTTCCTCTTGGGTTCTGTTTGCCGCGTCCTTCTTTACGTCCTTAGAGTCTTATGCATTAGGACAGCTGGTGATATAAACGTGACTGTTTATTGGATTTGACGTTTATCGCAAATGCAAGTGTGTGTGGGGATGAGAGAGAGCGCATTGACGAAGTGCCCCTTTAGGCACAAAGCGGAGATGTAATTTACCTACAAAATTGTCACGGTCCGGATTCGGTGACCGTAGTCCGAGGACTAGCACCAGCACCTCAGGCACTTACCAGAACTCAAACCAATGATAGACGTAGATGATGTATGCAGAAGGGAAATTGAGAGGTCCTCCGAATGGGCCTTGTCATGATTCCCTAGGAACTTTGTGGATATATAACCAACAACTTAAATAAAATTATCCTTATCGAATGTATGACTGGCTGCGGTTAAGCTTCATAGAAAATACTTTTCAATCTCACAGATGCAGTATAATTTTCAGCTTGGGCTATGGAAAAGCATTGAACTCAATCAGTCTCTTTCTTTTCATCATCCTTTTCCTAAGAACAATCGTCTAATATTGACTCGAGCATCAAACAATAAAGAGAAGCAAAATGATAAACAAATAATTCAATTTAGATTCGGTTAATTGGATTTCCTCCTCATGCAAGAAACTGAAGGAGAATGCATTATAAACAAAAGTAATTACAAACGTCTACGCGTAAACTTGTTATCTATCTGCTTAACGAGACGCTAAAATTTCTAAGGATTGAATTCATAGTCTGATGGCTTCTTATGCCGCATGTCGCAGGAGCTGGAACATTTGGCCGTCCTTCGGAGTTGTTCTTGAGAAGAAAAGGCTCTCTCAAGGTGGTTGTAAGTTGTGGTAAAAAAAAAAAAAAGGTGGTTGTGAGTTGAACACCACCTTTGTTGCTTGACGACCCTCCGCATTACTAGACCTATTGCCCCGTCCGCTTCATTACGGGATTCAGCACGGGTGGGATCGTACGCGCTTTCACGATATTCACTGAGCCTCGCGGGGTAGCAGGAACGTCAACTTTCTATAACTTCTCGTACGGCATCATTTATGTGTTTCCGTCTAGGCGGGCTCTCTACATTGCTTCCTCCATTCCCTCCATGCTATGTCCTCCCTTACATCTCAGAATTCCCACACTGATATCTTTTCCGGGGGAGGATTGGCGAGGGCGTGAAGCTTGTGCGAGCTATCGCCAAAGCCAACATGAAACACCTCCCTGATGGGGTCATCCTTGCACTGGATGAGGAAGTGAATGAAAACTCAAATCAGGTTTGATCCTGCAAAGATCGGATGGACACGAAGGGATCTCTCATTGATGTGGTGACGTTGCCTATCACTCGGATTTGCCTTTTCTTGGCCGTGGCAATCAACTTCTTGTATTCGGTCATGTACGACGGCATAAGCCTAAATGTCGTCAATCTCCTGACCAACCTTTTGTTAAAGAAATAAAACAGACTTTAAAAGCAAAACAAGAGGAAGTTACTGAGGCAGAGGAAGCTGAAGCAGAGGAAGGTCGCAAACTTCTAAACGAAGCTCAAAGTAGAAAAGAAGATGAGCTGGCGATCCTGAGCTGAACTGATGAGCTGGCGGTCCTGAGCTGAGCTGATGAGCTGGCGATCCATGACATCAAAACCTGGAACGCAGAAGCTGATCAAGCTAACTGAAGGAATTGCACAACCAGAAGAAATGCACGTGTTTCTCATATTAGTTATTCTGTTGTAACAACTCTATAACAGAAGTTGTTAAACAAAGTGTTGAGTATAAAAGGATGAGAGAACGAGAGAAGAGTTAAGCAAGTTAGTTCATTGATTTTCTTCTTTTGATTTCTCTCTCTTTTCATCTTTAGATCTCTCTTTTCTACATTCGATAATAGCTGAAATGATGTAAAAGATGAACCAGAAGTTTTGAAGAAGAATATCGAGCTGAAGTATTTTCATTGATGGTTCGGAATCTACAATTCTTTCATACACAGGTCATGTTCTATCTTCCATTTCTTCTCATGGTATCGAGCTTAAATCCTGGGAATGATAGATCTGATGTGTTCTTACTGCAAGATATTATAAAGATCTTGTTGTTTCTTAGTTAGATTACCTTCAAAGTTTACTGGATTGTTTCTCCGAATCTTCAAAGTCTCTGAACATATAAGAATGGCAACTAGAGTGCAGAAGTACTCTTTTCCTATTCATGTGAATATAGCTAACTTCGTCACCATCAAGTTGAATGAAGAAAACTTCCTGTTATGGCAAGCCCAATTCAACAGATTTCTGAAAAGCCAAGATCTGATTGGTTTTATTAATGGTGAAACATTACCTCCTACTCAAATGATACAAACTGAGACAGGAGAAGTGATGAATCCTGATCACCTGGATTGGATAAAAACTGATTAGCTTATATCATCCTGGATAAGTGGTGCGGTATCGGAAAATATTCTAAGTTTGATAATTGGCTTAGAAACCTCATTCGAAGTATGGCGAGCTCTCATAAATAGATTTACACGTAATTTGCAAAGGAATTTGAGTTAAGAGGAAAATTACAGGCTTGCAGGAAAAGAAACAGATCATTAAGTGAATACCTTCGAGAATTCAAAACCATTTGTGATCAATTAAATGCAATTGGAAAGCCTGTTGATGATATAACCAGAATGTTTGGCATACTTGAAGGGTTAGGTTCTGAATATGAAACCTTCAGGACAACCATGTATTGCCTTAAACCCCAGCCAGAGTATGATGAGGTTATCTCACAACTTGAGAGATTTGAAACCAGATTGTAAACATATTCTGTGAACGAGTACAATACTAACCTGGCCTATTATGGGCAAAGAAGAATTGGAACAAGTCTGCAGAAATTCAATCCCAGAAATCAAAGAGAAAATATTTAGGGGGGATTTAGCTATGGCAGAGGTCAGTCTTTCAATAGAAGGGAATATGGAAATAATTTTACAGAAGCAGGAAGAAATCAACAAAATAAAATGAATAACCTGAATTCAACTCAGCAAGGTCAGGTTAATAAGGATAACTGGTCTAACTATGGACAAGGATTTAGACCGTATTCAAACCCTTCACAGAGGTACCAAAGTGTTAGGTCTTATCCACCACAAAGTTCAAATGGTGATAGACAAACACAGATTACAAAGCCTATAAGCAATGGCCCTCTGCAATGCCAGATCTGTAAGAAATCAAGACATACAGCACTCAGATGTTGGTATAGATTTGATAACTCGTACCAAACAGATGAAATACCAACTGCATTGGCAGCTATGCACATTGAAGAACCCTATGGTTCAGAATGGTATCCAGACGCAAGGGCTACTTCACATATTACCTCAGAACCTGGTATGATTCGAAACTACAATGCATATAGTGGTAATGACACTGTCATGATAGGAGATGGATCTCATTTGTCAATCTCATGCATTGGTAATGAAATATTGAATACAGAAAATAGCAAATTACCACTGAATGATGTATTAATAGTTCCTGCAATCAAAAAGAATCTTCTATCGTATCAAAACTAACGAGATGATTATCCCCGCTCTTTTATTTTTGATAAACATGGGGTATATATGAAGGACAATCACAATCATACAACAGTGAAGCTAGGAAGGAAGGTCAAGGAGCTATACCAGGTGGAACCTAAAGTTGTAGAAGTATTCTTCACCCAGACTCAACAAGAAGTAGGAGAAGATGTCTGGCATCAAAGACTTGCTCACACCAATCTAAAAACAGTGAAGATTTTACAGAAACAACAACTCATTCAGTATAGTTCTAAAGCTCAGAATATATGTAGCAGTTGTCAAGTTGCTAAGAGCTCAGCACTATCTTTTCCTTTTTCAGACCATATTTCTAATGTTCCATTAGAAAAAATACATTGCGATGTATGGGGACCATCACCAATTCAATCTGTTTAGAAATTCTCCTACTATGTCATTTTTGTGGATGATTTTTCTCGATATAGTTGGATATATCCAATGAGACAAAAGTCAGAAGTCTATGATGTGTTCATTATGTTTCAAAGATTTATAGAAAATCAGCTTGATCACAAGATCAAAGTCTTCCAGAGTGATGGAGGAGGAGAGTTCACTAGTAATAAATTTCAGAACTATCTACAAAAGTGTGGAATTAAGCAGAATATCTCTTGTCCTCATACACCAGAGCAAAATGGTGTTTCTGAGAGGAAACATCGACATGTGATTGAATTGGGACTAGCAATGATGTATCATGCTAAAGTACCACTGAGATACTGGGTAGATGCATTCAAAACAACAGTTTATGTTATCAATAACCTTCCTATAACAAAACTGCATATGCATTCACCCCATTATAAGCTCTACAATAAGACACCGGATTATTCTCATCTTTGAGTTTTTGGATCAACCTGTTATCCATGTCTCAGGCACTACACACAGCATAAATTTGATCCAAGATTTCTTACATGTATCTTTCTTGGATATAGTGAGAAACATAAAGGATACAAGTGTCTCTTGCCTACTAATGAGAGAGTTTACATCAGTAGACATGTAATATTTGATGAGATAGTTTTCCCTTTTACTCATACAGTAAATACTGAGTATCAGCAGGGATCTGAACTATACAGACAGTGGATAAGAGGAGTACTATCTTCTATTTCCAACTCTACTAAGCAGGCTCAGTCACAAGACAATATATCGAGGGGATATTTGCAGCATACCAGATTAACTCCAATACCTCCAGAAATGCAGGATAATGAGATCAGTACAGTTCATCCTACAAATATATCACAGATGCATATAGTACCTGATGCTGAGATGCAGATTAATGTTAATAATGCTCCCAGTGATATCGAATCTCATCAGAGATCTCCAAGCATTGAGGAACAAATGCCTACAAATCAAGAGCCTATTTCAACATCAAATGCTAATACAGGACAAATACAAATCAATTCTGAAACAGGAAATATACAAGGTACTTCTTGTTAGAGAAATCTTTCTGGAATATTTCGAAGCTGACAAAACGTTTCCATCAGTCTAGTCTAAAGTCTTGCAGACTCTACCATCTCTAGTCTGAAGTCTTGCAGACTCTACCATTTAAAGTCCGAAGACTTGCGGACTCTACCATTTAAAGTCGAAGACTTGCGGACTCTACCATTTAAAGTCGAAGACCTTCGGACCGTCGGACTCAAGACTCAAAGTCTATTCTCATTGACAGTTTGTAGTTTGTCGAAGAAGGTCTATCCGGGAGCGTTGTGCGTTTCGTTAAGGATTTGATCTTGTCGTCTAAACGAATATCTCTTGGCTGGATATAACACAATGGATTACTTTAGTCAACATCAAGATTGATTTAAAGATCCGTTGATTGGCGAAGTATACTTGGAAGGTTCTACTTATGGAAACCGAAATCCTGATTGTATGGGCAAGCAGGATTGATGGGCTATCGACATGGTCCTTTAATAGCTCGAGTAATCTTTCTAATTGACTCTATCCAACGGGAAGATTGGAAGAATTCCTTTGGTAAGTGCCAACGGGTATGATGGCATAAAGGAGTATATAAGGAAGATGTTCGAGTTGTTTTCGTGGTGTGCGCGATAGAAGAATTTCAAAGTCTGAAGCTCCTTGTTCTTTGTTCATTCATTTTCTGAGCGAAATCTTGTACGCAAAAGAGAGACTATATTTTGAGAGACCTTGAGGAAGTGTGATAGAATATCTACACTGTGGAATCAGGGGAAAGCATTGTTGTAACATCTCTTTTGTTCATAGTGAAATCCAGCTAGTGGGCTGTCAGTGAGGAAGAGTGGACGTAGGCTTGGAATAAGCCGAACCACTATAAACTTGGTGTTCAATTTTCTCTTCTCTATTCTCTGTTTATTTTGATCATAATCTGTCTTGAAGAACTTCGTTCTATTGCTTGCCTAGTATTGCATTCGTATACTTGATAAATTGTTTTTAAACCTATTCACCCCCCCTCTAGGTGTCTATACTAGCTATATCAATTGGTATCAGAGCTTGTGTACTCACTTTGTTTGAAGTGTTTTACTTCAGCGTTAAAGATCCATGGCTAGTATGTTAGCTCCAGGGCTGGTGGAAGGGCAAAGCAATACCAGACCTCCTTACTTTGATGGAAAGGATTACAACATCTGGAAAAACAAGATGAAAGCGTTCCTAAGATCAAAGGATCCTCTGGAATGGGATGTTGTAGAAAAAGGAATTACTCCTAAAGCTGCATCTGCCTCAGAGAGAGGAAAAATAACTGTTGAGTCTAGTGAAATGACTCAGGAAGAGATAATCAAGAGACAAGCTCTTGATGCAAAAGCAATATATTCTTTATATTGTGCTTTGTCACCTACTGAATATAACGAATATCTTCTTGTGTTACAACAAAAGAAGTCTGGATAGATTACATATTACCTATGAAGGAGGAACCGATCGAGTGAAAGAGACCGGAATCAACATTCTCCTCGGTCAATACGAAGCCTTCAAAATGAAATCGGGAGAATCTATAACTGACATGTTTAGTCGTTTTACAGAAATCGTAAATGGTCTTGAAAATCAAGGTCAACCAATTTCTGATCCCATGAAAGTAAACAAGCTACTGTGAGGACTCTCCAAGGATTGGAATCACATAAAGACCTCAATAAGAGAGACACAAAGAATCATGCCACTATCGTCGATGAATTGGTTGGAACTCTTCGAGTCTTATGAAGTGGAACGAATCAATGAAGATGAAGATCCTAAAGGTAAGAAATCCATTGCATTAAAATCCAATGATGATTCGATGTTCTGATTCGAAGATGATATGGATGATGAGGAGCTTGCTCTCATGATAAGAAGATTCAAGAAGCTGAACGAAAAGGAAGAAGATTCAATCCAAAGAAACGAGTTTTCAAAAGCATCGGACTAAGTCTGTGAGGATGATGAATCAAACAAAGACATAGTCCGCTTTGAATGTAAGAAAAAGGACACATCGGACCCAACTGTCCTCTTCTGAGGAAGAAGAAAGGAAAAGCTGAAAAGTATCGAAATACTCTTAAAGCAGAAACCTGGAGTGATACATAGTGTGAAGAAAGTGATGATGACTATGCCAATATATGTCGATGGCACAATCGGATTGATTCAAACTCCGAGACAGACTCGGATTCGGACGGTGAGTTTGAGGTAAGTAACTTTAAAATCCCTGTTAAAGTTTCTAAATATATTGATGAGATGTGTTCTAGTCTTAAGATTTCTCTTAAAAGGATTTCCGAACTTAAAAGGAAAATTCTGCACTAAAACAACGGAAAATACTTTGAAAGAAAAGTTGAAATGTTTAGACATGAATGTTTCGACTCTTAAAGAAAGTGAAGAAAATCTTTCAAAAGAAAATGAATTCTTAAAAAATGACATATCAAATATCTCAAAAAGATTTTCAATAGGATTTGAGAAACTTGAGAAAATTCTTTCAAAGACAAAGACCTTATTTCAATAAATCTGGTTTGGGAATGACTGTAGAAATCATTCCTCTAATTGATTTTCCTAAAGTGAAAGAAAGAATTAAGCAAAGACCCACAAGAGATGCTTACAACAATCATTTCAAAAAGGTTTTTGTGAAACCAGTAGGTCGAAATGCTCTAAAATGTTCAAGGTGCAATAGTGCAAATCATTTTGAAAAAGAATGTCCTATGGTTTGGAAACATGTTAAAAAGGCATGGGTAAAAACCGCATATCATACTAACACAAATGGACCCAAGAAAATATGGGTACCAAAGAAAGCTTGAGTCTCTTTTTAAAATGCAGGTCACTATCAAGAAAAAGGTAAAATGGTATCTGGATAGTGGATGCTCAAGACATATGACAGGAGATTCAAAATGCTTCATAAAACTCATTCAAGTGAATGGTGGAAAAGTCTCATTTGGAGGAAACATCAAAAGAAAAATTGTGGGGTTTGGAACTGTAAAAATTGGAAACCTCACAATAAGCAATGTTTCCCTAGTGGAAGGACTCAATTACAATCTGCTCAGTATTAGTCAGCTGTGTGATACTGGCTTCAAAATAAACTTTCAAGAGGGAATATCTTCAGGAACCAGTAAAGATTCTACTTAGTCATTTATGGGTCGAAGACATGGAAATATCTACCTCTTGGACGTGAAACCAGATGAATCGCAATGCCTAATCTCAATACAAGACGAAGCGAGCTTATGACACAGAAAGCTTGGGCACATCAATATGAAGCAGATATCCAAAATTTCAGCAAAGAAGCTTGTTCGTGGTTTACCCAAATTATCATGTCAAAAGTCTGATCTATGCACTCTATGCGTATTGGGAAAGCGGGTAAGAAATTCCTTTAAACCAATAAATCAAGTTTCCACTAATCGTGTATTGCAGCTTCTGCACATGGATCTGTTTGGACCAACCAGAACACAGAGCATTGAGGATAAGAAATATTGCCTAGTAATTGTGGATGACTACTCACGATTTACTTGGGTATATTTCCTGGTAAGTAAGTCTGAAACCTTCTCTTACTTTGAAAAGTTTGCTAAAAAGGTTCAAAATGAAAAAGGGTATGTTATTTCAAGTATAAGAACAGACCATAGAGGTGAATTTGAAAATCAAGATTTTACAAAATTCTGTGATAAATCTGTTTTCAACATATGTTCTCCTCTCCATATACTCCGAGCAAAATGGAGTTGTGGAAAGAAAGAATAGATCGCTTCAAGAAATGGCTAGAACTCTTTTGATTGAAAGTAACATCTCTTCACGATTTTGGGCTGAAGCGGTTTCAATAGCATGTTATATTATCAATAGAGTTTTTCTAAGGCCTATTCTAGATAAAACCCCCTATGAATTATTCAAAGGAAAGAAACCTATTGTTTCATACTTTCATGTGTTTGGATGTAAATGCTTTATTTTGAAAAAAGCAAATGATCGAGTTGGCAAGTTTGAAGAAAAATCAAACGAAGGCATCTTCCTTGGATATTCTACCTCAAGCAAAGCCTACAGAGTCTATAACAAGAAGACTCAATCCGTGGAGAATCAATGAATGTTAAATTCCAGGATTCTATGCAAAATGAATTTATCCAGACTCATCTTGAAGAATCTGAAATTGCTTCAGATTCTACAAAGTCTAAAAAAGCAGCTCGGACTCTGAAAGACCAGCAACAAGTGGTTATTGAAGATTCAAATGAAGGAAGTGATCATCAACCTGACGAATCAACCAATAACCGGAAGCATAAGTCCAGTTATCCCAAAGATCTCATTATTGGCGACATTAATGAAGGAATTCGCACAAGATCCAAAAGGCGCGAAGAGTCTAGTCTTTGTGGCTCTCATTTCGAAATAGAACCCAAAAGCATAGAAGAAGCTCTATTTGATGAAAGCTGGATTGAAGCTATGCAAGAAGAACTCAGACAATTCAGCATTAATGATGTCTAGGAGTTAACTCCTAAACCGAAAGGTGAATCTATTATTGGAGCTAAGTGGGTTTTCAGGAACAAGATGAACGAGGAAGGAAAAGTCATAAGAAACAAAGCAAGACTCGTGGCCAAGGGATATACGCAAGAAGAATGGATAGACTATGACGAGACTTACGCACCAGTAGTAAGGTTAGAAGCTATTCGATTATTACTTGCTTTTGCCTGTTATAAGGATTTTAGGTTATTCCAAATGGACGTCAAGAGTGCTTTCCTGAACGGATTTATCCATGAGGAAGTCTATGTGGAACAACCACCTGGGTTTGAAGACCCAAGGAAACCAGACTCAGTATTCAGACTGAAAAATGCCTTGTATGGTTTAAAGCAAGCACCTCAAGCTTGGTACGACAGGCTGAGTAAGTTTTTAATTCAAAATGGCTTTGTTAAAGGTAAATTAGACACCACCCTGTTTATCAAAAGAGAAAGCAAAAGTTTTCTGCTTGTTCAAATATATGTTGATGATATTATTTTTGGATCCTCTAATGAAAGTTTGTGCAAGAAATTCTCTAAGTCTATGCAGGATGAATTTGAAATGAGCATGATGGGTGAACTAACCTTCTTTCTTGGACTTCAAGTGAAACAATGGAAGGAAGGGACATTTATTCATAAAAAAAAATATGCTAATGATCTTGTCAAAAAATTTGGACTAGAAAATTGTAAAAAGACTGATATACCGATGTCAAGTTCCTTGAAGATAGACAAAGATGAAGGAGAAAAGAAAGTTGATCAAAAGCTATACGGGAGTATCATTGGCTCACTTCTTTATCTTATTTTGCGTCTAGACGACATTCTGTTCGGTGTTTGCATTTGTGCTAGATTTCAAGCGACCCTAAAGAATCTCATCTAAGTGCTTTGCAAAGCGTATTATCAAATACATTGCTTCAACTTCAAGCATAGGTCTTTGGTATCCTAAAAGGGAGACTTTACTCTTCTCGGATACTCGAGACGCGAGATCTAGCTGGTTGCGAGTTGACGAAAGAGCACTTCGGGCACTTGTCGACTACTTGGAAGCGGGGACGGTGTCTTGGTTCTCAAGAAAGCAAAATATAGTAGTCCTTTCTACAACGAAGCATAGTATATATCTCTCGGAAGTTGTTGTTCACAAATTTTGTGGATAAAACAACAGCTAAGAGACTTTGGAATTGAAGATTCATGCACGAGAGATTAACTGCGACAACACTAGTGCTATCAATCTTACCAAAAATCCAATCATTCACTCAAGAGCGAAGCATATAGAGATTCGACATCACTTCATTAGAGATCATGTTCAAAATGGAGAAATTTCGATTCAGTTTGTCGACTCAATGAACCAACTGGCGTATATACTTACAAAGCCTTTGGAGAAAAATCAATTTGAAATCATATGTTCCAGACTCAACATCCTTAAGCTTGAAGAAGTTAAAATCTAATGACTCTCGGACTCGACGTTCTTGACGTAAGTTATTTTATTTTCTGCTATATTTCATCTCGAAAGGTACGATCATCTATCTATAATTGATTTTTGCTACTTTCAATTTCCGTTATAAAAGGCAATTTCTCTCTTTCAAAAAATGGGTTAATATTTTAAAAATGGCAGTTATCGATTTTAAAAAGGGGGAGTTATTTTTAAAAGGGGCATCTTTTACTTTCCTTTGCGACGCTTAGTATGCCTCCCTTCGACTAACCTATATATAGTCAGTTTCTCTTTCATTCAGAAGCCCTAAAAAATTCATCGATCTCCTTTTCTGTCATCTTCACTTGTTTAATCTTCGAAAAAGTTGTCTTCTTTCTTGGGAAAAGTCAAGTTCGGAATCTTTCAAGACTGTGAAAGATATCGTCTTCAAGGAAGTCTTCGAGGATTGCAAACGGGGGACCACGGCAAATGAGTGAGGGCCTACTCACTTTGATCTTACCGAGAAAGATGAGTTACACGGTCGAAACAGAGCCCACAACATTCTCGGCGGCGTCATTCTCCACCAACGAGTCCACGGGGTGTTGGCCATCGGGAAGAGGAAGAAGTTGTTGAAAAAGCTAATCTGTAAGAACCCAAAAGCCCTCCTTTATTTATAAGCTTTACCGTTCTTTAAAGAGGACCGGTACTCCATTGAACTACATAGATGAGTTTCTCAAGGACAAGGGATATGGGAATGAGTACATCTTTCTGCGAAATATGGAGCATTTGGGAATTGCTCCTAAGGGAATGGCTGAAGAAGCCCTGGCAAACATTCCAAGTGATCCGCGGATTGGAGGACAAAATCCGATAGATGGGAATGATGATGATAAACTGTACAGCCAATTTCAACCAAGAATGGGTGTTGCGGCGAAAAATCGGGGAAAAAGGACAGACTTGTTCCGTCGAAGGAACAGAGAGATCTTTATTCCAGACTGTTAAAACGTGGGGTGATAAACCCTAGGAGTGTGGATTTTGATTTCCTTGATGCAGTGAATATTAAGTTGAGGGAAAAGTTTCGTTTTCTTCAACTTGAACAGTTATGTTCCGATACTTCAGAAGCAGAAGCCTATGCTGAACTAACTGCATACTTCTATTCGAATCTTAGTTTCTTGGATGCGAATAGAATCTCTTTTAGTGTCAGAGATAAAGACTTTGTGGTGGATGTAGATATGCTGGCTGATGTGATTGGGGTTGAGAGAGGAAGATATCAACCTATCAATATCTCCATTGCTCGTGCCACGTTGGAACTTGTTAAGGACGAAAAGACGAGAGGGAAGGATTTCCTACTCAAGGATGTGTGCGTTCAACATTACGCTTCACAAGATTGTGATAAATTGCCTCGAGACCGAAATCTACTTCAAAGACTCGATGTTTCTAACTCGAGGGCAAAGCTGATGTATGCCATCCTTCTTGGGAGAAAATTTTCTCTTCCTCACACCATTCCTCGTTCCACATGTATAGGCGGTGGTGAAGGACAAGGGTCAACTTCCTTATCCGGTCTTGTGTCAAAGTTATTCGAGACATTTGAATATTCAACCTCCACATATTCTCTGTGTTCGATTGTGTGATAAAATGGTGGTAGGATTGAAAATGGTGTCCAAAATGCGTACGAAAGAACTTGACAAGGAGTTGGAGAAATTCAAGGAGACAACCCCGCCAAACCTCATCAAGCCTCTTCTGCAGCAAAAAGGAAAGGGAAGGAGCCCATGGTTGCTTCATCCAAAAAGAGAAGAGCTCTCATCCTTGAGGATGAAGATGATGAGGATGACATCACCATCTCTGCTATGGCTTTAAAAAATCTGAGTCGTTCTGTTCCAGAATCAATGGAACGACAGGAGAAGGAAGTAGAGGAGAAGGAAGCTGAAGAAAAAGGAGCAGAGGAGAGAGAAGCTGAAGGAAAAGATGCAGATGAAGAACAGTCTGAAGAAGAAGAAGAAAGAGGAAACCCAGAGGAAGAAGAGCATGAGGATCATCCTTCCCCACCTGAAGGCATTGAAACAGGGGGAGATGGTGAGAATATAGAAACATCCTCATATCCTGGCGCCGGTGAGGGAGTCGGCCGCTCTCCAGCGAGATCCGAGAGGACATTCATGCCTCTCAATTTCTGAGGAGGACATGATGCTTCATCGCCAATTCCGCGTGACTATGCTGATGTACCATCGTCGCCTTTACTCCATCGATCGTGCCGACGCCCGTGCGCGGGCCCGATGATTCAGCAGATTTTCGCGAGAATTCTTGATGTTCTCTTGGAAATGCGGGGTCGGATATATGCTCTGGGAAGCGAATTTCAGAATTTGCAGAATGCAGGACAAGCTTCTTCAGTTTCTTTAAATGATCAGATCCAAACTCTTGCTCTTCAAATCCAAGCAAATGCTAAGAGTGAAGAGGTAGCTCAACTAAAGGAAGATTTGAAAAAGCTGGAAGGCATCGTCCAGTCAATGGGAGATTTCCAGCTTGTTCGTATTCCTAAGCAATCGACTCTATTCCATCTCAAACTTTTTTTTTGATGACAAAAGGGGGAGAGATGTGAGCTTTGAAATCTTTGAACTTAATCTTTGAGTGTGTTTGTTTTGATGATTGACTTTGTTTAACTTTGTGTCTGGTTGTGGACTGGACTAAATTTGAGTTTTGAACTTGACTGCTTACATCAAGTACTATTGATATTTTATAAATGGCTTTACTCTCATGAAAGACTAACCTATTTTCTGTGGTTGCAGATTCTAGTGTTACTTTTAAGCCATTAACCTTTATGAGATATCCATATTTGCTCGAGTAATGTTTTGCGGGTCAAAGATATTCAAATCGTAGGAAAGTTTTGTCACCATCAAAAGGGGGAGATTGTTGGAGAAATCTTTCTGGAATATTTCGAAGCTGACAAAACGTTTCCATCAGTCTAGTTTGAAGTCTTGCAGACTCTACCATCTCTAGTTTGAAGTCTTGCAGACTCTACCATTTAAAGTCTGAAGACTTGCAGACTCTACCATTTAAAGTCTGAAGACCTTCGGACTGTCAGACTCAAGACTCAAAGTCTATTCTCATTGACAGTTTGTAGTTTGTCGAAGAAGGTCTATCCAGGACTGTGCGTTTCGTTAAGGATTTGATCTTGTCGTCTAAACGAATATCTCTTGGCTGGATATAACACAATGGATTACTTTAGTCAACATCAAGATTGATTTAAAGATCCGTTGATTGGCGAAGTATACTTGGAAGGTTCTACTTATGGAAACCGAAATCCCGATTGTATGGGCGAGCAGGATTGATGGGCTATCGACATGTTCCTTTAATAGCTCGAGTAATCTTTCTAATTGATTCTGTCCAACGGGAAAATTGGAAGAATTCCTTTGGTAAGTACCAACGGGTATGATGGCATAAAGAAGTATATAAGGAAGATGTTCGAGTTGTTTTCGTGGTGTGCGCGATAGAAGAATTTCAAAGTCTGAAGCTCCTTGTTCTTTGTTCATTCATTTTCTGAGCGAAATCTTGTACGCAAAAGAGAGACTATATTTTGAGAGACCTTGAGGAAGTGTGATAGAATATCTACACTGTGGAATCAAGGGAAAGCATTGTTGTAACATCTCTTTTGTTCATAGTGAAATCCGGCCCGGTGGGGCATCGGTGAGGAAGAGTGGACGTAAGCTTGGAATAAGCCGAACCACTATAAACTTGGTGTTCAATTTTCTCTTCTCTATTCTCTGTTTATTTTGATCATAATCTGTCTTGAAGAACTTCTGTTCTATTGCTTGCCTAGTATTGCATTCGTATACTGATAAATTGTTTTTAAACCTATTCACCCCCCTCTAGGTGTCTATACTAGCTATATCACTTCTTCAACTCATCCTATGCAGACTAGACTTCGATATGGAATTGTTAAAGCAAATCCTAAATATGCATGTCTAGTTGAGTATCAGCTTCCTGTTGAACCAAAATCAGTAAAGTCTGCTAAGGATGGCACCAAGCAATGAAAGAAGAAATGGATGCCTTATATCAAAACAAAACCTGGGAATTGGTTCCTAGAAATGATCACATGAATGTAATTGGTTGCAAATGGGTGTTTAAGACAAAACTTACACCTGATGGAAGCTTAGATAGACTTAAAGCTAGACTTGTAGCTAAAGGGTTCCATCAAGAAGAAGGTCTTGATTTCACAGAAACCTTCAGTCCTGTAGTGAAGCATGCAACAATTCGAATAATCCTATCAGTAGCAATGATGAAACAATGGAAAATTCATCAATTAGATGTCAAAAATGCCTTCCTACATGGAACCTTAAGTGAAATAGTGTATATGGAGCAGCCTCCAGGGTTTAAAGAAACACAAAAGCCTCACCATGTTTGTCTTCTTCGAAAGTCACTTTATGGACTTCGACAAGCTCCTCGAGCCTGGTTTGATAAGTTTAGCAGCTTTCTGCTAGAATATGGATTTTACGTAGCTCCACCGATCCTTCCCTTTTCATCCCGCATACTTTGAAACAGAAACTATTCTCTTATTCTTGTATGTAGATGATATCATTCTAACCGGAAGCTCCTCTCAAAAGCTTTCTAGTCTCATTACTTCTCTGAGTATTCATTTTCATATGAAGGATCTAGGCTCCTTACACTATTTCCTTGGCATTGAAGCTAAACGAACTCCTGATTATCTATTTCTTTGCCAAACTAAATATGCCTTCGACCTCCTCACCCGAGCTCATATGCTAGAATCCAAACTGATTTCAACTCCTCTTTCATTAAAACCACCTATCATGATCAATGATTCTCTACCTTTGAACAGTCCTACTGAGTACAGAAGCCTAGTTGGCGGTTTGCAATATCTCACATTAACCAGACCCGACATTGCTTATGCCACAAATATACTCTGCCAGAAAATGCAGCAACCCACACTTGCAGATTTCAACAGGTTAAAAAGGGTCTTGCGATATATAAAAGGTACTATAAAGCTCGGTTTATTCATTCATTCTCAAAGTACCATGCATCTCTATGGTTACTCAGATGCGGGCCCAGGCGGGGGTGTGCGAAACCGGAAGATCAACAAGCGGTTTCTGCACATATCTTGGATCCAATCTTATATCTGGGCGGCAAAGAAACAGCCCACAGGTGAGCGGATCCTCCATTGAAGCTGAATACCGTGCTCTTGCATCAACAACCTGCCGACCTCACTTGGATCGGTTTTGTATTACGAGATATAGGCTGTTCTCTTAATCCTCCTATTCATCTGTACTGTGATAATAAATCAGCAATATCTCTTACTCGAATCTGTCTTACACGCTCGAACCAAACATATTGAAGTGGACTTCCACTTCGTTCGAGAAAAAGGTTTCCTCGGGATCATTACATGTCAGATACATTCCCAGTTATTCCCAATTAGCTAATATTTTTACGAAACCACTGTCAAGGAGAGCACATTCTTATATGCGAATCAAATTGGGAATCTGTCCTTTATCCATTCCCAATTTGAGGGGGGATGTTAAAGAAATAAAACAGACATTAAAAGCAAAACAAGAGGAAGTTATTGAGGCAGAGAAAGCTGAAGCAGAGGAAGCTAAAGCAGAGGAAGGTCGCAAACTTCTAAACGAAGCTCAAAGTAGAAAAGAAGATGAGCTGGCGATCCTGAGCTGAGCTGATGAGCTGGCGATCCATGACATCAAAACCTGGAACGCGAAGCTGATCAAGCTAATCAAGGAATTGCACAACCAGAAGAAATGCACGTGTTTCTCATATTAGTTATTCTGTTGTAACAGCTCTATAACAGAAGTTGTTAAACAAAGTGTTGAGTATAAAAGGATGAGAGAACGAGAGAAGAGTTAAGCAAGTTAGTTCATTGATTTTCTTCTTCTGATTTCTCTCTCTGTTCATCTTTAGATCTCTCTTTTCTACATTCGATAATAGCTGAAATGATGTAAAAGATGAACCAGAAGTTTTGAAGAAGAATATCAGAGCTGAAGTATTTTCATTGATGGTTCAGAATCTACAATTCTTTCATACACAGGTCATGTTCTATCTTCCATTTCTTCTCACCTTTACCTTAATGTGTTCCTCTAGGGGGTGGCTGAGGTGGCGGCCTTTATGATTACGGCAGAGCTTGATGATGCTACACGGGGTATGGAAAGTGGTGAGGATGGTGTGAGGAATTCTCGGGATCTTTGGCATGCCAGCACGTATAATTTGCTCTTTATCTACGCGGCGGAGCTGTTTCTGACCGTGGTGAGGAACGCAGCTCTTGGCTGTGCAGCTCAGGCGTGGCAAATGGGTCCGACTTTGGCACCTTTCATGGTGGTCTTAGGAGGTGGCTTCCCTCTTGCACTCTTTGCGGTTTCTGCAATTCTGGGAGGAACACTAGCGTTTTACCTCCTGGAGACGTTAAATCAGCCTCTGTATGATACAATGGCAGAAACGGAAGGTGGGGAGAGTGCATGCACGAGTGTATGAAAGAACTCAATTCTCTTACTTTTAACTAAACCCGATAAATGGAGACCTATATGACTGTTCTTGATGATTGGATTTTCCTTGTCTTTCGGTTTCACTCAATTACTTACTTTGTAGAAGATTTTAAGGGTCGCGGGCGATGACAGCAGCATTGACTACGGGAACACATGATCGCTTTCTTTCATCTTAATTTTTCTTGGTTATGCCTTTCGGACGTGAGAAACGAGGATGACAAAATCTATCTCTAAAAGGAGGAGAGAATGTTTGCAAGAACATCTCTTTCGAGATGTTGTGTTGCCTTAAAGCAGTTGCATCGCCTGATGAGAACACCTTATACCGAACTTCGACTCGTAGTTATTTTCAGATGAAGGCATTGTACTCGACACAATGAACCGTCCATATCTCAACAGCATTGCCATGTTGTTCATGGCAACACATAGCTTACGATTAGAGACTTATAATGGATCAAAGTTACTAGCCCTGCTATAGAAATGTAGAAAAAGAAATGTCTAGCCATTATGTTACTAACGATTTTACTCTAATCCTCTTATTTAAACATCTAAGTACCAACGTGAATGGTAAACTGCCCTTACGCAAGAGCAAGAACCCCACCAGTTCATTGACATGACAGGTGAGTTTACCGCAACAGCGGTGCTTAAGGAACTATCTCATTAGGTGGCACAACCAACTCTTTGTTGAATTTGCAGAAAACTGTATCTCGGACAAAGAAAATTTCTACTTTTAGCCCTTGTACTTTCACACTTTTTCTGATTACATTATTATACTTTTAATTTGTATAAGTAAATCCTTCTACTTTCACAAATTTACTAAGAAAATGCTTCCGAGACCAAATCCGACCAAATCCAGCTAACGTGGCCGCCAAATGACTCCAAAGTATGATGCGGTAAAATATGTGTGAGATTTTGTAACTATTGTCAACTATTTTGAATTTAAATTATTAAATAAAAATATTATTTTTATTTAAATATTCTAACAGTCTTTTCACGAGTAAAGCCTAAAGTATGGAAATATATAATTTGGGAGGTAAATAAAAACTTGGCAGATTCAAACACTTTGGTACAATTGAGATTTCATGGACTTTGAAAAATAATCCGAACAAACATATTATTTTCGTTTAGAAATGATATTTATAGATTTTTGTGAAAAAGTTGTTATCTTAGATTTAATTGAGCACGTATCTTACAAGACGCTGGTCAACAAGGCTATGATACTTTTTTGCCTCGCCTTCTCTCAGGTCGAACAGACCTCACGACACTGCCCAACATCCTTGACCTATCCATGAAGTATGTAAGTAGCGTACAGGGCGTGTCACGTGCGTTGCCAGTTTACCACCAGAAGTGATGATGAAACCAGACAAGACACGTCCATTAAATTCTTTCTTTTTGTTTTTTTTTTTTTTTTTTCGGTGGGCGGGGGGGAGTTGTAAATCACATCCCTTGAGATATCGAGACACCCCCATCTATTGATCTGAATGGTTCATAGAAAAAGTTACGCTCTAAATTAGCAATGTAAGTGGAAAAAAAAAACGATTCAGCCAAAACCCAAATAAAATGAAGAGATATCACAAGATCGGCGTCGTCCATGGGAGATGGAGAGCCTTATGAATGTGGCTTTTTTTTTTGGTGAATGTGTTTATTAAAATAATGGGAACCGACGGAGTTAGAGTTTTGTTCTCGTCCACAAAAGATGTTGTGAGGACCAAGGAATGCATTGCTTTGCTTCTTGTGGGGAAAGTTGAACCTTTGGCAAAATCTGATTTGCCTTTTGAGCAAGATCGAGGTATCGAAGGAAATGCATGTGCTAAGTACTCTTCAAGTAAGTCCTCCTATAACGAGTCAAATTACGCTCCTTCTCTCTCGGATATGAGAGCTCTCCCCTACCTTCCTTTGGTAGCTGTCCCCCAAACCCTAGCCTCCTGTAATCATCCGAATCCCAAAAACCCAAGATCTTTTAGAGTTCTCAGTATGATTTACCCTACTCTCTCCTTGGTTTCTTCGCTGCTGTTGTAGGACACGGCTTTCCTCTTTGACGGCTTCAAGTAACGCGAGATTCGAAGGTTCGGCCATTGTCTTTATTTGCGGACTTTCTTCTGGGTTGTTGTTGCTTGAATGGGGCTTTCTTCTTTTATCCAAGTCAGGATGGATTTCTTCGGTTGGTAGCAGTACGTGGGTGTTGAGTTCTGATTCTGATTGAATGGGTTTTTCTTCTTTAATCCAAGTTGATGAAGTCCTTCGGTTGGCAGCAATTAGTGGATGTTGAGTTGAATCTGATCCTGTCTCCTTGTGCTTTAGAAATAGCAGTTTCTTGGGGAGGAAAATGGATGAACCCGGGGCAATGGACTGTCGTCTGGCCTTATTGTGTAAGAGGCTAGGGAATCTGCAAACAGAGGTGGATGCCCCGCCTCGGGAAAGGGTAATTTCAGAGGCGATGTTAGATGAGTGTCAACGTATTGTGTTCGGTAAGCTGTATTCGGGAGGAAATATTAATTATCAGGCATTTCTCACCACTATGAAGCGAGCTTGGAAGGTAGATTCTATGAGTTTTGCGCAACGCGAAGCAGATATTTTGTCCTTTACCTTTGATTCCGAAATGGATAAAAAACGAGTGTTAGCAAATAGCCCATGGTCCTTTGCGAGTAATCTATTGATCCTTAAACCATGGGAGCCTAATAAACCTGCACAATGTTACAAATTTACAAGCTGTGAATTCTGGGTTCAAGTTCATGGGTTACCTATCGAATGGTGCAGTGAGGAGGTTGTGTCACATATTGCTCAAATATTAGGTTACATAAAGGAAGCAAAGGTGGAGAAAAAGGTGTGGCATTTCAAAAGGTGGGAAGAGCAAGAGTAGAACTGGACTTGGATATACCTTTAAGGCCTGGTATCTTATATAATTTGGGAGAGGAGAAAGTTTGGGTGGATTTTAAGTATGAGAGACTACCTAGATTCTGCTATTCCTGTGGAAGAATTGGGCACTTTACAACAGGCTCTAAAGAAACCCCTTATGATGAGACTAAATTTGAAGACAGGAAGACAAATAGATTTGGGCATTGGCTAAAAGCATAGGCCAAGGAGAATAGTCCGTTTTGGCAAATCTTTTATGATGACAAGGTGGTGGATGAGGAGGAAATACAAGAAGATAGCAACCCTTCATTTCATGATACTCAAATAGTTATCTTCTCAGGAGAGCAAACAGCAGCAAAATCCACAGAAACAACTCAATCTCTAAACAGGGAGCATATGGATATACTTTTACCTGAACAACAAGCGGACCAGCAGAAGGAGAAAGGAAAAGGCATCATGGATATAGAAGAACTAGAGCAACAGCATTTGTCGGCTGTCAAACAATCATCCTGGAAAAAAAAACAGGATTAAAGAAAGAAAGCGGAATTTTGAAAAGCTCACCAGCAAAGAAACTAAAGAGGTATACCCCTTATCATCCTACAGCTGTAGAGGTGGCGAGTTTGGATGAAGATAATTTGCAGGACACTCCCATTAGTCTCTCAAAAGAAACCATGGGAAGGGCTTTGGTGGCTAGCCCAAATAAACCACCGGGTTACAAATGAGGACTATTTGTTGGGCTGTCGGGGTTGGGCACACCACTGATAGTCCAGAATTTGAGAGCCATTGTGGCTCAGGAAAGGCCCAATTTAATTATGTTAATGGAAACAAAAAACAAAGAAAATGTGATTACTCGAATTAGGCGGCAGCTGAAGTTTAAGAACAGTTTTGTGGAGAATCCGAGAGGAATTGCGGGGGGGATGGTGGTGATGTGGAATGAGGAAGTGGATGTAGAAGTGGAATATAGCTCTCAGGAAATGGTTAATTTGATATGTGTTGATCGTGAGAGTCGGATTAAAATGCGAATAGTTTGTGTGCATGCCCCAAATATATATGGGGAGAGATTACAATTATGGGAGAGATTGAGACAGATTGGTCTTTCTAATACACTTCCATGGGTTTGCTTGGGGGATTTCAATGAAATACTATATTATTGGGAGAAGGTGGGCGTAAGGATGGCAGAGAATTATCGTATGCAGGCATTCTAGAATTGTATACATGATTGCTCTTTAATGGAAATAGATTGTAAATGGTGTGCTTTTACCTGGTCTAATAACAGAGAAGGGGCTGATTTGGTAAAAGAAAAATTGGATAGAGTGTTTTGCTCGTTGGATCGGCGGCTCATGTTTCCGGAAGCAGAAGCCTTTGCTCTACCAGCTGTTGGGTCCGATCATAGCCCACTCCTCTTGGTGAGTAGTGCTGAAACTGTTAAAAAAAGAAGAACAGATTTTCACTTTGAGGCTTTTTGGACAGAAGATGGTGAATGCAGAGATATAGTTAAACATGCATGGAAATCTCAAACTTGTTATGAAGTAGGATTGAGAGATAAATTACATGCCACATGCAAAGCATTGAAAGAATGGAGTAAAAGGAAATTTCCCAACAACAATATTCGTATAACAGCCCTAAAGAACAAGCTTCAATCCTTAATTAACAGGCCAAGCTTACACCAAGGATCAAATAGGATAAAGCTTATAAAGGAAGAGATCGAAACATTATGGAGAAGAGAGGAAACGTTTTGGGGGTTAAGATCTCGAATTAATTGGCTTCGTTGGGGAGATAAAAACATGAAATATTTCCATGCAGCAACAATCCAAAGAAGACAAAAAAATAGGATCACTATGCTAAAAAATGCATCGGAGCAGTGGATTCGGGGAAAACAGCAACTTCAGAACCTTACAATGTCTTTCTTCAAAGAGCTATATACTACGGTAGGGCCTCGAAACTACCAACCAGTCCTAGATCAATGTCCTACATTAGTCGGAAATGATATTAATGACAGGTTAGTGGCTGAAGTAACAATGGAAGAAGTTCAGGCTGCTGTGTTTCAACTTGGAGCTCAGAAAGCTCCTGGTCCAGACGGGTTAAATGGTATTTTTTATCAGCATCATTGGGATATAATTAATACCGATGTGTTTGAGGAAGTTCGGGGATTTTTTCTTTCGGGAGTATTGGAACCAACCCTCAACAAAACACATATTACATTGATACCAAAGATCCCTCATCCGGAAAGACTTGATCAATATCGCCCTATTAGCCTTTGCAATTTTGCATACAAAATAATATCCAAAATTTTGGCAAATAGACTGAAAAGATGGTTGCCTATGCTGATTTTAGGAGAGCAAAGCACCTTCGTTAGTGGAAGACAGATTCAAGATAATATTTACATTGTTCAAGAGGTGTTGCATCAATTGAGAATGAGGAAAAGGAAAAAACACTTCCAAGCGGTGCTGAAACTTGACATGCAAAAAGTATATGATATAATAGAATGGGATTTCTCAAAAGGCTGCTTGCTGAAAATGAGGTTCTGTGCTAAATGGGTTCACTGGATTATGCAATGTGTCACTACAGTTAATTTCAGCATCAAGTTTAATGGGGAATCACTTCCTGATTTTGCTCCCACCAGAGGTATTAGACAAGGAGACCCTTTATCACCATATCTATTTATTTTGGTGGCAAACACTTTGTCATCATTGATGGGTAAAGCTCTACGGATGGGAATATTAAAGGCATTAAGCTGAACGGGTTACGCCCAACTTTGACTTACTTATTATTTGCGGATGATTCTATATTTTTCTTGGATGGTTCATTACAGGAATGCCAAAATGTTGCAAATGTTCTTAATCAGTATTGTTACCCCTCAGGCCAAGCTGTAAACCTAAACAAGTCTGGCATCTTTTTCAGCAAAGACAGTCCATCTCTATTAAGGGATAACATGAAAAGAGAACTGAGGGTACCAGAGCTAGAGAGATCAGGGAAGTATTTGGGTATTCCATCTGATTGGGGAGCATCGAAGCGACAAATGTTTGGGTGGATTTTAAATAGAGTAAATATGAAATTAGAAGGATGGAAGGAACAACTCATTTCAAAAGCGGGAAAGGAAATACTCCACGAAATCGGTGGTGCAAGCGGTACCATAATATGCCATGTCAGTATTTAAAATTCCAGTGTCAATTTGCAAGGCTATAGAGAAAAAAATAGCTAATTTCTAGTGGAAGAACAGTGAATCAAAGGCTGGTCTGCATTGGAAGAAATGGGAAATCATGAAAATGAGGAAAGACAGGGGAAGAATGGGATTTAGAGACTTGCTTACTGTTAATAAAGCCTTATTGGGTAAACAAGCTTGGAGGATGGTAAAAAACCCGGACGCGCTGTGGAGTAGACTATTAAAAGGGCTCTATTTCTATCATAAAGACTTTTGGCATGCGGATAAAGGGTTTAAACCTTCGTGGGGGTGGAAAAGTTTGTTGTTAGGAAGGGAGGCTATTGCGGAGTCAGTGAGATGGTCGATAGGAAATGGAGAAAATGTCAATATTAGAACGGATAGATGGCTGAAGAAAGGATTAATTGGAGGGCCTGCAAATAGAAATGATCCATAGAAAGTTTCTGAGTTGATAATCTTTGAGACACAACAATGGAATGAACCGTTGATAAATAGCCTATTTGATGAGCGGACTACTCGGAAATCCTTGCAATTCCAATCAATCGTCATATCACCAGTGATGAATTAATGTGGATGGGCATGAAGAATGGTGCCTATACAGTCAAAAATGGCTATAACTTGCTAAGAGAAAGATCAATAGCAAGCAAAGCAATAGAACACCCTTCCTCCTCATATCAAAAACCATTAGAGCTATGGAATGCTATATGGCATATGCGGACAAGCCCAAAAGTGAAGATCTTTATCTGGAATGCTTGTCAAAACGCCATACCAACCAAGGAGAATCTATGGAAACGAAAGATATTACCTGATCCGGTATGTGATCTGTGCCGAGATAAGGTGGAAATGGTCGAACACACCCTCCTCCTCTGCTCATGGGCTACAAAGGTATGGTACTACCCGGAAATCAACCTACGAGTAGACGCACATGAGGTTAAACTCATAGATGAATGGTTGGTACAATTTATCAGAAGAAATTCGCACCTTCCATCTCTGGATAGGATCGCCAATCTTCTTTGGCAAATATGGAAGGAACGCAACAATTTTGTTTTCCGAGGTACAAGACCAGAAGTCTGCAAAGTGGTAGATCTAGCAAAATTTCAGCAAGCTAGCTACCAAAAATGGGGATATCGCCATACTCCGAAAGAAAAAATCGAAGAGCAACGAGATCTCACTTACCCGGCAAGCTCCGAAAGCCGGTTCCTTCAAGATTAATGTAGATGGGTCGTTGTGCGAGGGATTGACGGAAGGAGCCATGGCTTGCGTCATCCGGGACTCCTCCGGTAGCCTCATCGACGGATTCACAAAACTTGTTCGGGCGGAATCGGTGCTACAGCTTGAAACCCTAGGGGTTCTCGAAGCCCTGAAGTACTTGAAGGAGAAAAAAAGTCGGGGAGGCTTTGGTTGAGGCGACAACCAATCTGTCGTGAACTGTTTGACAAAGGCAGAAGAGATGAACTAGCAAGCACGTGCAAATCTGCTCGAATGTAAAATTCTTCTGCAGCAGCTGCCGTTAGTGGGCTTGACTTGCTGCCCACGATCAACAAACGCAGTAGCGGACTGGGCCGCGAGACAACAGCGTTTGAAGACTCTCCCTCCATACTGGTGGGCCTCTCCTCCTCTTAGCCTTTGGACGTTGTTATGTTTGGATGCCCCAGCTATGGGGTTTGTTGTCTCTGCCGTATAATATAAATAAAATAACTCATTTTGACCAAAAAAAAAAAGAAGTAAGTCCTCCTATATATCTTTCTTATTTTTTTATGGTCCAGGCTTGCTCTTTATTTTTTTCAAATTAGATCAATATTTCACTCCTATAATTACTTATCCATTGAGACATTTCAAGTACCTCCATGAATCCCTACTATTTTCATTATCCCGTGTTCATTTTGTACTTCTTTGTTTCCCCAGTCAATCGAATGCACCTCTTCAAGTCATTTGAATTGGTTAATTTGGAGTACTTAGTAATTGTGCTTGTCATGGTAAAATTGCTATTTTTCTCAGGACACTTTTGTGGATTTCTAGAATGTATGTGTCTTTTCTAACATTTTTGTATAGTACTTTTATGTCAATGTTCATCACAAACTCAAGCTATATATGTGTATTATGAATCTAGTCATATGATATTAATAAATAATAGACTAGTAAATCACGGATTTCCCATAATCTTATCTATTGTAAAGGCAATTATATGGACCGCTTCAAAGTCCATAGCATCAATCAACCCCGTGACTTCAGTCTTCATTGCGAATTTCCTGTGGGGTGGACAGAGAACCCAAACTGCCTTTTGCATCATATTCTTCCAACTGAAGCCTAGCGAGGGATGCAATCTATTCCAGCCATTTTGCCATCCGGACAACATTAAACCCAGTTCCTTTTGAGATTTTATTTAAATGCTTTTGGGCATGTCAAATGACTACATATTAATTTCCAATTGTTATCGAACCATAATATAGTCATCAAAACGTCCCTGTCGACAAGCTCCAATATAAAATTGGCAACTTCGAGACTAATGGGTTCTTTCTTTCCATCTCTCTGTGGGGTCATTATTCTAGTTTGAAGCACACCATCCGAGAAGTTCCGGTCCTTGACCGAAGTCCTACCGTGTTGACAAAGAAAAGTCTGTTCACATACAGCTAAAAACTTCATCACATTACTGAAAAAGGAGATGTGAAAAAAAAAAAAAAAAGGGAGATATGCAAAAAGGGCACACAGTTAAGATCCATTAAACTCCGTTATGGATCCGACCCAAAAAAAAAAAAAAAAAACTCCATTATGGAGGTCAAGTGGAAGAAGATATTGGTCAGATTGGTTGCAGCTACAGGAAGCATTTCGAAAGCAGACCGCGCGGAGCGATCGCACACGATGGTTGTCCTCGGATGGAAGATTTTTTTTAGGAAATTTTCGTAAGGACGAGTTATGTCGACGGTCCTCTGATTGTTGGTGCTTCTAACTTTAAGCTACTCCGTTAATGGGGTTGGAGCTTGAATTATTGGTTACCGGGCCAGCATGGACTCAGTTTAGGACATGATCGGTCAAAAAGTTGGGAGTTTCCTGGCACCTTCCTAGGATTGCGAAAGCTGTACGAATAAATCGAATTGGCGAATTCTACGTGAGAAACGAAAGAATAGGACGCACGCTTGTGTGTGAAAGGGCGACACGTGAGCGGGACTTGACAGACTGGACAGCCTGGCCTATGACCTTTCTCGGACCAGGCTAGATTGACCCTCGTGATGCGTAGAGCAATTAATTAAGGGGCAAAAAATATATGGAAGGAATCGTATAATCCCTGATACTGAATTAATACAAATACAAATACAAATACAAATAATTCTTCTTTCCTAAAAGAGTTGGCATTTGTAGAATTATGAAAAAGACAGAACTTGGTCAATAATTGAAAACTTAGAAGTTTTATTGATACTTTCCATAAGACTTATGACAAAAAGTTTGGAATTGCAATGGGATTATGACGGAAGAATCAACCCCTTAAAAGGACCATATAAGCTCCAACTAAAAGAATGTGTTGAGATCCAAGTACATAGATGTATGGAAATCCACTTAAAAGAGGATGGATTGCCAAAATCAGAAACACAGCATGACATGGTCGGATGGCTTGCAAAAAATTTCATCTGGTGGAAAAGTTAATGCCAAATAATTCCCAAACCCTTTACTTTACACGCGTCAAATTTACAACTTCCTTCCCACATGGAAATAAAGCTCACGGATCAACGTAATACGATGCAATGCTAATGTGTCAGCCGTTGATTTATATAAGACGCTACACTAGACGGTTCACATGCGATGAAACAAGATTAGAAGAAAATGTAGGAATTTGATCATAAGCTTTGGACCAACATACTAAAGGACGTTTTGAAAGAGTTTAGTTTTCCTACGTGGATGTTGTGTTTGAACAAAAATGTGTGGGATTTTGATTATGATCAAACTAATTCTAACAATCCAGGCATAATAACACTCGGGACCTAAATTTGTTGGCCAAGTCAAGTGACGGATTTTCTATTGGGTGGTTAAAAGATTTTGCTAATGAAAATAACTAATTATAGATTGTCCCATCACTAAGTAAACCAATTTATTATGTAAGTCTTAGAACGTGTTTGGCAACTTGTCAAAATAATAACAATTTTTATTATTTTTTTTTCAGGAATAATTTTGGAATAGAATTTTGTTTGGTAAATTTTTGTTCTCGAGAACAAAAATCAATGAGTAAAATAGAGTTATTTCTTTGTTCTTGAGAACAATTTCAAAATTAAGCAATCCAAATTTTTTTCTTTTCTTTTCTCTTCTTCTTTTGTTCTTGTTCTTCTTCCTTCTCTTTTCTCCTTCTACCATTGCTGCCGTTGGCTGCCACAGCTGCCGCCATCCACTGGTGGCGGTCATTACGACCAATTGGGCAAGGTCCGATGAGCTCGCTGGAGACTCACCCAGACACCCTCAAGGGTGCCAACTCCCCCTGTTCCATAAATGCCTACTAGCAAAGAAAGTCATGTTAATGATGTGTTCCGGTCATTGTATCTTAGGAGTTTAGCATCTATGAACCACGAGACAAGATTGTCAATGTAGCGGGATTAGATGATCTCTCAAATGATAAGGATGTGAAGAGAAGGGTGCGCATATTGAATCTGAGAAGGATAATAATGTTATTGGCCAATATGCCGATCGATTAGTAGCAAAGCATGGGGACACGGAGCTGCCGAATGGAGCTCCGGGTCAGCACAAATGTGCGGTCCGCCTCACCAATTGCCGATGTCACAAGACCCAACCGCATTGGAGAGCGAGGGATGGTGGTGCATGCGCCATGGGGCCTGCCGTCCTCCCCCTCTCGGGCCCCACCGCCGCCGTGATTTGCTACTTTCTCGCAATCATGTCTTGTCAAGGTTCCCTATTTCATTTCTCCCTCTCGATCTCCTTGGCTAACTCCCAACATAAATTTCGGTTATTGATGAATTTAGTGGATGGCAGGGGAAGAGAAATAAAAAAAAATAATATGTATTGAAAATCTAAATTAAAATTAAGGATATGATTGGAGAAAAAGAACCAGAATCTGTTTGAAATTAAAAAACACCAATCCTTCTAGCATTCGTTAAGAGACGGAGGAATTTAAAACAATGATTAAATTTGTTCCCGTTCAAGCCTGAAAAATAATGGTCAGTCAAAGGGAGGCTCCATCTTCTCAACTAAGATTATTGATGGTTTTATTAGAGATGGGCTTAAGGCCCGTCCGCCCAAGTTGGGCCCAAAAAGCCTGGCCCACGAGAATACGGCCCGTGGATGGAGGGACATATAAAAGGGAGGAGAGAGAGAGAGAACATACCTGTTGGAAAACAGAAAACGTACGTACGCATCTTTTCCTTTTCTTTCTCTCTCTCGCTTTCTCTCCCAAACAGTGAAGCGCGAAGGCAAATTTGCTTCACCGGATTGAACGGGACCAAATTTCTCTTCCTCAATCGGCGTCGGTGTCTAATCTGTGGCTAACAAGGTACGCTCGAATCCGTGGTGTGCTTTAGGATCGGTGATACGTGTTGTTCCCGGGCTTCGTCTTCCGCATTGATTTAGGGCTTCGATTTAGTGTCGAATCCGGTTTTCGGGGATCCGTTATTCCCAACATTAGTATCAGAGCCCTGATTCATGTTTTCCCAACCCCCTATCGTGTTTTTTGATTGAATTTTTTTGATTTTTTTTAAAAAAATTTTCGGCCGTACGGATCGGGCGAAAATCCCGACACCCGAGCGTTCTTCGTCCTTTTTCTGTGTTTTCGTATGTCGAAATTCAATTTCTAATGGCATAGGAAGGAAGAGGTCGTCGAGACGAGTCGGCGATATGTCGAACGCCGCCGGGAGACACCGCACGCGCCCACACGCGCGGCCGGCCAAGCCGTGCGCGTGGGGGCGCGCTCCCGGAAGCGCCGCTCTCGCCCGGCGCGTGCGACACATGCGCCGGCCGGTGAATCGGTTCACGCCGATCGGCGAACCGAGCGCGTGCGGCGTCGGCATGGCGTCACCCAACGGTCGATAACCGCCGGGTGATGTCATCGATGACGTCGAACGGCGGCGGTTTGGCGGGCGGTCACCGGCCGGCGACCCGACCGGAGACCCGACCCCGACCCGGACCGGGACGCCCGGCCACGCGCTCGGCACGTGCCGGATGACGTCTGCGTGGCGTCATTCCGCGCACGCGCGCGCACGTGCCGTCGGTTCGCTCGAACCGCCCAAGCCCGGTTCGACGGCCGTGCCGGTCCGACCGTTCCTGTCAGTCCGACCGGTCCGACGACCGTTGACCTGACCGTTGACGGTTGACCGACGACCGTTGACTTGACCGCTGACCATTGACCGACGACCGTTGACCGATGACTTTGACCGTTGACCCGAAAAAAAAAAAAAAATAAAAAAAAGAATAAAAAAATAAAAAATAAAAAAAGGGGAAAAGAATGTGTTTCTTTTTCAATTAAGTCTATGTGGATTATTTGTGATCCCTTATTTGTTCTGCATTTGTTGCGAGAACGATTCTGCATTTGTTGCACGAACAATGCCTCCCCCTAAGGATGCGCACACCTATTCGCGCGATTCTGATGAACAAAAGGATAGGCTGTCTATGTTGATAGGCGGGCGGCGATCATCGATGGGAGAGTGGTGACTTAATTGATCACGTCACGGAAGTCAATGGGAAAATTCAACGGGTCATATGGAATGGTCGTCCTATGCCACAGTCAGAGATGGTGCGATTTTTTATAAACACTCTTCCACCTGAATGGCAAGATGTGTTGAATCGCATATGGGATGTCAAAGGAGCTGCTTCATATAAGAAAATTGTGATGAATTTTGTAAATGAATATTACTTGCATTGTTACAAGGGAAAAGATCAAGAAATTGAACAAAGAGGATCTTTCCCGGTTAGGTGTCTTTGTTTTGGTGTTAGATGTATTGGTTGTTTTCTTAGTTAAGTGTGCTTTGTGGACATCTTATGTAATGCTTACTACCTGATTGTTATTGATGTAGCAACCTATATGTTAGTTGTATTATATGAAAGCATTATTATATTGTATGTCAATTATCATTTGCTTTACATTATTCTTTGTTCTTTGTGGGTAGTTAGTTTGTGGGTAGTTATAGAAGTTTTTGTAACTTCATAGAATTTATTTTGCATAAGACAATTATATTAATGATAGTTTTAAGTTAGGATTTTGGAGGATGATTGGAAACATAATGACCTTTTGATTCTGAAGCCTTACTTGAAATTATTCATTAATATGATGGGTCTATGCAAATAGGGATGCATAAATGATAGGCATTAATAATTCGTGCATATATGTCGATGTGTTCGGATCAATGGCTTCACCACGAAGAGCATAGTTGCCGAGCTGAACAAAGGTGAAAAGCTCAATGGTGACAACTATGAGATATGGCACATGAAAATCCAATATGTCTTTGGAAGAGCAAGAGGCACTTGAGGCTCTTAACCTAATCATGGTAGAACTGAAGAAGGAAATACTTGCACAACACAAAGAGATAAGGAAGCTTTTGCTGCATGGAAACGAAAGAACTCTCTTGCTCGCATCACGTTCTTTGAGTAGCATGGAAAATGACGTCATGCGAGAGTTTAGGCGTTTTGACAATGCCAAGGAAATGTGGGAGGCATTGGCGGCTAGATTTGGTCATACTTCGGTGACCGGGCGAGACACTCACTATTAGGTTTGACTCCTATAAGAAACCTCATGGTCGAGACTATGAAGCAACATCTTAGAAAGATGTCAAACATGATAAATGAGCTGAAAGATGCTGGCCATGTCCTCACGAGATGAGCGGCGAGTGCAAGCGGTGATTCGTTCCTTGCCTCGAGTTGGGAGCATATGAAGGTGCACGACCCATAATGAAAATATCAAATCTTTTGAGGATGCGGTGCGCCATCTTGAGCTGGAAGAGGACCGCCTCTTGGCGACTAAGCCGGAAGCTGAAATCTATCATGCTAGTTCTAGCTCAATGGAGCTTCGAGCTCCAAGCGCAAACGTCCTAACGGCTTGATAAAGGAAAAGGCAAGGAAGAAGGTCCTTCGGGGAAGAAACCCAAATTTAACCAACATGGAAGAGGAAAGCGTCCTCGCATGAAAAAGCTTGCAAGGGTGAAATGCTACAAGCGTGACAAGAAGGGTCACTATGCTCGCGACGCGTCGTGAGCCAAAGAAGGTATGCACCCCTTGTACCTTTCAGAACTTTGCTTTTGTGTCAAGTTCTGTGTTTTTAACGAGTCTAATCCTTTGTGGACTGTGGATTCAGGAGCGACAGACCATGTAGCGAAGGATAGAGGATCCTTCGTGGAATTCCGACGAGTACCAACTGGAACTAAGTGGATCTATGTGGGAAACAACTCCAGAGCTGAAGTGAAAGGAATTGGCACATGCCAACTGAATATGCGTGGTGGACGCACTTTATTCCTACATGATGTATTGTATGCTCCGGAGATTCGTCGGAATTTAGTGTCTGTATTAGTGTTGGTTAAATTAGGTTTTAATATGAACTTCTATAGTAGAGGTGTGAATTTGTTTTTGGATACAAATTACTATGGTTGTGGTTATTTTCTGGATGGTTTCATTGTATTAGATATTGATTATGTTAATGCAAATGTTTGTTATTTCCTTCTCACATCTCCTAATAAATATGATAATGATGTGAAAGTGTGGCATGCAAGACTTGGTCACATTGGCCAACAGCGTATAAATAGACTAGCCAAAGAGGGCTTGTTGGGCAACATTGAAAAAGTCGATTTGCCCATATGTAAGCATTGCCTAGAAGGGAAAACGACAAGGAAACCATTTGGAAAAGGAAAAAGAGCTGAATTTCCTCTGCATTTAATCCATTCGATGTCGTGGTCCAATAAATGTGAAAGGAAGGCATGGGGCTGTTTATTTCATCACTTTTATAGATGATTACACTCGATTCGGATATGTCTATTTGATTTCTCATAAATCTGAAGCAATAAGTTGTTTCAAAAGGTTTATGAACCTGGTAGAGAATCAATTAGACAAGAAAATAAAAACATTAAGATCCGATCGAGGTCGTGAATATTTATCTGATGAGTTCAGAAAATTATGTGATGAAAAAGGAATAGAAAGACAGTTGTCTATTCCATATACTCCTCAACAAAATGGTGTTGCGGAAAGAAGAAACGAAACCCTACTAGAAATGGTTAGGTCCATGATGGCGCATGCTAACTTACCTATTACCTTTTGGAGTGATGCGTTGTTAACTGCCTATATACTTAACCGTGTGCCTTCCAAATCGAGTTACTTCCACTCCATATGAGTTATGGACAGGTAGAAAACCGGACTTAAGTTTTCTTAAGCCATGGGGTTGTGCTGCCTATACACATGAGTCCTCTCACAAGTTTGGGAAATTGGATCCCGAGAGGAAAGAAGAGTATTTTCATAAGATACTCGGAACACTCGAAAGGATATGTGTTCATAGGTGAGCAGGAAAGTGGGAGTATAACTGAATTTGAATCACGGGATGTCACATTCTTAGAGGATGAATTTCCTAAGAAGGGTGAAATAGGGAAGATTACTCCCTATTTGAGACATTGGATCAAGATAATGATATTAGTGGAGTTCGTCCAAGTGGGAGTAATATGAGAAGTGATGAATTGAATTCAACTCATTCTCAATTACAACCACATGATGAGACGACATCATCATTATCTAATCCTAGTGGGAGCATAATGAGGAATGATGTACAAAGTGTACAATCTCCCATACGGCGAACAAGTCGCCAAAGTATTCCCCGTCGACGTTTTGGCATTGAAGGGGAAACTTTTATGGTTGCTCCACAAGATGAGGATGAGCCAAGAAATATTAATGAGGCTCGAATTGCCCTAGTAAGGAAAAATGGATTCATGCAATGGAAGAGGAAATGGAGTCAATGAAATCAAACCAAGTCTGGGAACTGGTTGATCTTCCAAAATGACGCCTTGAGCTATTGGGAACAAGTGGGTTCTTAAAATAAAGCGAAAGGCTAATAGCTCGATAGAAAGGCATAAGGCTCGCCTTGTGGCGAAGGGGGTATAATCAACGGGAAGGAATTGATTATGAAGATACGTTTTCTCTGTAGTGAGATTTACCTCGATTCGCATTATTTTGGCAATAGTAGCTAGTATGGATCTTGAGTTACATCGGATGGATGTAAAGACTGCTTTCCTCAATGGAGAATTAGAGGAAGAAATATATATGGAACAACTGTTGGTTTCATAGTGAAAGGCCAAGAAGAAAAGGTATGTCGACTTTTGAGGTCAATATATGGTCTTAAGCGATCATCAAGACAATGGTATATACGTTTTCATAATGCCATAATAGCATATGATTTTACGATGATTGATGAGGATCATTGTGTATATATCAAAAGATCCAAGGATCAATTTGTGATCATATCATTATATGTTGATGATATACGATTCGATGGAAGCAATATGGAGTTTGTTAATCTTGTCAAGAGTTGGTTGTCTTCCAACTTTGAGATGAAGGATATGGGTGAGGCTGCATACATTCTTGGAGTTAAGATTTCAAGAGATCGTTCGAAGAGATCGTTATCTCTTTCACAAGAAACCTATATAAATAAGGTTCTTGAACGATTTCGTATGCAAGATTGTAAACCCATAGACACTCCTATTGCAAAAGGTGAAGAATTGAGCCATAGACTGTGTCCAAGGACTCCACAAGAGAAGGAACAAATGAAACATGTTCCTTATGCTAGTGCTGTTGGGAGCTTGATGTACGCTATGATGTGTACAAGACCCGACATATGTTTTGCAGTTGGAATGGTGAGTAGATACCAATCCAATCCAGGTCCAGCACATTGGAAGGCCGTTAAGAGAGTATTGAGGTATCTGAAGGGAACTGCTGATTTCAAGTTGAATTACCAAGGAAAGGATCTGCGACTTGAAGGCTATTCAGATGCTGATTGGGGAGGAGATTTAGATGAAATAAAATCTACCTCAGGATTTGCTTTCTTCTTGAACAATGGCGCCATATCATGGAGCGGTAAGAAGCAAACGTGTATAGCCTTGTCCACGATGGAAGCTGAGTTCGTGGCATTATCGCGAGCGGTACAAGAAGGAGTTTGGCTTAAGAGATTTTTGGATCATTTAGGTGTTAATGAGAAAGTTGCGAATCCATTGTTGGTTAAGCTGTGATAGCCAAGCGGCTATAGCGTACACCAAAGATCAAAATATCATGGCAAGACCAAACATATAGATACCAAGTATAACTTTGTCAAGGATATGGTTGCACGAAAGGATGTGAACTTACGGTACATATCTACGCATAGAATGGTAGCGAGATCCTATGACAAAGCCAATACCTAGAGATGTGTTTTGTGGTCATGTAAAATCTCTAGGATTGCGTAGAGTCGATGTCTTGGATTGTAATTTCCCTGAGTTGTTCACATTTATGAATTAGTGTTGTTTCATTATTAATGCCTATGAATCTTTGTTTGATCTTTATGCATCTTAATGCTCGGTGCATTATTTTAAGTTGAGAAAGTATGTCGGACAGATATATAAGATTAGCCCACTCACACGGGTAATCACCTCTATTTCTTGTGTGATAAATAGAGATGAGATTGTTTTAAGCTTATTATCTAGGTGATAATCAAGAGCTAAAGCTTAAAATACGTATGTCGCCTTAACTGGGTGTTAAGATGAGGACATAATACTTACTATGTCCGAAAGTAAAATACCCCACATATTTTACTTTATCTGTCTATGATGCCGGATGTGAGTTCGATGAATTTTGTGAATGAGTAGATACGTGAACTCAAGTTAGACATTGGGTATGTCGAACTATCATCTGTACGGTATTGAAAGGTGTAGACATACGCTCCATGGGAAATGAGTTAATACCGTAATACGTATTTCATACTACGTATGCATAAGCCGACCAATAAGAGTGGGAAAAAGTTTGATCTCAACTTTTATGACGTGTGAGACTCTTGAGGAAAAGAGTTCCTCAAATTTTTTAGTGCCCTCATGACTTTTTACTTATTCTCAAGGTTTCTATTTAGTGTTTGCTATCTTAGGATGTTGCCAATGGTCATGAGTTGATTCGATCTAATGGGACATTTCTAGAAAAGCAAGCTGAACTGAAATTGAGAGTTTGAAGGAAAGAGGAAGATCGATTTTGGGGAATCACATTGTAGTTTTGTATTCACTGTCGATCAATTATGACTGTCTTTGGGATAATTATAATTGTGAATACAATATATATATATATATATATATATATCATCTTTAAAAGAGATCAAGAGAGATATAAAATGTGATCGATCGATCTAGGGTACTGCATACTAAATCTACTCAAAGCGTGCCCATTATGAGCTGCTATATATTCCTAACAGATGTATAGCAACGAGCTCTCAAAGTATGCTGGTCGCACGGATTATTCACCGGTATGAACGTTGAAGAGAGGTAAAGAGAATCTGTTCGGCCCACCATGTGCGAGTGGGAGATGATGGTTTTATTAGAGATGGGCTTAAGGCCCGTCCGCCCAAGTTGGGCCCAAAAAGCCTGGCCCACGAGAATACGGCCCGTGGATGGAGGGACATATAAAAGGGATGAGAGAGAGAGAGAACATACCTGTTGGAAAACAGAAAACGTACGTACGCATCTTTTTCCTTTTCTTTCTCTCTCTCGCTTTCTCTCCCAAACAGTGAAGCGCGAAGGCAAATTTGCTTCACCGGATTGAACAGGACCAAATTTCTCTTCCTCAATCGGCGTCGGTGTCTAATCTGTGGCTAACAAGATACGCTCGAATCCGTGGTGTGCTTTAGGATCGGTGATACGTGTTGTTCCCGGGCTTCGTCTTCCGCATTGATTTAGGGGTTCGATTTAGTGTCGAATCCGGTTTTTGGGGATCCGTTATTCCCAACAATTATTTATCCCGATATGATCCGAGAATGTTTTATTGTTTTCATCTAATCTTATTTTTTTCCCTAGCTCACTACCCATACTCTTCTTTGCTCTCTTGGCATATTTTTCGCTTTCATCGTTTGATATCAATCCATTGCTTGAGATCCTCAAAATTAAGAAGGTTAACAAAATCGAGAAGAAATAAGATGAGTTCCTATTGCCTTGGAAGCGGTGACTTATCTGAGTTTTAGGAGCTTTTATCTTCTGATCTAAATCTAAATTTGTGAATTCTTTAGAGGTGTTTTTGTGCTTGTCCAACCTCATCCTATCTAGATTTAGATTTGGGAGCTTTTTTCAACTTATTTTTAGTGTCTTTGTATGATAGTGGTGTTAAAATGCTGAACTTAAGCGTGCACCGTCTATTGAATAAACAAGGGGATTACGGTGGATGATGTGGGATTTAGTAATCGATTGCTCTTTGTTATGTTTTGACGCTGAGACAAATTCATTCTTGTAAAATCAAAGTGTGTCAATCATAGCAATTTTGTGTTTTGTTGTTTTACTTTACCGTTTGGAATATGTTTATTTTAAACCTCTTATATATCATTTTGAGATATGAATAAAATATTTACTTTTGATGAGGAAAAAAAAAAGAAATCCACCCTTGAAACGTTTTTCCTAACCTGCCAAAAAATCGAGTCTATTCAACTTGGACTCACAAATTTTCACGTTGCTTTGGGTCAACCAACCTTGAGTGGACTCGTGAAGAATTTTTTTTTTTTTTTTGGTGCTTAACTGCTGATTGAAATTTTGTGATAGTCAGAAATATGATCAAAATAATTCTAATAATCTAGGCATATTAACATTCGTCGACTGAATTTGTTGTGCAGTCAATAATAGATTTTTTTCCCAAAAAAAGTGATAGATTTTCTATGGGGCAGTGAAAACGTTTTGCCTAGTCAGTACAAGTACAACTCCCCATCCGGAATATATATACATATATGTAGATTACCTTTTTCTCGAGGCGTTTTAGACGTTTTCCTAATTTTATTATTATAAATAAAGGCCTTACTTTCTACTGGGCAGTCGAAACGTTTTGCTCAGTCAAGTATGGACCCACCCACTTGGAATATATATACATATATATAAATCACCTTTTTCTCGAGGCGTTTTAGACGTTTTCTTAATTTTTATTATTAAAAATAAGGGTTAATACCCTGAAAAACCTCAAACTGGTACATCTGTGACAAATTTACCCCAAATTGGTACACTTGTGATAAATTTACCCTCTGTTAATTTTTGTTAAATTTTACAATGAAATTATTAAGAAAAATGACATATGATAGTTGAATTTGAGATTTTATGCTCCGTTTGTCACAATTTACAATTTTTGTGATTTTTTTTGTGATATTAATCCAATTTAGCGGAGGGTATATTTGTCACAAATTTACTAGTTTGGGGTTTTTTGCAGTCGAATAAATTAGTTTGGGGTAAATTTGTTATAAATATACTAGTTTAGGGTTTTTTTATGATCGGTCGGGGTAAATTTGTCACAAATATACCGGTTTGGGGTTTTTATGGTAAAAAAAATAGTTTTGGGTAAATTTGTCACGGATGTACGGGTTTGGAATTTTTAGGGTATTAACCCTAAAAATAAAGGCTTTACTTAACGTAAAAGATAGAATAGAGCGACGGACGAAACCCCCACCCCAGCGGCGCCGGCGAGCCCCGCGACCTGGTTCGTCGACCCGCCGCGACGCCACCGGCGGCGAAGTCTCTTCGATCGCCACCGGTTCCGTATCTAACCACCGTCGCCGTTGCCGTCGCCGTGTTTGAATGAGCTCTCAAGACCAGAGCTCGTCACCTCGCCGTCGTCGCCTTTGTCGCGCGCGCCTCTCTGCGCGTTGTTGCCTCGCCGCGCCGGCCTCTCTGTCCGAGCGCCGAAGCCGCGAGCTCCCGCAGCAGCCTTCAACGCCGCTCCTCCAGCCCGACGAAGCCACCACGATCTGCAGCCCAGCCCCGTCGCCGACGTCTGTGGGTCCACTTGCCGCGTCTGCTCAGTCGTGCAGCAGCCGCCCCGACGCTGGTTCCCTCGTGCAAACTCCACCACGACTTCGCCTCCAGCCGTCACCAGTCGCCTTTGCCCGAACGCCATCGCTGCCTTCGTTGAGCCAAATTTGAGAAAATTTAATTTAGGGCGCCTGGTTTAGCTCTTCAAACCCCGAGGCTTAGCCTAGTACGTTCTTTCTCTTGGGCTATCCATGGCTGAGATCGGGTAGGGTTTTTGCTATATGTTTGGTTGTTCACGATCTGCTATCGCGATGGAGTCTGTTTCGTTGCAGGCCCATATTGTAGGTGTAGGGCCTAATTCTCGTAGTCCCTCTCCCCCCGATCATGGACAACCAGCTCTGGTTGGGTCTTCAAGTGAAGAGCCAGGTCGCATTCTCTCGGCCCCATCCGCTCCGAAGGTTAATTCAAACCAGATGAAGGCCCCGCGTGTTCTTGCTAGTTGGCGGGCCAGAAGCAGGGGCAGGTCTCGTTCAAGACACCCTCAGCAAAGAGGTGCTTCGAAAAACCCAAAGGATCGCACTTGGGCAGCTGTTGCCAAAGTTGCGACTAAGGGCTATGATCTTGAATATACCCCGCCTACTTTTGTAAACAATAAACCTATGTGATTGTGATGACTGATATGGATCTTCAAGTTGCTGACCCCATGCTCCAGGAGTGTCTAGTTGGATATTTTCTTGGTAGGCGGTTTCCTTTTAAGGTTGTTGAGGAGGCCCTAAAAAAAGTATGGAGTCCGAATCTTGTAGAAGTAATGTCCAATGGACAGGGGTTATTCTTGCTGCATATTCCTACAAAGAATTCATAAGGAAACTTCTTGAAGGAGGTCCTATAACAGTTGCTAAGGTTCCATTAGTTCTTCAGCAGTGGATACCGGCATTAGAGATGCGTAAAGGCACCCTCTTGATTGTGCTAGTATGGGTGAAGCTGAGTAACCTGCCCTATTCCTTTTGGTCTGCTCAATCGATTGGCAAAGTGGCTAGTGCTTTGGGTAAGCCACTTTATGTGGATCAGCATACTAAACGGATGAAAATGCTAAATTTTGCCCGTGTTTGTGTGGAGATCACAGCAGACCAGCCCACCTTTGATTCTATCGAGCTATTTCATGATGGTATATCCTGTGAAATTGCTGTAGAGTATGAATGGAAACCAGTTTCCTGCTTTGGATGCAGCATCTTTGGTCATAAATGCAGCTCTTCTGGTATTCGGAAAGCTGCTCCTTGAGTTTATGCAGATGATGATGCTACTACAATTGCTTGTTCCTCAGGTTCCGGGGAATCATGTAAACTCTACTCATGTTATGGCCTCGACGCCCTCCTCCCCTGCTTCGTTGGTTGCTCCTGATGTTCATCAATCCCATCTGAAGCAAAGTATGGAAAGTTTAAAAGCTCCTCTGGTACCTCACAAGCCAGTTGATGAACAGACTGCACCTGAAGCAGAGTCCTCTCCCTTGAAACTAATTCCAGCAAATGCAGTTCAGACCTTGCCTTTAGACACTTCTGGTGTTTTAAGCTCTATTCCTGGAGGTGAACGAGAGGTGACCTTGGCTTTGGCCTCATCTCCTTCTGCTGCTGTTCCATCTTCTGCTGATATGGAATGGAAGCAGGTTAAAGGAAAGAAAAAGAAATTGCCTGCTGCTAAAGAGGCTGTTTCTTTCGGTCTATCCCAGCCCTAGCGTAGAGGGCTAGCAGGCAAAATTGAAGACCTATGCTTCTGCTAAATCCTCATCTCTTCCGCCTTTGAGGATTTCTAAAGGTCTCCTCAACCCCTCATCCAGGTTGCAAGATTCACGCTCAAAGAAGGCGGATTTGCCGGCCCCTTCGGAACTTCCTAAGTGTTCGGATGAGATTTGCAGCTCTAGTATTCAAGCTGCTTCGGATAATGAAGACTTGCTGTCTATCAACTCCTCGTCCCCCCGTGCCCTGGTATCAAATGCTAGACCTGTTAGCATCCAGGATCAATTACAATTGCTGCATCCTGACCCGCCTCCCTTGGATGTTCCCAAAGCGACCATTCTTGGTGGTCGCAAGCCCTCTAAAAAGAGGTAACCCTCTTCCCTCATTATGTAAATATGTATATAGGTTTTTGGAATATCGGGGTATGATGAATCCTATCAGACGCGCGGAGATTAGAAGTTTTGTTTCCTCGAACAAACTTTGTTTGGTTGGCCTCTTTGAGACAAAAGTCCCTGAATCTTTGTTTGAGTCCATCTCCTCCACCTTGTTAAGAGGATGGAAGTGGATAGCGAATTATGAGTTCTCTCCTCGTGGTAGAGTTTGGGTCGGATGGGACCCGGGGGTGGTTAGTTTTGTTCCGTTTGCTACTAATGCCCAAGCTGTACATGGTTGCCTTAAACTCAACCTCTCTAACACAAGCTATTGCATTTCGGCGGTGTATGGTGAGCATACGTTTGTTCGGCGTAGGCCACTTTGGGATGACCTCATCCACTATAATGAAGTTTTACAGGACCAAGCTTGGCTTGTAGCGGGAGACTTTAATGCCATAAAAGACCCCTCGGATCGTATGGGAGGCTCAAATGACTGGATTCCTTATTTTGATGATTTCAGCCTTTGCTTAGCTCAGACGAGCTTGTGGATCTCAAATATGTCGGTCTTCGGTTCACTTGGTCTACCTCAGCGGGGGCAGCGAGGAAGATGAGGAAGATTGATCGTGTCTTGATTAACACTAAATGGAGTTTTGATTTTTCGTTCTCCGAAGCATCGTTCCTGAACCTAGGGATTTCGGATCACTCTCCCATGATTGTTAGAGTTCTGGACCCCATTTTCAGAAGGAAACCTTTTAAATATTTTGATTTATGGTCGGATCACCCGGACTTCTCTTCCATTGTTCGTCAGGCTTGGGATAGCCCGGTTATGGGCGTGCCTATGTTCAGACTCGTCTCCAAGCTAAAAATTTTGAAAGGTCGCCTCAAGACTCTCAATAAGGAGGCCTACTCGAACATTTCGGTGCGGACGGCGGAAGCAAGGGAGGCCCTTCGCGCAACCCAGGTTGGTCTTCATGATGACCCTGATAACTTTTCTCTTGCTGAGCTTGAAAAATTACAGCGCCATATCTTTGTTGACCTGCGGAATCATGAAGAATCTTTCTTTAGACAAAAGTCAAGGGTGAGATGGCTTAAGGAAGGGGATAGGAACACCAAGTTCTTTCACTATTCCGTCAAAAGTAGACAGCTTAATAACCGGATCCTTTCTGTCAAGGATCGTTCCGGTTCCTTGATTACTGACCCTATCTTGTTACCACAAGTTTTTGTATCCTTCTTCTCGGACCTACTCTCTCCTCAAGTGACACTCTCCAAGCCCTCACTTCAAGAGGTGAAGCTGTATGTCCGCTGGCCTCTCTCGGACGCTTAAGGTAGCTCTCTCGCTAGCCTAGTTACTGACCTAGAGATAAAGAACACTCTGTTTTCTCTTGCAAGAGGCAAAGCCCCGGGTCCGGATGGATTCACTGTGGAGTTTTATAAGACTAATTGGAATACTGTTGGGCCTTTGGTCCTGCACGCGGTTAGGGATTTCTTCTCTTCCGGCTGCCTTCTTAGGGAGGTAAACAATACTATCCTTGCTCTTGTCCCTAAAGTGCCGAATGCTTGTGCTGTCGATGAGTTTAGGCCCATTGCGTGCTGTAATACTATTTACAAGGTTATTACAAAAATCCTTGCTAATCGCCTTGCGGTGGTCCTTAATGATGTGATTAACCAGTCACAAAATGCTTTTGTAAAAGGAAGGAGGATTAGAGATAATATACTACTCGCTCAAGAGTTGTTTGCTGGCTTTCATTTGGAACCTTATCTTCCAAAATGTGCTGTCAAAGTTGATTTTCAAAAGGCATATGATACCGTCAATTGGGATTTTTTTGAGCTCACTCTTATGGCCTTCAGATTTCCTGAGTGGATCATCTGTTTAATAATGGTTTGTGTTCGAACAACGAAATTTTCTATCTCTATCAATGGCGAATTGCATGGGTTCTTCTCTGCTAGTCGGGGCCTCCGTCAAGGGGATCCCATGTCGCCCTATCTGTTTACTCTGATCATGGAGGTGTTCTCGGGAATCCTAAGTGCTAAGACTTCGGTTAAGGATTTCAGATATTTTTGGAGGTGTAAACCGGTAAAGCTCTCGCACCTCTTTTTTGCCGATGATGTGTTTCTCTTTTGCCAGGCAGACTGGGTTTCTGTGACGGTGCTTAAAAGGAGTTTGGATATATTCTCTTCCTGGAGTGGACTGATTCCAAACAAAGACAAGAGTGAGATTTTCCTCTCGGGTGGTCCTATGCCTCTTCGTGATAATATTCGGTTAGCTTTTGGGTTTCAGGAAGGGAAGCTTCATGTCCGCTATCTCGGAGTACCGATAATCACCTCTAGACTTGGCAAAGCTGATTGCGTCATCTTGATTGATCGAATCACTGCCAGAGTCCAATCCTGGGCTCACCGGTTTTTGTCATTTGCAGGGAGAACTCAACTAATAAGGTCAGTTTACAATCTATTCAAGCTTTTTGGGCTAGTGTCTTCACTTTACCGGGTGCGGTTTTAGATAAAATTGAACAAATTATACGACAATTCTTATGGAAGGGCACCAACCTTGGTCGGGGGGGTAAAGTTTCTTGGGATGACGTTTGTCTCCCGAAAGCTGAAGGGGGCTTAGGTATTCGGAAGTTGAAGGATTGTAACAAAGCATCGATGCTCAAATACATATGGATCCTTTTTACTGATAAAGAATCTTTATGGTGCCGTTGGATTCATACTAATTTCTTAAAGAAAGCTAATTTTTGGATTTCCTCCTGTCCGGCCATGTGCTCTTGGGCGTGGAAGAAAATCCTTCACTTAGGAAATACTTGATTGTCCTTCTTCGGAAGACTGGTAATGGCTTTAATGTATCTTTATGGCATGACAATTGGCTATCTTGTGGTCCTCTGGACTCTTTTATTCCGGCTTCTCTACTAGGGAGTTTCGACCTTCCGAGTTCTGCAGTAGCGGCTGATCTCTTCTCCCCCGCGGGTCACTCACTCAAATTGCTTCTTCACAGTTTGAGTATTTCTATTCCGGTTCCTTCCTTAACTCGGGATCGCTTCTCTTGGCAGTATGATCCTTCTGGTTCTTTTTCTGTTGCTTCTGCTTGGTATACCTTTAGAACTAAAAAGGACCGTGTGCCTTGGGCTTCTTTTGTTTGGGATAATGCAATTGCCCCTCGGTTTCAATTTAACTTGTGGTTGATCATCAAAAATCGGCTTGCTACTCAAACACTCTTGCTCTCTCATGGAAGGATTGACTACTCTGTTTGTGCTTTTTGCAATACTGTCCCGGATTCTATTGACCATTTATTTTTTGATTGTGAAACCTCGGCGGCGCTTGCCTTCTTCTGGGCGTCCAAGTGCAACCTTCCTTGGAGGAATAGATCTTGGAGGGACAATCTCTCATGGGCGTTGAAGTTCTTAATGGGTAAGGATTTCTTCTATAGTATTGCGCGGTTCTCTTTTGGCGCCATGTGCCATCTCATTTGGAAGAAGAGGAATAGCATCATATTTCGTGGTGAAACCTTGGTGGTCTCGGCCTTGATGAACCACCTCATCAAGGTTGTCAAAGACAAAGCGATCACTTTCAAGAATGTTCCGAGTAATCATAGAAACAAGAGACTTCAGAGGAACTGGGGTTTCGACCCTATGGTCTTTCAGCAGCCATCCTTTCCTCCTTAGGTGGTGTGTGTCTTTTGTATCGTCCTGCTTTTGCTTGTCACTACTTACACTCTCCGTTCTTCGTCTTTCTTATTGCTAGTCGAGGTTGTTGAGTTGTTTGTAGTGTTGTTTGTTCGCCGGCCTTGGGCTGTGCTGCTATGTTTGTTGTTTCCTTTGGTTTTTACTTCGGCCCCCTTACTCTCTTCCTGTTGTTACAGCTAGAGTGTAAGTTTTTGGCGCCGGTTTTTGTATAATTGTCCAAAGTTCAATATATTCTTACCTTCTACCAAAAAAAAATAAAATAATAAAGGCTTTACTTTCTACTGGACCGTCGAAACTTGTTGCGTAGTCAAGTATGGACCCACCCATCCGGAATATTACCTTTTTCTTGAGACGTCTTAGACGTTTTAAGATTATTATAGATAGATCGTCCCAGGCAGGTCTCTGATGTTCGTCGAGGACCGAGGTGTTCGGCTCCTTCCTCTGCACAAAACCAGAGGGTTGCCCCCAGTTTTTTAACTCCGCTTCAGCTATAACCTTGTTTTCCATAGCGGACGCTCTCTTAGGGATTCAACCCCAAGCCCTCTTCTCACCAGCTTGGAGGTACTCGCTCTCTCTCAATCTCTCAACTCCCTATTCGTTCTCCCATTTCTCTCCTGTGAACCCAAATTTTTGCACTTCGGTCTCTAGTTCTCTAGTTTATGTCGCTCCGTAATCGTCGATTTATGGGTTGGCTGGGTTTTGTTGATTTTCTTTTTATCGGAATGTATTCTCTACTACATAATGGTGCCGGTGAGCCCAGAACGAAGACTTTTATTGCTTTATAAAAGATAAATTTCATAGTTAGCTGAGTGGTCAGTCAAGTGCTTCGTCCCAGATGCTATAGATCCATGTCTGAACTACGTTGCAAATCTCAACTCAAACTAGCTTTTGGAAGCCACCGGTCAAGTCATACTTGATGCTTGTAAACTGGAGAGTTTACCTTGTATCCTTAGAATTAGTTTGTAAAGAACCCAAGTAACTGGAAAAACTTGAGGGTGCAGGGGCTGAAGGGAGAGTGCATGATAGAGAGATTACCCAAGAAAGAGTGCGCACACCCATGAACATTGAACAAGAAAGAAAACCACGTTCCCAAAGATAAGATAACAGTGAAAAAATAAACAAAAAAGTAGCTCCAAATTTAAAGAGCAAAATTTCCAGAACCCAGTTAAACATGTCATCTTCATATCCGAGAGTGAAAAGAGAACTTGGGTAGAAATGATGGTGGGGGTCAGTGAAGCAGGGCCTTTTTCTAAAAGAATTGGGGATTGATGAAGATTTTGACCCAATTCCTAAGTCCAAAATTAATTAAATATCTTACAGGCCTCGGCGCCATTCTTCACCCAACAAATTCAAGGTCTTCCTTGAAACATATCTGCTCATTCTTTTGTGGGATACAGAAAAAATGCCCAGAGAGACGGACCTCTTTTGGAAGTACGTGAAGTTGCTGCCTAACAAACACTGGATCTGCAGCTTCTGCGGGAAGCCGTATGCTGGAAGCGCGACTAGGATCAAGGCCCACTTAGCGGGAGTTGGAGGATATGGGATCAATGACTGCAAGGACGTTGATGGCCGAGTGAGATCGGAAGCCCGAAAGGCGATGAAGGGTAAAACAGTGGTGGAATCGAGCAGCAGACCAGATAACGATGAAGTGGGTCTGTATCAGCCTGTGATTGCAAGCAATGAAGATATTCGGCCTGTGATTGCAAGCAATGAAGATGGTCGGAGAGAGACTTCATTTGTTGCCATGCCATACCTGAGCTCTAATGCCATAAGCAATGGTCGGCCTGTGATTGCAAGCAATGAAGATGGTCAGCCTGTGATTGCAAGCAATGAAAATGGTCGGAGAGAGACTTCATTTGTTGCCATGCCATACCTGAGCTCTAATGCCATAAGCAATGGTCGGCCTGTGATTGCAAGCAATGAAGATGGTCGGAGAGACTTCATTTGTTGCCATGCCATACCTGAGCTCTAATGCCATAAGCACTGTAGGTGCAAGTTCATCAGACTTTCATCCATTGCATGAGATGAATGTGCCCAGTCAGTATCTTCCTACTCAAAACATGACCACACATGGGGACATTTTATTCTGGACACAACCTCCTCAAACTCATGTCGTTAATTCTAACATTCAGCCATGGAGTTTGAGTCATCCCAGCGGCGGCGGAGACCTTGCACCTCAAGCTTTGACTCACATGCCACCCCCAGTAAATGCAGAAGAGGGAGAACCCAATGCAGAGGTTCCAGAAGGTATGTGCAACTTCGAAATTCACCATATGTTAGAAGCTCATGCAGAACACCGAATTTGTTTTCTAATCCTTACCTAAGAATTTGGATATAGCAGGACATTTAGATTCCTAATAGTAATAGAAAATGAACAGAGCAGTTTAAGAGTTAGTCAATAATAATCAATAGTTCTTTGAAAATGAACAGACAAATGCTTTTCAAGTGCGACATAAATCTTGAAAAGCCATGGCTCTCTCTATCCCCTCAAATCACCTACGTGAAGAGCATTTACTTTTAAACAAATGAACAGAGTCGTGTGAACCATAGGAGAGAGAGAGAGAGAGAGAGAGAGAGAGAGAGAGAGAGAGAGGTGTATATGAGATCGCTTGACCAGTGAACTTTCCTTGCTAGTGGGCTGACTTTGGCGATGGACAATTATATCAGTTTGCATAGGAATCGGTTCAATTTCAATCTCATGTGCCAAAATTGTGAACATCATTTCATATTTCATCCATGTTTCCCTAACGAATTACCAAAAGCACTTCCAAATTACAAAAGAGGATGCATAGAAGGGGTAAGCATGCATTTGGTAGGCACTTTCCAGTTTTCAAAATATTTTCGATGTGTCGAGGGGACTGGTATTGTCTTGACGACTTCACAAAATTCATGAAAATTTCCTTGTTTCCCCTTCAACGAGTCCAAATGCGTACTGATCTTATATTTCTTGGCCAAGCAACGCATTTCATGAAAATGAACAACACGAAATCTTAATTGGAAATAAAATTACAAGGGTTTGTATGCTAGATACCGTTAGTGATTTGAAATAAAGTGCTGCATAAAAAACATTTCATGTGAACTGTTGATGTCTGTCAACCGCACAGAGATAGGAATTATCTTTGATCATATCTAAATGCTTTAGCTTCAAACTTAAAAGTATTAGATGAGCCTAAAATTTAAATTGACCGCCTTTGGACGGATCACAAGATATCTAATGACAGAAAAGAAGTCATCATGTACATATGATTTTTGTTTGTGGTTATGAATATATAATAAAGTTATAGTGTTCCTTGAACATTATTATAATCGACGTAAATGGCATCTCTGCTAATATTAATATGAAATCTATATAATTCATTGTTAGTTGAATGAGAGAAAAAGTGAGGAATCCTCTTTTGGACTGAGACTCTTACTGTGATCCTTGCTTTTATTTTTGTCCTTTTGAAAGTGGCTACTTCAGCTTCAACTATTTGGATTCTCAATAATCTTTTTTATTTCTCATCAAACGAATGACATGTTTCTCTGGAGTTCCTTTTTTTTTTTTTTGGTTCATCCATTATATATGTAAGACGTGATCTTCTTTTTTGTGTTTCATGAAAAAAATGGCATCTCTTCCTGGCAATCTTTTTTTCTTCTTTTATTAAATGAGAAACCCCTAGAATATAATGTAATGTAGGAAGAATGATATCGACTAGCCCACTTTTTTTTTCTCATGACAAATAGGAAATGCTAGACACAATTCAAATATTCGATGAATTATCTTATCACATGCAAAATTGGTGGATGATGCTTTGATTTGAAAATGAAATTGTAAGGGATAAATTTCTTAATCAATTTACTAATTTAGTGATGACATATGTGCTATCATAGTATATAAGTCTTTTAAAATTATTGTTTTCTTGGATCAACTTTTAGTGATCATTCTTAATGTTTTGTTTCATTTTATTACATTAGTTATTTTAAAAAATCAACCTAAAATTCCTATCATCGTCTAGGTTCATGATATGCTCTCATAAAAAATCCACAATACATTGTTTATGTTATATTTGGAGTTGGTGATCCTCTGAGAGGAGGAAAAAAATCATAAATACATCCTTTTTATTCCTATATTTTATCAACAACAACTATTTGTCTTTAATTTTGTATTGATTTGCTACTCTCATTGCGATTTTTTAATCTCTTAAAAATTTTCAAAACAGATTGCACTTCATCCAATATTCAACTCTTTCAAAAAAAATAAATAAATAAAAATTCGTTGACATGCAGATTCTACTGGCTCATAAAGATTATTGTTCTCTAAAACCTATTGGTTCTGGAAAAAAATTGTTATTAATTTTCAACGCTTGGAGTAAAAAAAAAATATATTAATATCTTATTGGAAATATATGATTGCAAGTATATCTAGAAGTTTTGTCTCCTATAGTTATTGTGCTATAAGTTTACAATGGAGATACGTAAATCCTATAATCCATACAATACTCAACTTTCAAGAATTCTGAAATCTCATTGAAATCCATTTAGTACTCAATTGCTTCAAAAGCTCATTGTAACTCGTAATATATTCAGCTCCTATAATTGATCTCATTGCTGTTATAAATGCAACGGCAAGCCCCGTTTCCTCCAATTTTAATCACTGGCTCTTCCAACTCTTGTTCGGAATAAATCCCACACAAATGAAGGGCTCATATCATTGGTTAGGAAGGTATGGGAAGATTTGCTTCATGAAAATGATACTTGGTAGCTTTATATGTGAAATGCAAAATGATCAATTTTGAAGTGCGAACGAGAGAAAAGGAAAGCCCTGACAAGTTGTTTTTTAAAAGTGAGATTTGCAGCTACTTGGATTGGGAAGATGATGGTTATTGGTTGAGGGAGAAAAAAGGGGAAGTAGAAAGTTATTGTAGGCAAGAATCGTTAATAATTTGCTACTTATTTACCATAGAAGAGCGAACGTAACTCCATCTTTTTAGGTTTTATTAGATAAGTCTCTTCAAACGTAATGATGGCAGAGCTAAGTTCAACTCCCTTGCTATCCAAATGACACACAAGCACATCCATATAAGAAAGATACCGCATTTGTCCAATATTTATCCACACGACATTGCACTTGCACAGATAAATATTCTCATTGACAGCATACAATAAATTATTAGCTCTTTCAATGATTCATACTTACCTGCAAATCATCCTTTAATTGATTGTTTTCACATTCAAATACCACCTATATGAGACTTTAACTCACAACACCTTCATTCATCTTGAATTTAAATTATATGAATATTGCTTGTTTTCATATATTTGAATAATTATGGTTGGAATTGTTGGGACACTAAGGAAAGTACGATAATGGGATGAAAGATTGTCATCCATTGTCTTCAAGCCATCAATAATGTGTGGTTTAGTTTTTTCCTAGTGCTATTAATTACCATCGCGTTTGACAGACATTCAAATTGGTCACCCACCAATCAATGATGTAATTAAAAGGAAGTATAGCTCTTTTATTTCTTTTTCTTTTTTATAGAACAATTCGGACATTAGTCTTTGTACGTTAGATGTGGATATCGGGTATATCTCCTTTTCTTCTTCAATTTTAATTTCAAAATTCAACTTAGAGTCTGGTTAAGGGGACTTTAATTTTGAACTTCTACTTTTAACTGGAGTTTGATCTAAATTTTTCTTGTATTGTGTTGCTCGAACTTTTCAAAAGAATAGGTACATAAATGTTAGCATCTATATAAATATATAATAACAAGCTCTTTCTTGAGGATTGCCTTTAAGAGTGACCTATAGGAGTCTAAAAGTGCAAGAGATTGATTATACCATTTGCAAGTAGTATTTTATTGCACTCTCCACTCATTTTGCCTTCAACAAGGATTACTAACCCCATTCAATACCATGAGTTTCATCTTTAAAAAAGATCAATTTAATAATTTTTAATTTTCCAAATTAGCAATTATTGAAAATTTTAACTTTTTTACTCTTCCTATAAAGTATTTCTTTAAAATATCTTATTATTTTCTCTCAATATTACAGTAATGTAGTTTGTTTTGTTCACAGAAGATTCGTATAAACTATGATACATTTTAAGGAGTAATTTATGCTCAAACACATACTTCAATTTTCATATTTGTTTATTAATATAAATATAGGGAGAACCACTTCCCATACAGGCCTAAATATCAATTCAACCCATCCCATACAGGCTCAACTATCAGTTCAACCCATCCGATAGATACCCCAAGAGCCAAAAGGTTCAACCCAAACCTACAGCAACTAAACCCTGCAGACCCAAAACCAAAGTAGAATCTGAACCCATCGTACCTCAACTATACCCTCTCATCAACCCATTAAGAGATCATGCCCAGCAACAAGGCAAGTGCTCGCCCAACCCCAAATACCCCTGGCCCAACCCTGCCCGGCCCTGCCCCCGCGCCATCGCCATCATTTGATCCTTTTTTACAATCTTATACTTTATCTAAGTCTTTTTTGGTCAAAACTTTATCTAAGTTCATTTCGACATAATTGCTGGTTTCTTCTTTTCATAAATTCATTTTGTTTTATGAACACTATGTTTCCATAAAGTGTTCTAAGTATTTCCTTAATGTTAGATGCGAGGACAGAGGATGCAGTTGTGGTTAGTCGACCAGATGATGGTGGGCTTGTCGATGAGAATGTGCCATCTCTGAAAAGAAAGCGGAAAGAACGAAGCAATCGGGAAGTTGTCAACAACTGTTGCCACTGTAGATTCCGAAAGTTGTCAACGACACATGCTACAAGATGTAGGAAAAGTTCACCCTTGTTAACAACAGAGCTAGTAGGCAAAGAAAGTAAGGAGACAATCAAAAAGATTTGTGACTACTTAATGGAGGATGAGATTGTGAGGATTGGCATTTATGGAATGGGGGGAGTTGGCAAGACAGCCATTTTAATGCATGTCCATAATAGAGTACTTGATAATCCTTCCTTCAATGATGTGTTTTGGGTCACTGTACCTCAAGAGTTTAGCATCTATGAACTACAAGACGAGATTGCCAATGTAGTCGGACTAAACAATCTCTCAAAGGTTAAGGACATGAAGAGGAGGGCGTGCATATTGGATGGACATCTGAAAAAAAAGAAGAAATCTATCTTGCTTTTAGATGGCATGTGGGTGCACTTCGAGGTTGAGGATGTGGGAATTCCAATTGAACAAGGTGGCCTTAAGGTGGTATTGACAACTCGGTCACTAGATGTGTGTCATAAAATGCTCTGTCGAAAGCAAGTCAAAATAGAACCTCTAATTGACGAAGATGATTCTTGGAACTTTTTTTTGGAGAAACTTTGTTTTGAGAAAGAAATCACTTCAGAAGTTGAAAAAATTGCAAGGTCGATTGTATATGAGTGTGGGGGTTTGCCACTTGGTATCATTGAGATTGCAACTCACATGAGGGGAGTAGAGAAAGTGCACGAATGGAAAGGCATGTTGCGGAAATTAAAAGAGTCAGGGGTGGAACTTAACGTGTTCAAAACACTGAAACTCAGTTACGTGAACGTGGGTGATTCTCGAGTGCAACAGTGTTTCCTGCATTCAATGCTTTGCTATAGAGAAGTCTCTTATGATAAAAATTATTTGATAGAGTCTTTCATAGATGAGGACTTGTTAGGTGGAATTGCCACCCGACAAGAACAACACGAAGAGGGTGACATCATTTTGGACAAAATAAGAAAAGCTTGCCTGAGGGATGTGAGAGAAAAAGAAGGGTATCTAGATGTACACCCCTTGATGAGAGGCATGGCATTGCAAATAGTAACAAGCACAACTCACATGGTCAAGGCCAATATGGGTTTGGAAGAAATTCCAGAGGAAAAATTATGGACTGATCGTCTAGAGAAAGTCTTTTTACAAGGCAATGAAATAAAAAAAATCCCATACGACATGTCGCCAAATTGCCCTAAACTTACAAGGCTATCATTGAAATATAATATGTCTCTAGAAGCCATCCCTGAATCTTTCTTCAAGCATCTGAAGGGACTGAAGGTTCTAAATCTTAGCTCCACTGGACTCATGGAATTACCGGACACTATCTCTCACTAGGAGAGCTTGGAAGCATTGTTACTTCAAAATTGTAAGAAATTATGTCGTATACCTTGTGTACGAAAGTTGGGATCCCTACGGAAGTTGGACCTTAGAGGGTGTGCAGTGCTTGAAGAAGTGCCAGAGGGAATGGAGATGTTGGTAAAGCTGACGTACCTTGACTTGCTTGGCACAAAGATCAAGGTGTTACGGATGAAGGAGCGTTGGGGAAGCTGGTGAACTTGCAATATCTGGTGATTATTTGCATGATGAATAAGAAGGTAGAGATAGAATTAACAAAGGTGGAAGGACTCTATTGCTCTGTTCCAAATGTTGAAACATTCAATGCATGTGTGAGGCTTATCGAGCAAAACAGCTCCCAACCATATGCCTTGGCACTTAGTGCATCAGGAAACTGCTTTAGGGATAAGCACGAGAGGCGTATAATCATCGAAAGTTGCCATAGTATTGTGGCAACGGTAGATGGAGAAATTGGTGGGGATGGCCGCGCTCTACTTCCCAAAAATGTGCAAGTGCTGGAAGTGGGACGGTGTAGTGGGGTGACAAGTTTGTGCAAGGTAGGCCCACTTAATAATCTAGAGGAGCTGAAGATAGAGGAATGGGAGAAGCTGGAGGAGCTGGGTGCTGTCCACTTCCCTCGCCTACGGAGACTGAATATCACTCGGTGTACCAAACTAAAGCATTTCTTGACGGAGGGACACGAGCTCCGATATCTACAATGGTTTAAAATCGAGGGCTCGGAGGAACTAGAGGTGATTAATATAGCGGCACCTTTTCTTTATAATATAAAAGTGTACAGGTGTCCTAAAATGAAGTGGGTGGTGAAATGGCAGTGGTTGGCCACTCGCCTTCCAAATCTGAGGTCCATTAAAATAAAAGATTGCGAGCAATTAGAGGAGATAGTAAGTGAGCTACCGCCGATCGGTGCAACTTGTCGTCTTACAGAGATTGATATAGAAGGATGCAGCAACCTAAAGAGGGTGCTGATGCTGCATGACGTGTCGCTCAACCTTCCTTTCCTCCAACGTGTTACAGTCGAAGACTGCATGGGCATAGAGGCGATAATAGGCGCCGTTCCTAATATGACGCAACCCTACTTCCTAAATTTAATAAACCTGACTCTAGGGCGTCTTCCGGAGCTGAAGAGCATAGATGAAGGGACCGTGAGTTGCCTTTCAATCCAATATATGAATATAGCAGAATGTCCGAAGTTGAAGAGGCTTCCTCTGATTGACGATAGTCCCCGCTATGAGGATGATATTTGGATAGATCGGCTGACGTGGCAGTCGTTGGAGTGGGACCGATCCCCTTTCCAATCTTCACTTCAACACTTAGCCATGCATCATGGTAAGTCACCCGCAAATTTTTACTTTTCTTTTATCCTCTCCATCTCCTGCGGGCCCTTGGAAGGATGCACTCCCGCGGTACAGTAAGGGCCCGTTTGTTTTCGTTTCTTTTTTTGTTTTTAAACACTTTTTCTGTTTTTTTTGTTCCAGGAACAAAAAATGAAACAAACGCGTTTGGTTGCGTTTTTGTTAGGAAGTGTTTTTTTGTTCCCGAAACACATTTGGAACAAAAAAGCAAAAAAATTATTTCTTATTTCCTAACAACTTCTCTCTCTCTCTCTTTTTTTTCTTCTTTTTTTTTCTTTCTTTTTTTTTTTGGCCGGTCGCCGGCCTCGGCCATGGCCGGCGACCGGCCGACGAGGGCGGCGGCCTCGCCCGGCCACGGCGAGGCTCGCCGGCCCTCGCCTCGCCCCATGCCGGCGAGCCTCGCCGTGGCCGGGCGAGGCGGCGGGCTCGTCGGCCGGTCGCCGGCCATGGTCGAGGCGGCCACCGGCCAAAAGAAGGAAAAAGAAAAAAAAAAAAAATAAGAAAAAAATAAAAATAAATAAGAAAAAAATAAAAAATAAAATAAAAATATTAAAAAATTAAAAGAAATAAAAAAATTATACAAATTTACCAAACTTGTTTCTATTCTTTTTATATTTAAAGCATTTACTAAACGTGTTTTTTTGTTCAAAATTGTTAGAAACGAAATATTTTTTTTTTTATGTTCCTGGAACAATTTTTAAAACGAAAATTCTACCAAACGCACCCTAAGTTTCCTTTTTGTTTTTGGTTTTTTTGGAAACTCAATACCACACTGCTAGACCTAGTGTATGACTTTTATCACAACTCGAAAGTATATCAAAATGGTTATATTATTATTGAAATTTTGGTAAAGAAAACACTACCTTCACTTTGAAAGAATAATACTGACAACAATCCTCACTCTTCTTTTTTTTTCCCTCCCTATTGTACCTTAAAAATACTACACTTCTTCATTTTGGTAGATTGTGACGTTTAAAAGTGCCAAAATGTCGAGGCAATTCTTGACTTCTACTCCATGAATCAAGCGAGTTTAAGGGAGCATGTTAAATGCTTTTTTACATTTTCTTTTTGTTGCCTATTCTGTTTTCCCTCATCTAGTACTTCTATTTTCGCTTTCAAACTCTAACCTGCTTTGTAAATTAATTGCTTCACTTTAATCAACAAATTAAACCAATGTAAATTAGTCTTTCTCGTTTTTAGAAAGGAAAACCTGTACTTGGACTTCCAATTGCATATTTGCACATATTGAATTTCTTTCTGTTTAATTTGATTAAGCTCGATTAGTCAGGGAAGACTCTAATTTCTTCACGTTGTTTACATTCTCTCTTTAATTTGATATGTCAAGGAAGTATCTAATTTCTTCAAATTGTTTTTTGTGAATCCTCGTGAACAAGGGGTGTCCAATTGGCATGATCAAAGGATATGTCAATGTATTGAAAGCTGCGACGCTATTACGGCAAGGGTAGATGGACAAATCAGTGGGGATGGCTGCAATTTACTCCCAAAAAATGTGCAAGTACTGAAAGTAGGAGGCGGCAGTGGGGTGACAAGTTTGAGCGAGGTAGGCCCACTGGAGAATCTAGAGAAGCTGATTATAGAGGAATGGGAGAAGTTGGAGGAGCTAGGTGCTGTCCACTTCCCTCAGCTGGGGGGACTGGAGATCAATTGGTGTTCCAAATTGAAGCGTCTCTCAGTGGAGGGATAGGGGCTTCCACATCTACGCTGGTTTAAAATCATAGGCTCAGAGGAACTGGAAGGGATCGATTTAGCTGCGCCCAATCTAAACTTTATGGAAGTGTGGTGTTGTCGTAAAATGAAAAGAGTGGTTGAATGGGACTGGCTGACCAGTCGCCTTCGAAATCTGAAGTCCATTAAAATATCTTATTGTGAGAAATTAGAGGAAATAATAGGTGGGCCATTCCCAATCAATGCCACTTGTCTTCTTACACAGATTAAAATTGAAAGCTGCGACAACATGAAGGGGGTGCTGCTAACGCGCGATATGTTGCTCCACATCCCTTTCCTCCAAGATATAAGAATCAAAGATTGCAAGGGCATAGAGGCGATAATAGGCTCTGCTCCCAACATGACGCAACCCTCCTTCCCAAAGTTAACACGCCTGACTCTATGGAATCTTCTGGAACTGAAGAGGATATGTGATCGGATGGAGAGTTGCGATCACATCCAATATATTGAAATATACGAGTGTCCGAAGCTGAAGAGGATTCCTTTGTGACTGCACCAACTTTACAATGGCCTCCTTTCTCCTCCCCCCTCCCTTGGACAGATTGAGATAGAAGACAAGAAGAAGTGGCAAGCGCTGGAGTGGGACCATCCCCTTGCCCGTGTCTCACTTGAACCCTTCATCAAGCTTTTTGGTGAGTTACCCACAAGTTTTACATTTCTTTTATTCTCTATATCTAACGATTGATCTCCCACAGTACAGTAAAATCACTTCTTCTTTTTTTCCGAACTTTATACCAACTATTAGGCCCAGTGCGTATAACTTTTTATTATTGCTTGAAAGTATATCAAAATGGTTATATTATTATTGAAAATTAGTTGCTGTGGCATTGTTCAAAGAATAATAATGGCAATTTTACGTAAAAGTGCCAAAGTATCGAGTCTAATTCTTAAGTTCTACTTTATTAGTTGGGACAATTTAAGAGAGAATGTCCTAACTGTTTTTTTTTTTTTACCTTTTCATTCTGTTACCTTTTCTATTTTAGCTCGTCCAGTACTCCTATTTTCAATTGCAAACTCCTTTTCGGTTTTTAAACTAATTGCTGTACTGTAATAAAAAAATGCAATCAATGTAAATTAGTTTTTCTCATTTTTAGGTGTCATTAAGCGAATGGGCCAGAGATCATGTTTTTATAAGCTCTATCAAAATGCATTGCCATACATATGTTGATAGATTTTTCATTAATAGTCATGTGGCACATATTTTCTATAAGACAATGATGATCTTTGCAAATGACTAACAAAATTTAATCGTTCTAGACCTAGAATGATGAAGGCGCAGATGATCTGCTGAGGATGAATTGTCTTCTGACGGCACTGGACAACAAAGTTATCGCCATTTCTATGTCGTCCTACTCGTTGATTTTTAAAGTACTCCGGTTTATGTGATTACATATGCTTAATTTATTTTTGTCTTCTTATCCTATTTGTGATAAGCATCTCTCTTTCTGTATTTCTCGATTTGTCTTCCTTACTTGTCACTTGTCTCTATTTTTGTTGCTTGAATAGATACTCTCCCGAGTTTCAACCCGATATGCCATAGTAGCTTTGATTTTAGAGGGACCATCTTGCAAATGTCTGGTGTATCTACGTAGCATGTGTATTCAATATGTTATTGTTTATTTCCATTGACATGGCTCAACTTTGGATCCCTTTGTAAAAATGCATAATTTTTGCTTCCATTAAAAACAACTTGCTTTCTGACGAAGAAATTCTACGTTTCGCCTCTTACTTTTACGCTTTTTTCTAATCCTTGCACTTTTAATATATCTAATTAATCCATTTCACATTTATAATTTTTCTAATTAAGTCTCTCCGACCTCAAATCCAATTGAATCTAGTTGAAGTGGCCTCCGGGGTGTCAAAAAAACCCGACCCGACCCGACCCTACCCTAAACACATTAACTCCAAATTCCAAACAAGCCAACAAACACAAACACGTTCCGATATAAATGATGATGATGATCATGAAATATTAAAAATAAAATTCAAAATAACAAAAAAAATTATTTATTCATGTTCTTATTTATATATTTGAATTTCTTTCTACTCAATAATATATATAGTGTATATATATTATCATTTTATTACATATTTTAGGTATAATAGTATAGTATATTATTTGATAGATTTTTTATTAAGGAATGCTGGAAGGGAATAAAAAAATTTAAGTAAATAAAAATGAAGTAGAAGAACCCAAATTTTAAATGAACCAATTCAAACTCAAAAAGATCACTCTAATGCTAAAAAAATGAGGGCAATGAAATTTAAATAAATAAATAAAAACCTACCCTCTTCATCCCCATCTCTATCCCTTTTCTTTCTCTAGTTCACGTTGAAATTTCATGACTCCTCCATAGGTTTTTAGTTCACATCAATGTTCCATGAAAACGGCAATAAAGACGAAGCTTCCTTTCTTTCGTAACGGTCTAGTTTATGTCAAAAGTGCAGGAAAGAGTCAAAACTCATTTTCTGTAATTTTGTGGTTATTATTGAAGTTCCACAAAAGTAGCGAGAAATGTAAAGTACTATCTTTTATAATCACAAAAATGAATGATTATATTTTCTTTCTTTTACTAGATCGGGCAATGAAGTATGAAAGATTTCTATAATCTTTATTTGAGCATTTTCAGGTTCATTTACATTGATATATCATAAATATTAAATAATGGACATGAAAGGATATGAAAATATCCATCTTGAATTCTGCGATTCACCCAATCGAGGGTGCCCTGGATTGTGCAACCTCCGATGTTCCTATGGGTTGACCAATAATCATGCTCGGCACACACACCGTTTGTTTTCAAACAAGCAAAGACAATCATGGATTATGTAAGAGGAAAGCAACTCGAAACCTGCTATGCAAATTTCCAGTTAGATTCTTGAGACATTTATTTCTTTGCTTTCAAAATTTCACAGAAATTGATTTTACGAAAATTCCATCCGGCGTTCCCAAATCACCGGCCATTTAGGAACTTTACTAGTATCTGCAGATTACTCATAAGTTGAGAAAAAAAGTTGCCAACTCCTTTCCAAATTTAGTAATTGCTGAAAAGAAGAAATTTACAATTGCAATTTCGAAATCACAGAAACATGAGAAAAATTATTTGGCAGAATATATTTAGGGGTGAGCGTGGTTCTATAGTAGATTCGAGAACCAGAGGACCGAACCTATGGGAATAGGTCCGGTTCCAAGTTCCATTTCGTCCCAATCCGGTTTCCAATTACATATTTTAGGAACCAAAAACTGGAAACCAAATCGGGGGAACCGATAGAACCCTAATTTTCCGAGACCATTAGATCTATTCTAGTTTCATTTCTTTAAAATAAACATATAACATTCATGTCTTGTTGTATCGATATCATTTTACGTTGTTGATAGACTGAGACAAATTACCCTACCATAAGTTATCCGAGGAAAATAACCGGAGGACTGTCATCACTAGGTGGTACGACTAACTCTAATTTCTTTAAATCGTTTTTTGTAGTGAAAAGGAGATGAGTGGTTAGCTTTCTTTACAACTTTGTGAAATCTTTGAGGGCTGATCTTTTGGAAGCAATATTGGACAGAAATTAGATTGGGTTAGCAAGAGAACGGGCCACGAGTCAAGTTCTTGTAAGCTAATGTGTGTGTGGCATGACATTCTGTCTAGGACAAAGACGATCTTGGTATGATTACAGTGAGGGACGTTGTAGACCAATCACCTCTGCATCCAGACTGATGAAATCCACAGATGATCCCACCGATGAATCGTCTGCTGAGAGCGGTGGACATCAAAAGTTATCGCCATTGCTAAGTCATTTGGCTCAATTGATGTCTGGGTACTTCTGGTTCCCATAATAAGATGTGCTCGATTTATGCCTTCTTTTCTTTTTTTAATAGTAACAGTTAAATGGTTGTCCAAGCTAACTTTGGTGCATCTTGAGAAGTTTATCTCCTCAAAAGATCTTAAAGGCGCACTTTCCCATAAAGTCTGGGACATTCAAATAGAATTTTACTCGTGAAATACTCCCAGCGAGGCTTAAACCTTAAGGTCACAAGAAGAGGAATAAATTTCTTGCCATCTAAGTTAATATTTTGTTGGTTTCTTTTCTTGTGGCCATATGTGATGGCCCCACTTCGTGTTTTTGTCCTCTAAATCCATCTTTCCCTACATGCATCTTGTTCGCAAAGAGATACAACTTTCTGCCTATCCAGTTCAGAGTTAGATGTACCACCTGGTGATGGTAGTCCTTAAGCACTAAATATTGCTATAGAGTCACCTTTTATTGCAGTCGACGAAAAACAAGTCAATCGATTGTACCGAACTTCAGATGATTGGCTCCGCAGTTTCATGTTCGAACACAAAATATGCAAATGGGATTTGGATGTGTTGACAAATCAACTCGAAACAAACAGGAATTGAAATTGCGAGGAAATGAAAGGACAAAGAGAGTGTGAAGAGAGGTGGAGCTCTCAAAGAGTATATGTCTACTTTATGTGCGCATGCGCACCTTTGTCTATTTGAGACTCCAAGTTCTATAACTTCACAATTGTTAGGATTCGTCGCACAATCACAAAGAAAGTAGAGAGTAACTTCATAATTGAGTTCCTTCACCACTTTGATTCTGCATGAACCCTACTTTGGATTTCTCAAAGTTGCATGTAACTTCCTCGGTATAGAGAACACTGGCCAACTGTCCCATTTTTTTTTCTTGAACTGACCCGCCTTTTCCTCCTCCATCATGCCAAAACTCACGAGATTCTACCTAGCTTCGTCAAAATATTACTACTTTTCATCCATATACTTTTACACTATTTTTTGTAAATCAATATACTTTTTATTTGTCTATCTTCACACATTTTCTAATTAAGTCCCTCCAACATCAAATTTGGTCAAATTCAGTTGACACAACCCCGGACAACGTCATAGTGTGAGGGGATTATATTTCTGTAATGCAGACGTCCGCATGACCGTTTACATTGGCAAAAGTCTTATCCACATCAACTCTACGTCTACATTGGCTATATTTTTCCACTCATGTCCACAGTAAGTATCCACCACATACTTTGGTATCATCCAACAGCCACGTCGGCTTGGTTTGGTCAGATTCGGTGCCAAGAGACTTGATAAAACATTATGAAACTAAAATGACTTGATTAGACAAATTTTAAGTACAAGAAACTTGATTAGGAAATGTGCGAAAGTACAAGATGAAAACCAGAATTTTTTCCTCGTCTAAGAGATGTAATTTTCTGCATATTCAGGATAGAGTCGACTGTACCACCTAGTGGGGGTAGTCCGTTAAGCACTAATCTTGCGGTAAACTTGCCTTTTATTTCAAAGAACTGGTGGGTTTGATGCTCTTGCACAAAGGCAGGATGATCAAACACAAACGTTTTCTTTTCAACATATCGATAGTGGGATCAGTGATGTGATAGCAACATTATGTGGAGTTTAATGCATTAATCTGACAACACTAAGAGTCGAAGGTCAGTATGATGTGTTCTCATCACGTGATGGCAACTGCCTTAAGGCTACATGAGTGATTTGAAAGATATACTTTTACAAACATTCTCCCCTTTTATAAGAGACAGATTCTGCCATCCTGCACTCTCATGTCCCAAAGGAAAAAAAGGAAAATCCTATCATCAAGAAGAGTCATTTAAGTCTACATTAATCAAGTTTAGTTTGAAGTAAGAGGATTGAGCTCCTTCATACACTCTCCCCACCTTCCATTCCAGCCATTGTATCATACAAAGGCCAATTCAGTGTCTCCGGGAGGTAAAATGCTAGTATCCCTCCCAGAATTGCACAAACCGCAAAGACCGGAAAGGGGAAGCCGCCTCCTAAGACCACCACTAAAGGCGCCAAAATCGCACCCATTTGCGCCGCTTGAGCTCCACAGCCAAGAGCCGCATTCCTCACCACGGTCGGAAACAGCTCAGCCATGTAGATGAAGAGCAAATTATACGTGCCGGCCATCCCGAAAATCCCGAGAATTCCACACACCATCCTCGCCACTTTCCATTCCCCATGTATCATCACCAAGCTCCCCATAAGACAGAATATTCCACTGAACCACTGTGTTCCGATTGCCAGCTGCTTCCTCCCGACCTTATCAAGCAATAGGGTCGTTATTGTAAAGGCTGGCATTTCAGCCACGTCGTTGAGGAACACACTAAGGTAAAGGTTGGTCTGGAGATTGACAACGTTTAGGCTAATGCCATAGTACACGACCGAACAAAGAAAGTTGATTGCCACCGCCAAGAAAAGGCGAATCCGAGTGTCAGGCGACTTCACCACATCGATGAGAGACCCTGTTATCGCATCCTTTGTGTCCATCTGATCTTTGCAGGATGGACCATCATTCGAGTTTTCATTCACTTCCTCATCAAGTGCGAGGATGACCCCATCGGGGAGGTGTTTCTTGTTGGCTTTGGCGATAGCTCGCATAAGCTTCATGGCCTCGTCAATCTTTCCCCGGACGAGATACCACCGTGGGGACTCTGAGATGAAAGGGAGGACCCCCAGAAGGAAGAGCATGGACGGAATGGAGGAAGCGATGTAGAGCTCCCGCCATGAGCGAAACACATAAGCGATGCCGGAGAGAAGAGCTATGCCGCATGAGAAGAAGTAGAAAGTGGACATTCCTGCCACTCCGCGCTTCTTTGGGCCAATAGGCTCGGTGAATAGTACGAAAGCGCATAGGCCGACCCCGCCCGTGCTAAATCCAGTAATGAAGCGGAGGAGGCAATAGGTCCAGTAATCCGGAGAGAGGGCCGTCAAGCAACCGAAGATGGCATTCAAGATACAGACCACCGTTAGAGAGCCTTTTCTTTCCAAGAACGAGTCTGAGAGATGGCCAAATGTCCCGGCTCCTGCAACATATGGCACAAGAAATCGTCAGACTATGAATACAATCCCTCAGAAATTGAAGTGTCTCAATAAAGCAGTCAGATAACGAGCTAATGCTACTGCATAATGGTTCTAATCGCTTCAGTTCCTAATGCATTCTCCTCCAGTTTCTTGCATGAGCAGGTAAACTAATCAGACGAATCTAAATTGAACTTTGTGCCATTTTGCTTCCAGTTATCACTTGGCACTCGAGGCGGGATCAGACGATTGTCCTAGGTAAAAGGATGAAAAGATAGAGAGTGATTGAGTTTAATGCTTTTCCATCAACCAGTTGAAGCCAAGAACTTATACTGCATTTGTGAGACTGAAAAGTACTTGCTATGCACCTCAACCGCAGCCAGTCATGCATTCGACAAAGCGCACACCCCAGTCAATTTTGTTTGTGTTCAGTTAAGTGAAACCATTGCAACTCTTGTCTGATGCATGTTAAGGCATTTCATGGGAAGCATAGGAGTGCTCCTTGACTGCTATAGAAAATTTCATGAAATGTCAAACACATTCCATGTTGGAGTAGCTGTCGGAAAAAGAGACTTAAAGTTCACCGGCACGAACCGTGACAATGTTTAACGTTAATAATATCTCCACCTCCTGCATAAAATTGCAAATTCCTTCGACGCACTCCATCTCATCGCCACACGCAAACATTCGGGATAAATATCAGATCCAATCAACAGTCGCGTTTAACTTTCTTCGTGGACGCTGCAAACCCAGAACCAAGAAGAAAGTTCAAAAAATAGTCCGTCCATAACAAGACGTCTTATCTCCTTTTCGAAGATCTGTCCTACATCGAAAGATTCATTCACTTGGGAAAAAAAAAAAAGAACAAGAAAAGAAACTCCCCGCAAACAAACGAATTCATCTCTTCCCTTGGACCCTACCGCTCATCTCTCCCTAAAAACATAGTTTTATCCCGGAAATAATATTGCAGAGTTTGTGATAAACAAGCAATCAAGAAAGATTCATGCAGTATTTTGTTTAATTATTTCTAATCAGTCATGCTTATTTTAAAGAAACTAATATCGTTTTGGTTCGCTTTCTTTCAAGTCAATACCATGCTACACCGCCCGACACGATTGACCTATCCATAAAGTGTGAAAGAGGCACGCCACGTGCTTTTGCCAATCGCCATTCGAAGTGATGATCAGACACTGAACAAAACACATCCATCAAATTTTTTTTTTTTTTTTTTTGGGGGTTGGTTGGAAGGGGGCGGGGGTGTAAATCACATCCATTAAAACGTCGAGACGGCCCCACCTATTGATTTGAATACTTCAACGACGAATTCAAACGCAAGAACTAGAAAAACTTCTGCTCTCAAAATTAGCAATATAAGTTTAAAAAAATAAAAAGAAAAAGATTCAAGCAAAGTCTAGAAACATAAAGCAACCAGGATGCAATAAGATACAACAGAAGCATGATCTCGAATCATCATCCAAGTAGCCAACGATTTCTAATCGGCTAAGGAATCCAATAAAACGACAAAAACCAAGAGGTAGTGGTTGATAATAATCCTGATATTTCCTTTTCTAGGGTCGACATAGAAAACATACAAAAGACAAAAAAAATTTAATTCCAAGGTCCAAGATAAACACTCTGCCCTAATCGTGCCAAGCCATTGAATTTTCTATTTCCTCTCACGCAGATTTCGCCGAAAACTGAACACGGGTCTCGTATTTTTTTAATAAGGGGTCTTGTCGATTAGTAACGTTATCCATTAACATGGCATATCCTCGGCATCAAGATTGTCGGTCCACATTAAACCCTAAAGATTCCGAACGCCAGTCCCTACTATTAAATTCAAACTGCTCGGCGACAAGATAGGAGGGCGACGAGGAAACAGAGGCTCGAGAGAAGAGACCACAAAGGCTAAAGAGGCATGTGTGGCTACAAATTGTTCAACCCTTAAATGAATAAAACAGGAAAAAAGGGAAATTCATCAGAAATAACTGACATTCCATACATTGCATGATGCTAGAGCTAGAGCTGGCGAATATTAAGTTATATTCCATATATTGCACCAAACAATAATTAATTCAATTAAATACCGCAAGCATGTATTAAGCTCTGGCAAGCGGAACGTTAGAGTAACCTCTGGATTGATTTGAGAAGGTGGATAGAGAAGAGCGGCGCACCGATCATGCACCCGCCGAAGAACAAGGCCTGGACCAGCCCTACCTTGTACTTCTCCCCGCAGACCAGCCCCCACTCGGTCACGGTGGAGCTCTCACCGCCCTCTGCCCACTCCCATGAGCCCGGGCCCATGAGCCGAAGATCCATTACAGGTTTTTGCATTAAGCTTGGAGAATCTCTCCTTTCATAGAAGACCAAGAAGCAGGCAACCGTATCATTATCTTCAGCTAAAGCAGAATATTGAGCTATGGCAAAAACTACCTGTGAGATTATATGAATACGGGGATTACTTCGAGATCTTGGGATAAATTTGAAGGATCCGACAAAGTTGTTTTGTGACAATGACGCAACAATCAAACTTGCAGCGAATCCCATAGTACATGAAAGAATGAAACATATAGAAGTGGACTGTCATTTTACTCGGGAAAAAATTCAAGAAGGGATAATCGAGACAAGATGAATTGGAACGGTAGAGCAACCTATTTTCACCAAGCCTCTATGTCAAAGACAATATGCATATCTGTTAAGCAAGCTAGGCGTCTTGGACATCTACCAGCCACCAGCTTGAGAAGGAGTATTGGAAGATATGCATTGGATCCTGGAGATACGCTCGGAATCATGCTTGATTATGATTGTGCATAAATTAGTTAGGAATTTAGATTGAGATTAGATTTGATTTCAATTGATTTCACAAAATATATTTTTGCCATTACTGTATCTTTTCTGTATTATATTTACAGAAATCTGTACAACAACAATATACAATGAAATACACATTTTTTCCAAAATTCTCGTCTTCTCCACAACTTTACGTCTTCTTTCAAAACAAAACAAAACAAAGTGGGATAATGCGTTGAAGTATGTGATTGGTATGGGTTAGAGCTTTGGACACGTAATGCTTGTTTCATGCCGAAGAATGATATTTGATTATCCCTTGTAACCTATTCTAGTACAGTTGGATGTAAATTACGTACAGAGTAAGTATTACTTGGTCCAGCAGAACTGATTTTGCCGTAAGATAGATAGCCTGGTTGACTTGAACGACATAGGCTGCGTTTGGTTCAGCATTTGCAATGGGCTTTGAGTCCAATGCAAATGCTGAAAGCCTAAAGCTACTTGAGAAAAATGCAATTGTGTTTGGTAAAAAAATTTTGCAAATTTCAATTGTGGACTGAGGTCGCCCGACCCAGCCGAGGGTCGCACGACCCAGCCGAGGGCCGCCGGAAGTCGCCCAACCTCAGGCGATCAGGGTCGCTCGACCCGGGGCCGCGCAACCCGGGCGACCGCCGCCCGGGTCTCGCGGCTGCGGCGGCCCTCGCTTGGGTCTCGCGAGGGTCGCACGACCCGACACCATCATGCGACCCTCGCGAGACCCGGGCGAGGGCCACCTGCGGCCGCAAGACCCGGTGGCGGTCGCTGGGTCGCGCGCCCCGGGTCGGCGACCCTCGCCGAGGGTCGCCCGAGGTCAAGCGACCTCCGGCCCCTCGGCTGGCGAGCCGATCGCCCTTCGCCGGTCCGGTGAAGGGCTGCTCCTTTTCATTTAAAAAATAAATAAATACGGGGGCAATAACGGAAATATGAAAAATTAATGAGGGCAGTTTAGGAAGAAAAAAATGTTTTCAGCATTCTCAAGCGCTGGCTTTCATTTGAAAGCTCCTTGAGATTGGTTACCAAACACCCATATTTGGACTGAAGGGGCTTTGGGGGCTGAATTGGCTTTCTAAATGCCCATCCAAACGCACCCATAATGTTCTTTCAGCGGGGGGAGCTTTCCTAATGAAACTCTTCAGTCGAAGCGAGTCGTTTCTTTCACTGTCATATTTAGTACAGAAGTGTTCTGCTACATCATTTTTAACCTTCCATGGTCCTAAAGTGGCTTCGGATATTTGACTGGATTGCTTATGGGGCTTTGCAGTTTTTGAGCAACGTGGATGGAAAACTTGATGAACGACCTCCTAGTTTGAAGCCCTCAAAAGTGGCATCGACTGAACTAAATGTGAGTTCTGCCACAAGTGATGCACGGCATGCATAGTTTTATTCCACAACTAAAGTGCAGCCATATCTCACATTACCTCCCGAAAAGAGTACTTTCATGATGGAGATTTATAATATGGATGGGGAATAAACTGTCTATCTAACCTTAACTGGTAGGGAAACACTACTTTGTTTTGTTGATTCACTTATTTTTTTCTTCTTTTTTCAGAAGCCTTGAAGAAAAGGACAGAGCATATTAATGGCATGCTACCACACGGTGATTGATTAATTATTTCCGTCTTTCCTTATTTTAATACAAATTAATGGAATTTTGAGCCTTTTCTGATCTCCACCCTTCCCGACGCTTTCGTACAAGTTTGCCTTTATTTATATATTTAATTGCAAAAACTATAACTCTGTGAAGATGTGGAACAAATGATGCTTATCTCTACTTTGTGCTGTAATTAGGTTGCATTGGTGAGTTTAATTCATAAATTAATTATTTGATTGTTTGATGAACCCGCCTTCTATATGCGTTGTGATTTGGAGTATCAGGTGCAAGTCAAATGCTCATTGACATACATGGACTTCGAGGGATGTGCAGACACCCGAGCAATAAATCAATACTCGCCCATGTCGCCCCCCTAAAGCTCGTAAGGCTACATGCTTTCAGTGGTTTGAAGGATGACCAGAGACTGTTGGGTCTCTATATCAACATCCAACTATGTCATTATGCTCCAAAGGCAGTCATGGTTCAGAATCCTAAAGCATCTTAGTGTCCGTGCAGGCAGATATCATGCCTGCTGATATAAGTAGTTCTCATTGTTTTCCATCTAAAGTGAAATTTCACCTGGTGATGCTCGCAATTTCATCTGGAAGATACAACTTATTACCGCACAAGATTGTAGCACTTATTTTGCTGGTCAAATGATAGTTATTATGTTGATGTACTTTTTCAACTAAGCATAATTGCATTGCAAGATATAACTATATGATCTGTTGAGTATAACTCATGTATTGTACTTTTTGGAGCTATGGTGCAAGGATCAGCTGAGGCAGCAGAGCATTTGAAGCAACACTGCTTGAAAAATATCTGCCCTCAAGTCTATGCTCTTTAAATCGAAGAAGCAATTTATGTCAGTCTGATTTTATGTGCTTATAAGGTACTTGAAGACATGCTATGTATTCTAAGGAATCGTGATGCTGCAACTATGTGTCTTGTGAATCTTGTTTTGTGACAATTTGGTGCAAGTTTCTGAGAAATCAACGAGGAATATGCTTATTAAGAAGGTGAGCTCAGGTTTTAGTTGCTCTTCATAAAAATCGATGGATGTTTTCTTTTCATGTTTGAGTGTATGATGTTGATGGATTACACTGCTAGGGGGATTACGAAATAGGATGGATCGATGCTGCAGTTGGAAAGACAGAGAATGGAATGTTGTCTTCGCTTCATCTGTCAACTTCAGCACCGCTACATAAATCAGAACTTGTAGGTGATTTGAGGTAGACAGACTTCAAACGGTTCCAAGCCAGCTAACATGGCTTTGCTTCTCCAACATGAGTAATGATGATGGCTTTTGAGTTTTGACCCAATGGGCAAGACAGTCCGACAGGGCTTGACACAATCGTATGTCGAACTTTGGTGTTTGCAGGTAGAATTTGCAGGTACCGCTCTGTCCCAAACCCCCTCCGCCCCGATCAAAGTAGTCGGAATGGTATAGTTCTTCATGATTGAATTTGCCCTTGTCCAATCCATATCGAGGGAAAGAATTATAAATACCTTCTCTACCTTTTGTTTTTCTACCCAGTCAAAGATTCCATGCGTTCTGATTTTGCAGGGCAGTTTCTTTGGCGCTCAGTAGATCATCTTCGAGTGACCTCTCGGTGAGATTATTACAAGATTCATGAACCATTTGTAATCACATCTGTATCCGCTTTGAGATTAGACACAATTGTAATTCTACTCTACTTACGGGGTAAAGAAGTCTATGCCGTGTCAATTTATTCTGTTATGGGCTTATTCCTCATATTACCGATGGCAAATGCCACCTCTACAGGCTGCTCCAGATGACGTTCAGACTAGTGGCTACCGATTAGTATAAGATTAGTATAAGGTTTACAATGATGAAAATCACAAACTAATGCAGTTGTGATAAATTTATCATAAACTAATTTTTTAATCATCAAAAACCTCAAACTGATACGTATATGACAAATTTATTCAAATCAATTTTTAATTACAAAAAACTCAAACTTGTACATTTGTGATAAATTTACCCTCAATTAGTTTCCGTTAAATTAAATTAATATCATGAAGAATCGCAAACAAGTACACATGTGAAAAATGGAAGGTAAAATCCTAAACAAGTACATTTGTCAATTGCATGTGTCATCCTATTAGGTAATTTGACAGTAAAATTTAACGAAAATTAATGGAGAATAAATTTATCATAAATATACCAGTGAAAATATTAAGCATAATAATATATAATTCACACGAATGGAACCACTTGCAAAACATAAAAATCATGAAATTCATATTATCATGGTTAAGCTATATCATAACCCTAATAAAAGAAAATTAGAATATAGTAGAAGAATAAATAAGAATATAAATCAAACCTAATATCTTGAATTAAAGAACAAGAATTATGTCATCACTTTTGTCTTTTCTTCAAAATATTTGAAAAACTCTCAAAACAATGAAAATGAAAAACGATCTAAAAAAACCTAGTTGCCATCCTCAGCTCTAAATGTTCTCCTATTCATCTCTAATAACATCTTTCTTGGATGGAGGCATAAGGGAAAAAATTCATGGTACTTCTTAGAATTGAATTTTGATTCGAAATGTATAGCGATTCATTTGTGATTCGAAAAAATTGTATCTGTAGCGTATGTAAAATAACTCTTTATCATCAATCTGATAAGATTTTCAATGAATTTGTAAGTAGAATTCTGAATTTTTGTGCGCAAAAGGCATTAAAATTACATTCATTCACAAAAAAACAAAAATTGATGATCGAAAGTTCTGATCATATATTTTTATAATTAAGAACTTTGATGATCAAAGATAGAGATTTCCTCTGGATTTATTACCTTATGTTAGCCGTTTTAACATGCGTAAAAAATGGATTATAATTAGTAATGACTACACCGCGACGGCAACTTGGATTCACCTGAAAAGATGGCCGATCCTCCTCCCCTCCTACCTCCCCTGCTCCCAAAACCCTAGCGTCCGGCCCCCACTCCTGCGAGGCCTCCTTCGGCAACGGCTTCACTCGCCACCTCGACGGCGGAGGAGGAGGCCGCGGGGGAGGATGGTTCCGGTGCTTCACGCTCGAGAGCTCCATCTGCGAGGGGAAGGCAGCAGAGGATGTCGCCGGAGAGGATCAGGATGGCGGTGGGAGGAGAAATGTTGGACGGCGTGATGGGTTGAGCGAAGAGGAGGAGGAGGAGATGCCGGTGTTCGAGGACGGCGCGTTCCAGATCGCCGAGGGCGGGGGTGCCCGCGAGTTGGGGTTTAGGAGAGGGCAGAGTCTCGTGAACTATGATTTCTTGGAAAATCATGTGGACCAGGGTAAGCGGCATCCGGCTTGTACTTTGATCGGGTCAATTCGTGTCGTCAAACCGGGAGAGTTGCAGTGCGATCAGGTTAGGCTTTTATCGATCTGTTTGTCCTCGTCTCTGTTCTAGTTGTGTCGTTTAGAATCCAATTTATTGGAATCTGGAATTTAGTGGTGGTATGGGAATTCGACATTGTGATAATGATCAATGGCTATTGGCTATGGAGTTCCAGAATTATGTCATTTGTTAGGGGAGTGCAGTGCATTTGCCATGCATTTCTGGATGTGGAATTAATTGAACGCTATTGGAGTTAGGGGATCGGTGATAATGAAAAGCTAAATATGCTAACAAGTGATTAATTATCTCCTTGATTCTGGAAAAGATGGGAACCGCACAGATTGGAAAGATCTAGATTCCAGGTAAATTCAGTTGGACAGGTGGTCTTTTGTGGTAGCTGTTCCCATTCATGATCGATTATGGCTGTGCAGAACCAATGGTTATTGCGAAGCTCGAAATTCTGGCTAAACTGAAATTGCAATTGGCTGATTATGTATTCCCTAGATTCTGGGAAGGATGAGAACAAAAGTTTTGAGGAACTAGAGTCTAGACTAATCTGGTTGGACAGGTGGCTTTTTTCGTGCTAGCTGATTATCTGTCATCTTATGTGGACTATTTCTACTTTTCTCTGTTTTCTCTGCTCTTCATTTCATTTTATCTCTCTCTAACATTATCTCTCTTGATGCCGCAGTGGATTGAGGAGCCAACAATTCTTCATCACCCGCTTTGAATATGCAAACTTTTCACGCGGTTACTGATTGGTACGATGCATACATTTCCTCCGGGGTCACTGAATTACTGTATCGACCTGATGTTATCTTTGTAGACGGGAATTCATGTTCTAGTGCTTATGATTTCCGCATGTGTGGAATATAGTCTTGTGGGTGTATGAAATCATTTTGTTCTCTTCCTGTTTATGGGATAATGGGTGTATACCACACCGTTTTTAGGTGGTACCACAGATTTTAGATAGTGAAAATTGGATGTATATGTGGCACCATGGTCGGCATGACTAAACAGTGTTTGGCTGTAACAACAAGAAGTAGCCTGAAACACGAAAAATCAGCTTCAGTACAAGTTGAAAGAACCTTTGTTCTCCTTGTTTAGGAATTATAGCGGGATGAGAGTAAAGAATTTTAGACACATGTTTCTTTCAACAATTAGTTTTTGATAGAGGGTATAGATTGATCAAAGTTACCAGAATTATCTTCAGTCGAAAATCTGTAATAGTCTTTTGCATCTAGAGAGAATTTAGTTATCAAGGAAACTCAGTCTTTCTTATTATCATTATTCTTTCATGTTGTTATCCCCTTCCGAGGAGTATGCTTGATATGCATTTTGTGCAAGTTCATTGGACAGTTTGAACTTTTGGCAAAATTGAGTGTTTAAAATGGTCTTAAGTGCTCCACGCATGATTTCATATTGTAACCCTCTTTATTTGGTCAGTGTTCAGCGATTGTGCTTATCCTCATCAATGTGGTTATATCCACGTACTGGATAAAGTATGGCTGATTTTGAGGGGAATGTCAAGAACCATGCTTACAAAACTGTGGGTACCGAAACTTACAGCGCTTTTGACAAAAACAATTGTGTAGCATTTAATATAGTAGAAGCAGGGCTATGTCGATTCAGTCCGTGCCCTAACAAGCCTATGGTTGTCTATGCCTTGAGAATTTAGAAACCTCTATTAGAAACCTCTAGGTTTCCTTAATAGCAACTAGAAAAGTTTTTCTGATAGGCTAATTTCAAGTGCTATCTCTAAAAAGTGCCTTAACTCCTTCAGAATATTCAACACATTGATACTATACCAATGGATTTTTTCACCTACTTATGCTAGACTATTATCTTGATCACGTAATTTATGCTAAATGATAAGATTCTCATATTATCTTGATCACAAGCCTATGTGTGTGTGCGTGTGTGTGTGTTTTTTTTTTTTTTTTTGCTTTCACTAATTTGCCAAAACATTTGTTTATGATGACAGCAACACAATTGCGGTAATAGTAAAGGGCCTAGCTATATGGATCCTTTTTTTGCCATTGCAAAGCAAGTTCATGTTGTAAATGTTCTCCAGGGCTTAATTAAGCGGGCTAAGGCTCTTAATGGCAAGCTTACATTCGTCTATACTACACAGAACAATGCGCATAACGACTTGACAAGGAATGTCAATTTGATGTTGTTCAGGTTCCCTGAGCGTCGTGCATTATTCTTCCCTTTATTCAATTGTGCAACGTGAATATTTCTCCTCGCCCTAATCCATCGCAACTAGGATTTCCGATAACAAACCGTTCCCCCTTCATTCATTCTTTCTTGAATTTGAACAAATGTGCTTTGTCTGAGTTATCGGGAACATGTGAAAGAACGTGTTGGTGACAAGGGAGCAAGAAACCTGCATTGGTAAATAGGTTGGGGATTGAGCAACTTCTACATCTAACTAGTTACAACCTGAAACTTACATGAGGGAAGAATGGGTTAAATCCCGATCACAAATTTCAGGACTTATAGTATATTTATCCACTTGTTGATTAAATCCACTTCTTGATTGAATCCACTCGAGGATTTTGCAATCTCCTGGATTGTAAAATTAGATATGAACACTATCCATTTACAGGATAACTACGTTGTCATCTAGCAACCAATATGCTTATTTGTATATGTTCCCCTTTAATTGAAGTGACTGCCTCATTAATGGAGTGGAAAATGATCTCTGGAGACCATATTCACTTGTGGTCAAGGTCATCTAAACTCCTGATTAAAAAGGTTACTACTAGAACTATATAACATAAGAATGAATTAGTTTTTCTAAATAAAATCATATTTAGCTCATTTTTGGCTAGATTTTATAATAATCTTAAGCAAGAAATTCCTTAGTCCGTTATAGGCATATCTTCTTTGACCCATCTGCATGTGACATCAATATGCGGTGAGACCGAATGCCTACTATCAATTAAGCAAACAATAATCACTTCAACTACAAATTCTCACACAAAATTTCATGAACAGTTCATGCCTATTTGAAATGAGCTACAATAAAACATAAATTTAGATGGAGGAAACCATACCTTATAATAATCATAAATTGTCAAGTAATCCGTCGATTTCTCAACTTTCAAAATTGAAAATGTGGATTTTCGTTAGCCGTTAATTTCTCTTTTGTATTTCGCAAACGCTATGCGTAGTTGGGTACATCTAAATCTCAAGGTCAATTGTACAAAGGAAAAATTTTGGGTGCATGGTAGAAAAATCCTTGGTTTTCTTTTAATAAAAAATATGTGGCTTTTAGGTCAATCATACACCAAAATTGAAAAACACTACAAATCGAAACAATTGTCCTAGGTAGAAACTGAAAAAATTGCTACGACCACTCCAAGCACAAACCACTTTTCGCCGTGGCAAGAAACTGAAGATATCGCACGGATTCCCCGGTTGGACGATAACGGTAACCTTCTCTCAATTGTTTCCATGCAAGCTTAGATGGCGGAAAGCCACGCCAAAGTCCAAAAGGTTGGGGGAGGACGCTTATGTTGTATATGCAGAACGAAAGGAGAGCTGCCCTCAATAGGCCTAAATCCCTAGAGCAGGTACTCGCTCCGTCTCTCGGTCACCAATTTCCATCATGGAACTCCTATTCGTATGTGTGTGTTCATTGTTGTGATTTGAGAGACGATCGACGTGGGTCATTTTAGTTGAGTGATTCTTGCCACGAGGAGAAGGCTTTGAGACTGCGAAGAATGCTTTCGTGGGCTTTTTGTCTTGATCGCAAACTGCATTGGCAGCTGCAATTTCTAAGGAATGCGTACGGTACTATTTGAATGAGTCGCGTGATTGTGGTATCCGTTCTTGTGAGCTCATTTGTTGATCGTTGATCGGGTTATAAATCTTTTGATATCAGAAGGTAAGCGAGAAATGATGCTCTTGGGTTGATGAATCAAACTATGGTTGCAATTGCACGGTCCACCTATGTCACACTTTGGCGCACGCGCGTGCCCACAAGCACATTATTTTGAAGACACAGAAGAAATGTGATCTGATTTTTTTTTTTCCCTTCCCTTTTCTCATTCCGGGATTGATCCGACTTGCCTTGAAGCAGTAATCACTCTCTTGACAGGAGCTTTGGATGCTCAGTTTGCAAGTGCGATGCTCGACAGATATATATCGAATCCCAGCTGAAGCACCTTGATCATTTTTTTTTTTTTATATAAAAAAAAAATTGGAGACAGGTGGTGGCTACTACTAGTTTTGTAAATCTCGTTACAGATTCTCTCTTATTGTTGGTACCCTAATATGGTTGAAAACTGCTGTTCCCTGCTTAACTGTCATAGATTATCTCTTACTTGAAGAAATTGGAATAAATGTCACTTGGATAGTTTTGTGAATCGCATTGTATTCCTTACCTAGGAAAGCAGAGATCAGTAAGACAATTTGGACCTTTCGTGGTGAATTTGCAACATTTTACTCTATGGCTCTCCAGTGCACTTTTGCATGGAAATTTTACGGTCCGATCAAAGTGTGTTGTCAGCCGTCTAACTAAAAATTTTGTGTATGTCAATCATCGAATTGATTATGGAAGAATTGCAATGCTGGACCATATATCAGCCTACACTACATTATTTTGTAATAAGATAACATAAAAATACACTCAGAAAAATTATTAAAAAAGTCATAAATTTTTTATAATTGTGTCAATTCAATCATAATTAATTTTTTTGTTAATTAAGTTTTAAATCTACCAATTCAGCCCATTCGATCAATTTTGATTGAAAATTATTGATATAAACACCGGCTATCCGATATGTTGATATTGATGTAGACAATTTTAATATTTTTCTATTATCTATCTATTTTTCCTTTATTTTTTTCTTTATTTTTTTCCCTATCTGCTTCCTCTAGTCCAACTCCGAACCTTTACTACTGGTGAGGCGGACGTGGCAAGCCGGATCTGGATCATTTCTTCGCCAGCAAACCTTTTTTGTTTGACTACCCTAACCACCTGTTGTTGTTGAATAGTGGTTGGAAGATTTGTACCAGGGACAAGTCTCTATTTCTCTTTTCTCGGACGCATTCAGCAAACCTCCTTTTGTTTGACTTTCCCCAAGCCGGACCTCCATCATTTCTTCGCCAGCAAACCTTTTTTTGTTTGACTACCACGGCCTATTATTATTATTATTATTATTATTATTATTATTATTATTATTATTATTATTATTTCTTTACTTCATAGTGGCTAAATGATGGTTGAAGACTTTGCCCAGGGCCAAGTCTCTATCTCTTTTTCTCATACACATCCAACAAACGCCTTTTTGTTTGACTTTTCGCAAGCCAGATCTCGATCATTTCTCCGAGAGCAAACCTTTTTTGTTTGACTACCATAGCCTCTTGCTTTTTGCTCCCGTGAAAATTGCTCTGGGGCATTCACAGCCAACTCTTGGTTGGATTCGTGGATGGTAATCACGATCTGGGACTCAGAATTTCAAGAGCAGCTTTGGTTCTTCTTCTGGTACGTATCGTATCATCCCCACTCATATATATCTGTTTTAGCGATCTCTCATGCTCTTTTTTAGGACTTTTTGTTTTGGTCGGACTCTTTTTTGGGACTTCAACTGACAAAAAAATTGAACAAAAAGAGTTGTGGTGACTAACTCGTTCCTAAATCATGTCTGGTCTTGTTTCGGAAACGACTGTTTTGGAGTTTTTTTTATCTATGTTACGTAAGATAGTAATTCCGGCGAGCAGAGAGCGAAGATTTAAATTGCTTTATGGAAAATAAATTACATAATTAGCTGAGTGGCCAGTCAAGCGCCGGGTCAGAATGCTATAGATCCATGTCTGAGTCACATTGCAAATCTCAACTTAAAGTAACTAGGAAAGCCGCCGGTCAAGCCATACTTGATGCGAGTAGTTTACCGTGCATCCTTGGACTAATTAACATTCAAAGAACTCAAGTAAATGGAAAACTTGAGGGTGCAGCTTAGCCCGGCCATGAAATTTTGCTGTAAGCAGAGTCAAGGGGCGAGATTAGGTGCTGAAGGGAGAATGCATCATAGAGAGATTACCCAAGAAAGAGTGCGCACACCATGAACATTGAACAAGAAAGAAAACCACGTTCCCGAAGAGAAGATAACATTGAAAAAACAACAAAAATCAGTTACAAATCTGAACAGAAAAATTTCCAGAACCCAATTAAACATGTTTTGTTCATATCTGAAAAAGAAAAGAGAATTTGGCTAGAAATGAGGGTGGGGGTCACTGAGGCAGGGCCTTTTTTTTTTTTTTTTTTTTTTTTTATTGAATGAGGATTGACGAAGACTCTGAATCAATTCCCAAGTCCAAAATTTATTGTCTTACAGACCCCGACGCCACTCTTTACCCAAGAAATCGAAGGTCTTCCTGGAAGTCTATCTGCTCATTCTTTTGTGGGATCCAGGGAAAATGCCCAGAGAGACGGACCCTTTTCGGAAGCATGTAGAGTTCCAGCAGAACAAGTGGAAGTGTAAATTCTGCGACAAGGAGTATGCTGGAAGTGCAACCAGGATCAAAGCCCACTTAGCTGGAGTTCGAGGATATGGGATCAATGACTGCAAGGACGTCGATCGCAGAGTGAGATCGAACGCCCGAAAAGCGTTGAAGGGTAAAGGAGCGACAGAATCGAGCAATGGATCAGAAGGCAATGTTGAAGAGGGTCCACATCAGCTCGGGACTGCGAACAATGACAATGCTCGGAGGGAGACTTCATTCGCTGCCATGCGGTTCGTAAACTCTAATGTCATGAGCGCTGTCGATACAAGTTCATCAGCCTTTCTTTCATTGCCTCAAACAAATTTGCCTAGTCAGTCTCTTCCTACTCAAATCATGATCCAAGATATGGACTTCTCATCCTGGTCACTACCCCATGAATTTCATGCTGATGATTCTAATAGTCAGCTGCCGAATTTAAGTTATCCTAGTCCAGCTCTCGCACCTGAAGTTTTGACTAACATGCCATGACCCCTGAATGCAAAAGAGGGAGAACACAATACAGAGGTTCCACAAGGTATGTGCATCTTCCAATTCACTATATGTTAAAGCTCATGCAAGACACTTAAACTGTCTTTTAATCCTTACCTAAGAATAGGGATATAGGCAGGACGCTCAGATATATATTAGTAATAGAAATCACAGAATAGACCGGAATTAATTGCAAGAGAGGAGTTTGATAAGAGTCAGTTTTGAAAATGGGCGGACAAATGCTTCGAAGGGTGACAGTCAAATCTTGAAAAGTCATGGCTCTCTCTATTACCTCAGATCACCTACATAAAGAGCATTCGCTTTCAAACAAATGATAAGAGTCATATGAAACATAGGAGCTATAAATTAAAGTGCGATAACTTGTCGCACAAATTGTTGCCTGTAAATAAGTTCTCCTCATTAGTGACTCGGGAGATGGACACTTATACTGCACATAAGCATCAGTCTAATTTCAATCTCATGCACCAAAATTGTGACGTCAGCTCATATTTAATCTATTTTACCTAATGAATTACCAAAAGTACTTTCAAATTAAGAAGGAGAATGAATAGAAGGCAAGCTTGTATTTGGTTGGGCCCTTTGTAGTTTTCAGAATATTTTCGATGTTTTGAGGGGACTGGCATTGACTTGACTACTTTATAAAAGTCGTCAAAATTTCCTTTTTTCCCCCTCAAGGAGTCCGACGGTGTACCGATATATCTCATAGTTCTTGGCCAAGCAACACGTCTCACGAAAATTAACAACATGAAATCTTAATTGGAAATAAAATTACGAAAGAAGAGTTCAAATTAAGTGTTTTTTTGCTAAACCCAGTGATTGAAAAGGTAGTGCTGTATTAAAAATTTTAAATTGAGACGATTGAGGAATTATTTTGTCGAATGCAAAATGGGTGGATGATGCTTTCATTAGAAAATGAAATCAAGGGATAAATTTCTTAACCGATTTGCTAATTTATGCATGACATATGTGCTAGCATAGTATATAAGTCTTTTTAAAATTATTGTTTTCTTGGATCAACTTTTAGTGATCATTCTTAATGTTTTGTTTCATTTTATTACATTAGTTATTTTAAAAAATCAACCTAAAATTCCTATCATCGTCCAGGTTCATGATATGCTCTCATAAAAAATCCACAATACATTGTTTATGTTATATTTGGAGTTGGTGATCCTCTGAGAGGAGGAAAAAATCATAAATACATCCTTTTTATTCCTATATTTTATCAACAACAACTATTTTTCTTTAATTTTGTATTGATTTGCTACTCTCATTGCGATTTTTTAATCTCTTAAAAATTTTCAAAACAGATTGCACTTCATCCAATATTCAACTCTTTCAAAAAAATAAATAAATAAAAATTCGTTGACATGCAGATTCTACTGGCTCATAAAGATTATTGTTCTCTAAAACCTATTGGTTCTGGAAAAATTTTGTTATTAATTTTCAACGCTTGGAGTAAAAAAATTTAAATATCTTATTGGAAATATATGATTGCAAGTATATCTAGAAGTTTTGTCTCCTATAGTTATTGTGCTATAAGTTTACAATGGAGATACGTAAATCCTATAATCCATACAATACTCAACTTTCAAGAATTCTGAAATCTCATTGAGATCCATGTAGTACTCAACTGCTTCAAAAGATCATTGTAATTCGTAATATATTCAGCTCCTATAATCGATCTCATTGCTGTTATAAATGCAACGGCAAGCCCCGTTCCCTCCAATTTTAATCACTGGCCCTTCCAACTCTTGTTCGGAATAAATCCCACACAAATGAAGGGCTCATATCATTGGTTAGGAAGGTATGGGAAGATTTGCTTCATGAAAATGATACTTGGTAGCTTTATATGTGAAATGCAAAATGATCAATTTTGAAGTGCGAACGAGAGAAAAGGAAAGCCCTGACAAGTTGTTTTTTAAAAGTGAGATTTGCAGCTACTTGGATTGGGAAGATGATGGTTATTGGTTGAGGGAGAAAAAAGGGGAAGTAGAAAGTTATTGTAGGCAAGAATCGTTAATAATTTGCTACTTATTTATCACATGATTAGAGAAGAACCAACGTAGCTCCATCTTTGTAGGTTTTATTAGATAAGTCTCTTCAAACGTAATGATGGCAGAGCTAAGTTCAACTCCCTTGCTATCCAAATGACACACAAGCACATCCATCTAAGAAAGATAACGCATTTGTTAAATATTTATCCACACGACATTGCTCTTGCACAGATAAATGTTCTCATTAACAGCATACAATAAATTATTAGCTCTTTCAACGATTCATACTTACCTGCAAATCATCCTTTAATTGATTGTTTTCACATTCAAATACCACCGATATGAGACTTTAACTCACAACACCTTCATTCATCTTAAATTTAAATTATATGAATATTGCTTTTTTTCATATATTTGAATAATTATGGTTGGAATTGTTAGGACACTAAGGAAAGTACGATAATGGGATGAAAGATTGTCATCCATTTCCATTGCCTCCAAGCCATCAATAATGTGTGCTTTCGTTTTTTCCTAGAGCTATTAATTACCATCTCGTTTGATAGACGTTCAAATTGGTCACCCACCAATCAATGATCTAATTGAAAGCAAGTATAGCTCTTTTTTTTCTTTTTTATAGAACAGTTAGGACATTAGTCTTTGTACGTTAGATGTGGATATGAGGTATATCTCCTTTTTCTTTCCAATTTTAATTTCGAAATTCAACTTAGAGTCTGGTTAAGGGGACTTTAATTTTTAACTTCTAGTTTTAACTTGAGTTTGATCTAAATTTTTCTTGTATTGTGCTGCTCGAACTTTTCGAAAGAATAGGTACATAAATGTTAGCATCTATATAAATATATAATAACAAACTCTTTCTTGAGGGTTGCCTTTAAGAGTGACCTATAGGAGTCTAAAAGTGCAAGAGATTGATTATACCATTTGCAAGTAGTATTTTATTGCACTCTCCACTCATTTTGCCTTCAACTAGGATTCCTAACCCCATTCAATACCATGAACTTCATCTTTAAAAAAAGATCAATTTAATAATTTTTAATGTTGCAAATTAGCAATTATTGAAAATTTTAACATTTTTACTCTTCCTATAAAGTATTTCTTTAAAATATTTTGTTCTTTTCTCTCAATCTTACGGTAATGCAGTTTCTTTTGTTCAAAGCATTAAGATTCGTATAAAATATGATACATTTTAAGGAGTAATTTATGCTCAAACACATACTTCAATTTTCATATTTGTTTATTAATATAAAATATAGGGAGAACCGCTTCCCATACAGGCCTAAATATCAGTTCAACCCATCCCATACAGGCTCAAATATCAGTTCAACCCATCCGATAGATACCCCAAGAACCGAAAGGCTCAACCCAAACCTACAGCAACTAAACCCTGCAGACCCAAAACCAAAGTAGAATCTAAACCTATCGTACCTCAACTATACCCTCTCATCACCCATTAAGAGACCATGCCCAGCAACAAGGCAAGTGCTCGCCCAACCCCAAATACCCCTGGCCCAACCCGGCCGCCCCCGCGCCCGCGCCCACGCCATCGCCATCATTTGATCCTTTATTTACAATCTTATACTTTATCTAGGTCTTTTTTGGTCCGAAACTTTATCTAAGTTCATTTCAACATAATTGCTGGTTTCGTATTTTCATAAATTCATTTTGTTTTACAATGTTTTCATGAAGTATTATAAGTATTTCCCTAATGTTAGATGCGAGGGCAGAGGATGCAGTCATGGTTAGTCGACCAGGTAATGGTGGGCTTGTCGATGAGAATGTGCCATCTCTGAAAAGAAAGCGGAAAGAACGAAGCAATCGAAAAGTTGTCAACAACTATTGCCACTGTAGATTCCGAAAGTTGTCAACGACACATGCTACAAGACGTAGGAAAAGTTCACCCTTGTTAACAACAAAGCTAGTAGGCAAAGAAAGTGAGGAGACAATCGAAGAGATTTGCGACTATTTAATGGGGATGAGATTGTCATCATTGGCATTTATGGAATGGGGGGAGTTGGCAAGACAGCCATTTTAATGCATGTCCATAATAGAGTACTTGATAATCCTACCTTCAATGATGTGTTTTGGGTCACTGTACCTCAAGAGTTTAGCATCTATGAACTACAAAACGAGATTGCCAATGTAGTTGGACTAGATAATCTCTCAAAGGTTAAGGACGTGAAGAGGAGGGCATGCGAATTGAATGGACATCTGAAGAAAAAGAAGAGATCTATCTTGCTTTTAGATGGCATGTGGATGCACTTCGAGGTTGAGGATGTGGGAATTCCAATTGAACAAGGTGGCCTTAAGGTGGTGTTGACAACTCGGTCACTAGATGTGTGTCATAAAATGCTATGCCGAAAGCAGGTCAAAATAAAACCTCTATGTCGGGGAGATGATCCTTGGAACTTATTTTTAGAGAAACTTTGTTTTGAGAAAGAAATCACTTCAGAAATCAAAGAAATTGCAAGGTCAATTGTAGATGAGTGTGGGGGTTTGCCACTTTGTATCATTGAGATTGCAACTCACATGAGGGGAGTAAAGAAAGTGCATGAATGGAAAGGCATGTTGCGGAAATTAACAGAGTCGAGGGTGGAACTTAACGTGTTCAAAACACTGAAACTCAGTTACATGAACTTGGGTGATTCTAGAGTGCAATAGTGTTTCCTGCATTCAATGCTTTGCTACGGAGAGTACTTTTATGATAAAAATTATTTGATAGTCTTTCATAGATGAGGACTTGTTAGGTGGAATTGCCACTCGACAAGAACAACATGACGAGGGTTACATCATTTTGGACAAAATAGAAAAAGCTTGCCTGAGGGATGTGGGAGGAGAAGGAGGAGAACGACACGACGACGGTGACATCATTTTGGACAAAATGAGAAAAGCTTGCCTGAGGGATGTGGGAGGAGAAGGAGGAGAAGGAGGAGAAGAAGAAGGAGAAGAAGGAGAAGAAGAAGAATATTGGTATTCGGGAGAAGAAGGAGAAGGAGAAGATTGATATCAGGCTGTACATCAGTATCCGGGTGTACACCCCTTGCTAAGAGACATGGCATTGCAAATAGTAACAAGCACAACTCACATGGTCAAGGCCAATATGGGCTTGGAAGAAATTCCAGAGGAAAAATTTTGGACTGATCGTCTAGAGAAAGTCTCTTTACAAGGCAATGAAATAAAAAAAATCCCATACGACATGTCGCCAAATTGCCCTAAACTTACAAGGCTATCATTGAAATTTAATATGTCTCTGGAAGCCATCCCTAAATCTTTCTTCAAGCATCTGAAGGGACTGAAGGTTCTAAATCTTAGCTACACTAGACTCATGGAATTACCGGACACTATCTCTCACTTGGAGAGCTTGGAAGCATTGTTACTTCAAGAATGTGAGAAATTATGTCATATACCTTGTGTACAAAAGTTGAGATCCCTACGGAAGTTGGACCTTAAAGAGTGTGCAGTGCTTAGAGAAGTGCCAGAGGGGATGGAGATGTTGGTAAAGCTGACGTACCTTGACTTGCGTGGCACAAAGATCAAGGCGTTACCAGAAGGAGTGTTGGGGAAGCTGGTGAACTTGCAATATCTAGTGATTAATTACATGATGTATAAGGAGGTAGAGGTAGAATTAACAATAGCGGAAGGACTCTATTGCTATGTTTCGAATGTTGAAACATTCAATGCATGTGTGAGGCTTGTCGAGCAAAACAGCTCCCAACCATATGACCTGGCACTGATTGCATCAGGAAACTGCTTCTCAAGGAATAAGCACGAGAGGAAGCGTATAATCATCGAAAGTTGCCATAGTATTGTGGCAACGGCAGATGGAGAAATTGGTGAGGATGGCCGCGCTCTACTTCCCAAAAATGTGCAAGTACTGGAAGTGGGACGGTGCAGTGGGGTGACAAGTTTGTGCGAGGTAGGCCCACTTAATAATCTAGAGGAGCTGGAGATAGAGGAATGCGAGAAGCTGGAGGAGCTAGGTGCTGTCCACTTCCCTCACCTACGGAGACTGAATATCACTCAGTGTACCAAACTGAAGCATTTCTTGAAGGAGGGGCATGAGCTCCGATACCTACAATGGTTTAAAATCAAGGGCTCGGAGGAACTAGAGGGGATCAATATAGCGGCACCTTTTCTTTATAATATAGAAGTGCACGGGTGTCCTAAAATGAAGTGGGTGGTGAAATGGCAGTGGCTGGCCACTCGCCTTCCAAATCTGAGGTCCATTAAAATAAAAAATTGCGAGCAATTAGAGGAGATATTAGGTGGGCTACCGTCGATCGATGCACCTTGTTGTCTTACAAAGATCGAAATAGCAGGATGCAACAACCTGAAGAGAGTGCTGATGACGCATGACATGTCGCTCCACCTCCCTTTACTTCAAGATGTAATAGTCAAAGACTGCATGGGCATAGAGGCGATAATAGACACCGTTCCCAACTTGACGCAACCCTCCTCCTTAAATTTAATAGGCTTGACTCTACACGATCTCCCAGAGCTGAAGGGCATATGTGAAGGGACCGTGAGTTGCGTTTCAATCCATAATATGTATATAGCAAAATGTCCGAAGCTGAAGAGGCTTCCTCTGCTTGACAATGTTCCCCGCGATGAGCATTGTATTTCGATAGATGAGCTGACATGGCAGTCGCTGGAGTGGGATCAATCCCCTTCCCAACCTTCACTTCAACACTTAGCCACGGTTTATGGTAAGTCACCCGCAAATTTTTACTTTTCTTTTATCCTCTACATCTCCTGCGGGCCCTTGGAAGGATGCACTCCCGCGGTACGGTAAGTTTCCTTTTTGTTTTTATTTTTATTTTTGGAAACTCAATACCACACTATTAGACCCGGTGTATGACTTTTATCACAACTCGAAAGTATATCAAAATGGTTATATTATTATTGAAATTTCGATAAAGAAAACACTCCCTTTTCAAATACTGACAACAATCCTCGCTCTTTTTTTTTCCTCCCTATTGTACCTTAAAAATACTACACTTCTTCTTCATTTTGGTAAATTATGATGTTTAAAAGTGCCAAAATGTCGAGGCAATTCTTGACTTCTACTTCATGAGTCAGGCGAGTTTAAGGGAGCATGTTAAATGCTTTCTACATTTTCTTTTTGTTGCCTATTCTGTTTTCCCTCATCTAGTACTTCTATTTTCGCTTTCAAACTCTAACCTGCTTTTTAAATTAATCGCTGCACTTTAATCAAAAAATTAAACCAGTGTAAATTAGTCTTTCTCGTTTTTAGAAAGGAACACCTGTTCTTGGACTTCCAATTGCATATTTGCACATATTGAATTTCTTTCTGTTTAATTTGATTAAGCTTGATTAGTCAGGGAAGTCTCTAATTTCTTCATGTTGTTTACATTCTCTCTTTAATTTGATATGTCAAGGAAGTATCTAATTTCTTCGAATTGTTTTTTGTAAATCCTCGTGAACAAGGGCTGTCCAATTGGCATGATCAAAGGATACGTAAATGTATTGAAAGCTGCAACGCTATTACGGCAAGGGTAGATGGACAAATTGGTGGGGATGGCTGCAATTTACTTCCAAGAAATGTGCAAGTACTGGAAGTAGGAGGGGGCAATGGGGTGACAAGTTTGAGCGAGGTAGGCCCACTGGAGAATCTAGAGGAGCTGGTTATAGAGGAATGGGAGAAGTTGGAGGAGCTGGGTGCTGTCCACTTCCCTCAGCTGCGGGGACTGAACATCAATGGGTGTTCCAAATTGAAGCGTCTCTCGGTGGAGGGACAGGGGCTTCCACATCTACGCTGGTTTACTATCATACACTCAAGGGAACTGGAAGGGATTGATTTAGCTGCGCCCAATCTAAACTTTATGAAAGTGTGGTGCTGTTGTAGAATGAAAAGAGTGGTGGAATGGAACTGGCTGATCAATCGCCTTCCAAATCTGAAGTCCATTGATATATTTTTTTGTGAGAAATTAGAGGAAATAATAGGTGGGCCATTGCCAAATGGTGTCGCTCGTCTTCTTAGACAAATTAAAATTCGAGAATGCAACAACATAGAGGGGGTGCTGCTAACGCACGATATGTTGCGTCACATCCCTTTCCTCGAAGATAGAAGTATCGAAAATTGCAAGGGCATAGAGGTGATAATAGGCACTGCTCCCAACATGACGCTATTCCCCTTCCTAAAGTTTAACACACTTGACTCTACGGGGTCTTCCGGAACTGAAGAGGATATGTGATCGGATGGAGAGTTGCGATTACATCCAATATATCAAAATATCACATTGTCCGAAGCTGGAGAGGATTCCTTTGCGACTGCACCCACTTGACAATGACCTCCTTTCTCCTCCCTCCTCCCTTGGACAGATTTTGATAGAGGAGGAGACGTGGCAAGGGCTGGAGTGGGACCATCCCCTTGCCCGTGTCTCACTTGAACCCTTCATCAAGTTTATTGGTGAGTTACCCACAAGTTTTACATTTCTTTTATTCTCTGTATCTAACGATCGATCTCCCACAGTACAGTAAAATCACTTCTTTTTTTCCGAACTTTATACCAACTATTAGGCCCAGTGCGTATAACTTTTTATTATTGCTTGAAAGTATATCAAAATGGTTATATTATCATTGAAAATTAGTTGCCGTGGCATTGTTCAAAGAATAATAATGGCAATTTCCTAACACTTAAAAGTGCCAAAATCTCAAGTCTAATTCTTGAGTTCTACTTTATTAGTTGGGACAATTTAATAGAGCATGTCAACTGCTTTTTTTTTCTACCTTTTCTTTCTGTTGCCTTTTCTATTTTACCTCACCCAGTACTCCTATTTTCAATTTCAAACTCCTTTTTGGTTTTTAAACTAATTGCTGTACTGTAATTAGGTGTCATTAAGCGAATGGGCCAAAGATCATGTTTTTGTAAGCTCCATCAAAATGCATTGCCATATATATGTTGATAGATTTTTCATTAATAGTCATGCGGCATGATATTTTACATAGGACGATGATGATATTAGCAAATGACTAACAAAATGTAATCGTTCTAAACCCAGACCGCTGGGGCAATCCGGTCCGTGTATGATCAGCTGAGGATGAATTGTAGCAGTGGACAACAAAGTTATCGGCATTTCTACGTCGTCCTGCTCGGTTGATTTTTGAAGTACCTTCGGTTTCTGTGATGACATATGCTTAATTTATTTTTGTCTTCTTATCCTATCTGTGATAAGCATCTCTCTCTGTATTTCTCGATTTGTCTTCCTTACTTGTCACTTCCCTCTATTTTCGTTGCTTGAATAGATACTCTCTCAAGTCTCAACCCGATATGCCATAGTAGGTTTGATTTAGAGGGACCATCTTGCAAATGTCTGGTGTATCTACGTAGCATGTGTATTTAATATGTTATTGTTTATTTCTATTGACATGGCTCAACTTTGGATCCCTTTGTAAAAATGCATAATGTTTACTTCCATTAAAAACAACGTGCTTTTTTGACGGAAAAGTTCTACGTTTCGCCTATGCTTGTTTCTAATCCATGCACTTTTAATATATCTAATTAATCCATTTCACCTTTATAAATTTTCTAATTAAGTCTCTCTAGCCTCAAATCCAACCAAATCTAGCTGAAGTGACCTCAACCAACGTGAGAGTATGATGTGGATAATTTTTTTTTTTATATATAATGTGGATGTCCACGTGGGTGTTTACATTGGTTAAATTTTATCCACATCAAACTTTGATGTTATATACATGGCTATAGCTTTCCTCACACCTTTATGTGGGCATCCACATATTTTATCATCATACTTTGGTGTTGTCCGGTGGCCCTGAAAACTGAATTTGATTGGATTTGGTGTTGGGGGAGTTAATTAAAATAATAAAAGGGCTTGATTAGGCATATTAAAGTATAAGAGCACAATTAGAAAGCATAGACGTTAGCTGTTTAACAAATTTTGAATTTTTTTATCAATTTTTAAAAATTTTCCTTTCTTTTCTTCTCTCTTTCTTAGTTCAAAGGGTCAGTCGTGGTTGCTGGCCACTAGGTGAGGGCCAACAACACCCCCCCAACCCATTGGGCAAGGACCACAAAGCCCACATTGTCCGGGGTAAGGCTCTCGATCGAATCAGGTAAGGGCTTGCGTGCCCTCTCTATGGCTGGGAAGGGTGTCGGAGCCCTCACTTAGGCCCTTGCGGACCATAGTGAGGGTGAGCGACCATCGTTGCTTTCTTCACTCCTCCTCCTCTTGGGTTCTCTTCGTTGACCATAGAAGATGTCTTCAAATTGATCAATCGAGCAATTCTTCCACCATGGAGGAGTAGGATTGAATTCTGTTGAGCAGCCCTAGTGTCGTCTCCGCCAATCCTGAGGATTGAGCGTGACGTCTTGCCGATGCCTTTGAGGTACACTTTCTTATCTTTGTCCTCTGAACCAACCCAATCCCCGTTGAATTTCTTTCGCCGTGGATTGCATCGCGCGTCCATTCTCATGACACCAAGGAACGGTAGTGTTAATTTTGTCATCCCTTTCATGCAAACTTTCAAAACGGAGTACTTCTTTCGCTAGAAAAACAAAAGGTGGCAGTTGATGGTCCTTGATGCTTTTCTAAATGCCTTGAGAGCAACACCACCACCTTGGGAGATCTCCAACAGTTAACAAACAGAGCCTAGTACTGAAAATGTAAATCAGTGCGTTACTAGCAATGCCTAGCTGCGATTTTGCAAGGCAGGAAGAGGAAAGAGTAATTTTATTAAGAATAACCCGGCGGCAGGACTCGATATTAGCATATAGGACCATTGCTCCACTTATTTGGAGCAGTGGGATCAAGATTCGCAGCCAGCTTGTCGGACTCTTTTTGCATGATATAGTATCGTATAATTTCCACAATACGCTGGTGGCATTGTATAAGCTTGGCTCAAAATCAAGAAGATGATACTATGGATGTAAACAATTACCACCATAAGCCGCCTAACAATGCCAGAAATCATGGAAACTGAGAGGAGATTGCAGGCTTGTCATTTTCTTAAGTTTTTCAATTCTCGTTTAACGTTTCTTAGCCAGATCATGCATTGATAACCAAGATCAAAGTTTAATAGTTTTCCCACACTAGGTCATATTCTTTCAACATTGCGGATGCCATTAAAGCTAGCATCATGCCCTCTGTGTCGAGTGGAATAGCCACTAGTCTGCGCCAAACCAAGAGCACCTCCCACAGTAAATTATACTTGCTCTAAGTGGACCCTCTAATTCAAATCCAGATCAATCCTTTCCACGATTCATTCAAGTGGCGGTGAGAGTAATAGAAAGAGAAACGTTTAATGAGGTAGAAATAAGGGATAATACAAACCGAGAAATCTGGAAACAAGACATAGTTATCATATATTGGAAAAGGAGGCATAAACTAAGCATATGTCATCACAAGATTCAGTGGTACTTTAAACGTCAACCGAGCAGAGGATTATGTAGCAATGGCAATAGAAGTTTGATATCCACTGCCTTCTCAAGACAATTCATCCTCCACTAGATCTTCCACGGCTTCATCAGTCTGGGGGCCGAACTGTTAATTTTTGTTAGTCACTTGCAGTTGAGAAAAGGCAACAAAAAATAGAAATACTGAATGAGGTAAAATAGAAAAGGCAACATAAAGAAAGGTAAAAAGCATTCGACATGCTCTCTTAAACTATCCCAACCAATTAAGTAGAACTTCCTAATCTAGTTTTACTTTTACTAGGCTTTAGCAACTTTCCAACAAGGGTGTCGTGTTCAATTTTTTTGTGTGAGAATTCTGCAGCCACTAATCCTTCGCTCTCTCTATGCTGTGATCATCTCGTGACCACAAAAACTGGTTACTTATAATAGAGGGATTTGTATCTCAGCATATGCAATATTTTTGCATACTCAGAATGGCTTTTCTTGTAAAATTGGTGTGAGAAACATCTTTTAAATGTACAAAGAGTGCCTTGGCCAAAAAAAAAAAGAAAAAATAAATAAAAAAGAAACAGAGCAAGGACTAAAGCCATTGTTATTCATTCAAAAGTTAAGGGAGTATTTTTTTTTTTTTTCTAATTTTTTAACACCGCCAAAACAACTAGCGTTTCATAATAACGTGACCGTCATGCTACACTTTCAAACTGGAACAGAATTCATATACCAGTGTCTAGCACAGTTATTTAAAATAACACTTGCTGTAAAAGTTAGGAAAAAAAATGAACTTCCCATACCGCAGGAGAATCGATCCTTAGAAGGGACCAAGGGAGATGGAAAGGATAAAAGAAGTAAAATTTGTGAGTAACTTACCAAGAAACTTGACGAAGTGTTCAAGTGAAAAATGGGCAAGGGGATGATCCCACTCCAACGACTACCACGTCGGCTGATTTATCCGAATCTCTCGAAGAGAGGGGGGAGGAGAAGGGAGCCCAATGTGGAGCAGGGGCAACTGCAGAGGAATTCTCTCCAGTTTCGGACAATTGTCTATAAAAATCCACCTGAGGGAATCGCAACTCGTGGTCCCATCACATATGCTCTTCAGCTCCAGAAGATTCTGTAGAATCAGGTGCATCAATTTTGGAGAGGCATAGCGTGTCGTTTTGGCAACAGTGCCTATTATCACATCTATGCTCTTGCAGTCTTTGATTGATATCATGTGAAGGAAAGTGAGGTCGAGCTACATGTCTTGCGTCAGCAGCACCCTCTTCATGTTATTGCATCCATTTACTTAGAGATATGTAAAGGCGATAAGTGGTTCCGCTCAGCAATGGCCCACGTATTATCTCCTCTAATTTCTCACCACCATTTGTTATAATCTCCTTCAGATTTGGAAGGAGTGGTCAGCCACTTCCATTTCATCACTCTCTTCATTTTATGACAACTGGACAATTCCAATGATTGCACACCCTTTGGTAGCAGAGCACAGGCACCACCACTTGTTCCGTCTACACTCACAGCGATGCGGTCGCAACTATTGATGAGTATACTCCTCTCTGTCTCATCCATAAATCAAAGGCGGCAATCGTCTGGTGCCACCATCACAAGCTTGTACCATCAGCAACTATTGCGCTTAAGATACCCCACGCATGCATTGAACGTTTCCACATTGGCAACAAAAAAATAAAGTTCCTCCACCCCCGTTAATTTTACCTCTTCTCTTGTCCTCAGCTTTTCAATCGCAATATATTGCAAGTTCACCAGCTTTTCCAACACTCCCTTTGATAATGTGTCGATCTTTGTGCCATATAGGGCGAGGTACCTTAGGTTTACCAACATCTCTATGCCCTCTGGCACTTCTTTAAGACTGTGAAATGATGTTCCCCATTTTGGTACATGAGATTGAAATTACAGATATAACTATCCATCTCCCAAGTCAGCCCACTTGCAAAGGAAGTTCACTAATTAAGTGAACTTTTTTTACAAGCAGCAATCTGTGTGATATGGTTGTGTGCCTCGATCTCTGCATCTAAATTGAATTGACAAGTTGTTATACATTGATTTAAAGCTTTACATAATAGCATTTCACATGTAAACCTGCCTCCCTCCCTCCCTCCCTCTCGTGTCTGATTACAGCATTATTTCATGGCCCGGGCTCAGCTGCACCCTCAGGCCTTCAATTTGCTCGATTTCTTTTAGTGTCAATCCTCTCGTGTCTGATTACAGCATTATTTCGTGGCTGGGCTCAGCTGCACCCTCAAGTTCTTTCAATTTGCTTGATTTCTTTTAATGTCAATCAATTCTAAGAATGGACGGTAGACTATCCAGTTTGGACGCGCCTAGTGTGGCTTGACCAATGGCTTTCAAAGCTAGTTGGAGTTGAGAACAACTGAAGTGAAAGCCACTGGTCGAGCCAATTATGTAACTTATTGTTGATGAACCCAATAAAAATCTTCGCTCTTTGCTCGCCGGAAACATTAACCATCTTATGTGATTGGGGAATGCCTACCGGAAGAAAAGGTGCAGAAACAAGACCAGACATGATCATTGCGTATTTTCTTGTTCCATATTGGCCGATTAAACAATTGAAGTGTTCTATGTTTCTTACGGATATAGAAGATCTGGGAATTTAAGTAGATTGCACAGTTAAAATCCTAGGATAGGGCGTGACGAATTGCAATAGAAAATTCATACAGGCGTGCAATTGCACAACGAGGGTAAAATAAAGCGTACGAGAAGGAGGAGGAGGACTGAAGCTCCGGTCCAATTGCTAATCTCTGGTGTCGATTTGGTCCTTCAGCTCCTGAGAACACACACCCTTGACTCCGGTGACAGCCAACTATGAAGCGGTGTGCAACGGCGAGATGAAAGAAGGAACAAGAAAGACGACAGAAGAAACCACACAAAAGTATAGAAGTCCTAGAGCAATGTTTGGTATTCAGGATAAAATTAAGAATATGATAGAATTTATCCAAATTTATGTTTTGTTCTTGCCAAAAATTAGATACAATTAGATATAAAAGTGATACTTTCTGGATAACATCATCCCATGGGGAGATAAAATAAAGGTGAATGAGATTTCTAATATCAATAGCATAAAAGTTAATTTTCTCGAATAACAAACTTTTAAAATTAATAAAATTAAATGATATTTGAATTTTAATATAAAAAATTCAAAATAACAAAAAATAACGATAATATGTTTTTTTATTCCCATTTTTATTGATACTTTTTATTTTCTCGAATAAGAAACTTTTAAAATTAATAAAATTAAATGATATTTGACTTTTAATATAAAAAATTCAAAATAACAAAAAATAACGATAATATGTTTTTTTATTCCTATTTTTATTTATACTTTTTTATTTATATCTATCTTTATAATATAAATTTAATATATATAAGATATATATTTATTACATATTTTAGGTATTTTAAGTATATCAAGATAGTTTACTATTTCATAAAATTTATTAGAGAATGATGGAAAGGGAAAAAGAAATAAAAAAAATAAGCAAATAAAAATGAAGTAGGCAACAAATACGAGAGAGATTCTTATCATTTTCTTTTGTGTAATTTTTTACTTTATTTGCACCGATATGCCATGCACACCAAAATCGAAAATAATAAGATGCGAAAATATTTGATTTTATAACTATAATTTGCTAAAAGGTAGATTGGATATAGCTAAATCCCTGAATTTTAGTATCGTATTCTATTTTAGTAATATTATGTTTAGAAATCCAGACGACTAAATGTAGATTAAGAGCGACGGAAGATGACACTCAGCCCAACTCTTGAGTTGTACATGCCACTCTTTTTGAGCTCTTTAGAGGAATATTTCCCTGTTTTCATAGGTGTTTCGGTATGAAAATTTAACAACTAGCTCGCTCTCTCCTATTAGTGGAGTTGGTTTCGTTATCTTAACTGAATCCACAATTATCCTCGTTGGCTGCGCATTGTGATTAGGACTTCACTAATTCTGGTGTTCTCCATTCGCTTTGCAATTTATTGTCGTCAAGATGCTTTTCGCCGCACCAACTTCATCGAACTCAGAATGTTCCTTTCTTCCAATAATCCGATGGTTAATTTTGCTTATCTATCCTCTCCTCCCGTTCATGAAGTTAGTAAAACGATACCTTTCATATTTGCAAACTTCAACAGAAGTTCTCCAAGACAACCCTCCGTCTTGCTTACCAGAGTTTTGGAGTAATATACAGAGATTCAAGCACTTCTGCGAAATATGTCTACAGAAACACATTGTCTGATGGACTGATAGCTCGAGAGACCACAAAGAAGATGACAAGATCTTTGGGATACTTTCTTTGGTAATCTGGACTTTTGACTATCATTCCCACCTGCATATACATGATATTTGTCTTAGCAGCGAATGACAATGGTGAAGGTGCTCGCTCTGGCTCGCCACTTCTTAGGCACTACAAAGTTTGTCATTGCTATGGCTTTTCATTGCATTATTATAATGGAATGTTGTTTCGTTACAGGCGGTACGTTTGCTTTATAAACAATTATTATGTAGGCACTCAAAAAAATGACTGTTGAGCAATTCAGATGCTGCATATCACTGCATATAATCTTACATTCCTGATGCCTCATTAACAAAGGAGACGACGGCCAGCTTGCTTATCAAGGAATTCTTCGAGAAGCATCGGAGCTCTGTATATTACTTGGTTTCTGAAACTAATGTTCCAATGTCCCAAAATGCTAAAAGAACAAGGAAGTCATACCCAACGAGAAGTCCCTGAGCTCAGGACCTGTTACACAAGAAACACCTCTAGACAATGCTCGAACAAAAGCTTAATGTTCTTGGAGACTGATCCCCCTGCACGCCAGGTCAGCCTCCGAGTTGGGCGACAAGGTCGGTCCAGATGCCTCACATGGGACTAGACTCCCAAACTCAATATCGGCTATTGATTGCGAATCGGCTACAAGCAACAGCATCTGACCATACTTGTCAATTGCACAGGTACTTTTTTTCCTTTTGGTCGAAAATGGCACAGGTATGGACTCCGACCTTTCCGAGTACCAGAGGACAAGATATTTGGAGCTATGCTCCAGTCAGGATGGGTTTCTGCACGACGACCTTCCTCAAGAGCATTAATTACAAGTTGGCTGCTCAGATGATTTCTAAGACGATCAACAATGCGGATGCCATTAAAGCTAGCATCATGCGCTCTGTATCGGGTGAAATAGCCACTAGTCTGCTCCAAACCAAAAGCACCTCCCACGATAGATTATATTAATTCTAAGTAGATCATCTAATTCATATCCACATCAATTCTTTACACGATTCATTCAAGTGAGGGGGTGAGAGGAATAGAAAGAGAAATGCTTAATGGGGTAGAAATAAGGGAATAATACAAATCGTGAAATCCAGAAACAAGACATAATTATCATAGATTGGAAAAGAAGGCATAAATTAAGCATCTGTCATCACAAGGTTCAGAGGTACTTTGAACATCAATCGAGCAAAGGATGATGTAGCAATGTCTAATTCTTAGGTTCTACTTTGTTAGTTGGGACGGTATGAGAGAGCATGTCAACTGCTTTTTTTTTTTTTTTTTTTTTTTTTTTTGTTGCCTTTTCTATTTTATCTCATCTAGTACTCCTATTTTCAATTTCAAACTCCTTTTTGGTTTTTAAATTACTGTAATCAAAAAATAAAATCAATGCAAATTAGTTTTTCTCCTTTTTAGGTGTCATTAAGCGAATGGGCCTGAAATCATGTTTATGTAAGCTCTCTCGAGATGCATTGACATACATATGTTGATATTTTATAGAGGACAATGACGCTCTTTGCAAATGACCAACAAAAAATTTAATTGTTCTACACCCAGAACGGTAGAGCGGTAGATGATCAGCTGAGGCTGAAATGTCTTCTGACAGCAGTGGACATCAAAGTTATCGCCATTACTGCATCGTCCTGCTCGATTGATTTTTAAAGTACCTCCGGTTCCTATGATGACATATGCTTAATTTATTTATGCCTTCTTTTCCTATTTGCGATGAGCATATCTCTTTCTATATTTCTCGGTTTGTCATCCCTACTTGTCACTTGCCTTTTTTTTTTTGTTGCTTGAATAAATACTCTCTCATGTCTCAACAATTTTGATTTTAGAGTGACCATCTTGCAAATGTCTGGTGTATCTATGTAGCATGTGTATTTAATATGCTATCGTTTATTTCCGTTGACATGGCTCAACTTAAGATGCCTTTGTTAAATAATGATTCTACATAGCATAATGTTCACTTTCATTAAAAACAGCTTCTTGTCTAACGGGAAATTTCTACTTTTTACCTCAATATTTTAATGCTTTTTCTAATCCTTGTACTTTTAATTTGTCTAATAAAGCCCTTCTACTTTTACTAGCTTTCTAATCAAGTTAATATCTTATATTAAATTTGGCTGAATCCAGCAGGCATGGCCTCGTACAACAACGTAGTATGACGTGGACAAAATTTTTGTAATGTGGGCATCCACATGGGGTTTACATTGACTAAATTTTATCCATATCAATCTTTGACATTGTCTACGTTGAAAATATTTTCCTAAAACATCCATGTGGGCATCCACATATTTTGTCATCATTGTACTTTGGTGCCGTCCGATGACCATGTCCGCTGAATTTGGTCGGATTTGGTAAGAGTTGATTAAGAAACTTATGAAAGTAGGAGGACTCAATTAAACATAATAAAAATATGAGCTTAATTAGAAAAGGCGTGATGGTAAAAGCAGAAACTTTTCCCTTGTCTGAGAGATGCGGTTTTCTGCATGTTCAGCATAGGGTTGGTTGTACCACCTAATGAGGGCAGTCCCTTAAGCACTGGTCTTGCAGCATACTCAGCCTTTTATTTTTTAAAAACTGGCGGGGTCTATACTCTTGCATAAAGGTGGACGTTTTTTTTTTTTTTTAGTCGGTCCTACTCTATTCCTACTCTAACTCTCACTCTCAGACTTTTGCCCTGCCTTTTTGCAGGGCGTGAGAGTCAAAACCCACTCCTGAAATTACATCGTCCCCACCCCAATCCTCTTGAGAATATATGAATTTGAACCCCTACCTCCCCCTTCCATGTTGGAAGGGTGGCCACTGGGGCAAACCTAGTGGTTCATAAAGGCGGACATTTACATTCACAAATTAGAAGCTTAACTAAAAGGATCAAAGTAAAATCATTAGTGGCATAATGGTTAGACATATATGTTTTCTTCTGAACATATCCATGACCAGATTAGTGATTCTGATCCCTTAGAAGTCACTGAATTTTAAGCTAACCATGTGTTGCCGTGAATAGCATAGCCTAATACTAGCAAGTCAATGAAATTGATAGTTTCATTATGTGGAGTACAGTGCCTTAAACTGGAAACAACTATGAGTCAAAGTTCAGTACAATGCGTTTTAATCATGTGATGGCAACTGCTTTAAGGCAACACAACCCAGTTGAAAAATATACTCTTCCAAGCATTCTCCGCTTGTTCAGAGACAGATTCACTCATCCCGCTTTCTCAGGTCCAAAAGTTATAACCAAGAAGACAAAAGAAAGAAGTGATCATGTGTTCCTGTAGTCAATGCTCCTATGACCGTAAGTGACCCTTCAATTCTTTTCAAAAGGATGGAAAATTCTAGGATCAAGAACAGTCATTTAGGTCTACATTAATCAAGTTTAGTTCAAAGTAAGAGAATTGAAATCCTTCATAAATTGGTGGATGCACTCCCCCCAGCTTCCATTCCAGCCATTGTATCATACGGAGGCTGACAGGTGAAACGCTAGTAATCCTCACCTCACAGAATGGCAAAAACCACAAAGACCGCAAATGGGAAGCTGCCTCCTAGAACCGCCACGAAAGGCACCAAAATCACACCCACTTGCGCCGCCTGAGCTGCACAGCCATGAGCCACATTCCTCACCATGGTTGGAAAGAGCGCCGACTTGTAGATGAAGAGCAAATTGTATATGCCAGCCATGCCAAGAGCGTCGTCCAAGGGAAATTGGACATCTTTATCAAGATTTTATTCATTTCTTTGAACTATATATATATTGAGGCATAAGGAAAAAAAAATCACGTTGCTTCTTAGAATTTTATTTTGATTCGAAATTTGTGGTGATTCATTTGTGATTTGAAAAAGTTGTATCCGTAGCGATTTATTTTATTTTACTTTTGGGATTGAGATGCTTCTTTAATCTTGCCAGTACAAGACTCTTTATCATCAATCTAATGAGATTTTCAATGATTTTGTTAGTAGAATTCTTAAATTTTGTTCATAGGACGCATTATAATTACATCTATTCACGAAAAGAAAATCGATGATCAAAGGTACTGATTATATTTTGTATAATTCAGAACTTTGATGGTCAAAGATAGTGATTTCCTCTGGATTCATTACCTTATGTTAGCCGTGACACAGAAAACTAAAGAAGAATCATTTAAAAAAAAATAAGAATTGCGAAGCTTGGAATGGAATGACTTAGGTGAACCGGATATCCATATTTCCTTATGGGGGAATAAATCACAAATTCGTCTATTGGCGATCTGGGGCTTAATTATTTTGCATCTTTTTTCGGAAAAGAAGAGAATGATGATATCATCAAGGCTAAAGTGGTGTGATTTACCAATTGTCTGCTAAAGTTTTTTCTATGGCGATCATGGATCATTATGCTTCTCTGGAAATAAAAAAACAACCTAGTAACCAGTTGCATGTTCATATATGAATCGTCTGTCATTGGTTGATAAAAGGAAAGATCCTCAGAAAATTGTGTAATATTAGTCACGTCTAAGATGACGCGGTTGCTCCTCATCCCTCCTCCTGCTCGTAGTTCTCTCTCTCTCTATGATTTCGCGTGTTTCAATTCCGATAGTTGACGCGCTACTCTCTTCATTTCAATTGGCGGTGTAAAATGTTTATCGAGTGCGGGATATCCTCCAGCATCACTACACCATGAAGCTTCACCTTGAATGGCTCTTGCCCTGCACGATATTTTCATGTAGAGAAAGATCAACAGTGTACACAATTTTTCGGCTCTACATTATTTCTGTCCTATTTTGATGTTTGTTGTTGTTTCTGGGCTGCAGCTAATTCGCATGGAGGCAGATACCGTGACGTTTTAAGTGGTGGATTTGTTCCACCGCTGTGCAGCACCTATGTTTCCTTTTTATTAGAATGCCTCTGAGTGGGATGATTTTGGTGAAGGGGCTCTGCCTGTAAGTATGCTATTACAATTGGAGATTCTCAGCTTTATCATTAGAACTTTCCACCTGAACAAGCTATGTAGATTATGTCTTAGAGTTTGTTGACTCAATATCTTGTTAATGGTTCTTTCAAGTATGCGCGTTTCCTTAGTGCCGCATAAAACAACACTTCTGCTAAATGATCCAGAAGAAGGATGGAAAAGAAACAGAACAAAACAAAGTGGGATGATGGGTTGAAGAATGTGATTGGTATGGGTTAGAGCTCTGCACACGCAATGCTTATTTCATGCTAAAGAATGATATTTGATTATCCCTTGTAACCTATGCTAGCACAGTGGGACATGAATTTTGTACAGAGTAAGTATTACCAAGTCCAGCAGAACTGATTTTGCCGCAAGATAGATCCCCTGGTTGGATTGGAACGAAATAATGTTCTTTCAGCGAAGGAAGCTTTCCTAATGAAACTCTTCAGTTGAATTGAGTCTTTTCTCTCACTGTCATCTTTAGTACAGTAGTGTTTTGATACATCATTTTTAACCTCCCATGGTGCTAAAGCGGCTTTGGATATTTGACTGGATTGCTTATGCGTCTTTGCAGTTTGTGAGAAACATGGATGGAAAACTTGATGAACGACCTGCTATTTTGAAGCCCTCAAAATTGGTATCGACTGAACTAACTGTAAGTGAGTTCTGCCACAAGTGATGCATGGGATGCATAGTTTTATTCCACAACTAGAGAAAAGCCACATCTCACATTACCTCCTGAAAAAAGTACTTTCATGCTGGAGGGAAGCCGCACTTTGTTTTATTGATTCATTTATTTTTTTCTTCTTTTTTCAGAAGCCTAAGAAAAAAAGGACACGGCATATTGATGGCATGCTACCACTCTGTGATTGATTTCCGTTTTTCCTTATTTTAATGCAAATTAATTGAATTTTGAGCCTTTTCTAACCTCCCCCCTTGGCAACGCTTGGTGCAAGTCTGTCTTTATTTATAAATTTGGTGGCAAAAACCTTCAACTTTGTGAAGATATGGAACAAATGATGCATATCTCTACTTTGTGCTGTCATTAGGTTGCATTGGTGAGTTTAATTCATACATTAATTATTCAATTGTTTGATGCATCTGCCTTCTACATGCGTTGTGATTTGTAATATCAGATGCAAGTCAAATGCTTATTGACATACACGGACTTCAAGGGATGTGCAGACAGCGCAGCAATTAAATCAAGAGTTGCCCGTGTCCCTAAAGCTTGTAAGGTTACACGCTTTAAATAGTTTGAAGGGTGACCAGAGACTGTCGGGGCTCTGTATCAATGTCGAACTATGTTATTATGCTCCAAAGGCAGTCATGGCTCAGAATCCGAAAGCATCTTAGCGTTCGTGCAGGCATATGTAATGCCTGCTGGAATAAGAAGTAGTTTTCCTCATTGCTTTCTATCCAAAGTGAGGATTCACCTGGTGATGAGTGCAATTCATCAGAAGATACCACTTACTCACAAGATTGTAGTACTTATTTTGCTGGTCAAATGATAGTCATCAAGTTGATGTAATTTTGCAACTAAGAATTATAGCATTGCAAAATATAACTATATGATCTGTTGGTGTGACATCCCGATTTTCCAATTCTATTTTCAATAAATTGAGACGGGCATTTCGTTGGCACGCATATAGTTCTTTTCCTTGAGTCGGCCACTCATGAGAAAAGTACTCTATCAGGTGAAGCCGTTAAGAAATTCTAATGCATCAGACTCGAGAATTTGACTAGAAAGCGATCTTTCGACCGAGCTAATCTGCAAGGGTCATTACGGCACAATTAAAAATCGATTAGAGATCGGAGATAGGTCGACTCGACAGAGGCATGTGATCAAGTGTAGGTGATTCCACCAGATCGCACAATTCTTGTCGATCGGCACTGGACCGACTTTTCTGTCGATTGGGTACCCTGTGTCTGTATTTGAAACCTTGGGATTACCCCGACAACCGAGAGTCGCTAATGTGTCAAAGATGTACATTGTGGCTTGATCAACCACAGGTCAAATTCATGAAAATTTCTAAAGGCTACCCGGTAGGTTGGGCCGCGCTAGTATCGTGCCAAAGTGAAATTAACCGTGGAATTGAGATCGAATTCAGAAATTAGAAGTCTGGGTGTGTCACAAATCATTTTAGGAATATTGACTTATCTTCAGAAGATTTTTCATGTAATCAGAATTTTCCAGCGATTAAATCAGAGAATGGCTAATTTGGCTCGAGAAATTAATAGGCCTACCTTTGGTCTTGCTTTTAGGACTTAAGTTGGTTCTATGGACAAGTGAAGATGTGAATCAAAATGTGGTGACATTGGATTAATTTTATGGACTTCAATTGGACTCAATTGGGAGAGAATTAAATGGAATTAAAGAAATCATTGTACAAAGCTCACGCCTACGAAATCGAAAAGTGAACCCATGGAAAATGTTGTGGGAGGTTTGGAGGTAGTGGAGTATGACATCACTTGACGATGTCGTGCTGGGCCATTTTGTGGAATTAAAGAAAAAGAAAAAAAGAAAAGGGAATGGTCCCATCTCTCTCTCTCCTTCTTCTCTCTCCCCGTCGCCTCTCTCCTCCAGCTTCTTCTTCTTCCATGTTTCTTTGCGTGCGAACCAGAAGCGGAGAAGTCGAATCAGCAGCTGCCGTCGCCGCCCGTCCCGCCGCCGCACCTCACGCCCACGCGACGCCGTGCGCTCCGCCACCGCCCGCGCGCCTAGCCTCCGCTCGACGTCGCCCTCGTTCGCGCCAGCCCGCGTTCCAGCAACTCGTCCGAGCAGCTCGGGCCTTCACCGGAGCTCCCTCCGCCGTCGTGGACCTTCCCACCGGCCCGTCCAAGCCACCGCCAGTCCTCCTCCGCCGTTCCTCCGCTCGATCAGCCGCCGAACCCCTTCGTCCGACCGTGAACAGCAGCCAAGAAAATGGGTATGGCAGCCCATGTTTGGCCCGTTTTGGCCGTCTTCCCGAGCCCGGATGCTTGGCCCGCCTTGAGGAAAGTCGATCCTCGCGTTGTCCTCGTCGTTTTGGTTCGCTCGGTTCGCTAATCTGATGAGTTTAGCTCACTAAATCTCGATTAGACGGTTAATGATGTCCTAAGTGTGCTTAGTCTAAGTTAAATAAGTTTAGGTGGTTAAATTTATTTATTTGGTTGAGGATTAGATTAGGATGTTTAATTAAGTTAAAGTGTGTTTAGTTTAAAGTTAAGTATGTTTATTTTAATATAAAGCATTGATGTGACATAATAGGGTTTTCTTTTTGAATTATTTAATGATTTCGAATTCTGGAATTTATAATATTATATTATATTCCGAAATGATTAAAATATTATTATTTATTAAAAAAATAGAAATTATTTTTGACCCCGGTTCTTTCGGAATTTCGTCTTTGATCGCCGCTGTGTCTTCGGATTTTGAAATTGATGGTTGGATATTATAAATTGAGTGTGGATGGCGAAAAATATGAATATTATTATTTAATTAATTTTCGGAATAAATTTAATTATTTATTAAATTCCGAAAATTTCGTTGGGACCTTATTCTCTTAGAATTTCGTGCCGATCGCTGCTTTGTGCATTTAGAATTTGAATTTGATGATTGGATAATGCAAATTGAGTGTTGATTGTGAAAAGTATGGATTTTATTTAGAAAATCTCAAGTGTCGGGTTTGGCACCGAAATTGGATTTTTAATGGTGAATATCGTAATTGGATTATGTGAGTGAAATGTAAAGTATCCAGGATCGGTATCGAATTGTCGTGTCTTTGGTTGAAAGGCTCGGGTTACGTAGTGGCTAGGCCAACTGGACCCTTATTCTGCTAGAAACGCCGTCAAGAGAGTGACGTGGCTCAGGTCGTAGTAGTGGCTAAGCCAACTGGACTTTTGTTCTTCTAGAAATGCCGTCAAGAAAGTGATGTGGCTCGGGTCGCAGTAGTGGCTAGGCCAACTGGACCTTTATTCTTCTAGAAATGCCGTCAAGAGAGTGACGTGGCTCGGGTCGCAGTAGAGGCTAGACCAATTGGACCCATGCTCATTCGGGAATGCCGTCGACGTAGTGACGAAGCCGCGCTCCAAGGGGAGGAGGCGATGCCTGGCATTAATGTCAGTAGATAGCCAAATTGCAAGTAGGTTATGCCCTTGTGTGGCAGTGAATAATAATTGGAATGCGTGCTAAGTATGACTGTGATTTATATGAAAGTGATGGCGTTCCGATTGTTTGAATTATTATTATTACCTGAGATTATGTGATACGAATTGTGCTAACCTGCAGGAAGGAATTGAGGCGAGGTAAGTTCTCCGTGTGATGTGGCTAGACCCCCCGGGGCGTATTTTCTTTCTAATAGGGGTTTAGGGGGTTGAACTTTGTTGACACCTAAATTTTTGTGATTTGTTTAAGAGTTTATTAATTGGATTGGGAAATTGGGGATTGATTTCTAACCCTTAACAAAAATTTTCGTTAAAATTGCATCACATATAGACATTAGGAGCATTTGTGTCACTAGTTTTAAAATTTATAAAAAAAAAATTATTACAAAAGAATAAAAAAAAAAAAAAAAAAAGAACAACGAACAAAGAAAAGTAAAAAAAAAAAAATCATTAAGGTATTGTGTTTTCATTATTGCACGGCATATTGAATGGTCTTTATTTTTCCAAAATTGTCAAAACAAAAAAAAAAAGAAGAAAAAAAGAAAAAAAGATCCATTAAATGGTATAAAAATCAAATGAGGCCGAGCATATGGATCTTTCTTCGCGCATGGGCTCGCCCACATATCTGTTTTCTTTTTTTATTTCGCACTTGGGCTGGCCCATTCTCCTTTTAGTTCCACCCGGCCCATGCGCAAATCGTCTTCCTCCCCTCACAACATCCATGCTTCTGCAAAAAGGAGAAAATAGGAGGATACAAACAGAGGAACAGAGGATCGCAAGGCCGAGGATCGCGAGGGCGAGAGGACGGCGTGATCCCGTGGTCGGAGATCAAGCGACCGCGACAGTCAGCGGTGGCGGGAGCCATGCGCGCCCCTCGCTGGCCGAGCTTTTAAAAGGAAGAGAACAGAGACAGTAGAGGGGGTTCTCGACTGGTTTTTTTTTTGGTTGAGAGAGAACAAAGAACACCGGAGAGCGAGCTTGAGAGAGGGAGAGACGATCGGGGAGAGAGCGTTTCGCCGTCGCCCGAAGTACACCCATTGCTCGCCATCCGAACCGGGTAGGCTTCCCGCTTCACTTCGAGGTCTCGGGCCGGGGCTCACGGCCGACCTGTTCACGCGAGCCTCGGCTTCACCGGTCCTCCATGAAAGCTCATAGATGCCCTAGTGCATGTTGATAGACGTCCCGTACTTGTGTTTGAGTCTATACCAAATCAAGATCCTTCATTTTCTGTTGTGTATGTTAATCGGTTGATGAAATGCTTGAAAGAGATTCAAGTCTGTGAGTATGTTGCGGCTGAAAAAAAATAAATAAATTAAAAAAAAATAAAAAAATAAAAAAATAAAAAAAAAAAAAAATGCTTTTTTAATCCGTAAGTGGTGGATCCGGGTTTGGGTTGGGTCCACGGGCCGGATTGGGTTTACCCGGTCCGAACCCATTTTATTGAAGTATATAATAATATTAAATATTAAATATATATTCAAAATTAAAAAAATCAAAAATTTCGAAAAGTGATAAAAAAATTCAAAAAAAAAATTCCGAAAATTAAAAAAAAAAAAAAAAAAACTCAGAAAACATTAAAAAAAAAAATTCGACTCCTTTTTTTATAAATAGAAATTAAAAATTTAAAAATTTAAAAAAAAAATTAAAAAAAAAAATTAATTAATTAATTAATTAAATAAAACTTTAAGAAATTTCAAAAATCTTAAAAATCCAAAAAAATGTAGGGTTTGGATAGGAATTGCCATATCTTGTCTTGTTAGTGTAATTAAGCTTTTATTTGCCCATATTTTGATTATATCGTCTGTTTAACTTGCATATCTAATTATGTTTAATTGCACGTGTTTAATTTGACTGTAATCAGGATTTTGGTAGCTGTGATCGTTACTTTAGTGATTGCGCACCCGCATGATCACCTCACATGTTAGTGGATAAGTATAAAATCAATCTAAACTGCCTGCCAAAAATCATTTTGTTAAAATGAACAAGATTAGGTACCGAAAGGGCACTAATTGGTTAATTAGTGTAATCAAGTCCCCGACCCTAGATTCTCTGGTTGCGTAGGAAGTGAGGCACACTCCCATACCTCACTTGGTTTCTAGCCGACCCCAATAAGCTAGTGGCGACTCCTTTTGTGCAAAATTCCCTAAGAATATTCCAATGTCACGCGGGGTATGGGCTTGGGAGAGCTCGCGCCCAATCATGGGCCTTAGGCCCGTCTTTTAGGCAATACCCTTAAACCTGCTCCCTCCCCTCGAGGGTAGGTCGCGACAGCTTGGCGACTCCGCTGGGGAACTTGGTTTTAAACCTTAGAGGACTTAGGCCAAAATTAATCTTGTTCGAAAATATTTTTGTTTGGCAGCGAAGATATCATGTACATCCATAACATGTTGAACGTTGAATGTTGAATACTTATGGGAGTTATAAGGGACGGTGATTTCTAACCTTTGTTTTGTAGGGGTATAAGAGTGAATGGTTTATTCATGTTTGAAGTGCTAATTGTTTTTAAATTGTCATGCATGAGTCTCCTGCATTGCACTACACCATAGCACACACAACCTGCCGTCGGACCTGGGCCGCATAGGATCACCTAGGATGGTGTTGAGGTGGATACCACTCCGACTACAACCGCGTAGTACGAGTCGCCCACCTTAACCCCGAAATTTCTTTCTTCACATCGAAGGTACCCACCCCGGTCTGCAACCACGCGACACGGGTCGGTTCTTTGACGAAGCCGGAGTCATGGGTAACCCGACCCAACCACGATCTTGCTGGTTCAGTCCGGTGATCCCATGGCTCCATTTTGAGCCGTTTAGAGTAGAAATTGAACCACCGTCCATGCGTATGTCTATGTCATTGGCTTTGCTACTTAATGAGTAGGGTAAGATTTTCGGATTCTCTTCTTCGTAATTTACTTATTCGCTTTCTTTTGGTCGGTTCATGACAAATTAGGTTGATCGTGATTGTGAGTAGTATACGATGGGGATACTTGAGCTTCACATCATTGCTACCCCGAAAGCCGAGCTTCGCACATGGTGGGATAGACTAGACCCGACTGGCCATGATTGGGTGCGATCCTATGTCGGACGATTACTTCCCTTCTTAGAAATAGAAACTCATTATGGTGTTGTACGAGCGTTGGCGCATGTCTGGTGTCCCGAAACTTGCACATTTATGTTTGGTGACCACGAGCTCACTCCAACCTTGGAAGAATATAGTGTTGCCATGGGAAAGCCTTTAGTGTCGGAGTTAATTGGCCCACCTGTAGGGACTGAGCATGCATCGACCTTATCTAATTTCCTTAGAGTTAAGGAGGGTGACGTGAGGAAAGTTTTGAAAGCTAATCGCAAGACCTGCCCATTTTCATTCCTAAACGAGCTTTTTCAAAATGCCCCATCTTTTCAAAAGAATAGGATCTTCCTGTTAGCTTTCTTTGGGTTTGTGTTATTCCCACATTGTAGAAACGCTATTAATCCTTCCGTGGCATGGGTAGTTCGTGAGGTATGTATGGGAAAGGGCTTTGTTAACGCCGTCCTAACTGAAACTTTTCTTTCCCTTACTCGCTTTAAAGAAAACAGAAACAAAACTTTCCATGCTCCTCCTGAACTTTTGCAAATTTGGTTCTTCTCTCACGTTAAAGGGTTTGGTAGCTTGATGATCGTGAACGACATTTCTGACTCTCACCACCCTATTCTGAAGTTCAAAGATAGGAAGACGTTTGCCCCCGATTATCATTATTCTGAGTGGTTAGTTTTCATGACAAACCCTGGACCCGAAGATTTCCAATGGCACACCAAATGGCTCCGAGTTCGAGAAGCGCGATTCGTGTGTGGGCTTACTGGACCTGTTCCTTTGTTAGGAATTACCGGAGTCACTGAGTATTACCCAACCCGAGTTGCCCGCCAATTTCAAGAGGTTCAACAACTTCCACCAACGATTCAAGAAGACCCGCTCAGGATAGACTTTCCTGATGGATGCCAAGATCACGAAGACTCCGTTGCGTTAGTCAAGTCGATGTGGGATATGTGCCATCCCCGGAAGCTGATATGGCTCGAAGAGGAGTTGGAAGGGAAAGAGAAGACTTACTATGCCTCGATGGAATACATCCTTAAGCATAAAATCCCAGAGAACCTACGCCCGAAGATTCCCGACGTGCCATTAAAGACCACCCATCGAGCCGAGATCAAGCGTCTAAAAAGGAAGCTCGAAGAAGCCGAAGAGCGTGCCTCGAAGTTGACCCGAGTCGGTGGGGCTGCCGCAAGCGGAAGCTGTCCTTGTTAGTTAGATTGAGTCAAGCGCGATATGTAGTGGGCCCATGCCCACTTATGTACTACAATGCTAAAGAGTTTGTCTCATGTTGCAATTATCGGGAGATAGGACTCATGATTAGTTTCATTGTTTGGGGGTTCTCCCTCATGTCTTTTCTTGCGTTATGTAACAACCTTGCTTTCAATGAAATGAACAAATTGGGGCGATTAGATCTTTGTCATGGACCGACCGCCTAATCATTACTTAATGCTTATATATGCTTATCTATCATTGCCCAGGTATTAACAGGTTGTCTACTTTCGTCCAACTGTCAACACGGCTAAGAGGAGATCTCCAATTCGTACTCGCGCAAAAGCCAGGATGGAGAATGAGGATGTCAGCATACGCGTGGCCAACATGGAGAACCAGCTGGCTCAACTCACTACTTTGATGGCCGAGATAAGCCGAAAAATCAGTGAACCTCCGGCCCCGACCATAGCCGGAACCTCTACTCCCGTTTTGTCGGGACACACTCCACCCTCAGCTGGAGAACCACATGTCACCGATCCAGCTGAAAAAGGTGCTTCTGAGGAAGCCCCTTCTGTTACCCCTGTAATTGTCAATCTGGATCCCCCTCCAAAGGAGGGATCCGCCATCCGCTTCGACGAAGAAAATGCGAGACGCTTGGCTAAGATGGAGGAGCGACTTTGTGTCCTCCAAGGATATGAGATGAAGGGAGTGGACAAGCTAACCCCATATGCTAAGGTGAAGATACCCGAGAATTTCAAGGAGCCGGAATTCACAAGAAAATATGATGGCACCGGCTGTCCTATAACCCACCTCAAATACTATTTAAGGAGGATGGCTCGCTACTCCGACAATGTCCCGCTCCTCATACATACGTTTCAAGATAGCTTAGACGGTCCTGCCTTGTCGTGGTTTATTGCACTGGATATTGAAGAGCTCACTTTGGATGGGATGACCTCGCCGACGAGTTTTTACAGCAATATAAATTCAACTCTGAGATTGTCCCTACAAGAGAGGAGCTAGTTCGGATGGAAAAAGGGAGGAACGAATCATTTAAAGCATTCGCCCAGAGGTGGAGAACGATGGCGTCACAAGTGAAGCCTCCACTGAGTGAAAAAGAAATGAGGCAGCTTTTCCTGAAGACTTTGCCATCTGATTATTTCCAGGGATTGGTGTACTCTGGGTGCCAAACGTTTTCACAACTGGTGGAGGTTGGTGAAGGGGTTGAATGGGCGATAGTTGATGGAAGAATATCCACGGGGAATAGCAAAAAGTTCTCAACAAAGAAGGATAAAGAGTCGGCAGTCGAAGTGGCGTTTATCCAAGAGCCATCTGCACCTAAATCAGTGTCGACGCATTCACAAAAGCCTAAAGCCATGCAAGGAAACATGTCACGGGGATTTGACGGAAGCAGCAAGTTCCCTCGAAGGGAATTCACGCCTCTACCCCGACCTCTATCAAAATTGTTACCTATCCTCCTCGAAAAGAGATTGGTAGCAAAGGAGGTGCCTAGAGACAATCCCCCAAGATTCCCGGGGTTCGATGTGACCAAGGCATGTGAATACCACATGGGGGAAAGAGGGCATGACGTCGATAACGCTACACACTTTGAAATGGAGAGTTCAACACCTATTGGATAAAGGAAAGTTGACCTTCAAAGAAGCTACGCCCAATGTGCAACAAAACCCTTTGCCCGATCATGCTGAAGAAGTGAATATGATTCTTGGGGAAATGCAAGCGAATGAACGGCCCTTTACGGTGGACGTCCCTAAACTGTATGAGGCCCTCGAGCTAGCTGGGCACTATGAAAGAGGGGAGGACATAACCATGGAGGAAAAACTAGAACGTATTTGCAAAATGATAGGCATGGGGGTAATCCGAAGTGTCAATGGAGAACAAAGACCACTACCCATGATGACACCATCCATGATTAGCGCATCATCTCACGATGCTACTCGCGACCGTGAAGTGGAGAAAGCTAAGCTTCCTTTCCCAGAAGAGGATGAACAAGTGGCAATAGACAACGCATCGAGAACGGATTTTGAGGGAACCTTTCGGAGCCGTGGATCTCCTAGGGAAGATACGTGATAAGGGTGAAGTGTTCGATATATTGGGTCAACCAAGCGGAAAATATGACTACTACGTGAAATATTCGCCTGCCTTGAGTTTCTTTGACGATCCTAAGGACATTGTCCCTGATGGATGGGGGGGTATGGATGATCCGATGCCACGAGAGGAGGGGATGGTCACTATGATTGCCCCTGTGGTGATAGAATTGCCTGATGAGGATCACACTAGTGATGTCGAGATGGAAACCACTGAGCCAATGATGATTGATCTTATGGTCAAAGAATTATCAGCAATCGAAATCCTGGAGGAAAGCCTGACACCGGTCGTGATCGAACTGCCGCCTCAAGGAAAGGACGAGGTGACAATGCCAAAACCTCCCTTGGAATTCAACACCAAAGCAGTACCCTGGGATTACGGGACAAAGGAAGTAGATGCCGTCACTCGATCAGTCGTTGCTATGCACCCGCCGAGGAATCGAAAAGAAAGCCGTGACAGAGGAGGACGCGAGGGAATTCTTAGCCGTGGTGAAAACAAGCGAATTTAACGTAGTGAATCAACTGCGAAAAATGCCAGCCCAAATCTCCATCTTGGAGCTAATTCAATCCTCTGAAAAGCACAGAAACGCTTTGTTGAAGGTCCTTAACGAGATACATGTCCCAGAAACAATTGATGATACCCAACTACAGGAGTTTGTGGGAACCATCCTTCTGAAAGATCAGATCGCCTTCACTGATGAAGACCTCCCTGCTGACGGAGGTGATCACACAAAGGCGCTGCACATTTCAGCAAAGCACGATAGCACCATTGTCTCTAGAGTATTGATTGACAATGGCTCTGCGTTGAATATATGTCCATTAGCTACACTCCACCGCTTAGGTATTGAGATGGAAATTATACGTCCAACTAAGTCCACTGTGCGCGCATTTGATGGGATGAGGAAAGAGGTACTAGGAGAAATCGAGTTGGAACTACTTATCGGTTCTGTACTTTTCTTGGTACCATTCCAAGTCTTAGATATACCAACTACCTTCAACTTTTTGTTGGGGAGACCATGGATCCACACAGGGGTGCTGTTGCCTCCAGCCTTCATCAAAAAGTACGATTTGTGGTGGACAATAGACTCATCACTGTGCATGGGAAACAGACTTCAAGGTGTACCAGAAACGGCCATCCCATACGTGGAACCCGAGTGTAAAGAAGAGTCAAGCTTTCAACCTTCGAGTTGGTGTCTATGGTCCACGTTCCCGTGGGCTCTTGCGTAGGCATTCCTGAATTATCCAAGTCGGCCCTAGCGGTAGGAAAGATTATGCTGGCGGATGGATACAATCCTGGAGGTGGTTTAGGGTTGCATGGACAAGGGATTCGAAAGCCTATCGAACCTCGAAGAGTTCTAAGGAGAAAAGGCTTAGGGTTTGTCGAAGAGCGTGGAGGCCGTGGCAATAGAGGAGGCCGTAGCAAATGTGGAGGTCGAGGCACCCGAGGAGGTCGAGGTGAACGCAGAGGCCGAGGCGACCACGGAGGTCGGATTATAAGAGATAGAAGTTGCCAGAGTGTTTTCCCTCCTCCACTGAAAGAAACATTCCCAGGACCCCCAAAGATGCTGATGGAAGAAGATGGAGCTATTGACGGTATAGCCGAGATGTTTGAAGAGAATATTGTATGCACCATCCTAGCCTGTGAGGAGGCTGAATCTTCTGGGAGCATCCCCGACCCTTCAAAGTAGGACGGTTCTAGCTCAGCGTAGCTTTTTACTTTATGTTTTCTTCCCTTGCGTGGGAACTCGTTGTTATTTCAATTTGCTTGTTTGAGTCGCTTATGATGTAAACTCTATTAAGCCCTTGACTTTGAGCCGTTGGTCTCGGGTGGAGTATGTTGTAATACGGCCTTATCATTTCCCTTTCAATGAAAATGCATGTTTTATTAAGGACATGTGGAAGCACACCAAACTGGTTCTATGATGGTCACTGAGGGCTGGGCTTCTACATGCTCCCTAGTTTCATAATTTCGCAAGAGCAAGGAAATCTGAGGATATGAGGATGAGCTCTCGAAACAGTTTTTCAAAAATTATTTGAAAAATCATTCACAAATGACACGTTTTGTTTGTTATTAATGCATACTAACTCATCTCATCGCATCTCAGGCATTACATTATGCATAATCATGACAAAGATTCATGTGAGTCGGATTCATGTGAGGGAGATCTTTTAGAATCCGATGCCGATGAAGATCCGAAAGGGATCGAGTGTGATTGGAATCGACATGAGGGATCAAAACCGCCGATAGAAGAGCAAACAAATCACCATAAATTTGGGCGATACACGAATGTCAAGGAATTAAAGATTGGGGCATGTCTCTCGAAGTTAGAAGCGGAACGAATGATTAATCTCCTGAAAGAATACCAGGATATATTTGCCTGGACTTATGCCGACATGCCGGGTTAGATCCTGATATTGTAGAGCATGCCCTTCCAACTGATCCTAATGTGCCACCTAAAAAACAGAGGCTTAGAAGAACGAAGCCAGAATTGTCTAAGAAAATTGAGGAGGAAGTCATGAAGTTGTTAAAAGTGGATTTCATTGAAGTATCACACTACTCCGATTGGATAGCAAACATTGTACCTGTCATGAAAAAGGATGGGCGAATCAGGGTGTGCGTAGATTATCGTGACTTGAATCGAGCTAGCCCGAAAGATGACTTCCCACTCCCACATATTGATGTCTTAGTTGACAAGATGCACGGCGGGATTTGAGTTATTTTCCTTCATGGATGGTTTTTCCGGATACAACCAAATCCGTATGAAGGAGGAAGATAGAAGCAAAACATCGTTCATAACTCCTTGGGGAACTTTCTGCTACAAAGTCATGCCTTTCGGTCCGAAGAACGCCGGGGCAACGTATCAAAGGGCCATGGTCACGTTATTTCATGACATGATGCACAAGGAGATCGAAGTATATGTGGATGATATGATCGCGAAATCAAGACGAGGTGAAGACCATGTTGAGGTCTTACTGAAACTGGCTCGAACGTCTTCGGAAATTCAAACTACGCCTCAATCCCGCAAAATGTGTCTTTGGAGCAAGATCCGGGAAGCTATTAGGGTTCATGGTTAGTAGTAAAGGCATAGAGATTGATCCATCAAAGGTGAAGGCTATCTGTGATATACGACCCCCAACAACCACCAGGGAGGTCCGCAGCCTGATGGGACGACTCAATTATGTGGCGAGGTTCATCTGTCAGTTGTGTGAAACAGCGAAGCCATTCTTCAAGCTCTTGAAAAAGAATGCAAAGGTTGAGTGGGATGCTGAGTGCCAGAACGCCTTCGAGAAGATAAAGCACTATCTCACTCACGCACCAGTCCTAGTGCCCCCTCTCCCTAAAATTCCTCTGATTTTGTACTTAACCATACATGATGAATCATTGGGAGCCATGTTGGCACAGAAAAGACCAAATGACGGGAGAGAATGTGCGATATACTACTTGAGCAAGAAGTTCACCATTTCTGAAGTGAACTATACAGAAGTCGAGAGAACTTGCGTGGCTTTCATTTGGGTTTTGCACAGCCGCGGCAATACACGCTTCATCACCAAATTTTACTAGTGACCGAAAACGATCCCATCGGTATCTCTTAGAGAAGCCGGCATTGGTGGGCAAATTGGCTAAATGGCAAATCTTAATTTCAGAGTTTGACGTTCAGAGCCTGGGACAGAAGTCCGTTAAAGGTCGTGCCATAGCAGACATGATAGCGGAAAGTTCCAAAGGGTCTGGAGCATCTGATGAAGATAGTGATTCGGAGGAGCGAATTCTACTTGTATCAAGCAACACATGGACGATGTACTTCGATGGTGCAGTTAACTTAGCTGGGTCTGGTACTGGGGCGGTCCTTATTTCCCCAGATGGACAACACTACCCTGTCGCCGCTAAATTGACATTTCCTTGTACGAATAACGTCGCTGAATACGAAGCATGCATTCTCGGCCTTCAAGCTGCCATCGATATGAAAATCCGTAAGCTGCAAGTTTATGGTGATTCGGCCCTTATTATCTTACGATTGAAGGTGAATGGCAAACACAGGATTCTAAATTGATTCCGTATCATGAATTCCTAGGAGAGTTGACGGAGAAATTCCAAGAAGTATCATTCGAATACTTACCAAGGTCCCAAAATCGTTCGCCGATGCCCGGCCACCTTGTCTTCAATGCTACGAGTAGCCGGAGGCTTGGACATTGAACCGTTGAGAATTGAAATCCTTCGGCGCCCGGCTTATTGTATGGCGGTTGAAGAGGAACCAGATGGACAACCTTGGTATCACGACATCTTGAAGTATCTACAAATGGGTGAATTCCCCAAGGAAGTGAAGCAACGAGACGAAAAGCATTTGATAAAGCTAGCATCAAAATTCTTCACCAAAGGGAGATGTCCTCTACAAAAGGTCCTTCGACTCGACATTACTAAGGTGCATTGATGCCAAAGAAGCCAATCGTTTGATGAAGGAAATACATGAAGGGGAGTGTGGCCCCCACATGAATGGTCACCTCTTGGCGAGAAAGATCATGCGACTCGGCTACTACTGGTTGACAATGGAATCTGACTGCATACAACATGTACGATGTTGTCACCAATGTCAAATTTATGGGGATAAGATAAACGCTCCACCAAATGAGCTTCACCAAATGTCCCAATCTTGGCCCTTCTCTATGTGGGGAATTGACGTGATCGGGCCCATCAATCCTAAGGCGTCAAATGGACATCGATTTATCTTGGTGGCGATCGACTACTTTACGAAGTGGATTGAAGCCAACTCGTACGCCAATGTCACTGCCAAGAATGTAGCCAAATTCATTCGCCGCGATATTATTGCCCGTTATGGGGTACCAGAGGCGATCATCACTGACAATGGGTCCAACTTAAACAACAAAGTTGTAAAGGACTTGCTTGATGAGTTTCGAGTTCGCCATTTGAACTCATCACCATATCGTCCTCAAATGAATGGGGCAGTTGAGGCAGCAAATAAGAACATAAAGAAGATTTTGGCAAAGACGGCTGAAAATTATCGTGATTGGCACGAAAGGCTTCCTTACGCACTGATGGCATACCGAACATCTATTCGCACCTCCACAGGGGCAACTCCTTTTTCGTTAGTATATGGAATGGAGGCTGTCCTGCCTATAGAAGTCGAGATTCCCTCGTTGAGGGTCCTTTCTCAGTCGAAGCTCGACGAAGCCGAATGGATACAACAAAGGCATGAACAGCTAAACATGACTGATGTGAAGAGACTACAAGTCATATGCCATGGTCAATGCAATCAGAAGTGGGTCGCAAAGGCCTTCAATAGAAAGGTTTGTCTCAAGCACTTTGAGGTCAATGACTTAGTGCTAAGGAAAGTGTTGCCGATCATACCAGATCCTCGTGGCAAGTTCACCCCGAATTATGAGGGACCTTATGTCATTAAGAAGATCCTCCCGGGTGGTGCTATGGTTTTAGTTGAAATGGACGGCCGTGAGCTGTCTAAGCCTGTAAATGCTGATGCTGTAAAGAAATATTTCCCATGAATGAGATCAAGGCCGTAAAGCTATTTTGTGCATAATCCGAGTCACATAGCATCATGCATGTCATGCATACATCACATACATGCATATTTATTTGTATTTCAGGTATCCAACCAACTTGATGAAGTTACAACAGAATGGAAGAAGTTGATCGTTGCCCCTAAAAAGTTGATTCGAATGGCTACCCCAACCTCTGCAAAGGCAGTCAGGTATTCCTCTTCCTATTTATTAAAAAAAAAAAAAACCAAAACAAAACAAACAAATCGAAAATGATGAAAAGAGATGAATGAATGAAAAGTAGAGCGCCTAGTGTCATTCATGTCGTCGATTAAGTTGTTAATTGTGTCTTCATGAGGGGAACTTCATACGAGTGATTTTGACAAAACTGAAAGGGAATGTTAATCATGCCAAACAAGAAGTGCTTAGAATGAAGAAAGGTAGGCCATTCCCAAACACGTCCTTCAAACACTTTTGAGAGTCGAGTGGAAAACGACCTTCTCTTAGGACGAATGATTTATTCGCATTGAGCGCAAAGATTGAAATGATGAAGGCATTTCTTTTATCAATCCCAAGCACCATACTTATCTCTTGCTAGCCTTTTGGGCCAGATAAAGACAATCCTTCAAAATACCCCTGTTGAGAACGACCCTACATTGGGGCATCGTAGGAGGTTACGGTCGTGTCGTAGAGCGAATGATCGAGAAAGATTCTATTACTTTTACTTGTATCAATCTTCTGGTAGTAGCTTCAAAGGAATTCTCATTAGAGCTTGACTCATTCCAAGGTGAAGAAGAGCATTTCTTTCTCTACCCAAACACTGATATCCATTGCTTTAACCAATTTGGGCCTGACTATTCATTTCTAAACCCCGAGCAAAGGATCATCTCCCTTTTACTTGGGGCAAGACATAAGAATTAACCAAATACAATTGACAGTCACGAGAAAATGTGAAAAGCATCTCGAAAGTCACAAGAGCTCAAAAAGTTCAAAGAACAAAAAGTTCGACAAATTAGGGGGCATGAAAAAGCAGTGTGCCTAGTAAAAGCAAGGCCAATGCCCATTAAAAAAAAAAAAAAAAAAAAAAAAAACTGCATCTTGTGCAAAAAAAAAAAAAAAAAAAAATTATCAAAGTCCAAATGCTTGCGTAAAAAAAAAAAAAAAAAATCATCATCGCAAGTGCAAAGGAAATTAGAGAGGAGCAAAGCTCCCATGCAGAAATGATTAGTCAAGGGACTTTTGAGATGCGCTATGTTTCAAAAGCCAAATGCTTTCGAAAGGTCGAGTGACCTAGTTACGATGCCGTGATGATCACCGACTCTTAAAAACCCTTTTGAAAATTATAAGCCTTTCGAGCCTCACCCAAGCCAACATTACAACCCTCTTCCGAAGTCTCTTCTGATTGGGATGGTTTGAGTGAAGATGAGAATGCCACAAAGAAGCTACTACCCGAAGAAGTGGAGGTAATTTTATCTTGTCTTATCTTCCAAATTCTCGCCTCGTAAACCCGATGAAGATAATGACAAATGTTCCCTTATTGGCCTCAAAGCAATAATTCCTTTATGTAAGCCCTAACCGAGCTTATATTGCGATCCTTTCAAAAGACCTTTTTGATCGATCATATTGTGCTCATTGCGAATGTTTCTGGATGCCTTCGATATAGGTTATGTAAGATACCCTCAGCAACCAGTTATCTCCCACATGAATGGATGAGATCAAGTAGCCATTTTATCGAGAGTGTGTGAGAGACTCTTTCTGACTAAGAAGCTCTAGTTTGGCATGTTTAATGAGTCTTTTTCATGAGTTATAGTCATTTTAATAAGAACTTAACTCCTGCAGAATTTTATGACTAATGATGCATTCCCGAACAAGATGACAGTTTTGCACCAACATGATGCTGATTGACATCAAATATTTTTTAAAAAAGTAGTCGGACTCAGCTTGATTAGCTTGTTCAATTAATGCTACAATATTGCCAATACGCCTCTTGATGACGTTTCTAATGACATTTGCTCAAGTTGAGTTTGACAGGATTTCTTAGTGAAGCCATACAGTTTTCAAGGGGTTAGTAGGTGCTTCCCTAAAAACCAAAGGTTCATGGTCAACCTTAAACCATGTCATTTCCAAAGGTTCATGATCAACCTTAAACTAGGTCATCTGCAAAGGTCCATTGGTTTTCCTTAAATCATGTATATCACATCCGGTCAAAACCCGTTTGTACACGGTGAGACCTTTTTCCAGTCGAAACCCGTTTTTACACGGTGAGACTATCACATCCGGTCAAAACCCGTTTGTACACGGTGAGACCTTTCTCCAGTCGAAACCCGTTTTTACACGGTGAGACTATCACATCCGGTCAAAACCCGTTTGTACACGGTGAGACCTTTCTCCAGTCGAAACCCGTTTTTACACGGTGAGACTATCACATCCGGTCAAAACCCGTTTGTACACGGTGAGACCTTTCTCCGCCGAAACCCGTTTTTACACGGTGAGACTATCACATCCGGTCAAAACCCGTTTGTACACGGTGAGACCTTTCTCCAGTCGAAACCCGTTTTTACACGGTGAGACTATCACATCCGGTCAAAACCCGTTTGTACACGGTGAGACCTTTCTCCAGTCGAAACCCGTTTGTACACGGTGAGACTATCACATCTGGTCAAAACCCGTTTGTACACGGTGAGACCTTTCTCCAGTCGAAACCCGTTCTTACACGGTAAGACTATCACCCGGTCGAAACTCGTTTGTACACGGTAAGACCTTTCTTCCAGTCAAAACCCGTTTGTACACGGTGAGACTATCGCATCCGATCGAGACCCGTTTGTACACGGTGAGACCTTTCTCCTAGTGGAAACTAGTTACCACATGATAAGACTTTCCCATCCCGAGTCGAAGGCTGTTTTCTTAGAAAGTAAGGTCATCCCTTCACCTCCTTTCTCATCGGTAGCCCCTTTTCGTCATCCTCTATGGGCAAAATTTAGGTGTCTCTCGTCTTTGAAAGGAATCTCTTCGAGCCCCCATTCAAAGAGGGGCAGCTGTTGACACCTAAATTTTTGTGATTTGTTTAAGAGTTTATTAATTGGATTGGGAAATTGGGGATTGATTTCTAACCCCTTAACAAAAAATTTTCGTTAAAATTGCATCACATATAGACATTAGGAGCATTTGTGTCACTAGTTTTAAAATTTATAAAAAAAATTATTACAAAAGAATTAAAAAAAAAAAAAAAGAACAACGAACAAAGAAAAGTAAAAAAAAAATCATTAAGGTATTGTGTTTTCATTATTGCACGGCATATTGAATGGTCTTTATTTTTCCAAAATTGTCAAAACAAAAAAAAAAAAAAAGAAGAAAAAAAAAAAAAAAGATCCATTAAATGATATAAAAATCAAATGAGGCCGAGCATATGGATCTTTCTTCGCGCATGGGCTCGCCCACATATCTGTTTTCTTTTTTTTATTTCGCACTTGGGCTGGCCCATTCTCCTTTTAGTTCCACCCGGCCCATGCGCAAATCGTCTTCCTCCCCTCACAACATCCATGCTTCTGCAAAAAAGGAGAAAATAGGAGGATACAAACAGAGGAACAGAGGATCGCAAGGCCGGAGGATCGCGAGGGCGAGGGACGGCGTGATCCCGTGGTCGGAGATCAGCGACCGCGACAGCCGGCGGTGGCGAGCCATGCGCGCCCGTCGCTGGCCGAGCTTTTAAAAGGAAGAGAACAGACAGAGAGGGGGGTTCTCGACTGGTTTTTTTTTTTGTTGAGAGAGAACAAAGAACACCGGAGAGCGAGCTTGAGAGAGGGAGAGACGATCGGGGAGAGAGCGTTTCGCCGTCGCCCGAAGTACACCCATTGCTCGCCATCCGAACCAGGTAGGCTTCCCGCTTCACTTCGAGGTCTCGGGCCGGGGCTCACGGCTGACCTGTTCACGCGAGCCTCGGCTTCACCGGTCCTCCATGAAAGCTCATAGATGCCCTAGTGCATGTTGATAGACGTCCGTACTTGTGTTTGAGTCTATACCAAATCAAGATCCTTCATTTTCTGTTGTGTATGTTAATCGGTTGATGAAATGCTTGAAAGAGATTCAAGTCTGTGAGTATGTTGCGGCTGAAAAAAAAAAAAAAAAAAAAAAAAAAAAAAAATAAAAAAAAAAAAAAAAAAAAAAATGCTTTTTTAATCCGTAAGTGGTGGATCCGGGTTTGGGTTGGGTCCACGGGCCGGATTGGGTTTACCCGGTCCGAACCCATTTTATTGAAGTATATAATAATATTAAATATTAAATATATATTCAAAATTAAAAAAAAATCAAAAATTTCGAAAAGTGATAAAAAAATTCAAAAAAAAATTCCGAAAATTAAAAAAAAAAAACAAAAAACTCAGAAAACATTAAAAAAAATTCGACTCCTTTTTTTATAAATAGAAA